>CAWUFW010000182.1:605000-1820494 GCA_963921515.1 Calotriton arnoldi
TCCCCCGATCTCCCCCTCCCTCCCACTGTCCATTGCTATTTGTTTACCCCCACCCTCCCTCCCGTTGTCACTTGTTTACCCCTGCCCTCCCTCCCCTCCCGTTATCCGTGGTCACTTGTTTACCCCCAATCTCCCCTCCCTCCCACTGTCCATTGCCACGTGTTTACCCCCACCCTCCCTCCAGTTGTCACTTCTTTACCCCCACCCTCCCTCCCTCCCGTTATCCCTGGTCACTTCTTTACCCCGATCTCCCCCTCCCTCCCTCCCACGGTCCATTGCCACTTGTTTACCCCCACCCTCCTCCCGTTGTCACTTGTTTACCCCCGCCCTCCCTCCTGTTATCAGTGGTCACTTCTTTACCCCCAATCTCCCCTCCCTCCCACTGTCCATTGCCACTTGTTACGCCCAACCTCCCTCCCGTTGTCACTTGTTTACCCCCGCCCTCTCTCCCTCCCATTATCCGTGGTCACTTGTTTACACCCAATCTCCCCTCCCTCCCACTGTCCATTGCCACTTGTTTACCCCCACCCTCCCTCCCGTTGTCACTTGTTTACCCCCATCCTCCCTCCCGTTGTCACTTGTTTACCCCCGCCCTCCCTTCCTCCCATATCCCTGGTCACTTGTTTACCCCTAATCTCCCCCTCCCTCCCACTGTCCATTGCCACTTGTTTACCCCCACCCTCCCTCCCGTTGTCACTTGTTTACCCTCGCCCTCCCTCCCTCCCGTTATCCGCGGTCACTTGTTTACCCATAATCTCCCCCTCCCTCCCACTGTCCATGCCACTTGTTTACCCCTACCCTCCCTCCCGTTGTCACTTGTTTACCCCGCCCACCCTGCAGGTGGCGGAGTCACTGCAACGCTCTGTCAACCCCAAAAGCTTTATCATATATTCGATAGGGAGGGTTGGGTGCAGGTCGCGGTTGTAGTGTGCTGGCCGTGTTGGTTTTGGCTGGGCCACGGTGACAGAGTATCAGTAAGACCGGAAGAGAGGGGGCGGGAGTTGAGGATCTTTGGGTCCCATTAGGAGTGCATTGGGTATAACATCGCCGTATGTGAGATTTGTTTGTGGTTTTAACTTCGGCTGCAGGTCGTGTGCATTATCTAACCAACAAAGATAAAATATCATTTTCTCTACACCTGTTTACCCCCTCCCTCCCTCCCATTATCCGTGGTCACTTGTTTACCCCCGATCTCCCCCTCCCTCCCACTCCGTGGTCACTTGTTTACCCTGCCCTCCCTCCGTCCTGTTATCCGTGGTCACTTATTTACCCCCAATCTCCCCCTCCCTCCCACTGTTCATTGCCACTTGTTTACCCCCACCCTCCCACCCGTTGTCACTTGTTTACCCCCGCTCTCCCTCCCGTTATCCGGGGTCACTTGTTTACCCCCCGCCTCACACACTCCCTCCCGTGGTCCGTGGTCACTTGTTTACACCCGATCTCCCCTCCCTCCCACTGTCCATTGCCACTTGTTTACCCCCAGCCTCCCTCCTGTTGTCACTTGTTTACCCCCACCCTCCCTCCCTCCCGTTATCAGTGGTCACTTGTTTACCCCCAATCTCCCCTCCCTCCCACTGTCCATTGCCACTTGTTTACCCCACCCTCCCTCCCGTTGTCACTTGTTTACCCCCGCCTCACACACTCCCTCCGGGGTCCATTGCCACTTGTTTACCCCCACCCTCCCTCCCGTTGTCACTTGTTTACCCTGCCCTCCCTCCGTCCTGTTATCCGTGGTCACTTATTTACCCCCAATCTCCCCTCCCTCCCACTGTACATTGCCACTTGTTTACCCCCACCCTCCCTCCCATTGTCACTTGTTTACCCCAACCCTCCCTCACTCCCGTTATCCCTGGTGACTTCTTTACCCCCGATCTCCCCCTCCCTCCCACTGTCCATTGCCACTTGTTTACCCCACCCTCCCTCCCGTTGTCACTTATTTACCCCCGCCCTCCCTCCCTCCCGTTATCCGTGGTCACTTGTTTACCCCCAATCTCCCCTCCCTCCCACTGTCCATTGCCACTTGTTTACCCCCACCCTCCCTCCCGTTGTCACTTGTTTACCCCCGCACTCCCTCTCTCCCGTTATCCCTGGTCACTTCTTTACCCCCGATCTCCCCCTCCCACTGTCCATTGCCACTTGTTTACCCCCACACTCCCTCCCTTTGTCACTTGTTTACCCCCGCCCTCCCTCCCTCCTGTTATCCGTGGTCACTTGTTTACCCCAAATCTCGCCCTCCCTCCCACTGTCCATTGCCACTTGTTTACCCCCACCCTCCCTCCCGTTGTCACTTGTTTACCCCCGCCCTCCCGTTATCCCTGGTCACTTCTTTACCCCTGATCGCCCCCTCCCTCCCACTGTCCATTGCCACTTGTTTACCCCCACACTCCCTCCCGTTGTCACTTGTTTACCCCCGCCTCCCTCATGTCAGTGGTTTCAGGACTACTGAAACCATTGACATGGAAAGGTAGCGGAGTCAGCTGCAACTCTCTGTCAACCCCAAAAGCCTTATCGTATATTCGGTCGGGAGGGTGGGTGCAGGTCGCGGTTGTAGTGCGCTGGCCGTGTTGGTTTTGGCTGGGCCACGGTGACTGAGTATCAGTGAGACCCGGAAGAGAGGGGCGGGAGTTGAGGGTCTTTGGGTCCCATTAGGAGCGCATTGGGTATAACGTCGCCTTATGTGAGATTTGTTTGTGGTTTTAACTTCTGCTGCAGGTCGTGTGCATTATCTAACCAACAAAGATAGAATATCACTTTCTCTACACTTGATTTAGCCATGCGTACGTTTATTAAGCGCCCTGAAGTGTCAGTATACCTACCGGCTCAGCTGGCGCTTTACAAAATAATGCCACACTCAATGGCAGGGTGTGCTGCGTGCCAAGCAAGAGGGGCATCGTCAGAAGATGTGTGCGTACTGGCAGTATCAAAGTATTAGGAGAAGTCCGCGGTTGCTGCTCCCTCCCGTTGTCACTTGTTTACCCCCGCCCTCCCTCCCGTTATCCGTGGTCACTTGTTTACCCCCGATCTCCCCCTCCCTCCCACTGTCCATTGCCACTTGTTTACCCCCACCCTCCCTCCCGTTGTCACCTGTTTACCCCCGCCCTACCTCCCTCCCGTTATCAGTGGTCACTTGTTTACCCCCGCCTCACACACTCCCTCCCGTGGTCCGTGGTCACTTGTTTACCCCGATCTCCCACTCCCTCCCACTGTCCATTGCCACTTGTTTATCCCCACCCTCCCTCCCTTTGTCACTTGTTTACCCCCGCCCTCCTTCCCTCCCGTTATCCCTGGTCACTTGTTTACCCCCAATCTCCCCTCCCTCCCACTGTCCAATGCCACTTGTTTACCCCCACCCTCCCTCCCGTTGTCACTTGTTTACCCCTGCCCTCCCTCCCTCCAGTTATCCGTGGTCACTTGTTTACCCCCAATCTCCCCTCCCTCCCACTGTCCATTGCCACTTGTTTACCCCCACCCTCCTTCCCGTTGTCACTTGTTTACCCCCACCCTCCCTCCCTCCCGTGGTCCGTGGTCACTTGTTTACCCCCAATCTCCCCCTCCCTCCCACTGTCCATTGCCACTTGTTTACCCCCACCCTCCTTCCCGTTATCACTTGTTTACCCCCGCCCTCCCTCCCTCCCTCCCGTTATCTGTGGTCACTTATTTACCCCCAATCTCCCCTCCCTCCCACTGTCCATTGCCACTTGTTTACCTCCACCCTCCCTCCCGTTGTCACTTGTTTACCCCCGCCCTCCCTCCCGTTATCCCTGGTCACTTCTTTACCCCCGATCTCCCCTCCCTTCCACTGTCCATTGCCACCAGTGGGTGCGTTTGCACAGTGGTGCAGGGAGGGGGCAAGGCCTGATGTGACAAGTGTGCAAACGTGCCCTGTGGCGCGTTTTGGGTTGGGGATTAAGTCCACTTGAATCCTGAGGGTCCCTGGGGGCCAACTAGCCCACCAGGTACGTCTAGTAAGCGCCACAGAGTTGCGTTGTAGAGAGGTGTAAAAGGGCGTGGCCTCGGACCACCTCTCTGCAACGCAGCTCTGTGGCGCTTACTGGAGGTACCTGGTGGGCTAGTTGGCCCCCAGGGACCCTCAGGATTCAAGGGGAATTACTCTCCCAACTTAAAAACCCACCAGGGGGCGCGTTTGCACAGTGGTGAAGGGAGGGGGCGGGGCCTGATGTGACATGTGTGTACTTATCCAATCACTCCGCCAAAACCCAAGCACTTATAAATTCACAATGCACTCTCCTTGCAGTAGCCTAATCATCCAGTCAGTACCCATGTACTTATGCAATGACCCAGGCACTAAAACATGCACTGCTACAATCCCCTGAGCACTACTGATGCTGTCCAGCAATCTCCTTGTCACTACCCATGCACTCCTCCAATCACCCAGCCAGCTCCATGTCCTTATCTAATCACTGCGCCAAAACACAAGCACTTATAAATTCACCATGCACTCTCCTTGCAGTACTCTAATCATCCAGTCACTACCCATGTACTCATGCAATGACCCAGGCACTAACACATGCACTGCTACAATACCCTGAGCACTACCCATGCAGTCCAGCCATCTCCTTGTCACTACCCATGCACTCCTCCAATCACCCAGCCAGTTCCATGTCCTTATCTAATCACTGCGCCAAAACACAAGCACTTATAAATTCACCATGCACTCTCCTTGCAGTACTCTAATCATACAGTCAGTACCCATGTACTTATGCAATGACTCAGGCACTAACACATGCACTGCTACAGTCCCCTGAGCACTACTTATGCAGTCCAGCCATCTCCTTGTCACTACCCATGCACTCCTCCAATCACCCAGCCAGTTCCATGTCCTTATCTAATCACTGCGCCAAAACACAAGCACTTATAAATTCACCATGCACTCTCCTTGCAGTACTCTAATCATACAGTCAGTACCCCTGTACTTATGCAATGACCCAGGCACTAACACATGCACTGCTACAATCCCCTGAGCACTACTTATGCAGTCCAGCCATCTCCTTGTCACTACCCAAGCACTCCTCCAATCACCCAGCCTGTTCCATGTCCTTATCTAATCACTGCGCCAAAACACAAGCACTTATAAATTCACCATGCACTCTCCTTGCAGTACTCTAATCATCCAGTCACTACCCATGTACTCATGTAATGACCCAGGCACTAACACATGCACTGCTACAATCGCTGAGCACTACTGATGCAGTCCAGCCATCTCCTTGTCACTACCCATGCACTCCTCCAATCACCCAGCCAGTTCCATGTCCTTATCTAATCACTGCGCCAAAACACAAGCACTTATAAATTCACCATGAACTCTCCTTGCAGTAGTCTAATCATCCAGTCAGTACCCATGTACTTATGCAATGACCCAGGCACTAACACATGCACAGCTACAATCCCCTGAGCACTAATGTAGCAGTCCAGCCATCTCCTTGTCACTACCCATGCACTCCTCCAATCACCCAGCCAGTTCCATGTCCTTATCTAATCACTGCGCCAAAACACAAGCACTTATAAATTCACCATGCACTCTCCTTGCAGTACTCTAATCATACAGTCAGTACCCATGTACGTATGCAATGACTCAGGCACTAACACATGCACTGCTACAATCCCCTGAGCACTACTTATGCAGTCCAGCCATCTCCTTGTCACTACCCATGCACTCCTCCAATCACCCAGCCAGTTCCATGTCCTTATCTAATCACTGCGCCAAAACACAAGCACTTATAAATTCACCATGCACTCTCCTTGCAGTACTCTAATCATACAGTCAGTACCCCTGTACTTATGCAATGACCCAGGCACTAACACATGCACTGCTACAATCCCCTGAACACTACTGATGCAGTCCAGCCATCTCCTTGTCACTACCCATGCACTCCTCCAATCACCCAGCGAACACCATGTACTTATCCAATCACACCGCCAAAACCCAAGCACTTATAAATTCACCATGCACTCTCCTTGCAGTACTCTAATCATCCAGTCAGTACCCCTGTACTTATGCAATGACCCAGGCACTAACACATGCACTGCTACAATCCCCTGAGCACTAATGTAGCAGTCCAGCCATCTCCTTGTCACTACCCATGCACTCCTCCAATCACCCAGCCAGTTCCATGTCCTTATCTAATCACTGCGCCAAAACACAAGCACTTATAAATTCACCATGCACTCTCCTTGCAGTACTCTAATCATACAGTCAGTACCCATGTACGTATGCAATGACCCAGGCACTAACACATGCACTGCTACAATCCCCTGAGCACTAATGTAGCAGTCCAGCCATCTCCTTGTCACTACCCATGCACTCCTCCAATCACCCAGCCAGTTCCATGTCCTTATCTAATCACTGCGCCAAAACACAAGCACTTATAAATTCACCATGCACTCTCCTTGCAGTACTCTAATCATACAGTCAGTACCCATGTACTTATGCAATGACCCAGGCACTAACACATGCACTGCTATAATCCCCTGAGCACTACTGATGCAGTCAAGCCATCGCCCTGTCACTACCCATGCACTCCTCCAATCACCCAGCGAGCACCATGTACTTATAAAATCACTCTGCCAAAACCCAAGCACTTATAAATTCACCATGCACTCGCCCTGCAGTACTCTAATCATCCAGTCAGTACCCATGTACTTATGCAATGACCCAGGCACTAACACATGCACTGCTACAATCCCCTGAGCACTACTGATGCAGTCCAGCCATCTCCTTGTCACTACCCATGCACTCCTCCAATCACCCAGCCAGTTCCATGTCCTTATCTAATCACTGCGCCAAAACACAAGCACTTATAAATTCACCATGCACTCTCCTTGCAGTACTCTAATCATACAGTCAGTACCCCTGTACTTATGCAATGACCCAGGCACTAACACATGCACTGCTACAATCCCCTGAACACTACTGATGCAGTCCAGCCATCTCCTTGTCACTACCCATGCACTCCTCCAATCACCCAGCGAACACCATGTACTTATCCAATCACACCGCCAAAACCCAAGCACTTATAAATTCACCATGCACTCTCCTTGCAGTACTCTAATCATCCAGTCAGTACCCCTGTACTTATGCAATGACCCAGGCACTAACACATGCACTGCTACAATCCCTGAGCACTAATGTAGCAGTCCAGCCATCTCCTTGTCACTACCCATGCACTCCTCCAATCACCCAGCCAGTTCCATGTCCTTATCTAATCACTGCGCCAAAACACAAGCACTTATAAATTCACCATGCACTCTCCTTGCAGTACTCTAATCATACAGTCAGTACCCATGTACGTATGCAATGACCCAAGCACTAACACATGCACTGCTACAATCCCCTGAGCACTAATGTAGCAGTCCAGCCATCTCCTTGTCACTACCCATGCACTCCTCCAATCACCCAGCCAGTTCCATGTCCTTATCTAATCACTGCGCCAAAACACAAGCACTTATAAATTCACCATGCACTCTCCTTGCAGTACTCTAATCATACAGTCAGTACCCATGTACTTATGCAATGACCCAGGCACTAACACATGCACTGCTATAATCCCCTGAGCACTACTGATGCAGTCAAGCCATCGCCCTGTCACTACCCATGCACTCCTCCAATCACCCAGCGAGCACCATGTACTTATAAAATCACTCTGCCAAAACCCAAGCACTTATAAATTCACCATGCACTCGCCCTGCAGTACTCTAATCATCCAATCAGTACCCATGTACTTATGCAATGACCCAGGCACTAACACATGCACTGCTACAATCCCCTGAGCACTACTGATGCAGTCCAGCCATCTCCTTGTCACTACCCATGCACTCCTCCAATCACCCAGCCAGTTCCATGTCCTTATCTAATCACTGCGCCAAAACACAAGCACTTATAAATTCACCATGCACTCTCCTTGCAGTACTCTAATCATCCAGTCACTACCCATGTACTCATGCAATGACCCAGGCACTAACACATGCACTGCTGCAATCCCCTGAGCACTACTGATGCAGTCCAGCCATCTCCTTGTCACTACCCATGCACTCCTCCAATCACCCAGCCAGATCCATGTCCTTATCTAATCACTGTGCCAAAACTCAAGCACTTATAAATTCACCATGCACTCTCCTTGCAGTACTCTAATCATCCAGTCAGTACCCATGTACACATGCAATGACCCAGGCACTAACACATGCAATGCTACAATCCCCTGAGCACTACTGATGCAGTCCAGCCATCTCCTTGTCACTACCCATGCACTCCTCCAATCACCCAGACAGATCCATGTCCTTATCTAATCACTGTGCCAAAACACAAGCACTTATAAATTCACCATGCACTCTCCTTGCAGTACTCTAATCATCCAGTCAGTACCCATGTACTTATGCAATGACCCAGGCACTAACACATGCACTGCTATAATCCCCTGAGCACTACTGATGCAGTCCAGCCATCCCCCTGTCACTACCCATGCACTCTTCTAATCACCCAGCGAGCACCATGTATTTATAAAATCACTCTGCCAAAACCCAAGCACTTATAAATTCACCATGCACTCGCCCTGCAGTCCTCTAATCATCCAGTCAGTACCCATGTACTTATGCAATGACCCAGGCACTAACACATGCACTGCTACAATCCCCTGAGCACTACTGATGCAGTCCAGCCATCTCCTTGTCACTACCCATGCACTCCTCCAATCACCCAGCCAGTTCCATGTCCTTATCTAATCACTGCGCCAAAACACAAGCACTTATAAATTCACCATGCACTCTCCTTGCAGTACTCTAATCATCCAGTCACTACCCATGTACTCATGCAATAACCCAGGCACTAACACATGCACTGCTGCAATCCCCTGAGCACTACTGATACAGTCCAGCCATCTCCTTGTCACTACCCATGCACTCCTCCAATCACCCAGCCAGATCCATGTCCTTATCTAATCACTGTGCCAAAACACAAGCACTTATAAATTCACCATGCACTCTCCTTGCAGTACTCTAATCATCCAGTCAGTACCCATGTACTCATGCAATGACCCAGGCACTAACACATGCAATGCTACAATCCCCTGAGCACTACTGATGCAGTCCAGCCATCTCCTTGTCACTACCCATGCACTCCTCCAATCACCCAGCCAGTTCCATGTCCTTATCTAATCACTGCGCCAAAACACAAGCACTTATGAATTCACCATGCACTCTCCTTGCAGTACTCTAATCATCCAGTCACTACCCATGTACTCATGCAATGACCCAAGCACTAACACATGCACTGCTACAATCCCCTGAGCACTACTGATGCAGTCCAGCCATCTCCTTGTCACTACCCACGCACTCCTCCAATCACCCAGCCAGTTCCATGTCCTTATCTAATCACTGCGCCAAAACACAAGCACTTAAAAATTCACCATGCACTCTCCTTGCAGTACTCTAATCATCCAGTCACTACCCATGTACTTATGCAATGACCCAGGCACTAACACATGCACTGCTACAATCCCCTGAGCACTACTGATGCAGTCCAGCCATCTCCTTGTCACTACCCATGCACTCCTCCAATCACCCAACCAGTTCCATGTCCTTATCTAATCACTGCGCCAAAACACAAGCACTTATAAATTCACCATGCACTCTCCTTGCAGTACTCTAATCATCCAGTCAGTACCCATGTACTCATGCAATGACCCAGGCAGTAACACATGCACTGCTACAATCCTCTGAGCACTACTGATGCAGTCCAGCCATCTCCTTGTCACTACCCATGCACTCCTCCAATCACCCAGCCAGTTCCATGTCCTTATCTAATCACTGCGCCAAAACACAAGCACTTATAAATTCACCATGAACTCTCCTTGCAGTACTCTAATCATCCAGTCAGTACCCATGTACTTATGTAATGACCCAAGCACTAACACATGCACAGCTCCAATCCCCTGAGCACTACTGATGCAGTCCAGCCTTCTCCTTGTCACTACCCATGCACTCCTCCAATCACCCAGCCAGTTCCATGTCCTTATCTAATCACTGCGCCAAAACAAAATCACTTATAAATTCACCATGCATTCTCCTTGCAGTACTCTAATCATACAGTCAGTACCCCTGTACTTATGCAATGACCCAGGCACTAACACATGCACTGCTACAATCCCCTGAACACTACTGATGCAGTCCAGCCATCTCCTTGTCACTACCCATTCACTCCTCCAATCACACAGCGAGCACCATGTACTTATCCAATCACACCGCCAAAACCCAAGCACTTATAAATTCACCATGCACTCTCCTTGCAGTACTCTAATCATCCAGTCAGTACCCATGTACTCATGCAATGACCCAGGCACTAACACATGCAATGCTACAATCCCCTGAGCATTACTGATGCAGTCCAGCCATCTCCTTGTCACTACCCATGCACTCCTCCAATCACCCAGCCAGTTCCATGTCCTTATCTAATCACTGCGCCAAAACACAAGCACTTAAAAATTCACCATGCACTCTACTTGCAGTACTCTAATCATCCAGTCACTACCCATGTATTTATGCAATGACCCAGGCACTAACACATGCACTGCTACAATCCCCTGAGCACTACTGATGCAGTCCAGCCATCTCCTTGTCACTACCCATGCACTCCTCCAATCACCCAGCCAGTTCCATGTCCTTATCTAATCACTGCGTCCAAAACACAAGCACTTATAAATTCACCATGCACTCTCCTTGCAGTACTCTAATCATCCAGTCAGTACCCATGTACTCATGCAATGACCCAGGCAGTAACACATGTACTGCTACAATCCCCTCAGCACTACTGATGCAGTCCAGCCATCTCCTTGTCACTACCCATGCACTCCTCCAATCACCCAGCCAGTTCCATGTCCTTATCTAATCACTGCGCCAAAACACAAGCACTTATAAATTCACCATGCACTCTCCTTGCAGTACTCTAATCATCCAGTCACTACCCATGTACTCATGCAATTACCCAGGCACGAACACATGCACTGCTACAATCCCCTGAGCACTATTGATGCAGTCAAGCCATCTCCTTGTCACTACCCATGCACTCCTCCAATCACCCAGCCAGTTCCATGTCCTTATCTAATCACTGCGCCAAAACACAAGCACTTATAAATTCACCATGCACTCTCCTTGCAGTACTCTAATCATCCAGTCACTACCCATGTACTCATGCAATGACCCAGGCACTAACACATGCACTGCTACAATCCCCTGAGCACTACTGATGCAGTCCAGCCATCTCCTTGTCACTACCCATGCACTCCTCCAATCACCCAGCGAGCACCATGTACTTATCCAATCACTCCGCCAAAACCCAAGCACTTATAAATTCACCATGCACTCTCCTTGCAGTACTATAATCATCCAGTCAGTACCCATGTACTCATGCAATGACCCAGGCACTAACTCATGGCAAATACAGAGGAGGTCATGCTAATCACAGGGGTACCCCAACGCATAGTGTTCCCTAGTGTATGTAGGTGTTTTCAAAGTATTCTAAGTGTATTTTAGCATAGCACTGGCTCTAGGCCTGGTTAGTCAGAGTCCGTTACCACCAGTACCCGTCAGCAAAATGTTGGGGGCACAGGAGGACTTTCTGCTCCTATGTTGGTTCTTTCTGCACATCTCTTGCTTCTTCTTCCTGCACTTTTCTTCGTCTTTCTGGACTTCTTTTGCCTCTTTCTGCATTTGTCTTGCTTCTTTCTGCACTTTTCTTCCTCTTTCTTCACATGTCCTACCTTTGTAGGCATAGTTAGAAATTAGCATTTAAAAAACCTTTGAAATTCACTGAAAAAACTATAGGTTTCAGGGACGTTATAGTTAGAAATTAGCATTTAAAAACCTTAGAAATTCAATGAAAAAACCACAGGTTTCAGAGACATTATAGTTAGTTGGACATTTCACTCGTACACAACCAGAGAAATTCGGCCGTTACAGTTAGTTCAGCTAACTATAACTCACGCCCCCACAATGCACTGCTGATGACATCACATATTACATCATTCATGACATGGTCAGTGACATCACTGATGACATCTCAAATGACATCACTGATGACATCATCCACGTGATAATCTGATGCACCTCCTCATACCCTAATATAACCTTTGATACACCCACTCTAAAATACAGACTACCATTTTCGAAACCATAGACACACCAATACCAGTTAGTACATACCCACTCATTCACCCATACAGTCACTCATACATGCAGTCAACCATCAATACAGCATTATCATATGCCACTTATTTACCCCCGCCCTCCCTCCCGTTATCCCTGGTCACTTCTTTTCCCCCGATCTCCCCCTCCCTCCCACTGTCCATTGCTATTTGTTTACCCCCACCCTCCCTCCCGTTGTCACTTGTTTACCCCTGCCCTCCCTCCCTCCCGTTATCCGTGGTCACTTGTTTACCCCCAATCTCCCCCTCCCTCCCACTGTCCATTGCCACGTGTTTACCCCCACCCTCCCTCCAGTTGTCACTTCTTTACCCCCACCCTCCCTCCCTCCCGTTATCCCTGGTCACTTCTTTACCCCCGATCTCCCCCTCCCTCCCTCCCACGGTCCATTGCCACTTGTTTACCCCCACCCTCCCTCCCGTTGTCACTTGTTTACCCCCGCCCTCCCTCCTGTTATCAGTGGTCACTTCTTTACCCCCAATCTCCCCCTCCCTCCCACTGTCCATTGCCACTTGTTACGCCCAACCTCCCTCCCGTTGTCACTTGTTTACCCCCGCCCTCTCTCCCTCCCATTATCCGTGGTCACTTGTTTACACCCAATCTCCCCCTCCCTCCCACTGTCCATTGCCACTTGTTTACCCCCACCCTCCCTCCCGTTGTCACTTGTTTACCCCCATCCTCCCTCCCGTTGTCACTTGTTTACCCCCCGCCCTCCCTTCCTCCCATATCCCTGGTCACTTGTTTACCCCTAATCTCCCCCTCCCTCCCACTGTCCATTGCCACTTGTTTACCCCCACCCTCCCTCCCGTTGTCACTTGTTTACCCTCGCCCTCCCTCCCTCCCGTTATCCGCGGTCACTTGTTTACCCATAATCTCCCCCTCCCTCCCACTGTCCATGCCACTTGTTTACCCCTACCCTCCCTCCCGTTGTCACTTGTTTACCCCGCCCACCCTGCAGGTGGCGGAGTCAGCTGCAACGCTCTGTCAACCCCAAAAGCTTTATCATATATTCGATAGGGAGGGTTGGGTGCAGGTCGCGGTTGTAGTGTGCTGGCCGTGTTGGTTTTGGCTGGGCCACGGTGACAGAGTATCAGTAAGACCGGAAGAGAGGGGCGGGAGTTGAGGATCTTTGGGTCCCATTAGGAGTGCATTGGGTATAACATCGCCGTATGTGAGATTTGTTTGTGGTTTTAACTTCGGCTGCAGGTCGTGTGCATTATCTAACCAACAAAGATAAAATATCATTTTCTCTACACCTGTTTACCCCCTCCCTCCCTCCCATTATCCGTGGTCACTTGTTTACCCCCGATCTCCCCCCTCCCTCCCACTCCGTGGTCACTTGTTTACCCTGCCCTCCCTCCGTCCTGTTATCCGTGGTCACTTATTTACCCCCAATCTCCCCCTCCCTCCCACTGTTCATTGCCACTTGTTTACCCCCACCCTCCCACCCGTTGTCACTTGTTTACCCCCGCTCTCCCTCCCGTTATCCGGGGTCACTTGTTTACCCCCGCCTCACACACTCCCTCCCGTGGTCCGTGGTCACTTGTTTACACCCGATCTCCCCCTCCCTCCCACTGTCCATTGCCACTTGTTTACCCCCAGCCTCCCTCCTGTTGTCACTTGTTTACCCCCACCCTCCCTCCCTCCCGTTATCAGTGGTCACTTGTTTACCCCCAATCTCCCCCTCCCTCCCACTGTCCATTGCCACTTGTTTACCCCACCCTCCCTCCCGTTGTCACTTGTTTACCCCCGCCTCACACACTCCCTCCGGGGTCCATTGCCACTTGTTTACCCCCACCCTCCCTCCCGTTGTCACTTGTTTACCCTGCCCTCCCTCCGTCCTGTTATCCGTGGTCACTTATTTACCCCCAATCTCCCCCTCCCTCCCACTGTACATTGCCACTTGTTTACCCCCACCCTCCCTCCCATTGTCACTTGTTTACCCCAACCCTCCCTCACTCCCGTTATCCCTGGTGACTTCTTTACCCCGATCTCCCCTCCCTCCCACTGTCCATTGCCACTTGTTTACCCCACCCTCCCTCCCGTTGTCACTTATTTACCCCCGCCCTCCCTCCCTCCCGTTATCCGTGGTCACTTGTTTACCCCCAATCTCCCCCTCCCTCCCACTGTCCATTGCCACTTGTTTACCCCCACCCTCCCTCCCGTTGTCACTTGTTTACCCCCGCACTCCCTCTCTCCCGTTATCCCTGGTCACTTCTTTACCCCCGATCTCCCCCTCCCACTGTCCATTGCCACTTGTTTACCCCCACACTCCCTCCCTTTGTCACTTGTTTACCCCCGCCCTCCCTCCCTCCTGTTATCCGTGGTCACTTGTTTACCCCAAATCTCGCCCTCCCTCCCACTGTCCATTGCCACTTGTTTACCCCCACCCTCCCTCCCGTTGTCACTTGTTTACCCCCGCCCTCCCGTTATCCCTGGTCACTTCTTTACCCCTGATCGCCCCCTCCCTCCCACTGTCCATTGCCACTTGTTTACCCCCACACTCCCTCCCGTTGTCACTTGTTTACCCCCGCCCTCCCTCATGTCAGTGGTTTCAGGACTACTGAAACCATTGACATGGAAAGGTAGCGGAGTCAGCTGCAACTCTCTGTCAACCCCAAAAGCCTTATCGTATATTCGGTCGGGAGGGGTGGGTGCAGGTCGCGGTTGTAGTGCGCTGGCCGTGTTGGTTTTGGCTGGGCCACGGTGACTGAGTATCAGTGAGACCGGAAGAGAGGGGGCGGGAGTTGAGGGTCTTTGGGTCCCATTAGGAGCGCATTGGGTATAACGTCGCCTTATGTGAGATTTGTTTGTGGTTTTAACTTCTGCTGCAGGTCGTGTGCATTATCTAACCAACAAAGATAGAATATCACTTTCTCTACACTTGATTTAGCCATGCGTACGTTTATTAAGCGCCCTGAAGTGTCAGTATACCTACCGGCTCAGCTGGCGCTTTACAAAATAATGCCACACTCAATGGCAGGGTGTGCTGCGTGCCAAGCAAGAGGGGCATCGTCAGAAGATGTGTGCGTACTGGCAGTATCAAAGTATTAGGAGAAGTCCGCGGTTGCTGCTCCCTCCCGTTGTCACTTGTTTACCCCCGCCCTCCCTCCCGTTATCCGTGGTCACTTGTTTACCCCCGATCTCCCCCTCCCTCCCACTGTCCATTGCCACTTGTTTACCCCCACCCTCCCTCCCGTTGTCACCTGTTTACCCCCGCCCTACCTCCCTCCCGTTATCAGTGGTCACTTGTTTACCCCCGCCTCACACACTCCCTCCCGTGGTCCGTGGTCACTTGTTTACCCCCGATCTCCCACTCCCTCCCACTGTCCATTGCCACTTGTTTATCCCCACCCTCCCTCCCTTTGTCACTTGTTTACCCCCGCCCTCCTTCCCTCCCGTTATCCCTGGTCACTTGTTTACCCCCAATCTCCCCCTCCCTCCCACTGTCCAATGCCACTTGTTTACCCCCACCCTCCCTCCCGTTGTCACTTGTTTACCCCTGCCCTCCCTCCCTCCAGTTATCCGTGGTCACTTGTTTACCCCCAATCTCCCCCTCCCTCCCACTGTCCATTGCCACTTGTTTACCCCCACCCTCCTTCCCGTTGTCACTTGTTTACCCCCACCCTCCCTCCCTCCCGTGGTCCGTGGTCACTTGTTTACCCCCAATCTCCCCCTCCCTCCCACTGTCCATTGCCACTTGTTTACCCCCACCCTCCTTCCCGTTATCACTTGTTTACCCCCGCCCTCCCTCCCTCCCTCCCGTTATCTGTGGTCACTTATTTACCCCCAATCTCCCCCTCCCTCCCACTGTCCATTGCCACTTGTTTACCTCCACCCTCCCTCCCGTTGTCACTTGTTTACCCCCGCCCTCCCTCCCGTTATCCCTGGTCACTTCTTTACCCCCGATCTCCCCCTCCCTTCCACTGTCCATTGCCACCAGTGGGTGCGTTTGCACAGTGGTGCAGGGAGGGGGCAAGGCCTGATGTGACAAGTGTGCAAACGTGCCCTGTGGCGCGTTTTAAGTTGGGGGATTAAGTCCACTTGAATCCTGAGGGTCCCTGGGGGCCAACTAGCCCACCAGGTACGTCTAGTAAGCGCCACAGAGTTGCGTTGTAGAGAGGTGTAAAAAGGGGCGTGGCCTCGGACCACCTCTCTGCAACGCAGCTCTGTGGCGCTTACTGGAGGTACCTGGTGGGCTAGTTGGCCCCCAGGGACCCTCAGGATTCAAGGGGAATTACTCTCCCAACTTAAAAACCCACCAGGGGGCGCGTTTGCACAGTGGTGAAGGGAGGGGGCGGGGCCTGATGTGACATGTGTGTACTTATCCAATCACTCCGCCAAAACCCAAGCACTTATAAATTCACAATGCACTCTCCTTGCAGTAGCCTAATCATCCAGTCAGTACCCATGTACTTATGCAATGACCCAGGCACTAAAACATGCACTGCTACAATCCCCTGAGCACTACTGATGCTGTCCAGCAATCTCCTTGTCACTACCCATGCACTCCTCCAATCACCCAGCCAGCTCCATGTCCTTATCTAATCACTGCGCCAAAACACAAGCACTTATAAATTCACCATGCACTCTCCTTGCAGTACTCTAATCATCCAGTCACTACCCATGTACTCATGCAATGACCCAGGCACTAACACATGCACTGCTACAATACCCTGAGCACTACCCATGCAGTCCAGCCATCTCCTTGTCACTACCCATGCACTCCTCCAATCACCCAGCCAGTTCCATGTCCTTATCTAATCACTGCGCCAAAACACAAGCACTTATAAATTCACCATGCACTCTCCTTGCAGTACTCTAATCATACAGTCAGTACCCATGTACTTATGCAATGACTCAGGCACTAACACATGCACTGCTACAGTCCCCTGAGCACTACTTATGCAGTCCAGCCATCTCCTTGTCACTACCCATGCACTCCTCCAATCACCCAGCCAGTTCCATGTCCTTATCTAATCACTGCGCCAAAACACAAGCACTTATAAATTCACCATGCACTCTCCTTGCAGTACTCTAATCATACAGTCAGTACCCCTGTACTTATGCAATGACCCAGGCACTAACACATGCACTGCTACAATCCCCTGAGCACTACTTATGCAGTCCAGCCATCTCCTTGTCACTACCCAAGCACTCCTCCAATCACCCAGCCTGTTCCATGTCCTTATCTAATCACTGCGCCAAAACACAAGCACTTATAAATTCACCATGCACTCTCCTTGCAGTACTCTAATCATCCAGTCACTACCCATGTACTCATGTAATGACCCAGGCACTAACACATGCACTGCTACAATCCCCTGAGCACTACTGATGCAGTCCAGCCATCTCCTTGTCACTACCCATGCACTCCTCCAATCACCCAGCCAGTTCCATGTCCTTATCTAATCACTGCGCCAAAACACAAGCACTTATAAATTCACCATGAACTCTCCTTGCAGTAGTCTAATCATCCAGTCAGTACCCATGTACTTATGCAATGACCCAGGCACTAACACATGCACAGCTACAATCCCCTGAGCACTAATGTAGCAGTCCAGCCATCTCCTTGTCACTACCCATGCACTCCTCCAATCACCCAGCCAGTTCCATGTCCTTATCTAATCACTGCGCCAAAACACAAGCACTTATAAATTCACCATGCACTCTCCTTGCAGTACTCTAATCATACAGTCAGTACCCATGTACGTATGCAATGACTCAGGCACTAACACATGCACTGCTACAATCCCCTGAGCACTACTTATGCAGTCCAGCCATCTCCTTGTCACTACCCATGCACTCCTCCAATCACCCAGCCAGTTCCATGTCCTTATCTAATCACTGCGCCAAAACACAAGCACTTATAAATTCACCATGCACTCTCCTTGCAGTACTCTAATCATACAGTCAGTACCCCTGTACTTATGCAATGACCCAGGCACTAACACATGCACTGCTACAATCCCCTGAACACTACTGATGCAGTCCAGCCATCTCCTTGTCACTACCCATGCACTCCTCCAATCACCCAGCGAACACCATGTACTTATCCAATCACACCGCCAAAACCCAAGCACTTATAAATTCACCATGCACTCTCCTTGCAGTACTCTAATCATCCAGTCAGTACCCCTGTACTTATGCAATGACCCAGGCACTAACACATGCACTGCTACAATCCCCTGAGCACTAATGTAGCAGTCCAGCCATCTCCTTGTCACTACCCATGCACTCCTCCAATCACCCAGCCAGTTCCATGTCCTTATCTAATCACTGCGCCAAAACACAAGCACTTATAAATTCACCATGCACTCTCCTTGCAGTACTCTAATCATACAGTCAGTACCCATGTACGTATGCAATGACCCAGGCACTAACACATGCACTGCTACAATCCCCTGAGCACTAATGTAGCAGTCCAGCCATCTCCTTGTCACTACCCATGCACTCCTCCAATCACCCAGCCAGTTCCATGTCCTTATCTAATCACTGCGCCAAAACACAAGCACTTATAAATTCACCATGCACTCTCCTTGCAGTACTCTAATCATACAGTCAGTACCCATGTACTTATGCAATGACCCAGGCACTAACACATGCACTGCTATAATCCCCTGAGCACTACTGATGCAGTCAAGCCATCGCCCTGTCACTACCCATGCACTCCTCCAATCACCCAGCGAGCACCATGTACTTATAAAATCACTCTGCCAAAACCCAAGCACTTATAAATTCACCATGCACTCGCCCTGCAGTACTCTAATCATCCAGTCAGTACCCATGTACTTATGCAATGACCCAGGCACTAACACATGCACTGCTACAATCCCCTGAGCACTACTGATGCAGTCCAGCCATCTCCTTGTCACTACCCATGCACTCCTCCAATCACCCAGCCAGTTCCATGTCCTTATCTAATCACTGCGCCAAAACACAAGCACTTATAAATTCACCATGCACTCTCCTTGCAGTACTCTAATCATACAGTCAGTACCCCTGTACTTATGCAATGACCCAGGCACTAACACATGCACTGCTACAATCCCCTGAACACTACTGATGCAGTCCAGCCATCTCCTTGTCACTACCCATGCACTCCTCCAATCACCCAGCGAACACCATGTACTTATCCAATCACACCGCCAAAACCCAAGCACTTATAAATTCACCATGCACTCTCCTTGCAGTACTCTAATCATCCAGTCAGTACCCCTGTACTTATGCAATGACCCAGGCACTAACACATGCACTGCTACAATCCCCTGAGCACTAATGTAGCAGTCCAGCCATCTCCTTGTCACTACCCATGCACTCCTCCAATCACCCAGCCAGTTCCATGTCCTTATCTAATCACTGCGCCAAAACACAAGCACTTATAAATTCACCATGCACTCTCCTTGCAGTACTCTAATCATACAGTCAGTACCCATGTACGTATGCAATGACCCAAGCACTAACACATGCACTGCTACAATCCCCTGAGCACTAATGTAGCAGTCCAGCCATCTCCTTGTCACTACCCATGCACTCCTCCAATCACCCAGCCAGTTCCATGTCCTTATCTAATCACTGCGCCAAAACACAAGCACTTATAAATTCACCATGCACTCTCCTTGCAGTACTCTAATCATACAGTCAGTACCCATGTACTTATGCAATGACCCAGGCACTAACACATGCACTGCTATAATCCCCTGAGCACTACTGATGCAGTCAAGCCATCGCCCTGTCACTACCCATGCACTCCTCCAATCACCCAGCGAGCACCATGTACTTATAAAATCACTCTGCCAAAACCCAAGCACTTATAAATTCACCATGCACTCGCCCTGCAGTACTCTAATCATCCAGTCAGTACCCATGTACTTATGCAATGACCCAGGCACTAACACATGCACTGCTACAATCCCCTGAGCACTACTGATGCAGTCCAGCCATCTCCTTGTCACTACCCATGCACTCCTCCAATCACCCAGCCAGTTCCATGTCCTTATCTAATCACTGCGCCAAAACACAAGCACTTATAAATTCACCATGCACTCTCCTTGCAGTACTCTAATCATCCAGTCACTACCCATGTACTCATGCAATGACCCAGGCACTAACACATGCACTGCTGCAATCCCCTGAGCACTACTGATGCAGTCCAGCCATCTCCTTGTCACTACCCATGCACTCCTCCAATCACCCAGCCAGATCCATGTCCTTATCTAATCACTGTGCCAAAACTCAAGCACTTATAAATTCACCATGCACTCTCCTTGCAGTACTCTAATCATCCAGTCAGTACCCATGTACACATGCAATGACCCAGGCACTAACACATGCAATGCTACAATCCCCTGAGCACTACTGATGCAGTCCAGCCATCTCCTTGTCACTACCCATGCACTCCTCCAATCACCCAGACAGATCCATGTCCTTATCTAATCACTGTGCCAAAACACAAGCACTTATAAATTCACCATGCACTCTCCTTGCAGTACTCTAATCATCCAGTCAGTACCCATGTACTTATGCAATGACCCAGGCACTAACACATGCACTGCTATAATCCCCTGAGCACTACTGATGCAGTCCAGCCATCCCCCTGTCACTACCCATGCACTCTTCTAATCACCCAGCGAGCACCATGTATTTATAAAATCACTCTGCCAAAACCCAAGCACTTATAAATTCACCATGCACTCGCCCTGCAGTCCTCTAATCATCCAGTCAGTACCCATGTACTTATGCAATGACCCAGGCACTAACACATGCACTGCTACAATCCCCTGAGCACTACTGATGCAGTCCAGCCATCTCCTTGTCACTACCCATGCACTCCTCCAATCACCCAGCCAGTTCCATGTCCTTATCTAATCACTGCGCCAAAACACAAGCACTTATAAATTCACCATGCACTCTCCTTGCAGTACTCTAATCATCCAGTCACTACCCATGTACTCATGCAATAACCCAGGCACTAACACATGCACTGCTGCAATCCCCTGAGCACTACTGATACAGTCCAGCCATCTCCTTGTCACTACCCATGCACTCCTCCAATCACCCAGCCAGATCCATGTCCTTATCTAATCACTGTGCCAAAACACAAGCACTTATAAATTCACCATGCACTCTCCTTGCAGTACTCTAATCATCCAGTCAGTACCCATGTACTCATGCAATGACCCAGGCACTAACACATGCAATGCTACAATCCCCTGAGCACTACTGATGCAGTCCAGCCATCTCCTTGTCACTACCCATGCACTCCTCCAATCACCCAGCCAGTTCCATGTCCTTATCTAATCACTGCGCCAAAACACAAGCACTTATGAATTCACCATGCACTCTCCTTGCAGTACTCTAATCATCCAGTCACTACCCATGTACTCATGCAATGACCCAAGCACTAACACATGCACTGCTACAATCCCCTGAGCACTACTGATGCAGTCCAGCCATCTCCTTGTCACTACCCACGCACTCCTCCAATCACCCAGCCAGTTCCATGTCCTTATCTAATCACTGCGCCAAAACACAAGCACTTAAAAATTCACCATGCACTCTCCTTGCAGTACTCTAATCATCCAGTCACTACCCATGTACTTATGCAATGACCCAGGCACTAACACATGCACTGCTACAATCCCCTGAGCACTACTGATGCAGTCCAGCCATCTCCTTGTCACTACCCATGCACTCCTCCAATCACCCAACCAGTTCCATGTCCTTATCTAATCACTGCGCCAAAACACAAGCACTTATAAATTCACCATGCACTCTCCTTGCAGTACTCTAATCATCCAGTCAGTACCCATGTACTCATGCAATGACCCAGGCAGTAACACATGCACTGCTACAATCCTCTGAGCACTACTGATGCAGTCCAGCCATCTCCTTGTCACTACCCATGCACTCCTCCAATCACCCAGCCAGTTCCATGTCCTTATCTAATCACTGCGCCAAAACACAAGCACTTATAAATTCACCATGAACTCTCCTTGCAGTACTCTAATCATCCAGTCAGTACCCATGTACTTATGTAATGACCCAAGCACTAACACATGCACAGCTCCAATCCCCTGAGCACTACTGATGCAGTCCAGCCTTCTCCTTGTCACTACCCATGCACTCCTCCAATCACCCAGCCAGTTCCATGTCCTTATCTAATCACTGCGCCAAAACAAAATCACTTATAAATTCACCATGCATTCTCCTTGCAGTACTCTAATCATACAGTCAGTACCCCTGTACTTATGCAATGACCCAGGCACTAACACATGCACTGCTACAATCCCCTGAACACTACTGATGCAGTCCAGCCATCTCCTTGTCACTACCCATTCACTCCTCCAATCACACAGCGAGCACCATGTACTTATCCAATCACACCGCCAAAACCCAAGCACTTATAAATTCACCATGCACTCTCCTTGCAGTACTCTAATCATCCAGTCAGTACCCATGTACTCATGCAATGACCCAGGCACTAACACATGCAATGCTACAATCCCCTGAGCATTACTGATGCAGTCCAGCCATCTCCTTGTCACTACCCATGCACTCCTCCAATCACCCAGCCAGTTCCATGTCCTTATCTAATCACTGCGCCAAAACACAAGCACTTAAAAATTCACCATGCACTCTACTTGCAGTACTCTAATCATCCAGTCACTACCCATGTATTTATGCAATGACCCAGGCACTAACACATGCACTGCTACAATCCCCTGAGCACTACTGATGCAGTCCAGCCATCTCCTTGTCACTACCCATGCACTCCTCCAATCACCCAGCCAGTTCCATGTCCTTATCTAATCACTGCGCCAAAACACAAGCACTTATAAATTCACCATGCACTCTCCTTGCAGTACTCTAATCATCCAGTCAGTACCCATGTACTCATGCAATGACCCAGGCAGTAACACATGTACTGCTACAATCCCCTCAGCACTACTGATGCAGTCCAGCCATCTCCTTGTCACTACCCATGCACTCCTCCAATCACCCAGCCAGTTCCATGTCCTTATCTAATCACTGCGCCAAAACACAAGCACTTATAAATTCACCATGCACTCTCCTTGCAGTACTCTAATCATCCAGTCACTACCCATGTACTCATGCAATGACCCAGGCACGAACACATGCACTGCTACAATCCCCTGAGCACTATTGATGCAGTCAAGCCATCTCCTTGTCACTACCCATGCACTCCTCCAATCACCCAGCCAGTTCCATGTCCTTATCTAATCACTGCGCCAAAACACAAGCACTTATAAATTCACCATGCACTCTCCTTGCAGTACTCTAATCATCCAGTCACTACCCATGTACTCATGCAATGACCCAGGCACTAACACATGCACTGCTACAATCCCCTGAGCACTACTGATGCAGTCCAGCCATCTCCTTGTCACTACCCATGCACTCCTCCAATCACCCAGCGAGCACCATGTACTTATCCAATCACTCCGCCAAAACCCAAGCACTTATAAATTCACCATGCACTCTCCTTGCAGTACTATAATCATCCAGTCAGTACCCATGTACTCATGCAATGACCCAGGCACTAACTCATGGCAAATACAGAGGAGGTCATGCTAATCACAGGGGTACCCCAACGCATAGTGTTCCCTAGTGTATGTAGGTGTTTTCACTGTATTCTAAGTGTATTTTAGCATAGCACTGGCTCTAGGCCTGGTTAGTCAGAGTCCGTTACCACCAGTACCCGTCAGCAAAATGTTGGGGGCACAGGAGGACTTTCTGCTCCTATGTTGGTTCTTTCTGCACATCTCTTGCTTCTTCTTCCTGCACTTTTCTTCGTCTTTCTGGACTTCTTTTGCCTCTTTCTGCATTTGTCTTGCTTCTTTCTGCACTTTTCTTCCTCTTTCTTCACATGTCCTACCTTTGTAGGCATAGTTAGAAATTAGCATTTAAAAAACCTTTGAAATTCACAGAAAAAACAATAGGTTTTAGGGACGTTATAGTTAGAAATTAGCATTTAAAAACCTTTGAAATTCACTGAAAAAACTATAGGTTTCAGGGACGTTATAGTTAGAAATTAGCATTTAAAAACCTTAGAAATTCAATGAAAAAACCACAGGTTTCAGAGACATTATAGTTAGTTGGACATTTCACTCGTACACAACCAGAGAAATTCGGCCGTTACAGTTAGTTCAGCTAACTATAACTCACGCCCCCACAATGCACTGCTGATGACATCACATATTACATCATTCATGACATGGTCAGTGACATCACTGATGACATCTCAAATGACATCACTGATGACATCATCCACGTGATAATCTGATGCACCTCCTCATACCCTAATATAACCTTTGATACACCCACTCTAAAATACAGACTACCATTTTCGAAACCATAGACACACCAATACCAGTTAGTACATACCCACTCATTCACCCATACAGTCACTCATACATGCAGTCAACCATCAATACAGCATTATCATATGCACTCACATATCTATACAGACACTCATACACCGCCACTCATCCATAGAGTTACTCACACACCTAGTCAGTTGTGGCAGGGAGCCCCGGGAGGGCGGCGGAGAATACTCCGGGGGCACCAAGGAGCGAGTATCTGTGCCATCTCCAAGGAAACCAAGGGACACAGGCATGCCGGAAATAAAAGACCCGGAAGACGCCGACCGAAAGAGAGAGATTGGAAACGGCGAACTGAGACCCGGAGAAGCCGAACGTGAAGGAGAGCCAGAGACCGAGAGCGGAGAAGACGAGGGCGCAAGAGGACCGGAGGGCGGCGGAACCACCAACCACCACGGAGCGGAGGTGTCCCCTATGAAGGGCGTGCTGGGCGAGGCGGCCGTGACCCTGTCATCGGGTCACGGCTTCAGGCAAGTCCTCAGGGGAACTGGGCGCCGGCTGGGCGGGTGGCTGCACACGTAGGCGCTGTTTACAGGTCTATAGGGAACAGCGGAGGGAGCAGGGGAGGCGAAGGACAAGGGAAGGAGTAGAGGGGCCTTTCTCTTCCTGTTCCGTAGTCTGCTGGACACTTTTGGTTATTAGTTTGTTCCACCATTTGGGGCGGTTTTTGGTTTTCTTTGTTAGCTGCTGGGAAGGGGAAAACCAGGCAACGCAGGGCACCAGCTACCAGACAGGCACCAATAGGGTATCAGGACCCGGGGAAGCAACTGAAGCAAGAGGCTCCCTAGTGTCTGCGGGGCTGGGAGACCACCAGGGTGGGTGCAGTAATCAGGCGGGGGAGTAACGACAGGGAAAGAGAGTAGGAGCGCGCTGGCAAACAGGAAGGAACTGTTAGTAAAGGGGACCCTTGCTAATAGAATCTCTCTTCTTTACCAAGGGGACGACCACCGTCAGGAAAGAGAAGGAACGGAAACGAAGAGACGACCCGGCCTCTACGGCGACGAAGGAAGTCGCGACGGACCAAGACGTCTAGCCCTCCTGAGAAACCCATACCCTTTCTGTACCAAACTAAATAAATATCGCTTCCTAAAGCAGCGCAGTCGTCTGTGGTCATTGGCCAGGTGACATCAGTCATGCAAAGAATCAATCACACTCCCATTTACTCACCTATACAGTTATACACACACCACCTCACTTATTCAAACATATACTAACACATACTTACACTCTTATACAATAACTAATACAAGCACCCACTGATCCATACAGCCACCCTTACAATCACTCACTCTCACATATAGTCATTTATACACTCCAACACTCACATATACTGCCTTTCACATATGCAGTTACTCACACATGTACCACTGAGGCATCCATTCACTCACCAACACACCCATACACACACTCACCCACCCATACAGCCCTTCACAGATGCACTCTTGAACCCATACACACAGTGAATCATCCACTCACACATCTATGCACAGAGTCACACCCCCACCCACCCACACAGACACTCAGGCACCCATACAGATACTCAGACAACCAATCAATAACCCATATAGATCCTCATTTAGCTACTCACCAACCCATGCAACCGCTTACACACCAACTGACAAACTAAACTGTGTGAATGTCTGTATCAGTCACTAACCCATGCATTCAGTAAGACACATTTAATCACTCACTTATACAGTCAGTCACGCACCTTCTAAATCATCCATCCAGACACTTATACACCCACTCATTCTTCAATACACCTTGGCATATACATAAAACATATTTAAACTTTACAGAAACACACAGTCACTGGATGATGTCATCAGTGATGTCATTTGAGATGTCATCAGTGATGTCACTGACCATGTCATGAATGATGTAATATGTGACGTCATCAGCAGTGCATTGCGGGGGCACGAGTTATAGTTAGCTGAACTAACTATAACGGCCGAATTTCTCTGGTCTTGTACGAGTGAAATGTCCAACTAACTATAACGTCCCTGAAACCTGTGGTTTTTTCAGTGAATTTCTAAGGTTTTTTAAATGCCAATTTCTAACTATAATGTCCCTGAAACCTATGGTTTTTTCAGTGAATATATATATATATATATATATATATATATATATAAATGTACCTAACTTGAAACGAAGTTTTTGAGTTTAAAATATATATAAAAAGAAGTGTTAAGTTTCTATATTGGTCTCGGACTTATTCTTTGAGTGTGTATTGCCTCTGTGAGTACAACAAATGCTTAGCATTGCCCTCTGATAAGCCTAAGTGCTCCTCTACACAACCACAAAAGAGAGCATTAGTATTATCTACTCTAGCCTCTGTAAACCAATTGGGGAGCCACTGGACTCTCTGCACGGTGTACTATGTTTTAGTACACTATATAGAGAGCCAGCTTCCTACATTCCCTGTGCTCATTTCATCCAATGCTGGGCAGATATAACATTTTCTGCAAGTGCTCTTTGGCTGCTCTGGGCTCCAGTCATTCCAAATACACAGCTCTTCTGGCCCTTCTGTGTGTGTGTTCGTTTGTATGCGGGTCTGTACACCACCTGCTCTCTCCAGCTCTGCAAATGTAATCTCTTCAGAATTGCAGTGCTGCAGCAACAAAGAAGTGCACAAGATTACTGAGATCACATTGCAGTTGAATGTTTTATAAGTAACTCCTGGGAGTGACTTTGCAAAATCTTTTATCCTGAAAGAAAGGGAGAGAACAATGTATGTGGCTATTTAGAAATCTTACAATGGAAAGGTAGTATGGACAACATTTAGGGGTCACCAAGGATTGCAGTTGCGACTCCTGGCTTGCCTCTTGCAGCTCCTGACACTGCCTTTGCAAGCCCTGGCCTCAGAGGTGGCAAAATCAGTGCCAGGAACACAGGGGCAGCTCGTCCTTATGGATGTCAGTTGGGGCTGCACTTTGTTTTGTGTCATTTATTTATTACAATAATAGTGAATAATTTTATATTATTCACTATTAGTGTAATACAGAATGGAGCACAATTAGCTGGAAGATGACCCTCCTTGGCAGCTGAGGTAATTAAAAAAAATATTTTAAATGTATGTTGTATATGTCGGTGAGAGTGTGTTTATGTGAGTGAGAGTGTAAGTATGTGTGAATGTGTGTGTATGTTGAAGCATGTGTGTGAGTGTGAGTAAAGGTCAAATGCCGTGTGATGTCACTTCCTCTACCCCAGGCATTTTAACAGAGGCTCTCACCTCCTTGGGGGGAGCTGGCGATATGGCGGGAGCCCGGATCACATGGGGGGACGGGCAGGGACGCCCCGTCCTTCCGGGTGAGGGCGGTGCGTATGGGTTGCCGCACCCGATGCCCCGGAAGCACTAAAGTGCTTCCGGGGCAGTTGTGTTGGAACCCGCCCCTATTTAAGCGGCCGCGCTGGGACAGGCAGGTCTCTGCTTCCTGCCTGCCCCAAGACGCGGTCACTAAGGACTCTCCCCACGCTACACGGCCATCGGGCGCGGCAGCATTTTGGAGTTGTTGGGTCCCCATCACCCCTGGATTTAATTCTGAAACCTCCCTGGGAGCCGCGCAAGTTCTTGAGTTTACTCACCTGACCCAAGAGTTTTAGGGCTCTCGGGCGTGGCTCTACGGAGTGCAGGGGAGGCGCCCACAGGTAATTTAGGCCCATGGTGGGGGCATTGTGTATGGCAGCAGCCGTTCTTTGCAGCAGGGTTTTTATTGGTGTGCTGTCGGACACGGGGTGAATTACCCGGTCCCGGTCTCGGCAGTGTTTTTTTTGGTTGTGGCAGCTAGGGGGAGCTCTGGATGATCGTGTGGCCAAATAGTTAAAGGCGTCTGACTGTTGATCTGGATATTGAGTTTTCGAGTCCTTTTTGTGTACTGTTGGACACGTGGTGACCTGCACAGTTCGTAGGGATGGCTAAAGGTTTTTCCGGGTGAGCGCGAAAAACGCGTGGTCTAGGGATTGTTTTTTTGCTGGGAAGTATTTTAGGATCTCCTTGTGCAGGGTGTTGCCGGCTGGTGGCTCTGTTGATTAGCGCCTGGTGCTAATATCGCCAGGATCGTGGTTTTGAGCCCAATATTTGCCCTTATTTTTCGTCAAAGCTCAGGACTCTTAGAATTGTAAACAGACGAGGCGTCAGGGGGATTCTTTGTGGTTGTTGGAGGGGCGGTTGGTAATTTCGGTGGTTGCCTGTAGCAAGGTTTGGATTGGTGCTAGCATGCCTGGGGGAGCTAAGCAGGGTGCTAAGAGGGCGCGCCTGGCTAGCAGGATGGAAGAGATGATGCTCAGGATGGAGCGCAGGATGAAGGCAATGGATGAGAGGCTGACCTTGCTTCAGGCAAGGGACTCCCAGGGGGGATAGCTGGTCGACCCAGCAGTGCCGGATAGGCCTCGTAGGCCGG
Organism: Calotriton arnoldi; assembly: GCA_963921515.1. Lineage (NCBI taxonomy): Eukaryota > Metazoa > Chordata > Amphibia > Caudata > Salamandridae > Calotriton > Calotriton arnoldi. Next base: position 634,015 of record CAWUFW010000182.1, read on the forward strand.
GGGTAGCTGCCCAGGCGGCTTTTCCTCCAGTCAGGAGGACCAGTACCGGACAGAGGGCAGGATGGGGGCGGGATGCCCAGGCCGCACCTGATCCAGTGCCAGTTGAGGTCGTCCAGATAGGGGGAGTAAGTGTTGCGAATAGTCAGGTGGTTCCCCCTAGGGTTGTGGGGTCAGCATCGAGCGCCGGCACAGCGCAGGCTGGACAGGTTGGCGAGGGAGCGACAGTGGGTCTGGTTAACCAGCCAGATTTAGTGGCAAGTGTGTTGCCGTGGTTGTACAGGGCAGGTGTTTCGTCGGCACCAGTGTTAGGGGGAGGATTGGCAGGGGTGGCCGAGGCTGATAATGTTGAAAGGGCAAGGAGGTTAGTGGCCCATGTTGATGGCTTGGGCGGGCGGCAGGGTGGATCTAGCCTGGAGGGGGTTGCACTTGGGGCGGCAGGTCAGGCGCTGGAAGTGGCGGGGAGCCCGCAAGCCGGTAATGTGCTGCTAGTAGCATCGGCGGCAGTAGGACCGTCACCTCCACCTAAAGAAAGAACGCCAGCAGTTACGTTACAACCCTTGCCGAGTGTTGGTCTGGGCGATGTGCACTCGGAGCCTGATCAGTTGGGCAGGCACGTGCATCTTCACACTTTAGGAAAAGATTTGGAAGGGTACCTATGTTGATATTTGCGAGTTGATTGTTGATACGCCTAGCAGAGACGAAGCCAAGCGGTGCAAGGAGAGTGCGCATTCCAGGGAGTGCGGGCATGGGCCATACAAGAAAAGGGTTGATGAGACCATCATGAACTGGGTCAGGGGTTTCACGATTTTTCAGGCTATAATGGCGGAAAAATTCCCTACATTAGGTGGACAGTTGGCTTGCTACCAAAACAGGGTAGCGTGTGCGCATGATGAGTTTGGGGGCACAGCCTGGAGGGAATACGACAAAGAGTTCAGGCATATTAAGGCCACTAGACCGACGCTGGGGTGGGACCAAGTTGATATGAATGCATGGTTGCGTTTCATGCACCCGCAGAGGGTGATGACAGGTCCAAGACAGCCCTTTCGGACAGGCTCAGGTTCAAGCAGTAGTCCAGGGGGTGGGGAAAGGAAGGGGGCCTGCTGGGATTTCAATAGGAAGACCTGCACCAGGGCACCGGGTCAGTGCAAGTTTAGACACTGTTGTTCGTTCTGCGGCCTATCTTCACACCCAGAGTCCAAGTGTTTCAAGAAAACAAAAGACAAGGGCCCCAAAAAGCATGATTGAGGACCCGGATATGGTTAAGGCTCCCTCCCCGGTTAACTGGCAGGCAATGGTGTCATGGTTAAACACATACAGCAACACAGCAGTGGCTCAGGCCTTGTATGAGGGATTTAAGAGCAGCTTTAGGATTCCAGCTGAGGGCTTTGTTGGTGTGGCATACTGCAAAAATCAGCAATCCTTAATGGCCAATCCTAACATTGCCAGAAAGAAAATCTTGAAAGAAAGGAACTTGGGGAGGGTGGCGGGGCCGTTTGAATCCCCACCTTTTGAGGACTTTATGTGTTCACTGTTGGGCATAGTACCCAAAAAAGACCCTGGGGAGTTTCGGCTTATCCACAACCTTTCAGCCCCAAAAGGACAGCCTGTTAATGAGGCTATTGATGGGTCATTGTGCTCTGTGAAATATGCCTCACTCGATCACGCCATTACAATGCTCCAAGAGCTGGGACCTGGGACCTTGTTGGCAAAGGCTGATGTAGAATCTGCTTTCCCTCTGTTGCCGGTTCACCCAGAAGATTTCCATCTCTTGGGTTTTCAGTTTGAGGGTGCATTTTATTTTGATAAATGTATGCCCATGGGCTGCCCAGTATCTTGCGCCTACTTTGAGAAGTTTAGTACCTTCTTGGAATGGGCATTTAGGAAGAGATCGGGGCACCGTTGGCCTCTTGATTACCTGGATGACCTCCTTTTCCTGGGGGCTCTGTGCACAGATGATTGTGGGAGGGCTTTGCAATGCTTCCAGGAGCTAATGGGTGTTTTTGGAGTCCCATTAGCACAAGCTAAGACTTGTGGACCGGCAAACACAATAGAATTCCAGGGCATAGAGTTGGATTCCGAGGCAGGTGTTTCCAGGCTTCCTCCGGAGAAGGTAAGAGGTTTCTCAAAAGCACTCGAAGACTGCCTGAGGGCTCAGAATGTGACGCTGCATCAGTTGCAGGTGGTGGTTGGGCAGCTGAATTTTGCGCTCCGCATTATACCCATGGGCTGCCCGTTTTCTAAATCTATTGCGCGGGCCATGGCGGGCCTAAAATCAAAGCATCACCATACGAGGCAGGCCAGTGAGGTTCGCCAGGACATGAGACTGTGGCAGGCATTTTTGAAGGATTTTAATGGGTCAGTAGTATGGCCGAGCCCTGCTAGGACCAATGCAGAATTGGGTTTATGGACTGACGCCGCAGGCAGCACGGGTTTTGGGGCTATTTTGGGACCAGATTGGTGTGCTATGCAATGGCAAGTGAATGGTGTGAGCCGGGCCTAGTGGCGAACATCGGTTTCCTTGGGCTATTTCTCATCTTGGCAGCTCTCACAGTCTGGCCTGCGCAGTTTTGCAATCAGGTAGTGGTATTCTGGTCAGACAACATGACGGTAGTCGAGTGCCTCAATCGCCAAACTGCCAGGTGTAAAATTATTTTGCGGTTACTCAAAGAGATTGTCTTTATTTGCATGAAATTCAATGTTAATTTCACGTCTAAACATGTCCCTGGTGTATTGAACAATGCAGCAGATGCTTTATCTCGTTTCAAAATGCAGGGGTTCAGATTCCACCACCCAGATGCGGCAGACCTCCCTTCACCATTCCCGGAACATCTATGGCAACTTGGTGCCCCAGTTTACCAGACCTCGTTCCAGCCAGTTTAGCGCCCAGGACAAGATGCGCCTATGAGGGGGCATATGGCACTAATCGCAGGTTTCAGGAAGTACATGGGGCAGGGGGTTTGGTTCTTCCAAGAGTCAGTAATTGCTTTCTTAGGGTACCTGAGAGAGGAAGGGAGGCCCATATCTTATGCAAAACTTTATCGTGGCAATATCATTTTTTGCAAAACTGTTGGGGTACGCAGATGGGACTAGGGCATTTCTGGTGCAAAGGGCTTTGAGGGGATGGCAACGTTTGGGGGGGCGTAGGACCGACGCCAGGCGCCCCATTGACACAGTGAAATTGGGGGGGATCATGGCCTCCCTTTGAAGGGATATGTAGTTCACCGGATGAAGTTCGCCTCTTTAGAGCAGCTTTTTCCATGACCTTTTATGGAGCATTAAGGGTGAGCGACTTGGTGGCAAGGAACAACAAGCATTTGCAATGCAATAGGTCTCGCATTTGCGAGAGTTTGAGCTATTGGCATTGTAAATGACAATGTCTTTTATTTATGTGCTTTGAAACCTGTAATGTGGTGCGTAAACACAAATTCTTTACGAGAAGCAAGGCTGGCAGTAACTGCGTCTCTTTTACCGCCAGCCTGGCTTCTGGTAAGCATAGACTACAAGTACAAAGAGGCACAGTTACTGCCAGCCTTGCCTGTCGTAAGAAACACCTATAAGTACAAAGTGCGTGTTTACACAATACTTGCAGGTTTTCAAAACACATAAATAAAAGGTGTTGTCATTTACAATGCCAAAAGCTCAAACTGTCGCAAATGCGAGACCTATTGCATTGCAAATGCTTGTTGCATATTCCGTTTAAAAAAATAAATACGTACAAGCTAACAGGTTATTTTCTGGGTTTTTTAATGTAAAAAAATCAGTAAAACCGTAAAAATTGTGCCTCAATTATTTTGTATCTGAATCCAGATCGAGTTAACCACCTCCAACAGGGAATTGTTGACTCCTGAGCCCCACCAGCCACTGGGGAGTCAAGGAAACCTTGAGAGTGTTTGCTAACCACGTTCAGTGATCAGCAGACTGGGACAAAGGACAGGGAGGTGAAAAGACAGGGTTATCAAGGGTGATACTACCCAGTACTGCCCACTTGCCGCAGAAGCTGCAGAGAAGGCCTGACAGGCAGCAAGAGCAGTGTAAAGGTACAGAGTGAAGTAAGGGAAAAGAGAGAAGCGTGGAAGGTAGGAGACGAGACAAACGTGGAGAGGGAGGGAGAGAGAGAATAGGAACGGAAAACAAGAGGGAGTAAGACGTAACAAAACAGAAGGAAGGAAGAGAGCAGGGATGTAACGCAGGCCCCTGTAGACCCTGAGGTGCGGGGGGGGTCGCTACTTCAGGTGCCCCCAAACCCTTCAGTGGGGCCACATCCTGCCCAAGCCGAATGAATAATTTCAGAGCTGGGAGCCTCATAAACCCTTTTCACATTCTGCATTGGTTGGGGGGCATCATTTTGCATTATGACACTGGAGAGAGGAGAGTGTTGAAAGGAACATGGTAAGAGGTTGAAAACAGAAGGAAGGGGAGCAAGGGGGACCACTTCCGTGGGAATGTCCCAGCGAGCTGCTGGTCGCTCAGAGCCGATGCCCAGCACATGGAGTGCATTCAAGATCGGAGCTGGACTGGAAGGAGAAGCAGCAAAACAACTCGTCAGATGAAATCCACCAGCAGGATCGTGTGTAAACCGCTGCCAATACTGTGGAATCTGAGAAGCCTTGGCAATATTACAAAACACCTGCGAGGCCAATAAGGCTTGTAAATAAACAGTGGCATAAAAAGTAAAAGTGAAATGATTCGCAATGGAAAACAGGGAGGTTTTGAGGGGAGAGCTTGGGCTCACAGGAAGGTTGGGAGAGTACGCGAGAACGTAGAAAAAGCCCACAAAAACACAGGGCGCCGAAGGAAGGGGGGCAAGGGGGGGGGGGTAGTATAAGACAGAGCGGTTCAGAGAGAGAAATGGGGTCCTGACGGGAGGGCCAAGAGTAGACAGCAAGAGACACGAATGAGGAGGAGGAGGAGGAGGGGGGGGCGTGGAAAGTTAGAGCAACAGGAGGAGAAGGAGAAAGGGGGGAGTGGCCATGGACCTCTGCCATGGAGGACTGGCGCCTCCCGGGATGTTCTAATCAACCCCAAATTGAGACTCCAACATTAAATTACTCCATACACGGGTGATTTGCTTTGTCACCAATTACCACGTTTAAAACAAATATATCCACCCCCCACCCCCTAAATCAACAATGTGCCCATTTCAGATAGTCAGAAAAAGGCGACACTAGGAAAGGGGGAGAAGATGCATTTTGAACCTGCCCATTGGGTAAACACGGACATTTTAAAATCACCCAATTCAAAACCGAAATAAAGACTACATACTTACAGGTTTGTTGTGTGTGCTGCGTTTGTGCTTGCCCATAAGATGATCTGTACCCACTCGGTTGTTGTCCGTAGCTTGACTGCGTGTCAGCTGACTGTCCGTAACGGCCGTAGCTCTGCTGGCCATACTGTGGTTGGCTTGTTGCGAATACCTCTGACCCGGCTGGGAAGGATAAGCCCCGTAACTAAACAGAAGAGATGCACATTAGATTCTCTACTTTGAATTGCCAACATAGTAGCTTTAAAAGTAAAAACAGTGAATGAAACTCACCCCTGAGCAGCTTGCTGACAATAATCTAAAATTATAACAAGCGCGCTCCTCCATGGCCGCCACAAGCTGCAAGACAACGGACAGCGGGAGTGGGGCGGGAACAAAGGGAACGGGGACACGGACAACGGGAAAGGGGGCGGGAGGATGGAGAACACGGCCAACGGGAGGGGGGCGGGAACAGGAAACTAAAAAGCCAACACTTCCAAACTCGGCAGCAAGTGGTGAACGGCGGTGGAAAATAAACAAGGAAGTAGTCCCTAAATGAGTAGATAACGCCGAGCAGCGGAACTAAACTGTAGTTGGTCGGTGCTGCTTCCTGCAAAACGGAAGCAAGACGGAAGTGACGTTTCGGACCACCAGCCAATGAATGAGCTACATAAAAAGAGCAATGCCAGATTTAACCAATGGCAAGCTAAAAAACAAATATAAACGCAATGGGTGGAGTTTCACCACTAATACTGACTACTTGATGCCTCGTAGAGGCAGCGCATGCGCTGCCTATGCGAGACCTAAAAAGGATCTGAAGGGAGGACTGCAGCGCAAGGACATACAATGGCCCAATAGCTCGCTAGCGATTACCATTCCCCAGTCCAAAACTGATCAGATGGGTAGGGAAGATCACATATTGCTGCACCGAGCCACAGGGAGCAGCTGTTGTCCGCTGAGCAATTTGGAATCCTTTCTGGCTCACCGGGGAGAGGGTACGGGTGGCCCTCTTTTGTTGCACTTGGATGGGACACCGTTAACTAGATTCTAATTCACTAAGGTGCTCAAGGCGGGTTTGGGGGCTGCAGGTTTGGACCCTGCTGAATATGGTTCCCATTCATTCCGTATTGGCGCAGCGACAACTGCCGCAAGTATGGGATTGGCAAAACGGGTGGTGCAAAGGATAGGCCGTTGGAAGTCGGATTGCTACAAACGATATGTGAAGCTGAACATGTAAATGTCACCGTTGCAGTGTTTGGTGCCTTACCCCCTTTCTTTCATCAATGCAGGTGGTGGAGAGGTTAGGGGGATCCAGCAGCTGGACGCCTCATTGCCGCTGGCGTTGGGGCATTCCTATGTGAGGTGTGCACAGAGCGTTTATTTCGCAGGTGACTACGCGTTACGAGCATTAAAGGACAGTTATCGGAAGACTTTCTGTGACTTTCTGTGGCCAACTGAGAACTGCATTGGACAGAATGTTGCCCCGGAGGCTTGCGCTTCCAGGGGTGATAATTGTGCATATAGGAGGCAATGACATGGCTGAGTTGTGTCATAGAGACCTGTGTGAGCTAATTATTTCAGAAATGTGTGGGTTAGCAAAGAAATTCCCGGGGACCACAATCGTGTGGTCAAATATGATTCCGAGGGCGAAATGGAGAGGTGGTAAGTCGGTGAAAGCCATCAATGAATCGGTAGAGAGATTGAACCGAAAACTTGGTAAGTTGTTCAGGACAGATCGGTTGTCAGCCATATCTCATGGATGCATTAAAGGAGAGCGTTTTCTCTTGCAGGATGGAGTGCATTTATCTGATGAAGGTAACAATATGTTTCTGGGGAACATGCTGGCTTGGCTGGGCCAACGCACTTTCGCGGGCAGGGGGGGGCCAGATAGTACGTGAACTATGCTGGCCTGTGGCGGGTGAGGTCAAGATTGGGGGGACACTTAGGCTCCTTTTTCGTCATCCTGTTTTACCAAATTTGACATCGGCATTCCAAGGGGGGCTGTCACCAGGTCGGAAGGAGGTGGCAGGGGCGCAGGGGGTTTCTGGGCAGTCGCTGATGCGGTCCTTTACCTAGCAGCCACCCGTGCATGCGCAGTTGGGCATAACCTAGTACTGGCCCTTGGGGGGTGACAAACCTGGGTGTAGGGGGTGCCCCGCGGTAGGTATACTAAGGGCAGCCGGGCCTCCTGCAGAAGTTTCTTCGATGACATTGGAGCCCTCCCCGTGGGGACGGACAGGAGAGGGAAAGGGGACTCCTCCCATAAGGAGGGCCCCGAAGGGGTAAAAGAAGGGGCAGAGCCAGTCTTGATCTCACTCGGAATCGTCACAGAATAATTTGCTTGGTTACAGAGGAACAGACTAGTTATGCTTAGGTGATTCACATTGTACTAGAATTGATGTTAAGGCTAGGATACCAAAGATGTAACAAAAATGTAAATAATGTGGTTACTGTGTAAAAAGTGATGAAAGTGTGGTTTTAATTTTGTTAATAAATACGGCCTGGGGTCTTACGACCCCTATCCCAAAGAAATACCGAAATTGTTTTGATTGCATTTGTGTCTTGAGGTTGTGGGTATGGTAAGTATACACTTGCATGGGCCATCGGCGACTCCCTTGCCATATGGTGAATTGCCATTCATGAAAGGTAGAATGGAAACGTATGTGACGAACTGCTGATGTTTATGGATATGAGAATTTGGAAGGAAGCTAAAACTGCATTTTAAATTCTAAACACAGGCCCATTCATACATGTACATGCACACATACCAATACAGGGTCCCTGGCACAGAAGATGATCAGCCTCCACTTCTTGCAAAACCTGCTACAAAATCGAATACCATTAAGATCTCAAAAGTTTAAAAACTGTACGCTTTTCACAAGAAAACCTCATCACTTAAGCTAAAACCACCAATTACTTCTACCTGAATCAACACAGAAGCAGAAACCTATTTTTAGCCATCCAATTCTGCATTAATCATGGTAGACCCCACCTTATTTCACTTGATTGTCAAGAGCAATGCCATTAATCAATTCCTTACAGAGGAAATCAACACAATTAGACATCGCACCGACAGCACTGAACAGATGGCTACCATCCCTTCAGATAAGATACCTAATGTATGACATTCAAACCACTCACACCTACTGCCTTCTATGCCATTTTCCATAACCTCCTAAGGTGCATAACATCCTCCTCTCCATAACTGTTCAATCCCTTTTCAGAAAACCTCTAAAAGTACTCCAAGCCATGGTCATTACCACAATAGTAGAAGACATCTTTCAATATGAACTCACAAATTGACAGATCATTGCACTGCTCTAAAACAACAACTTCAACCTTGACGACCATACCGGATGCTAATCAATCAGACATGTACACATCCTCACAAACATAATAGAGAAAAAAGAAACCATTCGACTAAGGCGCTTATCGAAACCAACTAATTTCTACATGACTGTCAACCAAGCTTCAGACTAGACTGCTTGAAAGAAACAATGACTATCCAGGCCACGGATGACACCTACTGATCAGAAACAGCTGCCAGTACCCTTCTCTTGAATGACAGGGTCCATTCTGACAACAACAGGCTGTCTATTTATTTATTCTGCACACTGAGGAAATGTGGTTTAGTGTAATATTACACTTTGTTTTCCTGGAATATCAGACATGCATTTCTTAAGACTTCTACAGAGAGTTTGATTATGGTTTTACAGGGAAAAGCGCAAGAAACATTATATTCTCTTAAAAAAAACACCTTTTTCTAGACTTCAGAAAAAGCAAAGACTTTCGGATTTAAGAATTCATTGGATTCTTCTGGAAGATGGACATTTAAGTTTATAAATGAAAGTGAATTGTAAAGGTTTTGTCACAGTATGTTATATAGAAAGAGTTCAGTGAATGATTGTCCTGGTCTAGGTGCATGCTGCTGAGTGTCACTTGAGGTTAACATCGCTAACATGTTATGTTTGACTGCACCAGAAGAAAACATTTTCTTTTCATTTATCCCATTCTGGGCAGGTTAAGGTAGATTCGGGATAATTAAGATATTAACACTTTTGAAGAAACTCAGATAGGGACTACAGTTAGAAGCAAGCAAACATTTCTGGTCTCCTTCCTTGCTGCCCCTTCCCACACCCTTTCCCCTCACCAGGTCACACTTGAACTCTGTTGTGTAACGCTGTCGGAACTGGTGGTGCATCACTCCTGAGGAAGAGTCCAGGTATATCCATCGAGAGAATCTGTCCCCTTCATTAGTGATGTAACATTAGAGAATATTCATGGAAATTCTACCACATTACAAATTTAACCCAATTCAACTAATTCTATACAAAACACAAGAGTACATGCCTCCTAGCAAGACGGACTATATTAGATCTTGCATGATTGAAAAAATGAGAGCCACTGACACGGTTCCTAACAATACCTCTTAGACATGCTTTATTAAATCCTTTTTATTATTGTTAATGCATGGCAGCCATACTGCCACAATTATTTTTCAAAAAATATCTAGATACCCGCAAAGATATTTTTCAATGGTAGCATTCATGCTGTGATCTCAAGTTGCCCAACAACTAAGCACAGGGAAGGACTCAAACAATTGATGACTTACTTAAACTTATTGGTGACTAGCTACCTACAATCAAGATGAATTTCCCTGCAGGATTTAATAATGGCACATTCTCATCAGCACCTGTCAAAAAATGGGGTTTCTGGTTGGCAGAGATATGCACCCTATCCAAGCAGGAGCCACCACTCTAGTCAGGGTAAGCTGCTAGATACACACTATCAGGTAACCTGTGCTCACCATCTGGAAGCTTGGCACAGAGCAGTCAGGCTTATCAAAAGAGGCAATGTGAAAAGTATTTCTGCAACACACACACACACGCACGCATACACACAGTAACACAATGAAAACACCACAAAAATACTCCACATAGGGTTAGAAAAATTGTTTCTATTTTTATGAGTAAAACAAGGCCAAAATGACAAAACTCCAATAAGTAGAACCGAACTTATGAATTTTTAAAGAATAAATGAAACTGTAGTGCTTGGAATCTTTTAAGCGCCTCCTGGCGCTTGATGGACTCGTGGGCGGCTCCTGCCGCGTTACCATATGGGAGATGGTGAGAAAATGCTGGCGAGTGCAGGAAAGTGCAGGAAAGGGTATAGGAGTCATGCAGGTCCCGTTGAAAAAGTACCTTGGATGTAGGGAGAGTCGACGTTAAGGACTCGATGTGAGGAACAGAGTAGGCGATGCATCGTCGTTGATCCCGGGCTGGAGGCAATGCATTGGTTCTAATCTGCACAGTCAATGAAGGATTCGTCGGCGAAACCTTTTACGATGCAATGTATCGTCGTTGAGCCACACAGTCCATTGTCATTGAGCCGTGCAGTCCGTTGAAGCAATATCCTCGAGCAGCAACTGTGCAAGCATTAAAGAAAATGCATCAGTTCCGATCGGCGCAAAGTCGTTGATGCATCTTTTTTTGTTGGATCAGCACAGTAAAAGCACAGGCCCAGGACTGGATTGGCACCACTTGGTAGGGCAGGTGCTGTTGCAGGGTTGTAGGAAGTCTTTGATATCCCTGAGACTTCAGGACAGGGAGCAAGCCCTTGGAGTCACTCTGGGTTGAAGTGAGATGGGTCCAGTCCTTTTCCTCAGCGGGGCACAGGGTAGCAAGTAGCAGGCAACAGGTAGCACATCAGAACATAAAAGCAGTTCTTCCAGAATAGCAGTACTACAGAATGACAGTCCTTATAGCAGCAAAGCAGTCCTTCTTCTTAGCAGAGTTCTTCACAGGTCCAGAAGTTTACTGTCTTGGTAGGGTCAGAGACCAGTACTTATACTCAGTTGTGCCTTTGAAGTGGGGTGACTGCAAAGAATGGTCTTTGAAGTGCACATTGGTCCTTACTTCCCAGCCCTGGTTCCAGACTTTCAGTAGGGGGTAATCAGCACTTTGTGGGGTTAACAGAACACTTCCTATTCAGGTGTGTCAGCTCCACCCTCTCCTCCTGCCCAGGAAGAGCTGTCAGACTGAGGATGAGTTCTCTGTCATACCTACCCTTGTGTTTATGGCAGTCTAGAGGGAATGCACAAAGTGTAGCTGTCACCCACCCCAGACGTGTATTGGAAACACACTGCAAATCACACAGATCAATAAGTGCTGAGAAATGTCTTCTTCCTAAAAGTGGCATTTCTAAAACACTAATGTTAAATCTAACTTCACCAGTAAGGAGGATTTATCATTACCATTCCAAAAATATAAAACCTGAAGCAACTACTCCTTTCTGATCAGGATTCATAGCTTAAAAGTGTATTAAGTAATTCCAAATGTTAACCTATGAGAGGAGGAGGCCTCACAGTAGTGAAAAACTAATTTAGTTGTTTGTCAATACCAGGGAATGCTAAACCAAAACGTACATGTCCCACCTTTTACTTACACAGCACACTGCCATATGGGCTACTTAGGGCTTGCCTTAGGGGTGACTTATGTGTAATAAAAGGGGAGTTTAAAGCTTGGCAAAAGGTTTTAAATGCCAATTCTAAGTGGCTGAAACTGCACGCACAGGCCTTGCAGTGGCACACCTGAGACAGGTTTGAAAGGCTACTTGCATGGGTGGCACAATAAGTGCTGCAGGTCTGCTAGTAGCATTTAGATTACAGGCCCTGGGTATGTGGTATACCACTTTACAAGGGACTTATAAGTAAACTACATATGCCAATTGTGTATACACCAATGTTACCATGCTTAGAGTTGAAGCACATGCACTTTAGCACTGGTCAAAGTGGTAAAGTGCTCAGAGTCCTAATGTAAACAAACAGAATCTGCAAAACGTTTGGGGGAAGACCAGCCTAAGAATGACCGATCTAACAGCGCCTATCTCCAATTAATGCTGTTATATAAGCTGCTCAGCTTCTGAGCTAATTAAATGTAAGCACTTGTCAGAATCACCAGGACATATTGTGGGTTTGTGTAATAAGTTTTCCTGTAGTGGGCCAAATAAATAAGTTACTTACCTTCGGTAATAATGGATACTCCATCTAACCACAGATTCGTCACCCTGTGAATATTCCCCAGCGATCAGGCCAGAACAGCAAAAGTTTAAAGCCATTTTCCTGCATGTCAGTAGGTGGCGTGGTGTGACTGCACCAACGTCATTACGCTCTGGAAGTGACGGTCAGAGCCGTTTTTAAGCACCACCCATGGCTGACATCAGTTGCTTTCTAGGCACTGCAAGCCCTCAGACACGGAGCCCCATCGCAGATTAGCATGACAAGTGTGCAGATCTCTAAAATTGGTTCCTTTTTAAATTGAAAAGGGTGCTGTTCACAGAACTGGGAGGTGGGAGAGTTAGTGAGAAATCTGTAGTTAAATAAACTATCCACCAGAAAGATCATTACAGAATGTAAGTAACTTGTTCTTCTGATGGACATTTCTAACTGCAGATTCCTCACCTTATGAATAGATACAATAGCAGTATCTCCCAAGATGTAGACCCTGTGAACTGGCTCATACCAAAAAGCCTTGCAGGACTGAGTGTGGAAAATTCTACTCTCGATTCGGAGTGGGCGATAAATTACGCTCTGCCGGTGGAGTTTTGGCCACTCCGTGTTATGCTTGTAATGCAGAGTTGAGGCCAAACTCCGCCAACCACCGTGCGGCACAGTTTTGTCTTACCAACGTTAAGTTCTCAAGTGAGAATTGTCGTCATTTTCGGGTGCAAGGAGGGGCACCCAGCCAGATTTCTGAACGCAAACGGTTGCGACCGTTCACGGTGATAAAGCTGGAGCTCAAGTAGAAAATCTACTTGAGCAGCAGCAAAGAAGCAGCACCCTCTGGGGTGCTGGGTAGTGCTGTCCACGTTGATTTTGCAGTGCGGAACAAGCTCCCGGCACTAAAAATCAACGAGAGCAGCACAATGTGCCGATTTCAGCCCACTCGCGGAACTCTGCGGATATGTCCATGACAGGCACTCCGCATGCTAAAGCGGTGGTAGCAGCTTTGGCCCTGGTAAAGTGAGCCCGCAAGCCTTCCAGAAGCTGCTTCATTGCCAGTTCGTAGCAGATCTTGATACAAAGAACAATCCATCAAGAAATAGGCTTTTTTGCACTACCTTGCCCTTCATTGCACCGGAGTACCCTGCAAAGAGTTGATCGTCCACTTGATTCTTAATTCTACGATCAATATAAAAGCTTAGTGCCCTCTTAGTGTCCAAACAATGGAGTCTCTCTTCCTCTTTAGATGGGTGAGGTGGAGCAAATAATGCCTGACATGAATTGGAATGACCACAGTGCGCCCCACCACCTCACAAACCTAAATACTATCCAAACGCCATAGAAAGTGAAAACATACTCAGTGCTGTTCAGCCGTTAATTCCACCGTAATACATTAAATGCCTTGCACACAGATTTGAATAGAAATATGCAGAACGAGCAAAGTAATACCAAATTACAAGCCTGCAATGTATCCTCCTCAACATCTGCTCCCTCCACAGACACGCCACAGAAATCTGGGACCTCCTCAACAGCACCTCCCCGGACATCGCCTTCCTCACCGAAACCTGGACGAACGCCATCCCCGAAGGATACAAGGTCACCCGTAAGGATCGCCCCAACCTCCCCGGGGGAGGCATCGCCATCGCCCACAAGTCCAACCTTCATCTGAGCACATACACCGTCGAGCCCACCGACCTGATGGAACACCTCCACTTCAAGATACAGACCAACCCATCCTCCACCCTCTGAGGCACCCTCATCTACAGACCCCCGGACCCCGGGCCCTGTTCGCTGACTCCATTACCAACATCATCACGCCGCATGCCATCACCTCCACCGACTTCACGCTACTAGGAGACCTCAACTTCCACCTCGACAACCACCAGGACCCCAACTCCGCCTCCCTCCTGGACAACCTCCACGTCATAGGACTCAAGCAGCTCATACCAGCACCAACGCACTCAGCTGGGCACATCCTCGACCCCGTCTTCACTGCAGGGAACTTCATCACCTTCTCCCACACCACCGAACTCCCATGGACGTACCACCGCTGTGTTCACTTCACCTTCAAAACCAATATTGCCCGCAGACGTCCGCACCAGGTCCAGCGCAGGAATTGGAACAAGATCTCCGACGACCAGCTCACCGCCGCCCTCAGCAGCTCCGCTCCCACCACCACAGACGACAACCCCACCACCGCCGCCCGCGCTCTACACAACTGGATCACCGACTGCGCCAACACCATCGCCCGCCTCAAGAAAGCCTCCAAACCTCACACCAAGAAAGCCAGCTGGTTCTACCCCGAACCCCGAGACTCCAGAAGGACCTGCAGACGAGTCGAGAAACTGTGGAGGAGCTCCAAAACCCCGACAGACCTTGACAACTTCAAAACAGCTACCGCCGCCCACCACAAACTCATCAGACTCTCCAGGAAGAAAGCCCTTCAGGACAGAATCTCCACCAATGCACACAACAGCAAGGAACTCTTCGGCATCATCAAAGAGTTCGCCTAACCCAACAGCGAGTCTACAGACATCCCACCCTCCCAGGACCTCTGCGACAGACTAAGCACCTTCTTCCATCACAAAATCAAGAACATCTACGTCAGCTTCGACGACAACAACCCCCACGAGGAACCCACTCCCACCGCTCCCAGCACCATGCAACCTACACTAGACAGCTGGACCACCCTCAGCATCGAAGACACTCTGACGATGATGAAGACCACCCACTCTGGGGCCCACACGGACTCCTCCCACCACGTCTGCCGCAGAGCCGCAGACATCATCGCCCTGAGCTTCAACGAATCATCAACCGATCCCTGGAGACTGCCTCTTTCCCCAATGACTGGAAACACGCCGAGATCAACCCCCTCCTGAAAAAACATTCAGCGGACCCCACCGACCTCAAAAACTTCAGACCAATGTCCCTGCTCCCTTATCCGGCCAAAGTCATCGAAAAAGCCGTCTATAGCTAACTCGCCGCCTTCATAGAAGAAAACAACATCCTCGACTCCTCCCAATCAGGCTTCAGGAAGAACCACAGCACTGAAACCACACTCCTCGCGGCAACAGACGACATCCGCTCCCTACTTGACAGGGGAGAGACGATGACCCTCATCCTCCTGGACCTCTCTGCGGCCTTCAACACTGTCTCTCACCGCACCCTAGCCCGCAGATTCCACGAAACGGGTATCCGGAACAAGGCCCTCGACTGGATCCTCCAATTCCTCTCCGGCAGAACTCAACGAGTCAGACTCACCCCATTTCTCTCAGAACCCACTCCAACCACCTGCGGAGTCCCACAAGGATCCTCCATCAGCCCGACCCTGTTCAACATCTTCATGGCCCCGCTCGCATATATCGTCAGAGCACACGGACTTAACATCACATCATATGCAGACGACACTCAACTCATCCTCTCCCTCTCCAACGAACCCAACATCACCAGACACAACTTTCAAGACGGATTGAAAGCCTGATGGATGAAGAACAGCTGCCTACAACTCAACACGGACAAAAACGAAGTGCTAATCATGGGCCCACACCCCGACGCCTGGAACGACACCTAGTGGCCCCCCGCCCCCACAGACCACGCACGCAACCTCGGAATCATCCTGGTCTCCGAAATCAAAATGGACCGCCAGGTCAACGCCATCATCTCCTCCTGCTACCGCACCCTCCTCCTGCTCCGAAAGACCATCAACTGGATCCCCCCCCGAACACAGGAAAACTGTCACAAATGCCCTCATCAGTAGCAGACTGGACTATGGCAATGCACTCTACACTGGGATCAACAAGAACCTCACCCGCAAACTCCAGAACTTCCAGAACGCCACAGCCAGACTACTCCTCAACCTACCATTCCACTGCCACATCAGCCAACACCTACGGACCCTACACTGGCTCCCCGTCGAGAAGAGAATCACCTTCAAGCTTCTCACCCACGCACACAAGGCCCTCCACAACATCGGACCCGCTAACCCAGTGTTTCCCAAACTGTGGTCCGCGGACCCCAAGGGGTCCGTGGCACATTCCCAGGGGGTCCGCAGGCAGCAGTTTTAATAGCACTGCAAAGTTCCTTGTATAATTAGCCGTTTTCGAGCAACAATAAAAGTGTCAAGAAAATGCCAGTGATTAATGTACCTGCTGGAGAGAGATGAGAGTTTTGTCCAGTGGCAGATTTAACTTATGTAGCACAGAGGGTTAATATGCCTACTGCAAAGAACGTGTACCATGCATTTTAAAAAACAGTATTTTATGTGCATAGGTCATTGGGTTACTGCTTTTGTCACAGAATACTGTGCAATTCATAAGGGACAATCGTAATCTAGCACAGTGACCTATAAACTGTCATCAAAGAGATGCTTGCAAACTGCATGGTACAAGTTAGTAACTTATATTTTTTCCCAGTCTATCATTATCCTGATGCTGCTAAAAAGGTTTATTTGGGTGGAAATACATTTTTATTGTTAAAGTCAATGCCAACCACTGTGTTATGTTCTGAATCCTGAGTTTGTGCTTCTCCAGACCAAGCACTCTTTAAAAATGCCTACCAGTATGAATGACGTGAATCCTACACCTTGTAGTCCCCTTTGCCTTATGTAACATTTTCTATATACTGATTTACACGTATGATTCATTGTCTCTATATGTGTGTGATGTAAAGGGCTCTGACATCCTACAATGGCATGAGAGAAGCTATAAAACAAATGAAATACATGTGACAGAGGGGCTATGGAGAGATGAGAGGCACTGTTGGAGGGTGATAATAAGGGAATCATTGAAGAGCACCAACAAAGATTTTCGATCCTGGTGCATAGTAAGGTCTTCATTTACTATTCTTCAAAAACCAATATAATTCATTATATAATGATAAATGTGTTGTAGACTGCACCATTTTTTCCTAAATTGTTTTGGGGGGAGAGCCTCCCAAAGCCCCCTTTGTAGTGGTCAGGCTCACTCACTGCACTTGGTGTGCACCGTATAGGGACTGGTCTGAAAACATTTGCCAGGGCTGCTTTGGGTTTCTAGTCTGGCCCTGGCAGGAGCAGGAGCCTCATACTGCGAAATAAAACCAACCATTCAAAGGTTAGTCACAGAGATGCAGCACCAACCTTCCCATTAAATTTTTTTGTTTTTTTGCAAATTCTTTCAATATAAAACACTAAAGGAGATATTTACAACAGAATAGGCGGAGTCCGTCGTTAGCCTCCTTGGCTTAACGACACGCTCCGCCACTTCAGAAACGTAGGGCTGCACCATATTTACAAGAATATGGTGCAGCCCTGCGTTTCCCCCTGCGCTGGAGCTACACTTTGCAGTGTAGTGCCAACGCAGGCACCCTTGCACCATAGTGCAAGGGTGCCTGCGTGCAGGGGAAGATTGTTTATCTGCAGGAAGTTCCCCTGCCTGCACATGAACAATTTTGAAATGCCGTTTTGTCACTTTTATGTGTGCTGCCTAATGCAGCACACATAAAAGTTACAAAATGTCATTTTTTTAAAAGATTGATTATGTGCAGGAAGGGTCACCTTCCTGAACATAAACAATCCAAGGCGTTTGCTTTTTCCATTGGAATAAGCAAAAACATGGAGTAATAAAGCATTTCTCCTCATTTCGCCAAGTTAAGACCATGTTTTCCATGGTCTTAATTTTGGGGCTGCCTCCTATTTACGCTGCCCTTGAGGGGTGCGTCAAAATCAATGGGTGTTGCGGTGTAACGCCTACCTCAACTCCCACTGCCCACCCCTTTCACAATAAGCATTGCATGAAAGGGGGCCTTATTTACAAGGCAGTGTTAAGCCACTTGGCTTAAGCTGCCTTGTAAATAAGGCGAAGCCCCTATCGCCACGGGAACATCGCAAAAAGTGACAATCCCATGGCGGTAGGGGCTTGTAAATATGCCCCTAAAATCCTTAGTAATTCGAGTATTTGTTTTGTGTGCACACATGTGTTTATTTTTTCGAGTTACTGTTTTAATGTTTGAAATTTAAATCCTACAAATTGCTTGGGGGTCCCCGGCTTCCAGTGGTGACTCAATGGGGGTCCTCAGGAGTCAAAAGTTTGGGAACCACTGCGCTAACCTAAACCACCGCCTCACGTTCCACGCTCCCCAACGTTCTCTACACTCGGCCCAGCTCTCCCTCGCGACGGTACCCCGGATCAAGAAAACCAGAACAGGAGGATGCTCCTTCTCCCTCCTCGCGGCCAAGGCTTGGAACTCCATTCCTTTCCACCTCCGACAGACCACATCGCTCCCTAAGTTCCTAAAGGACCTCAAGATCAGGCTCTTCGATGGAACTCAGTGACCCTCCAGATTGCTGCGGACCCCCCCTCCCCACTCCCCACTATCCCCCAGCGCCTTGAGACCGGTTTCCGGGTGAGTAGTTTGCGCTTCACAAGCCCATGATTGATTGATTGATAATTCATCAAAAATAGTGTTGCCAAGCAGCATCATCACTTCATATAAAACATCCAACATGCAAATGTATGTCTCTGAATATATATTATTTCTGTTAATTTTGTGGATAGTTTGCCCACTAAGGTGTTTCCCCTACAAAACTAGAATGCAAAACATTGAGTATGGCAGCTCATGCTGATGATGTTATTGATTTATGAAATGGGAAAATAATACGAAGTTGTGGTAATTTCTGCAGATTGTTATAGGTGCTCTAGTTGCTTATTTGCATTAGACTGTGAGGAATTGAGGAAATTGATGAGCAGCTGATGCATGCTTATAATTTACTTTGTATAATTTTCTTTGTATTTTGTTTATTAGATAATACAGAGTTTATGCACACTGGTGCTTTAATACGTTTGAGAACACTATTGTGCATGATATCTACAGGAATGCAATACATCTTAGTCCTTTTTGTGGAATCATGATTATGATACATGCTATGCTACTTAACTTTGCAGATTACGTTGGATGTTGCCTCATTGACTATATTTAAACTGGGAACCTGTCAAAACGAGATGACTTGTCAAACACGGCCGATATTGTTAATTTTAATAACTTATACTAATTATATGAAGGACATTGCTGTAGCAATAGAAATATGTACGAAATGACATGATTCCAAACCAATCCAAGTTGGCGACATTGTCTCTTTACCTCAGTGGTAGACCTTCATGCAGTCTCATGGTTATGCACAAATCACATATAATGGTCGAACAACAATGGACTGCTGTGGGAATTCTAGAAAAAAAATATGTAGGGAAAAATGAAGCAATCTTTCGATCTTTGACGGTTATATGTTAATGTATATGTAGCAATCTGATTTACATTGAGTTGCTAAAACTATTTCTGTAAGACTGACACCTATTTCAAGTTGGCAACATTACTATTACACCGTCTCTTTTGATTTCATTGTACATTGGTCCTTCCTCTATGTTTTTTAAATGTATATTCACGTATATTTGTTGCACTGCCTTATCATGATCAAGACCGTTATTTGGTGGAGTCGTTTTCTCAATAACCTTACGGGCCTGAGAAGTCTGTGAGTGTGTCTTTCCTCTGGAAGTAATATGTGTGTGTATGTGTGTGCATGTGTGTGTGTGTGGGCGCGCATATGTGTGTGTGTATGTATGTGTGCGTGTATATTGAGGATGCGGAGTTAAGAATAGTGAATCTACACATATCTATATGCACCTCCCTTAATGATGTTTTGTGCTCTATATATAGGCCTTGATATTTTAGTTCCACAATATTTTTCCCTCAATTTTTTGACCTACAAACCCTTGCAAACCTAAACCCAAAGGAACCAATGCACTCAGATCCCAGTGTAAGCCTTTGCTGGGGAAGCCAGTAAATAAATGTATCATCGGGGTACATTTAGTTGAAGCACATATAGGTGAGCTATAACTACCTATATATACTTATCTTGTTAACATTTTGGCCACAATATTTTGGCCCCACAATATTTTTTCTCAATATTCTTGTGGAAAACCATTGGAAGTGTGTGGGTTGATGTTCTACACTGCAGCCTTTGGTTTGACAGCCTCTGGTTCTCCACTATTGAATGCTGGGCTTTCTGGGAAACGGAGCCACCCTATTGCTACAGACTGCCAAAAAGTCAATACACTGTTTCCACTCTTATATGTTAATGCAGTGTCGAGCAGTAGATGCAATTCTCCAAGTCCCAACCCAGAGACTGACATTTTCCATACAACCATATTCTCCAATAAAATGCATTGGAAGTAGTTGGTATTGTAAACTGTTTGGAGTCACATACCACATGATACTAGGCAACTCTGTTGTTTCAATTGCATTATTCCTCAATAATACTGCTCTGACGATAATTCTTGAAAATACCTATTCAAGCATAGTTCGGACTGGACATGCAGTTTTAGTGTATGTCCTTAATATGTTAAACTGTGACTAATGACCTAAACCAACATAACACCAACAGATTAATCCAAATTGGACCTCCTTATCTACACCTCTGAGAGTGCAGACATGTAAGAGTAGTTTTAATAAGCTGTGTAGTACTAACCAGCCTCTTGGGGTCCGGAGAAATTAGGCAAAACTTGTTATGAGAATTTTCCAGGCCCCTTCGTCTGATTCCCGAACGGGATTTGTTTGCCGTCTTGGATATTCTTTGGAGTTTATGGTTGGTGTTCCTCTTTGCTGTTCCATTACTAAATGCTCAATGTACAGTCTATATTTTTGTTGGATATCACTGTGGTCATTTATAAGATCCATCATAGTATTCATCCAACGTATATATGGAAATATTTCTGTGACAAAGTTGGTATAACTTTCTTCAATAAGTAAATTTTGTGATTAGTGGTATTTTCAATAAATTCCAACAATTCTTGATTCATCCATTCAAGTTTTTTCGTACCTATGACTATTCGGATAATGTCTTTCAAACATATCTCATTTTCTACTACCTCAGAAGGTATCACTCTTTCTTGAGGATGTTAATTATTATTGTAAAATAACAGTGGCTGAAGTTGTAAGCATAGTTGCTTAAGATTGTGTTTGTCAGGAAAGATTTTTGGTTTGTTGCACACAATCAGATCCACTGGGGTTCCATTGTCATGAAAGCTCCAGTAGAGCTGTTCATTTTACTTTAAATTCAGAAACCTTATGGCGTCATCCAGTATTTCTGTTATCCTCATCAACTCATAATTTTCAATACAGATGGTGCAGAGAGCATTCACTGATCAAGGTCACCTATAATCACTCTTAGAGATTGGTGTACAGTAGTATGGGCCAGTTGGAATAAGGGCATCAGACTGCCCGCCATATTCACAGCCCTTTTTAAGGCGAACAGTCTGCAGTGCATGATGAGGATTCAAGAACTAGTGAGTTGACTGCTCTCCCTCGCCACTTGAGGGTCAAGTGAAGAGGGAGTACACTTGGCCCAGTTTGCACAGCCATAGTAGGACACTAGTGGCAAACGACCTCAACTACCATGGTTGTGGCCCAGTAGCACCCGTACGCTGTATGTCCCCGAATGGGGTATGAAAGGAACAATAGCCCTCAGAGCCTTAGTTACGGGCTGTGGGTAGACAAACATTTTGAAAATAGTTGATTGCTTCAAAGGCTTTATTCTCAATGAATATGCTTTCTTCTTGCTGAATGACATGCTAGATCTTCCGCCTGTTGAGGAATCAATATTATCTTCACTTTTCCCATTAGTTATTGCTGCTCCCTCATCCTACTGATTGCTAGTTGTTGATTATGCATAGGTTTTGTGCCTAAACTGTTGAAGTTCACTGAAGTTCATTGTTAACATGTTGCTGAATTCTCGCATTCAATATTGAACTACATGGAGTTTGTCATTTCTCGTTTTACATCTCACTATCCTTTTGTTTCATACTGTCAATTTAAAGATGACTTGTCCAAGGTATTAGAACCATTTGTGCATCTCATCCTGTCTTTCATAAAGTCTTGATTTTTCTCGGAGCAGTTTAGGAAATCTTCGTTACTGGTATCTCCGGAGGCTTATGGCAACAGGAAGTTTGATCTCTGGGTGAAATAATTTTGCTGCAATTATGCAGTTTTTTGAAAGTAGGATGACCATTAGAGCTGTCAGTGAAAATAAATCTAACTGGATACCTCATATGTCTATGTATTTTACCCATTAGAATAAGTTCTTTGCTGCCTGTTTACATTGTAGAAATGACAGCCCCAACACGGATTACCTAAAAGTAAAATAATTTTCTAAATGACATATTTAGCATACACCCAATACTAACTAGTTTATTCCCTCGTATCATGTTTGACCACAACCCGCTGGTTTTAGAAATTTCAACACAAACACCAAAGCCCCCGATATCACGCTGGATCTTTGATAGAGTACTCCTCTATGATGAAGAGTATATCGAACATGTGAGGATCTGGATCCCTAGGTTTATAGCGGAGAATAGGGGAAGCACGAGGTTGGATGTGGTTTGGGATGCCCTAAAAGCAGGAGTGAGGGGGGAAACATCAAGATATGGTTGGGCCTCCCAGAGGAAGGAAAAACAGCATGTGTAGGAATTGTATAGGAAGTTACTAGAAGCAGAAACACAGCTGGTGGGAGTAATCACAAATAAGGGAGACATTGATCAGGCACAAACAAGAGTGGCTTTAACCCCTTCGATGCTCATGACGGAGCGGTTCCGTCATGAGCATCGGTTGGGCTGTGCTTATGACGGAACCGCTCCGTCATGAGCACAGCCCCTGGGGGAAGCGCTGGCGCTCCCCCCCTGGGGCATCGATCTTGCCCCCACAGAGGGGGATGGCAGCGGAAGACTTTCCGCTGCCACCCCCGACCCCCCCACGCTTCCCCATGATGTCAGCGCGCACAGGGCGCACCGACGTCACCAGGAAGCGCCGGACGCACTGCAAATCATTTCTTTCCAGCGCGTCCAGAGAGGAGGTAGGTTTTTTTGTCTCCGGTGGGGCGGGGGGGCCGAAACAGGATGCCTTGAGGCATCGGGGGAGAGGAAAGAGTATTTCCTCTCCCCTGATGTCTCAATGCAGGGCATTCCTGCTTCACGATCGCGCACAGCGTCGCGATCGTGGAGCAGGAATGCCCCACTAGACACCAGGGATGTTTTTTTAGCAAAAGGAAGCGACCCCTTGGGCAAGGGTCGCTTCCTATGGGGGCAATTAACTTTGAAGACTTTTCTGCCCCCCCTGGGGACAGATTGACCGTTTTTTCGGCCGTTTTTGGACCCAGGGGGGGCAGAAAAGCCCACTAGATCCAGGGATTACCTTTTAAAATTAAATGGAAGCGACCCCTTGGGCAAGGGTCGCTTCCAGGGGGGCAATTTTCTTTGTTTGGATATTCTGCCCCCCCTGGGGGCAGATCGCCCCGTTTTTTTGGGCCTTTCTGCCCCCAGGGGGCAGAAACCCCCACTAGACACCAGGGCATTTATTTAAATTGTGATGGGAGTGACCCCTTGGGCAAGGGTCACTTCCAGGGGGCCATTTTATTTTGTAATGGGAATTCTGCCCCCCCTGGGGGCAGATCGGCCCGTTTTTTGGCCTTTCTGCCCCCAGGGGGGGGGGCAGAAACCCCCACTGGACACCAGGGAATTATTTTAAATAAAAATGGAAGCGACCCCTTGGGCAAGGGTTGCTTCCAGGGGGCAAATTTTTTTTTAATGTGTATTCTGCCCCCCCTGGGGCAGATCGGCATTTCTATTGGGCCTTTCTGTCCCCAGGGGGGGCAGAAAACCCCACTAGACACCAGGGACTCATTTTAAAAATGAAATGGGAGTGACCCCTTGGGCAAGGGTCGCTGCTAGGGGGCATATTGTTTTTGTATGCGTATTCTGCCCCCCCTGGGGGCAGATCAGCCTATTCTTTTGCCCTTTCTGCCCCCGGGGGGGGGCAGAAAACCCCACTAGGCACCAGGGATTTTGTTTTGCGAGTAATGGAAGCGACATGGTTGCTTCCTGGGGACAGATCTGCCCCTTTTTTTGGCCTTTCTGCCCTAGGCGGGAAGGGGGAGGCAGAAAACCCTACTAGGCACTAGGGATTTATTACTTTTGCAAGGGGGCAAATTTCTGTCTGCTGTTTTCTGCCCCACCTGGGGGGCAGATTGGCCTGGCAGACAACCTCACCTGATCCCTTGGGCAAGATCACCCCCTATTTTTCTCAGCCCTATTTGAAGGCCCATCTGGCCGATTGACCATTTGGGTAGTAACATAGCTTGTTATAATGTTAATTGTTTTATTTTTTGTGAATTGCAATTGTAATGCTTTATTTCTCTTTTTTTGTTCTAGTTGAAGGCTTTTGCTCTTTAGACTGTTCCAGGTTGCGGTTTCGTTACTGGTGGTTCTGCTGACTTTTTTTTGTACAATGTAAATGAGTTTCATTTCTCTGCATGAATTTGTTTTTTGCAAATGGTGTAATAATAGCAGTATGTTTGGCTTCTGTTTTTTGAGTGTCAAAAACTTTTTGCATTTGTGCTCGATGTGTATTTTGTTGTCTTGTGAGTAATTGGTTTTGTTTTTTTTCTTTCTAGTGGGATATCGTTTTTGCTGTGTCTCTGCAGAGTAGGTGCTGGTGAGTGTAGCTGTCTCTTGTAAGTGAATTGTATAGTTTTTGAGTATATAGAACTTTGTGATAAAGGCACACATTATTTTACTTACTTGTTTTGCACAGTGTTGGTTGTTGTTGACTTGTTTGTGCAGTCTCCTTTCTTAGTAAGGATAATGGCTAGCCGCAGGATTACTGCTCAGCAGGTTGTTGGTATGCTTTTTGCGTCTTCCTCTGACCATGGTGTAGGAGAGTAGGATCTGCTTCACATGGGTACCCCCACTTTTTGCTGATGCTTCACTGTTTTTCGACTTTAGTCTGGCTGGGGCCCTGCTAATCAGAACCCCAGCCCAGCTGCTTCCTCTCTAAAATGGTTTCCATGTGCCTTAGGCACATCTCTGATTGGAATCTGGAGTGCCCTTATAAGTCCCTAGGATATGGTATACTATGTACCCAGGGCATAGGTACCTCAGAGACCTACCAGGGGCTGCAGCATGTATTGTGCCACCCCTGGAAGGCCATCCAAAATGACACCACAGGTCTGCCATTGCAGCCAGGGTAAGGTGGTGCATGCACCCCTTACTGTGATATAGGTTACCTATATCACTACGTATGTACACACATATAAACCTATAAGTCACTCCTATGGCAGGCCTTATCAATCCTGAAGGCAGAGTGCTTGGTTCTTATGTGAGAGGGTGCCACTGCATGAGCAGAGCCCCTCTGCAGCGTTCGGAGACCCTTCTCTGATGCTGTTTGTAGTGCAGCCTGACCATATACTCTCAAGTGCATTATATCCTCGTGGTACAATGCTAACTTTGGACTGGCTGCACCAAAACATGTCGTGTTTGGTGTCAAACATCTTGGAATACTACCCCCCGCCAGTTCTGGCGGCAGGGGTAGCATTCCACCCTTCTAGAGGGAGAGACATGTACACACCGGCCTGCCCGGTAACTTCTTTCCAGAGCCCTGGCATCACAAAATGGATGCCGCTGCCACAGACACGGGTCTGGCCTCCTGCTGCTGACTGAAACTCCGGCAGGGGAGGCCTGGACAATAGGTTTCCTGTCGCAGGGAGGTGTAACCACCTCCCCAGACAGGATAATGTGTATTGGGGCTGGGCGGGAGCACTATCTGGTGCTCAGAAGTCCTGCACTGGGGGCACAATTGGTGTCCCTGTGCATATGCCAGTTCAAACCGGTTGCAGGGGCTACCTGCCCCTGCTCTGGCGTGAAACTGGACAAAGGGAATGGGTGTAACCACCCCTCTTCCCTGACCCTCCCATAGGTGGGTCCCCAGAGTATGTCCAACCCCCTAACTTGGTATAAGTATGGGACCCCAGTCCTTAGGACTTTAGATTTACCTGGACAAATCTCTGATACAGAATCCTGGACCTTCGACGCTTTACTTTAAGATTAGAGGACTGAAGAATCTCCCTTGGGGTCAAGGAGTGACTCCCCTGCTTGGCAGGCACCTAAGAAGCAATTGTCCGGTCTGCATCGCTGAAGCTCCCGCCGGACGCCGAAGTCTTTGCAACACCAGAGGTGGATTTCCAGACTTCCCCGAGGCTGCCCTGAGTCCCCAGCAAAGCTGAGGCCCGTAGCTGTCGTGGGTAACGTGGAACCGTGACCCCTGGACACCGAGTACTTTTGCAAGCGCATCATCTTCTGGGCCTTCCACAAAGTTGTGCTTTGGGCTCCGAGTAGCCCCCGCCTCCAGCACCAACTGCACCGAAGATCTCTGGCCTCCACTCAACGAGTGTCCTGTGAGCCAGCTCCAAGTGCGTCCACTCGAGGCTCCTTTGCGAACGCTAGTCCGTTGGCTAGTGGGCCCTCCCGAAGGCAACTCTTCTTCTGCTTGGGCTTTCCTGGTTGCTCCAGACATGCCCTGACTTACCCTCGCTGGGTGAGTCCCCCAGACCTTGCTGGTCTGCATCAACGTCCTTTCTTTGTTTCTACGAGACTTGCCGTTGCCAAGGCTTGTTGGGTCCAATCCGGTCACCGACACCTCTGCAATCGACAGACATTGTGGGACAGCTTGAATCCAGCTCCTGGTTGTCGTCAACGCCTCCTGGACCTCGTGGCTGAAGAGTCAAGATGACCGTCAACCGACCTGAAGCACCCGACATCGGTGGGCATCTGCTCATCGCCTTCCTGGTCACTGGCTAGTGATCCAGACTCTGTCCCCTCTGCTTTCAGGTTCTTCAGATCTTCGATCCACCCTTGGATCCACCCGTGGGTCCCCTGTGTCACTACCTTGGGTGGTTCCTTGAGGGCCAAGCACTTCTACAGGCTCTAGGCCTTGTGTCTAGCTCAGTCGTGGTTCTTATACCACTTTCTTGGTGTATGGTTTGGTACGCCCCTAGGGCTCAAACGTGTATTTGTGCTATTACTGTTGATAACTGACTTGTAACTTATGTACTTCAAACTCTAGCCTCATAAAGAGACTAGAGGGGTGTGTTTAAGACTAAATACATATATTTTAAATATATACCTGGTGTGGTCCTCTTTCATTTGGTCACTCAAGAGATTATAGACTGGTAAAACAAGCTGCTTTACATTCCTTCAAGACTTAGCCTGAAGGCTGCTCTCCATAGCTACCACTAGGATAGCTTTCAATAAAGGTTGTCTTTAACCTATCTCCAATAAGGGGTTGTTTGGACTGGTGCAAGGTGCCCACTATAATTAGTGGACAGCATATACCAGGCCAACTTCTCACATTGGTGTGCAGCGTGTGGGATTCCAGCTTGCTATTGTTTTACCAGATAATCTCAATTTAATTGATCAACTGAAAACCACTAAGGGTACCTTAGGTACATATAAATCAAGCTTAGGATACAGTAAGTTCTACTGAACTTAGAGTTGTGTGTTAAGGGATAGCACACCCTTTCCACAACTCAAGAGAGTTTAGTAGGCCACACTAGAGTAGGTAGTGCATACACCACACCACACTAGTAATGTCTTCACTGCCAGGAACCAGTGAGCTCCTGCCATCCAGATATGACACCCTCACATTCTTGGAATTGAGGGAGTTGTGCAAAGTTAGGAAGTTGAAGACAGGCAAAAGTGCCAACACCCAACGTCTCCTAGAGATGCTTCTGCTAGATGACTTTAGAAGACCCATAAGGTCTGAAAGGGTAGAGCAGAGAGGGTGGGGCAGAAGAAGAGGGAGAGTCCAGGGATGAAAATACCCAGGACCCAACCTCTGAAACTGGCCAGGGGATGACAATGATCCTGACCTGGAAAGTGCAGCTACTCCTGAGGAAGAGGAGGAGGCCCAGAATGACCTCCCCTCTGTCCCCCAGGAAGAGTTGAGAGTGTGCCCAGAAGGACTAGATATCCTTCTCAGGAGTCTAACCACTCTGACACCTCAGTAGGGACCTCTGTCTCCTCTCATGGAAGGGAATCCTCTCATGAGAGGAGAAAGAGACTGATTCAGTATGAGCAAGCCCAGCTTGAGCTCAGAAAACAGCAGTTGGCTATAGACAGGGAGTCCCTAGATCTCTATAGACAGAGAAAAAAGATGGGACTAGAGTCCCATGGTGGCAGCAATTTCCCCAGAGATAGGGAAAGGTCTTATGACCATAGAAACCTGAGCAAGATTGTCCCTCCCTACCAGAGTGGGGATGACATCCACAAATGGATAACTGCACTGGAGAGGGCCTGTAAAGTACAGAGGGTCCCTCAGGAGCAGTGGGCAGCAATCTTGTGGCTCTCCTTTGCAGACAAAGGTAGAGATAAGCTCCTCACTGTTAGAGAGGAGGATGCTGACAATTACAAAGTCTTGAAGAGTGCTCTGATTGAGGGGTTTGGCCTAACAACTGAACAATACAGGTTAAAGTTCAGAGATACCCAAAAAGCACAGACTCAAGACTGGGTGGACTATGTGGATTGTTCTGCTAAGGATCTGGAAGGTTGGTTTATGGGCAGTAAGGTATGTGACTTCACAGGATTGTACAATCTTATCATGAGGGAGCAGATTCTTAATAACTGTCAAAATCAGCTGTTGCATCAGTACCTGGTGGACTCTGATCTGACCTCTCCCCAAGAATTGGGAAAGAAGGCAGACAAATGGGTCAGAACCAGGGTGAGGCAGAAGGTACAGAACCAAGGTGGTGACCCTAAGAAGCAAGATTCTAAAAACTCTGATAAGGGTGGGGAGAAGGGTAAAGACCAGAAGTCTTCACAAGGCCCCAAAAATCTTCTTCAGGTGGGGATTCACAGTCTAACAAGGGAAAAGGCCAAAAGAAACCATGGTGCAAAGTCTGTAAGCAAAAGACACACTGGACCAGTGATTGCACCAAGTCCAAAGACTCTATTCCAGCACCAATGCCCCTAAGGCACCTGTTCCCCCTAGTGCAGTTACAAATGGTGGTGGGAGTACACAGGCCAAGGGTTTAGTAGGGTTGACCCTGGGTAATGAGATGAGCTCTGGCCTAGTCAGAGAATTCACTCAGGCTGTCCTAGTCTGTGATGGAGGCATGGATGTGACCTCCTCTATGATTCCCAGTAATCTGGGCAAGTACAGGCAACAGCCCTTAATCAATGGAAAAGAGGCTTTGGCATTTAGGGACACAGGGGCAAGTGTCACCATGGTGACACAAGACCTTGTGGATCCTGGGCAGATTATACTTGGTGAAATGTACCAAGTGACCAATGCTAGCAATGTCAGAACAGACCATACTCTGGCAGTTGTTAACTTCTCCTGGGGAGGGGTAACTGGCCTTAAGAAGGTTGTGGTGAGTGCAAACCTACCAGTGGAATGCTTGCTTGGCAATGATCTTGAAACTTCAGCTTGGGCAGAAGTGGAGCTCAGGACCCATGCAGAAATGTTGGGGATCCCTGCAGATGTGTTTGCTGTGACCAGGTCACAGAGCAAAATGTCTAACACTGAACAGGCCTTGGATTCTGAAATAATGGGCCAAGTGCCATCCAAGAGGAGGAGTAGTAGGGTAAAGGCAGTGCCTTACCCCTTGGCTCAGAAGGAAGATCAGTCTCTTCAGGGAGATGATCTCAGTCCTGAGGAAGGAACTGTCCCAGAGGAGCTTGAGCCTGATCAGGTTGAGTTCTTAGGGACAGGGGGCCCTTCCAGGGCAGATCTGAGCCAGGAGCAGCAGAGCTGCCCCTCTCTTGAACCCCTCAGACAGCAAGCTGCTGCTGAGGCTGCTGGGAATGCTAGTGGTCCCCATAAAGTATATTGGGATGATGGACTCTTGTACTCAGAGTGTAGAGACCCCAAGCCTGGTGCCACCAGGAGGTTGGTTATACCTCTGAAGTTCAGGGGCTTCCTATTGACCCTAGCCCATGATATTCCCCTAGCAGGTCACCTGGGCCAGAACAAGACTTGGGACAGACTTGTCCCTCACTTTCACTGGCCCCACATGTCTGAGGACACCAAGGAGTTTTGTCGCTCCTGTGTAACCTGCCAAGCCAGTGGGAAGGCAGGTGGCACCACAAAGGCCCCCTGATACCACTACCTGTGGTGGGGGTTCCCTTTGAGAGAGTGGGGATTGATATTGTTGGTCCCATGGTTCCCCAAACACCATCTGGGCACAGGTTTATCCTGGTGGTGGTGGACCATGCCACTAGGTACCCAGAGGCTATTCCCCTTAGGACCACTACAGCACCTGTGGTGGCAAGAGCCCTCCTGGGAATTTTCTCAAGAGTGGGCTTCCCTAAGGAGGTTGTATCAGACAGGGGTGCAAACTTTATGTCTGGATACTTGAAGGCAATGTGGAAGGAGTGTGGAGTGACTTACAAGTTCACCACACCCTATCACCCACAATGCAATGGTTTACTTGAGAGATTCAACAAAACCTTAAAGGGCATGATTAAAGGGCTCCCAGAAAAGCTTAGGCGAAGATGGGACATACTCTTGCCCTGCCTTTTATTTGCATACAGGGAGGTGCCTCAAAAGGGGGTTGGCTACAGCCCTTTTGAACTTTTGTTTGGTCACCCTGTCAGGGGTCCATTGTGCTTGGTAAAGGAAGGATGGGAGTTACCTCTCAAGCCCCCAAAGTATGACATAGTGGACTATGTACTTGGTCTCCGCTCCAGGATGGCTGAATACATGAAAAAGGCAACTAAGAACCTTGAGGCTAGCAAGGAACTGCAAAAAGCCTGGCATGACCAAAAGGCTGTGCTGACTGTTTACCAGCCAGGACAGAAGGTGTGGGTGCTGGAGCCAGTGGCCCCAGCAGCTCTCCAAGACAAGTGGAGTGGACCCCATACCATTGTTGAACAGAAGGGTGAGGTCACCTATTTAGTTGACCTAGGAACACCCAGGAGTCCCCACAGGGTTCTCCATGTCAACAGACTGAAACCATATGTGGACAGGGCAGACATGGGCTTGCTCATGGCTACTGATGAGGGACAGGAGGAAGAGAGTGACCCACTCCCTGACCTGCTCTCACAGAACCCTGATGATGGGTCAGTGGATGGTGTAGCCTTGGCAGGCAGCCTCACTGCTCAGCAGCAAACTGATTGTAGAAAAGTGCTCAATCAGTACAGACATATGTTCTCTCTGACTCCAAGTCAGACCACCTGGTGCACTCATGAAGTGGACACTGGGGACAGTCTGCCTATTAAAAATAAGATTTATAGGCAACCTGACCATGTCAGGGACTGTATCAGGACAGAAGTCCAGAAAATGTTGGATTTGGGAGTTATTGAACCCTCAGATAGCCCTTGGGCTAGTCCAGTGGTCCTTGTGCCAAAACCTCACACCAGTGGTGGGAAAAGAGAGATGAGGTTTTGTGTGGACTACAGGGGTCTCAATGCAGTCACTAGGACTGATGCCCATCCAATACCCAGGGCAGATGAGCTAATAGACACTTTGGCCTCAGCCAAGTATCTAAGCACGTTTGACCTAACAGCTGGCTACTGGCAGATCAGGCTAGCTGATGATGCAAAGCCAAAGACAGCATTCTCAATCCCTAGTGGGCATTATCAATTTGTGGTAATGCCCTTTGGTCTGAAGAATGCACCTGCCACTTTTCAGAGGTTGGTGAATACAGTCCTTACAGGTCTGGAAGCCTATAGTGCAGCATATCTAGATGATATTGCTGTCTTTAGCTCCACCTGGGAGGATCACCTGGTCCACCTCAGAAATGTTTTGCAGGCCCTGCAGAAAGCAGGCCTAACTATCAAGGCCACAAAGTGCCAGATAGGGCAGAGTCAGGTTGTGTACCTGGGCCTCCTTGTGGGTGGAGGCCAGGTTCAACCATTGCAGAGCAAGATCCAGACCATCATGGACTGGATTGCTCCAACTACCCAGACTCTGGTGAGAGCCTTCTTAGGCCTGACTGGGTACTATAGGAGATTTGTCAAGGGGTATGGATCAATAGTGACACCCCTGAATGACTTAACTTCCAAGAAAATGCCCAAAAAGGTTCAGTGGACAGTTAGCTGTCAAAAGGCATTTGATGACCTGAAGCAGGCCATGTGCACTGCTCCCATTCTACAGAGTCCTGATTACTCCAAGAAGTTCATTGTCCAAACAGATGCATCTGAATTGGGGGTAGGGGCTGTACTGTCACAATTGAATGATGAAGGTCAGGATCAGCCAGTAGCTTGTATTAGCAGAAGGCTGACCCCTAGAGAGAAACGTTGGTCAGCCATAGAGAGGGAGGCCTTTGCTGTGGTTTGGGCTCTGAAGAAGTTGAGGCCATACTTGTTTGGTACTCACTTCCTTGTTCAAACAGACCACAAGCCCCTCCTATGGCTAAAACAAATGAAGGGTGAAAACCCCAAACTGCTTAGGTGGTCCATTTCCCGACAGGGGATGGACTTTACAGTGGAACATAGACCTGGGAGTAACCATGCCAATGCAGATGGACTCTCTAGGTACTTCCACTTAGAACATGAAGACTCAACTGGTCAAGGTTAGTTTAATGTCCCTACGTTTGGGGGGGGTTGTGTAGGAGAGAAGGATCTGCTTCACATGGGTACCCCCACTTATTGCTGATGCTTCACTGTTTTTCGACTTTAGTCTGGCTGGGGCCCTGCTAATCA
The DNA here is from genome assembly GCA_963921515.1 of Calotriton arnoldi. Classification (NCBI taxonomy): domain Eukaryota; kingdom Metazoa; phylum Chordata; class Amphibia; order Caudata; family Salamandridae; genus Calotriton; species Calotriton arnoldi. Next base: position 666,752 of record CAWUFW010000182.1, read on the forward strand.
GAACCCCAGCCCAGCTGCTTCCTCTCTAAAATGGTTTCCATGTGCCTTAGGCACATCTCTGATTGGAATCTGGAGTGCCCTTATAAGTCCCTAGTATATGGTATACTATGTACCCAGGGCATAGGTACCTCAGAGACCTACCAGGGGCTGCAGCATGTATTGTGCCACCCCTGGAAGGCCATCCAAAATGACACCACAGGTCTGCTACTGCAGCCTGGGTAAGGTGGTGCATGCACCCCTTACTGTGATATAGGTTACCTATATCACTACATATAAACCTATAAGTCACTCCTATGGCAGGCCTTATCAATCCTGAAGGCAGAGTGCTTGGTTCTTATGTGAGAGGGTGCCCCTGCATGAGCAGAGCCCCTCTGCAGCGTTCGGAGACCCTTCTCTGATGCTGTTTGTAGTGCAGCCTGACCATATACTCTTCAGTGCATTATATCCTCGCGGTACAATGCTAACTTTGGACGGGCTGCACCAAAACATGTCGTGTTTGGTGTCAAACATCTTGGAATACTACCCCCACCAGTTCTGGTGGCGGGGTAGCATTCCACCCTTCTAGAGGGAGAGACATGTACACACCGGCCTGCCCGGTAACTTCTTTCCAGAGCCCTGGCATCACAAAATGGATGCCGCTGCCACAGACACGGGTCTGGCCTCCTGCTGCTGACTGAAACTCCGGCAGGGGAGGCCTGAACAATAGGTTTCCTGTCGCAGGGAGGTGTAACCACCTCCCCAGACAGGATAATGTGTATTGGGGCTGGGCGGGAGCACTCTCTGGGGCTCAGAAGTCCTGCACTGGGGGCACACTTGGTGTCCCTGTGCATATGCCAGTTCAAACCGGTTGCAGGGGCTACCTGCCCCTGCTCTGGCGCGAAACTGGACAAAGGGAATGGGTGTAACCACCCCTCTTCCCTGACCGTCCCATAGGTGGGTCCCCAGAGTATGTCCAACCCCCTAACTTGGTATAAGTATGGGACCCCAGTCCTTAGGACTTTAGATTTACCTGGACGAAACTCTGATACAGAATCCTGGACCTTCGACGCTCTACTTTAAGATTAGAGGACTGAAGAATCTCCCTTGGGGTCAAGGAGTGACTCCCCTGCTTGGCAGGCACCTAAGAAGCAATTGTCTGGTCTGCATCGCTGAAGCTCCCGCCGGACGCCGAAGTCTTTCCAACACCAGAGGTAAATTTCCAGACTTCCCCGAGGCTGCCCTGAGTCCCTAGCAAAGCTGAGGCCCGTAGCTGTCGTGGGTAACGTGGAACCGTGACCCCTGGACACCGAGTACTTTTGCAAGCGCATCATCTTCTGGGCCTTCCACGAAGTTGTGCTTTGGGCTTCGAGTAGCCCCCGCCTCCAGCACCGACTGCACCGAAGATCACTGGCCTCCACTCCACGGGTGTCCTGTGAGCCAGCTCCAAGTGCGTCCACTTGAGGCTCCTTTGCGGTCGCTAGTCCGTTGGCTAGTGGGCCCTCCCGAAGGCAACTCTTCTTCTGCTTGGGCTTTCCTGGTTTCTCCAGATGTGCCCTGACTTACCCTCGCTGGGTGAGTCCCCCAGACCTTGCTGGTCTGCATCAACGTCCTTTCTTTGTTTCTACGAGTCTTGCCGTTGCCAAGGCTTGTTGGGTCCAATCTGGTCGCCGACACCTCTGCAATCGACAAACGTTGTGGGACAGCTCGAATCCAGCTCCTGGTTGTCGACAACGCCTCCTGGACCTCGTGGCTGAAGAGTCAAGACAACCGTCAACCAACTTGAAGCACCCGACATCGGTGGGCATCTGCTCATCGCTTTCCTGGTCACTGGCTAGTGACCCAGACTCTGTCCCCTCTGCTTCCAGGTTCTTCAGATCTTCGATCCACCCTTGGATCCACCCGAACACTTTCGACTTGGTCGCCAGCAGCACTTTGCAGCAGATCGCCATTGAAAACGACGACGAAACCCGACCCCGAAAGACACCTATGCACCCGGCTTCCCTGGGTGAGGTAACTCGAGTACTCCGGTGCTCCCGTGGGTATAGACTCTAGAACGACCTAGTTCTAAAAGGGTTTGCTCCAAGTCCTCCTCTAAGTGTCCTTATTCTTTAAAACTCCAACCGCGACATTCCCCATAGACCATAGAAGTCAACGGCGGCTCGCGGCTGTGTTCTCACACTGCACGCGTCCTCCGTGGGTCCCCTGTGTCACAACCTTGGGTGGTTCCTTGAGGGCCAAGCACTTCTACAGGCTCTAGGCCTTGTGTCTAGCTCAGTCGTGGTTCTTATACCACTTTCTTGGTATATGGTTTGGTACGCCCCTAGGGCTCAAACGTGTATTTGTGCTATTACTGTTGATAACTGACTTGTAACTTATGTACTTCAAACTCTAGCCTCATAAAGAGACTAGAGGGGTGTGTTTAAGACTAAATACATATATTTTAAATATATACCTGGTGTGGTCCTCAAGAGATTATAGACTGGTAAAACAAGCTGCTTTACATTCCTTCAAGACTTAGCCTGAAGGCTGCTCTCCATAGCTACCACTAGGATAGCTTTCAATAAAGGTTGTCTTTAACCTATCTCCAATAAGGGGTTGTTTGGACTGGTGCAAGGTGCCCACTATAATTAGTGGACAGCATATACCAGGCCAACTTCTCACACATGGTTCAGAGACTGACTCTGCATCTGAGTCAGAGGAGGCAGGGGACGATTCAGGCAGTGAGTTTTCTCTCCACATGGAATCATCGGATACTGAAGATACTCTTAGTGCGGATGAAGTGCCTGTGTTAGAGGAGGAGATTGATGTGCCGATAGTGCGGCAAGAGGCATCTGGGCTGCAGCCTGGGGCTGCAAGGCTTCCCGTTGGTGTAGTGCGGCAAGAGGCATCTGGGCTGCAGCCTGCGGCTGCAAGGCTTCCCGTTGGTATAGTGCGGCAAGAGGCATCTGGGCTGCAGCCTGGGGCTGCAAGGCTTCCCGTTGAAAGTGCTGACCTCTGGGTTGCCCCAGTCATGGTGCAGCCGGCATTGCCAGACTTTACTGGTGTTCCGGGATGTAGAGTGAATACTGAAAACTTTTTGCCGATAATTTTTTTTCAGTTGTTTATGGACGATGTGTTTTTGGCAGAGATTGTTGAGCAGACTAATTTGTATGCCGAACAGTTTTTGAGGGACAACAGTGCCAGTCTTAAGCCCCACGCTAGAGCTACCCGGTGGACTCCCACAAATCTGGAAGAGATGAAGAAGTTCTTGGGTTTAACTTTTTTGATGGGCTTGCTAAGGAAGCCATCAATGTCTTCATATTGGTCTACTAGTCCCTTGATGGCAACTGCTATTTTCCGGCAGTCATGAGTCGTGATAGGTATTTGCTTCTGCTTCGGATGATGCATTTTGTCGATAATGGTTTAGCGTTGCCACGAGATCACCCTGAATGTGACCGTCTTTTTAAGATTCGGCCTGTCATTGATCACTTTGTTGATCGATTTTCTGAGATCTATGCTCCAGGGAAAGAAATTGCAGTGGATGAGTCTTTGGTGTTGTTCAAGGGCCGCTTGGTTTTTAGGCAATACATTCCTAGAAAGAGGGCACGCTATGGAATTAAGCTGTATATGCTGTGTGACAGTAGGACTGGATATGTCTCTAATTTCAGGGTGTACACCGGTAAGGAATCCAGGATTAACCCCCCTGGTTGTCCGTCCACTTTTGGAGTGACTGAGAAAATTGTGTGGGAACTTGGAAGAGGATTTTTTAACAAAGGCCACCATTTATATGTAGATAACTTCTACACTGGTGTGCGGTTGTTCAGGGAATTGGCCAAAGTGGACACTGTTGCTTGTGGCACAATCCGCTCTAACCGTAAAGGTTTCCCAAAAGAACTTGTTTGTCAAAAGCTTGTGCGGGGACAGTGCAGTGCGTTGCGTTGCGAGGAGCTTCTAGCTGTGAAGTTTTCAGACAGGAGAGATGTCTACATGCTGTCTACCATCCATGATGAAAGCACTGCACCTGTGACTGTTTGGGGTCAGGTTGCTGAAGCGCGCAAACCTGTGTGCATTTTAGACTATAATAAGCACATGGGTGGTGTTGACAGAGTAGATCAGAGGTTGGAACCTTACGCTGCTCTTCGTAAGGCTTACATTTGGTACAAGAAGTTGGCTATCCATCTTTTCCACTTGGCAACCTTTAATGCTTTTGTTGTGTTCCAGGATTCTTGTCCTGAGTCAAAGATGACTTTTGCTAAGTTTCAAGAGTCTGTAATAGGCAGCCTTGTTTTAGTGGAACAGGCAAGTGTTCCTAGAGTTGGAGTGGTGGACGATGTTGCTAGATTGAAAGATTGCCACTTTCCTGATCACATTCCTCCCACATCCTCAAAATACTTTCCCAGTAGGAGATGTAGAGTCTGTTGGCGAAGAGGTATGCGGAAGGAGACTCGTATGTACTGCCCCGAGTGTCCTTCTAACCCTGGGCTGTGTGTGCCTGCTTGTTTTAGAATGTACCACACGCAAAATAATTTTTGGGAGCATCCATGAGTGGTAAAGTGAACTGCCTGGCCTCTATTGTTTAATATTTTTGGTTCAGTTTCAAGGTTGGCATTTGTGTAGTGTATTGAGTTTCAGATTTTATGTTAGTAGATTTGTATCTATTTGCAATTTGTTTGTGTTTTCTTATTTATATAAAAAAAAATCCTAAATGTGATGGCGGTGTGCGTGGAGTGGCGCTTGTGTGGCGGTGTGCGTGGTCTGGCGTTTGGCTGGCGGTATGTTTGGATTGGCGCTTGGCTGGCGGTGTGCGTGGACTGGCGCTTGGCTGGCGATGTGTTTGTACTGGCGCTTGGCTGGCGGTGTGTGTGGACTGGCGCTTGGCTGGCGGTGTGTTTTGATTGGCGTTTGCCTGGCGGTGTGTTTTGATTGGCGCTTGGCTGGCGGTGTACGTGGATTGGCGCTTGGCTGGCGGTGTGCGTGGACTGGTGCTTGGCTGGCGGTGTGTTTTGATTGGCGCTTGGCTGGCGGTGTGTTTGTACTGGCGCTTGGCTGGCAGTGTGTTTGTACTGGCACTTGGCTGGCGGTGTGTTTGCACTGGCGCTTGGCTGGCGGTGTGCGTGGACTGGCGCTTGGCTGGCGGTGTGCGTGGACTGGCGCGTGGCTGGCGGTGTGCGTGGACTGGCGCTTGGCTGGCGGTGTGCGTGGACTGGCGCTCGGCTGGTGGTGTACGTGGACTGGCGCTTGGCTGGCGGTGTGTGAGTAGTGACTAGCTGCTGGTCACTACACACACTGCTAGCCAAACGCCACTCAACGCAATCCGTGAGCTGGTGTGGTTGCTGTCTCAGGAATGTGGGCGTGTGAAATTGATGGGCCCTTGAATGGCGCTGTCTGCTGGTGTGAGTGTTGTAATGTGCTGGGTCCGATGGCTGGCATGAATGGTTTTGTATGTGTCACACGTATGAAAGGTGTATGAATGGCCTGTAAAGAGGTTGGTGCCTTGTCGTGGCTTTACAGCTCACGAGCTGTGAGTCAATGGTTCAGTTTCTTGTCCTTTCAATTAACAGTGCATTTCATTTTTGTGAAATCTCTGGTTAATACAACTGTATATACTGAACCATCACTCACCCTCGTGCCAAATCCAACCAGTATGTATGTGTGCTTGAGGAATAGGTGGTTGTGCATAAAAATGTGTCTTTTCTGTTTTTGTCAAGCAGGGTGTACCTTGTCCTTTTTTGTGAATGTTGTAATGTGTTGGTTTTGTGCCTGGTGGTGTGAATGGTCTTGTGTGTATCATGTATGAAAGGTGTGTGAATGGCCTGTAAAGCGGTTGGTGCCTTGAAGTGGCTTTACAGCTCACGAGCTGCGAGTCACTGGTTCAGTTTTTTTGTCCATTCAATTATTGACAGTGCATTTCATTTTTGTGAAATCTCTTGTTAATACAATTTTATATAATGAACCATCACTCGCCCTCGTGCCAAATCCAACCAGTATGTGTGTGTGTTTGAGGAATAGATGGCTGTGCAGTAATCTTTGTCTGTTTTGTCTCTCTGCCAAGCTGTACATTTCATTTAAGAATAACCTAACAACTGTAGTTTTTGTCGTAAACTAAACACCCATGGGAATGCATGGTGATGTCTCTCTTGTGGATCCCAACAAGTTATCTTACCCACAATGTACTGCAAACCTCAAAATGTGACTGTGACATTTTCCTTGGATTTTTGTGCCCAAATGTTCACACTGCAGAAAGTAACAACAAATTTCCAACCCCCCAGCATTTCTCCAAGTATCCCAATAGAAATGGTACCTCACTTGTATGGGTGGGCCAAGTACCCGCGGCAGGGAAGGGCCCAAAACCTATTGATGTGACATCAAAATTACCTATCACAAACCAACCTGGTTTTGCATGGGGAGTCCCATGAGTTTTTGGTACGGGGCTCAGCGGCCATCTGGGGAAACCTACCTAACCCACACATTTCTGGAAACTAGACACCCGGGGGAGTCCAGCGAGGTATGGCTTGCGTGGGTCCCCCATCATTCTCCTACCCAGAATCCCCTGCAAACCTCAAATTTCGCTGAAAAATCCACTTTTTCTCACATTTCTGTGTGGGAAATTTCTGGAATCTGCGTGGATCCACAAATTTCCTCCCACCCAGCGTTCCCCAGGTCTCCCAATAAAAATGGTACCTCACTTGCGTGGGTGGGTCAAGGACCCGCGACAGGCAAGGCCCCAAAGCTATTGAGGCGACATCAAAATTACATATCACAAACCAACCTGGTTTTGCATGGGGTCCCATGAGTTTTGGCCCGGGCTCGGCATCCATCTAGGGAAACCTACCTAACCCACACATTTCTGGAAACTAGACACCCGGGAGTCCAGCGAGGTATGGCTTGCGTGGGTCCCCCATCATTCTCCTACCGAATCCCCTGCAAACCTCAAATTTTGCTGAAAAATTCACTTTTTGTCAAATTTCTGTGTGGGAAAGTTCTGGAATCTGCGTGGATCCACGAATTTCCTCCCACCCAGCGTTCCCCCAGGTCTCCTGATAAAAATGGCACCTCACTTGTGTGGGTAGGCATAGTGGCTGCAACAGGAAATGGCCCAAATCATACTGTGGAGACTTCAAAATTACCTATAGCAAAACTACCTGGTTTTGGGGGGGGGCACCTGGGATTTTGGCCCCGGGCTCGGCGGCCGTCTTGGGAAAGTACCAAACCCAAACATTTCTGAAAACTAGACACCCGGGGGAGTCCAATGAGGTATGGCTTGCGTGGATCCCCTAACGTTTTCCTACCCAGAATGCCAGGCAAACCTCAAATTTAGCTGAAAAAACCACATTTTCCACATATTTTTGTGTGAAATCACCGTGCCGGCACAAATGTCCTACCACCCAGCGTTCCCCTTCTTCTCCCGAGTAAATTGATACCTCACTTGTGTGGGTGTCCAAAGCAGAATTGGCTAAAAACGTATTTTTTTAAAAATGTAGCGCTTAAAATTCTCGGTGCTATACTCTAAATCCCTATGTTTTGGGCTCTTCCTAGCCACAGGCCTTTGCCCACCCACACAAGTGAGGTATCATTTTACTCGGGAGAACAAGGGGAACGCTGGGTGGTAGGACATTTGTGTCGTGCACGGTGATTCCACACAAAAATATGTGGAAAATGTGTTTTTTCAGCTAAATTTGAGGTTTGCATGGCATTCTGGGTAGGAAAACGTTGGGGATCCACGCAAGCCATACCTCATTGGACTCCCCAGGTGTCTAGTTTTCAGAAATGTTTGGGTTTGGTACTTTCCCAAGACGGCCACCGAGCCCGGGGCCAAATCTCAGGTGCCCCCAAAACCAGGTAGTTTTGCTATAGGTAATTTTGAAGTCTCCACAGTGCGATTTGGGCCATTTCCTGTTGCAGCCACTATGCCTACCCACACAAGTGAGGTACCATTTTTATCGGGAGACCTGGGGAAACGCTGGGTGGGAGGAAATTTGTGGATCCACGCAGATTCCAGAACTTTCCCACACAGAAATTTGACAAGAAAGTGAATTTTTCTGCGAAATTTGAGGTTTTGCAGGGGATTCTGGGTAGGAGAATGATGGGGGACCCACGCAAGCCATACCTGGCTGGACTCCCCCGGGTGTCTAGTTTCCAGAAATGTGTGGGTTAGGTAGGTTTCCCTAGATGGATGCCGAACCCCGGGCCAAAAACTCATGGGACCCCCCATGCAAAACCAGGTTGGTTTGTGATATGTAATTTTGATGTCGCCTCAATAGCTTTTGGGGCCTTGCCTGTCGCGGGTCCTTGACCCCCCCCCACGCAAGTGAGGTACCATTTTTATCGGGAGACCTGGGGGAACGCTGGGTGGGAGGAAAATTGTGGATCCATGCAGATTCCAGAACTTTCCCACACAGAAATTTGACAAAAAGTGAATTTTTCGGCGAAATTTGAGGTTTGCAGGGGATTCTGGGTAGGAGAATGATGGGGGACCCACGCAAGCCATACCTCGATGGACTCCCCCGGGTGTCTAGTTTCCAGAAATGTGTGGGTTAGGTAGGTTTCCCTAGATGGCTGCCGAGCCCCGGGCCAAAAACTCATGGGACCCCCCATGCAAAACCAGGTTCGTTTGTGATAGGTAATTTTGATGTCGCCTCAATAGCTTTTGGGCCCTTGCCTGTCGCCGGTCCTTGACCCACAAACGCAAGTGAGGTACCATTTTTATCGGGAGACCTGGGGGAACGCTGGGTGGGAGGAAATTTGTGGATCCACGCAGATTCCAGAACTTTCCACCACAGAAATGTGAGGAAAAACTAAATTTTTCAGTGAAATTTGAGGTTTGCAGGGGATTCTGGGTAGGAGAATGATGGTGGACCCACGCAAGCCATACCTCGCTGGACTCCCCTGGGTGTCTAGTTTCCAGAAATGCATGGGTTAGGTAGGTTTCCCTAGATGGCTGCCGAGCCCCAGGCCAAAAACTCATGGCACCCCCCATTCAAAACCAGGTTGGTTTGTGATAGGTAATTTTGATGTCGCCTCAATAGCTTTTGGGCCCTTGCCTGTCGCGGGTCCTTGACCCACTCACGCAAGTGAGGTACCATTTTTCTCGGGAGACTTTGGGGAACGCAGGGTGGGTGGAAATTTGTGGATCCACGCTGATTCCAGAACTTTCCACCACAGAAATGTGGGGAAAATGTGTTTTTTTTGGACAATTTTTTAGGTTTGCATGGGATTCTGGGTAACAGAACCTGGTGGGAGGCAGTCAAGTCACCCCATCCTGTATTCCCCTGGGTGTCTAGTTTTCAAAAATGTATAGGTTTGCTAGGTTTCCCTAGGTGCCGGCAGAGCTATGGTTCAAAAACTACAGCTAGGCACTTTGCCAAAAGAGGGTCATTTTTCACTGCGAAATTGAGGTGTGTCCACGTTGCGTTTTGCGCCGTTTCCTGCCGCGGGCACTGGGCTGACCCACACAAGTGAGGTACCATTTTTCTCGGAAGACTTTGGGGAACGAGGGGTGGGTGGAAATTTGTGGATCCACGCAGATTCCAGAACTTTCCAGCACAGAAATGTGGGGAAAATGTGGTTTTTTTGACAATTGTTTAGGTTTGCATGGGGGTCTGGGTAACAGAACCTGGTGGGAGGCAGTCAAGTCACCCCATCCTGGATTCCCCTGGGTGTCTAGTTTTCAAAAATGTATAGGTTTGCTTGGTTTCCCTAGGTGCCGGCAGAGCTAGGGTTCAAAAACTACAGCTAGGCACTTTGCCAAAAAGGGTCATTTTTCACTGCGAAATTGAGGTGTGTCCACATTGCGTTTTGCGCCGTTTCTTGCCGTGGGCACTAGGCTGACCCACACAAGTGAGGTACCATTTTTCTCGGAAGACTTAAGGGAACGTGGGGTGGGTAGAAATTTGTGGATCCATGCAGATTCCAGATCTTTCCAGCACAGAAATGTGGGGAAAATGTGTTTTTTTGGACAATTTTTTAGGTTTGCAAGGGATTCTGGGTAATAGAACCTGGTGGGAAGCAGTCAAGTCACCCCATCCTGGATTCCCCTGGGTGTCTAGTTTTCAAAAATGTATAGGTTTGCTAGGTTTCCCTAGGTGCCGGCAGAGCTAGGGTTCAAAAACTACAGCTAGGCACTTTGCCAAAAAAGGGTCATTTTTCACTGCGAAATTGAGGTGTGTCCACGTTGCGTTTTGCGCCGTTTCCTGCCGCGGGCACTAGGCTGACCCACACAAGTGAGGTACCATTTTTCTCGGAAGACTTTGGGGAACGCGGGGTGGGTGGAAATTTGTGGATCCACGCAGATTCCAGAACTTTCCAGCACAGAAATGTGGGGAAAATGTGTTTTTTTTTGACAATTTTTTAGGTTTGCAAGAGATTCTGAGTAACAGAACCTGGTGGGAGGCAGTCAAGTCACCCCATCCTGGATTCCCCTGGGTGTATAGTTTTCAAAAATGTATAGGTTTGCTAGGTTTCCCTAGGTGCCGGCAGAGCTAGGGTTCAAAAACTACAGCTAGGCACTTTGCCAAAAAAGGGTCATTTTTCACTGCGAAATTGAGGTGTGTCCACATTGCGTTTTGCGCCGTTTCTTGCCGCGGGCACTAGGCTGACCCACACAAGTGAGGTACCATTTTTCTCGGAAGACTTAAGGGAACGTGGGGTGGGTAGAAATTTGTGGATCCATGCAGATTCCAGATCTTTCCAGCACAGAAATGTGGGGAAAATGTGTTTTTTTGGACAATTTTTTAGGTTTGCAAGGGATTCTGGGTAATAGAACCTGGTGGGAAGCAGTCAAGTCACCCCATCCTGGATTCCCCTGGGTGTCTAGTTTTCAAAAATGTATAGGTTTGCTAGGTTTCCCTAGGTGCCGGCAGAGCTAGGGTTCAAAAACTACAGCTAGGCACTTTGCCAAAAAAGGGTCATTTTTCACTGCGAAATTGAGGTGTGTCCACGTTGCGTTTTGCGCCGTTTCCTGCCGCGGGCACTAGGCTGACCCACACAAGTGAGGTACCATTTTTCTCGGAAGACTTTGGGGAACGCGGGGTGGGTGGAAATTTGTGGATCCACGCAGATTCCAGAACTTTCCAGCACAGAAATGTGGGGAAAATGTGTTTTTTTTTGACAATTTTTTAGGTTTGCAAGAGATTCTGAGTAACAGAACCTGGTGGGAGGCAGTCAAGTCACCCCATCCTGGATTCCCCTGGGTGTATAGTTTTCAAAAATGTATAGGTTTGCTAGGTTTCCCTAGGTGCCGGCAGAGCTATGGTTAAAAAACTACAGCTAGGCACTTTGCCAAAAAAGGGTCATTTTTCACTGCGAAATTGAGGTGTGTCCACGTTGCGTTTTGCGCCGTTTCCTGTCGCGGGCACTGGGCCGACCCACACAAGTGAGGTATCATTTTTCTCGGAAGACTTTGGGGAACGCGGGGTGGGTGGAAATTTGTGGATCCACGCAGATTCCAGAACTTTCCACCACAGAAATGTGGGGAAAATGTGTTTTTTTAAAACATTTTTTTAGGTTTGCAAGGGATTCTGGGTAACAGAACCTGGTGGGAGCCAGTCAAGTCACCCCATCCTGGATTCCCCTGGGTGTCTACGTTTAAAAAATGTATAGGTTTGCTACGTTTCCCTAGGTGCCAGCAGAGCTATGGTTCAAAAACTACAGCTAGGCACTTTGCCAAAAAAGGGTCATTTTTCAGTGCGAAATTGAGGTGTGTCCACGTTGCGTTTTACGCCGTTTCCTGTCGCGGGCACTAGGCCGACCCACACAAGTGAGGTACCATTTTTCTCGGAAGACTTTGGGGAACGCGGGGTGGGTTGAAATTTGTGGCTCCACGCAGATTCCAGAACTTTCCAGCACAGAAATGTGGGGAAAATGTGGTTTGTTTGACAATTTGTTAGGTTTGCAAGGGATTCTGGGTAACAGAACCTGGTGGGAGGCAGTCAAGTCACCCCATCCTGGATTCCCCTGGGTGTCTAGTTTTAAAAAATGTATAGGTTTGCTAGGTTTCCCTAGGTGCCGGCAGAGCTATGGTTCAAAAACTACAGCTAGGCACTTTGCCAAAAAAGGGTCATTTTTCACTGCAAAATTGAGGTGTGTCCACGTTGCGATTTGCGCCGTTTCCTGTCGCGGGCACTAAGCTGACCCACAACAAGTGAGGTACCATTCTTCTCGTAAGACTTTGGGGAACGCGGGGTGGGTGGAGATTTGTGGATCCACGCAGATTCCAGAACTTTCCACCACAGAAATGTGGGGAAAATGTGTTTTTTTTGGATATTTTTTTTAGGTTTGCAAGGGATTCTGGGTAACAGAACCTGGTGGGAGGCAGTCAAGTCACCCCATCCTGGATTCCCCTGGGTGTCTAGTTTTCAAAAATGTATAGGTTTGCTAGGTTTCCCTAGGTGCCGGCAGAGCTATGGTTCAAAAACTACAGCTAGGCACTTTGCCAAAAAAAGGGTCATTTTTCACTGCGAAATTGAGGTATGTCCACGTTGCGTTTTGCGCCGTTTCCTGTCGCGGGCACTAGGCCGACCCACACAAGTGAGGTACCATTTTTCTCGGAAGACTTTGGGGAACGCGGGGTGGGTGGAAATTTGTGGATCCACGCAGATTCCAGAACTTTCCACCACAGAAATGTGGGGAAAATGTGTTTTTTTTGACAATTTTTTCGGTTTGCAAGGGATTCTGGGTAACAGAACCTGGTGGGAGGCAGTCAAGTCACCCCATCCTGGATTCCCCTGGGTGTCTAGTTTTCCAAAAATGTATAGGTTTGCTAGGTTTCCCTAGGTGCCAGCAGAGCTAGGGTTAAAAAACTACAGCTAGGCACTTTGCCAAAAAAGGGTCATTTTTCACTGCGAAATTGAGGTGTGGCCACGTTGCGTTTTGCGCCGTTTCCTGTCGCGGGCACTAGGCCGACCCACACAAATGAGGTACCATTTTTCTCTGAAGACTTTGGGGAACACGGGGTGGGTGGAAATTTGTGGATCCACGCAGATTCCAGAACTTTCTACCACAGAAATGTGGGGAAAACGCGGTTTTTTTGACAATTTTTTAGGTTTGCAAGGGATTCTGGGTAACAGAACCTGGTGGGAGGCAGTCAAGTCACCCCATCCTGGATTCCCCTGGGTGTCTAGTTTTAAAAAATATATAGGTTTGGTAGGTTTCCCTAGGTGCCGGCAGAGCTAGGGTTAAAAAACTACAGCTAGGCACTTTGCCAAAAAAGGGTCATTTTTCACTGCGAAATTGAGGTGTGTCCACGTTGCGTTTTTTGCTGTTTCCTGCCGCGGGCACTAGGCCGACCCACACAAGTGAGGTACCATTTTTCTCGGAACACTTTGGGGAACGCGGGGTGGGTGGAAATTTGTGGATCCACGCAGATTCCAGAACTTTCCACCACAGAAATGTGGGGAAAATGTGGTTTTTTGACAATGTTTTATGTTTGCAAGGGATTCTGGGTAACAGAACCTGGTGGGAGGCAGTCAAGTCACCCCATCCTGGATTCCCCTGGGTGTCTAGTTTTCAAAAATGTATAGGTTTGCTAGGTTTCCCTAGGTGCCGGGAGAGCTAGGGTTCAAAAACTACAGCTAGGCACTTTGCAAAAAAAGGGTAATTTTTCATTGAGAAAATGTGGTGTGTTCACGTTGGGTTTTGAGCCATTTCCTGTCGTGGGCACTATGCCTACCCACACAAGTGAGGTACCATTTTTATCGGGAGACTTAGGGTAATTCAGATTTGTAAAGCAACTGTTATTACCTATTGACTTTCGATGCATTTCTGCCTTCCAAATGAAAGACATTGTGTAAAAAGAAGTCATTTTGAAAAATGACCGATAATTCTCATGCTAGTATGAGTATTCCCAATTTCGAAAATGTGCAAATATCTACTGTTTCTAAACTCTATAATTTGTTCCCATTTCAGAAATACATAGGTGTCTTTCATACCGATTTTTCCATGTATACATTTTCCCACAATAATTGCTATATACCCGGTACATAATAAAAAGCCATTGCAAATTGCTGCTCAGTTTTTGACTCTGGGTTCGTCGGGTTCTTGGTGAACCTACAAGTCCTATATATCCCCACAACCAGTAATGTCCAGCGGATGTAACGGTATATTGCTTTCAAAGAGCTGTCATAATTAGAAGAAGTTACAGGTGAAAACGTTGACACAAAAGGCTGTTTTTTTCAACTAATTTTCAATTTTTCCCATATTTAACTGTAAGTTTCTATAAAGAAATCTTGATGGATCTACACAAATGACCCCTTGCTGAATTCAGAATTGTGTCTACTTTTCTAAAATGTATAGCTTTCCAGGATCCATTATTGCTTTCATACCCATTTCTACCATTAACTGGAAGGAGGTTGAAAGCACAAAAAATAGCAAAAATAGGCTATGTCCCAGAAAAATGCCAAAACTGTGTAAAAAATGTTGGTTTTCTGACAAAGTCTGTCATTCTCTAAAAGCTGGGAAAATGGTGATTTCAGCCCCACAAACCCTTTTTTGCTACCATTTGCAGGAAAAAACCCAGACGCTTTCATTTGCAGCACTTTTTTCCCATTTTCCCCCCAAAAAACAAAATTTAGCTGTATTTTGGCTAATTTCTGGGACCCCTCCAGGGGAATCCACAAACCCTGGGTACCTTTAGAATCCCCATGATGTTGGAAGAAAAGGACGCAAATTTGGCGTGGATACCTTATGTGGTCAAAAAGTTACAGGGGCCTAAGCGCAAACTACCCCAAATAGCCAAAAAAAGGCTTAGCACAGGGGGGGAAAAGGCCTAGCAGCGAAGGGGTTAATAAAGTCGACAATATTTGATATCTCGGCGAAAAAAGCAGCAGGGAAATATATATGGCCTGGCGTACTAAAATATACGAATGTAACAAGAGAGTTGGACATCTTCTCGCGCTGCGCACAAAACAGCGAGTAATTCAGGGGGGAATTGAGGAAATTGAGGATCCCCTGATTGGCTCCATTTCTGAACCTACGGATATACGGCTGCATTCCAACAATTTTAATAGCAGCTATACACCGAAGAAACCAACCTTGGGGGAAAAGAAATAGAGGATTATCTGGCGGGATTACCAGAAGAGAGTTTATCGTTGGAAGAAAGGGAAGCGCTAGAGGCCCCTATCACTGAGGAAGAAGTAAGGGGTGCGATCCAGTCGCTCCCGATAGGGAAGGCGGTAGGAACAGACTCCATTCCTGGGGAATTTTATAAGAAGCTTGCTCCCTGCCTACAAGAATTGATGAAGGAAGTTTTTTTAGAGGCTCAAGCAGGTAAGGGGGCACGGGACTCATGGAGATCGGCTAATATCGTCGTTTTTCCCAAAAAGGGTAAGCCGGTCAAGGAGCTCGGGTCCTATCGCCCAATCATGCTAATAAATAGCGATGTAAAGGTGTATGCTCAAATTCTAGCCAAGCGACTTGCGGGGGTAATAAAGAAATTGGTTTCCCCACTTCAACATGGGTTTGTCCCGGGTCGCAGCACCATCGATCATATTCAACGGGCTATTGCACTCTTTGATGCCTCAGGGATTGCCGGAGACCCTATGGCGCTAATTTTGCTGGATGCAGAGAAAGCTTTCGATAGGGTCTCCTGGCCTTTTCTATGGGCAACTTAAGAGAGCAGAGGGCTAGGAAAGGGCTTTATCAATGCCATTGCAATGATGTACAGCAACCCAGTGGTCAGAGTAGCGATAATGGAGGAGATGTCTGACCCAGTTTTGATCAGCCGGAGGACTCACCAGGGCTGTCCCTGCTCCCCCCTACTGTTTGCTTTATACATTGACCCACTAATCAGAAAGATTGAAGGGAATAATAACATCTCAGCAATACACAGTAACGGGGGGATACAAAGATTTTGGCTTATGCCGACGATCTAGCGATTGTCACTCCTAACCCTGAGGGCGAGCTAGTAGAAATTGAAAAGGAAGTCGACGTCTTTGGGCATATCTCTGGCTACCAGCTTAATCAAAATAAAACCCAAATTGTGATCAGTAATGGGGTACAGCTGAACGATTCGCGGGTAGTCCAGAAAGCGATGTATCTTGGGGTGGAAATTATGGCAGACATGACAAAAATTGTCGAAACAAATATGGTCCCGCTACTCCCAAAATTCAAAACGGATTTTGCCCCGTTGGACAACCTGAAACTTACATTGGTTGGGAGAAGCAATATCATTAAAATATTATTTTTGCCCAAAATGTGGTATTTTTTCAGGGCTATTACATCGATCATAGACAATTGCTGGTTTAAACCAGTTGGTTTCTAGATTCCTCTGGGCTAATTGTCGCCCTCGGAGAGCGTTGACATTTTAAACTCTCCCAAGGGATAGAGGTGGGTGGGCTGTCCCTAATTTCCAGTTATATCACTGGGCTTCGATGCTACAGAGAATGGCCGTATTACTCAATGGGGAAACGGCATGTACAGAAGCGGCGGCCCCGCCTCAATATATGAGATGAAGCCAGCGGGTGTCTCCTGCGCCACACCGAATTCAACTATTACAAACGGGTTAAGTTTAAGACTTTGATTTGTGCAATTAAGGTTTGGACAGCGGTTCGGAAAAAACTTGACCTTGGCCATCTGAGTGCCTATACCCCCATGTACAATAATGAGTCACTCCCTGGTATTTTTAATGACGGACATATGAAATGCTGGTATGGAAAAGGAGTGAGGATGATTAGTGATGTTATGGACGAGGCGGGGATAGTATCGTTCGATCTGATCAAAGATAGGTATGGGGTGGAGAACAGGCAATTTTTCAAAAATCTTCAGATAAGAGATTTCTTGGCAGGAAAGGCTGGGGGTCGCTGCGGCTTCGCCAGGGTGATACTGGTGGAGGTGCTACTGAAAGGGGCAATGTCGCTTGGTATGATATACAAAATGTTAAATGAGACAATGCCGGATGATTTAATCAAGCATTATGATCGCTGGCATGAACTCCTACAGGTGGGATCTGGAGAAGCCGAAGATTCGCTACACTTAGCCCAGACATCGTTCATAGCAGCCAACTTACAGCTGCAATGCTTTAGAACATGGTTTAACCTGTACATTAATCCAGCTAAGATTGCTAAGTGGGGAAGATCGGCTGAATCATTTTCCCCCGTTGTGGCTGCCAAGCAGCGGATAGTGTGCATATGTTCGCATCTTGCCCCAGCCTTGATACTTTTAAAAGAGATGTCTGCGCTATTCTGGAATTGCAATTGGGGCGTCAAATAGATATGTCACTGCAGCTGATTATGCTAGGGGTGCGCCATACTTGGCGGTATATCGGCTGGAAACAGCGGTATATGCACGGAGAGGGCACAGAGCACGGAAAAGAGGGATGGAAATTTGGGCGCCACTGAGAAGGTGGTTCCGCGAGGGGGAGGAGCAGGGAATTAATGAGACAGACGGTGTATAGAGCACGGTGGCAGTCTCGGGACGACAAGGATGGATGGGAGGAACTCCTCGAGAATAGGTGAAGTATCTTTCAAGGGGGTGTAATATTAATATTATATATATATTATAAATTATAACTGTCTGATTTATGATATGAATATGCAATGAAGATTTAATTGTATTTGATGATGAAATGTAATTATATTATGGTTAATGCCGCACTCTTATCAAAGGAAGAACTGGTTTATTTCTGTTGGTAACCTGGACCGGGGGGAACAACACTAACCAGTTTGAAGTTGTGGCAAAGAAGTCATAGCATTCTATTGACATCAATGCTTTATTAGAGCATGTGTTGATCTTTTCAAATGCACTCAGTTTTCTAATATTTGTATTCAGCTTTTAGTTGTATGTTATTTTGCCCTCTGGGTTTGAGTAATCAATTCCAGCTCAAGCCCCAGCCTCCTAGAAGGTGTAGGAAGTAGTACAATGCCTTTTACATTTTCTACTGGGTTTAAGGTGACTTCTGATTGCCTTGATAAATGCTTAGTGGGGTAAAACATGTGGATATGCTAATCATTTTTTATTGTGTGTGATGTACACTTCTATGTGCACTAAAGCTTTGAACAGTAGGGTGAGGTCTATATGACATTATCCTCCAATTCCATATACTCCTTGCTGGCTATCAATTAGCACAAAAACGTACTATCCCAAAAAATGGTTGGGATTAACCCAAGCCCTTCTACCCAAACATGGATTTAAACATCTAGTAATGTAATCAGTAATATAAGTAGCAATAAAGTAAGACCTTTACTGCCTATTTCTTCCTAATGTATATTGATAAAGATAATTGGAATCCAATTAGCTAATGATATTCTGGAGGGAGTTCCAAACCAAACGAAATCGCTTGAATTTGGCCTATTATACCATATGTGTGATGTAACCACTGTAGGAGAAAACAAGATAGTCCAGGATAGACCTTAGGAAACATGGTCTCTGTGAGTCCCTAATGTTTTGATGATTTTTAATAAAACACTTGTGTAATTGTAGGGCACAGTTTCCATCAAGCCTTTAAATGACAAACCTCAAGTGATGCCAATACTGATAATTGGTTACATAACAGGATATCACCTCTATTATTGGAATCTAATATCCTTGTCTTCATTAAACAATGATTTTCCCTTGTACCTCATCATCTTTTATTAAAGAGAGACACATTACCATACTGAAGTGATATAATGGAACTTTTAGGGTGTAACAGCAAACTGCAGATACTTGAAGTAACAAATAGGTTTCAAGATACCCACCTACAAAATCAGAACTGAATGAATCAACAAACCTATCAGCTGTCACGCTCCTGGCCATTCAAGCTATTGCCAACTCAAAAGTTTTGTACGCCTGTTTTGTAGACCTCAAAGCAGCCTTCGACAAGGTCCCTAGATCCATGTTATGGGCAAAAATGAAATCCTGGGGAGCCCCCACAAAATTATTAGACGCAATAATTAACCTCTATTCAAAAACTTGGGTCCAAATAAAAATGGGGGACGGTCGAAGCCTAACAAACAAAATTATTACCACCAATGGCTTAAAACATGGGTGTGTTCTGGCCCCCTGTTTATTCAACATCTATACAGCTGACTTAGATATTAACCTTCGTCTAACTTTAGGGGACCCTCCAAAATTGGGAAACTGCCGCTAAAGCGGCGATAATGGGCTTGATAATATGCCCTTGAGAATACCAATAGAAGCCCATGTTCTGCTGTGATCCTGGGCTTCTATTGGAATTCTCAAGGGCATATTATCAAGCCCATTTTCGCCGCTTTAGCAGCAGTTTCCTGCTGCTAAAGCGGCGATAATTTTAACGCCGTTCTTGCTAATATGCCCCAAAGCCTCTTTGACCTAAAAAAACAACTATATGAGCTACTGTCTATAACGTATTGCCTTTCATATTGATACTTCTAATAAACAGATTTAAACATAAAAAACCAACGCATGGTTGGTGTTGCCAACATATAAAACGCTAAATCCTCAACCATACCTGTCAGAACATTTTGCAAATCGCAAAAAGCGGAAACTGATTTTATTGATATTGGGAGTTTATCCATCGAAAGACCTTATCCCAAAATGGAAACAGGCCTGGCCCTCAATGGATTGCAGCCTCTGTGGACAAGGAGACGAATCATTGCTCCATCTACTATGCATTTGTCCGGCACTATCATCTATACGGAAAGTACTCCTACGGCCAATACTGAAAAGAGAACAAATAAGGACTTGCAGATCTGCCGTAATAAAATGCTTAGGAGGCTCGACATTACAACTGACATGTAAGGCAATAAAGTTTCTGAGCTTAGCGGCAAATGAACTAGAAAAGAGCGACAGACAACTTGAACTGGTCAGGCACGCAAGGCAATAAAGCGCAATTAAACACTCTGCAGTCCATTTGTTTACAGCACGATGCACTTTACTTCAGAGAAATAACAGGAAATCATCAATGGTATCAGCACCTTATCCTAGAACACTAAATTGAACTTAAAAGACTTCATAAAGGAAATATATTCACAAAGACCCAGTCTTTTAGAACTATATATTTTTTAACGAAACGACTACTGTTAACCATATTTGCTAATTGCCCTAGGGCCATTTTGAGAGATCTTGTACCTAGCCTGGCCGTGCATAGCCTAAGCATAACCCCACAAGAAGTATGTCTTTTTTAGCATGGCTGGCTACCAACAAGACCGTAGGAATCAATTGTATATTGTTTTAACTTGTTTTATTATAACGAGAGTTAAACCAACCAACAAATTGGTATATTTCCTCTTGAATTTTATGTGCATTAGCGGTTGTACCGCTCTTTTATGATTTGAAAAAAAATCAAATAAAAGTAATGTCATTCATTCATTCATTAAATCAACAAGCAATCTGTGAATGTTTGGTTTGGATATTCCCCTACCAAGGAACTATAATGATGTCACTTTTGCTGGCCACATCAACTTCCATCATTCTAAATAAATACAGAGAAAACTGAGAATGAACAGATAGATACATTTTGCAAGATCTCCAATCAGATTAATATAAGTTGTATGCATGTTGTATCGCAGGTTAATATTGTGCATTCCTCTGTTGTCAGACATTAAACATTTCAAACATTTCAAAAACACTCACTACATTTTTCAACGTCTATTGCAAACATGGCTTTATTTCACTTGTCAGAATGAAATGAGATGTATTGACCATTTGCGTTGTGAAGGTTATGAGATGACTACTTGATTATGAAAAGGAATAGTGGAGCAATATCAATTCAGTTTACAGGATCATCCATAAAACAGGGTATTTCAGGATTTCTTGGTTCTAACACAATATCTGCTGAGCACCATCACCAGCTGTTAGATGGAATGGTGACTTTCAACCTACCACCATCAGGATTAAAGTGAAAATAAGCAACATCCAATGGAAGAACATGGATAAATGTGAGAGGCTTAATCATAACAGTGCTCTCTCTAAAGACCATAGTCAAACACATCAGGAGTCTCATCAGAAGCAAATAGTGCAAAGAAACCGTTCGAGGTTTCTGCATCTAAGGAGGTTGCCTTCACAGCTGGATCCTGCTTCATCAGTTCAATCCAGGAATTGATCTTTGGGGCACTCTTCAGACCACTGTGAAGACACGTCAAAAGACAACAGTGTAAAAGAGGCAGAAAGTGTATAGGTGAAAAGTTCACATGCTAAATCAGTGGTTACAAACATGCTTTGTAACTGTGCATTTTGCTGTTTAGGGGTGTCCGATGCGATCACATTATTATGCAAACATTAAGGGGAAATTATGTGAACATATGCAAAATTAGGAGATATATAGTTCCATCATTAAGCATTATATCTTAGAGTAAAAAGTGTTTGAGCGTCAATTTTGACACAAAGATGAATTTCATGCTACAAAATAGCATGAAAAACACAATTGCAGTGAACAACAGCTGCTCATGTTATGGTTGTTTGCAGTCCCTGTATACTTTTGCCCAAACGATAGCCTACTTACAGTATGAGGCGTAATTTCATCAATTTCACGTAACAAGCGTAACATCCAATTCCTGAAGTAACGCTGAATTACGCTGGGTGTAATTTAAATTTCGCCTGGACCTAAATTTAATGAGAAGCACTGCTTACTGTGTCATGGGTTTTATCAAGAGCCCCATTTTTCTGATTACACTTACTGTGCTCACCTCATCACAGTACATATTCATCATGTCTGCATCTTCCCTGCTTGTGATAAAGATTTTTAGCTCCTACCCAACATGAAACGGCGGATCCCTTCCAGTTCAGTGCAGCCACACAACCTTTAAGATGTCTAAGGCTCTTGTGTCTGTGATTTAAACATTTTTAGGAAGCCACACCTAGAGCTGGTGTGTTACATTACAGACAAGTAAACAGACATAATCTAACTTTTACGATTCCAACCCTGGTAGAAATTCTCTTTCAAGAAGGGCAGCCTGGCACTCCGTAATAAGGGCACGATGTACAAAAGCTTTTTTTCACTCAGAAAGGAAGATTCACAAAACCACAGGCTTTGTGACTGCAGAAATCTATATTGCACTCTACAAAAGTTACTTCAGGAGTCGAAAAATATTTTCCATTCAAGAAGTAACTTTTATGGACATCGCACATTGTGAAGAGCAGGGGCGTGAGAGGGACATTCCCTCCTGTTTGTGAGTTGTAATGCAATGTATGAATAGTTTGAGATCTTCAGTGACTTTGGGGTTGTAAATGATTTGCTAAGGGAACGCTATCCCCTTGGGACAGCTTCACCTTTGGCAATTATGGCAAGCAACCCTGGGGCAGCAGAGATTATTGCATGTTTTCCCTATTTTTATTCCTTCGAAGTGAACATTTCTGTTGAAAGTAGCCATGTACTTCTAAGGGACAGAGCTGCTTTAAAATGCTTACTTGGAAGGAACACAAGTGCAATGATCGAGTTTTGCTGTCACTTTCATGCCTCCATCTCTGTATTCACAGGCTTTCACATGGGGGGCGCAAAATGACCCCTGCCTCATTATTATTCATCAGGCAGGAGGTTTTGCAAATGTAAATTTTGTGATGTGACTGATTAGTCGATCCGTTGCATCACAAAATGAAGCCCTGATCTGAAACCAGTGGGAGGACAATTATCAAACAGGAAGTCCCATATCCTAAACGTGCAACTGTCCCAAATGGTTGCAGAGCTTTTACATATGAAGCTCTCTGGGAATTGTATGTGACTCTTGTAAAACGTATACGTTTTAGCATCATTAATTAAAGCATTCTTACCCCTGGCCACCAAAGAACTCTATTTGTTCAAACCAGGGCCACATCATATAATCGATCATGGACACAAACTCTCCGCCAAAATAAGGAGTCTTTTTGTTTTCAAGAATCTAATAAACAAATAAAAACACTGAATATTAGTGTTGGAAAATAGCACAATTAAAACAAAAGAAAAAAAACTATTTGCAACATACATTGATAAGGAGCCAACTTCAGGAATAAGATCAACAGAAACATATTCAAACACAATCATAGAAAGACTGAAAATTAATAATTCCTGTACTTAATTCCTGTACTCACAAAGCATAAGTATAAATGTGAAAAACAGAGGATCACTATAATTCATTTTTTTTAAACATACATATAAGCACGAGACACCTAACTACTTAAGACAATGTATAACAAAGAATGAAAGACTAACCTGAAAGCACAATATTTCAATAAATCAAACAAAAATCAGTGTATTTAACAGGATGGTAAATCAAGGGCTCAATGGCCCCAGATATTAGCCTGAGACTCCCCTCTACTTATAATCCTTCCAACCTAACCTATGAGGTAGTGTTGTGAACTTCAGTTAGGGGTGAGGGCACACCCAATTTGATCTTCTTAGACTCAGGAGGTGTAGTTTGTCACAGTCTCCTCATAGAGTTAAGGGGCAGACAGCTCTGCCAGAAAAACTCTTAGCTCCAGGGGATTATTTGTTCATGCATGAACCTCCACCTTGGTCAATAAAAACAGTAGACAAACGCAGTTTTTAGAATTTTATAAAAAGAGGCTATTTGTTTTACACACTCTGCACATAAATATTATGTATCGGAATGATGGAAATTATTAAGGTAATCTCAACAGTTATTATACAAAATAAACTACATATTAGAAAAACCGAAAGCATTTTACATCACGCATCCCTAATACCTGCCATAAATTAGTCTTATCCCTACCTGTTGCTTATTGATATATGTTATCAGTCTCATGGTAATTGTATTGGCTAAAGAGTAAGTAATCTCCATATCTTTTCTATGTCAAACCATGTAGCCAACCCTGCATACTTCAGAAAGCTGTGGGGCCAGCGGTCGGATAATGGCACTCCTGCATTTCTCTCAAGCAATGAATCTTTGTGTCTGCCCTTCCCAATTTCCTGGCTCTTTTTATATCCCCTACTCCAATAAGCCTCTATGGAGAGGGAGGAAGAGAGTGTGCACCCACTCAGATTTGCACTTTAACGACCAAACAATGTACCTGCCAGAAGTATGTTTGAAAAGAAAGCAACTTTACGCAATGTTGCGCCCTTGCAGGATTGTTCCATGTGAAGCCAGATGGTCTTGAAGTACTAATCACTCGGCAGACAGCAAAATGGAAGAATCTTCTCCATTGCTCCATTGCTACAGTTATTTTTGTTAGTGAAGCTAAAGTTAGCCTGCTACTAAAATATTATGACAATCTTGCAGTCTTTCAGTTAGCATTACCAGTCAGAATATTAGTTTTCTAGGCTCTGAGCCTACATATATATGCACTAGTGCCTCTCATGTTTAGCACACAATTATCCCTGATTTGTATGTAACACGTATGTTTTACCAGGTAAGTTCTGCAACATACATCAGTGCTCCCTTATGTAAGTCTAGTCATGAAGTATCTAATCTCCCTTAAGGAAACACACACATACAATATAAGTCTTGAAGAGAGACAGACTCTTCTTTGCTCAAAGAGAACAAAAACATCACTATTAAGCCAATGAATAATGGTGGTGGGATGGGGGTCCAGGATACTATATTCAACATCAATGAAATACATTGAAAACTAAGTAACCAAGAGCATTATTAGAAGTTAGTGAGAAATCCCCTTACAGAAATACAAGTTTGGATTTTGGAACTGACCTCTAAAGCAAAAGAAATAGGCTTTTTACTTAAAAACAGGATCGCTAGAACGCCTGTTCTCTTTCCTTTATGTAAGGCACACAAAAACGTCTTCAATCATCCCCACAAACCAGTTCTGTTGTGTTTTGGATCTGTTCTTGAACAACTGAGTCGCTATGTTGACTTCTTTATTAAAGGCTTTGTTCCCCAGACAAAGACATGTGAGGGATCGTTCTCCTGTGATTAGTATAATTGAAGACTTGCATTTTAAGGTCAACTCTGAGCTGTTGGTGACACAAACATATCACAGGCTGAAGAC
Source organism: Calotriton arnoldi (assembly GCA_963921515.1). Lineage (NCBI taxonomy): Eukaryota > Metazoa > Chordata > Amphibia > Caudata > Salamandridae > Calotriton > Calotriton arnoldi. Next base: position 691,535 of record CAWUFW010000182.1, read on the forward strand.
TTAAAATTATAGGCAAAATCTTGTACACCAGACAAGCATCCTTCCTCATAATTTCACTTTGGAAATTGCCCTTACAAATAGTTTTTTTGGTTGACAGTCAATATTACCTTCAACATAAGTGGACTTTTGTGAGAGCAATTTTTGCTCCTAATTTAATCTTTTTTGTAGATGATTTTAAATCTCAATAAGTAATTTCCAGTAACAATTCCTTCTAGGATAATATTTGGTTCTGGGCTAACTGTACTTCGTAAACTATTAGTAGTAATACAATAGTAAAACTCACACTACAAAACACTATTCATTAACTTCCATGCGGAGACCTTCGTCTCTTCTATCTTTTCTATGCATAGATCTCCATTCAGATTGCAGAGATGTCCACACATGTAAGTCTATGTTTTAGTCGTAAATGTGAGTGGGACATGGGGCAGTGGCTGGAAAATGAGGGATGCACACTACAAAATGGGAGGGATTAAGGGAGGAGTAAAGAGGTGGGTTAGAGAGGGCTAAGGAGGGGATTAGGAAGGGAAAAACACCCGTCCACAAAAGAGTATGCCCCTTGCTATGCACTAACTGCACTTCTAAAACTACTACAGCCAAAAAGGTCTCAAAACATTAGGAAAGGTATTCCATGTAAGACCTGGAGTAAGTCCAGCACTACATATGGTCAACCACTGGTACTGCAGCACTCTGCCCTAGAAATAATGGACACAAGGTCTTAAATTAAAAACCCATAGGAAATAATTTTAAAATAAAGTAACTTTGTTTACTTAAAAAACACATTTTACTTAATGTTAACAATTATAAATTGTTGCAATACATTTTCTATAATGTAAAAATAAATCTAAATTAATTTATTGTAACACAAATAAAACTAAATAAGATTAATTTTATATATATACAATTTAGTAATTTTTAAACCATCTAAAATAAAAATAAACATTTTACTATAGGTGCAATACTTTTTTAATTAATCTTTAAATAAATAGTTATACATTAATTAAATATATATAAATTACTTTCTTTCTAAATACATTTAAAATAGTTTTGTAACCTTTTTATTTGTTCTAGGTTTCAGATATATCTAAAATGGTACTACATTATTATTTAATAATAAAATATTTTACTACATTTTTCAAACTTTAAGAAACATTCCCAAATTTCCATATGCTTTACGAAAGTTAAATATTCACCCTTGTAAAACCTTAAACTATTTAATGCCACCTTTCTCTAAAGTCTAAAAACCCTTACTACCCTGTAATACTATGTTTGATTGAACCATAAAAGACCCAACTACCTCTTCCTTGAACCCTAAAAACCTCTTACTATCCTTTAATGCGGACCTTCCCCATACTACCTCTTAATGTAGACCTTTCCGGAAACCTAAAACTCCCTTACTACCCTTAATGCTATCTTTTTGTGAAACCAAAACACATCTTACTATTCTTAAACGTTACCCTTTCTTGAATCTAAAAACAGCTTACTTCTCCTTATTGCTACCTTTCTGAACACTGAAACCAATTACTACCCCTTAACTCCACCCATCGCTAAACAAAAAGAACCCTTCATACCCTTTTATGCCACCAATGCCTGAATGCTACCCGTTCCTGAATTCTAAAAAATGCCTTAATAGTTCCCCCAGCCCCTTCGCAACCTCACTGTAAATGCTCCTCTCTACTTTAGCAGGAGGATGACCCCTGCCCCTGCTCCCAGTATACTTATCTTTGCTCTGAAGGCATAATATCTTTCAATTTTTTTGTAGTCACAACTTTTTTTTATTGTTTTTTCAGTACACAACATTTTCGACACAACTTTCGTTCAGTCTACTTTTTTGTTCCCCACAACCTTTTTACTGCAAACCATATACATGATTTGGACTGCCACTAACGAATCCCTATCAGAGCTTGTGCCATGGTTAAATAATCCTAGAACTATTTTCATGCCTTTGTAAAACATTTCTCATGTAATCTACTAAAAAAATACACTACTGAAATATCAGAGCTAGCACCCATGAGACATGGTCTTCCTTTTCGACACTTCCTTGGGCTCCACCGTAATTTCAGATTTAAAGAGCATTATTTTTATTTATTTTTTATTTATCATGAGTTTTATATAGCGCTGGCTAGACCCGGAGGTATCAGAGCGCTTTACATAAGGCACAGCGAGTTGCAAGTTACGAGTTTAAATAAGTTACATAATGATTACATAGAAACGACAAGAGTACAGTCAAGGTACAGTAAATAAAAGACAGTTGCACGGAAATTAACAGGGGTAGTGGGAAAATCAAAAGGGGGGGAGAGAAGGTAGAGGGGGACAAAAGTAGTGTTATGAGAGAGGGTGCGGGGATAAGAGGGGATGGAGAAAAGGCAAATCAGAAAGAGGGAGAAACGTTTGAGGATCGTCAGGGGGGGAACGAGGGAAAAGGGGAAAGGACAAAGGTTCAACAAGATGGCGGGTCTGGGTCCGGAGGAATCGGCGGAGATCAGCAACAAAATGGCGGGCAGGGCAAAAGACAAAAAGTCATAAAGTCCATGGAAGTGACCCAGGGAGCGTGAATTAAAGTGCAAAAAAGAAGTCAAGGGGGGTATGTAGTTCCAAAGACAAAGGCGGGGAGGAAGGGAGAAGAGGCGTGCAGGCTCTGGCCCATTGGGGCATCGGTGTAGACAATCTGCCGGTCGTGGCTTCCGCGCCCCCATACCTGGAAAAAGTTCTCTCGGGTCTCAGGAGTCGGGGATGAGGCAGAGCATATCCAGGTAGACAGCCAGCATTGGGAGGCAGCGAGGCGGCAGCGAGGACTGGCAGGCAGCCGATGGAGACAAAGCTGCGCCAAGGCTGGCCCCATTATCATTCATCAGCGGCGACTCGATCCGAGGCAGTAAGCAGAGGGAGAGAACAGCAGCAGCAGCGGGACGAGGAATGTCTTTCCCCGATGTCTAGCTGGGTAGGTGATGGCCACGGGAGAACCCAGGCCGGACTCTTCGATAGCCGAACCAAGCGGCTCCACTGGACATCAGCCAAGACGTCTCAATGTCCCGTGAAGAGAGGAGATCACGCCTTAGAGCAATCCAACACCATCCGGAGCCATCTGGAGGAGCCAGAGCTGCGCCGAGGCTGGATAATCACCAGGAGGACGGTAAGCTCCGAGTGAGGCGGTAGAGTCAGAAAGAGAGGCATCAGTGGTGCGGTAATCCATGCCCCGATGTCCGGCTGGGTAGGAGACGGCCTCGGGGGAAACCCGGGCCAGACTCCCATATAGCCAATCCAAGCGGCTCCACCGGGCATCGGCCAAGTCTTCTCCGTGTCCGCTGTCCGGATACCGGAGGAAAAAATGGAAAATGGGGTTATTAAGGGGTTAAAGGTCCGGCGCAGCAAAGACTGACCGGGAGCTCCCGGCTGGAGCTCCTCACCGGGCGGCCATCTTGCAGCCAGCCGTAATTTCAGATTTAAAGAGCATTATTTTACCCGAAGCAAGGACACTGATGGAAAATGTGCAAGTGAAGAGTTACCCTCATAAGTTGGTGAAGAGAGCCATGGAAAGGCTCTGGTTCTCTCTGAGAGAAAACCTGATGACACCAGGACCCGAACATAACACTGGGAAACTTGTCTCTGTTACAACTTTTTTCCCAGAGACAAATAAGATTGTAATTATCATAAAGAAGCTTAAAAATGTTCTAAAAGCTGGAAGAATTACACTAAACCTCCATTTGGGTTGTGTCATCCATTCTGGTGACTGTAGTACCGCTGGTAAAAATTCTACAACATGAACTTAGGGCCTACTTCATGTGTTAGGGCATGTCAAGTGCAGCAGCACAATATGTCTGTTTACACAAACCATCAAACTTTTCAAATGCAACAAAGTGAGACAGGATCTAAAGGTGTTTTCGAATTGCAACTCCTCTTTAGTAATCTATTGCATCTGGAGTCATTGTAACTTTATATATTTCAGTCAAACCGCCCAACTAGTCAAGATGAGTATAGGCCAGCAAAGGAGCAGGATTTGATTCAAGGTTGCCACTGCCCTTCTCGTGCCACATTAATACAGAAAGGACATAATGAAGACGACAATCACAGACAAGTGGTACATGTTGTAGCTAAATCATCAGGAGGTGACGATGGGCATGAGATCCTTTATGGTCAAGAATGCAAATGGATCCATTGGTGTAAGTCTATTGAAGAAGGATTGACCTCCATGGAGAGCTATTATTAATAACAAATTGGAGACCTTCCTTTTGATTCTTCTGTCTCTGTGAATTATACACTCTCCTAGTCACTACCAAGGACACATTGCTGGAACTATGATAGACTGTCCCTCTGTTGAGACAAAGACTGATGATGTATATAAAAAAAATTTCCCATTACAAATAGCATCATAAAGCATAGTGAGCAATTACGTTTGTTTTCCATTTTTCATTTTCTACTGTGTGCACCTTCTAAATTTACTCCTACATTAAGGGGCCGATTCCGATTCGGGCCGGAAATCTCTCCGACCGAGCCGGACCCGGAGAGATTTCCGACCGAATCGGACCCGTGCAGTCCGACCGAACGAGTACGATGCGCACGTATGCCATCGGACTCGAGTCGGTCGGACTCCCAGTGAAGTCAATGGGAGCCTGTCGTCACAACGCGTACGCGGGCTCCCATTGACTCAATGGGTGCGAGGCGGACAAGGGCGCCCCCTACAGCGTGTACGCGGCGAAGCGATTCGCGCCGTACACGCACAGGTAGGGGGGACCCATGGGTCCCCCCTGTGTGCGACTCGCGCGGCTACGCGTACAGGGGGGTCCGACACGGACCCCCAAAGTACGGCTCCGACAGCTCTTTCGAGCCGGAGTGCGCGGCTCGGTCGGACTGCTCGCGGCGCGCATCGTACTTACCCGGCCGGGGAACGTCTCCATTGCGCGGTGCGAGTCGAGTCCGAGCGAGTCGGTCGGTGCGGTTAGACCCGGGAGCGAGTCGGTCGGAGCGGTCGGGATGCCCGGACGAGTCGGTCGGCGAATACGCATCGTACTCGCTCGCCCGGACCCGCGTACGATTCGGTCGGGAAATAGGGCTCCGAATCGGATCCGGTTAAGCCGAATCCGATTCGGAGCCCTACCGGCCGAGATCGGAATCGGCCCCTTAGACTTCTCCAGTATTATATGAATTCCAAGCAACCTTTGCTTACATCTGGCATCACCAATTATGAGGGAACAATATAATAGGCTGTGCCTTTGCTGACATAAAGAGTGCTGAAGTATACATATTGTTAAACCTGGCATTCTTGGTGTGGTTTCCCTTAAGTTTTGCCTTCTGACCTCCTGTTTTTGCTGACTTCGTTTTTGCTGGTGTTAGGATTCTGGGCAGTTTACCACTGCTAAGCAGTGCTAAAGTGCACATGCTCTGTACTCTAAATATGGTACCATTGATTTATCCACCATTGGCATCTTTGATTTACTTATAAGTCCCTAGTAAAGTGCACTACATGTGCCCAGGGCCTAGAAATTAAATGCTACTAGTGGGCCTGCAGCACTGATTGTGCCTCCCAATTAAGTAGCACTTTAAACATGGCTCAGGCCTGCCACTGCAGAGCTTCTGTGGGCAGTTCTAAACTGCCATTTCCGACCTGGCAAGTTAAACTACTTGCAAGGCCCACACCTGCCTTTTTATTACAAGTAGGTAACACCTAAGGTATGCCCTTGACAGCCTAAGGGAAGGGTGCAATGTATTTGAAAAGCAGGACATGTACTTTTTCGTTTTACATGTCCTGGTAGTGAAATACTCTTAAATTCGTTTTTCATTACTGCAAGACCTATCTCTCCCATAGGATAACACTGGGGCTGGCTTATGGTATTTATACCTGCGTGGCTCCTGTATCCGACCCGTGCTTCATCGTAGTTGGTCTGAACTTTCGGATTTACTCCGGTCCAGTTTGACCTCAAGTAACCACTATGCGCTATTTGCTTTTAAGCACTATTTTGCAGTTTAATCTTTAAAAATTCATACCTCAAGTTCAACTTATTGGATTTTTAACATTTTGGTCTTGTTTTACTCATAAAATTAGTTTTATTTTTCTAAACTGGTGTGGAGTCTTTTTGTTGTGTTTTCCCTGTGTTACTGTAATTAAAGAGTAGCACAAATAATTTACACATTGCCTCTTAAGGTAAGCCTGCCTGCTCTGTGCCCAGCTACCAGAGGATGAGCACCAGTTAATTTTTTATATGTATCTGACTTACCCTGACTAGGATTGTGGTTCCTGCTTGGACAGGGTGCATACTCCGCCAACCAGAAACCCAATTTCTAACACATTTCATGAAGAAACACTGTCAATCCTATCTTAATGGTATAACATCTTGTGTAACTTATATTTTTAGCTGCCCTCGATTGCCAATGTGCCCTTAATCTTTCTCTTAAGTTTTTTTTTAATACTCCATAAATTTCCTAAATTCCTGTTCTTTAATTCAATTAATTTTTAAAAATCGTTTTTACTATAATTTGGTTTTCCCTCGAGGTGCTTTGTTTTCATTCCCTTGCTGCTTCCCGCACTGCTTTAGTCTGTTGTTGCAGCGCCATCTTTTTAAATGGGCGTACAGTTGCAGCAGACATAAGATGCCTTGTACCTAGGCTTTCAACTATTTTAGTGCTTTGGTTGACTTTTCCGCTTTTTAATTTGGGTAAGTCTATACTTTTAAGTAATTGCTCCATTTTGTGGATATATGTTTGGAACACCATTCACCAGTTTTTTCTTTCATTATGCAGTGCAATTACAATTGAATGCCCAGTTTTCTTATCCGAAACAAGGTAATTGACTTTGTATATACACACACCCCATTCACTTTTATTTTGTGATCACTGGGGGCATAGAGTGCTTGATTCACCATCCAGCTAAATACATTGGTGCATGTTTGAGTTATTAAAATATTTTGCTTCCAGGCTAATCTTATATTCCTCGACATTAATTGTTTAAAGGAATTAAAGTTACTCATAGGTGTGTGTGTGTGTGTGTGTGTGTGTGTGCGCGTGCGTGCGTCGTGAGCCACTATTTTTTCCTACAAGTATGGGCACAGGTTCCTATTGGGCATATTGAATTGTCGTTCCCTATTACTATCTCACAAAGCATCAGGGTATCATAAAAAGAACCAGGAACATGTTTGACATTTGTTTTTGAGCTGAGGGAATCCATTGTCAAGCCACACTTCTTTGTATTACTAAGTAGCGAGACACAACTGCACATAGTTAACAATACCAAACAAACGGTAAGAAGAATCAGCATTTCTTCATTCAGTGGATACTCCCATGACACTCCACTGTTTAAACTCATACCCGCTGTCAATATTCAATTCAATATTTTATTAAAGATTTTGAACTCCTAAGAGGTCCACATAAAAGTACATGCATATTATTACAAGTAATAAAAACATAATAGAACTCAATCCACGGGCCATAATAAAATTATCAGAGACCTGCGTTAGCAAGGCTAAAATTCCTTTAAATAACATCAGTCAATATTGTCAGTTGTCTCAGTACGCAAAATACTTAAGAAGTTCAACAATAAAACCATTTAGCACACGACAGAAACAGAGCCCTAGACCTCTACTGTAGAACCGTATTGGTCAATAGCAGGTATATTTAAGTTAAAAAATAATATACAAAACCTCAGTGCTTGGAGAAGATTTTTCAATGATTTGGGCAGAAGCACAGAGCCATTTCGACAGAAAATAGCATTTAGAATTAACAGGATAAGGATTAAAGTAGCAGAGCATATCCTAGAATGTACAAAGGACGTTTAGTAGCTGCCAGTTCATATACAAAACAAAGTTCAAAATTCAGCTTCAGCTAAAAGATCAATTTAAAATTAGCAGCAAGAAAAAGGAATAACAGAGCATATCCTAAAATGTGCAAAGGGCAGTAAGTAGCAGCCAGTTCATATGCAAAAAGAAGGCCAGAGTTCAATTTCGGCTAAAAAGTTCAATTTGGAATTAGCAACATGAAAAAGGAATAACGAAACAAATCCTAACCTGTGCAAAAAAGCAATTTAGTAGCAGCCAGTTCATGTGCCAGTTCATGTGCAAAATAGATCCAAAATCCCACTTCAATTAGGTTTTGTAGTTAACAACAAGTACATAGTGGGAAACGAACGCAACATATCCCTATTGTGCAACATAGCAGTAAATAGCAGCCAATCAATGTGCAAAATACAATTTGACTAAAAACGAAATACTAATACTTCGTAAGAAGATGACAAACAGGGGGGTTAACCATCCAATTAAAAGAATATGTAAAAGATTTAAAATATAAACATAAACTCCTTAAAATAATTAAAAAGTTTTACACACACTGCTTCATTTTTTGGACAAAAGAGATAGTCTCGGGCTGATGCTACATTTTTTACACAATTTTGTAAAAACATCGGTCGAAGCCAACGATGACGGCTCGAAGCCAGTGCTGGACAGGCAAACAAGACATGGTCCAAGGTCTGAATGCTCAGATTACCCGCTGTCTTTCTGAAGATGTGAACCAACTTGTAGGTCTGTAAGTATTTATGCATGTATGTATGTGTTTTTTGCAGCATGAACCTAGCCGAAAGAAAGCAGGACAATTGATAGGGTCAAGGGCACAAATGCAGCCTTGGGCCCCCTCCGAATACATTGCCTTTTTCAGTGAAAACATCTCCTCAGTGGAGAGGACTGTTGCTTTTACCAGGTTACACCCAAAACATATTTTCCTTCCACTCCTTCTGCGTGGTAGTGATAAATGTAACTAGATGTTCATTGTTTTTGCTGTTTTGAACATTAAACACCATGGGCCATCCAGCGAAGAAGAGGAGTGAGACAACTGGCACCTGTTTTTAATACTCGGGATCAGAAAAACGGAAAGAAAAGAAGACACGAGTGTCTCAGAACAAAGGTGATGGGATAAGCCCAGATGTAAAGCAGATCCTGTAGAGTGATGTGGTGTAAAGAATGAAGGAAATGGTACCCAAGAGTAACACAGGTCCTTGATGATGCCCACAAGAAGTAGGGTCATCGTGAGTATGAGGAGAACCGTAACATGCAGTTGAGCACTCTGCTAGGGAGGCTTCATACCAAGACTGTTTTGGGCCTATCAGGTAAAAAATACACATACCTGTAAGTAGATGCTGAGAATGGAATGGGATGAACATGAATAAGAGTGGGTTGTGAACGGCTGGGGCATGGATTTGAAGAAGTGGATGACAGACCCCTCAATTCAGGGCAGAGTTTGGAACCTTACTCAATAGCATGTTGGCAAGTAGAGGGTGAATGCATCTAAAACTAATCCTTAATAAACGTGGAGAAGGTGAGAGGCAGACGATAAGGTGTTTGCTATCAAGGATACAAGGGTCTGGTAGTGGAATTTTAGGTGATGGAGAGGTAAAGACTTAAAGCTCTTCTTCTAGTAAATGCATTTTAGAGATCTGTCCCTCATAGGTTGCAAATATTTGCCCAGTTAGCATAATTTTCATACAATATTTAGCATGTAATACACTTACGTTCAACAGTTGTCACCTGATATGAACACCATGTCGTTTTAACTGAACCAGTGGATCTATTTTATTTTAGTTTGCTACAATTCATTTTAATCCTGTTGTTTTGAGCTGGGCTGATATTACATATTCTGAAGCCTCTTGTATGTTGCATCTTATTGGATTGGTGTGATATGATAACTTAACTATGCAATAAACTTTCTTTGCCAGATTGCCACGAGCAAACTAGTTGCCTAAGTGTTCTTCCTGAGGATGTATTATATTTTTTCGACATCTGTAATAGGTCCTAGGCCCTCTTGAATGGTTTACAATTTTTCCGTCGGCTTTGAATGGGTTGTTGGGTTGGGGTTGATTCTGGTTGGTTTAGAGTGTGTTCCTGTGTATGTGCCTTGAACAGAAAGCTCTTTGACACTGCTATTCCCATTACAAATAACAACTGTGGCTGGCTGAATAAGCACAATATGTGGAGTCTGCAAAGACAGAGCGACGTGTAATAATTTCGGGAGAGACAGGATCTGAGTGGGTGCATTAGAGGTTGACTAGCACAAGGATGGGGTGAGCACAGGAGGGTAGTGAGGTGAATTTTGTTGAGAAGAGCAAGAAAGGTGCATGAAATAAGAAGAGGGATGTGCTAGATACTGGAATGGTTTGGTATTGTTGATGGGATGAAGGGTACTGAATAGTAATGCAGAATCAGATTGGAGGGAAGAGACAAGTGTTTGGAATTGCAAGGATATGGATAAAGACGAGGGAGGTTGGAGGCAATTTTCATCAAGTTAAAAGTTTCATGATTATTTGACATTTGCAAACATGAGATTTCAGTTGGGTAAAAAGGTGTACATGGCAAGTGTGATCTAATGGTAAGCATAGGAAATGTGGTTGTGTCAAAGGTGTAGGGAGGGGGTAAAGTATTGAAGGTGGAGTGGGGAAAACCGTAATACGAGGTAAATGAGTCAGCGTGTAGAGGATTGGGATATGAAAGGGATAAAGCAAAGTGCTTTGAACCTTTTTGAAACAAGGGAAGACAGAGATCTGACGATGCATTTAAATCAGGAAGAAATGGCCCTCGACAAAGTCCCTTCTATGTCCACCCCACTCCATCATGGATGGCACCCTTTCTGTTTTTAGCTCATTGTCAGCAGCACTTTCCTACCTAAACAATGTCTTCCTCTGCCTTCTCCGGCTCAATGGATGCAATTTTCAAGGAATCCGCATGATTGTAAGTGACTTCCTCTCCATGACCTTATTCTAATGCTTAAAAAATTCAAAATCTACACCAAACCAAATCGAGGAGTTCAAGCTGACTCACAAACAACCAATCCCTACCTGCACATGCTAACTCCATGACTTTCATCTTTTACTCTAACTATCTTGATCTTTTCATCAAGAACTCCATGCTACACCTGACAATACTGTCCCAACACTGCTGATGGGAGTCATGGGTAAGTGCAAAGTGATCCATACAAAGAAATTCCAGTTTGGCCTGTTTCTAAGATATAAATAGCTTTTTGACTCTCAAATAAGAAGGGGATATCTACTTTATGCCCCTTCCATTTGTGACTCAGAAAGGGTAGCAAAAGCCATTTTGTGAGTTAGAAATAATATTGTACATTGCACAAAGGTATTTTTTGGGTAACAAATACTGTGTTTGAGAATCGCTGGTTTTGCAACTGCAAAATACGTATGTACTTCTGGATCTTATTCACATCAAGCAATAGGGACACTTAAGCCAAATGTGCCTCAGGGGTTGTTTTGAGCATTTGCAGGAGTATTGCCAGGTAGTAAAACTATGTTGCCCCTTTCAATTTCCCTAACTGAACAGCACACCCTCCATGCAAATAAACAAAAAACACAATAAAGAATGAAAGGAAAAATATGTTTGAGGAAAACATTTGAAGAAGCAAGCACCTAAAATAGAGTAATTTATTGCAATCAAAAATAACGTTAAAATGTATTTTCTCAGAGGTACACAACAACCTAACTTCTTGTATTAATTAAAATTCTGGAAAAATAAAAGGTGAAGTTAGAGTCACCACAAATGTATCCTTGTCAATGCAGGGACCACTTCTAGTGAGAATGACTGTGGGAAGGGCCATAACCTGCTCTTCTCCTAAACAGGAACAGAAAAAGATGGTTCTCCTAGGAAAGGCAAAACATGTAATGCTTTTCAGTGCTTACTTCACAATGGTCCTGTAATTCCTTAGACTCATAGAGGCACAGATGGACACCACCAGTGGTAATGTTGGGCTTGGGAGGAGGGTGCCAGGCCATGTCCATGCTGAGATGGAGGGAAAATAGCAGACCTCACTCCCAGAGTGGTATTAGTGGTTAGGCCTGGCTCCTCTATGGAAACAGAGGAAAGAGCAGATACGACATACAAGCAGCATCCTAGGGTTTCTGAAGTTGTTATACTGTCCACTGTTCGGCAGGAAGTTCCCTTGGGAAGAAATTGCATGAAATTTCTGCAACTGGCAGATTGGCACCTTCATATACAGGAGCAAGGGTGCAGGGCCTAGATCAAGGGGAATTTTTTATAGTCTTTATAACTTAATGAAAGCATAATTGAGGAGGGCTGTTGGTGTGGTAAAAGTGAGACAGTACACAAAAACAGCCAGGAGGATCTTTCCTGCAAATATGTTGGAAAGGCAGAGTTGATTAGTGATTTAAGTGACAGTTCCTCATCAAGAACTTTCAAGGATTTAACCACGGTAGTAAGTATAAGAGGACCCTTAACACCTAAATATGAAATGGTCTATGCCCAGGGCTTTAAGTGGGAAAAAAAAACTGGGGGTGCTCTAAAAGGGGCGTGGCAAATCTCTTCAAGGGGTGTGGCCTATCCGAGTAGGGGCGTGGTCTAAATCAAGATAACTAGCATTGTGTGCTTAAGAAAATCATGAAGTCGCATCCAGCAAAGGATAATAAAATAGGCAAAAAGGTATATTTATTAAGTATAAGCCATAAAAATACCAAACACTTTAAAAAACATGTAAAAATTATTTACATTACTTAGAAATCTATTGCAGGGTTCCCCCAAACCCTTGAAGATATTCACTGTGTCTATTTTGCTGGGGTTTCTCGGCAGAGTCAGAGGTGTGGCAGAAAGAGCAAAATATCCCAATTTTTAGTATTTGTTTCCCATTTCACTAACCGGTTACAGCTTATTACATTATTTAATTTAACCAATGGATACACATGTTTATTTAAGGTTTAATATGAGTTATTGACATTAAAATACATTCACAAAGTGGGATACGTTTCCAATCACAGAATGTCCCAAATATCCTTAAAAGTGGAATCGCAAGCCATTCGTCTCCCAGCCATGGAGTTTCTGTCATCAGCACTTCCCCACCCTTTTTCCACAAGAGCAGTTCAAACATGAATGGCAAAATATCCTAGTTTGCAAATGTTTTCCACATAATTATGGCTCTGCCATATTTGCCACATAATACTGCTGTATAATCTGACGATTTTAACTAATAAATTGTTTATAGCTCAAACGGATCAAAAGTTACAAAAAAATGTGACTTGTGTTGCTGCAAAGTAGATGGCCCATTGCAAAGGTTGACTGGTCAACTTTCTCACTGCTGCACTTGTATGTTCCACTGGTACTAATAAGGAAAAATCTTTGCGGATACTGTTAGCATGTGTAAAAATGTCAAAATAATAAAGTATCAGAAAATTTACAGCACCACTAATAGCAGTATAGGGTGTCAGAGCACTTTACATCACGTATGATTGCTTATCTCAGTGTAGTATATGTGTGTAAATCACTGTATAGGAAATGTTACATAAGACAAAGGACTATAAGGTGTAGGAGTCACATGACAACCATACTAGTAGGCAGCATAGTTTAATAGTGATTGGTCTGGAGAAACACAAACTCAGAATTTAAAACGTAATACCATGGTTGGGGTTCTCTTTAATAATCAGAATTGATTTCTACCCAAATGAACCCTTTTTTGCAACATTAGGATAATCAAAGACTGTGGAAAAAACATAATGCTCTAATTTGTACCTTGCAGTTTGCATGCAGCTCTTACATGACAGTTAATAGCTCACTGTTCTATGTTAGGATTTTAACTTATTAACTGCAAGTAACAATAGGGTCTCTCTGACAAAAGCAGTAACCCACTGACCTATTTACATTATGTGCACTTTGTGATCTGCATGGTACATGTTCTTAGCAGTGGGCACATTAATCCTCTGCGCTTCCTTTCCATGAGTCAAAACGTCCACTAGACAAAACACCATCTCTCTCTACTAAGAACATTAATCCCTGGAGTTATCATGACATTTTTATTGTTGCCAACAATTGTTGGAGGCCAGGAAGGAGACAGCAAGTGCTTTTAAAACCATATTATACTTGCAAACAGGACGCCCCCACCTGAAGTCAGTGCCACCCGCGGTCCGTGCAGGTAACAGCGGTGGGGCCGGGTAAGGGGGGTTTCGAGGATGATGGTGAAGGAAAATTAATTATTTAATTTTCCCTCGGCATCGTCCCTTGAAATCCCCCTTACCCGGCCCCTCTGCCCCACTGCTGTTAGCTGCACGGATCGCGGGTGGTCAGCGCCTGGTGCGGTCGCACTGCCCTAGAGCCACCCTGCTCAAGGGTCCTTTGACCTCAGTGACAGAGTCACTGTCACTCTATGGTGTGCTGCTTCATAGGCCTGCCTGCAAGACTGGAGGTGAACTTCAGAATAAATTGTGGCGGACAGGCCTTCAAGGTTAACCCACACATGCCACTGCTAGGGTCCACCTGCTGGTGCTAAGACACCAGGGCTTTTAAGATCTTGCGGGGCCTTCTAAGGTCTAGCATGGGAATGTGCTCCCTCAGCGGGAGTGGTCTGGTGGACTGGTCATGAAGGCTGAACCTGGTACCCCAGTTCCGAATTCCGCAGCTCTGACCATAGTGCCACATCCTCTCCCCCACTGAACATCATACTGCCCCACTGAGAGAAACTTGCACTGCACTGATAAACACCTGGATGTGACTCAATTCAAATTACGCACTAGACAAGAGCAATATGCTGCCTAAAAAAAATGAACAACATCCTAGAAAAAGCAAACACTCATAGAGAATGCAAGATTAAGTAAAGCACATGAAATGTAAGCAGGAACAACATGGTTACCTTTTTCTTTTTACACTCATTATTCAGAAATTAGTGAGTGCTTTTGCCCGAAAAGGTAAGGCCATGACTACAGGGCCCAGAAGGGACCCGTTTCAATGCCCATTGCTTATATCCTTACAAAACGTAAGCAGTATGGTTTAAAAAGACCACATTCGTGAACACACAGCCGCTGTACACATTTTGTTTTCCAATTCACCCATCAAGTAGGTATTTCAGTACCTCCAGGAATAGTGCACTTTCCCACCAAGGGAAAACAATGTTGTTCAAAGAGAGACGAGAAAACAAAAGTAGCGCTTCACTGGCAAACACTGTAAAGTGGCGCTAATGTGTTTAGGTGTGAATAAATCAACCTGGCCACCTTGCAACCACTCTGTCTTGCTTTAGCTAGTTACTTTTCATATTTTGAATGTTTTAGTTCTCTCCACCCCGAGGCTGCACTTAGAAATTGAAAAAAGTCAGAA
This sequence comes from Calotriton arnoldi, assembly GCA_963921515.1. Lineage (NCBI taxonomy): Eukaryota > Metazoa > Chordata > Amphibia > Caudata > Salamandridae > Calotriton > Calotriton arnoldi. The sequence continues at coordinate 706,603 of CAWUFW010000182.1, forward strand.
AAAGAGGACGTTTCCAGCAAAAGTGTTTTTCTTTTTGGATCCATTTCACAGGGGAGCAAATAAACGAAAGCAGGAAAGAGAAAGTGATACCTGTTTCTAAAAGTCTCGGTTTTCACCATCCCACGCTGGCACCACGACGACGTTGCTCCTGCGCTGGAAAAAGAGAAGGGAAATCCTGAGAGAAAATGGCTCTCTTAAAGGGTTTCCCTTCCTCCAACAACGCTCACCTGGCATGACGTCATGCCGTCGTGCCGTGGACGTCATGCCGTGACCTCCACTACTCAGTGAGGAAACTGAGCTCTCAATGCAGTCCAGAAAAAAAAAAAAAAGAAAGGACTACCTTTGCCAGCCGCGAAAATAGAGCCCGATAGAGACCCGTTTCGAGGGCCCCAAAAAAAAACTGCCGGTGCTCAGACCCGGACAGACCCGGCCCACTTAAAGCCCTGTCTATGCCTAACATTTGTGTTCACCTCTGAGCATTGGTCTTGAGGTAGCAGATTCCCTAGTGTTGATAATTCATAGGGTCAGTCCCATTCTTGCCACCACATATATAAACCAACTAAATTTCCATTCCTGGATCTAGAGGGTATCGTATTCCAGTGGTACATCCGGATTCTCTTTGTGTAGACCTCATAGAGCGTATTTTGATTGTTGCCATTCACTGTATATGGGTGAGGAACAAGGGTTTGTCCTGTTTCTCTGTTAGAAATTGGATTGATAATTTTAGAGAAAATGAGCTGGAAGTAGAGTCCCATATTAGAAATTTCCCCCTTTGCTTTGGTTCTCAATCTATATTTTCTCAAATGCCACTGAACGTTTCCTGTCTGCATGGGTTATTTCTAACATTCCCGTGGGAAGTGGTGATAAGATGGCAGGTTTTAGTTGACCTCCCTTTAAGTGAGCTCCTCTGTAACCCCTCTCATTATTCACCAATGATTTTAAAGAGGGCTAATAATCTGGGTGTGAATTTTGTTTATGACCCTAAGATGGAGAGAAATGTAGAGGTTAACCTTATTTTATGCTCAATGAAGTAAGTAGGAGGAGCCAGACAGTCTAAGTTAGCATGACATTTTTAGTCTGCCTTTACTTTTACTAAATGTTTTTTTTAAAATATGTATGGGATGTAATATGTGTGAGACTGAAGGTACCTTAGAAGCAAGATATGGGAGGTTAACATATGAAAATGGATGGATTCCATGCACGCAGTAAAAGGGAAATGTCCCTAATGAGCAGTGAAAGAAGTTGTAATAAGCGAATCTGGCTAGTCTGGCTGGTGATTAATCAGGAAGCGCCTCAGACATTAGTCTTTAGACTGAGTCACTCTCTAGGTCTGTCCATCAGACTATTCGATGGTAACTGGAGAATTGGAAATGGCCTGTACCCACTTTGTTCATAAACTCAGACCAAAAGTAGTGAGCCATAAACTGAGAGCCTCCATCAGTCACAACAGTGTATGGAAGGAAATGGGGTCAAAATATGTGATCCAAGAAGATTTGGGTAAAATCGACTGCTGCAGGAAGTTTCTGGAATGAGATGGAATGTCCCAATGTGGAAAAGTAGTCTATGCCTACTAACAGAAGAAATTAGGTAGTTCGACAATAAAGTCCAGAAATATGTATGACCAAGGGTGTTGTGGTGTGGGTACAGGTTGGCGGAAACCTGCAGGTCTACTATGTGAAGCTTTATCTTGCACACACACAGCTTAGCATTGCTCGTTTTTCTTGACTGTTTGACTTAGCCCTGTCCACCTAAAAATCAAAGACTTGTGATGTCCGTTCTCCTAGATGACCGGCTGCTGGAGCATCATGACACCAACTAAGGAGCTGCGCTTGCAACTCCTTGTATGGGCGATAGACGGCTTCTCCTTTGAATAATAAAGCCCCTTTCTGCTATCTCTGAGATTCCTGATGCAACCATTGAGTTGGGTTCCCAGATTGCTGGGCTCAAATGACTGGCTCCAAGAATCAATTTTAATTATCGCTGATGTAATGTCTAGGATATTCACAGTTTGACAAGAATCCTCTTCTTCAACAGTTTGTTATGTCAGGGCATCTGCTTTAAAATGACGGTCCCCGGGACAATAAGTGATATCATACTGGAGCCTGGAAAAGATGATGGACCAGTGGGCATGATGCACATGGGTGCATTTCATTGATGATAGGTATAATAAATTCTTGTTGTCCATCCACACGGATGTTCATGTTTAGCTCCTTCCAAATAGTTATGCCAATGAGTGAAGATTTTATTGATTTCCAACAACCCTCTGTCATATATTGTGTAATTGCATTTAGTACTGGTTAAGTCATGGAATAGTAAGCCACCGGAAGAAGAGCTTCAGTCTGATGATTCCTTTGCAACAGTACGGCCCCCTAAAGCGAAGGAGGAGGCATTCTACTACATATTGAAGAGAAGTTGAAGGTTTGCATGGTAAAGAATGGGGCCAGTGGAGGAAAAAGGACTGCTTCTTGTTCTTCACTCTACTTGAATGCAATCCCATTCCTTGTGAGGTTAACAGTGGGGCCAGATGATGATGAACAAATCTTGAATATAATGACAGTAAAAAAAAGGGCATAGCCTACAGACATTCTGATCTACTTGACACTGTTAGGATGAGGCCATTCCGAGAGAGCTTGCACTTTAGAGTCATACATGCCAATTCTAATTGTAGATGTTTGGAATTCTTTAAAGTAATCTCCAGAACTACAAAGATACATTTCTCTAATTTGGCACAGACAGAATGCCTTTGGAGGTGACCTCCTTGACATGAGGATGCTGTCTAAGTAAATGACAATAAGGGATCCAATAAGTCTCTAAAGATGTAATTCAAAAAGTGTTGGAATACAAGCAGGACATTCCATAAATTAACTCTCATGATGAGATATTCACCATGTCTGTATCACTTGTTGAACGTTGCCTTCCATTGATCTCCCTCTGGAATCCTAAACAAGGTGATAGGCACCTCTCAATTTGATTTTCGAGAAAACTTTGGCAGATTTGATTTGGTCCATCAAAACGTAAATGAGAAGTACAGGATAGTGATTCAGGATGGTGCAATTAAGTTCGCACCAGTGAATACACGGCCAGCATTCCCCATTCATATTGGCAATACAAAAGATGGGGCCACTGCTGGTGATTTGAAATGGCTGATGAAACCCTTAACCAGATTGACTTTTAAATATAGTTTGAATTCCTCATCTTCCTTCACATTCTGAGAATAGATTTGACCATGGAAAATGTGTGCTCCTGGAATTATATCGACCTCACAATCATAATCTTGATGAGCTGCAAGTTTGGTCACTCCTTTGTTGCTAAATATGTCAGCTAAATAAGAATAGGCAGTGGAAATCTACCCTGACTTAAGCCTATCTCATTACTGGCCCTGTAATGTTGCCTTTTGGAGGACAAAATACTCCAATTCCTGGGTTGGAGACTTCACAAGCTTTGGATACCACTTTTGTAAGCATTACAGTACAGGCATTGAAATTCTTGGAACTTGTCAGCCTATGACGTCATTATGATGCCTCAGCCAAGAGGTTCCCAGTGCTATAGGAAATGCAGAAGAGTCGATGAGTTTGAATTGAAGTGTTTCTACGAGTCCACAAAAGGTCCTCCCCAGCATGGGTTTCGTTTCTTTACGTACTAGTACTGATGTGAGAGATATACCTACAGTCCCTTTAATGTCATTTAGTACTTCTTTAAACAGATTGGAAATTGCCTGTTGTACTTAAGGCACAGTCCATGTATCAACCAGAGGCACGGAATCTACCATAGAATGGAGAGTAACTGGACCCTTGGAGTGGTTAGTGTACATGTAGGAAAACATGAGATCATGGTGAGACAGACTGGTTTATATCACAAACATCACCCTAGGTCTGTCTACAAGGGACAAGCAGAATGGTTTCCCAACAGGTGATGACACTGTTGCATAAGCCCTTAATTTCATTGGTTCTTCACCTTTCGATTCCTCTGTTGCATCTGTCAGAATGGGAGTGTGCCACAGGTGGCAAGTCAACCCTCTCTTCTTTTTCTTGCATCATTTGTGCATCAGTCTGTCAGTGTTGTGGTCACTGTTTGGAGGTTCAACACTAAAGAGCCATTATCCTATAATTCCTCTTTGAGCCCTTGATAAAATACATCAGATGCTTCTCCATCAGTCCATACAGCCTCAGTCACAAGCTGTTGACACTGGTATAGGGAATGAGGTCTTGATTTCCTTTTTTTAACGTAATGAGGCCAGAATGGATTGACTGCAAGCTTGCTGTTTGCAAAATGCTGCCTTATATTGTGGCATAAACAGGCCATAAGTTGAAAGCCATGGCTCTTTGAAATAATCAAAGGAGTCATCCATGCCTTAGTGTCTTTTGTGAGGTACAACAAAATAAGGGTGACCTTAGCAACGTTCCTAGAAAAACAGTTAAGTCTTGATAACAAATGCAAATGCCACTGGGCCAGAAAAGACCTAAACTGTAAAGGGTTTCTCAGGCATTTTTCTGAGGGTGCTCATAGGAATGAGGGAGTCCCAAACCCTGTGGAGACTGAAGGGGTCACCACTAAGTATCATTCCCAGAATGGGTTTGGAGTCTGTGACTACTGTGGAACTCTTCAAAGTTGGAGGTGGTGACCAATACATATTATAGTACAATTTAGAAGGAACTGCTTCTCTTTATTGGCTGTTACAAGGTCATCCTAAATCTTATAAATGGCCTGAACCATTTTCTGAAATGGGTTCTAAGCATGATCCATATCTGTTAAAAGGGCCTGGAAAACTGTCAAGCTTTTGCTAGACAGGTTGATTCGCTAAGAATCTCAACTTTACCCATGTCTCTCTGGAAGTGAGCACTTGCCGTTGTAGAATGGCGTTGGTAAGAGCTGGATTGTTCTTATGTTGTGGTTAGGTTTGTATGCTGTCTGACTCTGATGGACTGGATGCAGAGCAAGAATAGTACATACCAGAAAGTTAGTATAAATGCCAGCAGCATATGTGTATACATTGTAAAGCTCAGAGTGTATCTTCTATCCTGCTCCAAGGCAGATGTTGACTAGGATACAAGCACTGATCTCCCAGACACAAAGAACAGTGCGTTCTTCGTACAGTAGTAGGAAGATGGAGCACAAACAGACAATAGGGAAAAGTCCTAAGCATATAGGCAAAGTCTAGCCTGAAAGGGGAACCAGAAATGGAGAAAACAAGAACAGAGAGTGCAGTGCAGTTAAATATGCTCTTTTCATGTTGACCCGAAAGTGGAACCCCACATTAGGAACTTCCTTTCAATGAGGATTCGCAGTCTAGTTGCTCTCAGACATCACTGTCCCATCTTCCAAAGTTTCCAGCCCTTTCCCTGTCTACTATTCTGTGAGAAGCGTTGGTACAATGGCAGGTTTTAGAAGCTCTCCCTTCAAGTGAGCACATCTGTAACCCCTTCCAGACTCACTTCTGTGCTGTCCTGGACTTCCAGATCCAGACTAGCCCCAGAACCACTCTTTGAGGCACCCTCGCCTACAGACCCCCCCCGGACCCTGTGTTTCGTTCACCACTACTATTGCTGACCTCATCGCACCCCATGCCATTGCCTACATGTACTACATGCTCATTGGAGACCTGAACTTCTACCTTGACAACCTCAATAACCCCAACTCCACCGCCCTCCTGGACAACCTCGCCAACATTGGACTTAAACAGCTCGTCACCACCCCTACCCACAAGGCAGGACACACCCTTGACCCCCATCTGCGCAGGTGGGAACAACATCTGCTTCAGCCACACCACGCAGCCCATCTAGATGGACCACCACTGCGTACATTTCTCTTTCAACAACGCCACCGCTCTCAAATCCTCCCCTCGCCCTCCGCAAAGGAAATGGAGCAAGGTCACAGAGGAGCACCTCAACTCCACACTCAGCCGCGACTCCCCCTCCCGCCTCGACCGACACCAACTCCGCAGCCGAGGAACTACACAACTGGATCACCAACTGCGCAGACAAGCTCGCACCCCTCCGCACCACCGACAGACAATGCCCCCTCAAGGCCACCTGGTTCACCACAGACCTCCAAGAAGCCAGACGCTCCTGCAGACATCTCGAAAAACGATGGAGAAACAGCAAAACCACGGAAGACCTGATCACCTACAAGAACGCCATGACAGACTACCACCAACGCATAAGATCCACAAAGAAGACCTTCATCCGGAACAAAATCCTCACCAACTCCAGCAACTCAAATGAACTCTTCAAACATCATCCAGCAACTCACCAAGCCTCACAGCGAAGCGACGGACGTCACCCCCTCCCAAGACCTCTGCAACAAGCTTGGCTCCTACTTTCATCTGAAAATCAAAGCCCTCTACGACAACTTCAGCGAGCAGACTCCCCGGTCACCACCGAAGATACCACCACTACCATGAAGAACACCCACTCAGGAGCCCCCACGGACCCCTACCCTCCGCTCATCTTCCACAGAGCCGACACCGCCATAGCGCCCCAGCTACGATGCACCATCAACACCACCTTCGAATCCAGCACTTTCCCCGACGACTGGAAACGTGCAGAAGTCAAGCCTCTCCTCAAGAAACCATCTACAGACACAACGGACCTGAAGAACTACTGACCCATCTCGCTCCTTCCCTTCGCAGTCAAAGTCACCGAGAAGATAATCAATGGCCAGCTGACAAACTTCATCGAGGAAAACTCCATCCTCGACTCCTCCCAATCCGGATTCTGCAGCAACCATAGCACTGAGACCGCCCTCCTTGCCGCCACTGACGACATCCGCACACTTCTTGACCAAGGCCACACCTCAGCCCTCATCCTACTCGACCTCTCCTCACCCTTTGACACCATCTCCCACCGCACCCTCGCAGCCAGACTCCACAACACCGGAATACAGGGAACCGCCCTCAACTGGCTCCGCTCCTTCTACACCGGCAGAACCCAAAGGATCAGACTCCCACCTTTCCTCTCCGAACCCACAGTGATCAACTGCGGAGTACCACAAGGATCATCGCTCAGTCCCATGCTCTTCAACATCTACATGGCCCCCCTCGCTGCCATCGTCGGACCGCATGGTTTCAGCAGTGTATCCTACGCCGACGACACCCAGCTCATCCTCTCCCTCACGAAGGACCCCGAAACCACCAGACTCAGCTTGCAAGAAGGAATGAAAGACGTTGCAGCATGGATGAGCAGCAGCTGTCTGAAACTCAACTCGGAGAAGACAGAAGTCCTAGTCCTCGGACCCTCCCCCTCTGCATGGGACAACTCCTGGTGGCCCTCGGCGCCCCACCCACCCCCACGGACCACGCCCGGAACCTCCGCATCATACTCGACTCCTCCCTCACCATGACCCGATCAACGCTGTCGCGTCCACCTGCTTCACCACCCTCTGCATCCTACGTAAGACCTTCAAGTGAATCCTCCCCGAAGCCAGAAAGACAGTCACCCACGCACTCATAACAAGCAGACTGGACTACGGAAATGCCCTCTAAGCTGGGATCAACAAGTCCCTGCTACACAAACTCCAGACCATCCAGAACACCGCACCCAGACTCGTCCTCGGCATCCCACGGCATGAGCACATCACCCAACACCTGCGAGACCTCCACTGGCTCCCCGTCGAGAAGAGAGTAACCTTCAAGCTACTCACCCATGCCTACAAATCCCTCCACAACACCGGACCCAAATACCTCAATGAAAGAGTCTCCTTCCACGTACCCAAAAGGAACCTCCGCTCCGCCGACCTCGCTCTGGCAGAAACCCCACGCATCTGTAGAGCCAGAGCGGGTGGAAGAGCCTTCTCCTACATCGCAGCCAAAGCCTGGAACGAGCCCCCAATCGTCTGATGATGACGCTCCCCTACTCTGCACACCTTCAGGAAGAGCCTCAAGACCTGGCTCTTCGGCTGAACCAGAGCTGCACCCCCCCTCCCCCCCCCACCAGCACCTTGAGACCCTCACGGGTGAGTAGCGCACTTTAAACCCTCTGATTGATTGATCCTAGCAGTCATATAAATTCGCAATAAATGTGAGTGGTGTAAATATACACTGCAGCTCACTTATGATATATAAACTCTCATGCTATTGGCGCATTTCTGCACCATCTACTATGACCTTATAGGAAAGATAAAGAAACCCACTGGGTGACCCCAATTTTTCTAATACCATTTTAGGGCCATGGCACGCACACTATGGCAGTGAATAGTAGTATCACGGTGCACAGAGTCCTAATACCAGCAAAATGATGGTCCAGAAACAAATAACAAATTTGGAGTGACCATACAGGAAAGGTAAATATACTACACTCTACCTAATTGTAGTCCCCATTTTAAACATTTCCCTTAAAACTGTGAGAAGCTGATGCCATCTGTGCAATCTGAAGAGCACCCTTGACAGGATGCTATTTCTGTTGCATTATCCAGCCATTACTGCTGAGCCACCAATCATACATCATACATGTATGCTACCAATGCTAACTTTTGAATGTATCCATTGCTTCGCAATACTCATAGTACAAGCTCAGCTTCACTTACTGTGGAGCCACACATGTCTAGCCTTAGGAGCATCACATCATCTTGAGAGTGCCTCTGCAGTTCTAGGGTGGAAGCTGGTCCCCAAGGTCTTTTACCATTGTGAGCTCCCTCAAGGTAACACTCCAGCTCCTGGTTCACTTCCATTTCTCCAACTGTCTGGAGCTCCAGTTGGGAAAAACCTGATCTGTGGGAGGTACAAGGGCTACCAGAAGGATAGCTTGCCTAAAGCCCCATGGATATATGAATTCTAGAAGGCTGGAATCCCTTGCCCCATTCTACTATTGCTAAATAATTGGTTTGCAATCTTCGGTGTCAAACTACTCAATACAGATAAAAACTAAATAAAAGTATTGCAGAGCTTCCCTCCCCATACAAATCGTTTGTAGGAATGTTTTACCTTTACACTTTCAGTACCTTTACACTTTCAGCTCCCTAAAGTTGTAGACTTAGTACTTTTTACTAAGTCTACAACTTTAGGGAGCTTTTGTAACTCATAGCTTCAAAGTCCTATTTTCAACAATAGGATTTTTCAGTTCCACTACGTATTCTTTAAATTCCCTGAGGTAGATCTCAATATACATTTGCCTATGTTACTCACATATCCCTATGGGGTCCGACTAATAAGTCACCCACCACAAAATGAACAAGAAAAGAAATTCAGCATCTGTGACATGGCATCATTAAGACTGTTCTTCACATTTGGACAGCCAGCCCTTACCTCCTCAAACTCAAGGATCTTTGTGCTGAACTCTGCCTTTATTCCAGATGCATCCTCTCCCTTTTGTGTTGCCATGAAAACCTTATATGTGAGTGGGTATAGCTGCAAGCAAAAAAGAGCGATGTTATTTTGAAGCATCCCACAGAACACAGGTGATATGCTGTAAATGACACATGGCTAAATGATTAAAGCACGCAGTCCCTTTCACTCCACAGTCCAGCAGATATCGAGAACATCGAATATATTTTTCATTTGTATGTGTGGCAACATGATGAACATTATTAAAAAAATACAGTTGTTGACTTAAACCCTTTGCCATCAACCCACAAAGAAAATACCCAAAATTATTAACAATAAAGATAATTATTGCTCTCACAATACAAATGCTTTAAAAATTAAACCTATGCTTGTAAACATACAGACCAGTGCTCACATCTGCAGAAAGTACCTACCTGGTATTTTTATATGTTATTACATTGTGTCCTAAATGCTGTTTACAAAAACATTGTAACTTTGGGGGTAGGCAGTCTTCTACGAGTTTTAACTGGGCAATCTGTTTGATTTTGATGGTAAGGACACATTTCTATCAGACAGTATTTTGATTATGACATTTTGGGACCATGTCACCTAGTACCCAAAACTTAGCCATAGTAATGGCTTTTTGTCGGCTTCATAACAATTTGCTCTTGAGCAAATTGCAAGTTTTATGGAGCATCTCCGACGTATACCATTCTTATTCTATACTCATGAAAACCTGCATGGGCTAAATCTTGAGGCACCTACAGATTCTTCAAGAAGTGCTTAAGTAAGCGTTTGTGAATTTTATTTGTACATGTGCATCTCCTGGTTTACTCAAATCTGTGTGAGTGAACTAAGCCCTCTGAGATTATTTTTAATGTCAACTAATGGTGTCATAAAGTAAAAGTGCTGGAATGTCTTGGAGGAAAGAGCCTGATACTCTGAATATAGATGACAAAGTTGCAGCTGTAAGTGTTCCTTATTCAAAATCTGAAAGGTATAAAGGAAAGTGTCACAGCTAACACGATGTAAAGAAGAAATTAAATCTTATATCAAAGGCATCCTGCATAGATAACAGCAGAAAAAATATAGAATAACAAATAGTCGCAAATAGAGACATTGGGGCCGATTCCGATCTCGGTCGAAGGCGCACCTAACACCATTCGGTCGGGAAAAAAACCATGCGAATGCCTGTTTCCCGACCGATCCGCACAGTATTCCGAACGAGCAAGTACGATGCGCACAACAGCATAGATTCCGACCCAGTCGTACTCACCCAATCCAGGTCCTGTTCCCCGACCGAGCCGGATCCGTAAACGCAGAATCGAGTCGCACGGAAGCCAAAATGCAGCTCCGTCCGGCCGGACAAGTACGATGCGCTTCCCGTACGCGCCGAACCCGTCGCTACGCACGGCAGGTCAAAGCATCCGGGAGAGGCGCACATAAGCTCCGATTCGCGCCACAACACGATCCACGGCTACGAGACGAACACGCCAGCGACGAGGACGAGGCGAAGCAACGAGAAAGACGAACGAGACGAACCAACCATGAATCCCATCGTGCCGATCCTACCAATATTCTACATCTACTACTGGAACAGGCACGGACGCGTACGGCGCAGAAGGTAAGTCAGACACCAACCACAAAAACAAACTACACGTACCCGACATATCACACACACACAGAGGGATGCAGAAATTACTTACACCAGCAACAGCAGCACCATAGAGGCGGGATGGCCATCACCAATGCCACATATACACATAGGGGTCCGGATGCCCACCACCACTACCACCCCTACCCAGGGGGTGCCAGATGCCTACCACTACTACCACCTCTACCCAGGGGGTGCCAGATGCCTACCACTACTACCACCTCTACCCAGGGGGTGCCAGATGCCTACCACTACTACCACCCTTACCCAGGGGTGCCAGATGCCTACCACTACTACCACCACTACCCAGGGGGTGCCAGATGCTTACCACTACTACCACCTCTACCCAGGGGGTGCCAGATGCCTACCACTACTAACACCTCTACCCATGGGGGGCTGGATGCCTACCACTACTACCACCCTTACCCAGGGGGTGCCAGATGCCTACCACTACTACCACCTCTACCCAGGGGGTGCCAGATGCCTACCACTACTACCACCACTACCCAGGGGGTGCCAGATGCCTACCACTACTACCACCCCTACCCAGGGGGTGCCAGATGCCTACCACTACTACCACCTCTACCCATGGGGGGCTGGATGCCTGTCACTACTACCACCTCTACCCAGGGGGTGCCAGATGCCTACCACTACTACCACCTCTACCCAGGGGGTGCCAGATGCCTACCACTACTACCACCTCTACCCATGGGGGGCTGGATGCCTGTCACTACTACCACCCTTACCCAGGGGGTGCCAGATGCCTACCACTACTACCACCTCTACCCAGGGGGTGCCAGATGCCTACCACTACTACCACCTCTACCCAGGGGGTGCCAGATGCCTACCACTACTACCACCCTTACCCAGGGGGTGCCAGATGCCTACCACTACTACCACCCTTACCCCGGGGGTGCCAGATGCCTACCACTACTACCACCTCTACCCATGGGGGGCTGGTTCCTGTCACTACTACCACCTCTACCCAGGGGGTGCCAGATGCCTACCACTACTACCACCTCTACCCATGGGGGGCTGGATGCCTACCACTACTACCACCCTTACCCAGGGGGTGCCAGATGCCTACCACTACTACCACCTCTACCCAGGGGGTGCCAGATGCCTACCACTACTACCACCTCTACCCAGGGGGTGCTAGATGCCTACCACTACTACCACCCTTACCCAGGGGGTGCCAGATGCCTACCACTACTACCACCTCTACCCAGGGGGTGCCAGATGCCTACCACTACTACCACCTCTACCCAGGGGGTGCCAGATGCCTACCACTACTACCACCTCTACCCAGGGGGTGCCAGATGCCTACCACTACTACCACCCTTACCCAGGGGGTGCCAGATGCCTACCACTACTACCACCTCTACCCAGGGGGTGTCAGATGCCTACCACTACTACCACCACTACCCAGGGGGTGTCAGATGCCTACCACTACTACCACCACTACCCAGGGGGTGCCAGATGCCTACCACTACTACCACCCCTACCCAGGGGGTGCCAGATGCCTACCACTACTACCACCCCTACCCATGGGAGGCTGGATGCCTACCACCAACAACACCCCCACTCACAGGATGGCTAATACATGACACAACAAGCACACACCAACATAAAGAATGCAACATAAAGACATCCCCCCAACACCATGACAAGCGTGTGTAGACTGTGTCAAATGCCTACAACACTGAACATGACTTTGAACATACAATGTGACCCCCTATCACATGTGCCACACATAAATGTGTGTGGCCCCCACAATGCAAGCAGGCCATGACCATTGTGGCAATGGGGTCCAAAACCCCATCATCACAGTGACCAAAATGTAAGTGTGGGGTCCATAGCTGAAGCACATCTTGAACATTGTGGCAATGGGGTCCAAACCCCCATCATCACAGTGACCAAAATGTAAGTGTGGGGTCCATAGCTGAAGCACATTTTGAACATTGTGGCAATGGGGTCCAAACCCCCATCATCACAGTGACCAAAATGTAAGTGTTGACAAAGAAAAAGCTGCAACTGCCAAACTGCATGGATGATTCCTGGTCACAGAACAACAAACACATCAGTGGCAAAGTAGTGCTTGTGTCCCATAGCAACATAGATTGGGGGAGGCAAACAGTGCAGTGCAAATAAGACATACCTTTGGCCATGTGCAGACAAACATCACCCATGGGGGCTGACACTGTCAACAGTCATCAATGACACAATGACAGAAGTGACCATCAGAATGCAGACCCACATAATTGCACCAATGGGCACACAAATGCAGATACCCTGTGGAGACTGTAGATGTGAGGTGAACAGATACCATACCATGGCAGCAATGGGACACACAAACAATGATCATTGTGCTGACTGATGACCTAGGAGTCCCAGGGACAGCAGGGGAAACACACCAAACAACTTACAGCCAATGGCACACTAAAGATATGCCAATGCAGTGGTGCAGATGCACAAACACAAACAGGCAGACCCACACTGCACATCAAACACAACAGGTGGGGGGGGGTGCCAGTGTCCCCAGGCAACCACACAACACGTGAGGAGGCCTGAATACCAATTACACAGATGTGCATACAGTGCCACACAAAGGTAACTCATGGATCCAAATCCCCTATGTGGGCAATCAGGCATTGTCAGATGAGAGGGAGCACAAATCACACATGTCACACAAGCATGTAGGAACAGCAACTGACACAGCAAGACACAGAGACACCACAGCACTACCCCCAGGGCCCCCACAATGTGGTGACCCTGGTCTGCATTACAATACCACTGTGATGACAAAGCTAGATGTCGTTCACACTGTGAACCACAGTCATGTGTCCTGAGCAACAAACTACCATCACACCTACACAAGCACAAATCAATCAGCACGGCCAGTAAGCCAAGGCCAACATGGAGGCAGGGGTCTAGCCGGGCAAGAACTCTCATCTGCACACACTTAACACCACACACCTCGACCTCCAACAATGTGCAGCAGTGAAGCTCACATGCACTGGTGACATTGCACATGCACCCATGACAATCCCAGGGGGGGTGGTGGGAAGCAAGGTGCAGAAACACATCACACATGGCCACTCAACAAGACTCCTGAATGTCTGACACACTGCACACTACGCTGTACATGGACCTGACGGCAATACCACACCAACCAATGGGATACCAGCCACAGTCACACACCAATGAAGAAGCCAAGGTCACCCACAAAGAACACACATAGACAACTACCAACATTGCAGCCCTGACCCTGAGGAGTGCCAGCAGTCACACACACAACGTGTCACAACCAATGAAAGCTAACACAAACCGGAAATCACATGACAGGTGTAAACAACAAGTGCCAAGGGGAATCCTGACTGTGACCCATCAGCGTCTGCCCACAAACTCAGCCCTGACAGCAAACACACCTATGGGTGACACCCTGATGACCAGTAATGTGCCATGCACCCACATCACAGAGAACCCAGGGAGAAGACTTTGGGGGAACATAGGTCAACTCAGCAAGCATCACAAACAGGAACATCACTAGGGATCCCAGCATGCACAGCAAAATGGAAGTGAACACACAGACATGCTCATACAACACACACCTTGGGCGCAGGCGATGTCACAGGAGTACACACTGCCATGAGGGGACTCCACTCCTGTGTGAGGAAAGCTGTGCCATATGTTGCCTCAGTAGGGCTCCATCATGTCAGCAGAACACTTGGTCACACAGTCAACAATTAGCACCAAATGAAGGCTCCCGTCACATCAGCCTGGTCATGGGAGTGTCAACGAAATCATCAGCACAGATCCAACACACATGTATAGCAAGTTGCACTGACAACACAGATGAGTCCTTCCCCATTGATGCCCAAACCTGCATGTCCAGTGGAGATGGCCACACGGTCAGGGAAGTAGACTAATTGAACAATGGCAAGCACAACAGATGTGCAGGGGTGGAAGCCACAGATGTGACATTGCTAATGTAAGTAGGAAATCCCATTGCCAAATATTGAAAACATGACACCCTCAGATGCTGCTAAGGATGACATGGATACACCACAGGATAGGACACAGTCCCCCTGGACCACATGGGTTCCTGCACAGTAACACTTCATTTTCATGAGACCAAATATCACCATCACTGCAGCAAGGGCATGGTTAGCATCATCAACATCATGTACATCAGAAGCAAAAGCACTAGAGAACAGAAAGTTGCTTTATTCAGCATATGTGGGTTCAAAAGTTGAAGTCATGTAAAAAATAAACAAAGGCCAATGGCCAGTCCATCATGAAAGTCAAAACAGGGTGACAGTGGCAGATGTCACCCTACGCATGCCTGCACTGATAAAAACCAGGGACAATCCCCTCGGAGGGGCATACGGGGGGCAGGCCAGGCACCGCAGGGACAGGATCAGGGCTCACCAGAAGGAGGCAGGGAAGGGGTGGTGGGTGCTGGAGAGCCACTGACAACTGCAGTGGAGGTGTCTGACATGGTGGGTGCCGGCACAACTGGGGGGCATGACTCAGATGGTGTGGGTGCCGGCACGACTGCAGTGGACCGTGCAGATGGAGTGGACAGGTTCGCCACTGCAGTGCCCAAGTCAGACAGGGTGGTAGTGGACTCCACTGCAGTGCCTACCTCCAGGGGAGGAGAATGGGGATCAGGTAAGGTGGGCAGGACAGAGGGGGAGGCCACCCTCACCACACCAGTGGCACAGACAAGCGCAGCGGGGGGTGTGGGGCCGGAAGAGCAAGTGGCAGGGGGAGAAGGCCTGATCCTTTTGGCGATGGTGTATCTGTGGGTGGGGGAACCTGGGGCAGGGTGTGGTGGGGGCACCTGTGGAGTGGGGGCCTGAGGGATGGAGGAAGGAGACTTGGTGCCTGAGCTGCAGGGCGGCGGCGGGGTCTTGCACTTCCGGGTCCGGGGGGACTTGCGGGTGGGGGCGTCAGTCGGTCTGCGCCTGGGGGAGGGTGTCCGGGGGCGAGGGGCACTCCGCTCCGTGTGGGTGGGCTTCCTCTTCCCCCTGAATGCTGTATCAGCTGGATTGGAGGGGAAGAGGCCGAGGTCACTGAGGAAGAGCCGCTGTGTCTTTGGGGTTGCAGGTGAGGCAAGGGAGGGGGCTTTGGAGGGAGAGGCAACTGAGGACTGCGCAGTGCTCGTGGATGCGTGTGTGTGTGCCTGGGCCCCATCCCCTGTGAGTGTGGTTTCAGTCCCCTGACTGTGCGTGCGTGTGCGTCTTGTTTGTGGCGTGTGTGTCTGTGTGCTGCTCGTGTCTGTGCTGGTGTGTGCCTGTGCCGGTGTGTGTGTGCTTGGGACAGGTAAGGTGCTGGGGAGTGTGGATGGGGCAGAGGCAGGAGGGGTGAGGGACTGTCAGAGGAGGGACACTGCTGCCGTCAGGGAGGAGTCCATGGACCTATTGCCCCTCTGTAGGGCAGACATGCCCGATGAGATGCCCTCCATGAACGACACCAGCTGAGTCAACAGAGTGGTGTGTGCATGGAGGACACTCAGCATCGCTGTCTGCCCTACATGGAGCTGGCGAAGGAGGTACACAGACTCCTCACTCAGGGCAGCAGGGGACACAGGGGCAGGGGGTGCGGTGCCTGGCCCGAAGGAGACACGCTCCCGAACATGGGAGCCTCAATGGACCTCGGGAATGGGAGCCGATGGGAGGGCGGTGGTGGCGGGGACAGCAACACTAGCTGGGGTGTGGTGGCTGCTGACACCCGCCTCCATAAGGGAGTCATCCTCCGAGCTGCTGTGGTCCTCAGCTGAGGTGGATGGTGCTGAGGACTCCTCGGTGTGGCTCCCCTCGCCCTCCGTGCCACTGGGTCCCTCCGACCACTCCTCGGCTGCTGACCCAGTCTGGCTCTGCAGCTCCTCCTGGTCCGTGGAGCTGTCCCCTCCTGTAGCCGTGGATGTATCTGCAATCAATAGGGAAACAGACAGACATCAGTCACCTGCACCGAACGCACACACCACAGTAAATACAGCACATTACAGAGCAAGCCCTGGCATCCTTAGTTGAACTTTGCTAAAAGTGCCCAAACAGAACAGGAGAAGCCAATTGTCAGTCTGATGGTCAACCATGGCACTCAGATCCCACCTGGCCTTGCACCCATCTGTCTGGTGTCTGTTGGATGGCAATACCCCAGTGTGGACACATGCACCACCTACACAGTAGTTGGACTGTGCAGAGAACACGGTGAAGCATGTGAACATGCACACATCACGACTCTTGCCACTGAGTCAGTACAGGTGTCCGGATGAAAGGGATGCCCAGAGTCAAATAGGAAATGCATGTGATGCATACCAGCGACAGACACCATGATGCACACATGTCCTGATAGCCATTGCCACAATGGTGTGCATGTAGCACATGTCACTCCCCTGCAGGATCACTCATAGGAAGTCACATGCCATGGCACAGGCACGCCTGCTAAGTCATACATCACTCTCTCCAGTCACATGGGCAGGGCAGCCAGACAACAACACTCTGCACTGTGTCACAATAGTAGGTCATGGGGAATGCAAGTCCTGGAGCTGAACAAGTGCACATGTACATCCCCCACACACCACATCATCTGAACCCTTATCTGTCCAGGTCATACCTATTGGACATATGGGAGACCTGTAACACAACCCTCTGAACCTGAGCACCTCACAATCTGCTGTGAATGGGAAACAGCTGCCTGAACTTCACATTCGCATACCCCAGTCTGCACGGTCAGGTGATCAAACACCTATGTGTCACACAAGTATCGTCTCCTATGGTCACATCTCCGGTGGCATGCTGAGCCCCAACCGAGAAACACCCCAGCAGTCCTGACAACGAAGCCACAGCACACTGACACAGAGGCAGACACCTGAGGGGACATATCACTGAGCACAACGTGTCAGCTGATACACGGGAGTGGGAGTACAGAGTGTATTGTATGGCCTGGAGTAGGCATGACTGTCCTGCCCCACATGAATGAGGGATGAGCCCTGGACAGTAGGCAGCTGGCTAAGTATGTGTGACACACGTAATATACACACTCCTGGGGCCCAAACATTGTTCCCACCCGCAGCATGGGTGTGTGCCAGATACCCCAGGCACATGTGGTGGATCAGCTCAGCAATTGGACCACATATCAAAGTAACACGCAGATTACATGTCAGAACACAGGCATTGTGTAAGCAATGGACCCACCCATGATGCCCACCACAGAGTTAGGGAAACAGATGCTGTCCCCCACCTTGAGTCAAGCAAACTGCAAGGACACAGTACCCAAGTGACACAATTCCCTGACTGAAAGGGCCACACCTGGGTATCAGATGAGGAGTGGGCAGTGCACAATAGAGGGACATGGGTCCTGGAACACATGACTGATGTACTGTGGAAGTTTAACCAGGCCAGGGGAGGGCACATAGCATGGCAGACAAAGTTCACAATGCAGTCATGGACTCACCCCCTCCTTGCTGCTCTCTGGCCTTCAGCTGCCCATCCAGATCAGGGAAGACCACCGCCAGGATCCTGAGCATGTGGGGGTCAGGGTCCGGTGTCCGCCCCTCCTGCGAGGAGGCGACAGCTTCAGCTGGACCCGTGCGATCCTCCGGGTCCAGCCCCGAAGGTCCTGCCACCTCTTCTGGCAGTTGCGGATCCGGCGCTTGTAGACCCCCACGGATCTCACTGCCCGGACCATGGTCAGCCATATCTGCTGCTTCTGGTGGGCATCAACCTGTGAGGATGACAAAGTGAGAATGCCATTACTACACATGCAACATATCCGTGCATTACACAGTTGGATATACATGTCTCAATCACAGGGGCACATGATGTACACAGGCAATGCAACGATGGCCATGGACAGTATGCCAGCAGTTACTACATGGTATCATTGCCTGGGAAGTAAAACCTTGTTTAAATGCACTGTCACTGCACTATACCTGTTCAGTGCATGTAACTACACACTATGGGGGGTGACAACTACTCAGTGAGCCTGCTAGCCAGTGGCGTGCAGACTGTTAGCCTTGCTAGTCAGACAACATGCACATTTAGAAAGGCAGTGGACAGAACACTCACCTGCTCCCCTGCTTTCCAATACAGCTTGCGGTACTGTGGAAGGAGGCTGTCCAGCAGGGCCTGGTTCTCCTCAGTGCTGAAGGCTGGGGCTCTCTCCACAGTACGTGCCATTGCAGGGTCCAGAGGGTGCAGTTACAGCAGCAGTGGTGGTGGCAGATGTCGTCCTGGAGCATGTAGTGCAGGCAAGTGAGCTCTCAGGGGAACAGCCAGCATTATATGTGTGCTGCAGAGGCAGATACTGTCCCATGTGTCCAAAGTGATAGGTCCAAGTCGTTTGCATCTTCTGAATCTGACCAATCCATGGAATTGCACCACTTACACACGCCCACAGCATCCTTCAAAAGTTCAACTTCATGACACCCATGAATTTGCAACATTGTTGTGGGTGACCAACTGAATTTACAGCATCAGACTCGTTCAAAATTTGAAAACGCGTCCGTTGCCAGGCCAGGCCATAGCCAATGGGTGCGCACCGATCGGTCCATTGATGTTCAACGCGTACCCAGGATACAACGCGTACCCGCACACATTGAATGCAATGGGCCGGCCGGGCACACCGATCGGTCCATTGCTGTTCAACGCGTACCCAGGATACAACGCGTACCCGCACACATTGAATGCAATGTGCCGGCCGGGCACACCGATCGGTCCATTGCTGTTCAACGCGTACCCAGGATACAACGCGTACCCGCACACATTGAATGCAATGGGCCGGCCGGGCACACCGATCGGTCCATTGCTGTTCAACGCGTACCCAGGATACAACGCGTACCCGCACACATTGAATGCAATGGGCCGTCCGGGCACACCGATCGGTCCATTGCTGTTCAACGCGTACCCAGGATACAATGCGTACCCGCACACATTGAATGCAATGGGCCGGCCAGGCACACCGATCGGTCCATTGCTGTTCAACGCGTACCCAGGATACAACGCGTACCCGCACACATTGAATGCAATGGGCCGGCCGGGCACACCGATCGGTCCATTGCTGTCCAACGCGTATTGCGAATACAACGCATACCAGCACACATTGAATGCAATGGCCAATGTGTGCGCACCGATCATTCCATTGCTGTCCAACGCGTATTGCGAATACAACGTGTACCAGCACACATTGAATGCAATGGCCAATGTGTGCGCACCGATCGTTCCATTGCTGTCCAACACGTATTGCGAATACAACGCGTACCAGCACACATTGAATGCAATGGCCAATGTGTGCGCACCGATCGTTCCATTGCTGTCCAACGCGTATTGCGAATACAACGCGTACCAGCACACATTGAATGCAATGGCCAATGTGTGCGCACCGATCGGTCCATTGCTGTCCAACGCGTATTGCGAATACAACGCGTACCAGCACACATTGAATGCAATGGCCAATGTGTGCGCACCGATCGGTCCATTGCTGTCCAACGCGTCCCTGTACAAGTCACTGGCATATGTCACCATGCCTGTCACAGGTGAACATATGTCAGCCACATATACTTCCCAGGGAGTGAGGGCCACACCTACAACACCACAGCCTGTCCAAACTGTATCCTAAGGCATGTAAGGCTGCATTACCTATTCCGTGTATGGGGGTGAACATGTTGTTCTGTGGGTGTCACTTGGGGGCAGCCACCCCCAGGCTGTGCACGTGTTCATGGGGACAGAATCCTTGGTGTTTCGTGTACATGACCACTGTGATGTGCAACTGTTCATATCTGAGCATGTGGCATGGTCACATTTCACGGTGGTGTATGTGTATGTCATGTCACATACCCCCTGAGTCCCATGTGGGACGGTATGTTTAACCCAGGGTGACCCATTGGCACAATAGTGATGGTCCTCCACAGTCTGTGTGCATGTTGTGTTTACAATGTCTCTGATTTCATGTGCACAATGGGAGACAGTCTCCACATCCACGTTGTTTGTGCATGGACTTTGATGTTGTGCGTGTGTGTGTCACAGACGTCCATGTCTGTCCTGCCGAGGCAACAGGGACCACTACCTGTGGGGGTCATGGTTGTTTTGCTGTGGTGTATACATGATACACCATGTCATGCCAGTGTCCTTGTGGCAATACAGGGTCCCTGGGAATCTACCTGTCGTTGAGCTGTGATGGCTGGGGCACATCTGTCCTCACATGTCACTGTGGGGTGTGTTTGTAACGTGGCAGCAGGAGATGGGAACTGTGACACGGCCTCATGATATCCAATGGCACAACCTGGGACTTATTGATGCCACTTGTTGAACTGTGATGTTAGATGTTGGCCATGTATGTGCCATACATGTCCTTACGGAACTGCACACATCATGTACTTGTGCCTCATAATGATGTATCATGTGATATTGAGTGTGTTCAATGCCACATATGTGGGGTGACTGACAATCTTTCTTTCTTCACCTATGCACTGCAGGGCACCAGCTGTCCATAGACCATTCCCTGACCTGGCAACGATGGTGGAACGTGACAGCATCCGATGGTACCGCTTCACCAGGCAGCTGATTGAGGATTTGGCAGTGCGCTTGGCACCACATTTGCAACCTGGCCGGCCGTACCCTACAGCGCTGATCCCCAAGGTGAAGGTGATGGCAGCCCTACACTTCTTTGCCACCGGTACCTTTCAACACACTGTGGCGACTGCTTGTGGGATGTCACAGACCATGTTCAGCCGTGTGCTCCGCGATGTTTTGGAGGCTATGTTGATATACCTGAACCAGTACATCTATTTCCCTAGACTTCAACAACTCACTGACGTGAAGAGTGACTTCTATGCCCTGGGGAGGATGCCGCATGTCATTGGCTCCATTGATGGGACACATGTGGCTTTGGTACCACCACAGGCCCAAGAGCAGGCATACAGGAACCGCAAACACTACCACTCGGTCAATGCACTGGTGGTCTGTCTTGCAGATATGAGCATCTCACACGTGTGTGCCCGTTTCCCCGGTTCTGCACACGATGCCTACGTGATGAGGAGTAGTCGCATCCCGAGGATGATGTCACAGATGCCGAACCAGCGTGCCTGGCTTGTTGGTGTGTACTGACTTTGTACCATTGTGTGTGTTCTGCAATGTAGTGTTCCACCCTCTTTTCCAACTCAGCTAATGTGCAATTGTCTGTATGTAGGTGACTCCGGATACCCCAACATGCCGTGGTTGCTGTCGCCCCTCAGGAACCCTGTGACACCAGCCCAGATGCGCTACAATGAGGCACATGGTCGGACAAGGAGAGTGATTGAGCGGACATTTGGTCTCCTGAAGAGCCGCTTCCGCTGCCTGGACAAGACAGGAGGGGCCCTCCCATATGCCCCAGCAAAGGTGTGCAAGATTGTCATCGTCTGCTGCATGCTACACAACCTGGCAGTGCGGAAGGAGTTGCCTCTCATCCTGGATGACGATGACCAACATCCGCCACCTGTGGAGGATCCTGGCCTGGACCACGATGCCAGTGATGATGATGATGATGGTGATGGTGATGGTGATGTCCGCACACAGCTCATCACCAACTTCTTCAGCTGAATGTGAGTATCCAGAGATGTCATGTCAATGATGTGAGTTTGCATGATATGTGTTGGTGGTGCTCTGGTGCTGTTTGAGTGTGTCCATGGGCTACATGACTGTATGCGTGTAGCGATGTGTCCTTACAGGTAGTCTGTACTCCCCAACAGTGTTGACATGCTAACTTGGTTCTGGGTGGGTATCTTGTGACATGTATTGGGCATGAGTATTGCAGTTCTGTCCTGTTCTTCAGTGCTTTTGACTGTGTGTCATTTCTGTCCTTCACAGGGTACTTTCAGAGTCGTTTGGTCAACTGTGATCCCCGACACCGTGATTCGACTTCCAGGGTGGTAGCTGTCGTGTCCCTACAGGTGATGTGCGCCACACCTATGGACTTCCTTCCTTCTACACTTGTTGACTGTGTGCCCGCTGCCAGGTGGGATTACCTTGCATCTGTAGTGGTTACAACATGTAGCAAATGTGTAATAAACCTGTGCTTCACTTTGTGATGTGCGTTGTCTGTGGTCACACATTTGACTGACATTTGCTTACTGCACCAGTGGGCTAGTTGATAAAGACTGTGAATAGGTGTTGTGTCTGTGCATTGCACCGTATTTCCTGGCAACATCAGTGTAGGCAATGAGTCAGATGGCCTAGGTGTGTATTTGTTGTGTAGCCCTGGTGGTGTGTCTCCCTCATATGTGTCACGTTGCCATGACTCACATGCCTGTGTTGTACTTGCTGTAGCAGTTAGCATGCACAGTGTAATTTCGCTGGTCATCATCTCCATGACAGAAACCACGTTGGAATCACGACAGAGGCAGGTATGGTGTATTAGTGTGTTTATTGTCATACATGTGTGTGAATAGTGCACAGGATGGTGAGTGCTGTACATTTTGATTGCAATCCAAAGTTCCTAGA
Source organism: Calotriton arnoldi (assembly GCA_963921515.1). Classification (NCBI taxonomy): domain Eukaryota; kingdom Metazoa; phylum Chordata; class Amphibia; order Caudata; family Salamandridae; genus Calotriton; species Calotriton arnoldi. The sequence goes on from CAWUFW010000182.1 coordinate 729,998, forward strand.
TGAATTGGAAGTCCTGGTAGCAGAAATGTCCTGTATCAAGTCCACAGTCATCTGAGACATTGGTCCAACTTGTACTCCCCATGTCATGTGGGGGAGTTGTGTTGCAGTCAACAGGGTGAACAGTTTGCGCACAAAGGTGATTATCCAGAACAGGTTTAGGCTTCCTGGGGGTTGCACATGGCCATCGGCCTCTCAGTTGCCCCTCCTCGGACGACCCCTCTTCTTTGGGGGGGACCCTCAAGTGCAGGCTGCTGCGGTGCAGGGGACTCTCCGCCAGAGTCATCCTCCCTCCCTGTGGCAGTTGCAGTTGTTTCAGCACCAGATGTTGTGGGCACACAGGGAGGTGTTGACTGGTTGCTGCTCATCTGGCGGAGGCATTGTAATATGTCCCTATGCACCGCCGTCATCTCTTGCAGTGTGTCCCACTTGGACTCCATGCGGGACATGTGTGAGTCCAAGCGGGCATGATGGGCAGCCTGCTGCTGTTTAATGTCCCTGAGGAGCCCCACTACCTGGCTGAGCTCTCCGGTGCTGGACTGGTACGCATCGGCTATGCGTGCCAGTTGTGGGTCATCATGCAGTCCAGACCCCTCTGCGATCAGCGACCTATGTCTCCCACCCTCCCACCACCCCTGGCGACACGTGCAGTACCTGAGGTGGCACGCACAGGTGACCCTGGGCCCCCTTGGGGGTTGTTGGTGGTGTTGGTGTCCATGGCCCCACGTTGGTCCAGGGTCCCTGTGCTGGTGGTGGTGGTGCTCCTTGGTCTGACCATGTCGGCAGGGGTGGTATGTGTGTTGACAGCCCTTGGAGGGGTGGGTGCAGGGGGTGCAGCTGGTGGTCCTGCTGGTGCTGCATGATGACTTGCTCCGGAGGTGCCAGGTAGGTCTTCTTCATCCGAGGAGGGCAGAGGCTGTTCCACACCAGTGAGCTCCGTATCCTCTTGAGCCTGGGACGGGGAATCCTCAGCGTCTGCTGCTGTGTCCCCATCATCACCTGTTTTTGGGAGACACACACATTGTATGTTATGTTTCTGCAGGCATCAATGGTTGACACACCTGACAGTTGTGACTGTGCCTCTGGATGCGGGCCTGTACATTGCATTGTCCTAAGTTGTCACAGTCAGAGGTTGATATTGGTGTAGCACATTGTCCTGCATTATTTGGGCATTTCTATGTGAATGTTGGGGTGTGTACATGGTCTGCATTGGTTGTATTTGGTTGACATCCGGCCCTCCTTCCCACCCAGCCAGATATTCCACCATGGAACGTGCTTCCATTGCAGGGAGTGCAAGTTGTCTTTCAGGATGTCAGTCAGTGGTGTCCTGCTGTTGGTTGGTGCACAGTTGCCAGCAGGGCCTTGTGCTCCCCACAGCAGTAGCCAGTGTCAGCCATCTTGTCAGTTGTTTTCCACTCCCTGTGATGTGCGCATGGTTCAGGGTGGTGTTGATGGGACAGTTGTGGGGGTGACCAATATCTGTGACTACCACTCCCATCATGCTATTGCCTCCACCCCACTTCCCAGCATGCCCATACTTACTTGCTTTTGGGTGGACTTCACTGTGTGTGAGTGTGAGAGCAATGGCAAGATGGCTGACAGTGGTGTCCTGCTGTTAGTTGGTGGCCAGTTCCCAGCATGGCCTTGTGCTCCCCACAACAGAGCACCAGTGTCAGACATCTTTGATGGGGCTTTCCACTCCCTGTGATGTGAGCATGGTTCAGGGTGGTGTTGATGGGCCAATTGTGAGGGTGACCAATATCTGTGACTCCAACTCCCATCATGCTATTGCCTACACCCCCTTCCCAGCATGCCCATACTTCCTTCCTTTTGAGTGGACTTCACTATGTGTGAGTGTGACAGCAATGGCAAGATGGCTGACGATGTGGTCCTGTTGTTTGTTGGTGCCCAGTTCCCAGCAGGGCCTTGTGCTCCCCACAGCTGAGGCCAGTGTCAGACATCTTTGATGTGGCTTTTCACTCCCTGTGAGGTGTGCATGCTTCAGTGCTAGCTTGCTGGGCCATGTGGGTGGGGGATGTTGAGCTGTGACTACCACTCCCATCATGCTATTGCCTACACCCCCTTCCCAGCATGCCCATACTTCCTTCCTTTTGACTCTGCTTCCCTGTGGGGTAGTGTGCCTGTGCTGACAGGATGGCTGACAGTGTTGTCCTGGCAGTTGTTTGGCTACAAGTCCCAAGAGTGTCCCTGTGCTTCACACAGCATAACCCAGGGTGGTGGTTCCTTGTGGGATATTCAGTTTGGGTGTGAGGCATTGCATTCTCCCAGGTGGGTTATGTGGAGTTAGTGTTGAGGGGGTATGTGAGGAGAACTGCTTGTAACTATGGTCAGTGCTGTGAGTCCTCCTTCCCACCCAGCCAGATATCCCACCATGGAACGTGCTTCCATTGCAGGGAGTGCAAGTTGGCTTTCAGGATGTCAGTCAGTGGTGTCCTGCTGTTGGTTGGTGCACAGTTCCCAGCAGGGCCTTGTGCTCCCCACAACAGAGCACCATTGTCAGACATCTTTGAAGTGGCTTTTCACTCCCTGTGAGGTGTGCATGCTTGAGTGTGATCTTGCTGGGCCATGTGGGTGGGGGATGTTGAGCTGTGACTACCACTCCCATCATGCTATTGCCTCCACCCCACTTCCCAGCATGCCTATACTTACTTGCTTTTGGGTGGACTTCACTGTGTGTGAGTGTGAGAGCAATGGCAAGATGGCTGACAGTGGTGTCCTGCTGTTGGTTGGTGGCCAGTTCCCAGCATGGCCTTGTGCTCCCCACAACAGAGCACCAGTGTCAGACATCTTTGATGGGGCTTTCCACTCTCTGTGGGGTGTGCATGCTTGAGTGTGAGCTTGCTGGGCCATGTGGGTGGGGGATGTTGAGCTGTGACTACCACTCCCATCATGTTATTGCCTCCACCCCACTTCCCAGCATGCCCATACTTACTTGCTTTTGGGTGGACTTCACTGTGTGTGAGTGTGAGAGCAATGGCAAGATGGCTGACAGTGGTGTCCTGCTGTTGGTTGGTGGCCAGTTCCCAGCATGGCCTTGTGCTCCCCACAACAGAGCACCAGTGTCAGACATCTTTGATGGGGCTTTCCACTCTCTGTGAGGTGTGCATGCTTGAGTGTGAGCTTGCTGGGCCATGTGGGTGGGGGATGTTGAGCTGTGACTACCACTCCCATCATGCTATTGCCTCCACCCCCTTCCCAGCATGCCCATGCTTCCTTCCTTTTGACTCTGCTTCCCTGTGGGGTTGTGTGCCTGTGCTGACAAGATGGCTGACAGTGTTATCCTGGGGTTAGTTTTGCTACAAGTCCCATGTGTGTCCCTGTGCTTCACTCAGCATGACCCAGGGTTGTGGTTCTTTGTGGGATATTTGATTGGAGTGTGAGGCAATGCATTCTCCCAGGTGAGTTGTATGGAGTTTGTGTTAGGGGTGTGTGTGAGTGGAGCTGCTGGTAACTATGGTCAGGGCTGTGAGTCCTCCTTCCCACCCAGCCAGATATCCCACCATGGAACGTGTTTCCATTGCAGGGAGTGCAAGTTGTCTTTCAGGATGTCAGTCAGTGGTGTCCTGCTGTTGGTTGGTGCACAGTTGCCAGCAGGGCCTTTTGCTCCCCACAGCAGTAGCCAGTGTCAGCCATCTTGTCAGTTCTTTTCCACTCCCTGTGATGTGCACATGGTTCAGGGTGGTGTTGATGGGACAGTTGTGAGGGTGAGCAATATCTGTGACTACCACTCCCATCATGCTATTGCCTCCACCCCCTTCCCAGCATGCCCATACTTCCTTCCTTTTGAGTGTACTTCACTGTGTGTGAGTGTGACAGCAATGGCAAGATGGCTGACAGTGGTGTCCTGCTGTTGGTTGGTGCCCAGTTCCCAGCAGGGCCTTGTGCTCCCCACAACATTGCACCAGTGTCAGACATCTTTGATGTGGCTTTTGACTCCCTGTGAGGTGTGCATGCTTGGGTGTGATCTTGCTGGGCCATGTGGGTGGGGGATGTTGGGCTGTGACTACCACTCCCATCATGCTTTTGCCTCCACCCCCTTCCCAGCATGCCCATGCTTCCTTCCTTTTGACTCTGCTTCCCTGTGGGGTTGTGTGCCTGTGCTGACAAGATGGCTGACAGTGTTATCCTGGGGTTAGTTTTGCTACAAGTCCCATGTGTGTCCCTGTGCTTCACACAGCATGACCCAGGGTTGTGGTTCTTTGTGGGATATTTGATTTGTGTGTTTGAGGCAATGCATTCTCCCAGGTGAGTTGTGTGTAGTTTGTGTTAAGGGGGTGTGTGTGAAAAGCTGCTTGTTCATATGGTCTGAGGTGTCAGTCCTCCTTCCCACCCAGCCAGATATCCCACCATGGAACGTGCTTCTATTGCAGGGAGTGCAAGTTGTCTTTCAGGATGTCAGTCAGTGGTGTCCTGCTGTTGGTTGGTGCACAGTTCCCGGCAGGGTCCTTGTGCTCCCCACAGCAGTAGCCAGTGTCAGCCATCTTGTCAGTTGTTTTCCACTCCCTGTGATGTGGGCATGGTTCATGGTGGTGTTGATGTGCGCATTGTGAGGGTGGGCAATATCTGTGACTACGACTCCCATGATGCTATTGGCTACACTGACTTGCCCAGCATACACAGAATTCCTTCCTTTCAGTGGGCTTAACTGTGAGGTGGTGTTGTAGTGGTGGCTACATGTCTGGATGTGTTTGTTAGTTATATTTGTGCCACTGCCTAGCTGTAGTTGTAGTTGTGTTTGTACATGTGATGACACAGTTACATATCACTATGAGATGGCATGTGTTGTGTTTATCTGACTGACATACACATTTTGGGATGATTCTGTTCTGGTTGGTGTGTATTTGCTAAGGGTGCATGGTTTGACTCTCCCCTTGACAGTGATGTGTGTGTATTGTCGCACAATATTGTGTACATTTGTTGTGTACTCACCAGGCTCTGGGATGTTTTCTAGTCCATATACGCTCACTGGTGGTAGGATGGCCCGCACCTTCTCCTCCCAGGGCCTGAGGTATACTGGTTTGGCAGGAGGGCCACTGCCGGTGTGTTGGCTCAAGAGGTAGTCCTTCTTCAACAGCTCCTGACCCTCCGCGCACGTCATACCACCTGTTCTGGATGTCTACCTTTGTGCGCAAACATGGTGATTGTGCGTTCACCCTGTCGACGATCCTCTCCCACATCTTGGTTTTCTGCGACATGGGTGTCTGTTGGACCAGTGTACCAAACAGCTGTGGCTCTACCCTGAGGATCTCATCTACCAGGACTTCCAATTCACTATCTAGGAACTTATGATTCTTCTTTGGGGGCATGGTGATGGGTGGTGATGGTGAGTGATGTGTGTGTTGGTGTGCAGGTGAAGGTGTGTGAGTGTGTGTTTTGCTGAGTGTATGTGAGGGTGCTATTTGTTGAGGTGCTGATGGTGTGTGGCTTGTGTGATGGATGAGCTGTGGGTGTGTGGTTGCTGTCTGTTGAGTGCTGGCAGGTAATTTGAATTTGCAAAGGATCATGGTAGGAATTTGTGTCCTTTATATGGGTGGAGTTGTGGGTGTGTCTTTGTTCCCTGCCCCCCCCCGTATTTATTGGCTTTGTAATTGCTTGTTTGGCCTTTTTTTGTATATTTTCCCTTTGTACTTTTTGTGCATGTAGGAGACGTTCTTGTGACCGAGTCGGACCCTGCAGTTGTCTCGTACGAGCTTCTCCGAGTCGTTCACGCTGTGTTTGTGCTGTTTTCTATGCTGCGTACGCGTCGGTCGCGGTGTTTTGGGTTGCTTCGGCTCGCAGTTTTGTATGCGTGTCGGTCGTACGGCTTGTCCTCCGTGCGACTCGGTCGTGTTTTCCACGCGTTGCATCGTACTTGGCGGGTAGGAGTTCGCGGGTACGTTTCGTTCGGGATTGTTCCGGGTGCGTGTCGGTCGGTTCGATTCGCGTATTTTTCCGGCCGGATTGCTGTTTTCCACGCGGCTCGGTCGTTCGGCTTGTGTTCCGTACGAGTCGGTCGGGTTTTGCACGCTTCTCATCGTACTTTGCGGGTCGGGCTGCACCGGTACGTGTCGGTCGGAAAGAATTCCGGCTCCGAGTCGGTCGGTACGTTTTCCGGCCCGAATCGGAATCGACCCCTTAGTTGTGTAAAGCAGATGCTTTAGACTTTGAACATTTGTGGCATTTCCTATTCATGCCTCAGTACCTTTCTTTGCACTTTATAGACATTATTGGATTGATTATTTTCAGCTTGATATTTTTGGTCATTTTGATCAAATTATAATGTTGTAATAAACATTGCACGTTAAAAATAAAGTGAATATACAAGAGCTGTGCTATATTTTACTACTAAACAGGCAGCCTCAAGTGCAGTTACCTAGCCGTTAAAAGGGACTGGATTTGAATGGCGCAGCAGGTGCAGTGGCACTGGGGCAAAAAGCTCTAGGGACCCCACTAAACCCAGATTACTCCTAAAATCTAAAGCTAAACAGGCAGTCACAAGTGCAGTTACCTTACAGACAACAGGGTCATGATTTCAATGGTGCAGCAGGTGCAGTGACACCAGGACCAAAAGCCCTAGGCACCCCACTGAACAACTAAAAGTGGCTTTTTCTATTAAAAAAAAACTGACGTTTTACACTATAGCTAGTCAGGCCAGACTCTTAGCTTTGTTGAAGCCTAGACTTACATATTCCTCCCAACTGCATCGACCTGTAACAGCATCATTCTATATCTGGGTAGACTGCCCAGACCACAGTAAGGTTCAGTTATTATTAGACTATTTATCTGTTATAGATCACAATGTGTGCCTGGCCCCACAAACGCTGTGGGACACATGATGGATTTTATTTTCTCTCCACTTTCCCATCTGAATTCAGTTAAGAATTTTCTTCCACTACCATGAACTAACAATGAAGCTAATCCTTTTTTAGTGAAGTTTTGGATTGTGCTACTGTGTAAAGCTATATTTTACTACTAAACAGGCAGTCACAAGCGCAGTTATATTTCAGGCACTAGGGCCATGATTTGAATGGTGCAGCAGGTGTCAGAACTCCTCAAAACACTGAATATTGCTATATTTTACTACTAAACAGGCAGTCACATCGGCAGTTACCTTGCAGTTAAAAAGGGGCTTGATCAAAATGGTGCAGCCGGTGCATTGGCACCGGGGCCCAAATTTGTCACAACTCCACTAAACACCAAATATCGCAAAATTTTACTACTAAACAGGCAGTCACAAGTGCAGTTATCTTGCAGATAACATGGTCATTATTTGAATGGTGCAGCAGATGCAGTAGCACCAGGCCCAAAAGTTGTCAGAACTCCTCTAAACACATAATATTGTTATATTTGACTACTAAACAGGCAGTCACAATTGCAGTTGAAAGGGGCTTCATTTAAATGGTGCAGCAGGTGCAGTGGCACCGGGGCCAAAAGTTGTCTTAACTCCACTAAACACCAAATATTGCTATATTTTACTAATAAAAAGGCAGTCAAGTGCAGTTATCGTGCAGGCAACAGGGTCATTATTTGAATGGTGCAGAAGGTGTAGTGGCACCAGGCCCAAAAATTGTCAGACCTCCTCTAAACACCTAATATTGCTATATTTTAAAACTAAACAGGCACTCATAAATGCACTTATCTAACAAGCACTAGGGTCATGATTTCAATAGTGCAGCAGGTGCAGTGGCACCAGGGCCAAAAGCTCCAGGAACCCCACTGAACACTTAATATTGCTATATTTTATTCCTAAACAGGCAACAATAAGTACAGTTACCTTGCAGACAACACGGTCATGATTTGAATGGTGCAGCAGGTGGAGTAGCACCGGGTCCAAAAGTTGTCAGAGCTCATCTAGAAACATAATATTGCTATATTTTACTACTAAACAAGACCGTCACAGTGCATTTATCTAGCAGGCAATAGGGTCATGATTTGAATGGTGCAGCAGATGCAGCAGCACCAGGACCAAAAGCTCGAGGCACCCCACTAAACACCTAATATTGCTATATTTTACTACTAAACAGGCTGTCACAAGTGCAGTTACCTTGTAGACAACAGGGTCATGATTTGAATGGTGTAGCAGGTGCATTGGCACCAGCCCCAAAAGTTGTCAGAACGCCTCTAAACACCGAATACTGCTATATTTTACTACTATACAGGCAGACACAATTGCAGTTATCTTGCAGTTAAAAGGGACTTGATTTGAATGGTCCAACAGGTGCAGTGGCACCAGGGCCAAAAGTGGTCAGAACTCCTCTAAACACCAAATATTGCTGCATTTAACTACTAAATAAGCAGTCACAAGTGCAGTTACCTTGCAGGCACTAGGGTCATGATTACAATGGTGCAGCAGGTGCAGTGACACCGAGGCCTAAAGCTCTAGGAACCCCTCTAAACACCACATATTGCAACATTTTACTACTAAACAGGCAGTCACAAGTGCAGTTACCTAACAGGCAGTAGGGTCATGATTTGAATGGTGCAGCAGTTGCAGTGGCACCCGGCCCAAAAGTTGTCGGAACTCCTCTGAACACATAGGGGCTGATTCCGATCTCGGCCGGTAGGGCACCGAATCAGATTCGGCTTTACCGGATCCGATTCGGAGCCCTCGTTTCTGACCGATTCGTGCATGCGTCCGGGCGAGCGAGTACGATGCGAGCGTACGCGAAATCGCCGACCGACTCGTCCGCGGGTCTGAATTGCTCCGACCGACTCGCACGGACACGACTCGCACCGCGCAATGGAGACGTTCCCCGACCAAGCAAGTACGATGCGCGCCTCGAGCAGTCCGACCGACTCGCGCAGTCCGGCTCCAAAGAGCAGTCGGAGCTGCACTTTGGGGGTCCATGTCGGACCCCCCTGCACGTGTAGCTGCGCGAGTCGCACACAGGGGGGACCCATGGGTCCCCCCTACCTGTGCATGTACGGCGCGAGTCGCTTCAATGCGTACCCGCTGTAGGGGCGCCCTTGTTCGCGACGCACCCATTGAGTCAATGGGAGCCCGCGTACGCGTTGTACGACCGGCTCCCATTGACTTCAATGGGAGTCCGACCGAATCGAGTCCGATAGCATGCGTACGCATCGTACTCGTTCGGTCGGGCTGCTAGAGTCCGATTCGGTCGGAAATCTCTCCGGGTCCGGCTCGGTCGGAGAGATTTCCTGCCCGAATCGGAATCGGCCCCATAATATTGATATTATATCAATTAATTCTATTATTTCCATCTTTCATTTTTCAAAATGTTGCTATTACTTACCCACACTATACCACTAGTAACAGCACAATATATGGTCTTTCTGTACATAAACAAGTCATAACACTTTAACAGACTTTCTGTAACTTATACTGTACAACTACTCAGCAAGCTACAACTTACAACAAAAAACAGCTTATTATAAATCACATGGGCGAATCTTAATGCATTTACCAATGCTTGTTACTGATTTAACTTTATTCGCTTTATTCGGCTTTGTTTCCATTTTTCTGGAGTATTCTTCTGCAGAAGGTAGTTTCTGGATCATGTTTTAATTCTCCTAAGGATATATAAAGAATGACCTTTAGCCCTGTCCAGTAGGATATTACCATCTCACCTTATACTATTGGCTGTTTGAATGCATCATTTCCTCTGCCATTGGAATGCATAATGAGCTATTTTACATCTAAAAAGCGCACTCTATTGCCAAACATTTACATTGTGATTTCATAAATCCATTGTAAATCTAAAGCAATCACTTTTTGTTACAGAATCAAAAGCAGGATTTGTAATATTAAAAACAGACCAATCGGCCTTGCCATTGCTTGTTATATTAATATTCATAAGCACCTCACTTCAGTGGCAGAGCTGATGACTCCTTCTGCAGGCTGGCCAGGACTTCTTGTGGCACATTTAGAGCTGCCACACAGCTGCAATTATTCAGCCAATAAAATGTAACCATCACAATTAAGCCTTTACTCAGTGCACTGTTCTCTGGCTTTTTCTATTAAAAAAAACCTGACGTTTTACACTATAGCTAGTCAGGCCAGACTCTTAGCTTTGTTGAAGCCTAGACTTACATACTCCTCCCAACTGCATCGACCTGTAACAGCAAAATTCTATATCTGGGTAGACTGCCCAGACCACAGTAAGGTTCAGTTATTATTAGACTATTTATCTGTTATAGATCACAATGTGTGCCTGGCCCCACAAACGCTGTGGGACACATGATGGATTTTATTTTCTCTCCACTTTCCCATCTGAATTCAGTTAAGAATTTTCTTCCACTACCATGAACTAACAATGAAGCTAATCCTTTTTAGTGAAGTTTTGGATTGTGCTACTGTGTAAAGCTCCAATACAGCTTACAGTAATCTCCATACTGCCTACCAAATTTGAGAATATAGCATGTCTCTCTTGGATAAAACACCTGTTTGCTTTTACCAAATTCATAAATACATCAACCCTACACCCAAAACATTCTTGTTATGTTATGAGGTTTTATATAGCGCATAGCTGCCCCAGGAAAGGGGCGTCACAGCGCTGACCGGCAGAAGGGGAGGGAGGCTGCAGAAATAGGGCAGATACTAAGTCAGAGGGAAAAGGTGAGTTTTAATGGCCTTACGAAAAGCTAAGTAGTTGTCCATACTACGGATGTGCACCGGGAGAGAGTTCCAAAGTTTAGCCGCCAGAATGCGGAAAGACCGTCCTCCTGCACGCACCTTCCTCATCAGAGGGACAACCGCCAGATGCTGGCCCATAGATCGAAGGTGGCGAGTAGGAGTATAGAGTGAGAGCAGGTTTGCCAAAATGCTAGGTGAAGAGAGCTTCATGATTTTAAAAGCAATGCAGAGGGACTTAAACTCGACACGCCTAGCCACTGGCAGCCAATGGAGTCTGCGGATGGCGTTAGTCATGGAGCAAGTTCTAGGAAGGCCTAAGAGAGTTCTAGCAGCCGCGTTTTGGACCCTCTGCAAACGTAGCGTTTCAGCCTTGTTGACCCCCAGGTACAAAGAGCTGGCATAGTCTAACCTAGACATGATGGTAGCCTGGACGATGACCTGACGAGTGGAAGAATCGAAGAAACCTAGCAATGGTTTTAACCCACGCAGGAGACGAAAGCATGTGCCCGCAACTTTTTTGGTTTGGGCCTGGAAACTGAGGGCCGAATCTACCCATACGCCCAGGTTTTTTTGTTTTCCAAATCTTTTTTTTATTTTCAAAAGAGAACCAGAAGGGAATTCCTTGTGCACACAGCGCGCTGCCTACAACCCTGTAAAGGGCCGGCCGCGTAACGTTAGCTAAGCATGCTAGGTATCGGTAGGTTTCATCAGTGCGAGTATTACACAGCAAGTCGCCTACTACCCATGACGGGCCGGCCGCGTAGTGAAATAGGCACAGTGCCAAAGCTCAAGTATGAGGAGCCTTCTATCTCAACAGAAAAAAAAAAAAAAAGAAGAGAGAAATGAAAAACCCAAGAGTCAAAGTGAACAGAGATAGGAAAGTGAACAACAAATAGTGAGTAACAATAACGTAGATATCAGGAGAGTTTGGAGAGAAGATGAAGGGAAAGAGAGGAAAGCATACCGCTTTAGAGGGCGTAGAGTAAATAGAGTATTGCCAGAGAAGGATGTAAAGAAAAAAGCCAGTGCCAGTAGTGAAGAAAGAGGGGATGACGAGATGGGGGGTGTGGGGGGGGGAAAAAGGAGGGGGTGCGAGGGCGTGGAGCAGTCAATTCGCCTTTCTAGGCGCATAGTGAGTGATGCAGGGGAGAGTTCAGACGGGCCATACTGATATTCTTTCACGGTCAGGGGGACACACAGCGTCTTCAAAGAAGCCTAGGGCCCGAAGCTTCGGGGGTTGAAGACGCGCGTATTCCATTTTACATAGATGAGTGATCAGTGGCTGCCATATTTTGGTGAAGTGAGTGTCTCGGGACTGTAAGCGCGCGGTGAGCAGCTCCATAGTCACAGTGTGCCATAAACGTGTGACCCAGATATTAATTGGAGGGGCCTCTGTTTTCTTCCAGTACAGGGAAATAAGTTGTTTAGCGGCGCCTAACATGTGTAGGGCCACATGCCAGTCGCTGCGGGTCAGCGCGCGCATGTTGTCAGGCTTAATACCTAGGAGTATTGTGATGGGCGTTTCAGGCAGGGGGAAGCCAAGCACCTTTTTAATATGACTAAGGACCTCTTTCCAATATAGAGTCAAGAGCGGACAGTCCCACCATATGTGGAGGAAGTCGCCTGGGTCAGTCAGGCATCGCCAGCACAGAGGGGAGGTGGCGGGGAACATCTTGTGCAGTCGAAGGGGGGTGTAATACCAACATGTCATGATCTTATAAGCAGTTTCCCATTGGGAAATGCTGCGATATACTTTCGGGATGTCCCGCCACAGACAGTTCCACTGAGCTGGAGTGATCTCAGAAGGGGCGGCCGAATGCCAATGACGCTGATATGCATGCAGAGTGACAAGCGGAGGGTGTTGCAGAACATGGTAGGTCCGGGATATGAGCCCCTTAGAATAATCGAAGGAGCGAACCAAGCGTTCAAAAGGGGTAAGCGCTCGAGTGGCGGCCTGCGTCAGGGAGGACGCAAAGACCCAGTGACGGAGTTGTATGTATTGTAGTCTGGCCCTCTCCGAGGTTGGAATTCCTCCTTGCACTGATCGAAGGATTTAAATGTATCGCCTAAAAACAGATCCCTAATCGTTCTGCATCCACCATCCAACCAGTCAGAGAACCCTTGGGGGTTGACAGCAGGTGGAAATTGTGAGTTCCCAGCGATGGGGGTATGGGGAGATGGGAAAGTGGTAAGTCCCTTAGCCACAGCCACCTTGTCCCAGATGTCTAGTACTGTTCTGGTGGGGAGGGCAATGTAGGCGCTGCGTGAGCGCGAGGACCGGGGTAGCCAGGGGAGGTCCCAAATGGATCTTCCGGTTACCGCTCTGTCCATATGGAACCAGACCTTTTCGCTCTCCCATGCCATCCACTCAGAGATGAAACGTAGGTGGGAAGCCCAGTAGTATTCTAGCAGGTTGGGACACGCTAGTCCACCCCTGTCCCGCGGGAGCATGAGAATTTTGTTGGAGAAGCGCGGTCTGCGTCCGCCCCAAATGAATTTGGTGAGTTCGTGTTGGAGACTTTGGATCTGGTGTTGCGGGATGGGGGTGGGGAGGCATTGGAATAGATATAATATTTTGGGTAGTATCGACATTTTGACTGCGTTCAGGCGGCCAAGCCAGGAGAGGGTGAGAGGCTTCCAAACACGCAGGTCCTCCATAACTGTTCTCTTGCAGTCCTGCCAGTTAACATGTGACCATGTGGCAAGTGAAGGGGTCAGTTGGAGTCCCAGGTAGCGAATGGAGCTAGTGGCCCACTGATAAGGGACGAGGGACTGGAGTGCAGGGATCTCAACGCTCGGTATCGCAAGGTTCAGTGCCCAAGACTTCTCATGGTTAATTTTGAGACCAGAAGCCGACTCAAAGGACCGCAGCAATGAGTGGAGTGCCAGTAGAGAGACATGCGGGCGGGAGAGCGTGAGAATCAAGTCGTCCGCAAAGAGAGCTACTTTATGTTGCTGACCTCCAAGTGGGATGCCGTGGATGTCGGGGGCTTGTCGAATCATTACGGCTAGAGGTTCCACCACAAGGGCGAACAGTAGGGGGGATAGAGGACAGCCCTGTCTCGTGCCTCTATGTATGGAAATAGGATCCGTGAGTTGGCCATTAACCCGTACCTGCGGCGAAAGATAGGGGGCCATGATCCGGGCTATCATTAACGGGCCCAGCCCGATCTTGAGTAAGACAGCCCGGAGGAAGGTCCAGTCCACTCTATCGAACGCTTTCTCCGCGTCGAGCGATAGCAAACAAGCGGGTATGTCCCAATGATGGGCCTTCCCCACGAGGTGTGCAATACGACGCACATTGTCAGCGCCCTGACGATGCCGGATAAAGCCAACTTGGTCAGGTCCAATGAGGCCCGGGAGATGGGGATCCAGTCGTTTAGCCAGCATTTTAGTATAGATTTCAAGGTCTGTGTTTAGGAGGGCTATGGGACGAAAGGATGAACAAAGACTGATATCTTTGCCCGGTTTGGGGATGAGAGCGATTTCCGCCAGCCCCATGGAGGGAGATGGTCCCCCAGTATCGGTGAAAGAGTTAAAAAGACGTAGTAAGTATGTCTGGAGCTGGGGAAGAAAGAGGCGATAAAAGGATAAGGGGAGGCCGTCCGGGCCCGGGGATTTTCCGAGGGGGAGGTCTTTTAGAGCGCTCGCAAGCTCCGTACGGGAAAGTGGTTCCTCCATCTGTTGGACGTGGACGCCCAGGTTTTTAACCACCTGTTTGGGTGCGGGCGCACATCCCAGGGATGCCGGCCACCAACGCTCACTCCACAGCTCAGGGTCTTTTCCTACCAGCAAAACCTCAGATTTGCTGGCGTTGAGCTGGAGGCAGTTAGCAGACATCCACTCCATGACAGCTGCAAGATCGCTCCGAAACTTGAGGGCGTCATGCCTAGAGTCGTTAGACAATGCTACTACTAACTGAGTATCATCAGCGTATGATACTGATCCAGCGGGTTACTAGCAACAAGCATTCATACACCGAATACTCACCTGGGCCCATTCATTCATACTACGCTAGCAATTTCCGCTGGTGGGTCAGTTGTACTCTTTATCAATATCCCTGCTACCAATTACCTTTTCTGATTGAAGAGTAATGACTTACCGATGGACCCTTTGATAATTGGGAAGTTTAAAATGAGAAAATATAATACAATTCATAAATCTGAAATAATCACTGACTCAGGAAGTTTTTAAATGTTTATCTAAATTCTTTAGCAGAGTAAATTACAAACCACATAATACTTAATTGCATATCAAGGAGGAAGCATACTAAATAATCACCTATTTAATCAAATGACGGTCCCTCAGAAAGAAGAAGATAGAGACAGCAGTACAGCTAAAGGTTTACGCTTATAGTTACCTAAGAGTGTGAGAACTAAACCCCTTGGCCAAGGAGTTGGAAAGATGGGTCCCAAGAAGGATGAAGACCAAAGACCTCCGGACCAGGTTCAGAACAGGATAGGTGACCTCTCTACCAACGACGCCTGCGTCGTTCCCCTCTCTGTCACTTCGTTCCTCCTCGATTCTTCCGTGTCTTCTTTCTAATGGAATCCACCGCCCCCACCTCAGGACCTCTTCGGACAGAAGTTCAGTCTGCAATCGATCAACTTGTTCTGTGGTTCTCAGAGCTGACAGCCTCAACGCTCTGCACCCTGTGCTCTATGCTCCTGTGCTAGCTAATTAGCTAATTCTATATCTATTATACCCTTCTATACCCAGGTACCTCCCATTAATGTTTCAAAATTATGGGCCCACTACTTCTGATTGGACAGGGACAGGGGGTTGATCCTCACACCATGACAATTTAGTTCAATTTCTTTAAGCCCATTGTTTTAAAATACCGCCCCTCACAATTAATACATTTGCTTTATTTCCCACCCGTCTCACGACAAATTTTGATACAAAATGTATATACATTGTTGCAATTGAGAGAACATCTCAGATGTACAGTGGAGGTGACCAACGGGTCGTGTCCTTGGATATCTTCCAAGTTGACTTCATCGCTTTGTCTTGTTATTTTCAGAGCGCATGCGCACGTTCCATAGCTCTTGAGCTGCTGTTCAGTTAACCCAGGCCCAATTTACAAACTAATAGAAAATCAAAGAAGAGACATATTAAAATCAAAAATAAATGTTTTCACTGTATACCCCCTACTTCTACTCTATTCCCATTTAATTAAAATTCTATCCCGCATTAGTAGCGTTAGAAATACCACATTATTAATTGCAACAAATGCGTAAGCTTTAGCATGTGAGAACATCAAGCAGCCATTTTAGCACACACTGCGCAGAAGCAAAGATTCCCTCCAAGCAAAGAAAGACGTCATACCACGTGATATGGTTGACACATGCGCAGTTGAGTTCTCGCGCTTTAGCGGCCATTTTGGATTAGACAAGGATTACTTAGTAGTTTTAAACACATAGGCAAGCGTCTCTCGGATACGGTGTTGTGTATGCACTTATTAATAAAGACATTACAAAGTTTAATTAATTAATACTGTGAGAGGATTGCTTACGAGCAAGTCTCATTGTGAGTCCTTGCTCCATCAATCCCCTCTCTGATGGCGTTTCTGAGCCATCAAAACTACCCACAACCAGATGCCAACTTCTTAGCATATTTTTGTCACAGTCTCATTTTTACATTTTCTATTCTTATCTTCTCCTTTCAGTTTCTTGTATATTTCACTTTTCAGATCTTCTAATTCTATTTCATCAAATTTTCGTTTCTTGCCTTTTCCTGTCACTCTATATGTCTCATTCTTTCTACAACATTTGCACCATATCATTATTGACAGTATTATTATTGCTATCCCTACTAAGGGTACTAATATTTGACCTATAAGTCCTTTTCCTACATTAGTAAACCAGGTACCAATTGACGCAATGCTATTTGTCAATCTTTCCCATACACTATCAACCTCCAGTGGTTTGAGTTCATTCTCAAGTTTTGTTATATTCTTTATATACGTTCCGATTTCTGCACTTTTGTCAGGAATATACGTGCAACAATGTTTAGTTTTCAACAATTTACAGACTCCGCCCTCTTTTGCTAATATTATATCAAGAGCAAGTCGATTTTGCATAACCATAGCTCTAATCGCAACCATTTCCGCATTAATCATTAGAAATCCTCCAGCAGTATCCGTTGATAAACGATCAACCACTGTAGATAATTTACATATTTTCCTTGAGTTCAGAATTATTCCCACTGAAGGTATCAATGCACCAAATATGTCACCTACAATTTCTGAAAAACTAGCTCTTTTACTACGGGTTAATTCACTATTATTTTCATTGCTCCCAGTGTTTCTTTTTACGTGGTATACTTTTGGAAAAACTATTCCAAAATAACAACTTCCATACCACCGTGCAGGAAGCCTAAAGTAAGCCTTATTCCCACACACATAATAAATTCCAGGAAAAACTGAATCTGTTCCTCTTTTTTGTCCCCAACCTCTAAGAATTAAGAAATTATGTTCACATTCACTGGTACCGATGAAAATATTGTTATAATCAGTCTTTAACCTATGTAGACAAATTTTCCCTGTCTTTACAAAATCCAGAGCCGTAGCTGCTTGAGCTTTGCCAGGTGTGTAAATACCCTCTTTCTCAGCCCAAGGTGGAAGATGAGCTTTATGCTCAGACGCTTTCTTTTGGAAATGTTGTCTTCTATTCTCAACTAAGTTCAAAAATATATTTTCTTCTTCCTGTAAGGAACATGTTAAATTGCTTCTATGTGCATGTGTTATGTCTATCAACTTCATTGTTAAGAAAAATTCTCCCATAAATTGTGCATCTTGACTACTAAGCACTGGGTTCATATTCTTTCGAATCGGAACCTCTGAAAATATCACATCTATATTTGAATAATAATACTGAATTTTCCCTGTTCTATAAAATAAACTAGTTAATACACTACATGATATGCCATAAGTTAGAGGCAAATGATGATATGTTAACCCTTCTGCTACTGATTCAGGTAACTTCATACAGACATAACAATCACTAACTTCCATTGTATCTACGTACTGAAAGAATAATTTAGTGAAAACATTTAAACTAGTATCGTTATCTGTTACCACGTGATGAAACTCTGGTTCATCTTCTGCTTCTATTTTTACTTTATCACCTTTCAAGTTATCTATCCTTCCCTTTGTTTCATTGTTAATCTTTTTATCCATTATCATAAGGTAAGGAATTGCTACGATCACAACTAACCACACTATAAGCACCACTACCAGACTACATATGCATATAGCACAGCATCTTTTACAGCATTTCCGTTTCGGTCTCCCAGAAACTCTGTCGTCAGGCATTTTGACAAAGAAGATTTCTCTTCTTTTCTTTTTCTTTCAAGACTTTTACGTTATCAAGGTGGTTTCACTTCTTTTTCATAAGTCAGTTCTGCACTTGTTCCTTCGTCACCACTTTCACTTGACTCTGAACTTTCGTAGTCTTCAAGGATTATATAAGTCCAGTCAGGACCTTTAAATTTATTGTTCACAAGTTTCAATCTTTTGCTTTTTCGTTTTTCAGTTCCACTTGTTTGTCCAGATAAGCTTGTTACTTCATTTACTTGTTCTGGATCTTCACTTCGGGTTTCTATATGGTATTTTACTCTTTTAATGACACTAGGCCAATGATCACCTTTTCTGACTTTCTTTGTTTGCACTGTATCTTCACCTTTTGAGTCTTTTCCAAAAGTTCTTTTAATTTCAAGGTGTGGCACAATTTGATTTTCCTCGTTTTCAGTTTCTTCTTCTATCTGTTCTTGTTCAGGTCTTATTGTTGTTTCTTCAGTTGCCTGAGTGTGAGTTTCTACTAACTGACCCTGTTCAGGATTTACGTCTTCGTGCTTGAGGCTTTCTTGCTCGTTGTTTTCTTGGTTTTCTTCTCCCTGAACGTATTTTTCTTGTTCTAACTGGTTCTGATCAGGGCTTATTGCACTTTGTACTTCTGCAGCCTGACCGCGTTCTTCTAAACCTGTCTGTCCCTGCTCAAATTTTGTTGTTTCGTTGTCGATTTGAGCCCAATTTCCTCTCCCTATCTGGGCCTGCTCAGGTTCTCTTATCGTTTCATTCTCCTTATCCTGAGCTGCTTCTTCTTCACCTATCTGGTCCTCACTAATTTCCTCTAATCTAGCTCTACTTCTTGTTTTGTTGTAAACTTCTGGTATATCAACCACTGGTATCCAGTCCTGACTTGTGCTCGGTTGTTCTTCTTCAGCTTCTCCCGAATCTCTCACCTGGGATTCTTCAGCTGGCCAACCTTCAGCTTCCTCAGCTATTGATGCTGACTGAGGATCTTTTCCTTCAGGAGCTGGCACCCTTTTGGTGTGGCTTACATGAATCCAATTAGGCAATCCTGCACATTTCACTGCTGTGTTTGTAACTAATATAACCTGACAGGGTTCGCCCCACCTGGGTGATAAACACGTTTCTCTGGTGTGATGCTTCACTACCACCCAGTCTCCGGGGTTCAGATCATGCTCTTGTTCAGGCTGCCTGGAAACTGCGTCTTCTCCAACCTGGTGAGAGACAGAACGCACGAGGTCAGCCAATGCTTTGCAATAATCTAGAACCATATCATCAGTTATGTTCAGCAGTTTGTTTCCAGGTACATGTGCATGTCTCATTGCTCTGCCCATGATGATTTCATGTGGACTCAATCCTGTATTTCTATCAGGAATGCTTCTGAGTCCCATTAAGACAAGGGGCAATGCATCTGGCCAATCTAACGATGTAGATGCACACATTTTTGACAATCTTGATTTTATTGTGCCATTCATTTGTTCAACCACTCCAGAAGCCTCTGGGCGGTACGCACAGTGCAATTTTTGTTCAATTTTAAATGCTTCACAGATTATTCGAATTACATCGTTATTGAAGTGACTTCCTCTATCTGATTCCAAAGTTACTGGGAAACCGAACCTAGGAATGAGTTCTCGTAACAACAGTTTTGCGACTGTAATGCTGTCATTCCTTCTGGTTGGGTAAGCCTCCACCCACCTTGAAAACAGACACACTATGACAAGTACATATTTCAGTCCTTTACATGGTGGTAACTGTATGAAATCTAACTGCAATCTTACAAAGGGACCCTCAGCCTTTCCAATTTTTCCCAAACCAATTACTGTTCTCCTTCCTGGATTATTCATTTGGCAAGTTAAACACCTCTGGCAAAGACTCTCTGCTGCAGCCCTAAACTTTGGATTGTACCAACTTTGTCTGAAAAGTCTAATCATGGCATCTCTCCCTACATGTGTGTCTCCATGATACATCCTGGCCATTTGTGAAATCAAACAGTCGGGCATGACTGGTCTGCCATCTGAATATACCCATACATCATCATCTGTTCTTCGGGTACACCCTATTTTTATCCAAACATCTCTTTCACTCTCCTCAGCATCATCTTGCAGTCTTTTCACATCATTCCATGTTTCAGGTGTTGAACATAGCATAAGTTGGCAGCTGATTCCCATCCTTTCGACTTTTCTGTTTACTGCCAATCTGTTTCTGGCACAGTGTTGAGCAACTAGGTCTGCGTATCTGTTACCGGCTACCACCCAATCATCTCCTGACTGGTGTGCGGCACATTTCACCACTGCCAATTCTTTTGGTGATTGTATTGCCTCCAATAGTTCCTTTACAAACTGCCCATTTTTTATTGGGGATCCTGAAGAAGTCATGAAATCCCTCTGCATCCACAGTTGGCCAAAGTCATGCACAACCCCGTACCCATATTGACTGTCCGTAAATATGGTTACTTTTAAATTTTTCCCAATTTTGGAGGCTTTGATCAAAGCAATTAATTCAGCTACTTGTGCAGATTTGACTCCTGGTAAATAGGATGCTTCGACTATTCCAGATAGTTCACATACAGTATAGGCTGCGCTCAATTTACCATCCTCATGCCTTAGGCATGAGCCGTCCACAAACAGCTCCCTGTCTGGGCCTTTTAGGGGCATTTCCTGTATGTCGGGACGCGGTTTTGTACACAATTCTGTGACCTGTAAACAATCATGTTCTGGATCGTCCTTAACTTCTTCACAATATTGATCTGGCAATAATGTAGCAGGATTTACAACTGTGCACCTAGCTATGGTCACATTTTCAGCTCCTAAAATTATTCGTTCATACCTTGTCATCCGACTAGGCGTGAGATGCTGAGTTCTAGTTCTTGTCAACAGGATCACAACTGCATGTGGGACAAACACTTTAACAGGATATCCCATTACTATTGACTCACTTTGCTCAATGCTCATACAGGTAGCAGCAACTGCTTTTAAACAGCCTGGCAATGCTGCAGCCACTGGGTCCAATGTAGCAGAAAAATATGCTATAGGACGCCTGTCTAGTCCATGTCTTTGAGTTAACACTGAAAGTGCACAATTTTCTCTTTCATAGCAAAATAGTGTGAATTCTCTTGTATAGTCAGGCATGCCCAAGGCAGGTGCCTCACACAAAGCATTTCTTAATTTTACAAATGCACCGGCACTTTCATCATCCCATTCAACTGGATCCTTTGCTGTCTTTTTGGTTAACTGAATTAAAGGCTTTGCTAGTAGTGAAAACCCTATAATCCATTGTCGACAGTATCCTACTATTCCAAGAAACATTCTCACTTCTCTTTGTGTTACTGGCATTTTCATTTTCTTGATTATTTTTATTCTATCAGATGTTATTCTTCTTGTTCCCCTTTCAATTTGGTGTCCCAAATATTTAACTGCCGTTGTACAAAACTGCAGCTTCTCAGGTGATACTTTGTGTCCTTCTTCAGCCAAATGGTTGAGTAATGCAATTGAATCTGCAACACAATCATCATGAGTTTTGGATGCTACCAATAAGTCGTCAATGTACTGCACCAGGACTGAGCTCCTGGGCAGTACTAATTTTTCTAGACACCCTTTCAGTATTTGATTAAAAATGGAGGGACTTTCTGTGTACCCTTGAGGAACACGATTCCACACATAGACATGGTTTTCAAATTTAAACGAAAACAGATATTGGCTATCTGGGTGCAATGGTATTGAGAAAAATGCTTGGCATAGATCAATCACGGTAAACCATTCTGCACTCCAGGGTATCTGGTATAGGATTACTGCAGGATTTGGTACTATAGGACAACAAGGTACCACAATTTTATTAATTTTCCGCAAATCCTGAACAATCCTATACTTTCCACTAGGCTTTTTCAAACCCATGATTGGTGAATTACAAGGACTACTCATAACTTCTTTTAATATGCCTTGATTCACCATTCTGCTAATTTCCTCAACAACTCCTGCCTTTACTTCTGCACTCATTTTGTACTGTCTGGTATTTGGGAAAATTGCGCCTTCTTTTACAGTGATCTTTACTGGGTCTATTTTTGCCATAAGTCCTACTTCTTTCCCCGTAAAATCCCATACCTTAGAGCTCACTGTAGTTCTTAATTCTTCTGGTAATTCGTCTTTTGTTATCAAGGAGAACATCTCATCCACCTCAGTACCTTGCTTTGCTAGCATGAACTTATAAACATGATCTTCATCCGGGGTCTGTATTGCAACAGCATCCGGTGTGCAAAAAATAGTGCAATTCATTTTGCACAGTAAGTCTCTACCCAATAAGTTTACTGGACTGGAATCACACACCACAAATTGGTGCATTTCTCGAAAGTTTCCTATTTTTACTTCCATAGGCTCAGTAAGGGGTGTTCTGATCTTTTGATTTGCTACACCTACAACTTGGATAGCTTCTCCAGAGAGAGGGAGGTCTGGGATGTCTGCTGTTCTTACAGTAGAACGGGTAGCACCAGTGTCCAAAAGGAAAGTGATATCATTACCTCTTACTTTCCCTTCAACATATGGACCTGACTGATCTACCGGTAAGGATGCGCCAAGTACGCACTCCTTCTCCCCCTCTCTTAGGCACCGTCATTGATGACTATATGGATCAAATTCATCCTGTAAAAGAAACTGTGAAGTTACATATTCATTCTTACCACTTCCTCCTTGATATCCGACGTCTGTACCGTGCTTTGCTCTGCTTACATTACCCTGTATAGGGGCAGGTGGCAACTGACTCTGAGGGTTTACACCCTGCTGTGAGTCATTCTGCGTCTGTGGATTTAAATTATGATTTGGGCCATTATTATTTTGAATCTTTTTACATTCGTTCTTCCAATGTCCCAACTTTCCGCATCCATGACAAGGAAATTTCTTTTTAGCCTCTTCTCTACTCATTCGTCCTCTCACTTTTCCACCATTTCCTGTGTCACCATTCATTCCAGAATCTTTTCCCTGACTTTCTGTTGGATTATCCAAATTAATTCCCTGTCGCTCAGCCATTTTCACTTGAGCCCACATCACTTTTTCTTGTAGTTTCTTGTGCCTATCCTCAATGTCGTCTCCACAATATTTAGCATATTTCAAAATTTCGTCAATAGGCTTCCCTTGCCAGCATAACATATGCTGCTTAATCATCTGACAAATCTCTGGTTTTAGACCATAAACAAATCGATAGACAAACTGACTCATATTTTTGTCTCCAATATCCTCAAATCCACTATACTGTTTGAACACCTGTAATAGACGTTCATAATAGGCATGTACCGATTCACTTGCTTCTTGGGTAGTCCTGTCTATTTTCACCCAATCTGTTTCTTTTGGTGGTATTTTCCCTTTCAAATAAGTTATTACCTGGTGATACTTTTTCATCACATCATTTGATGGGGCACCTGTCTTTGCATCTCTAGGATACTCTTCACTCGGCCAGTCGATTGTAATTTTACAATCTGTCCATAAATCGGCAGGTACCACTATGTCAAACAAACCATCTAAGTCCTTTAACAATACCTTTGAGACTTTCACAAACCTCTCGACCTGCTTGTACCATTCAATCGGTTTTTCTCTCAACTTTGGAAAATCATTTGTAAATGACAAAATATCTTGTCTGCTCCATGGGACATGAACATAACCTCCTCCTGGAACCTCCCGCATCGGGTACATCTGATCTACTTTCCCTGTTTCCTTCAATAAATATTCAGAAGTCGTTCTACTGTAACGTGCCTCTTCCTTTTTCTTTGTCCATCTAGTTTTCCATTTATCTAGTTCTCCCCATTTCTGTAATACTGACATTAATTCTTTAACTTGTAGTTTCCTACCAGATGTATTCATATTTTCTAAATCTTTGTCAGTAAAGTCTGCTCTATATGGTTTCTGTAGTACTTTTGACTTTCTTATTTCAATTCCCATTTCTAAGGCCAAATCCGCCAATTTGTCATGAAATATCTTTACATTTCTTGTTATGCTCCTACATACGAACAATAGTTCTTCTTCACTATAGGTATTTAAACGATCTACTCCTACGTTGCCTGCTATCATTTCTTCTAACTCGACTTTTAATTTATAAATGTCCAAAATCTTTGGGGGTGAACTTTGTCTGTCTATTCCTTGTGCCCATCTTTCTAAGTCTTCTGGGGTTACTACTGTTGCACTCTTAGTTCCTGAAGATGTTATTATATTTATATCCTTTGAGCAACCAGGTGGAACTCTTCTGGGGGTGCTATTTACGGAGTCTCGATTAGGTAAATCCATTAGTGAAATCATAGATTCACAATCACTGATATGGTCATCAATTATTACTGCTTCATGTTTTGGAGTCTCCACAGGTATAGGCATAGTTAAAGGCTTTGGACAATTTACTTTGTCACCATATAAAGGGACCACGGGACCAATGGTTACAGGTATTGTCAGGGAATCAGGATGTACATTCAACTGTGTTATTTTCTGTATCAATTCTGCTCTGTTTCTGTCTATAGCCTCTCTTTCCTTATCCTGAAGTACCCTATTAACTGGTGGATTATGCAATACTTGCGGTACCAATGGTGTTCTGAAAATTGGTGCACTTGGAGAACATCCACTTGACCCTTCCTGATATGGTGGAGGGTTCGTTAATATTTCTTCCATAAATTCATCTTCGGATTCTCCAAACCCTGTCAAATGTTTTGTCTTTTCTTTGCATTTGCTCACTAACGGCTCATCTGTCATGAAGACTGGATACAAACCCTCGGTAAGCATCGCTCTTCTCCACTGTTTCATCTGACATTCTCGTGTCTCATTTTGGTGTCTAGGGAAAAATCCCCTATAACCCCTATTGCTTCTGGGTCTATCACGTTCAAATGCCTCGGTTTCCCATTCTTCTAGGGCTTCGTATTGAGTTAATCTTGGTCTGGGTTCTAATTCATTCATTCTTATTCGTAAATTTAGAAGAACTCTCCCATTGAAAGTACCATTCTCTGGGAAAGCTAATATTCCATCATCTTTTGTATATTCTATCCAATTTTCTAACCATACGCAAGTATGATAACCTCTCACCATCATCATGAATGAGGCGGGCGTTTTTGCTGGTGGAATGATAATTCCTTCCCTAGTTTTGATTGGCTTATCTTTCTTAAAATAATTCTTAATCTTTTGTAAAAATGACATTTTTCTCTTTTCTCCGTACATTTTGGGTAAATATCTATGTATCGAATTATATTCTGCAAAACCTAGGAATCTTCTGTCTGGACGGGTTCCTGTCAAAGTCGGATCACGTTTCCACATATAATCTCCACTATCCACTAAGATTTCGACTTCTATGCTGACAACCAATCAAACTCCAGCTAACATTTGTCTCGGACCAATCCTAGCGCAGCTTTTCTGTGACGTCTGTTTGACGACCCCTCCTTTACAATCTGCGCTTCTCGGTCCCTCGCTGTTTCAACCAATCCCAGCGCGGTACCTGTGACGTCTGTATTACTCCTGACTACCAACCCCTCCTTTACAAGACTCGCTCCACGCCCGCCGTGTCAACCAATCCCAACGCGGCGTTTGTGACGTCAGCTTTTTTACTCCGACAGCTGACCCTCCCTTTACAAAATCATACGCAACACTTTATTTTCTCTATGCTTCTTAAAATTCAGTAACAACATAAAACATTCACTATCGTGCCAGTTTCTCTAAATTGGAAAAGATAGTTTCTCTCACACTTAGTAAAACCTTTCCGTTTACTAAACATACACTACGAGTAAAACCCTTCCGTTTACTCTTCACATAAGCTTTGGAAGTACCTGCGACTTCTTCAATGTTACCCTTTCTAGGTGATATAACATCAAATTTTCACTAGCGTATTCCTTTGCTGTCACTCACACGCACAGAGTCCCTAACCAGTACTGATAGCCCTGCTTAACTTTTCAGTACTATTTCTGCCTGACAGATAACCTCACTGCAGTATGGCTTCCACTTACCATCCGCTATTCAAAAATTTCCCCGGGGATTCTAGACAACATAAAACAAAACTTTTAAAACAAACGGATGTTAGTTTATAAAAATAAAATTCTTATTACCCAATTAACAAAGAAAAACCGAAACCATCCTCTGATAGCTAGAAAACTGATGCAGCGGTAATTTCACGGTAATTTCTCAATGCAAAACCTCATTTACCTTCTAATTTACCGCTGCAAAGGTACTGGACCCTTGCCACTGTATATTACCATCAGGAAACTTTACATAAACATGAAAAATCAAAAATGCAATTAATATTTAAGCCAATAAAGAGAGTTGTGAGTATTTTAAAGAGTTTTATTTTCTAGTTAAAAGTTAAAGTTCGCTGACCCTTTATTCATTAGTCAAATATCAATCAGGTTACAGAATTGATAATAGGAAAAATAGAATTATTACAAAACATATTATAGGTTGCATACAAAGCACTCCATTAGGAGGGAAAAAAACCCTAATTGTATGTCAGTCAGAACTCTTTGAAGAGTTCAGGAAAAATATAATTCAAGAGTGAGTTTTGCAAGGCTAATCAATAATTAATAATTGGCAAAAATCTCCCATAAAGAGAAATAAATGCATAAGACAAATAAATCTTTTCAAAACTAATTAGTTAGTCAAAGCATAAACTTAGAGTTTTAGCATCTAAATCTGAACCTTTTCTATCAGTTGCACTCTCTGCCCTGGTCTGTTCATCTGTCCTCTCTGTGTTCACAGAGAGACGCTGCTCCTGAAAAGGCCCCTCCTTCACAGACCACAGAGGAATGTGATCTGCCTTGCCAAAAATATGACCTGCAAGGAATCTCTAAAAAAAATATGAGCAAGAACCCCCACCTCCCTCTGTCTCTCCTCGGACGCAATCTCCTCTCAGGCTGCACCCCCTAAAGCTTCTAAAGCCTCTAAAGCCCCCAAACCCCTAAAGAGGTCATTATTTATACTCTAATTCTTGGCTGACTACACTAATAATGTTGCAGTCTCAATAAAGCTTGCACCGTGATTGGTTAGGATAGATGACATGAGGGTCTCACCATCCTGTTCTCATTGCAAATCCAACCCATACCAGTTTTAACAAAGGAAGCGTTAATGCTTAATACAGTCTTATTGTTTCACCATCAATAATTATACAAATTTGCAACATTAAGGCATAAAAATGTATCAGTCCATTTCCTCCTTCCTTTCACATCGCACGCAGGAAGGATACTTTCCACAAACACTGGTACATTGGCACGATAACAAGAATTTACAGTTCAATGTGGCCTTGACCCATGTGTCTTAACTTGAGGCACTTGGCAGTTCTGCACATGCGTCTCTCATTCAGTACAATTCTCAGCCAGGCTGGATTCCCAGGCAGCCATTTTATGGTGGGCCCATAAACAAAATAAACACAAAAAAGAGTATTAATTTATTAAAATAAAACCCATTATGTTTACCTTCCCCCCCATACTAGTACCCTGTATTAATTATTACCTAGCAAAAGCTATTAATTTAAAGCAGCTTTTCTATTATTTGTGCACATCATGCAAAAATGTGCAATGTACAACATAGCATAAAAATGCTCTAATGCAAATTTTCAAAGCGCAAACAGTTAATACATACTCATAGCAACATGCTCTAATGTTTTAGATAGCTTTTCATGCCAAATGCGTTTGCCCCATGTGTAGTGTTGGTGCATGGTTGATTAATGAATGCACATTATAAGAAGATGTGTTATGAACTGAATATGTATTGTCTAAATATGCAACAAAGCCAGAGTCTCTTGAGACGGTAACAGGGAGTGTATATTATAAGGGAAAGGAGCTGGGAGGAGAGAACACATTCCATTTTATCTTCAAAGCTAAAAAGGAAAACTGCAATCACGAATTTCTCTACACTGCAAAAACACATGTTAATACAGCACAAGCATTTCAGACTGAAAGCATTTTGACCAGGCCTCATTTTATTTTACATGTGCCATGTGTTTTCTCTTGCACCAAAATCTGCGTGCCAATTTAAATGCAGTCTGTCTGAAACACAAAACAGAGCAATGGTTAATTTGAGAAATCTAGCTCTATCAATACTACTGTTAGTCCTCTACTCCTGGCCACGGCCGCCAGCGGTTGGACATATAGATTAAATAACGTAGGGCTCAATGCTGAGCCCTGTGGGACCCCCTGCTTCACAGTATGTATCAAGGCGGCGAAAGGGGGGGCCGACACCTGGAAGGTTCTATCAGCAAGGAAAGAGGCGAACCAACCAAGGGCTGAGCCCACAATTCCAGCCTCCTCCAACCGTTGTAACAGGATCTGGTGTGATACCGTGTCGAATGAGGTGCTGAGATCTAATAAAATCAGCGCCGAGGTTTGTCCAGCATCTAAGGCTGCCCAAAGATGTTCGGTCACAGCTAGGAGAGCCGACTCCGTGCTGTGACCTGGGCGAAAACCATTCTGAGAAGCATCAAGCACGATATTGTTTTCCAAAAATCCTGTCAGGATAGAATTAATGTAGGCCTCAGTAATCTTGGTGACCCACGGCAGAAGAGAAATGGGGCAGAAATTCTCCGGTTTGGTAATATCCAGAGTAGGTTTTTTTAGCAGCGGGACCACCCTGGCTTGTTTCCAAGCCCTAGGGACAACTGCCTTAGGGACATGTTGATCAGCTGACACAGAGGTGTAAGGAGCAGAGGCAGAGATTTGAGAAATTGTTCAGGCTTAAGCGGATCTGTTGGAGAGCCAGATTTAATCCTACTACAGATCATACGCAGCTCCTCCTAGGAAATCAAGGGGAAGGCAGCGAGAGTGCAGGTGGTAAAGGGTATCTGAACGGGCCCTGAATTCATCGAAGTGAGGGAAAAGGTCTTATATATATTTTCTATCTTCGTAACAAAGAAGGTGGCAAGATCCTCGCACTGCTGGTCAGATGAGATCAGAGGCGCTGTTGATAACCCTGCCGTTTTGAGCTCCTTAAGTATAGAAAAAATACTTTTAGCGGGGTTGCTGCTACTCCTGATTTCATCAGCGTAATAAGCCGCCCTATCCTTTTGGATGGCCCTATGATAGATCCTAATAGCTGCTAAATAGTGCACCTTCAGGACCGGGTCATAGTCCCGTCTCCAAGCCCGTTCTGACCTTTTACATGCTTTCCGCATGGTAGCAAGCTTACTGTTATACCATGGGCTGGATGTGCTATTGCGACCTTTAGACCACTTAGCAGGAATAAGTGCGTCCAGAGGCTGCCGAATCCAGTCAGATAGAGCCTTATCGGCTGCATCGAGGTCATCGGGCAAACTGAGAGTGTGCATAGAAAGGAGGGCATGAAATTGATCAGTGTGCAGTTTGTGCCACAGACGTTTAAAAGATGACCTCTGTACCACCCTCTGAGAGGGCTCTACCCCTGAGAGAGTCATGGGTATCAAATAGTGATCAGACCAACTCATCGGGATAGGGGTGTTAACTATGAGCGCAGAAAGGTTGGAGAACACTGGGTCAAGCAGGTGACCTGCGGAATGGGTGCAGCCTACGACCAGTTGAGTCAGCTGACAAGCTGCGAGATCTGCTAGAAAACTGCCCTTTCTGCATCATGTGGACTATCCAAATGCAAGTTCAAGTCACCAATGATACTAAAATTGGCAGATCTCATAGCCAGTGAACTAACTACCTCAGTGAGTGCTGCCCTAAACTCTTTAGATGTCCCCGGCGGGCGGTATACCAGTAGCCCAGACATTGTATAATTAGCGTTAAAGGAGATCCCAAAACGCGCGCACTCACATCCAGCCAGGACCTCTTTAGCAAAGGAGCAGGTGTAGCACGATTTAAAAATAACTGCGATACCGCCAACCTCTCGTCTCTCTGTTAAGTGTCATGATGCTGAAGCCTTGGAGAAGTGCCAACCCTGGCTCAGCCACCATATCAGCTGAGAGCCAGGTCTCGGTTAAAAAGAGAACGTCAGGAGATTCATCCTGCAACAGGTCGTACACCTCAGCATAATGCTTTACTAAGGACCGGCAATTAAGACTCAGGCGTTTGGTCGCATGCCCGGAGGGGGGCGGGGTCACTAGAAGAAGATGTAGTAGGCCAGGAATTGAAGCCGCATTTTACGCAACAAAACGGACCCTCCAGCCAATTACAAGAAGAATGGTTGCAGAGGCTGACCAGTTTCCTGATAGCCTGAATATCTCCACCTGAATAGCATTGTCTGCCCCCAACATACCCGGCAGCATGTCTGGCGTCTGGCGACGTCCAGGCGCGGACGGGCGCAGACGGGCTTGCCTTCGGTGCGCCAGCGGCGTGCCCGCTGCGTGCGTCCGCTGCGCGTCCGCGGTGGCATCCCCTTTAAATGCTGGAAAGCGGCAGAATTAACCCGCCCACCTCCAGCCCCGGAAATGAGTCACCAGCAGGCAGGACAAATAAGCCAAGTGTACGCCCTCCACACAAACGGCACACAGCTGCGGTGGAATGGAGCGAGTACCAAGGCAAACTACAGGTGAGAAGCGCCGTGGCGCAAGTGAGATTAAAATACAGCGAGAAACAATAAAATCACTATGCCACACTATGCAGAAATAAAACAAATGTAGGTAGAACACACGCAGCCTCACCAGAAGCCGCTGCACGTCCGCGGTGGCATCCCGTTTAATATCATCCACCATTCACTGGTGCTATTGGTCTGCTCCTTACTAGTCCCCGATGCTTGCTTCCAGGAGAACCGCTCACAACAGTACTGAATGCGGGAGGTGAAAATAGTTTAAGCCTGTCATTAAATCTGCTCATCAGGTCCACCTCTCTTCTTACAAAAACTCATCTTTCTCAGATGTAGGACATATTCCATGGGATCACATTTGTTCAGCTCCCATAGCCACCAAAAGAGTTTTTTAGTTTTTTTAAACTGTAAACTTAGTGACCTCATTTGCTGGAAATCTGCTATGCCTCCCCTTTTATTAAAATAGATTGGTGAAAAACCTTCTTAGTTCTTCCATACAAAAATTGCCACTACTATGGATTCTTTCACCATTTGTCTGCCGTACCCTCATTCAATCCCCCAGGATACTACTGAACCTATCTTCATATTTAATAACTTTAAACCGCTTTCAGAACTGCCAAGAGTATCGATTCTATGAAATCTGGCTCTACTTTGGACCTGTGTTCCCTGACACAGCTCAGGAAAGCCAGGGCGGTCATTGCTCAGGTCAACTATCTCTACCTTGATTGGTCCTTGACCACTAAAAGCATAACACTATTAACTTAAGCATACTGCAGTGATTATTTTCTTTAACATGGTGGATGACCCCAAGTAGGTTAAGAAATGTTGGCCAGTTGTTCTTCTCTCTTTGCAGGCTAACTTTATTGAAAAGTCCAAACATCTTAAACAGTCATAATGTTTTAAAATCTGCTTTTATCATTTACTCTGCTCACTCAGGCTTTTTCTCATGGAAGTGAAACTATCCTGGAGGCAGTTCTGAACGACATCCAGATAGCCTTGGACAGAGGGGGTGTCACTGCCTTGATCCATTTGGATCTCTCAGCAGAACGTTGACATCATTGATTACACTGGATTAATCCAAAAGATCCACAGAATAGGTGTTACAACTGTGGCCCTCAAAACTCTTTCATTCTAGTAGGACACAAGTAGTATCTTTATCCCCTAGACCATTCTGGGCCTTGTATTGTGGTGACCCACAGGGCCCCTCTCTTAGTCCTATTCGATTCTAATGCTTCAGTAGCACTATATGCTTCTCTATTTAGAACCTACACTTAATGCTGATGAGACCCAAATCCTAATCCTTCTGGCAAGTCATAAAGCGCGCTTCACCTTAAATTTGCCGTCTTGCATGATGGCAGTTGCCACATGGAAGTTGGGGATTACCCTGAAGTTGCATTCCAACAAGACCAAAGTCTTTGTGAATGGTGGTCACCTCAACTTCTTGCAAGAGTTCTCCATCTCTTACTCATGGAATCAGCAAAGTGGCCTCTACATGCCTTTTCTTCCTAAAAACCAACAACAAGGAAAGAATATGGGAGACTGAGCTAACATTTCCTCTCGCTTGGATTACTGTAACACTTCATTTAGAACTTTCCAAATTCCTTCTTTCTAGGTTGTAAATCATTCAAAAATTGGCAGTTAATCTACTGATGTCCAGATATTACACATTCCTCTTTCTAATCATCTTTCAAAGCTGCACTGGCAACAGATGCATAAGACAAAAGCATTCAAATATCTTTGCTTATCCATCATGTCTTTCTTTTCTTGGCCAAAACGTTTGTGCAGCATGCTCATTCCATATGGTCCCACTTGCATTCTTTGATCTGCCACCAGTGCTCCTATGACTATTTCTTGATTCCATAGTGGCGGACACTCCTTGGAACGCTCTTCCTCCAATACTCATTTGGATCTCCGTCCATCTTCTGTAATTCAAGAAAATGTGATATTGAGGTATCTGTTTACTTGTTTGCTGAGACATCAAGAGTGTATTGTGTAAATCATGCAGTTCCTCAGGTAATATGTGCTCTAATATGTGCCTTGTTGCTCCACCTTGTGGATTATCTACAGAATAAAACATTGTTTTATTAAAGTTCCTGCACATGTTTTCACATGTTTATCTCTGGGTACCCGCTTAAGTTGTTTGCCGTGGTGCCAGATGGAAAAAGAGTGCTTCTGTTTACATGTTCAGTGGAGCAAAAGGCATTGAAAAGAGACTTCGAGCTCTGCAATGATTTCATTGCCCTGGAGTGGGTGTCCCTGAGGGGCAGCTCCAGAGAAGGACCTAGTTTACCAGAATATCCACTTCAGAAATAGACTGAGGGCTGCACTGACAACAATGTGCAACGCGTCATAAGGAGAGTGAGATTGTGCTGTCAAGCACTCATTTCAAGACGTGTTGCTTGTGCTGTAGGCTTAAATATTAGAGGAGACAGCTGAAATGCTACACCAAATATCTACTGAGCCAGGATATTTCAACTGATCAAAATTTGCTGGAGGGACGTTTCACCTTTCCTGATACCAGTGTTCTGGCATGCCACATGGCTGAATAGGGCTCACTGCTTATTACCAGGAAGTATCTACTTTAGATAGCACATTCGAACACATTGAGTTTTGAGGCAGGGAGCGACACCGGTGATGACTAAAGTGACACTGTGTTCCTCCCCCACCTCCCTGCCACAACACTGTTGCTTTGCTATCTATTGCTATATGTGTTGGCAGTGGAGGTGCAGCATCATCCCCAAAAAGCAGGGAAATTGGGACAATGTTTGACACAGAGCAGGCATTCAGCATAACTGGAACAGCAACTAAAGTTTCTGAACTTGGACAAAACTGGAAGAATGGAGGGCAGTGCCAAGTGACACAACAGTTCCCTCAGGATGGGGCTGTGTGGCACCCAAAAAGATACTGGCCATTGTAGAGACCTTGGAACAACGGCCACTGCAGATACCCTTGGAAATACCAGATTTACACCCATGCTAGTTAAGAACTTGGCATAAGACAGTGTTTCCAAAATTGTGGGACACGTTCCACTGTTGGAGCGTGAGCTGAATTTTGGGGTGGGCAGCGAAGGTTCAAGCAATAAATATGCCTTTAAATAATTCTGTATTTTTTTGTCACATTTGCACGCTTCAAAGACAGAGGTCAAATGTCAGATTATGTCTTCTGACAAATTGCTGTTTATTTTTTAACATGGGGATTGGTGTTTACAAACTCCACTCATTTTGCAGTCAGAGAATGAAAAGTAATGTGAAATATGTGACAATCTTGTTGAGGTAAAAAGAGTGTGAAAGGAAAGGCTATAGGATGTCATTTTTTGTAACACTTAACAAAATGAAAAATACCTGTACATAAACTGTACACATTCAGCAGTTAGGAAAGCAAAAATTAGCACATTATTTTGTAATTTTGAAGTGTGATTGAAACAAAGATTTTAATAGGATTAAAACAAAAGAAGAGGCGAGAGACAATATCCATTGGACATTAAAAAAGTGCTGGATGCCTGTACGTTGCAGTTCTGTTGTTTATCTCGAAATTCTGAGGTGGAACATAGTGAAAAGAAATTTGTTGTAGATAGAAAAAGGCACGCTAACCCGCAATTTCTGACTTAGCCTATCTGGCCACCTCCAACATAAAAGATGCACCAGAAAAAAGGATTAATGCAGATTTGAGCAGCCAGGGCATAGTGCAGCACACACCAACAACCCCCTCAAGCCACCCAACATCCCGGTTGACCAGGAGGAGATCCTGGTCCCCACGCAGGACCTGCGTCTGGTTCCTGGATCCCTCGCTGGACCTGCGTCTGGTTCCTGGATCCCTCGCTGGAGCTGCATCTGGTTCCTGGATCCCTCGCTGGACCTGCATCTGGTTCCTGGATCCCTCGCTGGACCTGCGTCTGGTTCCTGGATCCCTCGCTGGACCTGCGTCTGGTTCCTGGATCCCTCGCTGGACCTGCGTCTGGTTCCTGGATCCCTTGCTGGACCTGCGTCTGGTTCCTGGATCCCTCGCTGGACCTGCATCTGGTTCCTGGATCCCTCGCTGGACCTGCGTCTGGTTCCTGGATCCCTTGCTGGACCTGCGTCTGGTTCCTGGATCCCTTGCTGGACCTGCATCTGGTTCCTGGATCCCTCGCTGGAGCTTCGTCTGGTTCCTGGATCCCTCGCTGGACCTGCATCTGGTTCCTGCATCCCTTGCTGGACCTACGTCTGGTTCCTGGATCCCTTGCTGGACCTGCGCCTGGTTCCTGGATCCCTTGCTGGACCTGCGTCTGGTTCCTGGATCCCTTGCTGGAGCTGCGTCTAGTTCCTGGATCCCTCGCAGGACCTGCGTCTGTGGCCTGGAGTGGGATGTGGAGTAGATGTGGAGTCGATGAGCCGTGGCGAGAGACATTGATGTGCGACGATCACCCGTACCTGGTGGTGAAGTCTGGCAGGTCGCATAGAGACACGTGGCTGACCTGTGTGAGAAGCCCGCCTTGTGCACCTTGGTGCAGTCAATGGTAGAGGTGATCCTGTGCACCAACGTAGTGATGTGCGCTTTGCATACTATGATCCACCACTACACCGGGGTGCACGGAGGGGATTTCCAACGGTGGGTGCCGTCTCCCTGCATCACAGGACGGATGATGTTGGGCTGGCCGGACGACCTGGAGGCTGAGGCCCCTGTGCGACACCGAACTTGTGTGGACTGAGCGCTGCAACTACACGCCTAAGGGAGCCCTGCTGCATCAACTGCATCGGGCGGTCCACCAGCCGACTACGCGGTGACTGCTGTACCCAGCCCAGTGAAAGCACACCTGTCTCAGGCTCCTGCTGGCTGAGTCACAGATGTGGAGAGAGTGCAGTGGATTGCGCCACGGGGTCAATGTCCAGGTAAGGAGAAGGTGGGACGAGTAGCGCAGGAGGGCCGGGGGGGAGTGGCTCATACCTATCACACGTAGATGACGCACCCCCAGTGGCGGGTCTACCGCTATCTTGGAAGAGCGTTGCCCCACCACCTCAAGCAGTGCAGAAGAGGAACAATCATCACATGATGATAACTCAATCAATCAATCACTCAGGGGAATTATAAGCACGCCACACACCCGTGAGGGTCGCAAGGCACTGAGGGGTGGGGTTCCGCAGGTCTGTAAGCCGAAGAGCCAGGTCTTGAGGGTCTTCCTGAAGGTGTTCCAGAGGTGCACCTCTGATGTCTGCCGGTAGCTCGTTCCAGGTATTGGATGCAATGTGGGAAAAGGATCTCCCGCCTGCTCTGGCTCTGTGGATGTGCTGCGTTTCGGACTGTGCGAGGTTGAAAGATCGGATGTCTCATTTGTGTACGTGGAAGTTGATTCTGTTGTTGAGGTATTTGGTTACGTTGTTGTGTAGGCATTCGGAGGCATGAGTGATGATTTTGAAGGTGACTCTTATCACCACGGGGAGACACTGGAGTCTACGTAGGTGTCGGCTGTTGTGTTAGTGCCGAGGACGAGTCTGGTGGCGTTGTACTGTAATGTCGGTAGTTTGCGGAATATGGACTTGTAAATGGCTGCATAGAGTGCGTTTCCAATGTCCAGTCTGCTGGTGATGAGTGCATGGGTGACTGTCTTCCTTGACTCTGGGGGTATCCATTTGAAGGTCTTGCGGAGGGTGCGGAGGGTGTTGAAGCAGCTGGAGGTGACGGCGTAGACCTGTCTGTTCATGGTGAGGGATGGGTCGAGTACGATGTTGAGGTTTCTGGCGTGGTCCGAGGGGTAGGTGGGCTTCCGATGGCGAAGGCCAACAGGTGTTGTCCCATGCTGAAGGTGTGGTTCCAAGGACAAGGACTCCTGTCTTCCCGGCGTTGAGCTCCAGGCAGCTGTTGGTCATCCAGACTGCGACGTCCTGCATTCCGTTCTGGAAGTTGAGTCTGGCTGTGGTGGTCTTTTTGGTGAGGGAGAGGATGAGCTGTGTGTCATCAGCGTAGGTTACGATGTTGAGGCCGTGTTGTTGGACGTTGGCGTCGAGGGTGCCATGTAGATGTTGAAGATGGTCGGGCTCAGAGATGAACCCTCTGGGACTCCGCAGGTGATTTACGTGGGAATGGAGAGGAAGGTTGGCAGTCTGATCCTTTGGCTTCTTCCCGGGAGGAATGATCGGATCCAGGCGAGGCCTGTTCCTTGTATGCCGCTGAAAGGACGAGTATGATGAGGGCTGCGGAGTGGCCTTGGTCCAGGAGTGTGCGGATGTCGTATGTGGCAGCCAGTAGGACGGCCTCGTTGCTGTGGTTGATTTGCAATCCGAATTGGGACGGGTCGAGGATGGCGTTGTCATCAATGAATCGTGTCACTTCCCTGTTGACTGTTTACTCTGCAACTATGCAACTTTGGCTGCGAAGGGGAGGAGCGAGATGGGCCGGTACTTCTTGAGGTCGGTGGGGTCAGCTGTGGTCTTCTTGAGAAGGGGCCAGACTTCTGCACGCTTTCAGTCATCTGGGTAGGTGCCTGTCTTGAAGGTGGTGTTGATGGTGCATTGCAGTTCGTGTGTGATGGCGGCCGCGGCTCTGTGGTAGATGTGGGAGGGCATGGGTTGGTGGGGGCCCACGAATGCATGCCTTTCATGGTTGAGGCTGTGTCTTCGGCTGTGACTGGCGTCCAGGTGGAGATGGTGGGCTGGCTGGTGTGTCCAGGGCCCGGGGTGTCTGTAGACGAGGGTTCCTCGGAGTGTGGAGTTGTGGCTGGTCTGGATCTGGAAGTGCAGGTGTCTGGCAGAGGGGAAGGTTCCGCTGGGGGTGGTGAGGCGGTGGGTGCTCTTGTGTGCAATGGCGAGGCACCCTCCTGGGTGGTTGGTGCGGTCCTTCCTCTGGATCTTGTATCCATCTGGAATGGCGGTCTTGATGTCGGGGCGGAGGAGGCATTGGTCCAGGTCTCCGTGAAGAAGGCGATGTCATGCGAGAGAGAGTCGAGTAGGTTCCAGATTTCCACGGCGTGTATGTGCACGGAGCGCCCGTTGAGGGGGATGCATCCTAGGGTGTAGCCGGTGCTGGTGTCGGCTGTGTTGGAGTCCGGGGTGGTGGTTAAGCTCCGGCGGCAGTGGAGGCAGGAGAACTGGCCGTGGGTCGTGTTTGCCAAGGCCTGTTGACAGTCTCTGACTTTCCCGGGTTTGAGTGCGTGGAGGGTGGCTGTGCCGTAGCAGTGGGTGGCCCGTGATCCAGGCTTACTGGCGCTGGTCGCGGTTGGGTTGAAGACGTGCGCAGATGGGCTTGTCTTAGGTGCGCCTTCTGCGCGCCAGCAGCGCCTGTCCGCTGCGCAATTGCGCAGCGTCTGCCATTAAGTAGGGGAGGACGGAGGAACGATCAGCTGGGAGGCGGGAATGTGCGAGGACAGGGGCGTGGGGCCCCAGGGGCAGCAGCGGCGGGAAGCGTGTAGTGCAGGCTCAGAGAAGCCAATGAAACAGTTAAAATAGGGACAAACAAGGGATAAATAACGGATGTAATCATGCTATATATCCTCAGGGGTTGGGCGGGTGGGTAGGACTGCTCCAAACACGGAGCAGGGAATGTGCGGATTGGCATGCACACTCAAGAGCGCAATCACTGTTTGGTCGGTCCACTCAGGCCGCCCAATGCAGACATGTGCACTTCTCTGTTCGCAATGCAGGCTGCATGCCCACCCCTCCGGCCCCTGGCTGCATGACTTGTCCTGTTGCCAAATTACAATACCACCGCCACATCGCAGCGTTGTGAAAGACTCATGCGAGGGAGCCTGGCTGCCTACTTCCTTTTCCTGGAAGCAGACGCAGGAGAGCAGGAGCTATGTAGACACGGGGCACGTCTTAGAGGTGAGACTTCCCTCAATATATTCCTAACTACACACGCTCACACACACATCCCCGCGGCCACGCACCATCCAGTGTTCATTACGGGGTTTACCACCTCACAGCTGTCCAGACACCCCCCTCCGCACTTCTCAATGGTGGCCGCTGTGCGCCCATGCACAGCGGGCGTACCACTCGTGTGCCAAAGGCACATACGTAGTTGCGATGCATGCCATGACATCGCATTCCATTCTAATACATACTAATACTAGGCACATTACAACAGTAGAGTAGGTGTTGCATAGCTGAGACATGACGATCACTGTTCCCACTACAGTGAGTGCGACCCAAGAATAACCTTTGCACTACAGACCCAACCGTGAACCCTGGAATTCATTTCTGTACCCCCAAAAGACACCCAAAAGATCACATTTGAGACAAATGCACCCCCCAAATTTCTCTTTATTTTGGCACAAAACACACCCAGGATTTAGAAATTCGACCCCAAAAAATACACACAAAAATTCAAAACTTTACCCCCAAAAACACCCCATTTTTCATATTTTACCCCAAAAAACTGCCCATTTTTCATATTTTACATCCAATACCCATGCACACCTGAAAAAGTTGAAATTACCCCATTACTGACCTCACAATGCGTTGTATTCAAATGCGATGTTAGGGCACCTGCGTTGTCAGTTTTGCGTTGTTAACGATGTACTGCCTGCGTTGTAATGGTCGTCTCCCGTGCCAAAGGCAACCCATAGGCTACGCCGTTTGCGTCCGTCTGCCCCTGGACTGCGCTCAGCACCAAGGAGCATTCCTCTTGGACACTCCACTGATACGACGCCAGCAGCCTCCTCGCCATCAACCTTGGACACCACCTCGCCTGCCAGGACCAACCTCTGCTCCGGACCGGACATCGCCATCACCATCACTGACGGCTACAGTATCACCCACAAGGAGCACCCCAACCGTCAGGGAGGAGGCATTGCCATCACCTACAGAAGCACACTCCGACTGACCACGCACTCTAATGACCCAAGGGTGACCATGGACCACGTCAACTCCAAGATCCGGACCAGGCACAGGTGCATCCTCTGCGGCACCCTCATGTGCAGGTCCCCCGGGCCATGGCCCCCCATTCTCCAATACCATTTTAGACCTCATTGCACCCCAGGATCTCCCATCCACCAATGACATCCTACTCGGTGACCTCAAGTTCCACCTGGAGAACCCCAGTGACCAGGACACCACCCCCTCATGGGTAAGGTCCCCTACATCAGACGCAAGCAGCAAGTCAGCGCAACAAGCCACATAGCAGGACACATGGTCGAGCACGTCACCTCCGCCAGCGTGAACTTCAAGTGCAGCTACAACACCGGACTTTCCTGGACCGACCATCATTGGTAACATCACGTCTTCACCTTGCCCACCGGACGCCACCGCCATCATCGCACCCCCTCGCAGCTGGATCAAGGCCACCGAAGAACATCTCGTCAACTCCCTCCGCACCAACACTCCACCAATGCTTCCATACGATGACACCGCAGCGCCCAACCACCACCGATGTATCTCCTACTGCGCCGACATTCGGGCACCCCTCATGAACAGCACTGCGTCAGTACCTTCCGCCTGCCTGATGGCAGGCGTGAGGGTGAGGCAGTGCCACAGGGATAGGCTGTCCCCATGCATTGCTGGAGTTGCGTCATGGTTGTGACACGACTGCATCAATGCGTGACTTTAGCGCAGACAGATACGTCAGGATTCCTGACATATCTGTCATTACTTGCGTCATGGAGCGCTGTACAGTGAGTACAGCGCATCCATGCTGTTGCAAGGAGGGCGTAATGAGAAGTGTTGCAACGCTGTCTTGTCGCAGCGCAGCAACACTTTTCATGACTGGGGCCCAGGAATGCGCACTATCTTATTGATGGTGCACATTCCCGCACTGTATTTTTGTCGCAGGGCAGCACTGCAACATTGCTTGCAGCGCTGTCCAGCACCAAAAACATGCATGGATGTGGGCCCAAGACTTATTCCCATTTTTAAGACCAGCTATTTTCTGGTCTTAAGTTCCTGCAGCTAACGGGCCTTAGTGTGACTTTTTTTATCGCTTCGCGGGTCCGGCCTATCCTTGCTAATAGGGCGAAGTGCGGTTAGCGGGAGTTTTTGCTGGATTTAGAGACGGAACGCCTACCTTGCATGTCATTAGCGATAAAGATCGCTGGCATGCAAGGCGATAGAAAAAATGGGTGCTATTGCTAACGCCTGTTAGCGACAGCTTGCTAATAGGGCGATAAAAATATCGCCACTTTAGCGTCAAAAAAGTGCCGCTAAAGTGGCGATGAGCCCTTGATTTTTATTTATTTATTTATTTATTTTATGCGTTTTTATATAGCGCAGACTTTACCCGAAGGTGTCAGAGCGCTTCACAATAGGAACAGTAACATTACATGAGGAGAAAATTACAAGTGGGCATAATACAAAAGCAAGCGTTACATTACATGAGGAAAAGGTGACAATTGTGCAAATAACAAAAACAAACAAAATACAAAAAGAGGTATACGTTACAAAAGGAAACAGTGACAAGTGTGCATGATACATAAGATACAAAATACAAATAGAGGTATAATACTGCAATAAGTGGCAGTCACTCAGAACACACTGGGAAGGCACTTCTATAGGCATGGAGTACAGAATTTCCTATAGTGGAAGAACTTCCTTGAGGGAGTAGTGAGGGCGTGAATTAGGTTTGGAAGTGTCTTTGGAGAAGGAGAAATTTGAGGTCAGTTTTGAAGGACCGGGAAGAGGTGGTGGTCCGGAGCTGAGGCGGAAGTGAGTTCCAGATTCTCACTGCGTTGCCTGAAAAGGATTGGGCCATCGATCTTTCTTTTTTGAAAGTGGGAGGTTCAAGCAATAAGTTTTCCGCATTACGTGATGGTCTAGAGCCTCCAGAGAGTTTCAGTTTATTCACCAAGTAGCGAGGAGAGGAGGAATGCAAGGCTTTGTGGGTGATACAGGCAGTCTTGTAGATAGATCTTGCCTCGATGGGAAGCCAACGGAGGGAGGATAAAATAGGTGTGATGTGGTTGCTTCTTTTGGTCCCATATATGAAACGAGCTGCTGAGTGGAGCACAGATTTGAGGGGGGACAGGTGGGATTTGGGGAGGCCAGTAAGATAATATGCCCCCAAGTTGTTCTTGTCTGCTATTCAAGCCAAGACACAGTTTGACACGTCACATATAGAGAGCTTTACATGAATTTGGCTGGTAGGGCTGCAGCCTGCTCGTTTTCTCTTTAGGACTCCTGACCTCATGGGCATTGTCTTCTGGGAAGACATGAGGGAATGAGTGAGGAGCAGGTCCATCTAGAGATACACAAAATGTTTATTCCATGCTTCTTTGCTCCTCCTCCTTCGTTGTATTCCTTTAGATGTCCATGCCTGGCACGCCAAGTTTATTTTCTGTTCTTTTTCTTCTATAACAGCACAAAAGGTTTGATTTACGGTTTTGTTATATATGTTTGGATCTAAGCTTGAATAAGGTTTGTAGTTTAGATGGAACGTTCTGGCTAATGATTGTGTCATTTGCCGAATATATAGTTTTTTTACAACTCCAACACACGCATACATGCAGCTCATTTATTAATGTTTGTTGCAATGTAAGCATTACACACATTTTACATATTGAAAGGTTTCGATATTTTGTAGAAATATATATGATAAACGAATACATTTAAGTGGGTTTAAAAAGTCCAGGGCAACTCGTAAAAACTCAATTAAAATATTTACAAAGGGCTTACAGTGGGTTGTAGTTCTATTTATTTGTAGAATTTGGGTTATTAAATTCTTACTTGATTCCTTTGGCTGCCAAGACAAGCAGTGTCCTTTGGGCAAATGGGCAGAACCTCATACTGTAGATGCGGATCAGTCCTTCTGGGACTGGACCAGGAGCAGAGCTCCCTAGAATAAAGATCAGGTTCAAGAGAACATGGTTTAAGAAAATAAGGAACAAAATAGTGATAAACTACACTTCTCTTTTGTGTCCCAAGATGACAGACTTAAAGTAATCTTTTGTGAACATGTTTAAGAGCGACTTTACAAGCATAACACATGCCAAGCTCTTTAAGAGACCAACAAAGAACTCTATATAGGGCTAACTGGTGACACAAAGTGGGATGGAACTTGAACTGCTCAAGCATTACACATTGCTAACTTAGAAACCTACAGCTGAAAAGCACACCCATGCCATATGCAAAAGGTTCATCCAATCCTGGTGTTTTAGCCAACAAAGTTGTATTGTGGGATTTGTAGTTTTGTTATTCAAGTAAGTATGGGTTTAAATATCTTGTTGCACAAAGTAATCTTGGCAAAAGAATAATAACTAACAGAACAACATGAGGCCACTCAGCTGCACATGGTGACAGGTCATAGTTATAGATCAATGAGAGGACCCATTTACAAAGAATGGATCAGGGAGGAATGACACAGGATATTGAGATTGCGCTCCTGCCAGGCACAGACACATCTTTCCCAGGACATGGCATTGCAATCTAGCTGGTAGCTTCCTTGTTCAGATCCCAGTCAGTGGTGCATGTGAATAAATCAATCAATATTTGTTTATTTGAGACATTGTTTCTTAAACAGTAATATAATCAAGAACACAACGAGTAATCACATATAATATACCAATGTCACATAGTTCAACAGCAGATCATTTTATATAATACTTATACTTAAATCCACTAACAGCACAACTTAGTCAAAATGGCACATAATTCAGCTGCAGTTCTTTAAATAGTACCTATAATACACTATCATTTATGGACATTAAAAATCATGTTACATTCATGAATTGCATTCTCAGTCAAAAAAAGAAATGCCACCGATCTAAATCTGATATTATAGTTTAAAAAAATAGGCTTTAAAATGTCCTGTTGTAGTTAAAAAGTAACGGAAATCTAAAAGCGTGTTTACCTTCTGCAATGCATCTGTAGCCCATATTCACATAATCCTTCATTGTTCTTAAAAGAGCACAGAAGGGTGTGCATGGAGTGGGTGTAACCCTATTCTAAATGTAAAAAGGTGTGTCACATCTGAGAATTTGGTAAGTTAGACAGATAAGGAAATGAAGTGTTCGCTTCCCAACTTTCACACAGTTGTACAGCTGAGGACTTGGTTCTTAAATATTGTAAATCTCTTTCTGTTGATTCTAACTCACCCATCATTAATAATTCCTTCTTAGAATGTGTTAGTCTGAGTACCACATCATAATTCCTAATCCTCACTCCTTTTGCCATCACCTTCAGCTGTTTCCTCGTCTTATAAGGCCTATTAGGACTGCTTAAAATAATTTCATCCCTACACAGGGTGACTATCTTAGGTTGGTCAGGTGTTAACAATTTGCTCCAAAAACACAATGCTTGTGTAACTGTAGTTATAGACCAGGATTGGAGCTCACCCTCCACTCT
Source organism: Calotriton arnoldi (assembly GCA_963921515.1). Lineage (NCBI taxonomy): Eukaryota > Metazoa > Chordata > Amphibia > Caudata > Salamandridae > Calotriton > Calotriton arnoldi. Next base: position 773,576 of record CAWUFW010000182.1, read on the forward strand.
AATGGCCAATGCCATTGTACATTTGGAGAATGATAACAGATTCCTCAGGCAACAGCAATCTTGTCTAGACACAGCACTTCTACTCCATATAGGACTTTAGGAGGGAACGCTGCTTTATAAGCTACTGATTGGAGGGAGAGCTCACTATAATCACGTTCAAATTTATGTAAGCCACAATGGTCGATAGTGCTTTCGCCTTTAGTGACTCGATATGGGAAGAACAGGTCAATGATTTATTAAAAAGCATACCTAAATATCTATATTATGAGGTTTTCTCAATTTTGGACTGCTCAATACACTATACAAAGCTATGCTCCTTCTTCCCAAAGGTCATATTTTTGGTTTTGTCAAAGTTGATTAACTTGCTTTTAAAGCAGTACTTTCCGAACTCCACCAATTTTCTTTGTAGGCCAACTGGGGTTCATCCCTAGTCACAAGGATGTCCGCATAATACAGACACGATATATGTGAGCCTCCCATTTTGGTAGGAAAGGGCTGTGTATCTAAAAGAGTTTTTGGGAGGTCAGCTAGAAAGAGGGCAAAGAGAGTTGGAGCAACCCATTTTTGATGCTGACCTTCCAAAATAGGCAATCATTGGCATCCAACTTCACTTGAGCTCAGTTCCTAAAATGAAGCTCTTTTAAAATCCCCACAAGGGTACCCAGAATTTCCATGCTTTCCAACTTGGCACACAGAATATCTTGTTCCACCAAATAAAAGGTGGCCCAGAAATCTACAAAACAGGTATTAAAAGAACCCCCAGTATCCAAGGACATTTGGGCTATAGACCAAAAACAAAAAGCAGTAGTCAATTATGGAATGCCCAGGCTTAGAGTCACCTTGTTCTAGTGGAATCAGATTAATCTCTTAACACCATTGAGTAAGGGCCTGGAGTAAAATGTATTCCATTTTTGGTCCTATACTTATTAATCTAATTAGCTGGGAGTTTATGGGTCAGCCGAACCATCCTTTTAATAAATAGGTTTAATTGTTGCACCTTTCCAGTTCTCTGAAAAGGTGTTAGCAGATGTAAATTGCTTAAACAGATCTGCATAGAATTTTGACCACCATTTTAAATTATTCTTTATTATGAGCGCCAGCAGATCTAGTTAACTTTGTCCATGTAATTATGTCTTTAACTTCAGATTTAGAATATAACATGAGAAATTTGGCATCAATGGGATAGACAGTCTCATCTACAACACAGTCTATCCCCGCATATACTGCCGTTAGCATTAGGTGATAAACCCAACCCTCTTCCAACACCATACTTCCTGTACCTGTATCCCTGCAACAAACTCATAGTCTCACCAATTTCTAAAATTTCAACACATCATTGGTGGAAATTAACGCCACCATTTCATCCCAATTCCTTTTATGTGCTGCCATTTTATTAACCTTCATCCTACCTTTATATTTCTTACACATTTCAAGGTAGGAACAACCATCATGAATGGAATGTTAGCCTGTTTCATTTTCCTTAGCTTCCTAGCATTGGGCGTTAATCCATGGAGTCTTTTTTCCCAATTGTGGACACAAAACAGAGGGCTTAGGGAGCAAAACAATTATTTTCCCTTTTAAACTGTTAGGTCATAATTATCAATGGAGTTGCTGCCTGCAAAGAGCAAACTATCTTGGTAAATATGATTATGCACATCATGTAAGATTGGGATATGCTTGGCAAAAAAGTTCACTGTAAAGTATCTAGGACATTTTGTTCCAAGGAGGAGACCTCTATGTTTAGACAGCATTTCCAATTTTAGTGGGACCCTTAGGAGAACATGATCACTTCCCTTCAATGTAAGTAGCTGAAAGTCCCGAACTAGGGGGAAATGCCACCTCTGTACAAAGATGTATTCAACAGGGCATTTCAAGTTCCCAAGTTTATAAGTCTCATTAGCTAGACAGTCCTTTTGAAATCTTTCATTCAGACAAAAGAAATTCCACTTTTCTAAATGTTTTTGCATTGACAAAGCTATCCTTGAACTTATACGATTAGAGAAACATGTCAACGCAATTAAATAAGACTCCATTAATTCACCAAAATTCACCAAAATTAATATCCTTACGACAAGGGACCAGGAGGATATTGAAGTCGCCCATGATTATTATCATGACTTTGGTGAAGCCTGAACAGACCTAGTCCACGTCTCCAAAAGCAGTGAAAATTGTTGGAAATTATAGACACCTTCTCTGAGATCTATATACACATTTATAATGCTAATGCTCTCTACTGCTGTGTTATTCGGAAATAAGATCAACTTACAAGCATACAGCCAGCCGCTTTTTGAAAATAACTGAAAAACCTCTTCTGCAATCAGGGGTGAGACCAAAGTAATTAGCCCACTTGAGTTGTGCCCAGAAGTATTTGGAGCTGTGAAAAAGTTTTCATAAAATGAGGTAGTGTTATTTTCAGGGGCGGCTCCTCCGCTAAGGCGGAGGAGCATCGCTCCACTGCTCTTTGAACAAGAAAAATAAAATGATAATAACATAGTAATGATCATTTTATTATTCACAGGTTTGGGGCTTGGTTAGGGCGGGGCTAGTGGCACAGGGGGAGGAGTGGTTTGCACACTCCAAGAGCGCATGACTGCTTGGCCAGCCGTCTCGGGCGGCCAAACAGGCATTCGCACATAACCAGGCCCACAGTCCCCATCTGAGCGCTGATACACAGCGCTCAGACCAGTCACAACGCTGCATTGCAGCATTGAGATTGGCTATGGGGAGCCTGGGTACTTCCTGGTTCTGGGACTCACCGGAGAAGCAGAGGAGAGAAACAGCCGGCGAACGAGGTAAGTGGTATTTTTTTTTGTCCCCCCGCAAGTTGCCCCCTGCCCCTCCACCCTCATTCCCTGCCAGCCTCTACTGGTTATTTTAGCCTCCCAGAGTCAAGTTTCCTGAAAACATAAAAGTTTATTCTCCTCTAACAATTTTTCAAATACTTCTAGATGCGAAAGATGTTTTAACCCATGAATGTTCCAAATCACGTAGGAAAAATTCTCAAGGGTGACGAATCCTAATCGAGATGGCTTAGACCATTCAGCTCTAACCATAAGGCACCCTCTTTATTCAAACATTCATCTCTATTGCTATCTCTCACCGCAACATCCATATGCAGATTATCTTCATCCTGCTCTACTACCCTATGTTGCTTCGCCCGCCCACGGGGGTTAATCCTTGTCTTGTTCCCAACCTCACTTGACGTTCAAAAATGGATTTGAATGCTGGTGACTGACTGCAGAACGGGGCACTATCCTAATTCCTTGGGAGGCTAACTCTTTTCCTACTATGGTGATACTCTTAATAGCGTGGTACAGCAGTGTGACTTTAGATATTTCTCTGGCCACTCCCCCTCTGTAAATCCTACTTGCTGCAAGTCACTATAATCAAAGTCTTTTAGGGAGGAGCAAAATTTAAATGTCTCCAGTAACTTGGATCTATTTAATGGCGTCATCTTCCTCCCTTTTTCCCCTACTTTTGAAGTATTCAAGTAGACAACTAGACATCCACTTAGTGCTTTTGATCCATCACTGAACCTAACCATTTTTTGAGGAGACCATGTCTTGGGTTTAACCCTTCTTTCCTTGGCATTATTTTGATAATTGCATTTAACCACCCTTTTCCCCTGGTTCTGCAAGTAAAGCTAAGGGAAGCTGGGATGTAACACTACCAGAGGCAGAATGCCCTCTAGCATTATTTGTTAAGCCGTCAAGGGTTTGCAAAACACGAGAGCAACCCTCTAGTTCATTGGGGTTATCAATATTTTGCTGCTTAGAGTGGTTTACATTTTTTGAAGGGGGGCAACCAACTTTGGATGTTCTTGTAATTTGGAGTTCTTAGTGATCATTCCACCCTGAAATGTTAAACTTTTTGCCTTTCTTTCGGTTTGCTCTTCTAGATAAAGGAAGTTTTTTGTAAAATACATAATCCCCCCTCCTTTTTTTATTACAAGCATAAGGATTTTAGAAATATAGACATCAGAGGCTGGTTTCAACCAATTTGCCTAGGACAGTGGTCTTCAAACTTCTTAATGCTGTGCCCCCCCATGTAAAAAAATTAAAATCCTTGGGCCCCCCTCAATTTTTTCAGAAATATACTGCTAAATTGGCAATGTTTAAATATGTCTAAACATATTTAAACATTGCAGTCAAGGTCTGTTACCCCTTTTTACACATACTCCCAGTCAGGAAATAAATGACAAACTTTGTTAGTGATGGCCCATTACAAGGTGGCTTACTGCTGCCCTTTCTTTTAACACTGAAAACAAAATATGATGTTCCTCTTGGCCAGAAACTGGCGCCCCCCTGAGATCACTGAAGGCCCCCCCCCCAGAGGGGCCCGCCCCCCAGTTTGAAGACCTCTGGCCTAGGGAATGGCACAAGATCCTACTCTGTCACTGACCATCAAAATCTCAACAGGGCGAACTAAGGACGGCATACATGTAATAATTGCTTTTAGCTCCTCTAAAATACTTCTTAGCAGTCCTGTAAGTTTTGTTTTACATTTTTCATTGTTTAACATCACTGATTCAAAAATCCCTTATAGAGTTTTCAGTAAGAATAATAACACATCCAATACAGAGGTCCCAGGCACGGCTGAAGTCTTGATGTTTGAAAACAAAGATTGGTTGGATTTGTTTGCTGTAAGATTGTCTTCTTGTTAAACCTTGCTCCCAGACGTGCTGGGTCCGGCACCTTGATTGTCTGCCAATAGCTTGGGATCTAACAATCTTACCGGCTCCACAGTGGAGAAAAAATCTAGGAGTGCTACCAGCGGCGGCCAGCAACATTACATTATGGTGGGCGTGATGCCCAAAACACTCACCATATATGCTGGCACACAGGCTCTGAATAAGGACTCCTTTTTCCTGGCGTCCTGCCGCTCTCCTCAGATTCAGGCGGAAAGGGAGGGACTTCATCCTTTGTACAACACCAAACAGGATTGCTTGGAGCAGGCTAACCCAGCGCTCATTTTGAGGCTGGGAGCCTGCGTCTGCAATACCTTAGCTGTTTCTCAGCCCTGGGATTGCAGGCTCTCAAGTGCGCACGTAAGATTGGCTGGCTCTAGACAGCCGGCCAATCTGACTTGGGCACTGGCAGGAGCGGAAGTTATAGTGCAGTTGCACTAATCAGCCCCGCCCCCTATCCTCGCACTGTAACAGCACAAGCCTGGGACACATTAATAAAATGGTATTTATTACCATTTCATTAATGTGTGTGCCTGCTGTGCTCGGAGCAGGCGGAGCGATGCTCCTCCACCATAAAGGAGGAGCCGCCGCTGTGCTACCGGTGTTATGAAAGGCCATAGTCTGGGAGAAGAGGAAAGTTGAGGTGCCAGAAAGTTTTCATGCTCTCTCTCTGCAGAAAAGACAGAAGTACCACCAGGGTCTCTGGTTTTACTTTGTCCCACATTCTTAATCTTACTTTTAAAGTCTTTACCTACATAATCCTTATAGATGCCACAAGTGGGGCAAGATACTGGGCTATGGGAGAGTCCTGAAGAACCACAAAGATATTATGTTGACCATCATATTGGGAAGTATTCAAGGGAACATGGGCGACAGTTTCCCCTTGAACAGAGGTTTCCAGGGTATAACATTTCTCCTCTAGCTGGGGTTTTCCTTTTGTAGCTGTTGTAGCTATTCTCTTTGGCTGTTTCCTCCTAGAACCAGGCATCTTCCCTCCTCTTAGTATGTACTTAGTTCTCGACTTTATGACTTTGCGATGCCGATCAGACTCAACTCAGCATTTTCTATATAGCAACCATTGCCACCCTATTGCTTCTAATTCTTCCACTGCCCACAGGTATGCATTGATACATTAATTCACAGAGAGACAAAGAAGAAGTAAACAGGTACCAACTACTGATGAACTTCCAAGAGATCCTTTAAAGTCTGAAATGATCCCTCGGTTACCACCCAATAATGGTATCCAGGGTACCATGTAGTGCAGCACAAACCACTCTACCCCGTTGACCTGGCCCATAAAGGAGGAGCCGGAGATTCAACAGGACAGTCAGTGAGTTAAGAGGTGAGAGGAACTGCAAAATGTGGGCTAGTATACTGCTGTTACAGCCAACACCTACCTCAACTCCCTCGGACTACGAAGGAACAGAACATAGCACTGGTTCTGCTGAATATTCGAACAGGGAATGGCTTGGTGTGCCAAAAGGCTTGGAAGGGCCCCCCTCCTAAGTGCAACCCGGGAGGTGGATCCATAAAACAGAACTGTAAACAAGTTCAAGCGGCACTAGCTCGCATAAGTCAATTGTGCAGTACTGACTTGGTGTTTCCTATAAAGACATGCCCACCAGCCAGTATCTAGCTGTGCTTACGCAAGTCACGTCTGTCAATAATATGACATATAGCATACAGCAAACTCAAGACCTCACCGGCTAGCACCTACAAGACATCACGGCCGATTGCAAGGCCAATCACCGGAACAATCTCGGTCTAAAGTGCCTACGGCACCCGCGGGTCTGTTAGTGGGGCTGACCACAGCGCAAGGAAATCAATGCAACAGATGCAGTTTGCGGCATGCTGGGTGGCGTATGGAGCAGCACGCTGGGAGACGAGGCACTGCATGTGGCAAAATCAGTCCACACTCAACTGAGGTGAAGAATGTAGACGAGCTTGAGCCATCCAAACAGACCACAGGAGTACAGGAAAAAGAGGAGGGGTGGGAGAAAACTGCCACCTGTATTGGAAGTGCTATAATGATAAGGCCTGGGCTGTTCATTAGGACAGATTATCAAGAACTGTACAAAAGAGGCAGAGGATTGTACAGAATGTGGCATGCTGCCCGAACTTTGCAGGAAGGGTGAAGAAATCAGTGTTATGCTGTATAAAAGTATAGAAATACCATATACATACGTGCACATACAATTGTGGTAGAGGAGAAGCAGCAAGGTGACAAAGGCTGTTTTTCTTACCAATAACCACTCTTGGGCTTGGGACTCAAGTGAGCCTGCCTATAATGCAGCAGTGGGGCGAGGCCCGGGTGCTACAGTCAGTCTCAAAGGATTAGGGCTTAAACTGGTGCACTGTTGTGTCACTGATATGGCCCTGCAGGGATGATTGCAGATATCAGGAGGAGAACTGGTGCCAGTCAGCTTGTGTTTGATTGCATGTGTGCTCAAGCTCCCCTGCTCGCCTCTCTTAAATCACCCAGTAAAAGAACACCAAACGACTCTCCTGTCTGGGGTTCGAGACGGCAGCACTGAGAAGAGACAGACAGCAGGTGATTCCCTTCCTCATGTGTCTGTGTGAATACATGGAATAATAACTACCATCACCGCAGTGCCCTCAGTTAACCGCATACCAAAAGAGTAACGGTGTTCCTGTTGATAATATTGCACCGTGTTTCCCGGTTCTTCTTCTCAGCTTGCCTTCTGCGCAGTCTCACAGTCGCGGGCTGAGCTAGTAGGAATCTCCGCTTTAAGTGCAAGAACAACCCCGCCCGGGTCCCAGTGCGGAACTCCAGCAAGAATTGACACCAATTAAGCACTAGAGCCAGTTCTGGTAATTGCCTCATTCATTATGTCAGACAAATTCACTGCCCAGTAATGGGAGTCAAAGGCTGACAAGGGCAGTGCTTTAAATGGAAAAAATAAGTGCATGTACTCACTAAATTGAGCTGTGGAATGGGGCGGAGCTAGGGGCGGGGCTAAGAAGCAGGGCAAGGGTGAACAATTAAAAGGATCGAGATTTTAAAGAGGCGTTTCTGGTATCTGGAATATTCTTTTTGGCCTTATATGTAGAAAAGTGTAAATTTAATATCATCTTTCAGATTTTCCATGTGTGCGGATTATCTCAATGCATGACACGTAAAAAACATTTTGCAATTCTATACCATGGACTAATGAATAGTATAGGCACTAAAAAGGCAAAAAATCTTGACAAATGAAATACCATGATCTGATTCTAACAGGAAAAAGTAGGGTAATACCACTGACCTTGTCCCTAGAATTAAACGAGGCACTATGCAATCAATGGTTTACCCCAACCCATTACTATACCGGACATGCACCTCCAAGAATTACCTGGGCCGTTTTTTTCTTTAAGATGAAACGTAAATACATTTATAAAACTATCGGCATCACAGCCTCGAACTATACGGCAATAGATGTCCTTTAATACAAGCAGTAGATTCAGGGCCGGACTGGCTACCGGGCGTTTTGGCATGCTGCCGAACTGGGGGCTTATTTCGTTGATGGGGACCTGCGTGTGCTGGAACGAAATTCGTTTTGCTTTGTTTATTTCGTAGCAAACGCAGGTCTCCATCAACGAAATTAGCCCCACCACAGTGACATCAGCCCCCAGCTCGGCAGCATGCCAAAACGCCCGGTAGCCAGTCCAGCCCTGAGTAGATTCCAGTGCTTAATTTGTGCCGGTGCTTTCCTGTGCTTAGCACCGGCACTTTCTTATCAGGGCCGGGTCTACACTCTGCACCCATCTGCTGCACTTGGAGGTGACATATTGGATATTGCATTGATGTATTTAATTCAGTTTACCTCGGCGCAGTCGCAGAGTGTTGTGTTCATGACCAGCTCCAGTCCCGAGTGAGTGTGCCGGTCAGTAGTGGTGTTGCGGGCCTTGCGGCTGTGAGACTGAGCCAAGGCTGAGGCAAGAGCATCCAGTTAGATTCATGAAAAATCATTAAATGTTTAGTGATGGCGGCCCTTAGTTGAGTGTTGTTGCCGGTGGGCGGGCCTCGGGACACTGAGTCATTGGGCTGGATTTTGGTTCTGCCAGGGCAGGGGCTGTGTGGCAGCAGGAACGTGCACAGATTTTTTTTAAATTGTCACACCCCAGCATACCCGCATGCGCGCAACCCACCCCACCGCGAGTCATCCGTTCAACAGTTACTAGCAGCAGCACCAGGCCCGCCGAACGGAACCACTCATGTATAGTGAGGGCAGTGCTTAATTTGTAAAATTTGAAGTGCAGGTGCTCAAATGTTTGTCAGAGGCCACACCTACTTTTCTCTGGCTCCACCCACTCCCTCCACTGGCTCCACCCACTTACTCTATTAGCTCCACTCACATCCACAACTGGCACTGCGAAAAGTCAGATGTAATACCCGATCTGAATTTCAGCAACGGAGCCTTCCTCATAGTAAGGTTTTGAAAGGTTTCCCTGCCCTGTGGAAATTTTGAAAAAGATTAAATCAAACGTGCATTTAAAGTACAATTTTGGAATAAATTAGCTAAAATCACTAATGCATTGAAAAGGGACAATGCCAGTGCTATATGTGCTGATTTGGGGAAAGGACAATACACCCCCACCTTTTTTTATATATCCCTAACCCCACCTCGTAAAGCATATTGAAGGTATGAAATATTGTTACAAGGAGTAAATTAAAATAGTGAAGAGTACAAGATGACTAACAAAGAGAAATGTATTTTCTGCTAGAGCAGCAAAGAAGAGGAAGTTGTCGCTCTTATTCACAACTATTTATCCAAGGACAGTGATGCCATAGGACCCTCTATGATATTTGATTTTGAACACCTAAGGGCCGATTCACAAAGGGCCTCCGCCCTCCAGGCAGTCGTGGCAGAGGGGCGCACTCATGGCGGGACCTCCCCACTGCAGTTACTCGTTGCGGAGGTCCCACGATGAGTGTAGAGGCCCCTACCATGAGTGCGGGCACTGTTGACACAACTGCGGGTCCTCTGCCACGAGTGTTAAGGCCCTTTACTGAATTATTGATCTTCTCAGGTTTTGATGAATTTCTGATTTAAATATGCTTGTGAAATTTTGCTGCTAGAATTTAATGTAATGAAGAACCACATGTAATTCAGCCTCCAGTCTTGTAATGAAATCTTTTGGACTGTAGGTCCCCATATGAAACAAAATATAACCATCATCACAGAACCTGGGCAAAGGACGGCCTTTACAATCAAACTAGGAAAGCTAGAGTGTAACACTTGAATTGTGGAAAAAAACCAACTCTGTTAGGATAACTGTGCTAGCTGAGTTCACATCAGCCCCTTGAAAGGAGCTTGTGAGAAACGACATTGTAAAGCCCTGCACCAACTTTTCTAGGTCTATGGCCATTTATACCGTCCATTCACCCACTCCTCACACAAGAAGAGGTATGTGTATAAGTGTTGTCTTTGATTTTCATTTATTCTGCCCTCTTCTGAAGGCACTACCCAAAGTGTTACATTTACTATACATATCAAGATTTAAACTATGAACGTCTTGTGCAGATGCACTGTCATCTTCCTGCAAGGCACACATTTGGAGAATACTAAAAAACATGACTATTAACTTTAGCTCGGGCTGAGCTGCCTTATCTGTGAATTCCTCTTCCGTTTCCACTTGCCAAAAGAGTTGATGAGGTGAATATTAAACCTCTGCTCCCTCTTTAGGCTTAGTTGTAGTTTTAAGAGTGCCCATTTATGCCTGGGTTTTACTCAGTGCTTAATTTTAGCTGGTGGTTTCCAGTGCTCAGCACCAGCACTTAATCATCAACACGGCACTTAATCATTAACATCAGAGCTTTTCATGAGCACCAGTTAAGGACACATTAATTTACGGGGATATTAAGTGATTTGCCCAGAATCACAGGATGTTGAGCTGACTGAGGAGTCTTGAACCTGGTTCCCCAGCTCCGAAGTCTGTAGCACTGGCCATTAAGCGACATCCTCTGCCCACTTTCATGGTTAACAGTTGCTTCTGTTTAGGCGGTGCTAACAGGAGAAATTGGCTGGTGCAAGCTGCCTCCTGACGAGAGCCCAGGCACTTATTTTTTTTACAAATTAACCACTGATTTTATTAGAGGTGGGCAAGCCAAAAATTAACAGGGAGAGCAGAGCCGAGCCAGAGCCGAGCTACGGGTCTGGCTCAGATCTTAAAGCCTGTGCACGAATCGAGCCCTGGAAAACGTTTGCTATGTAAATCATAAAACAAACATTATGTAAACTATAAGGGCTCTTCAAAATTCAAAAAAGTGTATTTCTTTACCATGTAGAAGCTTTGCCATTAATAGTCAGATTATAGAACTGCACTGAAAAGTACTTATTAAAAGTGATAGTTTCTAAACATAAACAATTAGTGAACTAAGAGACGAGACAACTGACATGTAAACCCTGTACATAACCCAGAACATTTTAGAGCTGCATTATAGTTCTATTAAATCAAACACAATAGGTTTTAGTAAAACTTGTATCCTGAACTCACGTTCGAAAGGGCTTTCATACACGGTAATGAAGAAAAAAGTGTTTTGGTAAAATAAAATATTTGCCTATGGTCACACAATTTAAGCTGGTAGGCACAATTTACCAAGGTTTTCCGGTTTTACTTTGTACAAATCAGGCAGTAAATGGGTATCTATTTGTCTTTCCTATGTTAAGGCTTTGTTTTCACCTTTCTGCAGCTTTTATATAGCGCAAACTTGGCACGCTTTACATGGGCACCAGTTACATTACACAAGGTCGCATTCATTGTTTATAGGCAATGGGGATATTAAACGCTTTGCCCAGAATCACAGAATGCTGAGTGGACCCCGATACTCCAACGGGGTTCCCCAGCTGCAAAGTTGGCACATCCTGGGTAGAGGGGGCAAGCAGAAGCCACATGAAAGCTCGGCTCGAGGTTCCAACAGGACCTCGAGTTGAGACAGAGCCAGGCTTCAGGCTCGACCTTGGCTCGAGCTTTGAGTGGCTCGTCCACCTCTACATTTGTTACTCACCACTTCAAAGGCAGACTCATTTTAAGTGTCTGCATTAGGGCCCAAGGAATCCAACCCATGCTGTGTCACAGGGCCCAAACGGCGAACACTGCATTAGCTGCCACCCACGCAGCCATAGAAGTAGAACCAAATAATCTATGACTGCACGGGTGGGTATTATGAATGCGCAAGTAAGTTCGTCTGTTTTGTCGGTCCACAGATCCTTTAACACTATCCCTCAACGACACAAATGTATTTACCTTGTAAACGTTGTACACGGCAAAATATCGCCGCTTTCCAGTTATCTATTGTTACCCGTCAGTCTCATTGGGAATATTCCACATTCTGTTTAATGCTGACTATATCCTGTACATTTTCCACTGGGGATAATGTGTAATTCTCAATAGTGCAGTGGCACCGCCCAAAGGTCGAAGAGGACAGACAAGTTCAAGGAGCTTGAAGTACCCCTGTGCCCGGTAATAGGCAGCTGCATTTGTTCCACGTACCTCAGCTTATCTCTGCCGAGTGGCGCATTCAGAAGGTGCCCTCACTATACATGAGTGGTTCCGTTCGGCGGGCCTGGTGCTGCTGCTAGTAACTGTTGAACGGATGACTCGTGGTGGGGTGGGGTGGGGTGGGGTGCGCGCATGCGAGTATGCTGGGGCGTGGCAATTTAAAAAAAATCTGCGCACGCTGCCTGCTGCCGCAAAGCCCCTGCCCGGCAGAACCAAAATCCAGCCCAATGACTCAGTGTCCCGAGGCCCGCCCACCGGCAACAACACTCAACTAAGGGCCGCCATCACTAAACATTTAATGATTTTTCATGAATCTAACTGGATGCTCTTGCCTCAGCCTCGGCTCAGTCTCACAGCCGCAAGGCCCGCAACACCACTACTGACCGGCACATTCACTCGGGACTGGAGCTGGTCATGAACACAACACTCTGCGGCTGCGCCGAGGTAAACTGAATTAAATACATCAATGCAATATCCAATATGTCACCTCCAAGTGCAGCAGATGGGTGCAGAGTGTAGACCCGGCCCTGATAAGAAAGTGCTGGTGCTAAGCACCAGAAAGCGCCGGCACAAATTAAGCACTGAGTGAGGGCACCTTCTGAATGCGCCACTCGGCAGAGATAAGCTGAGGTACGTGGAACAAATGCAGCTGCCTATTACCGGGCACAGGGGTACTTCAAGCTCCTTGAACTTGTCTGTCCTCTTCGACCTTTGGGCGGTGCCACTGCACTATTGAGAATTACACATTATCCCCAGTGGAAAATGTACAGGATATAGTCAGCACTAAACAGAAGGTGGAATATTCCCAATGAGACTGACGGGTAACAATAGATAACTGGAAAGCGGCGATATTTTGCAGTGTACAACGTTTACAAGGTAAATACATTTGTGTCATTGAGGGATAGTGTTAAAGGATCTGTGGACCGACAAAACAGACGAACTTACTTGCGCATTCATAATACCCCCCCGTGCAGTCATAGATTATTTGGTTCTACTTCTATGGCTGCGTGGCTGGCAGCTAATGCAGTGTTCGCCGTTTGGGCCCTGTGACGCAGCATGGGTTGGATTCCTTGGGCCCTAATGCAGACACTTAAAATGGGTCTGCCTTTGAAGTGGTGAGTAACAAATGTAGAGGTGGACGAGCCACTCAAAGCTCGAGCCAAGGTCGAGCCTGAAGCCTGGCTCTGTCTCAACTCGAGGTCCTGTTGGAACCTCGAGCCGAGCTTTCATGTGGCTTCTGCTTGCCCCCCTCTACCCAGGATGTGCCAACTTTGCAGCTGGGGAACCCCGTTGGAGTATCGGGGTCCACTCAGCATTCTGTGATTCTGGGCAAAGCGTTTAATATCCCCATTGCCTATAAACGATGAATGCGACCTTGTGTAATGTAACTGGTGCCCATGTAAAGCGTGCCAAGTTTGCGCTATATAAAAGCTGCAGAAAGGTGAAAACAAAGCCTTAACATAGGAAAGACAAATAGATACCCATTTACTGCCTGATTTGTACAAAGTAAAACCGGAAAACCTTGGTAAATTGTGCCTACCAGCTTAAATTCTGTGACCATAGGCAAATATTTTATTTTACCAAAACACTTTTTTTCTTCATTACTGTGTATGAAAGCCCTTTCGAACGTGAGTTCAGGATACAAGTTTTACTAAAACCTATTGTGTTTGATTTAATAGAACTATAATGCAGCTCTAAAATGTTCTGGGTTATGTACAGGGTTTACATGTCAGTTGTCTCGTCTCTTAGTTCACTAATGGTTTTTGTTTAGAAACTATCACTTTTAATAAGTACTTTTCAGTGCAGTTCTATAATCTGACTATTAATGGCAAAGCTTCTACATGGTAAAGAAATACACTTTTTTGAATTTTGAAGAGCCCTTATAGTTTACATAATGTTTGTTTTATGATTTACATAGCAAACGTTTTCCAGGGCTCGATTCGTGCACAGGCTTTAAGATCTGAGCCAGACCCGTAGCTCGGCTCTGGCTCGGCTCTGCTCTCCCTGTTAATTTTTGGCTCGCCCACCTCTAATAAAATCAGTGGTTAATTTGTAAAAAAAATAAGTGCCAGGGCTCTCGTCAGGAGGCAGCTTGCACCAGCCAATTTCTCCTGTTAGCGCCGCCTAAACAGAAGCAACTGCTAACCATGAAAGTGGGCAGAGGATGTCGCTTAATGGCCAGTGCTACAGACTTCGGAGCTGGGGAACCAGGTTCAAGTTTCCTCAGTCAGCTCAACATCCTGTGATTCTGGGCAAATCACTTAATATCCCCGTAAATTAATGTGTCCTTAACTGGTGCTCATGAAAAGCTCTGATGTTAATGATTAAGTGCTGTGTTGATGATTAGGTGCTGAGCACTGGAAACCACCAGCTAAAATTAAGCACTGAGTAAAACCCAGCCATAAATGGGCACTCTTAAAACAACAACTAAGCCTAAAGAGGGAGCAGAGGTTTAATAGTCAGCTTAACAACTCTTTTGGCAAGTGGAAACGGAAGAGGAATTCACAGATAAGGCAGCTCAGCCCGAGCTAAAGTTAATAGTCATGTTTTTTAGTATTCTCCAAATGTGTGCCTTGCAGGAAGATGACAGTGCATCTGCACAAGACGTTCATAGTTTAAATCTTGATATGTATAGTAAATGTAACACTTTGGGTAGTGCCTTCAGAAGAGGGCAGAATAAATGAAAATCAAAGACAACACTTATACCATACCTCTTCTTGTGTGAGAGTGGGTGAATGGACGGTATAAATGGCCATAGACCTAGAAAAAGTTGGTGCAGGGCTTTCAATGTCGTTTCTCACAAGCTCCTTTCAAGGGCTGATGTGAACTCAGCTAGCACAGTTATCCTAACAGAGTTGGTTTTTTTCCACAATTCAAGTGTTACACTCTAGCTTTCCTAGTTTGATTGTAAAGGCCGTCCTTTGCCCAGGTTCTGTGATGATGGTTATATTTTGTTTCATATGGGGACCTACAGTCCAAATGATTTCATTACAAGACTGGAGGCTGAATTACATCTGGTTCTTCGTTACATTAAATTCTAGCAGCAAAATTTCACAAGCATATTTAAATCAGAAATTCATCAAAACCTGAGAAGATCAATAATTCAGTAAAGTTAACTTACTAGGGGGCTGATTCACAAAGGGCCTTAACACTCGTGGCAGAGGACCCGCAGTTGTGTCAACAGTGCCCGCACTCATGGTAGGGGCCTCTACACTCATCGTGGGACCTCCGCAACGAGTAACTGCAGTGGGGAGGTCCCGCCATGAGTGCGCCCCTCTGCTACGACTGCCTGGAGGGCGGAGGCCCTTTGTGAATCGGCCCTTAGGTGTTCAAAATCACATATCATAGAGGGTCCTATGGCATCACTGTCCTTGGATAAATAGTTGTGAATAAGAGCGACAACTTCCTCTTCTTTGCTGCTCTAGCAGAAAATACATTTCTCTTTGTTATTCATCTTTTACTCTTCACCATTTTAATTTACTCCTTGTAACAATATTTCATACCTTCAATATGCTTTACGGGGTGGGGTTAGGGATATATAAAAAGGTGGGGGTGTATTGTCCTTTCCCCAAATCAGCACATATAGCACTGGCATTGTCCCTTTTCAATGCATTAGTGATTTTAGCTAATTTATTCCAAAATTGTACTTTAAATGCACGTTTGATTTAATCTTTTTCAAAATTTTCACAGGGCAGGAAACCTTTCAAAACCTTACTATGAGGAAGGCTCCGTTGCTGAAATTCAGATCGGGTATTACATCTGACTTTTCGCAGTGCCAGTTGTGGATGTGAGTGGAGCTAATAGAGTAAGTGGGTGGAGCCAGTGGAGGGAGTGGGTGGAGCCAGAGAAAAGTAGGTGTGGCCTCTGACAAACATTTGAGCACCTGCACTTCAAATTTTACAAATTAAGCACTGGTAGATTCCAATTAGCAGAAAGACGGGTAGGTAAAACAAAGTGGGCAGTTTTAAACGCATGCCTGCAGAGTAGCCTTATACGAGTGTCCCACGGTATGACGTTTAAACGTGTATGTCTTGTACAAATCTTAACATGTTGTAGAAATGTTTAGCCACTAAAAAGTCTATTATAACCTTTGCAAAGGAAATGGCCTCTTCGAGCCAAGGTACATTCGTTTTGAGACAGTGCAGCCTAACCACGGATAAAAGCAGATCCCATCTGGCGAGATCGGGAGGCCCTGGACTGCTACAAGCTAACCCTGCTGCGTGCGAATCAGAGACAGGATAGGCTGTTCTGACGCAAGGCCTGTGGGGCTTGCAGCTATATACCAGCTAGGGGGACTGGAAACAACAGCACCTACACATGCAAACATGCACAGGAACATACTGGCACTCACATATGCTGGCATATCAGTCAATACATTTCTTTTTACAAATGCTTAGCGTAGCAGGGCAAACCCCCGGTTGGTCTGGCCCCCAACTGCCCGAAGGAGTAACGGGGCGCCGTCGCGGTTTTCCAGGAACCTGCCCTGAGGCTCCTGGTCTTTGGCTCTGGCACCCCTATTGTGCCGCGCAGAGGTACCCTTACTGTACCCGTCTGCTTCCAGATCGCCCTGTAACTCCGCCTGCAACACAAAAGAAAACATTAAAACTTTCTAAGTACCCTGTCCGCCAGCCTGCACGCCGGGTAAGAGGTGGGGTGGGAGACGGCGTGGCTGGGGAACAGAGGACGCCAGGAAGGGCGGGGGAGGCATATATACCCTCCCCCACCTCGGCACACCGGTTGTGACGCCCTTAGCGCGCCACGGCGAGCGGACTCCTAACAGGAGCCCAACCACTAGTGAGGGGTGTGTCAGTGCCCAAATGGCACTAAAGTGCCGCCCTTTTAGGGTGGCCCCCTGCGGGGGCCGCGGGCAGCCGCAGAGATGTCCTGGCGCACCCTGCTGCAGTCGTGTTGCCATCACTTATAGGTCTCCTGCGAGTCTCGGTAAGCAGCAGATTCTACCTCTGAGACTGACATGATTGTCGCAGCTAATCAGCAGCACCTTTATATTCTACTGAGCTTGCTATCCGTATGAGTACCGGTACTCTAATTGGCCAAAGAGAAGTGCCGTTACTCACGGGGTGAAAAATCTGAAGTGCCGCTACTCAGTAACGGTGAGTACTGGCCCATTTAAAGCACCGGACAAGGGGCAGTTGTGTTTTACACTGAAAGTAATACTTGTGAGCACATTTCCCCGCATGGTGAGTAGATCCCCTGTGTATGGAATTTTATCATTTGGATACTGTTTTCCAAACAATGTGAAAATATTGCCGCTCGGGCAGGTCACTGTTAAACTGACACTTTCTTATTGTATGCTTGGTTCAAAATGCCGTTTCCCCAGATAATGAACACTATTCTGACAACTATACTTTATAGTAATGCACGTGGATTTTCATGTGACGTTCCATAAAGCTAGTTTTGGTTGAATGAACTTCTTCCCTTTGCAAATCACAGGCTCATACAGTCGTTGCATTTTTTCCAAAGCTACCTCTGTCACATTTTTCTAGCTGAAAGTTAAGACATGGCAGCCACTTCCTTTCCTTTCTTGTTATTCGCTGATATGTGTCATTTATAGGGGGGGCAATGGAGGGGGGGGGGGGCGCACAGGATACTTTGTTACGTTAAGAGGATGCTTTAGGCAGGAGTGCACCACAAAGTATCAAGGTATCTTATTATCCAGCAGCGGTTGCTCTAGGATTACGGCTACCCCGATCCCCACCTCCAATCTCGATATCATTACTGGAGTTAAATGTATATTTTCAATGCATTGCTGAGGGTTCTCCTCCTCCAAGGTGTGTGATGTACAGCCAGATTATGTCACTCCCCTCTGCCTCAGCAACAACACATGGGTGCCTGCAGTAAGAGTGGCTATGGAGGTAAACCGTAAACGTGTGAGAAAACAGGTACTTTATTACAGGCGACCTCACTGCTTAATTTGAGCCGGTGGGGCCCACCTGCACTGATCTTTGCTATAGCACGTATTCTAGCTCATCAGCAGTGGCGGCCCGTGCAGATAAGTGCTTGGCGATGCGGAGAGTGGAAGGTAAGTGGTTTTATTTATTTTACATTCCCTATCCCGTCGTTTGTCACTTTCACACCCCGCCCCCACCCCACTGCGCTTACCTGTACGGGCAGGCACTGCTCATCAGACTGACAAAGCAAGAGAATGAAAAAACACAAAAGTGACAAAGGAGGAGCAAGAGGAGGGCGGAAGAGCAGTGACAAAGAAAGCAAGCAGGGATGAAAAAGAACCTGCAAGGGTGAGAGAAAGGGGCATGGAGTGTGCTGGTAGATGAAAGACGTGAGATCAAAAGTAGCCTTGGTATTCGGCACACCAACATTTTATATCATCGGCCAAGGGTTCTGAGCAAAACTTCAGGCGCTGACAGTACAGTTCCCCATGTGCTTATTTGTACGTTTGTGTTAGAAACATGGTGATGCCAGAAGAACTTGCAGCTTCGGGGCAGATTTATTAAGAATTCAAGCAACACAGTGCAACAAGGAAAGTTGCTGCACTCAGTTGCATGAATGGGAGAGAGCAGAAATGTGCATTATCTACTCAGATATGGTGCACTTCGGCTCTCTCCCAGCGTTGTTGCACTGTGTGCTGCCTATTGGCAATGCAGGCAGCCTTACATCAAGATGGCTTTCCGCAACACATGTGGAAAGAGGAAATAATGAGGAGAAATAAAGATATTTCTCTTCATTACGCCTCTGTCGAGTAGATGCACCCTTTTGGCGTAAACCCAGATTTAGAATTCTTTGTAAATCAGAGTTTGCATCAAAATACATTTTTGGATGGATGGGAATGCCCAAGTAATGCCGATGTGTTGCATTGCTTTACTTTGTATTTACTAAACCTCTCAAAGTCACACAAAGTGACTTTGTGTGGCTTAGTAAATGCCAAGAAAGATTTTGCATCTGGAATGCACCACATAGTAAATCTGGCCCTAAATATTTTATAGATATGCACCCCTTGTTCTGATAATTATGATGCTTCCTGTCCAGCCCAAACATTCCAACAGACAGGATGTTTTAACACAGAGGTATAATACAGTGAAGTTCAATTAGAGGTGAACTGTTTGGTGGTCAATTAAAAGCAAATGAGAAAGCTTCTTCATTTTAGAATCCTGGCCATCTGAACGGAGTTTTCCCTCACCAACTCTCAACCCGGTTGTTAGAAATGGGGTCTCTAGTTGGCAGTGGTTTACACCCTGTCCAAGTAGGGACCCTCAATCTAGTCAGGGTTACACCCTCAGAATAACCCGTGCTCACTACCTTGGTAGCTTGGCAAAAGCAGTCAGATTTATCTCAGAGGCAATTTGCACACACACACACACCCACACCCACACACACACACACACACACACACACACATACACTCTAACACAGTGAAAACACTACAAAAGGAGTCCACACCAGTTTAGAAAAATAGCCAATTATTATCTGAATCAAACAAGACCAAAACAACAGAAATCCAACATACAAAAGTCAAAATATCACTTTTAAAAGATTAAAGCAAGTTTAGTCCTTAGAAATTATTGAATGCGCTTGATCAGGACAAAGTGCCTTAGGTGCATCAAAAATCAAGGACGATGCAAGGTGCAGGGAAGGTGAAGCGTTGAAAAAACAAGTGATGCATCGGTTCCTTACTGCTAAAGGGGAGGTTATGCGTTGGTTCCTTACTGCTAGGCAGGGGAGGTGATGAGTTGGTTCTTTACTGTTGCAGGGGAGGTGATGCGTCGGTTGCGGACATGATGCGTTGGTTCCTTACTGCTGTGCGGTGTCGAAGAAATCAGCGCCCAGGGACGATGCATTGAAAAAACAGTCACGCTGCATCGATTCCAAAGCAATGTAGCAGGCGCTGCGTCAGAGTCAGGGAGGTGCGTTGCAAACTTTGGTGATGCGGTGCTTGAAACTCAAGCAGCAGCAGTTCTTCTGATGCGCTGTGACGGAAAGCTGGGGCCTGTGTTGTAAGCCATGGTCAAGGCATCAAGCGGGGACTATGCTCCAGTGCTGGCAGCGCAGATAAGTCGGGTTTTACAGCGTTGCACTGGTTCGGAATTACCACCAGCTCACCAGAACTCCCTTCCAAAGGCCCAGGAACTGGATTTGGCATCACTTGGCAAGACAGGATTTCAGCAGAAGAGCCCAGGTGCTGGTAAGTGAAGTCCTTGATGGCCTTGAGACTTCTTAAGAGGAGGCAAGCTAAACTCAAGCCCTTGGAGACCCTTGGAAGCAGGATGTAGAAAGCAAAGTCCAGTCCTTTCACTCCCAGGAGAGAAGCAACAAGCAGCAGGCCAACACAGCAAAGCAAACAGCAAAGTGGCAGTCCCTCCTGACAGCTTATCCAGCTCTTCTTCCTGGCAGTATGTCCTCAATCCAAAAGTGTTCTTAGTATATGGTGTCAGAGGTCCAGTACTTATACCTTTTTAGCCTTTTAAGTAGGCAAACATCAAAGGAAAGTATTTGTAGTGCACAAGACCCTGCCTTTCACTGCCCTGGCTCCAGACACACTA
Organism: Calotriton arnoldi; assembly: GCA_963921515.1. Classification (NCBI taxonomy): domain Eukaryota; kingdom Metazoa; phylum Chordata; class Amphibia; order Caudata; family Salamandridae; genus Calotriton; species Calotriton arnoldi. The sequence goes on from CAWUFW010000182.1 coordinate 794,282, forward strand.
CAGGGGGTGGAGACTTTGTGTAAGGACAGGCACAGCCCTATTCAGCCTTGTGATGGGCCATCAGGATATGCAGGGCGCACCTCAGTTCCCTTTGTTTGACTGTCTAGAGTGAATGCACAAACAGCCCAACTGTCATCCTAACCCAGACGTGTATTCAGAGGAAGGCAGAGGCACAGAATGGTTAAAGCAAGAAAATGCCAACTTTCTAAAAGTGGCATTTTCAGACCTGCAATTTGACAACCAATTTCACTAAAAGATGTATTTTTAAATTGTGAGTCCAGAGACCCCAAACTCCAATTTTCTATCAGCTCCCAATTGGAAGATACACATTTAAGATGTTATAAGTCAGCTCCAATGCTAACCTATGGGAGAGATAGGCTTTGCTGTAGTGAAAATCGAAATTTGCAGTATTTCACTACCAGAACATGTAAAACACAAAAGTACATGTCCTACCTTTTAAATACACTGCACCCTGCCCATGGGGCTACCTTGGGCCCACCATAGAGGTGCCGTACATGTAGTAAAAGAGAAGGTTTGAGCCTGGCAAATGGGTGCACTTGCCAGGTCGAATTGGCAGTTTAAGACTGCACACACAGATACTGTAGTGGCAGGTCTGAGACATGTTTGCAAGGCTACTCTTGTGGGTGGCACAATCAGTGTTGCAGGCCCACTAGTAGCATTTGATTTACAGGCCCGGGCACACACATTGCACTGTACTAGGGATGTACTAGTAAATCAAATAAGCCAATAATGGAGAAACCACCAACTACCATTACATTTTAGACAGGAAGCACATGCACTTTAGCACTGGTCAGCAGTGGTAAAGTGCCCAGAGTCCTAAAGCCAGCAAAATCGAAATACAGTACACAGTCAAAGACAGGGGAAACCACACCAAACGATGCCAGGCCTAACAGTGGTGGTTCTATTTTTTGTTTTTTCTATTTCCGAGTCACCTTGGGAGTCTAAATAAATTCTGAATCTACACTTTAAATACCCACACCAGAAGTGTCATGTTAAATACGAGTGCAAGTTACAAGTCTTTAAAGAGCACTGGCGGCATATACAACCAGAAAACTTCAAGTGGAAATTTAAAGTATAATTATGTCAAGTCCTATATGATGTAGTTCTACAGGTAGCAATCTAGTAAACTGCTCCCTTAACTCTTTCTTTCCACTGACAGTGCCAAAGTCACTGCTGATTTATTGAAGGTAGCGCTATAATTGAGCGATTACGGAATTGGCTAAATTGTAATATGTTCTAAAGAACAACATAAGACGTTTTTCATTGTGTACCAAGCAGCAATGATCTTCTGCATGAAGTACTGGTAGTTCGTCAAAACATGATGGCAAAAAGGTGAATTATTGAGCATAACAACCTGCCATAAGAATACAAGCAGTTGAAAATATCTGTATACTATTTCACTTGCCCAATCATTTTCCTCAGTTATGTATTCCATTTTATTTCGTTTTCCCATACTATGCATTCCAAGGGCATCATCACTTCTATGATATGGACAGCAATCAACTTAAAAGTGAATGGTTGGAAAAAATAAATATCATAGATACCTCAGAATATTAAACCCAGACAACAGAGCTAGTTGCATCTTACAGGCTCAACAGAGAAGTGCTGTCGCTCAGGTTACACAGGCCTTACTAGAAGACCAGCAATTCAAGTTTGACAGACATATACATCAGACAGCAGTAGAGTTATTGTCATAAAAACCTTTACATAGTTGATGGCCTTCCACATGAGCCACTTGATTGACAGCCATGGCAGCAAATGCCATCAGGCACCAAGGAATCTTTATCAACAGATCTCCTGAACGTATCACGAGGTATTGTTCAAAGATCAGCCTTAAACATATGACTGGCTTATTAGTGTCTGAATAGACACACATTTTGCAACCGTGTCTTGCTTTTAATTTTTCATAAATTATTTCAGTGCCATCAAAATAAAGCTCAACATTTCAAGAGCAAAAACATTTTTATGACAAAATTTCAGTTTTTTCATTTTAGAAACAACGTAAGGGGACCCCAATCATCTGCTTGTTATTCTGCGCACATGTACTGCCTTCACATAAACATATTCTACCTTACATGCCCGGGTGTCACCATTAAATGCCAGGGATGCCCATTATATGCAAGGGATTTCCACCATTATGACAGGAGGGCCATAATTGTGTCAGGAATGGCTAAGGTGACAGAGGTCTGGTGGCTAGATGGATGAGGTACTGTTCTGCCAAAGGGAGAAAACACCCTAACATACAACCAGGTTCATTTTGCTTTTTACTCAGCTATCTGCTCTTGCTCTGGCTCCAGGGTCCTCTCTGGCATTATGTCACATTCTCTATATATTCTTTTATAGAATGGGACCTGTAACGTGGCCAATAGGCATACAATGGTAGCATTGTGATTGGTCAAGTTGCAGGCCCCACCAAGTGAATTAGCGTCAGTGTGGGATAATGAGAGCAGGCTCTGCAATTGACTGCCTGGCATCCTGTACATGGGTGTACAGGGCTCTGCTTTAGAGGTAAGGGGCATCTTTTCATATCAAAATCTTTTTTAAAAAAAATCCTTAGCACACCTGCCTTCCTAAGCAAAAAATGTGTATCTGTAATGGCCCACTTAGCCCTCAAAGCTATTTTTCCCTCAGATAACCTCAGCCAGCCCTCTAAGACACCCAGCCAACCAGAAGAGATCTTAAACAGTCCCACAGTCAACCATAATTTAGTTCACAGTCATCCACAACCACCCTCAGACACAGCAGCGGCCCGTCCCCTGCCAAAGTGGCAGGGCAGACCGGAGGAGGGAGCCATGGGGTGGTTCGGGGGACAAAATAAAAAATTTAAAAAATAAACTTACTTGATCGCCTCCGCCGTCCGCTCCATCGTGCTCTTCCTGCTTCTGGGACAGGCTCCAAGACTGCACTGCGGCCAATCATGACGCTGCAGGAAAGCAGCATCAGGATTGGCCTGAGCGCTGGGACTTTGCGCTCCCAGGCAGACTGGGAGCCTGTGCCTGCTTTCTCCAGCCCCAGCAACGGAGCTAGGGCTGGAGAAAGCTTCACTGCACATGAGGATTTGGCCGTCCTGAAACGGCTGGCCAAACCCTCATGCGCAGTGAAGGGAGTGCCCACCACTCCCCCAACATAGTGTCATCCCCTGGACCCGCCCCCAAGACTCATCAGAGTCCTAGGGGCGGGTCCGAGGGAAATAAAATAGAATGGTAATAAAACGGGTTTAAAACCTGTTTTGTTTGGGGGTGGTGGCGGGGGGGGGGGGAACTGCCGCTGCTCAGACACCTTCTGCTGGTGCTCTGATACAGTCCGAGACAGTTAGCGAACAGATACCCTCTGCTAGGCCTGCAATCCTTTCTCTTTGTACTGACAGTGTCATAAAACTTTGTATGGAACCCTCAGCTGGCTCTAACCCAGCCGCAGATTCACTCAACCTACTGTTGGCACACCATAAGGCAACCAGAGCTAGAGCTGGCGCACCTTCTTTGGTTCCTCAGAAGTTCAGAAATAAGCTTATTGTGTCAGAAGAGACCCTTATTTAGAGTGTGACACCTTCCCTAATGTCTTTATTTCTCCCATAGATTCCATCAGTCAGACCTCACATACCTAAAGCCACACTAGGCTGGTCTGCAAAGCCCTGCAGGCTCCACTGTCGGGTATTAAAGCCCCACCACCTACCCTCGTGTGCCTGTGGATAGCCCTATAAACATTTATGGACCTCAGAATCCTCCAGACCACGTTTACAGTGCCTCATGCACACTAGCACACATTCTCCTGACTCACTGTGCCCCACTCACCTGTCTTAGACTCCTGGTGTTAGAACCGGGGTCTCCAGTTGGCCCGAGTCCGCACCCGAGTCCAAGTAGGGACCACCGATTCCGACAAGTTAGCTTGGCGCGAGGCAGGTAGGCGCGCACGAGGCAATGTGTAAAGCGATTGTGCAGCACACATCCACACTGACGCAGTAAAACACACACAAAAGAAGCGCCACTCCAGCTTTATGCAAAAACTTAGGTATCTTTATCTCTAGTTCAGGAGAGATTGGTCATAATGACATGCACTTGTAATCATAACTTTCCTCGGGGTGAGTAATCACAACAACATGTTCAGGTTTAAGGAGTCCTTTGACTCTGACAGTTATGCAGAACAGATAATTCCTTGAGGCGGTTACACATCAGTCTCAGGGGGTTCAATAGCAGCGATATGCACATATAATCAGGACTTTCACGTTGCAAGATAACCATGAACGAAATGTATCGGCTCACGAGTCTCTTTAGCTCACATTCATGTAAAATAGGGGAGGCTGTGGTGCGGGACACGGTTCACAAGAATCACCAGTTCAGTCTCTGGGGCCCCCCCTCGCACAGGAATGGGGAGAGGGGGTGTGTCCCGTAGCTGCTTGGTCCACTCGTGGCACGGTCAAATCCCGCTGGCAAATGAGTGTTCCACAATGATCCCCGGCCCACCAGCACTCCGGTATAGTCCCCGGCAGGCCCGCTATCTAGTGATGGGGCTCTGAGTCGAATGTGGCAATCCCTGGCGCGCTTGCTGGAAGAGTGCTGCTCCCCAAAAGGGAAGCCAAGCAAGCGCGAAGCCCAGATTCCCGGAACCCGGCCAGCCCGCAGCCCCTTGCAGCAGTCTGGTGGTGCTGAGGCGTTACCTGGGGAAGCGGGTGCGGCGCTGGTGCGAGGCTCCTCTGACTCCGGGGCTTCTGTCCCAGTTGGTGCTGCACGGCTGAGGAGTGAGACAGTCCTTCCGGCCCCAAGCACGGTCTCCTCGGCTAGATGCTGACGTCAGCGGGGGCGCGCCTCCGTGGTGCCCCCCCTCGCACAGGAATGGGGAGAGGGGGTGTGTCCCGTAGCTGCTTGGTCCTCTCGTGGCACGGTCAAATCCCGCTGGCAAATGAGTGTTCCACAATGATCCCTGGCCCACCAGCACTCCGGTATAGTCCCCGGCAGGCCCGCTATCTAGTGATGGGGCTCTGAGTCGAATGTGGCAATCCCTGGCGCGCTTGCTGGAAGAGTGCTGCTCCCCAAAAGGGAAGCCAAGCAAGCGCGAAGCCCAGATTCCCGGAACCCGGCCAGCCCGCAGCCCCTTGCAGCAGTCTGGTGGTGCTGAGGCGTTACCTGGGGAAGCGGGTGCGGCGCTGGTGCGAGGCTCCTCTGACTCCGGGGCTTCTGTCCCAGTTGGTGCTGCACGGCTGAGGAGTGAGACAGTCCTTCCGGCCCCAAGCACGGTCTCCTCGGCTAGATGCTGACGTCAGCGGGGGCGCGCCTCCGTGGAGTCCCGGTTGCTAGGCGACGCCTGGCTTCCGCGCGGCTTCCCCGCTGGCGATATTTAACCCCTTGCGGACTCGGGGCTGGCAGCGGTGATTTTGGGAGTTTCAAACAGCGTTTCGGTTGCACTCTTACTCGGGCCCGTAGCGGTGACGTGGGGAGCAATTTGCAGGAGACTTCAGCTCGGGCCCGCGGCGGTGATCTCGGGGCAGGTTTCACAGGGGTTGCCCTGCACCGGAGCGGTAACGCTGCACAGAGGATCGCAGCTCCTCTCGGTACACGCACACCACGGCGGCGATGTAACTGGAAAGTGAGGCACTCTTCCACACGGCAATCCTCGCGACCGATGCCGGTTGCCCAGTAACATGCGCCTAGCGCTCACAGGCAGTTTAAAAGTGCCGAGGCAGTTTGAAGAAACCTTATTGTCCCCGTGATCCCCCTCTAGTCAGGGGGCCAGTCAGTGTGCTGTGGAGACACTCTGGAGATGTTATTTAGTCTCCTCTTGGCAGGGCCAGATCAGCCGGCAGTAGGGCAGCTCAGCAACAACCGGGCAGCAGTTCCTAGGAACAGTCAGCTCCAGCAGAGTGGCAATCCTCCTAGCGCAGCAGTCTGTACTCCAGCAGAGTTTCGTCTTGACCCAGCAGTGTAACAGAGATGTGTGGCCAGCAATCCCCCTCTTATACCCTCAAGTCATGTGACCAAAGAAAAGGCAGCAAGTTCTGGCGGCAACCTGGGGGGGTTGGAAGGTTCTGGAAAAATCTAGGGCTCTATGGTGTTCCCTGTCCCCTCTGTCCTGTCTGTCTACGGTGACAAGAGGCGGGGTCGTAAGGGCTACAGTAACATCCAGTCCCAGCCTAATCCAACTACTGGCGCGCAGACAGGACAGTGGCCTCACCGCAGTAGCAGGGGCCTGTGGCAACCATGTTTGTAAGAGAGAGCACCTGCACCTCAGCACTGTTTAGCAGCGGTAAGGTGCCCAGAGTCCTATGTCCAACAAAAAACGGTGGTCAGTAAAGAGGCACAAAAAGGGGAAAAATGTAGGGGAAGACCACCCCAGGGCTAACAGGTCTAACACGCGTCCCCCCCAGCCGAAAGTGGGGAGAGCTACCCAACCTCTAGGGAGTTCTCGTCACTAAGGCGGAAAAACCTAGAGAGACCGTCAGCATTGGCGTGGTCTACTCCGGGTCGGTGTTCCACCCTGAAGTCCATACCCTGGAGGGAAATGGATCACCTCAACAATTTAGGGTTCTCGCCCCTCATTTGCATGAGCCACCGGAGGGGCCGGTGGTCGGTCTGAATCAGGAAGTGGGAGCCAAAGAGGTATGGCCTCAGCTTCTTCAGAGCCCAGAACACCGCGAAAGCTTCTCTTTCTATCGTACTCCACCATTGTTCCCGGGGGAGTAGCCTCCTGGAAATGAAGGCCACGGGTTGGTCTAGGCCCTCCTCGTTGAGTTGCGAGAGCACTGCCCCAATGCCATGTTCAGAGGCGTCCGTTTGCACAATAAATTCCTTAGCAAAGTCCGGGGCCCTAAGCACCGGAGCAGTGCACACAGCCTGCTTGAGGGACTCAAAAGCTTTCTGGCAAGCTTCGGTCCAAATCACTTTCCTCGGTTGCTTCTTGGAGGTTAGCTCCGTCAAGGGGGCCACAATACTGCCATACCCCTTGACAAACCGGCGGTAATATCCAGTGAGGCCCAGGAAAGCCCTGACCTCCGTCTGGGTCCTGGGCGGCTCCCAGGCGAGGATGGTTTTGATCTTGGCCTGTAGGAGTTGCACCTTACCCCCGCCCACCAGGAGTCCCAGGTAGACTACGGATCCCTGTCCGATCTGGCATTTGCTAGCCTTGATGGTCAGGCCCGCCTGCTGCAGGGCCTGCAGCACCTCCCGTAGGTGACTCAGATGCTCCTCCCAGCTGCCGCTGAAGACGGCTATGTCATCCAGGTAGGCAGCGGAGAAGGCCTCTAAACCGGACAGTACTCGGTTCACCAGCCACTGGAAGGTGGCAGGAGCGTTTTCAGTCCAAAGGGCATCACCCTAAACTGGAAGTGGCCTTCTGGGGTGGAGAAAGCGGACTTCTCCTTGGCCCCTTCCGTCAGGGCGATCTGCCAGTACCCTGACGTAAGGTCAAAGGTACTCTAGTATCGGGCAGCCCCCAGCCGATCAATGAGCTCATCCACCCTAGGGATGGGATGAGCATCCGTCTTGGTCACTGAGTTGAGTCCTCGGTAGTCCACACAGAACCGAAGTTCGGGTGTGGTGCCTGGTGGGGCTGCTTTGGGTACCAAAACCACCGGACTGGCCCAGGGGCTGTTGGAGGGCTCAATCACCCCCAACTCCAGCATCTTTGTAACCTCGCTCTGGATGCTGGCCTTCACTTTATCCGACAGCCTATAAGACTTTGTTTTGACAGGGAGGCTGTCCCCGGTGTCCACATCATGGGTACACAGCTGGGTAATCCCAGGAATGAGAGAGAACAGGGAAGAGTACTGCTCCAATACCTGGCAGTAGTCCCTCTGTTGCTCAAGGGTCAAGGACGGGGAGAGAACCACTCCCTCCACCGATCCATCTTTCTCTTGGGACGCCAGAAGGTCCGGAAGAGGCTCACTCTCCTCCTCCTCGCTCCCATCAGTCACCATCAGGAGGGTGAGCTCAGACTCTCCTGGTGTGGCTTGAGGCGGTTGACATGCAACACTCGGTGGGGTTGCCGTGGGGTCTTAAGATCCACCAAGTAAGTGGCCTGGCCCTTCTTCTCCAGTATTTCATATGGACCAGTCCATCGGTCCTGGAGGGCGCTAAGCTCTCCGGGCTCCATGACCCACACCTTCTGTCCAGTGTCCAGTTCCACAGGGTGGGCATTCCGGTCATACCATTCTTTCATGGCCGCCTGGCTGGCCTCCAAGTTGTCCGATGCCTCTTTCCACAGCTCAGCCATCTGGCCGCGGAACGCCAACATGTAGCTCACTACATCTTGGGGGAGCCTCCTAGGAGGCTTCTCCCACCCCTCCTTCACTAGGCTGAGAGGTCCCCTGACAGGGTGTCCGTACAGAAGCTCAAAGGGGCTGAAGCCCACCCCCTTTTGCGGCACCTCCCTGTAGGAAAACAATAGGCAGGGCAAGAGGACGTCCCACTTCTTCCTCAGGTCCTCAGGCAGACTCCTGATCATGCCCTTCAGGGTCTTGTTGAATCTTTCAACAAGCCCGTTGGTCTGGGGGTGGTAAGGGGTGGAGAACTTGTAGGTCACCCCACACTCCTTCCACATGGCCTGCATATAGGCGGACATAAAGTTGGTGCCCCTGTCCGACACCACCACTTTGGGGAAGCCCACTCGGGTAAAAATCCCCATCAGGGCCCGCGCCACCGCAGGTGCAGTGATGGTCCTCAGAGGGATAGCCTCCGGGTACCTGGTGGCATGGTCCACCAGGACCAGGATGAACCGGTGAACAGCAGAGGTCGGCGGAGCCATCGGCCCCACAATGTCGATGCCCACTCGCTCAAAGGGGGTACCAACGACCGGTAGTGGTTCCAGGGGGACCTTCAATTTTGTCCCTGTCTTTCCACTAGCTTGACAGGTCACACAGGTCCTGCAAAAGGTATCAGACGAAATCCTCATCCGGGGCCAATAGAAGTGTGGGACTAGACGAGCAAAAGTTTTGTCTTGGCCCAAGTGTCCCGCCAAGGGGATCTCATGCGCTAACTCCAACAAAAAGGCCCGATAGCATTGGGGGACCACTAAGGCCCTAGATGACCCATGCACCGGAGCCTTGGGCTCACTGTAAAGGAGGCCGTCCTCCCAATAAATGTGGTAATTTCCTGAAACATTTCCGTCTGCTTGGGCGTCGGCCTGTCGCTGCATGCCCTCAAGGGTGGGGCACTCCTTCTGTGCCTGACAAAATTCCTCCCGGTTAGGCCCTCCTTCCACCTGCCACTCTGCAGGGGTTGGCAAGTCCCCCACGGGACCAACGTCACCCTCCGTGGACTCCGGTGCGACCACCGCAGGTGCCCTATCCATCTCACGTGGTGCGTTCTCCACAGCGTTTTCCTTGCTAGCAGCTGGCTGGGCCATTGTCCCAGGCTCCAGCCCTGGTTGACTCCCTTTCTGGGTAGCCATGGACCGGGTATTTACACAGGTCCACTCTGGTAATCCCAGCATCTCGGCGTGCGCTTTGAGCTCTACCTCCTTCCAGGCAGTGTGCTCAAGATCATTTCCCAACAGACAGTCGATTGGCATGGCAGGGCTTACTGCAACTCTGAGAAGGCCTGAGACCCCTCCCCACTCAAAGGGAACCTGGGCCACGGGATAGTGGCCCTCCCTGTTGTCAGCCATCACAACTGGGTGGAATACATCAGGCACCACCTGCTCCGGGGACACCAGCTGACTCCTTACCATCGTCATGCTGGCCCCTGTGTCCCTCAGAGCCTCCACCCCCCGACCATTGAGGGTGACCCACTGCCTATACTTGGTAGTATTTGCGGGCACATGGATCGTTGGGACCATCTCCCTGTCTCCCAGGGAAACTAGGGTCAACCCTGCCCACTCCCCCCCATTATCTAGGGGCAGCTCCTCCCCCAGCGCTACACTCGCCACCCGGGGTTCTTACCTCCAGTAGGGGCTGGGGTCCTTTTCCGACACTGGGGATCCCCTTGTAGTGTCCAACCTCCCCACACTCATAGCACCGGAAAATTCTGGGCTGCTGACCTTTGTCAGGATAAGTGGGCTTCTGGTAACCAGATTGGGGCTGGGATCCAAATCCTCTCCCTTGCGATCTGTTTTGGGGACCTTTGGAGAACTCCTTCTTTTTATCTCCCCCCTCTCTCTTCTGGGTGAAACCCTGTCCACCCTTTTGGGGGTCCCCCCCAGATCCCCTGTTGGACACCCTGGTACTGACCCAGGTGTCCGCCTCCTCCGCAAGCTCCCTCGGATCGGTCAGCTTACAGTCAACCAGGTGTTGGCGCAGCTCTGGAAAACATTTCTCTAGAAGGTGCTCTCTTAGGAACAAATCATACAGCCCTTCATAATCAGTTACCTCGCTGCCCCGCACCCAACCCTCCAATGCTTTGCGGGCGTAATCCAGGAAATCTACCCAGTTCTGTGTGGGAAGTTTGTGGCTATTCCTAAACTTCTGCCTATACTTCTCAGGGGTAAGACCAAACTTCTTGACTAGCACTTCCCTCATAACAGGATAGTTGGTCTGATCTGCCTTGTCTAGTGTAAGGAGTGTGTCCCTCCCCACCGGAGGCATGTACCTGTACAGGCTAGCCCCCCAGTAACTCTCGGGGACCCCATGGGCTTTTAAGGACACCTCACAGGCCGCTAGCCACTTGTCAATATCATCCCCCACAAAACTGGCCACAACATCTTTAGGCATATAGAACCTGGACTCACGTGAAGCTTCAGTAGGTACGCTGCCACCATTTGTGTTGCTGTTAGCCCCCATCTGTAGGGCTCTAAGTTCCAGCTCCTTCAGGCTGAGCTCATGGGCAAGTTTTCTTTCCTCCATCGCCAGCCTCTTCTCTTCGCGCTCCTGCTCTACCCTGGCAAGCTGTAGCTTCAGCTGTCTCTCCTTCCTCCTGTCCTCTAATTCTTCTGACGACCAGCTCCTCACTGAGACACTACTGCCTGCCCTGGAACGCCTTCCTGGCCCTGCCAACACATTGTCGCTAGCATCTATATGCAGTAGGCCCAACTCTCCTGGAGCGTCATTCTCTACCCGCTCCTCGTCCCTTTCCCCTTCCGGGTGGGCCAATGCCCATGCTCTCAAGGATTTGTGAAGCTCTTCCCTCTTGGCGCCTCGCTTGAAGAACACCCCTTTTCCCTGGCAGAACTCCTTAAGCTGCGCCACCGTGTTCGTTTCCAGGTTGGCCAGCTCGAATTCCATCTTGCTAGGTAGGGCCTCAGACATTCTCAGGGAAAACCACTGGGACTTAGGCATCAGGCTTTAGACAAGAGCCCTTACAATCAGGCAGTCAGGGAGAATTTCGAGCTTGCGTTGCGTCAGGTGTAGGATTGTGGCGCACACTGGGTCACTGCAGGGTGTTGCACAAGCACAAGTCCTAATCCCACCGCTGAACACCAATGTTAGAACCGGGGTCTCCAGTTGGCCCGAGTCCGCAACCGAGTCCAAGTAGGGACCACCGATTCCGACAAGGTAGCTTGGCGCGAGGCAGGTAGGCACGCACGAGGCAATGTGTAAAGCGATTGTGCAGCACACATCCACACTGACGCAGTAAAACACACACAAAAGAAGCGCCACTCCAGCTTTATGCAAAAACTTAGGTATCTTTATCTCTAGTTCAGGAGAGATTGGTCATAATGACATGCACTTGTAATCATAACTTTCCTCGGGGTGAGTAATCACAACAACATGTTCAGGTTTAAGGAGTCCTTTGACTCTGACAGTTATGCAGAACAGATAATTCCTTGGGCGGTTACACATCAGTCTCAGGGGGGGTTCAATAGCAACGATATGCACATATAATCAGGACTTTCACGTTGCAAGATAACCATGAACGAAATGTATCGGCTCACGAGTCTCTTTAGCTCACATTCATGTAAAATAGGGGAGGCTGGGGTGCGGGACACGGTTCACAAGAATCACCAGTTCAGTCTCTGGGGCCCCCCCTCGCGTAGGAATGGGGAGAGGGGGTGTGTCCCGTAGCTGCTTGGTCCACTCGTGGCACGGTCAAATCCCGCTGGCAAATGAGTGTTCCACAATGATCCCCGGCCCACCAGCACTCCGGTATAGTCCCCGGCAGGCCCGCTATCTAGTGTTGGGGCTCTGAGTCGAATGTGGCAATCCCCGGCGCGCTTGCTGGAAGAGTGCTGCTCCCCAAAAGGGAAGCCAAGCAAGCGCGAAGCCCAGATTCCCGGAACCCGGCCAGCCCGCAGCCCCTTGCAGCAGTCTGGTGGTGCTGAGGCGTTACCTGGGGAAGCGGGTGCGGCGCTGGTGCGAGGCTCCTCTGACTCCGGGGCTTCTGTCCCAGTTGGCGCTGCACGGCTGAGGAGTGAGACAGTCCTTCCGGCCCCAAGCACGGTCTCCTCGGCTAGATGCTGACGTCAGCGGGGGCGCGCCTCCGTGGAGTCCCGGTTGCTAGGCGACGCCCTTCTTCCGCGCGGCTTCCCCGCTGGCGATATTTAACCCCTTGCGGACTCGGGGCTGGCAGCGGTGATTTTGGGAGTTTCAAACAGCGTTTCGGTTGCGCTCTTACTCGGGCCCGCAGCGGTGACGTGGGGAGCAATTTGCAGGAGACTTCAGCTCGGGCCCGTGGCGGTGATCTCGGGGCAGGTTTCACAGGGGTTGCCCTGCACCGGAGCGGTAACGCTGCACAGAGGATCGCAGCTCCTCTCGGTACACGCACACCAAGGCGGCGATGTAACTGGAAAGTGAGGCACTCTTCCACACGGCGATCCTCGCGACCGATGCCAGCTGCCCAGTCACATGTGCCTAGCGCTCAGAGGCAGTTTAAAAGCGCTGAGGCAGTTTGAAGAAACCTTATTGTCCCCGTGATCCCCCACTAGTTAGGGGGCCAGTCAGTGTGCTGTGGAGACACTCTGGAGATGTTATTTAGTCTCCTCTTGGCAGGGCCAGATCAGCCGGCAGTAGGGCAGCTCAGCAACAACCGGGCAGCAGTTCCTAGGAACAGTCAGCTCCAGCAGAGTGGCAATCCTCCTAGCGCAGCAGTCTGTACTCCAGCAGAGTTTCGTCTTGATCCAGCAGTGTAACAGAGATGTGTGGCCAGCAACCCCCCTCTTATACCCTCAAGTCATGTGACCAAAGAAAAGGCGGCAAGTTCTGGCGGCAACCTGGGGGGGTTGGAAGGTTCTGGAAAAATCTAGGGCTCTATGGTGTTCCCTGTCCCCTCTGTCCTGTCTGTCTACGGTGACAAGAGGCGGGCCGTAAGGGCTACAGTAACATCCAGTCCCAGCCTAATCCAACTACTGGCGCGCAGACAGGACAGTGGCCTCACCGCAGTAGCAGGGGCCTGTGGCAACCATGTTTGTAAGAGAGAGCACCTGCACCTCAGCACTGTTTAGCAGCGGTAAGGTGCCCAGAGTCCTATGTCCAACAAAAAACGGTGGTCAGTAAAGAGGCACAAAAAGGGGAAAAATGTAGGGGAAGACCACCCCAGGGCTGACAGGTCTAACACCTGGTAGGTACTGAGAGCACTTGAACCACTTCTTCTGACTCTTGGAATACAACTTGAGACACTTGGAGCCCTTCACCTGCCTTCTTTATTGGCTCTTCAAGTCTATCACACAACTCTGAAGAGTACCTCATTTACACACTCAGAACTAAGAGCACCTCGTAGCCTTCAATGGCTTTCACAGCCTTTCTGACACAGATATTAAAGAGTATGGCCACCTGCTCTTAGCTACACCATGCTGACCTGTCCGCATAGCCATTTACCTGCTCTATTCTAGCCCCTGGAACCACTTTCCTAGAGCTCTCAACAACCCACCCTACAGAGTCCCAAGGCACCTGCATTCTTTACAGCAGGCACCACACTGATCTGTAGGTCAACTGGTGAGCTGAAAGGCACTCTGGTTTGCTTGCACTTCACAGAGGACTCATCTACAGCAGTAATGTGCTGCTTCTTCCAGCTCCTGATAGCAAACTACAGGAGCAACCAATAGACCCTAGGTGGTAGTGGGTTATAGTTATATCCGATAACTACAGTATCCATCCAGATGTCATTTACACAAATGAAATAATTGAATCAACATAGTCAATATATCTGAACAAACTTTGGAAACACTGAATAAAAGAAGACTATGTATATACAAATTGTTCACCAAATTAAGCTTTGTATGATTTTAACAAGTATAAAACAATTATTTAACAAAAGTAAATATGCAAACAGGATCAGCGAGTGAACACGATGCAGGTGAACAGAAAACAGCCTGTTCACATTTATCAGTGCTAGACCATGTAAAAGTAGTTGCACAGAGAAGCAGTATTGAATAAAGTGCTTAGGAGTAAATTCTTTAGGTCTCTGCCAAAACTAAAATCTTCACAAAAGATTTTTATAGCTGTTTTTTGTCTATGGCGTTCGGACCCATTGAAGGATATAGAGTCATCATCAGGCCAAGGTGAGAAGCTTGAGCACACATCGAAGCTTATGCGGTTACTTGAGCTTCACAGAGGCAATGAATACAATGGATGGAGGTACTGCAGACGGAGAGAGAAGGGTCTGCACCAAGGGGTTTCGCACTTGCATGCAAGGGTTTGAAAATCAGGCTCCACAATGGCACTGTTGATGAGTAGCAGGATAGTAAGGGAATTTCAAGCAGGACAGAAAGAGGTCGCGAAGAGATGAGAATGCTGTGCCAAATGGGTATTGATATGGCAGCATTGCTGAGGCTTGATCCTCCATGAAAGCTTCCCATTAGAGGAATGAACATTAGCAGACTCAGGGAACTAATCACTGTTCCTAGTGACTGGGCCAGCATAATTTTAAAAAAATGAAAGAAGTGCCACTAATCCCAGCAGGCTGAAATCAGCATCTGGGAATTCACTTCCAGGCGGGATTGTCGGTTACCTGCTAGGTCAATTCTGTGGTAGAGGTGACAGCCCCTTCTGGCCTGTGTCAGCCTTCAGGTAATTGCTGAGAGAGAACGTTACTGCACAAAAATGGTCTCAATTCCCTAAAGACCAGTTAGATTTTGATGAAGACAAGGAAATGGCAGAGAGTGCTGACCAAGAGGAAGCCTCTCGACTCATGACAGCCTCCAGACCAATACCAAAACTAAATTTAGTACTAAGGCAAATGAACCAACTCTGGCATCAGAGTGTCTCCTCCAGCTTTGGCACTGGGGGACATGTATGTATGTATGTTGCTAACAAGCACTGTATGGAGAATGAAATAGTTTCCCTTTGCTTCAGAAGCAAAACACTGAGGCAAATGGTTGTGATGTGAAGCTTTCTTTAGGTTTTATTTAGTAATATATCAGTTTATTATTTTCATCAATTGGAGTATCTAATGTATACAGCCAATGAGAGTTTTACTTGGGATTTCTATGCTGTTGAGGTCTTTTAAGGCTGTAATGTAACAAAGAGAGGAAACAACCACTGTAGCAAGATATCAAATCATAATTGTATATAAAATCAAAACTGACATTCCTTTTCATGCATCCAAGACTCAGTGGGCACCAGCAAAGACTATGGTCTTCTTGTGGGCTTGCACAACAAGAAGATTCAATTAAACAACTATCTAACTTATAACATGAATGTAAGAAATTGGGTTACTGGTTTACTGGGATTAGAGTCCTGGTCAATCATCAGCCACAATCCTTGTCAGGGTAAGGCATAAGCAAACCCCAAATTAACCTGGGCTCAAAACCCTAATAGCTTGGCACAGAGCAGTCAGGCTTAACTTTGAGGAAATGTGTAAAGTATTTGTGTAACGCTTCAAACAATACAACAGAGAAAACACCACACAAAAAGATCCCACATACAGATTAGACAAATAGAGCACAATCTAATAAATACAAGACCAAAATGACAAACATCCAATCAGTAGAACCGAAGTTATTAACTTTTAAAGGCCAAAGTGTAAAATAGCACCTTAAACATATAGCACCAATCGCAGATATCTGTCCGCACTGGACAGGGTCAAAGTCAAAGTTCAGGCCGACTGTGATGGAGCACAGGTCGGATAGAGTTGCAGAATAGTCCAGCTGAAGTTTTATCTTCTCACGTTTCGGTGCCAAGAGTCCCATTTGCATTGGAGAGGGCCACGAGGAGCAAAAGAGCATTGCGGGAAGCTATCGGCGAAGTGCAGGCTAGGCGTCGCTGACAGGCAGGATGGAGCTTCGTGTTGGCGGTCCTCCGCGAGCAGTCAATGCTGCAGTGTGAAGAGATGGGCTAGTGGTGGCTCATGCTGATTTTCAGTGCGAGCGGCACAGTCTTGGTGCGAAAAGGCCAGTTCACAGTCGCAAAGAACCCAAAAGCTTGATTTCAGCTTGCTGAGCCACACCAAGTGTCCAGGACCTAAGGGGCACTACTTGGGGGTCAGGAATGTGCTGCAGCTGGGTCCAGGAGCAGATTGGGGAACCTTTTATGTCCTGGAGGCCAGCAGACTAGCCCTTGGAGTCACTCTGGGGTCCCAAATTCAAGATAAAGTTGCAGGTCCAGTTCTTCTTCCCCATGAAAGAGGGCAGCAGGCATCAGGTCAGCAGGGCAGCTGCTCCTTTAGAGCAGCACTCCAGCAGAGTGGCAGTCCTTGTAGCAGCACAGCAGTCCTTCTTCCTGGCAGAGTATCCACAGGTCCAAAATTGTACTGAGGTGGTGGTGCCTGAGGTCCAGTATTTATACCCAGTTATGCCTTTGAAGTGGGGGAGAAGTTTCTAGAGGTTTCCATTTGAAATCCCCAGGCATCCTGCCTTCCCTTCCCTGGCTCCAGACTAACTACAGGGGGTATTCAGCCTTTTATGTGGAGGCGGGACACAGCCTATCCAGGTGTAAGTGGGGCTGTGCCCAGCTCCTCCCTCCTATCCTGCTAGTGAGGACCCATCCAGGCGCACCTAAGCTCCCTAATGTCTTTGGCTATGTAGGAGGAGTACACAAATCTCAACTGTCAGCTTAACCCAGTCATGTGACCAGAGTCAGGCTAGAGGCACTAAATGGCTAAGGGAAGAAAATGCCACCTTTCTAAAAGCAGCATTTTCAGAATTGTTATTTAAAATCCGACTTTACCATAAGTTAGGATTTTAAATGTAGGTTCCCAGAGACAACAAACATGAACTGGTTACCTTTTCCCATTTGAAAGTACGCTTATAACATGTAATAAGGGAATTCCAATGTTATCCTGTGCGAGAGGTAGGTCTTGCAGTAGTGAAAAACACATTTAAGAGTTGTTCACTAACAGGACATGTAAAACTTAAAAGTATATGTCCAACTTTTTAAATACAGTGCACCCTGCCCTCTGGACTGTCCATGGTCTCTTGTAGAGTTGATATATGTACTAAAAGGTAGGTTTGGGCCTGGCAAATGGTTTATTTTCCCAGGTCGAAATGACAGTTTAAAACTGCACACACAGGCTCCGTAATGGCAGGCCTGAGCCAATATTTAAAGAGCTGTGGGTGGCACAATCAGTGCTGCACACACACTAGTAGCATTTAATGTACAGACCCAGGCACATATAAAGCACCTTTACTAGGAACTCATAAGTAAATTAAATATGCTTATTGAGAATAAGCCAATGTTTCCATGTTTAGAGGAGAGAGCACAAGCACTTTAGCATTGGTGACCAGCAGAAAACGAGATCAGGAAAAATGGAGGATGAAGGTAAAAGGTTTGGGGGAAGACCACCCTAAGGCTGACAGGTCTAAAAATGAAATTGACTGTTTTGCTGAATATTGACACTAACAATATCATGGTACAAGAATATCGAGGACAGAATACAGAGGGACAAAATATCGAAAGGCAAGTGCAAATAAGGAAGTATAGATTTAGTATTCCTAACTCCACATCTTCATACCTTGAATCAATATGTACCCCGTAGGTACATATATGTGGAGTTAGGTATATTCTGTCCTCGATATTATGTCCCATCGATATTGTGGTTTCGATATTCTGGGGCACATCCCACAAAATTCTTGGGGCACTAGGGGAAAACATCGATTTAAAAATATCGGGAGGCAAAAAATATTGGAAAATAAATATTGTGATACACAAATATCATGAGCTACGCAAACAAATGATGGACGGAATGCTGAATGAATCAAACATTCACCCCCAGTCAAGAGATCTGGGTTAAATCCTTGTTCTTTTGCTCACCATGCCACCCCAGTTTGGACCCAGCCAAATGCAAATCAGTCTTGACCCTGCTCCTCATGGGAACAGTCCAGCCAGAACTGCCAAGCCAGATCCTCCCTGGACCAGAAGCAAGCATCCTGGGACCGGTTTTGGGATATCACCCCCTCATCAGCCAGGCTAGCTGGAATCCAATGGCACAGTGAGCAAGGGACCCATGTCTGGGCATATTCATCCCACATAGGGCAAAATGTGCTACGCAAACAAATGATGGACGGAAAGGTGAATGAATCAAACATTCACCCCAGTCAAGAGACCGGTTTCAGGGTATCACCCCCTCATCAGTCAGGCTAGCTTGAATCCAGTGGCACAGTGAGCAAGGGACCCACATCTGGGCATACCCATACCACTTGAGTTTTTTTCCTTGCCTGTTTGATTGCTTGCATCCCCCGACACCATCATGAGGAAGCGGAAGACAGTTCTACTAAGCTATGTGCTCCCACGTCTATGGATGGGTTTCTACAACGTGCCATAGGAGTAATTACTAAAGAGATAGAACTAACTGAACAACGCCTATCTAACTTTCTAATAAAGGCAATATAGACCCAGGGAAGGGGAATTGGGCAGAGGTTAGCAGTATATCCAAGTGCCCATGAGTGAACATTTCCATGTCACCAAGGCGACCTGCTGCAAGTGAGAAGAAAAAGGACAGGTTGGAAGCATTATTAGACACTGGGGGGGATTTACTAAGATTTTGCGCTGTGTTTGCATCACAAAAGTGACGCAAATCGGCGCAAAATCTTATTTTCCTTATTTATTTTCCAGCGCTAAACTTGTTTAGCGCTGGAAATAATGGAGAAGTAACGCGAAGCAGCGCATAGCGCTGCTTCACATTACTTTGCTCCATGGGGGCGTACCAAGGGTGAGCATGGGCATTCCCATGCAACCACCCAAGGTTTCTCACGCTAAACCCAATTTACTAAAGTAGATTAGGTTTAGCGTGTGAAAACTGCGCCCTTTTCAAGTAGGCGCACGGAAGGAGAAATGCTTTAATTTCTCCTTCCTTTTCCGACTTTGCATGCGTGCTGCACTGTGCAGCATGCACACAAAGTAGGAAAAGCTTTGCATCTTGTCTAGGCATGGTATTTTTCACAGGAAGGGTACCCTTCCTGTACAAAACCTATGCTAGACTCACACACTTACCCTAGCATTATGGTGCTAAGGTGTGTGCGTGGCGCACAGCAGCTGTAATCAGCGCCGGTGCAAGGGAAAGGGGAGGAGAGAGCCATATCTTTGAAGATATGGCACGCTCCTGCTCCCTCCCTGTCCACAACGCAGCGCAGCCTCAAGGGAGGCTGCGCTGCGTTGCGTGACTTTTTAGTAAATCTCCCACTCTATATGATAAATCTAATGCTATTCTGGACGCCAAACTGGAACTGATATGTGGATGGTTGGCCGCAATTGAACTTAAGCTTAATACGCAGCCCTCAGGTGCCTTTGTTCCACCCCCCGCACCGATGCCCGTAACTCAATCTGTTGCCCTCCTGGCATCTCTATCCACAGTTGGAGGGGTCATTGATTTGGCAACTACAGGTGGAAACAATGGCCACATTTCATTGCGTCCTCAACCTGTCTCTGTAGAGCAAGGTAATCCTGTTAATTGGAATTTGGTGGCAAGGCCTACATCAATGGCCCGAGGTGGCGCAGTGGTCTCCACCATTGGTGGTGTTAACTCTTTGGCCACACCACATGGCTCAATGGTAGGAGCTTTGAATACTACCCCTATCAGTGGGGCAAGAATGTCCTTTTCTTTTAATCCTGTTACCATCAATTTACCCCTGGCAGCTGCTTCCTATGTTGTTGTTTTGGGCAATATGCCCCCTTTGAAGCATGGCTCTGTAGAAAGTCATGACCAACTGAAAAACAAGGTCACTAATTGGATGGGTATGCATTCCTCCTTGGGGTCTTATGTGGGTGATTGGATTAACCTGGTAAAAAGGGTTAACTGGATTGGTAAGACCCCAAAAACTCTTGGAGGGGACTGTGTGATTGTAAATGTTAATAGGCCTCTTGCTGCTGGTAGTGTACTTGCTTCTATTGGTCACTCAAGAGGTAGGAGTCCTTTGACCTCCATCATAGCACTTCCCTTGGGCTTTTTCTATAGACCCATTATAGCAGATTTTTCCTCACAACTCCAGTGGGCACAGAATTCGAGGCATCTAGCCTCAGAGCAGGCCAATGAGTTCCCAGCCCATAATCCAGTGGATGTTTCCAATACATATGCTCCTTTGGCCTCTCTTGATGCTTGTGGTTGACCTGCCGAATGGGATCCCTTGGGGGGGCACTATAGATCTGGCTCCTGAGCAACACATAGAGAGCTCATCTGAACCTAATTCTAAGGTATTTGATCTAATTTGTTGGAACATCTCTGAGCTTGCATCCAAGTTAGTTTGAGGCCTATATTGAAGCGGGAGAACTCTACTCAAGTTCAACCAGCCCTTTTGTATCTTCAAATGTTTTTGGATGACATCGTTTTGAACATAGTCAGCTTTCTGAAAGCCGCTGTGAGACTGAGAAATAGCTGTGAACACAAACTTGCTATGGCGAGAAATTATTTTATCTAGATTTGCTTTTGTCTATTTATGTCACCATTTATCTCCTGATGCACTGCTGTAGTTTTTAAAAAAACATATTTTATTGAGTTTTTACAGTACCACGTGGGCAATCGCCCGACATAAACCATGCCGATCTGATTCCACTGATGGAACCCCTTCAATGTTGTCACCTGGCGTAAGTAAGTACCATGCCATAAGAGCGTTGCCTGAGTCAAACGCCCCTGCCATCCCATTCGCCGGACCGTATATCGCCACAGCCGAATTGTTGTTCTGCTGGCGTGGGGAAGAAAATCTAGATTCTGCACGCTATATAATAACCGAAGGAGGGGAATCCCTTCCATTGCTGTATGTTCTAGGGCAAACGCCTGGTCTGTAGGTGTGTTATACCTCCAATCATTAATGACCAGGAGGTGAGAGGCCACATAGTACGAGTACACGTCTGCAGCGGCAATACCGCCACAATATGTAGATTGCACACAGGTCTGCAGCGCCACTCTAACTGCTCCACCACTCCATGAGAATTTGTTTAGTATAACGTTTATTTGCGCAAACCATGACCGCGGTATGAAGTTTTGAAGTCGATAGAGCACTCTGGGGAGAGAGACCATTTTAAAGATTGCCGAACGCCCATATAGCGAGAGAGGTAGGGATGACCATATGGAAGTCTCATCATGGAGGTCGGCAAGGAGTGGGTTAATATTGCGCGTCCATGAAGTCTTGGGGCAGGGAGACATATATACACCTAAGTATTGGATACCGTCTGTAACGTGTTTGAGCTGGGATGCCCATGTACCTCTGCCCTGTTGTCCGCATACTGGGAACAGCACCGATTTGGAGGGGTTAGTATGGAGTCCGGTGGTCTGGCCGAAGACTCAGAGAATCTGTAAGATACGCGGGCCAGAGATCCAAGGATCCGTCATGAAGAATAAGATGCCGTCTGCATATAATGCAATACAATCTGGTTGTGCTCTCGGCCAGTCGAAGCCCCGGAGCACCGGATCCATTCAAACCCATATCGCCAAGGGTTCCACCGCCAAGGCGAATAGGAGCGGGGACAGGGGGCAGCCCTGCCGTGTGCCATGGCTAATGGGAAAAAAGGGGGAACGATGACCAGCAATACGCACTGAGGCCGTAAATTCTGTGTAGAGTAAGCGCACGTATGCCAGAAAGCGTGGACCAATATTAATCGCCTCCAGGAGCTGGAATAAATACTCCCAGCTCAGGGAGTCAAAGGCCTTGTCTATATCGGCAAGAAGTATGGCCGCCGGACGTCCCAGCTCTGGAGCCAATGCCATAGCATTATGGACCCGGCGAATATTATGGCGGGTGGCTCGGTGTGGCATAAAGCCAGATTGATCTAGGTGGATCAGATCTTGGATGCAGGTCCGCAGGCGATCTGCAAGAACTTTCCCCAGTAGTTTGGATTCAAAATTAATTAGGGAGATAGGACGGTATGAGAATGGATCTTCTGGAGGGCGACCGGGCTTTAAAAAGAGGACTATCTCGGCCTGGCACCAGTCCTGGGGTAATAGTTGCCAGTCGAGGGCCTCGTGAATTGTGTTCAATAGGTGTGGGCCCAGCGTGGACATATGGGAACGAAGGAATTCTATGGGGAACCCATTGGGGCCAGGGGCCCGGCCAGGTTGCATCACGGTTAGTGCTGCCGTTAATTTGTCTACAGTAATGGGGGAATCTAAGTGGTCTCTCATCTAATCTGTTAATCTCTGGGGGGGAATGTCCCGAAGGAACTCTGCTATGAGGTCCTCTGAGAGCTGTTCCCTCCGGGTGTATGGTGTGGAGAAATGATGTGCAAATTCTGTGACTACTTCTGCGGGGGATGTAAGTAAGACGCCATCGCTACCTCTGTTGGTTGGGACTGTGGCTGGGGCGCGCCCTGTTTGACAGAGTCTGTGTAACATTTTACTCGATTTATCCCCCCACTGGTATATTCGGTGTTGAGACGCCAACCAGATATCTTTTGCCTCCTCCATAAGGTGTTGGTGCAACTGTTGTTGCGTGAGGGATCAGTTTCGCTGAAGGGTTGGACTGGGATCCAGCGTGTATCGCGCTTCTAGAGATATGCACTGGGTTTCCAGCTCTGCCCGCTGAACAGAGCGTTTACGTTTGTCGTTTGCCCTGTAACTGATATCCACCCCTCCTATTGTGGTTTTCAAGGCTTCCCAGAGGGTCTCCTTGGATGGAGCTGAATCGGTATTCAGAGTGAGATACTCTTGAATCGCCGTGCTCAGACATTCTTGATAGTCAGGATCTCGGAGGTGCCAGGGGGACATTCGCCACCTGAAGGGGGGCTTCTGAAAGTGCAAGAGAAGTGACACCGTGACCGGGGAATGGTCAGACAGCCCTCTGGGAAGATGGGAGACCCGGGAAAACCTGTGGATATGGTTTTGTGTTGTAAACATGTAATCTAAACGAGACATGGAACCATGGACCGTGGACGTGTATGTGTAGCCTACCTTGGCGGGATGGTATTCTCGCCATATATCAGCCCAACCCAATGCACCAGCAAGTAATGACAATTTAGAGGCCGCGGCGGAAGAACTCACACCTGATCCCCGCCTCCTATCGAGCGATGACATAGTATCATTCCAATCGCCTCCCAGAAGAGACAGACCCTCTGGGAGTTCACTCCACTGGCGAGTGATGCTTTCTACGAACGTGTTCCCCAAAGGTGGGGGTGCGTAAACGCTGCCTAGATTAAGTGATTCCCCATAGAGTGTGCCCGACAAAAGGACATATCTATCCCCGGGATCTACCCAGTGTTTAATATGAATGAAAGGGACAAGACGATGAATGAGGATGGCTGTTCCCCGGGAACCCCTAGTGAAACCCGCATGATACACCCGCTGGTACCCGAACCTGGCTAGGCAAGGAGCCTTATTGCCCAATAAATGAGTCTCCTGTAGGAGAAGAATGTCTGCTCCATATCGCTTCGCTTGCCGAAGAACAGCACCCCGTTTGATTTTATTAAGCAGCCCTCGGACGTTCCACGTTACTACTGTTAGATCACCCACATGGGATACAGCCGGCTCAGTGGCCATATGCCGATTTTGGATTCAATAATACTGGCCTGCCTAATGAAGAATGAGACGTGTGTCTGCGCGTGTGAAACAACTGAAAACTACATAACTCCAAACCCTGAAAACACTCCCCCCTTTCATCTTCCCTCCCCCCGATACAGCCAAGAACTAGGAGCATCTGTCGCGGTGAGGAACACCCCAGGGCCCCAACCGGAGATCCCAGGGCTCCTCCTCCAATGGATCGCAACATTCCCATAGAACATTAACATTGGGGTGCAAGTGTCCGGGCCAGGTCAGCCACAGTGTACTGTGTCCACCTCTACTTGGTGCAGGGTAGATGGAGTAGTTCCGAACTATGGACATTCAAACATGGTCAAATGGAAGCCTTGCAGACCGTGGATTAATCAAGACGCATGCTCAGGACTGGAGGAGCGCCAGTCAGAACCTGAGCGATGTCGTCGTTTTTATTTCGTCCTGCTGGGATCTATTCCGTTGCGAGCCTCTGGTGGAGTCGGACTCTAATGGCAGCTGGGAATGAGGTTTCAGATGGGCCCTTTCATCAGACCAGGCGAAAACCACTTCAGGCGAGTCAAAGAAGTGGGTCTTAGAGTTATACACAACAAGGAGCCTGGCAGGATAAAGCAGCATGTATGAAATATTAAGGTCTCGCAGTCTCCGTTTTGCTGCTGTGAAGGACTGTCTTTGCTGCTGCACTAAACAGGTGTAGTCCGGGAAAATCATTATGGGCCTGGAGTCAAAGATGAGTTTATCTCTATGCGACTGAGCGAACTGCAACACTGCATCCCTGTCCGCATAATTGAGCAGCTTGGCGATGACCGGCCATGGATTTTCCCCGGGGGGTGGTTTTCTCATAGTGCCCGGTGGGCCCTCTCGACCACAAACCATGTGGAGATCATTTCCGCAGGCAGCAAGTCTTTGAGCCACGAGGTAAGAAAGCGGTTCATACAGTTACCCTCACATCGCTCCGGGAACCCAACAAAGCGGAGGTTGTTGCGTCTAGTGCGGCCTTCCGCGTCTTCGACCCGGGAAGCTAGCTCTTGAGAGATGACCGTTAGTTTGTTGACGCGCTGTTGTAGGGTCGTCACATTATCCTCCACGGAGGACACCCGTGTCTCAGCTTCTGTGATACGGTCAACAGCTTTCCGCAGGTCCTGACGTAAGAAAGAAACTTCGGTGCCCACTGCGCCAATCTTGGCATCCAGCGTGTCTCTCGCTTCTGTAATGGCTGCTAACAGAGCCGCATTGTCCGGTAAGGGGCCAGGCGTGGGGCTACCGCTCGCTGTCGTAGCGCAGTGGTCCAAGGTGCTTTGTTTCGAAACCGAGGCACAAGGTTTATCTTTCCCCATTGTGGCACCACCAATCAATCGTACAAAAACCGGTAGGAGGAGGGTCCACGGGAAAATATTTAACGACCTACAAAGACACTTTCCCAAAAGAATACGAAACACACTAAATTGTCTAGAGGTCTGCAGCGTTACTTGGTGCCCACCGGCATCCTGTGCTGCTCACCAGTATCTAAACACCCTAAGTGAAGCCCTCATGTGGGCAACCCATATAGGGAAACGGAGTCCCATCACTCACCAAAAGGTGACATGCTTCATCATCTGGGTTCTCCTCCCGGCTGTAACCCCTAGTACAGCCGAGGGCTACAACCCCCTCACTATGAGGGAGGAGCGCAGGGATGTTTTGCAGGATCTCCTAGGATATACTAAAATCCAAAGTATGATGAGCTGCTGGTGTACTATTCAGTGGTGGGCGCAGTGCAAAAAAACAGAAAAAGTGAGATTAAAACTGGCTACTAAGAGAGAAATCTATTTATTGTGCATCTCTTAGTGTCAGGGTTAAAAACAGTGCTAGGGCAGTTTTGAAAAAATAAACTGCTACTATCAAGTTTTGAGTGTCGGTCTACATGTTTCAGCTATTGATGACCTAAAGAGTGTCTAGCCTTCCTCAGGACCTAAAAAGTATAAGCTACTGCGTAGTAAGTGTAATGACAAAAAACTGTATATGATACAAACGTGAAATGTAAATGAAAAAAATGGAAAGATACAACTTATCGCACCAATTGTTTCATTTCAAGGTACGTCATTGAACCTGTGTGAAAAAGTACAAACAACATAAATAACGTGTTAGGATATTGGTATAGCAGTGTGAAAAGTAACTGGGAGCTAGTAATAAATGCTCAATCTCCCCTTCGCACTTAATGTGCAGCAACTTGTAAGTACGTTGTAACTTACCCGTAGTGTGCGGGTAAAGAACCTTACCTCACCTGGCCACTGCTCAGGACGTGAGGCACTGCTCTAGAAGGAATAACACAAAACCAGGCTTTATAAAACTATAGAAATCTGGTTGTGACATCCAAAAATAAATAACAAATCAATCTCAATGTAAAATCGCGGTGGCATATAAACTGTAATGACAAACAAAGATTCACTTCAATACCGAGGCACCACACAAATCTAGGATATTAAAGTGCTTAGTGCAGTGATGTTACTAAAGAGGATCCTCACTAAGTATGGACACACCAGCCAAGAAAGTGTTAAAAAATGTGTAGACTCAAGATATAATGAGCACGAGTCTAGTGGTGAACATATAATGTGAAACCCATGCATAGCTAGCTAAGCAAGTAGTCACTAAGACAGAAACACACACCAGGCCATTGGAGTGTGGAAGAGTGACCACAATGTACAATGGGCAGAGTACAATAGTCTAAGTCAAACGGTGAACATGTACCGGAAGACACACGCAAATCAAGCAAAACAGGCAGACGACTTACCTATCAGTCGGTACCCCGGGCTTCTCTGAGCCATGGACGGAGGTAAAACCGACATGGAAGGAAGTCCTATTTGTATGCCTTGTGTGTTAATTAGACAATGAAGTTCACCGGCAAGATTGCGGCGCGTACCAATGACGCAGCCGCAACACTGCTAGGTGCTGGGAAATGTAGTTCTCGCGGTTGTTAATACTGCATGGAAACGGGGCGCAATTAAAATAGTATGGAAGAAAATAACTTTTAAGTTGTGTTGGCAAACCTATTCAAGAAATTGACTTCTCTAATGCCAGTGCTGGGAACATTGCAAACGCTAGTGTAAAAAAGCATTGCGTTGCGTGAAACTCCCACAGCGACAATGATGATAGGAATTGTAGTTTCTACAGTGACAACCGAAGTCACGGTTCACGGCTGGTCTTAATGATGAGATTCCTTGGACCTTACTTTAAATCTTTTCTGGGGTCGTAGGACATTTACTGTGCACAGTAATAACAATAAGTGACAGTTATCCCTTGTGGATCTCTATCATGTGATTGCATCTGAACAATTACAGTGTACCTGTAGTTGAGATGGAATTCTGCCTCATACTCCTCCCTAACAAGAGAGTCTTGTTTCAATAATTACATTCAATTAAGATGTTTGAGGGCACTCTACATTGCACGCGGAGTAATCTGACCTAACGCTTTTTGGAAATCCACTACCCACAAGCCATCAGTACCTTAATAGTTTTCATTCAACTGGGGCAACTGTACACATACATTGATAAGATGTTTATAAGTAACTGTTATCGGCACAAAAGGGTGTATTTCTACAAGCAACAAATATAAGATTATATGGTTACAGATCAATAGCAGCCACGAACCGTGATTCCGGACGTTGATTTAGAAACTACTATTCCCATCATTAGTGGCGCTGTGGGTAGTTCCATGTAATGCAATGCTTTTCTATACTGGCGTTCGCTATGTTTCCAGTACTGACATTAGAGAAATCAATTTCTTTCATCAGACGCAGTAGATATTTTTAAGTAACCGTTATTGGTGCATTTTGATAAGCATCGATTTTAGGACCACCACAGTTGTAAACCCATAGCAGCCGTGAACCATGACTTCGGTTGTCACTGTAGAAACTACAATTCCTATCATCATTGTCGCTGTTGGAGTTTCACGCAACGCGATGCTTTTTTACACTAGCGTTTGCAATGTTCCCAGCACTGGCATTAGAGAAGTCAATTTCTTGAATAGGTTTGCCAACACAACTTAAAAGTTATTTTCTTCCATACTATTTCAATTGCGCCCCGTTTCCATGCGGTATTAACAACCGCGAGAACTACATTTGCCAGCACCTAGCAGTGTTGCGGCTGCGTCATTGGTACGCGCCGCAATCTTGCCGGTGAGCTTCATTGTCTAATTAACACACAAGGTATACAAATAGGACTTCCTTCTGTGTCGGTTTTACCTCCGTCCATGGCTCAGAGAAGCCCGGGGTACCGACGGATAGGTAAGTCGTCTGCCTGTTTTGCTTGATTTCCGGGTGTCTTCGGGTACATGTTCACCGTTTGACTTAGACTATTGTACTCTGCCCATTGTACATTGTGGTCACTCTTCCACACTCCAATTGCCTGGTGTTTGTTTCTGTCTTAGTGACTACTCGCTTAGCTAGCTATGCAAGGGTTTCACATTATGGGGCCGATTCCGATCTCGGTCGGAGGCGCACCCAATACCATTCGGTCGGGAAAAGCCATGCGAAAGCCTGTTTCCCGACCGAACCGTACGCTGAGTCCGGCCGAGCGAGTACGATGCTGAGTTCGCCCGACCGACTCGTCCGGGCGTCCCGACAACTCCGACCGACTCGCTCGGACTCGAACCGCTCCGACCGACTCGGTCGGACCCGGTCCGCACCGCGCAATGGAGACGTTTCCGGCCGGGTAAGTACGATGCGCGCCGCGAGCCAGTCCGACCGAGCCGCGCACTCCGGCTCGTAAGAGCTGTCGGAGCCGTACTTTGGGGGTCCGTGTCGGACCCCCTGTACGCGCAGCCGCGCGAGGCGCACACAGAGGGGACCCAAGGGTCCCCCTACCTGTGCGTGTACGCCGCGAAGCGCTCGCGGCGTACTCGCTGTAGGGGCGCCCTTGTCCGCCTCGCACCCATTGAGGCAATGGGAGCCCGCGTACGCGTTGTACGACCGGCTCCCATTGAGTTCAATGGGAGTCCGACCGACTCGTGTCCGATAACATACGGCCGCATCGTACTCGTTCGGTCGGACTGCACGGGTCCGATTCGGTCGGAAATCTCTCCGGGTCCGGCTCGGTCGGAGAAATTTCCGGCCCGAATCGGAATCGACCCCTATATGTTCACCACTAGACTCGTGCTCATTATATCTTGAGTCTACACATTTTTTAACACTTTCTTGGCTGGTGTGTCCATACTTAGTGAGGATCCTCTTTAGTAACATCACTGTACTAAGCGCTTTAATATCCTAGATGTGTGTGGTTATTCGGTATTGCAGTGAATCTTTGTTTGTCATTACAGTTTATATGCCACAGCGATTTTACATTGAGATTGATTTGTTATTTATTTTTGGAAGTCACAACCAGACTTCTATAGTTTTATAAAGCCTGGTTTTGTGTTATTCCTTCTAGAGCGGTGCCTCACGTCCTGAGCAGTGGCCAGGTGAGGTGAGGTTCTTTACCCGCACACTACGGGTAAGTTACAACGTACTTACAAGTTGCTGCACATTAAGTGCGAAGGGGAGATTGAGCATTTATTACTAGCTCCCAGTTACTTTTCACACTGCTATACCAATATCCTAACACTGTATTTATGTTGTTTGTGCTTTTTCACACAGGTTCAATGACGTACCTTGAAATGAAACAATTGGTGCGATAAGTTGTATCTTTCCATTTTTTCATTTACATTTCACGTTTGTATCATATACAGTTTTTTTGTCATTACACTTAATACGCAGTAGCTTATACTTTTTAGGTCCTGAGGAAGGCTAGACACTATTTAGGTCATCAATAGCTGAAACATGTAGACCGACCCTCAAAACCTGATAGTAGCAGTTTATTTTTTCAAAACTGCCCTAGCACTGTTTTTAACCCTGACACTAAGAGATGCACAATAAATAGATTTCTCTCTTAGTAGCCAGTTTTAATCTCACGTTTTCTGTTTTTTTGCACAGCGCCCACCTCTGAATAGTACACCAACAGCTCATCATACTTTGGATTTTAGTATATCCTAGGAGATCCTGCAAAACATCCCTGCGCTCCTCCCTCATAGTGAGGGGGTTGTAGCCCTCGGCTGTACTAGGGGTTACAGCCGGGGGGTAGATCCCAGATGATGAAGCATGTCACCTTTTGGTGAGTGATGGGACTCCGTTTCCCTATATGGGTTGCCCACATTAGGGCTTCACTTAGGCGTGTTTAGATACTGGTGAGCAGCACAGGATGCCGGTGGGCACCAAGTAACGCTGCAGACCTCTAGACCACCAATCAATCACCTCAAATATGCCGGGGGAACTCTGTTCAGGGCTCAATGTGACACACGGGGTCACAACAAAGCAAGTTCGTCACTCTGGGGGCTCACCACGGAGAGCGCCACGAGCCAGTCCTCACGGATACCCTCCACCACCAGGCCACAAGCCGCACCGGGCCTAGCCCGGCCGCCTCCGCAGCCCGCAGCAGATAGCCAAGCAGGCCCCTCTATCGGGACCTAGCTCGCCGGACCACCAGCTCCCCGCTCACCCCCACAACCCCTGCACCGCAGGACCATCTTCATATGCTGTGCAGGCATCAGTTGCGCAGCGGGTCCTGACTGCAGGGCACAGTGTGGGGTCTCACCCCGTCTTCCAGCCAGGCGGCTCGAGGGTATTTCACAGCACCTCGGCCCTAGTAGCTTAGCCCCATGTCAGCAGTAAAGATGCATGTGTTAGGGCCAAAATGGGGCCAGAACCAACTCGCGATGGCTCGCAGGGGGCACCAAGAGGGCGCCGCAAGTGCCTCTGGAGTCAATGCAGAGGCTTGAGCATGGGCCCCAGGTCCACTAGGTCCGATCTAGCCAAGGGGCCGTGCGCAGCGCCCCAGATCCTCAGGCAAACGCAGCGCTTCTCCTCCACAGGCCGGGACAGCAATGCCTCTATGCTGAGTCCCGGTGTGTCACACCCAGGGGAGAGCTCGGTTAGGCCACCGGAAAGGCCCCGCGAGCACGGCGTGCCGCGCCACCCACCCCCACCACCGGAGGCCCGGATTGGCCACCCCCACCAGCCGAACCCAAGCCCGAACGAGCCCCGCAGCCCCAGCAGAGAACCAGATTGGGCCGTCGGGACTCCCCCGCGACCAGGACTGCGGCCGGAGGCCAAGACGCCACCCAACAACGGGCCCCGGCGGGGGCGAGAAAGCAGGCACGCCCGCCGCACCCACCTTAGCCCCCCCCCGCGCCACCACTCTCCTCACCGCAGGACTCGATCCCCGGCTCAGGCCCCGGCTGTGTCTCTTCAGTGGACGGGCGGGAGGCCGGTGGCGCCAGGCCCCGTCCACAATGCGCCCACGGCTGCTCCGGCGTCCTCACCCGATCAGCCACCAGCGATCGGATCCCGGCACCGCACCAGGCGCCCCAGCAATTTGGCAGTTCTCAGGGCTTCGGATGGGCTGCACCAACGAATACAGGCAGGATTTGCGTCGGATTATTGAGGTGGACGCGCGGAGTTTATTCAAGCTGCGTCCGCCATGTTGGCTGACCAAGCCACGCCCCTAGTTTTTAACTTTTAACGTATGCATGGATTTTTATGTACTTTTTGTCAAATTTAAAGGATTTTATTTGTAAAGCCCTGTATATTGTTCCAATGTATTGATGTCTGTACATGATTGGATTTTATTATGCTGCTTTTATGGTTTGTTCAAAAACCGAATAAAGTAAATTTTGATTGATTGACAAGAATATCGTTTTTTGAGGTAAGTAATATTGCTTTAAATAATATTGATGCTGTTAATTTCGTTTTCAATAATATAGTGTAATATAGTGTTTAAAAATATTGTTTTATTAAATATTTGAATCTGTTTTAGTTGATATATTCATTTTGTGTCATTGCTTATATAAAGGTATTTTTTTAAATATACATTGTAATTTTAAGTGATTTAGAATTTTTGTTTAATTTTCTAAAGTAGTTTATAGTGTTGTAGTGGGTTGTTGGGCTTATAGGGAAATAAGGTGGGAAGTTAATGAAGAAATAATTAATTATTTAATTGATTTTAATTATGTAATTTATGGAATACTTATTTATTTTACTTATATTTTAGTTGCAGACTGGTAGGTTTGTAGGAGTCTAAGGTGGGAAGTTAATTAAGTAGTAATTAATTAATAAATTATTATTGTTAATACATTTTTATTTATTTATTTATGTAAAATATGAAATACTTATTTTTAAGTCGTATTTTAGGTGTTGATTGCTAGATTTCTAAGGGTATAGAGAGGGAATATGGTCAATTAATAATTGAATATTAAATATGTATTAATTGATAATTATTTTATTGAATAGTAATTATGTGAATTGATTAATGTTTCCCCATTTTTTATTACATATATATTTGTTTTTTATTCTAATTAATCATTTTTATATTACATGTTTAACATTTTTCAACATCCACGGTGTTACTTAAATATGTAATGTGTTTGAAGTGAGGTACTTGCCCTGCTCTTGTTTAGACTGCAGTAGGAATGGTAGAATTAACCTCTTTGTAATACAACACTTTCCCTACTATTGCGCTGTTTGGAGTGGGAATAGTAAATCTCACTCTTCTGAAATCCAACGCTTTCCCTATTGTTTGACAGACTGGCGTGGGAATACTAAATCAAAACCCTCCGAAATTCAAAGTTTTCCCTATTGTTGCACATACTGGAGTGGAAATAGTAAATTGTATTCCTCCAAAATCTAATGCTTTCCCTACTGTTGCAAAGACTGGAGTGGGAATAGTAAATTTTACCCCTCTGAAGTCCAACACTTTCCCTACTATTGCATACACTTGAGCGGGAATAGTATATTTAATATCCGTAGACCAATAGTTTTCATTATGTTGGTTAAATAGAGTTTATAGCACTCATTGTTTAACTTTTTTATATTTTACAGTATTTGTTTTTATTTTCAATTTATTTTAATGTTCATAGTATTTTTTGTAATTTTTGTTTTGATTTTTCAATTTTTAATATTTTATTTATTGTGCACGTTAATATATTCTTTCTTATTCCATTTTTTATAATTTTTAATATATATGAATATATATATTAGATTTGTATATATATATATATAGAGAGAGAGAGAGATATGTTCATATTAATGTAGGTAAAATATATTTTATATATATATATTTTCATAATATGTTGAAAATATAAAAACAATAATAAAATGTAAAAGAAATATTTGAATTAATTATGGTGCACTATATATAAATGTATATGTGTATATATATATATATATATTCACTGAAAAAAACGTAGGTTTCAGGCACGTTATAGTTACAAATTAGCATTTAAAAAACCTTTGAAATTCACTGAAAAAACCATAGCTTTCAGACTGCGTTATAGTTAGAAATTAGCATTTAAAAACCTTTGAAATTCACTGAAAAAACCATAGGTTTTAGGGACAGTTATAGTTACAAATTAGCATTTAAAAACCTTTGAAATTCACTGAAAAAACCATAGGTTTCAGATATGTTATAGTTACAAATTAGCATTTAAAAAACCTTTGAAATTCACTGAAAAACCATAGGTTTTAGGGACAGTTATAGTTAGTTGGACATTTCACTCGTACAAAACCCGTGAAATTCCCCTGTTATAGTTAGTTCAGCTAACTATAACTCGCGCCCCGCAATGCACTACTGATGACGTCACATATTACATCACTCATGACATGGTCAGTGACATCACTGATGACATCACTGATGACATCTCAAATGACATCACTGATGACATCATCCCAGTGACTGTGTGTTTCTGTAAAGTTTAAATATTTTTAATATATATAGGAAAAGACGTATTGAAGAATGAGTGGGTGTGTAAGTGTCTGTATGGATGATTTAGTAGGTGCGTGACTGACTCTATAAGTGAGTGATTTAACGTATCTTACTGAATGCATGGGTTAGTGACTAAACTGGGTGAATGTCTGTATCCGTCTGTCTGTTGCTGTGTAAGTGGCTGCATGGGTTTGTGAATAGCTACATGAGTGTCTATATGAGTTATTGATTGGTTGTCTGAGTATCTGTATGGGTGCCTGAGTGTTTGTGTGGGTGGGGTGTGTGCGACTCTGTGCATAGATGTGTGAGTGGGTGATTCACTGGGTGGATGGTTTCAAGAGTGCATCTGTGATAGACTGTATGGGTGGGTAAGTGTGTGTAAGAGTGTGTTAGTGAGTGAATGTATGTCCCAGTGGTACATGTGTGAGTAACTACATATGTGAAAGCCAGTATATATGTGTGTTGGAGTATATAAATAGCTATAAGCGAGTGAGTGATTGTGATAGTGGCTGTATGGATGAGTGTGTGCTTGTATCAGTGATTGTATAAGAGCGTAACAATGTGCTAGTATTTGTATGATTAAGTGAGCTGGTGTGTGTATAACTGTATAGGTGAGTAAATGGCAGTGTGTTTAATTATTTGCATGACTGACTAGGTGTGTGAGTACCTCTATGGATGAGTGGCGGTGTTTGAGTGTCTATATAGGAGTAAGAGTGCATATGATAGTCCTGTACTGAGTGACCATAAGTATGAGTGACTGTACGGGTGAGTGAGTGGATGTGTGTGTGTAGACCTAAGAATCAGTGAGTGGGTATGTAGTTATTGGTGTTGGAGTGTCTATAGTTTTGCGAATGGCAGTCTGTAATTTAGATTGGGTGTATCAAAGGTTATATTAGGGTGTGAGGAGCTGCATCAGATTATCACGTGGATGATGTCATCAGTGATGTCATTTGAGATGTCATCAGTGATGTCATCAGTGATGTCACTGACCATGTCATGAGTGATGTAATATGTGACGTCATCAGCAGTGCATTGCGGGCGCGAGTTATAGTTAGCTGAACTAACTATAACGGGGGAATTTCACGGGTTTTGTACGAGTGAAATGTCCAACTAACTATAACTGTCCCTAAAACCTATGGTTTTTCAGTGAATTTCAAAGGTTTTTAAATGCTAATTTGTAACTATAACATATCTGAAACCTATGGTTTTTTCAGTGAATTTCAAAGGTTTTTAAATGCTAATTTGTAACTATAACTGTCCCTAAAACCTATGGTTTTTCAGTGAATTTCAAAGGTTTTTTAAATGCTAATTTCTAACTATAACGTGTCTGAAAGCTATGGTTTTTCAGTGAATTTCAAAGGTTTTTAAATGCTAATTTGTAACTATAACGTGCCTGAAACCTATGGTTTTTTCAGTGAATTTCAAAGGTTTTTAAATGACATTTTTTAAATGTATTAATTTTTATATTAATTTTTTTCATACTGATTTACTACATTTTTAGAAACAATTTCTTTTACATATATTATTTTTTAAATTACATTGTAATTACATTATACATTACATTACAAAAATACTTTCTCAGAATGAATTACTTTAGTTTAAATACTTAGCACATAGGCAATAGAGTTTTAAGTACAGTAGTTACAGTTGTTGCAATGGGCAACACAATTTCAAACACAATGCAACATTCAGCTCAATGTGAATTTCTAGTTAAATGCAATTAGTTACTTTATGGATTACTTTTCTAACCACAGGACTGGATCCTAGAATCAGTCCTGGGACATCTCCTGTAAACAGTTGAGTAAAAGCGTTTTGGTTACAGTCGTGATTTTTAAGGAATATTATTGTATTTTAAAAGTTGACACTTAGAAACTTTTCCTCATAGAATCACCAATGTTATCCTATGGAAGGAAATTCACTTAGCAGGTAAAAACTGTTATCGTTACTTTTTCTTACTCAGTGTTGGATCCTGGATCCAGCACTGGTGCATCTCCTGTAAACAGTTGAAAGAATGCGTTTAAGTCATACAAGCGATTTTTAAGGAATATTTGTAATTTGTGAAAATCAACACTTTGAAACTTTTCTGCTGAAAACCAGACAATGGATTCCTATGGAAGGAAATATAAGTTACTGGTAAGTACGGTTAGAATTACTTTTCAGGGTCAGTGCTGGGCTAAAAGATGCAGCACTGGGTTCTCTCCTGATAACAGGTGAGTAAATCGGAATTCGTAGTTCAGTTGATTTTAGAGGAATATTATAAAGTTCCAAAACTCCACACTTAGAAGAATTTCCAAGTGAAACCAGTCAATGTTAGCCTATGGAAGGAAATTCAAGTTGCTGGTAAGTACGGTTAAAATTACTTTTCAGGATCAGTACTGGGCTGAAAGATGCAGCACTGAGGTCTCTCCTGATAACAGGTGAGTAAATCGGAATTCGTATTTCGGCCGATTTTAGAGGAATATTTGTATGTTTCAAAAATCGACACTTAGAAACTTTTTCAGCAAAAAGCAGGCAATGATATCCTATGGAAGGAAATTCAAGTTACTGGTAAGTACGGTTAAAATTACTTTTCAGGATCAGTACTGGGCTGAAAGATGCAGCACTGAGGTCTCTCCTGATAACAGGTGAGTAAATCGGAATTCGTATTTCGGCTGATTTTAGAGGAATATTTGCACAATGGTGAAGGGAGGGGCGGGGCCTGAGGTGACATCTGTGCAAACGCTCCCGTGTCGCGTTTTAAGTTGGGGGATTAAATTCCCTTGAATCTTGAGGGCCCTGGGAGCCAACTAGCCCACCAGGAACCTCCAGTATGCGCCAGAGGCTGCGTTGCAGAGACGTGTACAGAGGCCACGCCCCTTTTACACCTCTCTGCAACGCAGCTCTGTGGCGCTTTTAGAAGTACATGGTGGGCTAGTTGGCCCCCAGGGACTCTCAGGATTGAAGGGATTTAATTCCCCATCTTAAAAACGCGCCACGGGGCCTGTTTGCACACATGTCACCTGAAGCTCCGCCCTCTCCTTCACCACTGTGCAAACGCGCCCCGTGGCGCGTTTTAAGTTGGGGGATTACGTCCCCTTGAATCCTGAGGGTCCCTGGAGTCCAACTAGCCCACCATGTACTTCTAAAAGCGCCACAGAGCTGCGTTGCAGAGAGGTGTAAAAAGGGCGTGGCCTCTGTACACCTCTCTGCAACGCAGCCCCTAGCGCATATTGGAGGTTCCTGGTGGGCTAGGTGGCCCCAGGGACCCCCAGTATTCAAGGGGAATTACTTCCCCTTCTTAAAGCGCGCCAGGGGCGCGTTTGCAGAGTACTGCAGGGAGGGTCGTTTTTCTTTTTTTCTTGTTTTTTTAATGGGAGGGGGCTGCGTGGCCCCCTTCCTTTGTCCACTTTTGGCCCCGGGGACCCCATCCCCCGGGGCCTGAACATTTTATTTTTTTCAAATAAAAAAAAACGGAAGGGGGCCGCGCGCCCCCTTCCCTGGGCCTGTATTGGCCCCGGGACCCCATCCCCCGGGGCATGCCCTCAATTTTTAATTTTTATTTGGAGGGGGCTGCGTGGCCCCCTCCTCAGGCCATTTAAGGCCCGGGGACCCCATCCCCCGGGGCCGGCCTTACCGTTTTTTTTTTTTTTTCTAATTTGGGGAGGGGGCTGCGTGGCACCCCTCCCGGCCACCTATGGCCCCGGGGACCCCATCCCCCGGGCCTGGCCTCTCCGTTGGGGACTGTGGGGGGTCCCCAAACCCCCAGAGTCCCGCCGGCTCCCCGCCTCCTGCGCGAGCCGGCATTGCTTTTCCACATGGGGAGCAGTTAACATGCTGCTCCCCATGTGAGAAAAGCAATGTGCTTTGGATATTGGAAGCGAGAGCAGGTTTCCTGCCTCTCTTCCAATATCCAAAGCAGCTTGCAATGACAGGACGGGAGCCGCGAGGCTCCCGTCCTGTCATTGCAAACAGCAGTGTCCCGGGGTAGGCACCCCGGGACACTGCAGGAGCCGGCCCTGGGGGTGGCGGTCCCCAGGGCCATCAAGGGCTCCAGGAGGGCCGCGCGGCCCCCTCCCAACTATTTCACAGCCCCGGGGAGGTGGTGGTCCCGGGGCTTTGGGGTCCGTAACGGACCCCCTTATTCAAATGTTTAGTGCCCCGGGGAGGTGGCGGTCCCGGGGCGTGTGGGGGCTGGAGCCCCCCACACAGGTCAAAATTTTTTAAAAAAAGAAGCCCCGGGGGTGGCGGTGCCCCGGGGCTGCGGAGGGCAAAGAGCCCTCCCGCACCATTATTTTCTTAAGCCCCGGGGGTGGCGGTCCCCGGGGCTTGGGGGCCTTAGAGGCCCCCACATTAAATTAAACCCCTCACCATGCCCCCGGGACTTCGCCCACCCGGGGGCAAGTGCTATCGAGCGCGGAGACCGCGCTCCGATTGTTCTCGGCAGGATCCACGCTCCCTGAGCGCATCCTGCCGATTTTTAAAAAAACAAAATGCTTTTTTCTACCCAGGGGTCCTTGTGGGACCCCTGAGCAGACCTAGGGGTCAGGGTGTTTCTACCCTGCCCCCTTTGTGCGTTTTGCGCACTTTTACTGCTTTCTTGTTCCTCGGTTCTACCGAGGAACAAGATGGCTGCCAACACTTCCTGGTTTGGAGTGTTGACAGCCAATTAGCAGACAGCTCGTGATCGGGAGGGTAGCGCGAATCCAACGCGGCCATAGATATCATATGTGATTTTCCTTTTGATTTTCTCAGGAACTACTGAACGGATTTACACCATTTAACAAAAGGGTTCTTTCTGAACCAAGAACTACCTCTTTGCCAAATTTGGTGTAATTCCGTTCAGCAGTTCGGGCTGTAGCCGTGTCTAAAGTTTCCTATGGAAAAATGAATGGGGAAAACACGTTTTGGGACCCCCTTTTTCTCGGCCCCCGCTGACGAATCACCCCGAGACTTTCAGGGTAGGAGCTTACCGGAGCGGGCCCATAAAGTTTGAAAATTTCGCGAAGATTCGTCAACCGGCAAGAGAGTTATTTCAAATAGAATGTCGCGGATTTCCTATGGAAAATAGGTCCTAACTATAACTATCTACTGGCGACCGCCAGTAGATATATAAAAGCAGCATTTGTTCTCCTTTGGCAACAAACCAGAGCACACAGCGGGGCATCAGAAAGTTCCTTTTATTCCTTAAAAACAAGCATGACGCGTTTCAGCAAAAGTGCATTCCTCATGTTGGAAAAGTTGAATCCTGGAGACGCTTTTGTGCTCTTTGTTCAAAGCGAGTTGTTCCAATCAGTCCTGTACATTGAGTTTAATAACTCAATCGAATTTTGCCTGGAAATCCATTTGTTTTTAAATTATAGAAGGTTTCTTTCGTCCCTTCATCCAGCCGCTTTTAACACCAGCAGATCACACCCGGAGGCGCAGGTACAGTGATCCACACCTCACCTTGAAGTCAAGGTCTGACTTTTCAGCAGGTTACCAATCTCCTGTGGCTCACGGCGCTCATGAGGTTTTTGGATACCTCCAAAGTCCACTACTAGCCACTGCCACTGTTGACCTCTGAACACTTAAGGACGGGGCTCTGTGCGCGCTGTGGCTGAGCGCCAATATGAAAACAGCATTTGTTCTCCTTTGGCAACAAACCAGACCACACAGCGGGGCTTCAGAAATGTTCCTTTTATTCCTTAAAAACAAGCATGAAGCGTTTCAGCAAAAGTGCTTTCCTCAGATGCATGGTTCCCAGGTTTTGTCTCCCACCTGTTTTAAATCGTGCTGCCTCTCTATCATTGGATGAGGTGCATCAGGACTGCAATTCCCAGCATTCCTCATGTTGGAAAAGTTGAATCCTGGAGACGCTTTTGTGCTCTTTGTTCAAAGCGAGTTGTTCCAGTCAGTCTTGTACATTGAGTTTAATAACTCAATCGAATTTTGCCTGGAAATCATTTGTTTTTATATATAAATATTAACACATTAATATGTTTGTGTGTTTATTTAACTATATATGTATATATAGTATTAAATATTATTGTAATATATTTAATTTACATTATATTAAAATTATATATTAGTGCATTTAACGTTTACCTTTTTAAACTCTATTTATATTTAAAAATCTATCTTTTTGTCTATTTTTGGACAATATTTGTGTCAACAATATTTTATTTCTGATATTTTTGTACTTACCATTTTAAGTACGTGCTCATGATATTGTGGTTACCATTATAAGAATGGGATCACGATATTGTGGTAAACGATATTTTTGAAACTATATTTTTGTCAACAATATTGTTTACCCCGATATAGTCTCAGTGATCCAATTCTAGGTTTACAATCTAAAAGTCCTTGTGAATCGTTATATGTGGGGACCATAGTTCAATCAATCAATCACAGCAAGAGGGAATGAATATAGAAGTAATGGTAGGACAGGGACTGAATAATTACCAACAGGCAGGAACTTCAATCATCAGGGTCGTAAAGCCAACCAAATGGGATGCCAATTTCTAGAAGGTTCACCAGAAATGCCAAAAGGACGAGATCTAGAGAAATATTTTCCACATACATAACTAATGTGTATTGAGCTTCACAGTGTGAACCTAAGTAGCTTAAATGAGGGAAATGACAACTTTTTAAAGTTGTATAATCATGAGTTTAGAAAATTGAAATGCTGAGCAAAAATGAATATGAGCAACAGAATTCAAATATTGTGAAATTGAAATCTGATGACTGCATAAGGGCTGATTGTTATGGCGGATTTTATGAATAGTGAATGATTGTGGAAAACACATTTCTGTAATTCTAAACTTGAGAGTCTTAGAGTAAAATGGCATCTTAAATGCCAGTTATTGTGAACTACAATTAAAAAGACTCAGATAACACAGGTACTACATGATCAATGTAGTTGCCACTTGGCTGGAGGTTTAATGTAAGAACAATGACACTTTAACATTTTGACAACTTATTGTGAACTTGAGAGTCTGAAAGTAAAATGGCATCTTAAATGCCAGATATTATGGACTACAATCAACATGAAAAAAGATGTAGAGCATACAGTAACCACCTGATCAATGATCTAGTTGCTACATGGTTGGAAGTTTAAAGTAAAAACAGTGACACTAACTTTTTTTTACAACTTATGGGGTTAAGAGGGATGGTTGTCCAATTTTAGAGCAGTCAATGATACTGAAGAATTGTGGTAAGCAATAAAAGTTAACCAGTTGTTTGCTATATATATTGTTGTAAGGATGATATTTGAATTGTGATGTAAGTGTTAGTGTGTTTTGTTTTTCATATTGAGCTCAGAACTGTTTGGACATATTAATTAATCTTGATGAAGGAGCAATGTCCCAAAATGCATTTATAAATGATCAGTATCACACTGTTTACTGCATATGAAGATTAAAGAATTGTGATGAAAACCCGTACATTAATATATTATTACATTTTGCTGTAGAGGCTTCATGAGCTTCTGAATCCCATATAGTGTAGGTTTGCATGTGGGTTCATGGCTAATGCTCAAGTGGACACTGGCATGGCTTACATCTAAGAAAAGGGCACTGTACAAATTTCTAATGATAGTCTTCAAGGGGGATTTGGGGAGCAGCCAGCCACTGGGAGGTCTGCCCCCCCAGGCAGATTGGGAGGATGGTGCAGGCCATGAGCTGCCATTTTGTGTTGGGCTACTTTCGTAGCCCAAAATAGCCCAAATTATAAATACATTAGAATTGGGCTAAATGTCACCATTTTAGGTTTAGGTGACCTGGTGGTTGGTGACAGGGAGCTAGTAGGCCTTTTTCAAGACTTTTGTAGTGATTTAGGCCATAGTTGAGAGTTTGTGGCACTTACTTGCCATGTGGTGACTGACATAGTTCCCATGAGGCACAGGGTCAGACTGATTTGCATATGGCCATGTCTGAACTGGGGTGGTGGAGTGAGCTAAAGAATGATGATGGATTAAACCCAGATCAGTTGACTGGGGGTGAGTGTTTGATTGGCTCAAACGTTCCGTCCATCATCCCCTTTTGTATCGCGATAGGGAGTATGGCAGCAGCAGATAAAAAAGTGGCTGAGGCGATGCAACTTCTTAGGGAGGCCGGGCGCCTCGACCTTGTTGCCAGTGGTGAGGCCGCAGCATCCACTGCCCACCCGACCCGTCAAATGTCTGCGTGGGTGGTCGCTGTAGTGGTGGAATGTTTGCCACCGCGTAAATGGAGGGCAGTGGCGGTGGCGTCATCCCCAATTAGGGTAAGTGCGAGGGGCAGCTTTGTGTCCAGGAGGGCAGCCCCCTGAGGGGAGAGAAAGCATGGAGCATCTGCGGTTGGGGCAGACCAGGCTGCCATGCCCGAGCGCGCCTCGGTTGATCCAGGGGTGGGGCGTGGGAGGGGAGAGGAGTGATGCGAAGAGGGGGCTGAGCTGGCGGCATGGGCTTGGGCCCATCTAACACTGCTCACGACACCCGGTTAAGGAGAAAGCCTGTCGTGCCAATTGCATGTGTACAGGCTGCAAACAGGCCTCTATCAAAGAAGCAGACGACGTCAAGGGAGCCGCCCGCAAGGCAAGAACTCAGTGAGGAGGCAGACGGGAAGCGAACAGAGGCAGCAGCGCCACTCCCTGCTGCAAATTCAAAGGCAGAGGAGGCCCATGGGGGGCAGAGTGGGAGGAGGGGCCCAAACTTGAGGCAGATTATGGCCGGGACCTGGGGGATTACCACAATATGCGGCAGGAAGGGGTGCAAGGCGGTTCTGGCGGGGAGCCCCATGGCGGGATGACTAGTGGGGGGGAGATTAGGTTGAAATTTTGGACCCCAAAGACTGACAATGAATGAGGGGGTCAGCCAGAAAGAGGCCATACGGAGAGACCCCTGAAAGAGCAAGGCTCTCATGGGAGAAGTTAGGGGAAGGGGTAGGGACTTGGTGGCCTAGTTAGATGACTACCTGGGTGGTGGGGAGTTGCAGGGGGCAGCACTAGCGCTGGTGAATGAGGAAGGCAATTGGGGGGTAAAGGGGAAGGGCACCCCTGGGGTGGCTTCAGGAACCTCACAAGATTGTCAGTCCAGCCCGCTTAGAGCAGGAGTAGGGGCAGTTAGGGGTCCCGGGTCAGCTCTAGTGGCAGCCATGCTGGAATAGAGCAGGGGAAGAGGACGCAGTGAAAGAGGATGATGTGGAGGAGAGGGATTGCAGAGTAGCCATGCAACCCAGCCGGGGGAGAATTGAGTTGGATTGGGAAGTGCGACAGAAAGCGTTGGTGGCGACAGGGCATAACAGGGGACGAGGGGTATGTGGAGAGTAGTAGAGTGGTCGTGGCAGGTGTGGGGGCACAGCACAAGATACCTCACATCATTATTGCAGGTACAGGAGTGGCACAGATTTCTGCACTCTGTATAGCTGGGAGCAGCTTGCATACACCGAGGGGAAGAGACGTTGAGCCCTGTGCGGTTCACCTTACGTTGGCGAGGCAGCCCGTCATGGTGGACAGAAGAAGGTCTGGAATGACCTGGTTGGCCCCACCGGCTGGTATGTTATGCACGGCCTCCAGCGCTTACAGCGTGGCAGACAGGCAAGTAGTGTCGGGGGAGCAGGCGGGTGGGGTTATTTCGGTCCTCCTGGTTGCACGTTTGCCTACTATTGCGAGACATGTACCGGTTACCAGGCAGGACGTGGATGCGGGCCCCAGTTGGGGCAGTGCAGGAGACCCGCTAGGGTCCACAATGTTGAACTATCACATTGAGAGCCTGGAGGGAGGCGAAATAAGGGACGAGGACACTAGGAGTGAGATGGGGCGGTTCTACTAATGTATTGTCCAGTGTGTTGCAGCAAAGCACAGAGTGGCAGATTAGGGAGTTGGTGGTGCATAGGCCCATGGCGTGGCAGCAAGCAACACTACGGGCACTGTCCTTGGAGCCAGGTAAGGCCAAGGCCATTGCAGTAGGCCCAGGCATGGTATCCACAGGAGTGTATGCAGGCAGGTTTCAAGGGGGGCTCGGGAGGGGCTGCGTAAGGGGAGATACATATCTGATGTGAGTGGGGTCCCTGAGGACCCCGGGGAAGGGGCAAAGGTCCAGAGTGCAACGGAAGCAAAGGGAGTAAGTAGTCGTGCTGGTTCTGGCAATGGGGAAGGGGCTGGAGACAAAGGGGAAAAGAAGGAAGGGCTAGAGAGCAAAGAGCTTAAGATAAAAAGGTTACCTTATATGGGGGTCATAAAGCCTTTGGGAGCCCATCTTATGCTGGCCACCAAGGAACGAATTTGAAAAGGGGAGTACATCGAAATTCTAAAATTGCTGCATAGGGAGGTGCAATATAAAGAGGGTTCAAAGGAAGAGGAATATGAGCTGGCAAAATGGAAAAAAATAACCTCTGACAATTGAAAGTTGAACCGTGCATTCATCATTTATGCCAGCATTTACTGTGAAAAGTATCTAGAGCACTGCGTGGCCATTTTTAAGTACATGGACTTCATACAGAATACTCAGATTACAGGGGGAGGTTATGCATGGGCACAATATGATGAGGAATTGTGGGCGCACTTGGCATCGGACCCTGAGGCGAAGTGGGGAGAATCGGACTCTGATCTGTGGCAGCACAATATGGGGGCTGGCAAGTTGGAAAAACCTTTTTTACCTTGAGCATTCTACAGATTGTGCATTGTCCCTTTCAAGGATGCCCCACCCAGGGTGGGGTGGGTGTCACAGCAAAAGGTCAAGCGAGGGCAGGGGGCACCTGATGGGACTTTAATAAGGGGTGTGCACTCGCAAATACTGTAAGTTTTGCATAAGAGCTCCAAGTGCACGGGTTGGCATCCCCTCACCAACTGTTTCGTGGCAGGCACTGGCTATCAGGAACAGGGCACAAGTCAATGGCAGAAGCATGGGGAAGGTCAGGGGCACATCAGCAGGAGCAGTTTTCGGACAACCGAAGAGGAAGAGGGGCACAGGTATCTGGTGCAAAAGGCTCGTACTCTGGTTAAACTAGATAGGCTGGAGTACTGGCTAGGTTTTTATGAGCGTTGGGAGGAAGCAAACATGTTAAGGGAAGGGT
This sequence comes from Calotriton arnoldi, assembly GCA_963921515.1. Taxonomy (NCBI): domain Eukaryota; kingdom Metazoa; phylum Chordata; class Amphibia; order Caudata; family Salamandridae; genus Calotriton; species Calotriton arnoldi. Next base: position 838,781 of record CAWUFW010000182.1, read on the forward strand.
TCAGATGGGGCTTTTGTTTGGTTTATGAGGGTCCTCGGTTGTGGCGGTGGGCGGACAATTTGTGGTCTGCAAAAGAGCATAAAACAGTGGTCCAAGAAAAATTTAATAAAATGGTCTTTGAGGGCAGGATGGCGGGTCCCTTTCATGATTGGCCAATGGCAGACCTGATTCTTTCGCCAATAGGGTGGTGCCCAAAAAGGAGCTGGATCAGTTTCACCTGATTCAGCACTTGTCATGGCCAGAAGTGGAGTCAGTGAATGATTTCATTGCAGAAGATGTGGCATTGGTGTCAAATTCTTCCGTGGATGTGGCCATGTCACTGGTGGTGACGGTGGGCCAGGAAGAATTGATGGCAAAGTGCGAAGTGAAGTCAGCTTTTCGGCTGCTTCCAGTGCATACCGATGACTTTCAGCTCTTGGGAATACATTTTGAGGGACGCTGGTATGTGGATAAGGCATTACCCCTGGATTGCTCCATATCATGCACACTGTTTGAATGCTCCAGCTCTTTTTTGCAGTGGCTGTGTACATGGCAGACAGGCCATCAGTTGGTAACCCACTACTTGGACAATTTATTTTTTGTGGGGGCACCTGGCTCGGTGAACTGCCAATTACTGCTGGCAAGGTTCCAGGAGTTCATGGGTGACCTGGGAGTGATTTTAGCACCGGAAAAAACAGTGGGTCCACAAACAGTGTTGTCCTTTTTGGGCATTGAAATTGACTCTGGTCGCATGGAAGCGTGGTTGCCACAAGATAAAAAAGGGAAGATGCTAAGTTTGTTGGAATGCATGCTCGCTGGGGAGAAAGTGAAAGTGAAGGGGGTTCAAGTACTATTAGGTCACCTGAACTTTGCATGTATGGTGGTAAGCGAAGGCAGGAATTTTTGCAGAAGGCTGGGGCTAGTGTTATCGGGGCTCTCATTACCTCAATCTTATGTAAGGCTCTCAGTAGGGGTCAAGGAGGATCTACGGATGTGGTGTTTTTTCTTGCACTGATTTAATGGAATTCCGCTAGCACAAGAGGTGATTTGAGCTGGGATGAGCGGGCATTCTCTAACGCAGCGGGAGGTCTGGGTCTTGGTCTTGATTGTCAAGGCAGGTGGTGCGCGGAATCATGGCCAGAACAGTGGGCAAATGGGGGCAGGAGCATTGCTTTCTTGGGGTGGTTTCCCTTGGTGGTGGCAGTGACATTGTGGGGAGCTGAGTTAGCACACAGGAGGGTGCTTTTCAGAGTTGACAACATGTCTGTAGTGGAAGTGGTGAATAGGTAGTCAGCCAGGGACGCACAGGTTCTCAAATTGCTGCGTGTATTTTTTTGGGCTGCTTATGTCATGATATTGCTTTTCGAGCGCAGCATGTGCCAGGAGTGGACAATGACATTGCAGATGCTTTGTCTCGTTCACAGTGGAGGAGATTTTGTGGATTGGCAAAGGATGTCAAGAGAGACCCGATGCCCATGCCAGAGAAGTTGTGGTTGCTAGACAACGCAGGATTGTACAACTGGTGGTAGGGTCCCTTGCGGAGTCCACTTAGAGAGCTTACGGTCAGGCATGGTTGGAGTTCTTGGCTTCGGGGGCACAACGCAGTGAGGAAGGCTGGCTGCGGGCGGAGGGTGTCATTCAGTTTATACTGGACTTGATTGTGAAAGGCCTGTCTTTGGTTACAATCACAGGCAAATTGGCAGGAGTAGCGTTCATGGGCAAACTGTTGTTGGGTTATGCACCATCGGCGGGCGAATTGGGGCGCAGGATGCTGAAAGGGTGGGAGAGAGAACTGAGGAGTGGGGGACAGACCAGGAGACCAATAACTTGGCAGTTACTATGCAGAGTGTTGGGGCAGTTGCAACGGGTGTGCAGGGCAGCGTCGGAACTTTGCTTGTTTTTGGCCCTTATGTCTTGGATATTTTTTGGCACCTTCCGGGTGTCAGAGTTGTTGGGAAGCAGGAGGCATGGATGGGTACTGTGGGAGCATGTCTCTCGGCGGGTGGATAGATGGGAGGTCTGGCTTCATAGTTCCAAAACAGACCAAAGAGCACAGGGTAGGAACATTTGTACACAGTGGGATCCCCAGGGCAATGCCCGGATGCGCGGAAGGAGTGTTGGGCACTATGCTGTGCATCTGAAATTGGCTTGGTTTTCAGACACAGGTCCGGGAAGAAGGTCACTGCTTTCCAGTTGCTGTCGGTGTTGCGAAAAGCTATGTGTGGGTATTGGAGCAGGAGGATAGGGTGGAGGCCCTGTCTCTTTGGATTTCTTACTGCTGTTTTGTTTCCTTCCAGGTTCTGTTGCAGGTCCGGCGGCGGAGGATGTGGCCGTTTAGATGGTGGGCCACTCGTTCATCAAGTGGGCGGAGGTGCAAGCTCATCAGAGAGATTTTGGGGGCAATTTGGGTTTTGATAAACAATTGTTTCCGATTACGCAGATGGGAAAAGCCAGGATGTGTTGGGGGGACTTGTTGCGGTGTCTAAATGGTATGATAGAGGGAGGCAGGTGCCCGGATATGTTGATCATCCAATTAGGAAAGAATGATGTGGTGAAAGAGAAGGGGGTGGTTTTGATGAGTGCCATGAAAAAAGACTTGCTACAAATTAAGGCGAATTGGTCCGGCTGCTTTGTCCTTATGGACAGAGTTCATCCTGAGGGGGTCTTGGAGGGGGGCGAACAAGCCCACCGCCATTGACAAGGTGTATAGAAAGGTAAATTGGGAAATGGCCCGTTTCTGCAGAGAAATTGGTTTTGGTACTGCATCTGTCGCATGTCGGCATGGATCTGTACTTATGAGGGAGGTCTTGTCCAGAACTCTGAACATCAGGTGCTGAGACACTTCGAAAAGGGGCTAGAGGGAGTTTGGGGGGCAGAAAAAGTTATTTTTCTTGGTGGCGGTGGTCTCAAAAGTTTTGCAGGACTTGTCAGAAGTTTGGTTGGCGTTGCCAGTTGGTGAACCATGTCCAAAGGGAAGGTAGGCAGGTAGTTCAAGGTTAATTTTAGGACGTTTGGTTGCTTAGGGGTTCATACATGCACTCATAGGCTGTAGGGGACATATAAAGTTTAAGATGTTGAATTCACTACAGATAAATAAGATTGATGCGAGGTGGGCTTGTGGGGGGGGGGCGGTGGGAGTGAGGGACATTGGTTAGTTACATTTGATGTTTAGCGATGTTTCGTTTTGTAAGGTGGTTTGCCAGGTAAATTTTGTGATATTCCCCTCTCTCCCAAAGCCATTCATTGGACATACCTGGACAATCAATTTGACATGTTATCCAAATAAATACCCTCTCACAGTCTAAGGTCTGCTAATCAACACCTTTTAACCTTTTCTAAACTGTCCTGCAAGCCTTCAGATTTTGGTGCTTCTACCTTCTGGCAGCAACCAACTGGAATTCCTTTCCAGAGACCCTTAGGGCCTTTAAAACAACTTTTAAAACAGCTCATGAAACTTAAGGGTGGTGGAGGTTCATTATCACACTTAGTGGCCTAACAGTGGATAGATAGTTGCCTTGTATGCTAGTTTATTATTTATGCTTCCTGCTGTGCTATGTTGAGATGTCTGTTTGCCTCTCTGCTCTTCTTACTGGCATGAAACAGATACAAAAAATATAATATTTACAACCACATTGATTTTTATGATACGACCCAATGAGTTTATTGTCCAAAATACTGAATAATAATTTGCCCTAATGTACAATTCTAATTAAAATGTCAAAAGCTGCTACATTTTAAATAAATTAATTTATTAAGCTGATTTCAATAAAGAAAGCAAAACACAAAACATTAGTTTCTTCTTAACACAAAGCATTTCCACCTCTGAGTCTTGAACCAAGGACAAACTGTTCCTACCCTCTGTGAGGACTGCAGAAAAGGACATATCTGGTTAAGAATCTGATTGCGTTTTCCAAAAAGTGCTACAGCAGACCCAGGGATTGTATAGTAAGTTTAAAATGCGTTTATAAATGAGATGTGGAAAACTGCTGGACACCTATTCATGCTTCACCCCATGACTAACCCCCCTCTGAAATCACCTCCGTATTCAAACCTGCCCTTTTTAGGTCTCGCCTAGCGATGCAGCGCCATGCGCTGCTCGCGTAAGCGAGATCTATTGTTGCCGACTTGCTTGCGAAGGGGGACAGGACATGTGCACGCGTATGGCAAGTCCTGGACAGGAGATGTGCACGCGTATGGTGCGAGCAGGAGTTGTAATAACGCCGCAAGCCGTACACGTGCACATCGACTGTCTGTGCCGAGCTTAACAGACAGGAGATGTGCACGCGTACGTCTTGCGGCGTTATCACAACTCTTGCTCGCACCATACGCGTGCACATGTCCTGTCCAGGCGCGGCGCCCTTTGCTGCATGTATATCAGCCGGCCGGTGGGCACGTACAGCATGCCTCCCACTCAACCCCACTCACCGGCTCTTGTGGGGACTCTGCGCTGCTCCCCGGCTCGTCTCCTCAATAGCAGGGGGGACTCGCCTCTTCACCCGGTCACTGGCGCAGCAACACGCGGGGCTCCGTCTTGCTCACAGGAGCCCCGCCTGAAATCCTGCTCCGGCCGCACCATGCGGCATTCACGAAGGCGGGGTGGGCTACCGCCGGACTTCCCTCTGCGGGGTGGGCTCCCGCCTCGCTTCTCCTACACGCGGGCTGCAACACGCGGGCTCCCTCAGCTCACGGGAGCCCCGGACACTTCCGGCCGCGCGCTCCATGCCCCGCCCATGTCCCAGGCAAGGTTGCCTGACTTCCGGGTCGCACTGAGAGCGGCCCGGAGAAGGCTTCTAGAACAGCTCGGGCTGCGGCGGCGAAACGCGGAATAGGCTCCAAAATGCAGAAAACATTTTGAATTGTGACACAAAGAAAGTAGTTTAAGTATAATCCGTGTGCCTTCAAAATAAATGTCAACTGAGAACTATGTTGTCAGTGAGGTAATCTGGAAAAAACACGTTTCTTTAAGAAGCTTTCGTAGGCGCCTCCCTGCTCTGGCCCGCCACCCCGCACACCACCTCCAACCTCCTTCGCATCCCCGGGCCACCACAAGCCCCGCTGTCATCCGCAATTTCACCGCCATTCCCGCAACCCGCCTCCGAAGTATGAAGGGCAGATCCAGTCCCCCCGTCGCCTGCACACTAACAGACGTGGCCATGAACGCTCCGCTGCCCATGTGTCCCTTGAGCGTGCCACCCACTGTCCCTACCCAACTGCCGGACCCGAGCCTCCACTGCCAAAGATGTAGTGCCGCCCCCAGTACCACCTACTGCTATGTCCGCTCATCACGCCCCCTGCTTTATAGCGCATATGTCCACCGGCGGCTAACGCATGGATCGCCACCCCCTCCCGTAACGTCTCCTGTAGCTCACTAATCCTAACTTCACACCTCACTCCTCCTGGATGGAAAACCAGACCCCCCAGGCTCTCTCAAACCGACACAGCATGGCTCTCAGTGCGTGCGGTTCACGTTGCCAGGTCACACAGGAGCAACCGGCCGGAGCAGCGGGCGCGCTCACTCCCCCCCCCCTTGATGCCCAGACTTTACGACGCTGCATATCAACCCTGCTGGCCGTGGCCCAGACAGCGCCCGACCCCTGCCTGTGTCCCCCGCGCCCCAATCACGTCATGAATTCCAGCATTACCCCAACCCAACTGGCCTCAGAGGGATGAAAGGCCAATGGCATGCATACTGAGCCTGGAGCGCCTACCCGGCACTCAAGCAGCTTCTTGTGTCTGCTCCCTGAGTGTGAATGTTAATCCACAACCGGCAGTTTTGTGTGCTGCTTGCTTGGTGTCCCTAAATGGCTACTGGTGGGAATAGACGCGTCAGGCAGCATCGGCTCAGCTGGGTGATGCCGCGTGTTGAAGGTGTTTCCAATGGAGGCCCTTGTGAGACCGTACCGTACCTTGGCGGCCGAAAGGAAATATGTGTTACCGTGCCTGGAGGGGGGCTGTTTGAAGGGGTATACTTAGTGGTGTAAAGGTAAAGTACCAGGGAGAGAGGGAGGGGACTGTATTATGTGATTAGTCTGCTTGTTACAAAGAAGCTAGCGAATGCAACTATAATGTCTCCAACAGCTGCAGTGCTGCAATTTTGTTTATCATCATTTTGCCCCCCCCCACCTCCAGAGCAATATCAAAAACAGTAGGAAGCAGCCATACATTTTTATATAAATGTTATTTATGACCAGCGTCTGTCTTTGAAACCAGTTCCAAATTCAGGCCTGTAGCAGTGGGTTACAAATGCAGTGAGCCCCAGATCAGTGTTTGCTCTTCACCCACTGGTACCTTTATTCCCAGCCCTTTGCAAGCCAATGTCTTCCATCACCCTAACTGTGTACTTGGAGTGAGACAGCAAGAGGCACGGACATCCAGTAAACAAAAATACTTATTAAAAGCATTTGCAATGCAATAGGTCTTGCATTTGCGAAAGATTGAGCTATTGGCATTGTAAATGACAATTCCTTTTATTTATGTGTTGGTTTTCAAAACAGATAAACAAAAGGCATTGTCATTTGCAATGCCAATAGCTTAAACTCATGCAAATGCGAGACCTATTGCATTGCAAATGCTTGTTACATGTGGCCTAGACCACTCTGTTACCTGTGAAGCGCTCTACAGGGTTGTGGCTAGGACCCTGCTACAGAAAATAGATAAACATCCAACATTTGTAAAACAAGGATTGATAACAGTCACAAGCAGTCCGGCTCCCCTCCAAAAAGTTGAAAATGTCATATGAATTGGTTTATGCTGTAGGAATAGGGCAATGGCATTTTTCTCTTTTTTTTGCATAAGACAAAAATCCCATGTGAAGAAATGTCTTGCTTTAAAATATAGGTGTTTTGGGGCACTTTGCAGCAATTATTACACCTGTTGCTTAATTTGTGCCTATGGTTGCATGAAGGTGGTGGGCACCGGCTTTTATTTTTGGGAAGCAGTATTTATTTTGCACCACCAGACTTTGACCTAGTGTCAAGAGAAATACAGAGCAGGCAGAAAGAACGAGGAAGAGATCGATAAAAAAGGCACAAATGGAGAAAGCAGGGATGAGAAAAGATCCTGTAAGAGTGAGAAAAAGAGTCAATGTATGATCATGGAAGAAAGACGTCTGAGGTGAAGTTAAAACTAGACCGCTTTGATATATGGCAAACCTGGCATTCCCCAGCACTTGTAATGAACTCCCTAGAAGAACCCTGGGCACTGGCTACACTCTTGCACCTACTTTATTTAGATGTAAGATTAGGCGTGTAGAAAGATTGAAAAACATTTTTCAAATGTTTGTGAATACCTACAACGTTCTGCCTATGGACCTCATTATGAGAGGCACAATTTCACATGGACTGATAAATCCAGGTGGAAATACCGCATTTGCACTTCCAAACTGATAATGCTGGGCTTGGAGACAATGCACCTGTGTTTACTGCTGCCGGGGCGGGGGTTGTGGGCAGCAGCTCGGCACAGCCCCCGCCTCAAACCTACAGCAGCAAGTAGGAAACAAACAATGCTCTCCGAGGATGAACAGAAGCCTGCTCTGATCCACGACGCCCCCACAGTGTCGCCATCCCACCCCATCACACTCCACTGGCCCTCCAGATAACACTTCCCACCGGCTCAGAGCAGGTGAAAATGTCATTAATTTCCTCCCTGGAATAGGTTGTTGTATCGCGTCTCGCGATACTGTGTTTGGGAGTTGTAATTATTGTTGCTGCATAGCCGCGGGGGTGAGCGGTGAGCTCTCCCCGCGTACGTGACTTTATTTGGTTTGTCCCGCGCAGCGCGGGTGTGTGTTAATAAATAGTTGTGCGCGTGCGCTCGACATCAGAGCCGTGACACGCGAGCAGCACGAATCAACCCTCTGTGTGCCTGCTCATTAATTGAGGCCTTCACCACGCGGCCGACGCAATTATCACAGCGCGTTTCAGCGCGACTTTGGTTCCCGGTCTGGGCATCAATAATTAGTCAGCCCAGACATAACATTTGGCGACGAGGGCGGTGACTCGTGGCTTGAGGCGGCGGCTGCGCACATTCCTTTTGTGTGCGCGGTGCTCGTGCTGCTGTGGTGCCACTCTCACATGCTGCCTACACCTGATGGGGGACACGCCCTGAAAGACGCCTGCTGCGCTACATCACCAGTCCTGAAGAGGCCTGAGGGGCAGCATTGGTGTGCTGGTATTGAGCGCTGACTGCAGGTCCGGTTGGTGGTGCTTTGGAGCCCACGAGTGCACACAGAAAACTGTTAGTAGTGGCCAGAAGGCATAGCCCCAGCACCTGTCCTTCAGAGGGATACACTGGGGTCACAGTGCCTCTGAAGCCATGGCTCACATCCCTGCCATAGAGCCCTTTGTGGTTGAGGGGGCCCCATCTGCTCAGGCCCCGAGGTGGAAAGAATGGGTGGAGCGAGTGCTCCTATTCTTTGAGGCCACAAAAGTGGATGATGAACAGAAGAGGGCGATGATCTTACATCTTGGAGGGAAGGATGTATATAAGATAGCCAAGTCAGAGGCAGCGCCAAAGACTCATCTCACGCTCATCACAGCCCTGAATGCTCATTTTGAACCCATGGCGAATCGCGACTACGAACGCTTTGTGTTCAGACAAGCCAGGCAACAGCCTGAAGAGTCGCTAGATACATTTCATGCACGGTTAAAGGAGCTAGCCCGCACCTGTGGGTTTCAGGATGAGACGGAGGAGATCCGTGGCCAAGTCATTCAGGGGTGCGCTTCAGCAAAACTGAGGAAGCGAATTCTGGAAGAATCAGGGAAGTCGTTGGCAGAGATACTTACCATGGAAAGGACTAAAGAACTCTCAAAGGCACGGGCGGCACATATGGAGGCCGCACTGCAGACTCCCATCAAAACTGAACCAGTGAATGTAGTCACCCCGACCACCATGACAGCGCCAATACGGACAAGAGGCCCGAGAACACGCACATGTGGATACTGTGGGGGACCCTCACATAGGCCGTCAGAGTGCCCAGCCAAAGGCAAAAAGTGCACGGCGTGCAGAAAGATGAATCACTTCATGAAAGTATGTCGATCCAGTAGAGGACGAGCTATGTGGTCCCAGGTGAACATGATCCCGGAGTCACAGGGACAAGGCAGTGATATGGATGATGATGACCGGGAAGAGCACACGGTACACTCGATGTTCACCGTAGGGTCGGCATCGAATACCCAGAGTCGACTACCGCAGTGCCAAGTTCTGGTTGGAGGACACCCTGCAACTGCAATCGTAGATACTGGAACGACTACAAATATTATGTCCCGTGAAGCTCACAAAGGGATGACACCTCCTCCATCACTGATCCCTGCCAAGATCAAAGTATTTGCATATGGACAGTCCAAACCCCTGGCCATCAAAGGAAAATTCAGAACCACCATAGCCTACGATAAGCAGGAACTGGAGGCGGTGGTATACGTCACGGAGGAAGGACATGGCATGTTGCTTGGGTGCAGGTCTGCAGAGGCCCTGGGCATAGTCACCTTTGCCTTCGGAATACACCAAGAAGGTGTGAGTCAAATCTTAGACAAGTTCCCAAAAGTGTTCAGTGGGATCGGATGTCTACGAGACAAGCAGATACATCTCCATATTGACCCCTCGGTGCAGCCAGTGGCCCTTCAACACAGGCGGGTCGCATTTCATCTGAGACCCCTGGTAGAAAAGGAACTGCGCAAACTTGAAGAAGCAGGGATTATTTAAAAGGTGAAGGGTCCGACCTCCTGGGTATCACCAATCTCGGTCGCAAGAAAGCCCAAGCAGCCGGGGGAGGTGAGAATCTGTGTGGATATGCGGATTCCTAACACGGCAATCAAAAGAGAACGGCATCTGACTCCGACCATTGATGACCTGATAGGGGAACTAAGCAAAGCCTGCTGGTTCTCAAAACTTGACCTTCAGGCTGGGTATCATCAACTCGTCCTCGACGAACCGTCCAGATACATCACGACATTTTCCACGCATGTTGGCTTGAGACGTTACAAGCGGCTGAGTTTTGGGATATCGAGCGCCGCGGAGGTGTTCCAAAACACTATCAAAGAACTCCTGGCTGATCTCCCGGGCATGGTTAATGTGAGTGTTGATATTCTGGTCCATGCAAAATCTATAGCGGAACACAACAGTCGGCTGAGACAGGTACTCCAAAGAATACAAGACTCTGGGCTCACTCTGCATAGAGTTAAATGCGAGTTCCTTCAACAGAGACTGCAATTCTTTGGATATACATTTTCAGCAGAAGGAGTTGCTCCTGACCCGGAAAAAGTTAAAGACATCAAAGAGGCCCCGGCTCCCACAAATGTGACTGAAATGCGCAGCTTCCTGGGGATGGTCAACTACTGCGGTAGATTTATCAAAGATTTATCCTCGCTGACCACGCCACTGAGAGCGCTGACCAAAGTATTCGTTCCGTGGGTATGGGGCCCGGAGCAAGAGACTGCCTTCCAAGCTACCAAAGACGCACTGTCGAGCACCACCACGCTTAGATACTTTGACCCAAGGCAACAAACTCAAGTGGCAGTGGACGCCGGCCCAAAAGGTTTGGGAGCTGGTCTCCTCCAGCGGATGACGGAAGAGGATGAGTGAGCTCCGGTGGCTTTCGCAAGTAGGTCACTGACGGCTACCGAACAAAGGTATTCCCAAGTAGAAAAAGAAGCGATTGCTGTGCATTGGGGGTGCAGGCACTCCCACCTATATGTATATGGGAAACCATTCTTGGTCACCACTGACCATAAACCTCTTATTCTTCTATTCACGGGAACGGCGTCAAAGCCACCACCTCGCATAGAGAAGTGGATGCTGCAGTTGCAGGAATACAATTGCAAGATTGAATATCATCCAGGCATAAGTAATCCAGCAGACTACTTATCTCGTCACCCCAGGGCAGCTACTCGTAGTGAGATGGAAGATGCAGAAGAGACTGAACAATATGTGAGGTACATAGCGGACAGGTCGCGCCCGCTGCCCATATCCCTAGCGGAACTGTGCCAAGCAACCGTTCAAGATGAGTGCCTGCAGAAGGTGTTGGAGGCCGTGAAGACTAGCAAATGGCATCCTCTCAGAACTCAGGGGGTAACATTCACTCCTGTGGCCAGAAAGATCATCGAGAGCCTGTACCAAGTGAGGCATGAACTGAGTGCTGATCCGAAACGGGTGCCTGCTCCGAGGCCACCGGTTAGTGATTCTGTCAAGTCTAGTGGACAGAGTGGTTGGATTGGCACATGCTGGACACCAGGGAATGGTAAAGACAAAAGGCAGACTCAGAACTAAGGTCTGGTTTCCTCATATGGATGACAAAGAGGAAGAGATGGTGAGATCCTGTCAGTGGTGTCAAGCGACTGGCGAACCGAATACTCCTGCACCTATCATGACAGAGCGGCGACCTGAAGGCCCTTGGATGCGCGCAAGTATGGATTTTGGGAGTCTCCCGGATGGGAGACACTCTATGGTGATAATAGATGACTACTTGAAGTATCCTGAGGTAGAGGTGCTCTCATCCCTAAGTGCAGGGGACGTCATACCAAAGCTGGAAAAGGTGATGGCCACCCATGGGCTCATCAAAGAGCTTAAAACTGACAATAGTCCACCATTTCAGGGGCAGGAATTTGCATCTTACCTGACGTCTCAAGGGATAGTGCATAAAAAGGTAACCCCAAAATGGCCACAAGCCAACGGTGAAGCGGAGCGCTTCATGAGAACTTTGAACAAAGTTATCCGCATAGCAGTGGCCAATGGAGAATCTGTGGAACAATCTATATATTCCTTTCTTCGGAATTACCGACAGACTCCCCACACCACCACTGGTCATGCTCCAGGACACCTGTCCATGGGACGAGTAGTAAGTGATTCTATTCCCCATCATCCTCGATGGGTTACAGAAGAAATAAATGATAGTGCTGTGGATTGCAAGCGGAAACGAGCCAATGATCAAGTCAGCAGAAGGCGGAGAGCGGAAACGTCTCATCTCAAAGTTGGAGATCTGGTTCTTGTCCAAGACCGGCACCCAGGCAGCAAATTCTGCCTTACGTTTGAAAAAGATCCCTGGTGCATTGTTCAAGTTCGAGGCACCCAAGTCACGGTCAAGAGAGTCCTGGAAGTGCTCACCAGAAATGTGTCAGCGTTCAAGAAATATCATGGGTGTCCTAATACTGATCGAGATCTTATGGAAGCAGGTTCGGGTGACCTTACCTGGGACGAGTGGTCAGAGGCTGATCAGGATATGCAAGGAGCTGAGGGCTTGGATGTATCTACCCGATCCCAGGAGGTCCAGCGAGAATTGTCAGAATCTCCTGTAATAACTGGAGAGAACATTGAGGGCTGGGAGAGTCGTACTCAATATAAACTGCGGAAAAAATCCTGAGCCGTCTAGTCGATTAAAGGACTACCATTGTTAGTATGTCACCCCAAGGAACTGGGATCTGGTATGCTGCATTCTGCTGATGTCCAGTTTGGGATGTTTCTGACTGTTTTCTCTAAACCCAAAGTTTTTCATTGCCTGTGTGAATTCTGTTTTGGGGAGGAATGTTGTATCGCATCTCTCGATACTGTGTTTGGGAGTTGAAATTATTGTTGCTGCGTAGCCGCGGGGGTGAGCGGTGAGCTCTCCCCGCGTACGTGACTTTATTTGGTTTGTCCCACGCAGCGCGGGTGTGTGTTAATAAATAGTTGTGCGCGCAGCGTCAGAGCTGTGACACGGAGCAGCACGAAACAACCCTCTGTGTGCCTGCTCATTAATTGAGGCCTTCACCACGCGGCCGGCGCAATTATCACAGCGCGTTTCAGCGCGACTTTGGTTCCCGGTCTGGGCATCAATAATTAGTCAGCCCAGACGTAACATAGGTAGGAATGTCATGGTAATAGATCCGATAATTCTAGGTCTGTGCTTTTATTTCCCGTTTCCGGGAGGGGGGGGGAGAGAGGGGGGGGGTGACTTGAAATGACCACAATTTGGTGTGGTTATACTGACTGGAAACGGACGTTCTAGACCCCTTTGACCCTCGTACCACCACACTGAATTTTGGTCAACTCGTAATGAGCGTCTTTATGTGCATTCACCACATTTTACTTGCCCACTACCATGACACACTCATTGCAATACAGGCACCACCGCTTTATCACCTTTGCATTTATTCCACGCATCTTGAGCACTTTCCACATTTATAAGTGCCTTCTCTGCACAAAATATTTACAGATTCTGCTTGTGAAAAGTGCAAGTTACGCCTAAATATTGCTTAATTTGAACCTGCGGTTGCAGATGGGACCCACTTGCACTCTTTTTTGTTGACTGGCACTTAATTTTATTCATCAGACTTTGACCCAGAACAACAGAGAAAGGGAATAAATGGGGGAATGACGGACGGGAAAGATAGGAAGTCGGTGTCCAAGAAAGAAAGAAGAGATTAAAAATAAACCACAAGAGAGGAATAAAATGGCAAGAAGAGTTGGATGAAAGAGGCATAAGGTGGAAGAACGAAGACTAGACAACCTTGGTGTTCAGCAACCTCAACCTTCGCCTATTATTTTGTACTTAATAAGCACTGCACCCACATGTATTAAATGCTTTAAGATTCGGAATGGGGAAATCTAAACTAAAGGCAAAGCTCGAATTAGTGCAAAGGTGCAGTGGCATACGGCCCTAGGGATGTGTTGAAGCAACTACACCCAATTGTAACTGTGTTTAACTAACTTGTCGAGGGGCAAGACCTGCACCCGGACCCATGGCACTTTGCTACTCCAAAGACTGAAGCCCTTACAAGTTGGGCGAAACAGGGAGGGGTAGTTAGCACATGTAGTAAATATCATTTAAGAATCCTTGAAAATGGAGCATAACAGGCAAAGTCGATTTTAACAGCCCAAATTCTGCATGTTTTGCTTTTTTTTACAGGCCTTTTCCGCACGTAAATGTCAGCAGTCTGACCTGCTGGAATCTGTCAGGGAAAAACTGCGAGATGTGATACTTATCACACACACAAGCACATGTCCCACTTTAATACTAAAGATGTGTCTATGGCATGAATGCATAGCTCATACATTGACACCCTACATAATGTTCACAGTCAAAAACAGCAGTGGGTTTAATGATGTCGAATATTTATTAGAAAAATACGATAAATACAAACGTAAATTAGAATGATTCGGCGAAAATAGTGGAATTCTAACAGCAGAATCCAATAGCTGTCAATAAAAGTTTACTCACAGGAAGAACCAGGTTTAATCTTTTCTGAGGTTTAAAACAAAATGAACGTTTTCACCTTAACATTAAGATATCTTTACCTTGACGCAAAGCCTTGGCAGACGCAGCCATCCCTCTCAAATGTTGCAGTTGTGCCTGGCTTATCCTTTGCACTGCGTGTCCTAAAAGATGAGCACGTTAATAAAGTAAACAAGGGTCGACCGATGTTACACAACGCATCGAATTGTTTTCTTCCATTCACAGCGCGACCCCGGACGACCTCTGCTCGGCAATGCGAGGCTGCAGTCTTGTAACTCGCGCCGTCGTCTTCACGAGCCTGTTCTCTGTAATTACTGGCTCCCTCATCCTGTTGCACCGGATCCTCAAACAGACACTTGATTCGTCCAAGAGTTGACGGGTCTTGAAAAATCTGCTGTGCCACTGAAGATTTCAGAAAAGTTTATAGAAGTCAGGCTTCCTTTTTAAGCGTGGCTTAGTACATACTGCAATTCATAGCAATGGTTCAGGGTGGCTCTAAGCATTCTTTTAAAAGTGGCAGCACCATGGTTAGCCTCTTGAGCAGGTGCCCCTTCCGCCCCCTCCCCGCAACTAGAGGAGAGGCGCCCTTAGTCACGCCAGGGGCTGGAGCCCTGCCTTGCACAGGAAGTGCAGGCGTTGGAGGGTCGCCTGGCGACGTCATCAAGAGGCGCAGCGAAGCCCTGGGGGACCATTTAAGCCAGCACATTGCGGATAGCTTTCTCTTTGTCCCTTTCATCATGTCTGGTGTGGATTGGAAGCAGCTGTCACTCGTCAACCACCCACCCTCAGCTGGCAGTGTCCCTGGCAGATATTAAAGG
The DNA here is from genome assembly GCA_963921515.1 of Calotriton arnoldi. Taxonomy (NCBI): domain Eukaryota; kingdom Metazoa; phylum Chordata; class Amphibia; order Caudata; family Salamandridae; genus Calotriton; species Calotriton arnoldi. The sequence goes on from CAWUFW010000182.1 coordinate 853,781, forward strand.
GGGAAACACAAGAATTCTGATTCTGGGACTGGACTGACCCCTTGGTGGGGTATGATTTGTGTGGGCACCGGGCAGGCGGGAGGGCGGCTAACCTGCAGTTGGTCCTGGACTCTCCCGGTGATGCCTGGTTTGGAACTTTGGGGATTACACCTGTGTTCAGGTACCCGGGTGGACTGGTGCGCTATGCAGTGCCCAGGATATTAGTTTGTTGTCCTCAAGGTTGGAGAAGATGTGACGAAGTTGTCCCAATGATTTTCCTGTCAATTCCTTTCGGAATGGTGCATTGATGCCCTGGGTGGAACCTGGGGGTCTGTTCCAAGGTGGGGCCTTCTGGCACAAAGCGCACAGCGGATCTCACAACATGTGCTGGATGTTCTTGGAATATGAAATATGATATTTGTCTTGTGTACTCATCTTCTTTCTTGCTTTTGATATCTACTAAATGAATGTTTTCTAGAAGAATACCTGTCCCTTGACGGACTTTGCTTATGAGCAATTTTAAATGTTGATGTGAATAAAAAGGCTGCGCCGTTGGAAACTTCAAAATTGGTTCTAATCTCTTTTCTTGAGAGGGGGCGAGTTGCATGTGTGCGCGTACTCTGTAGCATTTCAGTGCATGCTGAAAAAGTTCAGAGAAGTGGGGTAATTGGCTTTCCAAGTAATAGCATTGTCTTGATTCCTTACTGTTTATACAAATTCCACAGGGTAGGGAGTATAAGCACCACTGCCCCTGTACCTTCAACCAAGCAGCGAAGTCCACCCAGACAAACAGCAGACGATAACGGGAAAGCGAGGACCAGTGGCAGATGATGAACATTTAAAGTGGTGGGGCACAAATTCATACACCGAAGTATAGGACCCCTTCCAAGGAGTGCAGCAGTATCGAGGGAGCTTCCCCCAGAGAAATGTGGAAGAGATGGCGGAGTGAAAATGGACAAAAGGACACAGTTTATTGTGGCAGGAAAAGGGTGAGAATGGTCCATGGATAAAGATGAGGGCAGTGTGCAACAGAAAAAAGACGGAGTGTGTGTTCAAATTCCGGTAGAAACTGAAGGAACTGAATGAGAGGCATGAAAGATGTGGACAAAGGTAGAGAGAAGAGAAAACTCTATAAAAAAAAGCTAAAAGGGGGGCGTGGCTTGAGGCGTCAAGATGGCGGTCGCACTCTAAGAGTGCTCCGGACCCTCCGTCATCCGCCTCGCATCCTCTTGTCAGCGGCAGTTATCCGCTCTTTCTACCTGCCTGTGGTGGGTTCCTGTGCGGAAGGGGCCACTCCGGTCCGTTTGGCGGGCGACTCTGAGCCCCGGCGCCCGGTTCCGGACCTTCTCCTCTCGCGGCTCCGAGGCTGCAAGATGGCGGCCGCCACCAAAGCCCAGCAATAACTGCGGCGCCATCGCCTCGTGAGGCCACCGGTGCTGCACCACTGTCTGCCTGCGACCCTCTGCGGTGGCCGGCTTGGCTCCGGTGTGTCGCACTGCCCGAATGGCGTTGCTCGAGGGTTGAGCCTTCGGCCCGCGCCGCTTTGCGTCAGCTACGACGCCGTCCGTGGACGAGGCTGGGGAGACCCGGACGCCTGCCTGACACCCGTGGGAGACCGGCGCGCAGGAACACCGTCCGGGAGCCGGAGCACCCTGGCTGAGGCAGTCCCACTGATCCTTCCGACGGGGACCGCCCTGCGACCTGTGGAGAGGTGCCGGTGAGTGGGGAAGACCCGGGGTTCGGCTACCTTGTCGGGTAGCGGTGCGAGGGGGCTGATACTGGTGCTCCGGGCCCCCCATCGCCGGCCTGCGCTGCTCTGGTCTGCGCTGCAGCCCCGGCGCGGCCCTGCTGGCCGCCTCCTGCACTCGGGGGAGCAGGCGTGGGAGGCCTGCTTCGCCAACCCCCACCTGAGGCCTTTGTTACGGCCCATCGGTGGGAGTGACGCCTCTGTCCTGGAGGGTTCGCCGGCGCTGAGTTCCCAGCCTCTGGCACAAGGACTTTGCGGTGCCTGGCCCGACTTCTCCGGCTGCCTCTGAGGTGGTGGGCTGGGGCCTGCCTCGTGTTGGCGCTGGCGGCCTGGACCGACCTGTCGGCAGTGGCGGGTACCATCCCTGCTGAGCGGTGCTAGTGGAGGCGACAGAGTCATCCGGTAGGTGGGGGCCGGGGTTCGGCTGTCGGGTCGGGCAGCGGCGCAAGTGTCGGGGTCTGTGCCCTCGCCCCCCCCCCGGGCAGTTCCGGACATCCTACCGCTCTTGAGGCTGGGGGGCGGCCTGCGGGGCAGAGCTGGGCCATTTCTCCCCGGACGCCTGCAACCTGTGCTCTTGTGAGGCCCTCCTGCTGGGCCGGAAGATCTATCAACCCGCTGGTGTGTGGAGTGGGTGACCGGCTGTCGTCTCGGGCAGCGAGGGCGGGTGGAGCTGGCATTGGGCGCCCCCACTGCCACCTACTGCTCCGGTCCCTTGGGGTGTCCCGTCCTCGGACGTGTGGTGTGGGGTCTGCGGGGCCGGGAGCGCGGCCTGGAGGGTTAACAGGGACAGGGCCTGTCGTGCTCTGCGCCTCTGGGGTGGAGCCAACGTATTCGGCCATCTCTTCGAGTGGCGCTCCGGGGCCCCCGCGTGATCCCGGATTGATTACCTGGTTCTCCCGTGCGGCGGCGGGGCCCGGCTCCCTGGCAAGATCTCCGAGCCTGTGGTGGGTTCCTCCCATACATCTAAACTTTGTTACTCCACTGGCGAGTGGAGTTACCGCCGGCCATGGGGAGAGACAGGGCCGCGAAATCTGCGCCAGCTCCTACGCAGACCAAAATGGACCGCTTCACTACCTCGGAACAGGTTCCCCTGGAGGGGCTGATGGGGGCCTTCCCCTCCCCAAGAGAGGGACCTTGCCACCATCCTTCAGGCCATCAGTACCTCACAGGCGTCCGTTGAGGGGAAGATTGAGAGGTCAAGGTGGACGTGTCCCTTCTCCGGCAGGACCTCCGTAATGCTACGGCGAGGCTGACTGAGGCTGAATCCCGCATATCCACCGCGGAAGACGACATTTCCCAGCTGAAAGAACAAGTGGCCCACCTCAGCACTCACACTAAGGAGCTCCACCGGCGGGCCGAGGACGCTGAAAATCGTGCCCGCCGTAATAACCTCCGCCTGGTGGGGTTTCCCGAAGGGGCGGAGAGGGGACTGGCGGCCACCTTCGTCGAAGACTGGTTTACATCCTGGATGCCCAAGGACGCCCTCTCGTCCTGGTTCGTGGTGGAGAGAGCCCACAGGTCCCTGGCGCCCAGGCCTCCTCCAGGGGCTCCGCCGCGCCCCTCATCCTAAAAGTCCTTAACTTTAAAGACCGGGGACGTTATCCTGCGGGCGGCACGAGAGAAGGGGCCCCTCCAGTTCCAAAACCATAACATTATGGTATTCCCAGACTACACCAGGGAGGTGCAAGAACTTCGGCGCTCCTACACAAATGTAAAACAAAAGCTGCGGGCCCTAGGCCCTACAATATCAGCTCCAATTTCCTGCGCGCCTACGTGTTATCTTCCAAGGCCAAATTCAGTTCTTTGAGTCACCTCAGGCAGCATGGACATGGCTGACGGAGGAACGCCCTCTCCGACAAGGGAATACCCCTGCCGCGGGGCCTGGGGGCTCCCAGCCCCGGGGGCCTGGGTTGCCGGGACGCCGGCGCCGGCGCCGAACACAATCTCGTAAAGGGCGCCAATCGCAGACAATACCTAGATCCCTGAGCATGGCGGCCCGGGGGTCCCGGGACTCCTCCAGCGGGTCGGACTCTCCACCGCGCGGCAGGCACTGCTCCGCCGAAGACCGGCCTGGACCGACCTCATCGCCGTCCCGGGTGGGCTCACCCAAACCAGACTCGGACCTTTCTCGCACTCCGACTCTTTGAAGGCCTGGTGGGATTAGTGTGCCGTCCACTGACTGCTGGGGCGGGTGCCGCCGCGCTGGGGCTCGCTGCCACTGGTAGACTTACAAGTGTAACATTCAGTTCTAATGCCGATACATCGCTTATCCGATCTTCTGGAGGGGTCCTCCACGCACCCAAATACGAACGTTGTAGTTTGGTATTGTTCATATGGGGGTCGACAGATGCTTCCGTTCTCGAAGTGTAGGGTGGGGGGGAGGGGGAGGTTTGGGGAAGTTTTTCCTGTTATGTTTCTATTTTGTTTGTCTTTTGTTACAGCAACCACGAAATGACATATGTCTCCTATGCAAGAAACGCGCATGCCCCTACTGCATGCGACGGCCCCTACATTTGCGGACTCCCACACACGCTCACGCACCCCGGTTTGACTATGCACTCCACAGTAGTGATCTCCCGACATGACTGCTAACACTACGCCTAGGGCATCTCTCCACGTGCTGTCATGGAACGTTAATGGTCTTCTTGATCGACATAAGCGCACGGCGGTCTTGCGGTATGCACAACGCCTCCATATAGACATACTCATTGCTTCAGGAAACACACCTCCTTGGGAATCAGTGTCCCTTCCTGGCGCGTTATGGATACGATAGAATATGGCACTCCGGCTTCTCTAGGGGCTCCCGTGGGTGGCAATTCTCCTGAGGCGCAATCTGCCCCTTGTCCTTTCCCAGGTGACTCACGACCCGCAGGGGTCCTTTGTAGCAGTTTGCGGCTCCCTGGCTGGCTCCCCCATCAATCTGATCTCTGTTTACGCCCCCCCATCAATGCTCACACCTACGCTCACCCAGACCGCCGCTCTGATGAACAATATGCCATTGGGCACCATGATTGTGGGAGGCGATTTTAACGCTGTTTCCTCCCCGGCCCTTGACACCACAGGTCCTCCTTCCATCTCCCGCAAAACGCAGGCGAAGCAACTCCAGAACTGGTCCGAGTCGCTGGGACTCTGCGATACATGGCGTATATGGCATCCCCACACCCTGCAATTTACACACACCTCCCGCGGCCCACCGAACACAGGCACGCATAGATGCGGTCTTTGTCTCTGCACCTGAGTGCTCAGAGGTTGTAGATGTCCGCATCCTACCGCGAGGTATCTCTGACCATTCTCCAGTGCTTCTTAGTACAGGGACTCCCCTCCTTCAGCCCGTCAAACATGGAGAATGAACGCTTGGTTCCTCCAAGACAAAGACTTTAAACAGGTGGTGGGGACGGAACTCGGGCATTACTTCCGCACCAACGACGGATCCGTGGCCTCGCCGGGTATCTTGTGGGAGGCCGGAAAGGCGACTATCCGGGGGTCGCGAAGGGACAGCTCAAGAACCAAAGGCAGGTGCAACTGCAAGAAATTTCCTCAAGAGAAGCGCAGGCGCTTCGCTTGGAACAACTAGTATCCTTGTCTAATGATGCCGCCCAGGCCCGACAACTTGCTCATCTGCGGGATGAAATTAAACAGCTATCTTTGGACGCTGCCAAGCTCCTATGGAGGTCGTCGGTAGCGCGAATCTATGGCTGGGGGGACAAGAATGGCACGATCCTGCACAGGCTAGCCACCTACCCCAGGGCGAGCCGCATTATCTCAGAAGTGTCGGACGAGGCAGGAATGGTGCACTGCGCCCCTACGGCGATGGCCAACACCTTTGCCACCTATTACCGATGTTTATATGCAGCACGTGTCCCGGCCCTCTCGCTCTCTGATCTCCTTGACCGGGGTAAGGTACGTCTTCCCCTACCTGGAGACGGCTACCCAGAAGGATTTGGAACGGCCCATTTCTTTGAAAGAAATCGAGGGGGCCATCTCCTCTGCCTCTTCGGGCAAGACTCCGGGCCCCGATGGCCTTCCCCAGGAGTATTACGCGCATGCGCGAAATTTTAGTGCCCCGTCTGGCCGCTGTGTCTCAGGAGGCGGTGGAGAGGGGCTCCTTCCCGCCAGAAACTGACATTGCCACCATTGTGGGCCTCCCGAAATCCCAGCCCCCTTCGCGTCATTGTGCGGACTATCGTCCTATCTCGCTCCTCAATACGGAGATTAAGCTGTACGCCGCCATTCTGGCTCTGCGTTTGAAGCCCTACTTGGCTTCCCTGGTCCACGTAGATCAATGTGGCTTCATGCCTCAACGCGGGACCCGTCACTGCCTCCGGAGGCTGCAACTGGCTCTAGCCCACAGGCACTTGCTAACTCCGTACTTGGCTCTCCTGTCCATCGATTTTGAAAAGGCGTTTGTTTCGGTGGATTGGACGCATTTGCAGGATGTGCTGACCGGAGTGGGTTTTGGGCCTCGATTTAGAGCGTCTGGTTCAGGTCCTTTACGCCCACCCGCAGCCGCGTGTGCTGGTCAACGGTGTACTGTCAGAAGCCTTCCCTATTCACAGAGGCACTAGACAGGGATGTCCTCTCTCTCCATTGCTATTCGCCCTGTGTTAGACTTGGCATCTTTTGGCGTGTTTCCCCTGACTTTTTGCTTTCTGACCTCCCGGTTTTGACTCTGTTTTTGCTGGTGTGATGATTCTGCGCACTTTCCTCACTGCGGTCCAGTGGGAAAGTGCAAGTGCTCCTGTATAAAATGTGTTATGGATTGGTGTTTCCATGATTGGCCTATTTGGTTTATGTGTCAGTCCCTTGTAAAGTGCACTGCGAGTGCCAGGGCCTATAGACCAAATGCTGTTGGTGGGCTGCAGCACTGGATTGTGCCACCCACGCAAACAGCCCGTAAAGTGTAACTCGGGCCTGCCATCGCAGAGCCTGCGCGCAGCCTGGGGCTGCCATGTCGACTTGGCAAGTGCACACACTTGCAAGTCCCTAAACCTTCCCTTTGCTGCATGTTAGTCACCCCTAAGGTAGGCCCAAGGTACCCCTGTGGGCAGGGTGCGGTGTATGCGAAAGGTAGGACATGCCCGGGTGTGTGCGGCATGTCCTGATAGTGAATTACAGCCTAGTTCGTTTTTCACTATTGTAAGGCTACCTGTTCCCCTAGGCCAGAACGGGCGGTTTTGATTATTACAGTATATAATCCTAACTGACCCCGGGAACATGGTAGAAATTCGAGTTTAGTATGCCTGGACTCAGAATGATAAAATGCATCTTTTAGTGAAGTTGGTTTTAACATTCTGTGTTTGAAAATACCACTTTTAGAAAGTGGGTATTTTCTTGTCTAACCATCCAAGCCTGCCTCTGCGAGGTTGTGTATTCCTTGTCTGGAATGTGAGTGACAGGGGCTGGGGGATGCCAGGAGACAGGGTGAGTCAGCGCAGGGCTGAATAGCCAGATCGACCTGTAGATGGGTGGGAGGGGTCGCACCTGGGCCCTGAATAGGACAGTGCCTTCCCTCCACAATGCTGGCTCCACCTCCTGTGGTGCGTCTGATGTCCCTGGCCTACTCACTGAAAGAAGGGACGGAGACTTGTCAACAAAGTGCTCCAGAACTGGTTTGGACTAGGCAAAGGCCTCTCTGCCTTCAGAGAACAAAGGAATTTGGGATATAAATATTGGGGCCCTGACCCCATGAATTTAGATCTCGCTGGAATCAAGGAACCTGCCAAGACGAAGAGCTGAAGAGCTGCCAGGAGGAGTACTGCCCCTTTGCTGTGTTGTTGCTTTGTTGGGTTGGCCTGCAGTGGCTGCTTCTGTCTTGGGCAGTGAAAGGACTGGACTGAACTTTCTCCAAACTTGTGCTGAGTATCTCCAAGGGCCAGAAACCGAGCTGGCCTCCTGTTAAGAAGTCTCAGGGACTGCAAAGACTTCACAAGCCTCTGGGTACCGCTTCTGGAACGCTGTTTCAGTTGCCACAGAGGAAGGGAACCGCAACCGACTCCGTCAACCGAATCCATCCCTGGCCGGTGACCTGTTTGCACCGCAGACCGCATCGCCCCGCTTCACATCGCAACCCTGGTCTCACCGTGGGCGACGTCCGACTGCCGCCAACATCGAGCCGCTGCTTGCACCGTGACCTGTGGGCACCGCAGTTCGCATCGCATCGCTTCACTGAACCAACCGGACCCGACCGACGAGGTCGCTGCAACTGGCTCAAGAGTCGTGACCGCACCGCATTTGGGGCACCGCCGCACGTCTGCGACGCACCGCTCCGACTCGCACCGCTGTCCGACGCCAGCTCCCGCACTCCGGCTAGGTCGCCTGCATTGCAACCTGTCAGCACCGCATCGAGCATCGTCTCACCCTGCATCGCACGCCTTGGACTCACCGACTCCGTCTGCACGACGCTCATCGAGCCGCTGCCTGCACCGCATCGAGGGACACCGCACCCTGCATCGCTCCGTCTTGCACCGCAACCGCGACGAACGCCGACCGGCTCGTACACTCCGTACCAGCCACAACGAGAAAGGTACTGTGACCGAGTCTGTTCATGACTCTGCTGGCCCGTATCGACGCGGTCGGCTGGAACTGTTAGACTCTGTGGTTTTCAGCATCGCGGTAGGCTCGGACGGAGCTACCGACTCGCACGAACTTTGCTTTTGTGCTATTCCTGCAAAGAAGAAGTTACCGTATCAAGCATTCATTTTTAAAGTATAGTATTGTGGATTTTTGTCGTAATTGGTCTTGTCTTGAGTATATAAAATATTGGTTATTTTTCTAAACTGGTGTGGTGTCCGTTTGTAGTGCTTACACTGTATTACTGTTGGTTATGTGCAAATGCTTTACACACTGCCTCTGAATTAAGCCTGACTGCTCGTGCCAAGCTACCACGAGGGTGAGCAGGGGTTACTTCACGAGTGTAACAACCCTTACCCTGACTAGGAAGAAGGGTCCCTACTTGGACAAAGGTGCAAGCCCTTGCCAACTAGAGATCCCATTTCTAACATTGGTTGTCAGCGGTGAGGATAGGACTTGCGTTTGCACTTGACTTACAGTGATTGGTGTGCACTACTACCATATCGCAGACCATTACGTACCACATACTGGTTCTTTTTCTTTTGGCCTATTTTTTATCTTGCCAGTTTTCAACTCACGACTTTTGTCATGCCTGAATCAATTGCATCATCCGTTGCATCTCTGGAAGTTATCTTTGAGGAGGGCAGGTTGGAATCCTACGCCGTAAAGGAGTTACGAGCGATTTGTAAAAACCTGAAAGTCCAAATTAAAGGCCTCACAAGGAAGGAGGAGCTACAGAAGGCGCTGAGGGCCTGGGTAGCAGCCAGACATGCCAATGGGCAGCCTGGTAATCTCAGTGAGGTGGCGGAGGAGCCTATTTCCAGGGTGGATGTGCTTTTGGGTAGGGGGGAACCCGCCAGGTCAGGCAGCAGCAGTCTGTCCCCAGAGGAGCTGGAGTACAGGCGGGAGGCAAGGCAGTTCGAGCTGCAGAAGCTCAGGCTGGAGAGTGAGCGGGAGGAGAAGAGATTGGCCATAGAGGAGAGGAAGATGCTCTTAGAGCATGAGAGAGAACTGAAGGAGCTAGAACTTAGGAGTAAGTCAGGCTCAGATGGTGGCAGCAATTCGTCCAGAAAGGCAGACAGGATTGTGCACATTCCCAAGAACGTAGGCAAGGAGTTCAAGAAGGGGATGACATACAAAGGTGGTTCCAGGGTTATGAGGCAGCCATACACATGAATGGGGTCCCTGAGGAGAATTGGGGAGCAGGATTGTGGCCACTTTTCCCGGAAGAAGCAAGGGATGCTCTGATAGCTTTGGGTAAGGGGTATCACCTCACCTATGCTGACATGAAGGATGCCCTTCTCACGAAGTATGGTCTTACTCCTGAAAAGTACAGGGATCAGTTCAGGTCCAGTAAGAAGTCTGATGTCAACACTTGGTTGGAATGTGTGGATGTGTTCTGCAGGTCTCTGGATGGTTGGGTGAAGGGCAGTAGTGTAACAGATTTTCAGGGGCTCTACAACTTGATTGCATGGGAGCACTTGTCTAGTCTATGTTTTGCAGATCTGCGCCAGCACCTAGTTGATAGTAAGCTAACTGACCCCAGGAAGCTTGCTATGGAAGCGGACCGCTGGGTGAGTACCAGGGTCCACAAGAAAGCGTTTGGGGGAGACTCAGCCAAAGGTGGGCAGGGTCCCCAGCAGAAAGGTGGGGGACAAGGGTAAAGCACAGGAGTTCTCTAAAGGGCCCCAAACTAGTACCCAGGGTAAAGGTTCCCAGCCCCCGGTGATAAGAAGAAAGGGGTCTCTACAGGGAAGCCTGTTGAGACCGGCCCCCGCAAGTGTTATGCATGTGACCAGGTAGGTCACTTTAAGAGGGGACCCCAAGTGCCCGAAGGGGACACAGCCACCCACCGGTGGACAATCCAAAGTGTTGGCTAGTGTAGCGCTTGGGGAGGAGGGGTGCCCACAGGAGGGTGGGGATCCCGCAGAAATGACCCTTGTCTCACTCGGGGACAGTGAGATGGTCCCAGGAAACCAGGTGCCCCCTAAAACAAAGAAATATAGCACCTGGGTGACCATTAACGGGAACAGGGTAGAGGCTCTCAGAGATACTGGAGCCAGTGTGACCTCAGTCCGGTGTCACCTGGTGTCTGAGAAGCAAGTAGTCCCAGGAGCATTCCACCAAGTAGTTGCTGTCGACAACTCTGAGCGCCAGTGTATGGTGGCGCAGGTTCCCTTTGAATGGGGGGGTCTCAGGTCCCTTGAGGGTGGTTGTGAGCCCTACCATGCCTGTAGATTGTCTGCTAGGAAACGACCTGGAGCAGTCCTCATGGAAGGAGGTTGAGCTCAGGTCTCACTTGGAGATGCTTGGGTTGCCAGAGTGGGCATGCGTGTCTACTCGGTCAATGGCGGCCAGAAAGGGTGATCAAGAGGACTTGGAGCCTGAAACAGTGGCCCAAGTCCCTGCCAAGAGAAAGGGCAGGGGCGCGGGAAACCGGCCCCCAAAGTTCCCACGGACCGGGAGGAGGCGGACCTCGAGGGGACGCCCCGGTGCCTACAGGGGAGCAGGTAGCCGAACTGGGAGACATCTCTGAGCTGACCCATTGGCAGCAAGAAGGGGGTCCCACCAGGGAGGAGTTCTGCAGGGAGCAGAACGAGTGCCCTACTCTGGAGGGTCTGCGGCGGCAGGCTGCAGACCAGGCAGCTGGTAATCAGTCCGGGTCACATCTGATCTACTGGGAGAGTGGTCTCCTATACAGTGAGCCTAAGGTTGCTGAGCCTGGGTCAGCCCGTGTGCTGGTGGTACCCCAGCGCTTCAGGACCTTCCTACTGGGTCTGGCTCATGACGTGCCTTTGGCAGGACATTTGGGGCAGGACAAGACCTTTGACAGGCTTGTCACCCACTTCTTTTGGCCCCAAATGCGAAGGCAGTCAGATGCACACTGTAGGTCTTGCCAAACTTGCCAGGCAAGTGGTAAGAGTGGGAGGAAGGTCAAAGCTCCTCTCCAACCTTTTCCGGTTGTTGGAACACCCTTTGAAAGGGTAGGGATGGATATTGTGGGGCCACTGGATCCCAAGACAGCCATGGGCAACAGGTACATCCTGGTCTTGGTGGACCATGCCACCCGGTACCCGGAGGCAATCCCTCTCAGGACAACGACGGCGCCAGTGGTGGGCCGGGCGTTAATGGGGATCTTTTCCCGTGTGGGATTCCCCAGAGAGGTGGTTTCCGATAGGGGGACCAATTTCATATCGAAGTATATGACATCCCTGTGGAAGGAGTGTGGGGTAACCTACAAGTTCACCACTCCTTACCACCCACAAGGAAACGGTCTGGTGGAGAGATTCAACCAGACCTTGAAAGGCATGATCAAGGGTCTAACAGAACCCATGAGGCGTAAGTGGGACGTCCTCTTGCCATGCCTACTCTTTGCATACAGGGAGGTGCCTCAGAAGTCTCTTGGGTACAGCCCCTTTGAGCTCCTGTATGGCCACCCTGTCAGAGGACCTCTGAGTTTGGTGAAGGAAGGCTGGGAGGCGGCTCCCAGGAAAACTCCCCAGGATGTATTTAGCTACATGCTGGCCTTTAGAAACCAAACTGCCCGCTTCAGGAAACTCGCTCAGGCGAACCTAGAAGCAAGCCAGGAAGAAATGAAGAGATGGTATGACCAGAACGCCACTCTGGTCGAATTTCAACCTGGGCAAAAAGTGTGGGTAATGGCCCCAGTGGCACCTTGTGCCTTGCAGGACAAGTGGACTGGGCCATATGAGGTAAAGGAGCGCAAAAGTGACGTCACCTACCTGGTGGATTTGCAGGCTCCAAGGAACCCTTTGAGGGTCCTTCACGTGAACCGCCTCAAGCCCCACTTCGAGAGGTCCGAAGTGAGTATGCTCTTGGCGACAGATGATGGGGTGGAAGAGGAGAGCGAGCCTCTCCCTGACCTCCTGTCTACCAAGGAGCAGGATGGGTCAGTAGAGGGTGTGATCCTCTCCCCTACTCTGACTCAGGAGCAGCAGGGGGACTGTCGCCAGTTGTTGGGACAGTTCGCCCCACTGTTCTCTCTGACCCCCGGTGTTACTCACTGGTGTACCCATGACGTGGAAACCGGTGACAGCCATCCTGTGAAGCACAAGATTTACAGGTTGACTGACCGGGTCAGAGCCAGCATCAAGGAGGAGGTCTCTAAGATGTTGGCGTTAGGGGTGATTGAGCCCTCCCACAGTCCTTGGGCCAGCCCAGTGGTCTTGGTCCCAAAGGCTGCGGCGCCCGGTGCCACTCCAGAACTCCGGTTTTGTGTGGACTACCGTGGGCTCAATGCCGTCACCAGGACTGATGCGCACTCCCATCCCCAGAGCTGATGAGCTCATTGATCGGCTGGGAGCTGCCCGGTTCCTCAGCACGTTTGATTTGACGTCTGGGTACTGGCAGATTGCCTTAACCGATGGGGCCAAGGAGAGATCAGCATTCTCAACCCCAGAAGGTCATTACCAATTCCGGGTGATGCCCTTTGGGTTGAAGAATGCCCCTGCCACCTTTCAGAGGTTGGTCAATCAGGTGTTGGCTGGGCTGGAGGATTTCAGTGCCGCCTACCTGGATGACATTGCTGTGTTCAGTTCCAGCTGGGAAGAACATTTACAGCACCTTGGGAAAGTGTTGAGGGCTCTGCAAGGTGCAGGCCTCACGATCAAGGCCAGTAAGTGCCAGATCGGGCAGGGTTCTGTGGTGTACTTGGGACACCAGGTAGGAAGCGGCCAGGTGGCGCCCCTACAACCCAAGATTGACACCATTCTGGCTTGGGAACCCCCCAAAACCCAGACAGAGGTGAGAGCCTTCTTAGGTCTCACCGGTTATTATAGGAGATTTGTTAAGGGCTATGGCACCATCGTGGCCCCCTTAACAGAGCTGACCTCTAAGAGGCAGCCCAGGAAAGTGATCTGGACTGAGTCCTGCCAGAAAGCTTTTGATGCCCTGAAGGCAGCCATGTGCACGGCGCCCGTGCTCAAGGCACCTGACTTCTCCAAAGAATTTGTCGTGCAGACTGACGCTTCAGAGCATGGTGTGGGAGCGGTGCTCTCACAACTGAACGAAGAGGGCCTGGATCAGCCTGTAGTCTTCCTTAGCAGGAGACTACTTCCCAGGGAACAGAGGTGGAGTGCCATAGAAAGGGAAGCTTTTGCTGTGGTCTGGGCGCTGAAGAAGTTGAGACCATACCTGTTTGGGACTCACTTCCGGGTTCAGACAGACCACAGGCCCCTCAGATGGTTGATGCAAATGAGGGGCGAGAATCCAAAACTGCTGAGGTGGTCCATCTCCTACAGGGAATGGACTTTACGGTGGAACACCGTCCTGGTACAGAACACGCCAACGCAGATGGTCTGTCCAGGTTCTTCCGCCTTAGTGAAGAGAACTCCAATGGGGTTGGGTAGTTCTCCCTACTTTCAGCTGGAGGGGACATGTGTTAGACTTGGCATCTTTTGGCGTGTTTCCCCTGACTTTTTGCTTTCTGACCTCCCGGTTTTGACTCTGTTTTTGCTGGTGTGATGATTCTGCGCACTTTCCTCACTGCGGTCCAGTGGGAAAGTGCAAGTGCTCCTGTATAAAATGTGTTATGGATTGGTGTTTCCATGATTGGCCTATTTGGTTTATGTGTCAGTCCCTTGTAAAGTGCACTGCGAGTGCCAGGGCCTATAGACCAAATGCTGTTGGTGGGCTGCAGCACTGGATTGTGCCACCCACGCAAACAGCCCGTAAAGTGTAACTCGGGCCTGCCATCGCAGAGCCTGCGCGCAGCCTGGGGCTGCCATGTCGACTTGGCAAGTGCACACATTGCAAGTCCCTAAACCTTCCCTTTGCTGCATGTTAGTCACCCCTAAGGTAGGCCCAAGGTACCCCTGTGGGCAGGGTGCGGTGTATGCGAAAGGTAGGACATGCCCGGGTGTGTGCGGCATGTCCTGATAGTGAATTACAGCCTAGTTCGTTTTTCACTATTGCAAGGCTACCTGTTCCCCCTAGGGCCAGAACGGGCGGTTTTGATTATTACAGTATATAATCCTAACTGACCCCGGGAACATGGTAGAAATTCGAGTTTAGTATGCCTGGACTCAGAATGATAAAATGCATCTTTTAGTGAAGTTGGTTTTAACATTCTGTGTTTGAAAATACCACTTTTAGAAAGTGGGTATTTTCTTGTCTAACCATCCAAGCCTGCCTCTGCGAGGTTGTGTATTCCTTGTCTGGAATGTGAGTGACAGGGGCTGGGGGATGCCAGGAGACAGGGTGAGTCAGCGCAGGGCTGAATAGCCAGATCGACCTGTAGATGGGTGGGAGGGGTCGCACCTGGGCCCTGAATAGGACAGTGCCTTCCCTCCACAATGCTGGCTCCACCTCCTGTGGTGCGTCTGATGTCCCTGGCCTACTCACTGAAAGAAGGGACGGAGACTTGTCAACAAAGTGCTCCAGAACTGGTTTGGACTAGGCGAAGGCCTCTCTGCCTTCAGAGAACAAAGGAATTTGGGATATAAATATTGGGGCCCTGACCCCATGAATTTAGATCTCGCTGGAATCAAGGAACCTGCCAAGACGAAGAGCTGGAAGAGCTGCCAGGAGGAGTACTGCCCCTTTGCTGTGTTGTTGCTTTGTTGGGTTGGCCTGCAGTGGCTGCTTCTGTCTTGGGCAGTGAAAGGACTGGACTGAACTTTCTCCAAACTTGTGCTGAGTATCTCCAAGGGCCAGAAACCGAGCTGGCCTCCTGTTAAGAAGTCTCAGGGACTGCAAAGACTTCACAAGCCTCTGGGTACCGCTTCTGGAACGCTGTTTCAGTTGCCACAGAGGAAGGGAACCGCAACCGACTCCGTCAACCGAATCCATCCCTGGCCGGTGACCTGGTTGCACCACAGACCGCATCGCCCCGCTTCACATCGCAACCCTGGTCTCACCGTGGGCGACGTCCGACGCCGCCAACATCGAGCCGCTGCTTGCACCGTGACCTGTGGGCACCGCAGTTCGCATCGCATCGCTTCACTGAACCAACCGGACCCGACCGACGAGGTCGCTGCAACTGGCTCAAGAGTCGTGACCGCACCGCATTTGGGGCACCGCTCGCACGTCTGCGACGCACCGCTCCGACTCGCACCGCTGTCCGACGTCAGCTCCCGCACTCCGGCTAGGTCGCCTGCATCGCAACCTGTCAGCACCGCATCGAGCATCGTCTCACCCTGCATCGCACGCCTTGGACTCACCGACTCCGTCTGCACGACGCTCATCGAGCCGCTGCCTGCACCGCATCGAGGGACACCGCACCCTGCATCGCTCCGTCTTGCACCGCAACCGCGACGAACGCCGACCGGCTCGTACACTCCGTACCAGCCACAACGAGAAAGGTACTGTGACCGAGTCTGTTCATGACTCTGCTGGCCCGTATCGACGCGGTCGGCTGGAACTGTTAGACTCTGTGGTTTTCAGCATCGCGGTAGGCTCGGACGGAGCTACCGACTCGTACGAACTTTGCTTTTGTGCTATTCCTGCAAAGAAGAAGTTACCGTATCAAGCATTCATTTTTAAAGTATAGTATTGTGGATTTTTGTCGTAATTGGTCTTGTCTTGAGTATATAAAATATTGGTTATTTTTCTAAACTGGTGTGGTGTCCGTTTGTAGTGCTTACACTGTATTACTGTTGGTTATGTGCAAATGCTTTACACACTGCCTCTGAATTAAGCCTGACTGCTCGTGCCAAGCTACCACGAGGGTGAGCAGGGGTTACTTCACGAGTGTAACAACCCTTACCCTGACTAGGAAGAAGGGTCCCTACTTGGACAAAGGTGCAAGCCCTTGCCAACTAGAGATCCCATTTCTAACACCCTGGTTATGGAGCCCCTGGCCGCTCTGGTGCGGGCCGAGGACGGTATTCGTGGATGGGAGTGGCCGAGTGCAGAGGCGGACAAGATCGCACTTTATGCGGACGACGTTCTGATTTTCCTGGCCGATCCGGCCTCCTCGGGGCCACGATGTCTCCAGACCCTAGAACACTTTGGGCAGGCCTCCGGGCTTAGACTGAACCCTGGGAAGTCCGTCCTGGTTCCTCTGCACCTCTCTAGGGAATGCTATGACTGGCAATCCACCATACCGTTGCGGAGACAATCCTTTAAGTACTTGGGGCTGTGGATCACTCTCCTTCCCGAACTGGGTTGGGCGCTCAATGTTGCCCCAGTTGTTAAAAAGGCCAAAGAAGATCTACATAAGTGGAAGAGTCTTCCCCTCAACCCGTTGGGGAGGGTCGCCCTGTTTAAAATGATGATCCTCCCCAGATTTCTTTACGTCCTCCAGAATACTCCCTTCTGCTTCCCCAGGCCTTGGTTCCGGGGATTGGACAGTATAACCACCAAGTTCCTTTGGAACGGGGGGTAGGGCACACCTGGCGCTGTCTACCTGTCGGATCCCCTCCTTCGACGGGGGAATGGGGATGACGAACCTATACCTTTACTTCCTGGCTGCGCGTCTCCTGGTGGTTCACGACTGGTTCAACGGGGGCTGGTCCGATCCGGCCTACAGGCTCGAGCTGAGCGAGCTGGGTCTACCCGCCATTCAATCAATGCTGTACGGGAAGACAATTCCAACCCAGCTACCGGAGG
The DNA here is from genome assembly GCA_963921515.1 of Calotriton arnoldi. Classification (NCBI taxonomy): domain Eukaryota; kingdom Metazoa; phylum Chordata; class Amphibia; order Caudata; family Salamandridae; genus Calotriton; species Calotriton arnoldi. The sequence goes on from CAWUFW010000182.1 coordinate 870,648, forward strand.
TCACACGTTCCGTGTTCCTGGCCTGGCGGGCCTCGCTGCGTCATACTGGGTGGACGCGTAGGTTCACTCGGTGTACACCCCTCTGGCTTGGCTCCGGGAAGTTAGTGGGTTGCAGGGGTTTAAATCGTGGGATCTCATTGGAATTACACAGCTGGGGGATGTATGGGCTACAAGCCACCTGCTTTCCTTTCCGGAGCTCCAAGCCCGTTACTCCTTACACTCCTCTCAATTCTATAAGTATTTGCAGCTAAGACATGCACTCCGGATGCACATTGCGGACGACACACGGCTCCCCGAACACAGCCCCACAGAGGCGCAGACAATGCTGGGAGATTTAGGTAAAGGGGGCATTTCCCGCATATACCGCACCCTAGTCAACAATACTTCCCCCTCCCTGGACAAGTTGAAGGACCAGTGGGTGGAATGGGTGGGCCCCCTCGACGAGGTGGACTGGCGCGATGCACTTATGGCACCCAAGACGGTCACCACTTCTGCTAAACTTAAGCTGATCCAACTTTACTACTTACACGCCGCTTACCTTACTCCCCTGCGCTTGCATCGAGCGGGCCTGCGTCCTGATGCGTCATGTGCGAGATGCACCCATGCCCCGGCTGACTTCTTCCATGTGGTTTGGTCCTGCCCCCGGCTGGAGAGATTTTGGGGGGCAATTGAGGGGGAGCTAACGGAGGTCCTGGGTTGGGAGGTTCCTCATGACCCGCGGCACTCCATACTGGGAATCCTGGATGGGCTGGATGGGTCCCGGAACGACAAATTATTTTTCAATACAGCCATGATGGTGGCAAGCGGGACATTGCGGCGGCATGGATAAATCCTGAACCGCCGGACATAGGGAGGTGGCGACGGGAGGTGGACTGGTGTGCGACCCAGGAGAGGGCCCTTTACATGGCAAGAGGGTGCCCGAAGAAATATCGACGGGTGTGGGGAAATGGCTGGGTACGGTAGAAGGCTCGGAATGATTTGTTTCGTCATTGTTATCTGTGCAGGTTTCATGGAGTGCGGGAGTGTGGGATACGTTCACTATCAAAATGTCACTGATTTTGGGTCCATCGTGTACTTGCTGAGTTGTTTCATACGCTGTAAAACAATAAAAATTTGTTTATCAAAAAAAAAAAAAAGCTAAAAGCATCATAGTGAAGAGAAACAATGACCACAGAATAGGCAGCAAACAGTGAAAGAAATAGAAAGGGGAGACGTTGAAATGAAGACAAAAAGTGATAAGAGAGATGAGAGCTATATAAGAAAGGACAGCAAGTGACACAGTGGAAAAACAAGATGGAGAGAGTGGCGAAAAAAAAGATATCCAGGAGGAGTTATGGAAGGGAGCATGGAGAACGACACAGTCATTGGAGAGAAGTGAGCAGTACAGTAAATACCAACCAACCTGACTCCACTTACTGGAGTATCATCATATTCAAGAGTGTCGTGCACATGTTTTCTGGTTAAGAACAAAAAAACAGGGAGCATTCCACTGGAGGTAAAATATTGCAGCTAGCTAGTCCTTAACCCTTGGTGCCAGTCCGGCTGATTGATAAGATTGAATAGGACTTAACCTGCCAGGTAACCTAAAAGGCTGAGGGGAATTCATATGTCAGAGTGAGACCATACATAGGTCATGTAGTGATGGGCTGGGAAGAAGGAAATCTACAATAGGCTTTACGTAGAAGCAAGGGATTAGAAAGAAAATGTTACAGTTTAAATATATTTCTATAAGATAAGAAATCCCTCACGCACAGTCCATCTTCATAACCAACAGCCTATACATTAAAGGCACTTCTGTGGTTTGTTAAACATTGTGATAAATTGTACATCAACCTGTAAGGATGAATAGTGTAAGATGTAGAATCATGAAACAAAAACTGATTATTGTCTTATTGTTTTATTGTTACTTATAGTGACCCCCGACGAAGGGCGCTTGTAGCCCGAAATGCATTTGGTATTTTCTGAATAAACACTGCCTTTTACGAACTTCTGCTTCAGTCGTGTTCATGTAAAGAGGTCCGGACGGACACATCTTGGACATTAGAAATTTGGAAAATGGCATAAAATTCCACGTGTGGATGAAAATATAAATGTAGCAAAAATGGAAAAAGATGATGGAATACAAGGAATATACTGATGAATATAAAGGAGTAATGAATGCCAAAATGGCATAATCGAGCTGTGCGATTGTTTTGGTGTGAGAGGTCGCCCCTCTTCATGAAGTTGTTATTGATTGGTGTCACATGGGCTGGCACCTTACCGGTCTGCACGCAACCTAAGGAGAACATAGACAAGGTTGAAAATTAGTGAAAAAATGGTGTGCATCCTATTCCCACAATTGATGTTATGAATTTGCCCTTTTTAGGATAGCACCCGTCAGATTAAACAGAAAAAAGTTGAATGTGCCATGCATCCACACGGTTGGCGAAAGATCTGGGTTCGTTCATAAAGCCGGTGTTGAATTTCTGTTGGAAATTAACTTTAAAACATTCATGATTATAATGGTAATGGTGTTCTTATTTTGATAATTACCATCTTTGGAGCGTTGTTATGCAATGGGATCAAGAATGAAGAGCTCGAGCTCCTTTTAGTACATTTAACTGCATTTTGGGAAATGTAGTATTTTGCATGTGAAGAGTGAAGCAGTATCAACGGCGGGAAAGTGGTGTAGGAATGGGCCAATTGGGAGGAGTCAGGGCGGGACAATTTGGTTGAATAAGGGAGGGGGTTTGTTGTGAATGATTTCTTGCTGGAACAGTGATGTGGACGGTTGATTTTAAACGCTCGTGGCAGGTACAGAAATATACGTGAGGGTGATAACAGCTGTTGGTTAGAAGCGGAGTTGGCGACTTAAATGAAAGTGTGTGAATGTATATATGGGAGGTTATCAACATATATCAGTAGTCAGTTAGTGGAAAGAGAGGGTGGGTGACAGCTGGTTTGGAATATAATGGGGTAACCTGGAACGTTGGTAGAGAAGAGGGAGGAGGACGGAGGGAAAGGGATTGAAAGGCGATTATGGTATCAGGCGCAAGGAATGTTGGTAGCAAGCAAGGAAAGATCATTGTTGGGAGAGAGAGTATGGGTGACAGCTGGCTTGTGTAATATGTTGGCAGGTTGGGACGTTGTTAGAAAAGAGAGGAGGACGGAGGTAAGGGATTAGGAGAGGGAAAAGGGTATACGCGGGTGTGAAATGTTGACAGCAAGCAGGGAATGGTGACTGGGTGGCAAAGATAGAGGGAATAAGAGGTAATGGTAAAGGAAAACATTGGTCTGTTTAATAGAAGGAGGGCGATCACTCATACCATTATTTATACTGTGTTTTATTGTGGGGACATACGAGCTATATGAAATGCAAAGCGGAATTGTGATAAATTGCACATCAACCTGTAAGGATGAATAGTGTAAGATGTAGAATCATGAAACAAAAACTGATTATTGTCTTATTGTTTTATTGTTACTTATAGTGACCCCCGACGAAGGGCGCTTGTAGCCCGAAATGCATTGGGTATTTTCTGAATAAACACGGCCTTTTACGAACTTCTGCTTCAGTCGTGTTCATGTAAAGAGGTCCGGACGGACACATCTTGGACATTAGAAATTTGGAAAATGGCATAAAATTCCAAGTGTGGATGAAAATATAAATGTAGCAAAAATGGAAAAAGATGATGGAATACAAGGAACATACTGATGAATATAAAGGAGTAATTAATGCCAAAATGGCGTAATCGAGCTGTGCGATTGTTTTGGGGCGAGAGGTCGCCCCTCTTCATGAAGTTGTTAAACATATAGCTGGTGTTATATCGAAGGAACCCCACACCTTCCTTAAATAGGCTTCAATATTCCCTTTCTTCCACTCCTTCCACATGTCAATGTTACCACCCGGCAAACACAAGGAGATGATGGACGGGGCGCTGAAACTTTTTAGACACTCACCCCCAGTCACAGATCTGGGTTGAATCCATCATCGTTCTTTAGCTCACTTCGCCACCCCAGTTCAGACACAGCTATATGCAAATCAGTCTTGACCCTGTGCCTCATGGGAACAGTCCAGCCCGAACTGCCAAGCTATGTCTTCCCTGGACCGGAAACAAGCATCCTGGGACCGGTTTCGGGCTAACAGCCCTCATCAGCCAGGCTAGCTTGAATCCAGTGGCAAAGTGAGCAAGGGACCCACGTCTGGGCATACCCTGCCAACTTAGGGCGAACAAAGCAAACACAAGGAGATGATGGACGGGGCGCTGAAACTTTTCAGACACTCACCCCCAGTCACAGATCTGGGTTGAATCCATCATCGTTCTTTAGCTCACTTCGCCACCCCAGTTCAGACACAGCTATATGCAAATCAGTCTTGACCCTGTGCCTCATGGGAACAGTCCAGCCCGAACTGCCAAGCTATGTCTTCCCTGGACCGGAAACAAGCATCCTGGGACCGGTTTCGGGCTAACAGCCCTCATCAGCCAGGCTAGCTTGAATCCAGTGGCAAAGTGAGCAAGGGACCCACGTCTGGGCATACCCTGCCAACTTAGGGCGAACAAAGCAAACACAAGGAGATGATGGACAGGGCGCTGAAACTTTTCAGACACTCACCCCCAGTCACAGATCTGGGTTGAATCCATCATCGTTCTTTAGCTCACTTCGCCACCCCAGTTCAGACACAGCTATATAGCCAGAAACCGGTCCCAGGATGCTTGTTTCCGGTCCAGGGAAGACATGGCTTGGCAGTTCGGGCTGGACTGTTCCCATGAGGCACAGGGTCAGACTGATTTGCATATGGCCATGTCTGAACTGGGGTGGTGGAGTGAGCTAAAGAATGATGATGGATTAAACCCAGATCAGTTGACTGGGGGTGAGTGTTTGATTTGCTGAAGCGCTCCGTCCATCATCCCCTTTGGTATCGCTTTGTTCGCCCTAAGTTGGCAGGGTATGCCCAGACGTGGGTCCCTTGCTCACTTTGCCACTGGATTCAAGCTAGCCTGGCTGATGGCGGCTGAATAGCCAGAAACCGGTCCCAGGATGCTTGTTTCCGGTCCAGGGAAGACATGGCTTGGCAGTTCAGGCTGGACTGTTCCCATGAGGCACAGGGTCAGACTGATTTGCATATGGCCATGTCTGAACTGGGGTGGTGGAGTGAGCTAAAGAATGATGATGGATTAAACCCAGATCAGTTGACTGGGGGTGAGTGTTTGATTTGCTCAAGCGCTCCGTCCATCATCCCCTTTGGTATCGCAATGTTACCACCCGGTCTGTATGTATGGTATGCTCCCAATGTAGGTTCATGGAGTATTAAACCTGACCCCATAGAATTCTGTAATCACTTCCATAGTGTAAACCGTTTTTAATATTGGACTGTTTGTTGGGAATGCCAGCCTTACCAATGGAGTGGTTTCTTCTTTATTCACCTGTTTTCCTGGGTTTGCCTAGTTCCTACTGGTGTGCCTCCTTTCTGTTTCCTTGTTTTTTGCTATGCGCATTATCTCGCGACATTACGGCATAGCACTTCCTGATTATCTAATCATGTGATACGGGGGCGTGGTAACAAATAGCGCATTTTCCGTTACCTCAGTGCTTGGCTTTATATTTCCTTCTATCGGGAGAAGGTATCTTGCTTGACCGGCACACATCCTGTTGTGTTCGTGTGTTCGGCGTTCTTGCCACGCAACCTCCACTATTCATTCCTGGCGCTACTGACGTTTTGCATCCTGCTGTGTTTATGTGCTCGGCGTCCTTGCCACGCATCCTCCGCCATTCCTACCTGGCAATACTGGCATCCTCGTAGATTCTCCTCAACTTTTTGGCTGTCGTCTGTGCATCAGGAGTATTCCATCTGGACATCGCTGAATTGAGAGGCGGACTTCTTTGCTACCTCCTGGCTGGTCTGGCCAGCAACAGTCGTATGTTCCTTGTTTCTTTTTAGCTTTTCTGTGTTTTATGGTCAGTGAACTGTCCTATGAACATATAGGCTATTTTTTAGGTCGAGCCTAGCGCAGCGCGCATGCCCTGCTCTATGGGAGGCTTCTTGTGAGCACTCTAAACTCCTCTGTGAGGGTCTGACTCCCCCCACGCATTGAGTTGGTTGTTGCCTGTGTCATTTACGCTTTGGTAGCCTGCAAATAGCTAAAGGCGGGCGCATGTCTCACCTCTTTATCAAAGGTTAACTCCCTCAGCGTTTTGCTCTCAGGAGCGAGCAGCGGCGCGCAGGGCTGCAGCTGCATTCCTCGTGGGTCAGGTTACATGTGTGCATTCCTGCGCCTCCTCTGTACTTTCCCAGAGACAGGTTCCAGCCTCCGCTGAGCTCTCCCACCAGTAGTAGCAGGTCCCAGCCTATCTGCACCCTCCCCCGTTGGGGTCACAGTCTGGTTTCTACTCTCCTCGGTTGCCTGTCTCGCGCTCCCCTGTGCGTCCCCGGTGCTGTTTTCCAGGCTATTGTTTCCCGGGTTCGAGGCTCCCAGCCTCCAGGAGGTGTTCTCTGTTGTCACCGACGAGCCTCTCCGCTCCTGTCTGCATCACGTGGCTAGAAGGGCGGGTGCAACCAAGTCCTCTGTCCCCACATCCACTCCCGCCCCCCCTTCTCTACCCGCTGCAGTCCTGGCTCGTGCCTCCTCCGCCCCTTGCCTGCACAGTCTCCTCGCAACGTTGCGCTCCCTGCATGCCTGCTACTCCTCGTCTCCACAGCCTCCCTACCCACACCCCTCTCCCTGCAGCAGCGCCCCCCCCCGCTCCCACTTTACTCACCCACACCCCAGCCTCGGGGTCTGCTCATCATTTGTAGTTAAGTTCGCTGCACTAAGCAAGGTTGTTCTTGTTTTCACAAATGCATGGATGGCACCCTCCGGTGGAGCTCAGGGAAAGGCTGCCCACTGTCAGGTGATGCACCCAACCCCACAAACACTAGTCCTGGGGCCCTCTGTCGATCCACGTGCCACTCAACAAAATAGTGTATTTTGGGGCTAACAGTACCCATACCGGGCACCAACGCCACGCTAAAGTTTGTAGGCTCTTGCATTCTGGGCTTGCTCTCTTGTTCATCCGTTATAACCGGCAGGACTACAAACCCCAGAATTCAACAGGAAAAAAACCTGAATTCTATGAGCTATTCTCATATGGAATTGGGGAACATTAGAGCTCCCCAGTGTCAGACAGGTCCAGGCCCGCTCCTACACATAACCAGGATTTTTGTGACACCCAGTACCACCTCACACTCCCAATCACTCTTTCCAGACCCTCTACCCTCCAAGAGCGGCTTTATTTATTTATATAGTCATTTGCTGTTTTACAAATCCTACTCTCCGTCCAAGAGGGCTTCACGTGCTGTACAGAAGAAAGGTGTGAGAACATAAGGCAGTCAACCAACCAACATATTTAAATATTATTTTATGATATAGTATGTATCAGGTGGCACCAGTTGCATTACAGACGGACACATTTAATAATTAATAATGCGGAAACGAGGAGCAGCTGCCATTTTACGACTTCCCAACAGAATAATGTGTAAAAGAATGTCGTTTTCACTTTTAATATCTGTGGCTTTTCTTGATTTGTGTACGTTGCACGGAGTGCTGGAGAACTGTTCCTGATTCTCTGGTAACTTTCCGTAAATTGGCATCAACATTAGTATTGATGACAAAGGATTTTAAGTGGTAGAGGAATGCATAATAAGGAACAATCAAAAGGTGATATCATTTCTGCCATGCTTGCAATATCTGGGGCACCAAGTGTTTATTTCACCACCTCAGATAAACTGTGAGTGTTGACTGAGAGATTGCTAGGCAGTTGTATTTCTGGCAGGAGTGTGACAACGCTGTTTGCTTAACTAAGCACAAGTGTTTTTCGCAGTGCATTTGCTAACGTGTGACCGTGCGATTTGGGCTCAGAGGGAAGTTGTACTGAAGTAAAATCCAAATCACAACCTGAGAGTCGGGGGATGGCTTTTGTCTGGTTCTTCCCTGAAAAAAACAGTACTAACTTTTAAGCAATGCGCTACCTAGAACTTGCAGTGCGCAAATCCTCCATCTCGTTTTCCGAGCACACACAAGCGCCCAACAAATGAAAGTAAAACTGCATGCTACATGGCAAAATACTTATAAGGTCCCAAAGGCGAGACCTATTGGCTATGCCAATGCTTGTCTTTTTTGGGTACCTCTTCTCTTAAACTGGATATTCCTTGGAACCCTTTTTGGACACCATTCCTTGTAGATTCATTATTCTACAACTTGTTTGAAAAAGATACCTATGACTATTTTGCTCTTTATAAGCCTGTTCCCTATTCCTGGATGTTTCTTGGTGGTGCCTTTTCCTTTACTTTAAAACTGAGAATGGTGTTTCCCGAAGTCCTATCCAGAAGAGGGTAATCCATCCAGAGAGTGTCAGTCCTTGCAGAGGGGGCCCTGCTGTCCTGCCAGGTTTACGGCCTTCTCCCTATATTTGTTTCCTTTCCCTTCTTTTCCCCTTGAGACAAACCGCTCATGCTGCTTACTCATCGTGGAGGGTTGGTCTGGAGGTAGGAGGTTCTCCGTTTCCACGGCTCCTGGCTTGCAGGTAAGTGGGATTGCGGCAGTCAAACCTCAAAAAAAAAAGAGACATGGTTGGCATATGGTTTTCGAAACATCATCTCCTTATCTCAGTGGTGGCTGGCATCCCCAGGGAGTGGGGGGGCGGGCACACGGTTGGGCGTGCGCGAGCACAATAACATTAAAAACTGTAAAATTAACTTAACAACGTCCTCCTCCGGTCCTCTTCTCTCCCCCGGAGCTGGCAGCAGCAACTCCCTTGACCAATCAGGTCGCTGCTCTCATGCAGTATGAGAGCAGCACCCTGATTGGAGGGAGCCGCCTCACTCGGAGCTCCACAGTGCTGTTGAGGCTATGGCTTGCTCTAACCCAGCTGTCTTGAGACAGCTGAGTTAGAGCTGTTTAAAGTACGCATGTGTGGCTGGCCGTCTCAAGACGGCCGGCCAATAAGACATGCACACTTTAAACAGAGCCATACAAGCCCACCCTCCTCCCTGCTGAGTGACATACTGCTGTCACTCAGCAGTGGCCCCACCCCCGCCCTGACGCTCTGTTCGGGACGGGAAAAAAAATAAAATGGTAATAAATTACCATTTTATTTTTCAGGTGTTTGGGGGGATTTTCAGTGGGGCAACGCTCCTCCGCTCCAACGGAGGAGCCGCCCCTGCGTTATCTCCTGGCAAATTAACCTGGGTCTGAGTTTGCCCTCTATCCTTGTAAACATAATTATCTAATGGTGTATTTGTCAAGTCTCTATTTTCATTTGATGTAAGTTTTTTGTGTGTGTACATTTTGTAGATGGTACAGGAAAGAAGGCAGGCCTCTTTCCAAGCGAACCAATCCTCCCAAGTAGCAGTCCGAATTTCTGCTATAAACAGTAATGCTTCTGCAGCAGCATGTTTGCTTTTCACACTTAGCTAATTGTATAAAAAACACTTTTTATTTACAGTACCAGCTACTCTATGGCGCGGACGTCGCAGACTGTTGTGATATTTTACTTGCTGTTGTCCACTCCGGCGCCCATCCTTGCCAACCCCCGGGCCCAATACCTCCCACCGAACAGGCTTTCAAATTGCACTCTCACACACACACACACATTTAAACACGCACTCACTCGTACAGGCATACATACACACACAAACACATACAAAGACATTCACTCAGACATACACAAGCACTCCTGGCATATAGACAAACGCTCACTCGTACACATTTGGAGGCCGAGAAACAAAACGTACTTGCTTTTTTACTTGACCTGCAGGGCAGGCCCATGTTTCCAGGCTCCTCCATCTCCTAACTTCTAATAACAGCACAACAGAGGCTTTCACCGAATCAGAAGCAGGAATAGATGAGGAGGTACCGAGGTACCCCTTATTTCTCTATTCTGACTTCTGATAGGGTAAGAGGGCGCATGATTGGCAAACCCTGACGCTCCTTTATCTGGCATGCTTCACAGCCTTACGCTAGTGCAGCATGCCAGACATGTATTGGGACTGTGTGAGGCTGGGCTGTATCAGCCCTGCCTGACACATGCTCAATACAGCCAGTGGAGCCTTCTCCTGCTGGCAATGCAATATTACAGCCTTTGCATGCAAATAAACCATCCATGAGATCATTTGTTTTCATGTAAAAGCTGTTCATTCTAAGCAGTTAGTGGCAGAGCCAGGTGGCGGGTCAAAGCCCTGGCGCCCACTATGGAGCAGCCGCTGCTGGCGAGGACAGGTGAACGACTGGCCTAGGATTAGAATAAGAGGACGTTCTGTTGTGAAGGTTACCTGTGTGGGTCATCACACTTCTTCATCCTATTACTGTAACAAGAGGGTAGGGCCTAACAGTAGACCTTGTAACGACTAACGTTGTGATTGCAACACCTTTTACTTTACTCAGAAAACTCTGAGATGTATTAACAAATGCTGGCCCCACACGGTAATTGAGCCGAGCATTGCTCTGCTAGAAGGTCTCCCCCCACTAAGCTCCCTCATCCTCAAACCCCTGAAATGCACTTACAACTGAGATATGTGCTTGCTAGTCACAGACTTGAAGCATTATAAGATGGTTACAGCATTAATGTTCCTGAGGAAGAGCATGGCATTTAATCTACAAGTCTCAAGCTTACAATATACTAAGAATTCTTAGTGGGTATAACAGAAATCCTAATGTATTCTCCAGGCTGCAAGTTTCGATCTGAGTAAAACAGCTTAACAGGTAATGAATCTACTGTGAGTACTTGTAATGTAACATGCAAGGTAAAAGTTGAATCCTTGTAAATATTATCCAACAGGCTGGACTGTGTGGGTGCTGATGGGAGACATGGAGCTATCAGTGCTCCTTTCAACTGAATATTCGCAGTTAACAAGGAGGGTAGGGGGAAAAGGACGAACAGAGGCAGCACGTGTTGCCAGTACTGCCACCAATGGCAAAACAGTAGGAGATTTATGAATAACGACCGAGTGCTGCTTTTGAGTGCTGTGAGAAAGCATGTCTTTTAACATTACTATAATGATAGCAATTTCTATGTGGACACCAAAGAGTGGTTAAACGAAAGCCGATCTCCAAGTGCATGTGTGCTTTGTGTGGTGGGGACAGACTCAGGGCTGGCTCTAGGGCAGTGCGACCAGTGCTGCCTCATCTGGCACAGACCTAGGGGGCCGCTGTTTTTAGAAATAAATAATGGGTTTAAAAGCACTTGCTGCAGAATTCCTTGTGTGTTGGACAGTTTTCAGGCAACAATAAAAATGTCAAGATCGCTTTAGTGATTAATGTTTCTGCTGGAGAGATGAGCTTTGTCTAGTGGCAGTTCTGACTCATCATAGAGTATATCAGAGGGTTAATATGCCTGTTGCAAAGAACATGTACCATGCAGAACACAGAATGGTATTTTATGTGGATAGCTCAGTGGGTTACTGTTTTTGTCACAGAAATCCTTTTGTTGCTTGCAGTTAATTAGAAATTGGGTTGTAGGTTGACTGCGGTCTGAGCCGTAGTCAAGCAGCAACCATGGTCCTAGTCAGAATAAGAAGCAAGCAAAATCTAAATTAACCTAAAGTATCCTGAAACTGGTCCTTCAACCAAGCGTATGAGCCCTAAGGCTGAACATGTGCCTGGTGTGCCAGGACTTCAAGGGGAGTACCCCCACCCCCTTCACTGGAGACACACCCTGTATGTGTCCTGTAAGAGTCTGCCTGGCACCAGTCCCCAGCCCTCTGTGACAGTGCATGGAGTCCCCCCTTGTCAGAAGTGGGCTCACCAGGGTCAGTCTAGGGGTGCTCTATTCTCAGAGCTGGCAATCCCTGACCCTCTGGCCCTGCCACAACCCCTGATCCCCTGTTCCTCCCACTGTGGACTGTTTCCACCTCCTGGACCTCCATTTGAGCCTCTGTACCCTCCGCTGTGGAGTGGTACGCCCAGAAGACAGAACTGGTAGGGCACTTGTGGCAGCTGCCCCATCGAGCTCCCTGCCACTGTGGAGCTCCCATCAGTGGATGGTCTCTTGGTGCAGACCAGGTCCCCCTGCTTGTGCCCCCTCTGGCAGCAATCTAAGCACTGGGGCTGAAAACACCCTGGATCTCCACCCACCATATGCTCCCCTCCTATTCTTAGAAGGGACATGGGACCCCTTTCACCCCACATTATACTGGGACCTGTCTGGGTCACTGCATAATTCCCCTTCACTCTGATGGAGGGAACCTGAGCCACCCTCCTTAGGATCACTCCCTAATGCCTTCCCAGACACTCTGGTAATCACCCAGAGGTCTGCCTCCTTTGCCAGTTCCCTGGGGTCAGTAAACTTGCAGTCAACCAGGTGTTGCTGTAGCTCTGGAAAACAGTGACTGAACATGTGCGCTCTAGCAATTAAATTGTACAGCCCCTCAAAAGGGTTTACCACACTATCCTTTCCCCAACCATCCAGTGCATTGCAGAAGTACACCACAAACCCCCCCTGGACTGGTGAGAAAGTTTCTGCCTGCCCCTGAATCTCAACCTGCACTCTTCTGGGGTGAATCCAAATCTCTTGACAAGGGTCTCCTCCATGGTGGGATACCTCAGCCTGTCACCCTTCTCTAGGGCAAGTACGGCTTCCCTACCACCACTAGGCATATGCCTCCATATGCCAGCTCCCCAATCTTTCTCAGGGATCCTGTGCACCTCTAGAGTAACCTCATATGCCTCAAACCATAAGTCTATGTCATCCTCCTTGAAGTCAGGCACCAAGTCCATGAGTGTGTGGATCCTTCCTTCACCACTGGACACTGTAATTTCACCACCACCATTCTCGCTAGACTCTACCAGCTGTTTGGCCTTCAAGTCCAGCTCTCTAAGGTTCAGTTCATGAGCCAGCAAGATATTTTTCTCTTCCAAGGCTCTCTAAGCCTCAGCTGCCTCCATGGCAAGTTTTTCTCTGGCTAAGGTCCCCTCAGCCTTAGCGCTCCTCTCCTCCTCTTGGACTTTGTCAGCCTCAGCTCTTTTCTCCTCTGCAGCCAGGTGGGCCAGCTTCAGCCTCAGGTCCCTCTCAGTCTGTCTGTCCTTTAACTCCTTAGTCAACAGGGTTTGGGAGGAGACACTGCTTCCTGCATGGGATCCAGTAGGGGACTCCCATTCTGTTAGTTCCCCTCTCTCCTCTGGAACCTCAGCTAAATCACTTTTCTTCTCATTTTCATTCCATTCAGGGCCACTGTCCTCTTGGGGGCTTTGTTTTGAGATTCTCCAGGTAGTACCAGGGCTCAGCATTCTCTAGTCCCAGGGCTGCATATGGGCCCTCCTCCTAAGACTCTTCCCCAGAGTCATCACCCCCCTGGTCCTCTGTTGAAGCCTTTCCCCAGCGTGCCTCCTCAAAAGCATAAGGGCTGCATGAAGATCCTGTTTAGTGGTCCTCCAATTTACAGCTAGCTCCCACTCCTTGCAGAAATCCTTCATCTCCTTCATATTGTAGAATAATAGGTAGTTGAGATCTAGGGTTATCCCCATTCTGGCAAGGTATCACTGGTGCAACAACAAAAAGAGTCCCATGTGTATAAAGATGAAGCAGGAGTCAAATTTATAAAAATGACCAATTGAGAGAAAAAGGAAAATTTAAAAACTTGTAATCGTCTTAGATGTGGGTTGGTATTGTACACCAAATTACTGTATGGCACTGCACAAACACAAGTCCTATCCCATCGCTGAGAGTTAGTGCTTCTCCAGACCAAACACTTAAAATATACTGTCTACTAGTATGGATGACGTGATTCCTACACCTTGTAATCCTCATGGTTTTATGTAACATTTCCTTAGGATTATTACAGACGTATGATTCACTGTCTCTGTACAATGTGTGTTTGATGTAAAGTACTCTGACACTCTACACTGGTATGAGTAATGCTATAAAGCAAATAAAATGCATGCGAGAGAGGGGCTATGGAGAGATGAGGGGCACAGTTGGAGGGTGGTAGTGAGGGAACCCATGGAGAGGGAGATCATTGTGGGGGGCACCCAAAAAGATTGTTGCACTTGGCGCCCCCAGTGCTAAAGCCAGCCGTGGACAGACTTGTGGGACAGGAAGTAGATTGGTACCTCTAGCTAAGACTGCTATTATATTTTGCAATCAGTTGTTGTGCAAGAGGCATGAATATTGAATGCTTTCTGATTTCAGGTGTGTTTTTAGGTCTTGGACACAGACAGCTTTAGCAAGCTCGATTGTTTCTTCTACGCAACCGCACATCTAAAGTGGGCTTTGGGTCAGTCGGTTGCTCTTGATAGCTTTTTTTATCTATCTCTATTATCTTCTCTTGATTTGATAGCTTTGCTCCCTGTTTACCTGTTTGTCCTGCTAAGGATCATTTTGGTCTTACAGTATTTTGACTGGATGAGTTGTATCCATCCACTGCTTATTTAAGGGGACTTTTTAATGCTATTTTCATCACTCCATCAGGGTGTATTTGTTTCCTTGCTCTCTTCCCCTGTTCTTGCTGTACCCCCATGCACTCTCTTCATTCTCCTCTTGTCGGGCTTGCTCCGCTCCTGATCGCACGTGTGCGAGGGGCGGAGCTAAGCCAGTATATTAGGGGCCGCGTGCACCACAAACGTGCCTTGCGTTCAGGTTATGCCAGTAACCACTACACCGCCCCCGCACTTCCCTGATTACTGCTCCTCTCGGACTATGGACTTGCCGCCGGCGTATTCCCACGTTGGGTGTCTGTGTTTTCTGCATTCGGTTCTGGGCCCTTGCCTGGGCATTCCTTCCGGGTTGCCGACGGGCTCCAAGGTGTTCATGGCAGATTTCCACATCTACAAATGCTGATTTCGACAATATCTTCATGAAAAGCCTCTCGTATATCCTGAAACAAACGAGAGGAAAATACATATTTTATTAAAGAATCCCCGAATCTTTACAAGACAGTAACAATGTTTGTGCATGTTTTGTATTAAAGGAAAATAAATACTTATCTGATGTTTTCATTCCACAGTGAGTGGAGATCTTATTTTCGTACTTGTAATCTTACTGGCTGTACAGACATCATTATATTTATATTAATAGTATCCTGATATTAGAAGGTGCTAATTAGCTATATCTCCTAGCCCTGCACCTTTTTGTGTAATTTTTCTTTCGTATCTAGTCTGGGAGAATATCAGCCGCAGCCCGTGCAGGTAAGAGCAGTGAGGCAGTGGGGGCACGTGAGGGGGGATTTCGATGGACGATGACGAGGGAAAATTAAATAAATAATTAATTTTCCCTTGTCATCGTCCATCGAAATCCCCCCCACCTGGCCCCACCGCTCTTACCTGCATGGGCCGCGGCTGGAGAATATGTTTTTGGGTTTTTTCCTGGTATATATTGGATGTGAAATTATGGACTTGACTGGATTATTTCATGACATATGTTGGGGTCAGTTACACTATTTATTATTACATATCGTACAGTGTATTTACCGAGAGCACATTGTCTAAAACTCACTTTTCATTCTATTTTCTAGTTATGTCAAACCTGTTTCTGTTTTCTGTTTTTCTATACATGGCTACGAAAGGAAGAGTGACTTTAACCAGGTAGATATACTTAGAGGGTAATACACAGTAGATATAGATAAGACCTCAACCTATGTAAATACAGGATAATTCTTATATCTTGTCTCTACCCAGGAAGTACATGCCAACTGCTCCATCCAAAAGATGTGAAAGACTTCCGACCGTGACACATCTCCTTTTTACTTTCCTTCTTTTGTTTCCCCTCTTCCCCCATCCCCACCGTTGTTGGCTTTGCATTGTTGGGCTAGCTCTGGTGGGTGTGGGAAGTTTAGTTCTAGCATCGGACCTTGCATCTCGCTTCTGCAGAAACACCAGGAGAGACTCACACCTCTCTGCTGTTCCCCAATGTTCCCTCACTGCTCCCCACGTTGAATGTATTTAGTTTTATGAGGGCCTAATATCTATTTGGCCACTCACATACTTTTCCGCATTTATGCACACTTGTTTTTCTTTTTCATTTTTAATTTACAGTTCTAAGATGGTCATCCACCATGTTAGAATGGTAAATTATAAAAAAATGGCCTCTTGCATCATAACACGTGACACATCGGTTGTTTGACGGAGCCCCGCATGCATTTACCCCGCATGCCTTTACAATGCAGTCACTACCCCAACTGCGATGTTACCACGTGTTACTTTACCACGCAAGTCGTTACAACGACTTGCTTTAGGGGGCACTGGACTTTAGAATAGTATAAATTACTATTCCAACTCCAGTCTACGCAACAGTAGGGAAGGTGTTGGACTTAAAAATCCAACATCAGTCCAACAACCTGCACCCTAAAGCAAGTCGTTGTAACAACTTACGTTGTAAAGTAACGCATGGTAACATCGCAGTCGGGGTATTGACTGCATTGTAAAGGTAGGTAGTTGTTGTGACTGTGTGGTAAAGGATGTTTCCCCACACATCATGACATATGTGTCATGGCTAATGCCTGTTGCTCAGCACCCATCTCGTAATGGGTCTTGTTTGATTGCTAGCCATGCATCCACATGTCTTGATTCAAGACAATGCATGCAACCAGCAAAAACCACTAGCAAAGCCAATAGCTCGGCTGAGCTGAGAACGATTGACTTAATCAATGCTTGTTTGGCTTTCCTACCCTTTCCTCTTGTTCTGTTGTCCTTTTACATTGTTGTCCTTGAAGGTATACCTTTTTCACTTTTACTGCTGTGCCACAATGTCCTCATGATCTTACCTCGGTCATATTCTTAAGTGTAAGGGGCTGATCATGACTTTGGTGGTGCAGGAGTGGGGCGGTTATGCCACTACCCCGGCTCCCGCACCGCCAAAGTCGACTTGCGGCCGTCTGCCAGATTAGGAGTTTTCACCTGGTCTGGCGGGCGGTCCTTTGGCATTCCAATGGAGGTGCCTTTGAAAAAGGCACTGCAATGGGAACGCAAAATCAAGATCCTGCACAGCATAGTCTGTTATGGTCATGCCGTGCAGGAACTGGACGTGCATGCAAACAGGAGGGCACACCATATGCCCCCCTGCATGCATCCCCATGGCAGGAGGCACGAGCGGCCCCCTTAGTTTCCTCACTGACCGCAGTTTCATGGCCTGAACACCACCATGAGACCGTTGACAATGAGGAAACTTGTAATATGCGTGACGGGGCCGCAGTGGCCCTGCCAAGCATATTGCATCCTCACACCGCCACACCACCGCCAGGGAACGCGGTCCCTGGTGATTAAGGCAGTGCCATGGAGGTCCGACCACCATAGTTGTAATAGGGTGGTTGGACCACTGGTGCGGTGGTCCCCGGCCCCCACCGCACCTCCACCATGAGTTCAGCAGTCCGATGGCCCGCCGAACTCCAAATCAGGCCCTAAGTCATAGTAGTTATTCATTTTGGAGTACATATCCTCAAATTTGGAAATCTTTCCTTTCATTCTAATGATTTAAGTCGATATATTTATCTAAGTAGATATATATACTTCCTCATGTTTTGCCTTAATGTCATCTGGTATGTAATTCTCTGTACGATGACAGTAATGTATTGTGACTTAAGAATATAAGTTATCAAGCACCTGATGCAATTGTGACTTCCGAGGACCTGCAGCTTTAACTGGGGGAGATGATGCTTCCGTGCAGAAAAGGCTATTGTTGAGGTATTATGCTGTGAAAATGTAACTGCATACAAAAGGACACGACTACACTGTGATGCTATGTTGCAAATATAGGAGAATAAATATTAGAAAGCAGACCCTAGAGAAAAATACCTATCTTAGGTAAACAGAGTCAGATCTGAGACCTATAATCCTGATGATCCAAGAGGCAAAGTGGCAATGTCTCACTGTGCAATATTTCAGTATGACTGCAAGACCCGAGCATGTATGGATAGGAAAAGGTGATGGGAGAAGGTAATAGCTTTAGTATCTCCCACATAAGTATCCTAGCATAGCTAAGGGAGTGTAATGGGCTGTTTAGACCTGTTGGCCCCAATCCCATTGTACCTTTTGCTCAAATTGCAGCTGTGCCAGTTGAAGAGTTTATAACATTATGCATTAGTTGCTCCGGAATTTTGTATTGTAATAATACTCCAAAGCAACTACAGGCATATGTAACTCGTCAATTGCCTAATTTTCAAATGTATTTATTTTGTTTGATAAAAGTACAATAATGCAGTCAACAACAACAAAAAATTATTACAAAATATAACACAATCAAATCTCTATTACATAACATCATAATCATATAATTAAAAAAGGATTTAAAAAAGGAAAAATCATATGCACATATTTTGGTGTTTTTGGAATAAAAACATAGGTAGGATCTTGTCTGCTTTCAAAACCTTATTAACAACAAACATGCTTCTTAAAAAATGATGTCTCAAATATAGAAACAGTGGACCTGCGAATAGTACATGTTTTAGAGCTTGACTTGATATCTTAAAGACTGAGGATCTGTTTCACAAAGGTAAACTTACACTTTTGTGTAAGTATATAATTGTTTGCTATTCACGAGTGTGGACTCTAAGCACATAAAAAGAGCTGTCTTTTTATGTGCGGAAACTCCGTACTCGTAAAGATACTACTCGTAGGGCCAGATGTACGACCATGTCATTTTGCGAGTCGCAAATTGCGCTCAATTGCGACTCGCAATTTGCGACTCGCAAAATTACATGTACAACAGTGTCAGAGACACTGTTAGCAATTCTCAATGGGGTCGCAAATTGCATGCCTCATTAATATTCATGAGGCACTCGCAATTTGCGTCCCCATTGAGAATGGCTGGCCCTCCTAGGTATGGTGGCCTGCTGGGCTCAGCAGACCTCTATGTCTGGGACTGCTTTTAAATAAAGCAGTTTTTTAAAAAAAATGCAGACTGTTTTCCTTAAAGGAAAACAGGCTGCATTTAAAAAAAAAAAAAATGAAACGTTTTCGTTTCATTTTTTAAGGGCAGGTAGTGATCCCTGGGACCACTGCCTGCCCCTAAAAAATATTTTCCCTGCATTTGCAAAGGGGAAGGTGTCCCCTGGAGACCCCTTCCCATTTGCGAGTGCATTACCACCCTATTGAAGAGGGCGGTAAATTGCGAGTGTTTTGCGACCGCAATTGCGGTCGCAAAACATTCTTACATAGGGTAGCGAGTCGCAATTAGGAAGGGACGCCCTTGGAACGCCCCTGCCTAATTGCGAGTCGCAAATCTTATTTAGCGAGTCGCAAATAAATTGCGACTCGCTTAATAGGGTTTGTACATGGCCCTGTAGGGTTTTGCATGCGCAAACGGGTCACAAACCCGTTTGCGCATGCAAAAACGGGTCGTACATCTGGCCCGTAAATCCCTTTGTGCATAGCAAACAATCGTAAACTTACACAAAAATATAAGTTTACCATTGTGAATCAGGCCCTTTATGCAGAGGAATCCTTATTTTCATATAATTTGGGCCAGATTGTATTTCAGTTTAAACTCATTAGTTTTAAGATTCAGGATAAATGTAGCCAATTCATTATCAGTGGGAAAAAGCAAGTATGGTTGCATCATTTTTTTGGCTGCGCATTATCAGTGATATACACTTGACAAGCATTATGTTTACAAAAAAACAATATCCGATTATACACATTTACTGACATCCTTAACAAGTAAGATTTAAATGGCGTGGAAGCATAATTGTAATAATCTTCAGAGCAATTTTGATCAGTGCGTATCAGAAGCTACTAACTACAGTAACCCAATGAGTGTCCTTGATAGCTTCACCTAACAAATTAGATGAGGCACGACACATTTTAGGAGTCCAGCTCGAAATTGCACCACATGCATTAAACTCACAAGCTATAGTATTAACTGAAATCAAGTTGGATGGCTTAGACGGAGAAAAAAATCTAGGTGTTCAACAAAGGCTTAAAAATTCTTAATTTCCCTCCATTTAAACATTCATATTTTGAATATGATATAAATTACATTCCACATAAGATCATCAAGGGGAATTTGCCTTATAACATTTTTGAATATGACTCAAGTGTTTTTTTACCCAGGATCTTACAGACAATTTACAAATATGCTGAACACCCTCCAAGTGATAGGTGGTCCTAAGAGGTTAGGGCTTTTCCATACGGAGAACTGTTTTCCCTGTGGAGAGAAAAGGAGGAAACAAAGCTGTGCTTTTGCACATTTATACTAACCATAGAACTGTGGATTTTCTGTTCTATGAACAAACTGCAGTGAGATTGTCAGAGCTGACACGCATTTAGCTGTTCAGAAACTATAGAATCCCCAAGCACATGCCAGCCAGATTTCAGAATCTTTTGAAATAAGTACTGAGGCTGAAATAATAGAGGAGACTGAGATCTTGTTTATTTTTTAAGAATCAGCCCACGGGACAATATTCTGTACCAAAAAGCTGAATAGTTTAACCAATCTGTGAAGTTGTAAGCAACCTTGTTGAAAATGTGCCCTTTCTGCAGGGTCACCCCAGATTTTTGCCTTCTATAATTTAACCCGTTTTTGTTGGCCATAGGACTCTGCACACTTTACTCCTGATAGCCAGTGGTAGAGTACTTGTGCCCTTCATTTCAAATATATTAAAATTGGTATACACCTGATTGACACTTTTAATTTATGTAAAGTACCTAGTCTATGGTTCTACATGGACCTAGGTCCTGTAAATAAAATGCTGTAAGTGGGCTGCAGCATTTTGGAAGGGCTCTATCATCTCCCCACTATATAAAAAGGGCAACAGCAATGATCCCAAAAAACTACCGGTTAGTAGCCCTGTTAGACAACAATGCATATACTACGGCTAATCTTACACGAATTAACAAACCGGGCTACAGAAAACGCAGTCATCCCACTAAATCAAACACGCTTTTGTAGGCACATGGGGACCACCACCAATATTTTAACCCTCTCTCTGATGATTGATGCCGCAATTGCAGCCAAACAGCCTTTGTACATATGCTTTATTGATTACAGGTCGGCATTTGACCACATCAGCAGAAACATACTATGGCAAAAGCTCTCTAAGCGGAATATCCCTCTATTACTCTTAAAAAAGTTAATCCTCTTACACTCAAACATGTGGGTGCAAGTAAAATTGGGTGAAGGAGACTATCTGACAAAGAAGATTCAAACAACAACGGGGCTGAAACAGGGTTGTGTGTTAGCCCCAACACTGTTTAACCTCTTCATGTCAGATCTGTCAGCCAGGCTAGATGAGTGCAATTCACATGCCCCGAAGATGGGGGGGCTTGGCGCTTTCAAACCTACTATACGCAGATGACCTCAAACTGTCATGGCCGCCCCGCCCGCTGACGGACGTCGGCGGGCAGAGGCGGCGCTTAGGGCCATAAAAGGGGATGTCTGTGACTGAAACGTGCTTCACATTCCGTCACGGATCCCCGCCAAGCCCTCCCGCAGTCTCGTATCCTCCTACACTTACCTGTAAATCTCCTCAGCTACGCATCGGTTTGCAGAGACGACTCTGGTGTGTCCTCGCAGTGATTTCTTGACTCTTTCCCTTCCGGGTCTCAGCTCTTCATCCGGGGCAGCAGCTGTGTTCGTGTTCCCTCGCCGGCTGCTTCTGTTCTCTTCAGTTTCTCCTGGCCAGCTCTCTTTCTCTGCGCAGTTTTCCTAATCTTGCAGGGAAGAGACAGAAAGAGTTTATTTAAAGAATCCTAGCCTCCAGGTTCACGGTACGATTACAAAACCTGAATATTATGTAATGTCACTTATCTGATTGTCTACAATTCACGCTGTTTGGAGGATATCTTCTTCCTTGATTTTCTTCCGCTTCTTCTCTTATGCTGTTAAATAAGAGAGTGACAACCAGTTTTCTATTTGTGAATTCTAAGGATAGTTTATTCAAAACCAGACCCAGCACCTTTTGTGTAACATTTTTTATTTCTTCTTATCCTGTCTAGGAAAATAAGTTTTTGTTTTTTTCCTAGTAGTTTAGGATAGATTTATTTTTGGGTCTAGCGTATCCTGATGGTGGTCTACATTAAGGTTAGTACTGTTCACTCTTGTCATGATTGAATGCCTAATTCTGCAGTCCTAATGTTAATGTGTAGTACTTATATTTTCTTATAGATACAACAGTTCTACCTTATTTCCTACACGTCCATATCTGAAATTGAATTGGAAGAGGGAAGTCCATCAGGTATATCCCTCCTAAACATCCATTACGTCCTTATTAACGTTACTATCCTTGTATGCGTGGACAGTACTTACGACATATTATTTTCACCCATCAGAAGGTACATGCAATCACACCCCAAAGAACATCTTGTCAGACGTACCATCGTGTTCTACTCTTTTTTCCCTTTCCTTGTTTTGTTTCCCCTCTTCCCCACTTTCACCTCTTTGGCTTTGACAGTGTTGGGCTGAAGTGGTGGGTGAGGGAAGTCGGGACCCAGTATCTGTTCCTCCGTCTCATCCTTGCGGAAACACCAGCTGAACCCCAATCAGTCTATAGCGCTTACTTACTCAGAAGACAACGGACTGAACATAAACCTGGAAAAAACAAAGGTCATGAGTGTGAACTCACGGCGGGTAAAAGCACCCTATCGCTGGCATCTAGCAACACAACAGCTGGAAGCAGTGCAAGAGTATAAATACTTCAGAGTTATTATTGACAACAAAGGAATTTTTGCTGCCCAAAGAGATGTCATAAAAAGGAGGGATACAGCAACAGCCGTGGCACTAAGGAACCTAAAACACAAGATTGCCGGCACAAGCCTAAATGATGGGATCTGTTCTTTCCACATCCTATTTTTTTACAATTTATTAAGCACTCACAAAAGACTATTCAGAGCTCTAAAAACATAACTTTGACTGAAAGTGTGCTGGGTTCCTGCTAACCAGGTCCCAAGCACCAGTGTTCTTTCCCTAAACTGTACAATTGTTCCACAATTGGCACCACCTTTAGGCCCCATGTAAGTCCCGAGCTAATGGTACCCCTGGCACCCAGGGCATTGGACCTAAAGAGGGTCCCTCAGGGCTGCAGCACAAATTGTGCCACCCTAAGGGACCCCTCACCAAGCTCACACAAACTGCCACTGCAGCCTGCGTGTCTTGGTGCAGAGAAAGCTAAAGAGTCGACATGGCACACATCCCTGTGTGCCATGCCAGTCAAGCACTGCATTTGTAAAGGTAAGTCACCCTTATGGCAGGCCTTACAACCCAGAGACAGGGTGCACTACACCCATGTGTGGGCATATCTACCTGAGTGGATGTGTCCCTGTGATATCTAAGATTGCCTTAGATATTACGAGTGCGCAGGGAAGCCATGATGAGTACATGGACTGGACACTCGTGATTACGAGTTCCCCAGCTACAGGATGGCTTCACTGTACCCCAAGGTGTTTGGTACCAAACACCTCTTCTTAATAAACCCACACTGATGTCAGTGCTGAATTTATTAATAAATGCACGCAGAGGGCAACTTAGAGGTGCCCCTCGAAAAACCTACCAACTACTAGTGGTTGACAGTCGGGTATCGACCAGCCAACCACCATAGACAGGTTTCTGACCTCCTGAGAGGAGAGCCTATACTCTCGGAGACCAGGACAAAGCCTGCGCTGGGCAGAGTGTTTACACCTCATCCAAGCAGGATAGGCATTCCAGGGCGGGAAGCTTCAAAGGCCCTGCTCCTTTGATATGCAACCCCAGGCCTCCCCAGAGAGTGGAGGTGCCCAACCCCAATCCTGACCCCACTTTTTGATGGCAAGACAGGCTGGACTATTAAGAGGGTTTAGAAGGTGTGCCCACATTCAGCCAATACCACCTTTAGGGTGGGCCAGCTGATGTGGAACCCACTTTTCAAATGTCTCAATCTTGTTTTGGAAGGAATTAGCCTTCTAGGGTCAGGGTTATGGACTCTTCCCACAGGAAGTACTCTTATAGAGGGTGTAGACACCCTAATGTAGGTAGCCCATTGGCTACTACCTGTCACTCCCCCAAAACGCCCCTAAATTGAGTATTTAGGTGACACTGCTGAACCCAAGAAGTCAGATTTGATGGATTAACAGAAGAAGGACAAAGAAGAGTCACTGCCTGGCAAGAACTGCAGCAAAAATGTGGACTTTGGAGCAAAACCCTGCTGTCCTCAGCCCTCGCTCGACAATCGTGACAGAGTGACTTGTCCTGGGAGCTGGAGAACTACCAAAGCCTTTAGTAGCCTGCCAGCACTTTAGCAAACATTAAAAGTCTCCCTTGGAGTAGAGTTGCTACTCCCCTGCAGACCGCAGTCACCAACAAGCCTTGCAGCTCCCTAGCCCGACAGATGCCACAGACAACCAGGAGATGATGCTCACGCTCTGGATGGATCTGTCTCACTACTGAGTGTGAAGACACCAGCACCAAACCAGAGCCATGCAGCACCAACCCCCGGGGTACCAGACACCCTGAACCAAACACTGACTGTGAGTGTCCAGTCCGGACTCTCACTGCACCAGGACCAAACAGCCATCAAGGGACATCAGCATCACTGAGACCCACTTTGAGAGTGGCCCATCTGCCTTGATTTCTCCCCTTCAAGCATTTTGTCCCTGAGTGTGAGGTGCATGTTTGCACACCCAGCCAGCTGACCAAACCCCTCTGCTCCCGAGCCCCCCAGCCCGGGTCTCGATGAACCAGCTGTGCTTTCGTGCTCCAAGACCCCTTGCAACCTGAGCCCCCATTCGGAAGCCCTCGGACTGGCCCACAAATCCCCCTGTGCCACCTCTTTTCAGGTGGCCCCCCTTTTCCATAGTGCCGACTACCAGCCTCAGCAGCACCCTGCTCCCAGTAGACCATGGACGGTTCCCGAAGAACTGCTGGTCGTTTTTTGAACCTTAGCCCACTACTGTTCGATCCCAGAAGGTGAACCCCTGAAACTCACTGTACCTACCTTTATGCATCTTTGACTTTTTCTCGCGTAGGATTACATTGTGCGTAAAAGTGCACAGATTTGAACATTTTACTTACCTGTGCATATTTGTATCGAAAACTGTACTTCCCTTGAAACGAAGTTCTTGAGTTTAAAACATAAATAGTAAGAAGTGTTATTTTTCTAAATTGGTCTAGGATATATTCTTTAAGTGTGTCTGTCATTTATTGCCTCTGTAAGTACAACAAATGCTTAGCACTACCCTCTGATAAGCCTAACTGCTCGCCCACACTACCACAGAATAGAGTGTTAGTATTATCTACTTTGGCCTCCATAAACCAACTGGGGATCCACTGGACTCTCTGCACAGTGTACTTAGTTTCAGTACACTATATAGAGAGCCTGCTTCCTACACTCGCTGTGCTCATGTCATGTAATGCTGGGCAGCTATAGCATTTTCTGCAAATGCTCTTCAGCTGCTCTGGGCTCCAGTCATGTCAAATTTACAGCTCTTCTGGCCCTTCTGTGTGCGTGTTCGTTTGTATGCGGGTCTGTACACCACCTGCTCTCTTCAGCTCTGCAAATGTAATCTCTTCAGAAATGCGGTGCTGCGGCAACAAAGACGTGCACAAGATTACTGAGATCACATTGCAGTTGAATGTTTAATAAGTAACTTCTGAGAGTAACTTTGCAAAATCTTTTATCCTAAAAGAAAGGGAGAGAACAATGTATGTGGCTATTTAGAAATCTCACAATGGAAAGGTAGCACGGGCAACATTTAGGGGTCACCAAGGATCGCAGCAGCGACTCCTAGCTTGCCCCTTGTGGCACCTGACACTGCCTTTTCAACTATGGCCTCAGAGGTGGCAAAATCAGTGCCAGGAACACAGGGGCAGCTCGTCCTTATGGATGTCAGTCGGGGCTGCACTTAATTTGCTTTCCGTCAATTTTTTATTACAATAATAGCGAATAATGTTATATTATTCACCATTATTGTAATACAGAATAGAGTACAATTAGCTGGAATATGACCCTCCCTGGAAGCTGAGGTAAGTAAAAAATGTTTTTAAATGTATGTTGTGTATGTACTTGTCGGTGAGAGTTTGTTTATGTGAGCGAGAGTGTACGTATGTGTGTGTATGTTGAAGCATTTGTGTGTGTGAGTAAAGGTAAAATGGCGTGTGATGTCACATTCGGTACCCCAGGCACTTTGGTGAATTGACGTTCATGAAAGGTAGAACGGAAATGAATGTGATGAACTGCAGATGTTAATGGATATGAAAATCTGGAATGAAGCTAAAACTGCATTTTAAATTCTAAACACACCTCCATGCATACACGTACATGCACACACACAAATACAGGGTCTCTGGCACAACAGGATCAACAGCCCCAATTCATGCAAAACATGCTACAATTTTGAATTCCAATAAGACATCGAAAGTTTAAAAACAGTACGCTTTTCACAAGAAAACCTCATCACTTAAGCTAAAACCACCAATTACTTTTACCTGAATCAACAAAAAAGCAGAAACCTATTCTTAGCCATCAAATTCTGCATTAATTATGGGAGACCCCAACTTATTTCACTTGACTGTCAAGAGCAATGACATTAATCAATTCCTCAAAGAGGAAATCAACAAAATTAGACAGCACTGAACAGGTGGCTACTATCCCTTCAGGATATATATCTAATGGATGAAATTCAAACCACTCACACCTACTGCCCTCAATGGCATTCTCCATGTCCTCATAAGCTGCATAACATCCTCATCTCCACAAATGTTCAGCCCTCTTCAGAAAACCTCTAAAAGTAGACATATTTCAATATGAAGTTGAAGTTGAATTTATTGTATAGTTAATTAAAACCTTTACAATCATGCAATAAGACATTTTTTTTTGTAACGACTTAAAATAGATCATTGTAAAAACACAATAAAAAAACACAATAGAAGAAAAAAAGAAAGAAAGAAAACGGTAAAATTTGACCCAAAAGTGTTGTACAGCAAAAGTAAGAAGTATTAGGCAGGCTAGGGATATAGAGTAAAGTGCAGGATGCAAGGCATAAATTGAAGCGGTGTGCGCAAAGCCGTCGAGTGCTGGGGGGAGCTGAAGCTAGGTAGTGACTTGCTATAGCATGTAGCTGTGGAGCGGAACGTACCCTAAGGGGTACCATAAGGTGCCCAACGGCATTGGTCTGGTGCCTAGCAGCGATTTAAATTGGGGGGCAAAGCTAGAAAGAATGCTTCTTGCAGATAAAGGGTGCGGATTGCTTGCAGCGGGAGCTGCTTCTTCTAGATATTGGCGGCGAACGTTAGTATTCGGCATAACATGCGACAGGATAAAGTGCTGTGTGCTAATAGTGCTGTTTTTTTCAGAATCTTGCTATAGGGAAGGGTAAAGTGCTGTGTGCTAAAAGTGCTGGTTTTTTGAGAATCTTACTGAAGTAATAATCTTCGTTGGATGCTAAGTGTAATAGTATATACGAGGGCTTGCAATGAAGTTATGCATTAGGACTTAGAAGGTGTAAATTGGTCATCTTAGAGAGAAAGGTTGGAGAAGGCTTTCTACCTCGTACGAGACATTTAAGGTGCATAAAGTACATCTTTGGCATTAATAAAGTTCCCAAATACGGCAGCAGCACAGTCTATAAAGTGCATGAAGTACCAGCCTTAACGGTTCTGAAGTTTCTATTTAAGGCAGCCAAGCAGACACTGTGGTCCGTTCAGTTGTAGTGCAGTCTGCCGCCTGGGTAGCCTGTCTTTTTATGATCGTTTCTGCGGCGGATAAGTATTTTACCAGACAACAGCTTAGTTGGATGTCCTCACCAGAGAAGGATGCTAGCACTGCTCGTCTGCAAGTTCGGATGGATTTTTTGTTGAAGAAAGGTCTTAGCAAGGTCCGTCGTTCCTGTTTTAGGGCCTTGCATATGGTCAGTAGGTGCAGTATATCGTCCTCCCACTCCCCACAGAGTCGGCAGGTTGCTGGCCTTGGGGGACGAAGCCAAGGCGGCATGTGATATGCAGATGGTAGTATGCCTAGGCGGGCTTTCAGGAATTTCTCTTTTATTACTCTGGAGAAGCTGGTGAGGAGGTAGGCTTGTGGATTTGCCTTGTTGTAAGACTGCAAAGTAAACCAGCCATGTGCACGCTCTGTCAGGGCGGCTTTGTCCTGTATGAGTGATTCTTTTTTGATCACATTATTTACTATTTTCTTGAAGCTTGCAACGGTCGCTGGTACCTCCCAAAGTTCCTGCAGGCCCAGCTGATTGAGTGAATCGTCCAGATACCTTCGGGCTGGGCATGCCCCCTTGATGTTCAGTTCTTTCCACAGATGCGTGTTTAGCGAATCCGGCGGTCCCCTTTTGATTTTGAACCAGCTTTTGATGAATGCCCCTTTGCGGACTAGCTCTTGCCTTTGTATCCCAAACTCCAGCCTTAATTGTGCGGGAGAAGTATAACCTGGTAGCCCAAAAATCAGTAGAATTGCTCTTGTTATTGTGCGATCCAGAGTTTCAGCATCTCTCCCTCTCATAGCTTCGCTTCCATAGCTGATCGATGGTATAAGCTTTGCCTGGATCACTCTAATTAAGGGAATTAGATTTGGGCCAGAGATGTTGTTTTTAAGGTTTCTTAGTGCCACAGCGGTCATTAATCCCCTTTTTTTTATGGCCTCGAGTTGAGCTGTGTACTTCCCTCTATCATCGACGATGATTCCAAGGTACTTGTAGTTTTGTACAGCTTCCAGTTTACATGACGCCATATGCCAACAAGGTTGTGTCTTTTTTGCGCCAGTTCACACAGAGAGTTTTAGTTTGTTCTCTATTAATGCTGAGTTTGTTCTCCTCTGAGTACCGAGATGTGGTATCAAGCAGACGCTGCAAACCCACTGGTGTCCGGCTTATGAGGACCAGGTCGTCTGCATAGAGAAGGTTAGACAACTGGAGGCCACCTATTTTGGGTGCGTGCGAGTTATTGCCATTAAGGGAAATTGAAAGCTCTGCCATGAAAAGATTAAAGAGTAGCGGAGCGAGCATGCAGCCTTGCTTTAGCCCATTGGTGGTTGGGATCTTTTTTGTTAGGTGGTCTCCTTTGCCCAGTTTTACTTGTACCCAGGTGTTGCTGTGCAAGAGGACTAACTGTTTTAGTAATAGCGATGGAATATTCAGCTTTTTTAGTTTTTGCCACAGTAAATTCCTGTTTATATGGTCGAACGCTGAGCTGTAGTCGATGAAACATAGATACAAGGGCTGCTTTATGGCAAGTGTAGCGTCTATCATTAGTGAGAGGGTCATGATGTTGGTGGTAGTACCCATGTTCTTGCAGAAACCTGTTTGGTTTATCGGGATTGCAGAAATTCCTGTCGCCCATGATGTTAATTCTTGTAAGAGCAATCCTGCGTAATATTTAGCATCGTTGTCAAGGAGAGCTACCAATCTGTAGTTTTTGGATTGTCCCTATTGCCTTTTTATAGATGGGGGAAATGATCGAGCCCCTCCATGAGGATGGTATCGTCGATGTGCGCAGGATTGATTCAAAGGTCGGTTTTAATACGGATGCCCAGTATTCTGGGTCTTGTTTGAATAATATGGGCGGGATCCCATTTGGTCCTGGGGCTCCCTCGCGTCTCCCCTTTGAAATTCTTTTGCAGATTTGTTCGCTAGAGATTATAAGAGGCTGTTCTGAAATTGTGTTAAGTAGTGATTGAGATGTTCGAGCATCGCTGTCAAGCGGGAGAGTACCGGTATGCTGTTCGAGTTCATAGTCTTTATTAAAATGAGTTTGTAGGTAGGTTGTCCAAGCCTTTTCTGTTACGTGAGAATTGATGCCTTGATTTATCGGTTTGGCAAAAGTGTTGACCTTTAACCAAAATTGGGCACTGTTATTGTTTTTTATATCGTGCAAAAGTTTGGCCCAGAAAGCCTCCTCAGTGTCTTTTTTGAGGCGCCAAATTAATTTTCTACGCTTAGCTTTCTGGGCCCTCAGTTCTTGTAAGGTCATAGGATCAGCGTTGCCTTTCTTCAATCTCCGGAGTGTGCGGTTTATCAACATTTTAAAGTTTTTCATTTGCACATTATGTCCAATGTTGGGACAGGGGCATTTAGTTCGGGCAGGTCCTAAGTTCCTGTTTAAGTGGGGTCCCTTTTTTACACCATATTTGCTTCCTAGATTTCGTGTGAACACCTCCCAGCTTCTCAGGTCATTGGAGTCTGTAGATTGTGCTTCCTCCACAAGTTGTTTTGCAAGGATGAGGAAGCCTTCTGGATCATCCATTTTGCATTTTATTCTCTTTTCATTTGATGTAAATTCTGAATTATGAATATTTGCTGGCAGTGTTTGTGGCATGAAAATTAAACCTATTGTGATTTCCTGGGGTAAATGATCGCTGTGTTCAGAGGTTCCAATGTGGTAGTCCATTACTTTTGGGAACATGCAGCAGGAAACAAATGTGAAATCTATTGTGGTGCTTGCTACTGTGTTGTGGAAAGTTGCGGTCTGGGGGCGGTCTCCTGGGAATCTTCCATTTAGAGATCGGAAAACTAGCTGCTCTAAGATTGCTAAAAGCCTTTGTGCTGGTTTCGTGTTGCTCCCGCCTGCATTATTATCTTGTGGTGTTGCGGTCCACAGAAAAGGGTCCTCTTCCGTGTCGATGTCTTCAGATGTCCTCCTGAACATGTTTGCGTTGAAGTCCCCGGTAATAATCAGACTATTGGTCTGCTCTTCCGTTAAGATTCCTCTAACTTCTCTTTCAGCTGCAGGATGCCTTTGGTTCTTTCGCGGGGGTGTAGGTAGAGATTTATAAGAATTACCTGCACGTTTTTTTCCTCCCCCTGTATGGTTAGTCTAAGCGCTTACATAGCGTTTGGAGGTGCTAGGCTGTGCGTCATTGACTCTGTAGCATAGATGCTCTTTATAGAGCTATATATGTAGCCAGACCTCCCTTGCTGTGACCAAATTTGGCACTCTTTATGGCAGGTAGGGAGAGCAGATTAAATCCGTTCAGAGCAGGCGGCGATTCGCTCCAAGTTTCTTGGAATGAATTATGTCGAAGCTTTGTAGGTATAGTTGCAATTCCAAATCCAGGGTCTTGTCTCCCACCCCATTGATGTTCCACGAGCAAAGTTTAAGGGAGTTTTTGATTTCAGTGTTATGATCAGTGAACTTGGAATGTCACAGGTTTCGGTTTTTTGTATTTATGGTCCTTGATAGCCAGCTCCACTCTTGTGGGGCGATGCTTTTCATTGCGTTAGATCTATGGAGCCGCTGATCTCTAGTTTCTTTGCCCTCTGGGGTTTTGCTGCGGGCTCCACGAAGCACGGAGTACAGGTGTGTGATTGGTTGGGTCCCTCCAGACTCTTTTTGATTTTCCGAGATTGTAATTAGGGTTCCGGGTATCTTGGTCTAGCGAAGGGCCGTAGCTTAATGCCCCAGGTGTTAAACTTAGTATATTCTTTTAGAACTTCGTCTGCTATCCCAGGCGTGGCCCAAACTGTTTTAGTCGCTTCCACTCCCGGATGTTCCGAAGACTCCACAAATTCTATCGACTCTAGATCATCAGTTCTTATGTTCTTCAGGCTGTTGATAGAGTTTATTAAACGTAGGATGTTTCCTCTATTTAATATATCGATCCGACCCTTTGATTTATATTCGGGGTGGAATATGATTACTGAGGAGTCCGATTGCGCCGTTTGTTCTGCATGTGGTTCCTGATTGACTATGGATATGTCCGCAGGCTCTGGGGTTTCACTTGAGGTGATTATTGCCGCGCCGTCAGTTGTGCCCTCGTGAATGCGTCCTCTGTTCTCACAGGGTTCGCCCTTTGGGGCTTCTCCACCGCTTTTGTTTGTTAGTGGGTGCAATGCCTCCTTTACATCTGTCCCCCTTCCTGGGGCAGGTTTTCTGGAAGTTCCTGTTGGCTCTTTGTCCCGTCGCCCACCTGGGTTGAAGTATCGAGGGGATCCCCCTTGCGGTCTTTCCCATGTTCCTGGATCGCGGTCCTGCAAAGAGATGTTAGTTGAGTTAATTGAGTCAACTTTTGGTTTCGCCTCTTTCTTTTCAGCCTCCTTCGCAGTTTCTATGTAAGCGAGCTGGTTGGAGAAAGGTTTGTTCCATGGAGTCTGCTATTAGGCGGCGTGTTGCGCCTTGAGGTCGGTGATCCATGCTTTATTTGGTTTTTTCCCTCTGGTCTTGTAGTGCCATCCCCAGGCAGAATAATCTCTGGTTTCTGGGCCATGATGTCATTGGACATGTCCTCGGATTTCAGTTGTGTTGGCTGTCGCTTGGCAGTTCCCATTGTGGCTAGTTCTTTTGGTGTTAATTTCTGTGACACTGCGGTTCTTATGTCAACTAGAAGGTTGTCCATTGCCTTTGGAAGGGTTGCCAGCTTATCTACTATGGATATGCAGGTGCAGCTAGCCTGTACTATTGGTGTCTCCGCTTGTGCTCTTCTGATCAGATTATTGAGATCTGCCAGTTTGTCATCAATGTTCGCGACAAAGATCGAAAGAGAGTTGAGAACTGACAATTGGATGTCCATCTTGTCGGACTGATATTGCATGGCATTTACTGACATTTGCATTGTGTGTAGCAAAGTGGTCCAAATGTCTTCTTTTTCCTGCAATTTTGTGTGTGTTGTGTTGGTCCTTGGGGAGCTGTTTCTTCGTTGGGGTTCTGCCATGGGTGCGAGAGAATATGAGGCAACCAGTTCCTCCCATTCCTCCAGTGTAAGGTAGGATGATTCAGGTTCTGTTTCCTGCGTTGTTGAGGCATGGTCCCATTGTGTTTTGATTTTTTGTTCATCTTGTGCAGTACCTGCAGGTAGTTGGCCATAGTTGACATGCGATTGTTCCTGAATTGGTTGGATCTGCCTTCCCAGAGATGTCTGGGAGGTGAGCTGAATTTCTCCTACCACCGTTTCGATTGACGAATGCTTGTGGTCGGACTTCCCGCTGTTGCTGTCGAGGGCTCTGGCCCTGGCGGGACTGAGAGGGAGATTTGCTTTGCCTTGTTGTTGACTTTTCTTCGGTATACCGATTCCGTTACCTTATCTTTTTGTTGTTGGTGGTGTTCGGGGGTACCTGATCCTTCCCATTGAACATTGTTTTCGTTGTTGTTGTTGGCATTATTATTATTATTATTATTATTAGCCGGGTTTCCATATTCTTGGCTTTCATGGGATATCGACCCCACTTTTCCTGGGTTATGTGTTGCCCAATTGAGTAAGGTTCCTTCATCGTTGCCACTGTCGCTGAGAGGGGTGTGTTTGTTAATGTTTTGGTTTGCTTCCTCTTTCGTGGCCTCTGTGAAGTGGTTAGTCTGAGCTTGTCCAGCTTGGCCATCTATCTCTCTTCCGTTAATTTTATTGATCAATCAATCAATCACAGAATTTGTAGAGCGCACTACTTACCCGCGAGGGTCTCAAGGCGCTGGGGAGAAAAAGGGGGGGGTGCTGCTACTGGTCGAACAGCCAGGTCTTGAGTAGCCTCCTGAAGGTCAGCAGGTCTTGGGTCTGTCGTAGGCTTAGTGGAAGGGTGTTCCAGGTCTTGGCGGCTAGGTGTGAGAAGGATCTGCCGCCGGTGGTTGTTCTTCGAATGCGAGGGACGGTGGCGAGGGAGAGGTCGGCGGAGCGGAGCTGGCGGTTGGGGATGTAGAAGAAGAGTCGTCTGTTGAGGTAGGCTGGGCCAGTCTTGTGGAGTGCCTTGTGTGCGTGGATGAGGAGTTTGAAGGAGATTCTCCTGTTGACGGGGAGCCAGTGCAGGTTCCTCAGGTGGGGGGTGATGTGGCTGTGGCGTGGTACGTCGAGGATCAGGCGTGCGGAGGCGTTTTGTATGCGTTGCAGTTGCTTGATGAGCTTGGCCGGGCTCCCGCGTGGAGGGCGTTCCCATAGTCGAGTCTGCTACTGACGAGGGCCTGGGTGACTGTTCTTCTTGTATCTGTCGGGATCCACCTGTAGATCTTGCGAAGCATGCGGAGGGTGTTGAAGCAGGAGGAGGAGACTGCGTTGACTTGCTTGGTCATGGAGAGCGTTGAGTCGAGGATGACTCCCAGGTTGCGTGCGTGGTCGGTGGGTGTCGGGGCTGCTCCCAGCGTCGTTGGCCACCAGGAGTCATCCCAGGCTGAGGGGTTGGAGCCGAGGATGAGGACCTCTGTCTTGTCCGTGTTCAGCTTTAGTCGGCTGATCTTCATCCAATCGGCGACGGCCTTCATTCCTTCATGGAGATTGGATTTGGCGGCGAGGGGTCCTTGGTGAGGGAGAGGATCAGTTGAGTGTCGTCAGGCGTAGGGAGATAATGTTGAGGTCGTGCTGTCTGGCGATGCGTGCGCGAGTGGGGCCATGTAGATGTTGAACAGCGTTGGGCTGCGGGAAGATCCCTGGGGTACGCCGCAGATGATCTCGGAGGCTTCGGATCGGAAAGGTGGGAGGCGGACTCTATGGGTTCTGCCGTCGAGGAAGGAGGTGGTCCATTCCAGGGCCTTGTCTCGGATCCCTGCGTCGTGGAGGCGTGCGCAGAGAGTGCGGTGGCAGACAGTGTCGAAGGCGGCGGAGAGGTCCAGCAGGATGAGGGCTGCGGTCTCACCGTTGTCCAGCAGGGTCCTGATGTCGTCGGTGGCGGCGATGAGGGCAGTCTCAGTGCTGTGGTTGCTGCGGAACCCTGATTGGGATGGGTCCAGGATGCTGTTTTCTTCGAGGTATCGGGTTAGCTGTTTGTTGACGATCTTCTCGATGACCTTGGCTGGGAACGGAAGCAGGGAGATGGGCCGGAAGTTCTTGAGGTCTCTCGGGTCCGCCTTGGGTTTTTAGTAGGGCGTTGATCTCTGCGTGTTTCCAGCTCTCTGGGAAGGTCGCGGTCTCAAGGAGAGATTGATAACGTTGCACAGGTGGGGTGCGATGGAGCTGCTGGCTTTGTTGAAGATGTGGTGCGGGAAAGGGTCTGACGGGGAGCCGGAGTGTATTGTGCTCATGGTCTTGATGGTGTCATCGATGTTCACGCTGGCCCAGGCTGGCAAGGGGTCATGGTCGATGGTGTGCGGCGGGTCTGGTGTATCTATCTTAGTAGGGGCTGTCTGGGTGTTGAAGCTGTCGTGGATGTCGGCGATCTTGCGGTGGAAGAAGGTGGCGAGGGAATCGCACAGGGCTTGCGACGGCGGGATGTCGTTGGTGTTGGAGCTGGGGTTGGAGAGTTCCTTCACGATGTTGAAGAGCTCCTTGCTGTTGTGTGCGTTGTTGTCGAGGCGGTCTTTGAAGGAGATTCTCTTGGCGGACCTGATGAGGTGGTGGTGGTTACGGATGGCGTCTTTGTGGGCTGCGTGGCTGTCCGGTGTCTTATCACTGTGCCATTTCTTCTAGTTTCCGGCAGGTACGCTTGGAAGCTAGGAGTTCCGGGGTGAACCAGCTGGCTCTTTTGGTGGTGTCGCTGTAGGTGAGTTTTTCAGCGGGCGAGGGTGTTGGCATAGTCGTCTATCCATCGTCTGAGGTTGCAGGCAGCGTCGTCGGTGTTGGATGGGTCGGAGGGGGGCTGAGAGCGAGGTTTGCCCGTAGTTGGTCTTCGGTGACTTTGCTCCAGCAGCGGCGTGGATCTGTTGGGTGCGGTGGTGTGTGGTGGGTTTCTGGAAGGTGAAGTGGATGCAGCGGTGGTCGGTCCATAGGAGTTCCGTGGTGTGGCTGAAGGAGACGTGGGAGCTTGAGGAGAAGACGGGGTCGAGCCTGTGGCCGGCGGAATGAGTCGGTGTTGTGACGAGCAGTCTCAGTCCGAGGTTGGCGAGGTTGTCGATCAGGGTGGTGGAGTTGCTGTCGTTGTTGTTCTCCAGGTGAAAGTTCAGGTCTCCGAGGAGGATGTAGTCAGTAGAGGTCAGGGCGTGCGTGCTGATGAAGTCGGCGATGGAGTCGCTGAACTGGGGTCGGGGCCCAGGGGGTCTGTAGACAAGGGTGCCTCTAAGGGTGGTGTTGGGGTCCGTGTGGATCTGGAAGTGCATGTGTTCGGCGGTGCGGAGAAGGTCGTCGGTGCTGGTCGAGACCCTGATGGAGTTCTTGTGGACGATGGCGATTCCTCCTCCTACTCCGTTGACGCGGTCTCTGCGGGTGATCTTATAGCCGTCTGGGATGGCTATGGCGATGTCGGGTGCGGAGGGAGTCGTTCATCCAGGTCTCTGTCAGGAAGGCGACGTCTGGTGATGATGTGTCGAGCAGGTCCCAGAGCTCGACGGCGTGTTTGCGTGCGGAGCGGGTGTTCAGTAGGATGCATCGGAGGTGGTTGAGGTCCTTCTTGGCGGGCGCTTCGGTGGCTCTGAGGCTGGTGTAGCTGCAGTTCCGGCAGGTGAAGGGGCATGAGTGCGTTTCGGGGCGGCCTTGAAGCAGTTGTGTGTCCGTCCGGGGTTGAGAGCATGGAGTGTGGTGGCATTGTAGCGGCGTCGGTCCTCGAGGCTGGTGCGGGGGCGCGCGGCCCAGGGGTTCTGGCACTGGGCGCGGTCCAGGCGCGGACGGGCGCAGACGGGCTTGCCTTTGGTATCTGCTCCGATTTGCCCTGTCTAACCTTGTTTGTTCCTTCGTGTAAGTTGTCCCCCTGTTCCTTTTCCTCATTAGACTTCTCGTCTTCTGCGCTTGTTTTGCAAGATCTTATTGCGCATAACGTTTCTCCGCCTGCCAGGAGCCCCTCGTAGTCTCCATTTGGCTGCTGTCGCATAGTTTGAAGTGTTTTGATGGGTTGAAGTGGGGTTGGGAGATTGCTGTCTTGATTGCTGACTAGATATAGAACCGATCCGGCATCTTTTAGGAAGGAGAATTTGGTGTATATTTTCGGTTGATGTCCTTTAGTCTTGATGGCCCCGGTGCTTGTATTGTTTTCATTATTTGCATTGTTTGCCTTAACTATCGGCTTTGCCGGCGGGCTGCTGAGAAGGGGCGAGATCAAGGAGGTCACCTCTTCCTTTGTTACCAGGTCTTCAGTGCTTTCAAGGCTTTTAGTTCTGGAAGACTTCTTTATAGTCCTACGCGTTTTCCTACTGGGGTTCGGCGCCGGCTGCTGTCTTGCCTTCCCTGATCTCATTGTGAAGTAGAAGTTGTGGACGCCCTTTCTGCTTTCTTCCCCACTTTTTCCTTGGCTTGGTCCTTGTCCTTGGCCGTAACTCAGCTGATTTATTGCCTTGCCTTTTCCTAGCCCTTTCCTTTTTCTTTTTCTTGCCTTATACTTGCTTTTTCCTTGCCTTTTCCTGCTTTTTCCTTCTCCCTTCCTCTTTTTTCCTTCCTCCTTCACTTGGAGGAGGTCAGTGTCTGTACTTCAGGCTCAGGTTGCTCCCTCCGCACCAGTGCACAATCCACTGCGCCAAGCCCCCGTGCACCGTCTTTTGCCACCAGCCCCCCCCCCCTCTCCTGCGGGACTGCTCTGGAAATTCCGGGTCCACCCCCCTGCCAGGAGCAAGGAGCTGGGAGAAGTAAGCTGGTGCAGAGGCATGCCTGACCAGGCCAGACAAGTCGTGGCAGCGGCAGCCGGTGAAGAGGTGTAGCTGCAGGAGCACAGGTAAAGTGCAGATAAAACTGCAACTGCGAAGGCCAGCAGGCAAGCAGGAGAGGACAAGGGGGCAACAAAAGTGACACGGCGCAAGGCGGGCAGGTGAAGATGAGCGAGCAAGTCAGCCCCTGCCACAGTCTGACTTGGCCCGCTTCACCTCCTCCAGTCCCTTCCGTCACAAGCGGCCAGCCGCCGCCAACCACTGCAGCAACCGACCGCCAGCCCAGGCGACAAGCGGCAAGCCTCAGCAGCCCGTGGGCTCGCGGACCCGGAGCGTCTTGTGCTAGCTTACCGGGCCGTTCCCTCGCGTCTTCCGCATCTGCTGCGGTGATGGAGATGGCACCTACGCGGGAGCGGCGGGCGGCAGATGGTGTGCGGCGGGACCAGTGCGGCGCAGATGTCGGAGGTCTGGGACCGCCGCCGCCGAAGCAGGAGCGCCGGGGATCGTGGTGATCGCAGCCGCAGCTGCAGCCTCGGCCAGAACCCGGAACCGGAACCGGAACAACAACGGAACAGCAACGGCTGGAACACGAAGGAGCAAAGAAGAATATTTCAATATGGACATCTTTCAATATGAACTCACAAATTCACAGATCATTGCACTGCTCTAAAACAACAACCTCAACCTTGACGACAAGGCCGGATGTTGATCAATCAGACATGTACACATTCTCGCAAACATAAAAGAGAAAAAAGAAACCATTCGACTAAGGAGCTAATCAAAACCAACGAATGTCTACATGACTGTCAATCAAGCTTCAGACTATCTGCTTGAAAGAAACAATGACCATCCAGGCAAAGGATTATTACAAACAGCTGTCAGTAGCCTTCCGTTGAATTACAGGGTCTATTCTTGCCAAACCCTGCAGAGACGTTCCACCCTCCCAAGACCTCTGCAACAGACTCAGCACCTTCTTCCACCACAAGATTAAGACGATCTACGACAACTTTGACAACCAAGACCACCTTACCACTCCAGCTCCCCCCTCATGCGATGTCAGTGGCGTAGCTAGGGGGGGCGATGGGGGCGGACCGCCCCAGGCGGCACGAGTTTTGGGGCGGCAGCTGGCCCCCCCTTCCCCCGCTGTTACCTGCGGCCGTTGCGGCCGCAAGAATTGGCAGCGGCCGCACCCCCCCTCCCCGCTCTTCTATCATTTTGCCGAGGGCGGCAAACGCAGTGGCTGCCACGGGCAGCCTAAGGCCTAGCTACGCCCCTGTGCAATGTCACCCAACAGACCCTGCTCAATGGATCCCGTTCACGACAGAAGACACCTTGAAGACCATGAAAAGCATCCACTCCGGAGCACCATCAGTCCCCTGCCCACACCACATCTTTCACAGAGCCGCCTCTGCCATCGCACCCGAACTACGTCAGATGATCAACTGCTCCTTCGAGACCGCCACCTTCCCCGACGGCTTGAAACATGCCGAAGTCAACCTCCTCCTGAAGAAACCCTCCGCGGACCCGTCGGACCTCAAGAACTTCAGGCCCAATTCCCTGCTTCCCTTCACAGCCAAGGTCTTCAAAAAGGCCGTCAACACTCAGCTAGAAAACTTCATCAAAGATAAAAACATCCTGGACATATCCCAATCCACATTCTGAAGCAACCACAGCACCGAGAACGCCCTAATCGCCGCCCCCGACGAAATCGTTCCCTAATCGACCAGGGCAAAACGACAGCCCTCATCCACCTGGACCTCTCGGCTGCATTTGACACCGTCTACCACTGCACCCTAGCCACCAGACTCCACGACGCCGGCATCCGTGGCAAGGCCCTCGACTGGATACGTTCCTTCCTCACCAGCAGAACTCAGAGGGTCAAACTCCCTCCCTTCCTCTCGGAACTAACAGAGACCAACTGTGGAGTGCCGCAGGGCTCCTCCCTCAGTCCCACCCTCTTCAACGTCTACATGGCCCCCCTCGCAACCATCATCAGGAATCACTGGCTCAACATCGTCTCTTATGCCTACAACACCCAGCTGATCTTCTCCCTCACCAATGAACCCAACATCATCAAACCCAACTTCCAAGAAGGGATGAAAACCGTCGCCACCTGGATGAAGAACAGCTGCCTGAAACTCAATTCAGAAAAGACAGAAGTCCTCAACCTTGGCTCCAACCCCTCCGCATGGAACGACTCCTGGTGGCCCTCTGCCCTCTGAATCCCCCCACCAGGACGGACCACGCACGAAACCTCGGCATCATACTAGACCCATCGCTCACAATGAACCGCTAGATCAATGCCGTATCCTCAACCTGCTTCAACATTCTTCGCATGCTCCGAAAGACTTTCAGATGGGCCCAACCAAATCCAGAAAAACCGTCAAGCATGCACTTATCAGCAGCAGACTGGACTACGGCAACGCTCTCTATGCTGAAATCAATAAGAAACTCTTCCGCAAACTCCAGAATGTCCAGAACACTGCAGCCAGACTTATCATCAACATCCCACATCACAGTCACATCACCCAACACCTGCGCGATCTCCACTGGCTTCCAGTCAAAAGAAGAATAACCTTCAAATCCCTCACCCGCGCATACAAGGCCCTTCATAACACCGGACTCACATACCTGAAAAGTCACCTCTCTTTCCACTCACCCAAAAGACACTTCCGATCAGCCCAGCTCTCTCTGGCCATGGTCCCTCGTATCCACAAGACTAGAACGGGAGGAAAGCCCTTCTCCTACCTCGCAGCCAAAGCCTGGAACACCCTACCCATCCACCTCTGCCAATCTCCCTCATTGCCCCTGTACAGGAAGTACCTCAAGACCTGGCTCTTTGGATAACCCCAGCACTCTCCAGAGCCGCCCCCGCTCCCTGAAACCCTTACGGGTGAGTAGTTGCTCTTCACCAACCATGATTGATTGATTCTGACAACAACAATTTATTTATTCTGCTCACTGATGAAATGTGGTTTAGAATTAATGTTAGACTTAGTTTTCCTGGGATATCAGAAAGGCATTTCTTGAATCTTCTACAGAGAGTTTGATTATGATTTTAAAGGGAAAAGCACAAGAAACGTATTCTCTTAAAGAAAAAAACACAATTTTCTAGACTTAGGAAAAAGCAAAGACTTTCGGATTTAAGAATTCATTGGATTCTTCTGGGAGATGGACATTTAAGTTTATACACAAAAGTGAATTGTAAAGGTTTTGTCACAGAATGTTATATAGAAAGATTTCAGTGAATGATTGTCCTGGTCTATGTGCATGCTGCTGAGTGTCACTTGAGGTTAACATTGCTAACATTTTATATTTGACAACACCAGAAGAAAATATCATCTGTCCCATTTATCCCGTTCTGGGCAGGTTAGGGGAGATTCATGATTAAAAAGATATTAGCACTTTTGAAGAAACTCAGATAGAGACTACAGTTAGAAGCGAGCCATATTATCTTTATAACATTTACATTTCCGGCCTCCTTCCTTGATGCCCCGTCCGCACCCTTTTACCTCAACAGGTCACACTTGAACTCTGTTGTGTAATGCTGTCGGATCTGGTGGTAGGCCAACACTGAGCTTTGTGTCACTCCTGAGGAAAAGTCCAGACATATCCATCAAGAGAATCTGTCCCCTTCATTAGTGATGTACCATGAGAGAATATTCATGGAAATTCTACAGTATTACACATTTAACCCAATTCAGCTAATTCTATATAAAACACAAGAGTACATGTCTCCTAGAAAAACAGACTATCTTACATCTTGCATGATTGAAAAAATGAGAGCCAATGACAAGGTTCCTAACAACACCTCGTAGACATGCTTTATTAAATCATTTGTATTATTGTTAATGCATTGCACGCATAATGGCACAATTATTTTTCAACAAATATCCAGATACCCGCAAAGATATTGTTCAATGGTAGGATTCACGCTGGGATCTCAAGTTGCCCAACAACTATGCACAGGGAAGGACTCAAACAATTGATGAGTTAGCTGTTACTAGCTATCTACAATCAAAATGAATTTCCCTGCAGGAATTGAAGAATGACACATTCTCATCATCTCCTGCTATAAATGGGGTTTATGGTTGGCAGATGTATGCATCCTGTCCAAGCAGGAACCACCACTCTAGTCAGGGTAAGCCAGATACACACTAAAGGTTAACCTGTGCTCACCCTCTGGTAGCTTGGCACAGAGCAGTCAGGGTCATCTAAAGAGGCAATGTGTAAAGTATTTGTGCAACACACACACATACACAGTAACACAATGAAAACACCACAAAAATACTCCACACAGGGTTAGAATAATAGATTATATTTTTATGATTAAAGCAAGGCCAAAATGACAATAATCCAATAAGTAGACCGGAGTTTTTAACGAATAAATGAAAATATAGTGCTTGGAGTCTTAAAGTGCCAACCTGGAATATCTAGTCGCGATAGACTGGGGTGAATCCAAAGTTCAGGCCAGCTGTGATGGAGGGCAGGCCGGCTACAGGAGTCATGCAGGTCCCCTGAAAAAGTACCTTGGATGTAGGAAGCACTGACGTCGAGGACTTGATGTAAGGACCAGAGGAAGTGATGCGTCGTCGTCGATCCCGGGGATGGAGGCAATGCATTGATTCTGATCTGCACAGTCGATGAAGGCTTCATCGACGAACCCTTTTACGATGCAGGAAATGCATCATCTTCGTTGAGCCGCACAGTTCATTGAGGCGATGTCTTCGAGCAGCAACTGCGTCAGCGTCAAAGGAGATGCGTCAGTTCTGACCAGTGCAAAGTTGGAGATGCGCCAGTTTTGTTGGATCAGCACAGCAAAAGCTCACTTTCAAAGGCCCAGGACTGGGTTGGCACCACTTGACAGGGCAAAGCTCACAGATGGCAGTGTCCAGGTGCTGTTTCAGGGTTGTAAGAAGTCTTTGATGTTCCTGACACTTCAGAATAGGGGGCAAGCCCTTGGAGTCAGTCTGGGTTGAACTGAGGTGGGCCCAGTCCTCTTCCTCAGTGAGGCAGAGGGCAGCAAGTACCAGGCAACAGGCAGCACATCAGTGCAGAAAAGCAGTTCTTCCAGAGCAGCAGTCCCACAGAGTGGCAGTCCTTGTAGAAGCACATCAGTCCTTCTTCTTAGCATATTTATTCACACGTCTAGGAGTGTACTGTCTTGGTAGGGTCAGAGACCCTGTACGTATATCCAGTTGTGCTTCTAAAGTGGGGGTGACTTCAAAGAAGGGTATTTGAAGTGCACATAGGTCCTTTCTTCCCACCCCTAGCTCCAGACTATCAGTAGGGGGTAATGAGCTCTTTGTGCGGGAAACAGAACACTGCTTATTCAGTTGTGCCAGCTCCTCCCTCTCTTCCTGCCCAGGAAGAGCTATTAGAATTCTGATGAGTTCTCTGTCACACTTACCCTACCTATGTTTGTGGCTGTGTAGAGGGACTGCACAAAGTGTAGCTGTCACCCACCACAGACATGTATTGTAGACATGTTGCAATGCGCACAGATCTATAAGTGCAGTGAAATGCCTACTTCCTAAAAGTGGCATTTCTAAAACACTAGTGTTAAATCCAGCTTCACCAGTAAGGAAGATTTATCATTACCATTCCAAATATATAAAACATGATGCAGCCACTGAGTGGCAGCTGACTAAGAACAGGGGTGGTGAGGTGGGGTGGATGGATAAAAAAAAAAAAAAAATTACCTTACCTTCGCCGCTGCACCACCTCTCCTATATCCTCTTAGATGAAGAGCAGAAGATGGCTGGTAGCACCGGAAGCACTCAGGCTCCCGTACTCTCCCAGCCAAATAAATAAGTTACTTACCTTTGGTAACAGTCACTACTCTATCTAACCACAGATTCATCACCATGTGAATATTCGCCAGGGATAAGGTCAGAACAGGAAACATTTAAAGCAGTTTGCCTGCGTGTCAGTAGTGGTGTGACTCTGCACCAACATCATTCCGCTCGGGAAGTGACGAGTGGAGCCGCATATAAGTGCCACCCATGAATGACATCAGTTGCTTTCTATGCACTTGAAGCCCTCAGACACGGAGCCCCATTGCAGATTGGCATGGCCAGTGTGCAGATACCTAAAATTGGTACCTTTTAATCGAAAAGTTTCCAGTTCACAGAACTGGGAGTTGGGGGGGTTGGTGAGAAATCTGTAGTTAAATAGAGAATCCACCAGAAAGATCATTACAGTAGGTAGGTAACTTGCTCTTCTGATGGATACTTCTAACCACAGATTCCTCACCCTATGAATAGATACAATAGCAGTACCTCCCAAGGTGCAGATCCTGTGAACTGGTTTATACCAAAAAGCCTGCAGGACTGAGTGGGCAAAATGCTACTCTCAATTAGGGGTGGGTGATAAATTCTGTTCTGTGGCGGAGCTTGCAGAGTTTTGGCCACTCCACATTACCCTGGTAATGCAGAGATTGGGCCAAACTCACCAACTGCTGTGTGCCGGAGTTTTATCTCACGTGCGGCTTGCCAATAGTAAGTTGCGAGTGAAAATTGGCATAATTTTCAGGCGCTAGGAGGGTACCCAGCGAGATTTTCTCAACGCGGGCGGTCGTGACCGTTACAGGTGAGAAAGCTGCCACTAGAGTTGAAAATCTACTTGAGTGGCAGCAAAGAAGCAGCATCCTCTGGTGCTCCCAGCACTAATGTCAGCACAAGCAGTGCGGCGTGTCAATTTCCACCCGCTTGCGGAACTCCTCAGAATCTTGCAGAGTTTTCATGTAACTCCGCGGACTTCTGCGGAGTGAAACTCTGAGATTTCCACCCGCTCCTGCTCTTGATGGACCTGATTGTTGTGTCAGTAGTGCCAGAGAAGATGTGTACTGACACCCACATAGCTACATATGGACAGGACAGGCACTCTGCATGCTAACACGATGGTAGCAGCTTTGGCCCTAGTGGAGTGAGCCTGCAAGCCTTCCAGAGGCTGCTTCATTGCCAGTTCGTAGCAGATCTTGATACAAAGAACAATTTATCAAGAGATGGTCTTTTTTGCACTACGTTGCCCTTCATTGCTCCGGAGAACCCTTCAAAGAGTTTATCATCCACTTGATGGTCAATTGTATGATTGATGTAAAAGCTTAGTACCCTATTTGTGTCCAAACGATGGAGTCCCTCTTCCTCCTTTGATGGGTGAGGTGGAGCAAAGAATGCCAGAGGGTGAT
The DNA here is from genome assembly GCA_963921515.1 of Calotriton arnoldi. NCBI lineage: Eukaryota > Metazoa > Chordata > Amphibia > Caudata > Salamandridae > Calotriton > Calotriton arnoldi. Next base: position 915,106 of record CAWUFW010000182.1, read on the forward strand.
AGCCTGCCTGACATAAACTGAAATTACCACTTTTGGTAGAAAGGTAGCTTGGGTCTTCAACACCAATTTATCTGCAAAGAAAGTGGTATAAGCGGGATAATAGAAAGAGCTTGTAGCTTGCTCCTATGTCTAGCTGATATTATGGCAAATTGAAATACTTTTGTTCAACATAAGAAGTCTCAGAGTACAACTGTAAAGCAGCAAAAAAGGGGTGCACATCAAAAAAAGTGAGAACTAAGTTCAAGTTCCACTGTGGCATCACAAAGGGTTTTAGTAGAAATAATATTGCAAACCTCACAATAGCTGATTTAAATAATAAGACTTATCTCGCAACTACAAAAGATCCAAAGTGCTGATAAGTAGCGCCTAACAGTCCCAAAGCCAGTCCTGGCTAGTTTAGGGAGGGAAAAAAACAACAACACTTCAGACAACTTTGCTTACAATGGGTAAATTTGTCAGGTGTCGCACCAATTCAAAATCTTGTCCAAATGACTGGCATACACTGATGTTTGGAGGGATCCTTTGTTGACAATATGACATCAATGACCTCAGGAGGAAGGTCGAAGGAGATCTACTGCAGCTGATCAGTCTGCAAGCATGGAGGTGCAGATTGTTCAGGAGTAGGTGCAACACCCTGACAGTGGTGGCTGGTGACATTTGAAAGTGGTGGGGCGTAAAACAATTGTCGTACTTCACTGCTGCGAGCCTGAACCACCTACAGAGGGTTTGGGGAGGGTTCTCCCCCTCGAGAAAATTTTGAAAAAAGAGTGGGCAAATGGTGCATTTTCAAGCAAACCAGAAGGTATGAAGAACAGCTCAGTCAATACTCCTGTTTGGAGTTGTGGGAGCTAAGAAACCTTATAGAAGTTTGACACATAGTGAGAATGCTCTGGAAATATGGAACTAAAATGAACAACAATTTACTGGTAACGCAGTAGCACAACTATTCTTAATCATACTGGATAGAACCACGGTACATCCAACATGAAATAAATTCCAGTTAGGAGTCTCATATAGCTGTGAATAGTATGCTTTTCCTGCTTCCTGGTCCAAGCCTCTATTGATAGCATTAATAAGGAACCCTCAGGTAGGCATGTGTTGTTTTGTGTATCTTTGCATATGTATACTATAAATGGAACATTTTTATTTAAAACTTTTGAACCAACTGAGTCTGCAAAACAGCTTCCTCCCAAGCGTGACAAATTTTTCTTGATCTTATTTTTACCCATGTTATGTTGGGTTATTGCACCTTTCCCGAAAGCTGTCCTAAGTCATCTCTTAAGAAAGCTCTTCTTCCCGATTCCAATTACAGCATGACCCTCTAAAAAGAACCTATAGTTTAACCATACCGATATACTTATTCTGCTTCCAGATTTTGTCAGATATGTACTAATGTTTTCATGTTCGGTTTGCTATTGTGCCCTGAATTGGGTTTCATCATCATGACAGCCTCCGAATAAGAAAGTCAGCTTCTAACTGCTTAAAAATTCTATGTATCGTTTATTCTGTAATTGCTGGGTCGAATTTTTTAAGCGCTATATGTGGTTTCAATCTTGCATTGCTGTGGTTGTAATTTCTAACATCTTCAATTCTCCGGGTGTATAGTTGGAAGAGTGTTTGTAGTACGGCCAATATGGGCTATGCTGGACAAAATGTGTGAGGCCTGAACAACCTATTGGATGAATGGTATAGCGGGAAGCATTTTGGTGTTGTTCGTTAGTGGCCAGTATGCTTCTCTTATACTGCCTTGGTTCGCAATGTTTAACCGTGTGAAGAGAAAATTGAAATAAAGAGCGTTGCACTTTGCTATAAATTGTTTTTTTTAGTTAATCAGGTGAATTAACAGATGCCTCTTTGCCACTCATTTCACAAGCCTGTGTTTTCCGTTTAATAGCCCTCGCGTGTATAAGTCAAATTGAGCTTGAACAAGACTACAACTCCCAAAATCCTCCCGACTCCCACAGGGATGAGGCACAAACAGCCACCATGCCATGACACATGCATTCCCAGCGCACACCACTGCGATATGAGGCTTCGCAGCGCACGTCCGAATGGGGCACATGGTCGCCTCTGGAGTAAAATTCATAAAGCGCCTGGAACCTTCAAGGAGTATTGTGAGATATATGTATATAATTACTGCTAGAATGCACTATGTAGTCTAGTGCCTCAAAGTACTCAAAAGGCACAGTCAAGCACCTCTAAGCAGTTATAATGACAAAGGTAAGCTCCTTTGGCACTCAGACACAGGCGCCTCAAAACACTAATAAAGGCAGTGACGCGTACATGTGTTCGGTACAGTGAAGGAAGCTTTCAACACTTTGGAAGACAGACACAAGTACAAGTGCGCTCAGGAGAGTAAAGTTAAGCACCACTAGGCACTCTGAAAGTCGATCAGGCGGCTCAATGTACGCATAATAAGCAGGTAGACAACGATGCAAAAGCAAACTAGTGGCAAAAAACAAGCACCCTTTAATACACAAAACTACTAACCGAAGAACCTCCAGGCACTCTGATAATCCGAGTCAAGGGCCTTGAGAAAGAGCAAGGCTGAAAGCTGTAACTGTATATAAGGCACTTAGAATAGCAAAGCCAAATCTCTAAAAAATCAGAGGCCGGGCACTGCTATTGACGGCAGAGTCAGGCACTTATAGGTATTCTAAAGGAAATCAACAGTCCCAAGCACACGAAGATGAACTGAACTACACTGCAGCTCCTAAAAAAATGCATGAATGACACGACAGGAACCTAACTTTGCTGGTATCTTGCAGCCATGTCCAGGTACGGGTAAAATTACAGCGCAGTATGTGCACAGAATATTACACTCCTTGCTTTACAAAGTTTGAAACAGCTGTATGCTGTGCCATATGTCGACCGTGTGAGATTAATTGATTTGCCCAGAATCACAGGGTGCTGTTGAGCCGACGCCGAGACTTGAACATGATTCCCCAGTTCCAAGCGCTGTACATGACAGGTTTCCCATTTACATCGAATCCTGACATGGCCGACCGAGCTTTCCATCCTTCCAAGGTCGGTAATTTAAGTAGGATTCGATTGTACAATAGTAACTGTGGACCCAATAACAGCATGTGGTCCAGATTCCAGACTGTCAAAGAAAAGCAGAACGAGAAGTGCAAGAGAGACCGGTCCCTGCCCCCTCCCCCTTGCTGGGCATACACCCCCTGAGTCCCGCGACCCCTTCCCCACGTTCACAGCTCTAAAAATGTCTACCCTTCATCTTTGGCTTCAAAAAGAGAATAGAATAAAATCCTGCATTTCTTTGTCGGAGTGGGACTGGTACCACTGCTTCTCTGTCCAGAAAAGCTTGAACTCCTGTGATCAGCGCTAGGTGCTTGATACTGTGCCTTGGAAATGGTGTACTCTTGAGAGCCATCCCAGGCCTCACTCTGAACTCGATGTGATAGCCATGTTGTACTACTCAAAGCGTCACCAGTAGTCTGTGATTATCTAAGCTCACTGGTGATGGAACCGCTTTAGCCTTCCCACTATCATATAGTCATTTCTGCTGAACTTGTCTTGATTTTGCAATGTAGATGTTCATGATTTGGTGTAGTACGGAATCCCTCTCCCCCACCCCCCGGGCTCGTTCTCGAAACAGCCACTTGTCTAGTACTAGAAGAGAAACACCACCACAGAGGACCTCATCCTTCTTAAATGAATGCTTATAAATCAGTCGCGGGTCGCGTGGGGAAGGGGGGGGTCGTGAGGGGGGGGGGAGTTTTAAAATAAATAAAATAAATCCTACCTGAGCAGCAGGTCTGCCGTCCGCGCTGCCTCGGGTCCGTTGGCGCCTACAGGCTACAGCCCCTCTCAGCCAATCCTGGCGCTGCTGGCAGCGCCAGGATTGGCTTAGGGCACGGTTAGTACTCGCCCGCCTGCCCATTAGGAGACCGAGGTTTGAGCCTTTGCTCAACCTCGCTCTCCTAATGGGCATGCAAGCCAGTGCACACACAAGTGCGCATGACTGGGCACGGCGCGAAAATTCGGTGCCCGTCCCCACTCATGCGCATTTGTGCTGCCTGTTGCCCTGCCCTGGTCCGTCTGACAATCATGTCAGTCAACATGACGCGGACCGCCCACCCCTTCAGACTCTGAAGGGGTGGGCGGTCCGACGTCATGCTGACTGACATGATTGATCAGTTCTCCCTCGGCGTCTTTGAACTTCAGTAAACTGATTCTGTTTACTGAAGTTCAAAGACGCCGAGGGAGCTGCAGGCGGGGGGGCTACGCCCCAACGCCCCAATGGACGCACCGCCCCTGCACCCTGCCCTGTTGTTGAGACGGAAGATCCTCATAAAGCAGCAACTTCGATGGGAGGACAAATGATCATGCCCAGGAGTTCCCCGACCCCCACTCTCCTGGCACAATCGGGTGCCACTAGGATGACTTGGAACTGGTCATTCCTAATCTTCTTCAGAACTCGAGGCAGGAGTTGCAGTGGCAGGAAGTTATATAGGAGTCCTGAGCTCCACTTTAGACAGTAGGTATGACCGGTATAACTGCTATCAGAGATCCCAAATCCGTCTGCGAAAGAGTTTGATATGTTAAGTTATGTTACGTCTATTAATAAAGTGCACTGTCACCCCACAGGTATTCTGGCGCTGTATTACGTGATTACCACCACTGACACATATTCCTAGACAAGTATCAATTGCTGAGTATCTTCAAGCGATCTGGTTTACTCCTTTGGAAAGAGCCATGTTTTAAGTCTCTTTTTGAACTGTAGTAGATCTTCTGTCTGTCTTAGGGTTGACGGGAGCTGATTCCAGAGTCGAGCTGCTTCGGTGCTGAAAGCTCTTCCTCCAAATCTTGTTGTTTTAAACCTGGACCTGCTTACCAGGTTGGCTGATGAAGATCGTAGGCTTCTAGTCGGGCATACCATTTAAATTTGTTTTGTAGCGGGATAGGCCCAAGACCGTGTAGTGCCTTAAACATGATACAGAGCGATTTGAACTGTATCCTCTGCGTCAAAGGGAGCCAATGGAGCTCCCTTAGAGACATGGATGCAGATGACCTATGTGGTCTCTTAAGGCCAGCTTTGCAGCCATTTGTCCGCCTTGATGTATAAAGATACCACCAGATGGTTTCCCTGGCAGCCCAGCCCCTTCCAGAGGCCTATAGCCACTTAACACAGTGCCCAACCCTTTGTTGCAGTACCACATGGCAGTGCTGTTTTCCATGAGCAGCCTTCCCCTAATGGTAGGCAGGAAGGCTTTCAACGGCAAGCGAATCAACCTCAACTCCAACAAATTAATGTAGAGTTGAGTCTCTGACCAGAGACCTCTGATCTGCACCTGTACCCAATGGCCTCCCCAACCCAGTAGTGATACATCCGTGACCACTGTCACTGGATGGGGAAAGGAAAGAGGCCTGAAACTGCCCAATCGAGGTCAAGTAGCCACCTCTGCAGATTGTTTGCAGTCTCCTCCAAAATCTGATAACAATTTCCCTGATGATGTGCTCATTGGAATTTGAGGTCCCACTACAGAGCCTCCATGTGTAATCTGGTATGTGTGACCAGCAGAATGCAGGAGGCCTGCAACCCCAAGAGCCTCAGAGTCATCCGTACTGAGACCCAGGACAGAGGCAGAACCGTTGTGATCATAGAACAAATGTCCTGGACTTTCCGTTATGGGGGAAAAGCATGAAACCATACTGTATCCAGAATAGCTGTGATAAAAGGGAGCATCTGAGAAGGAGGCAAGTGTAACTTCGACAGGTTGATATTGACCCCAATGATGTTAGGAAGTTTGCCATTTTTTGGAGGTGGTTGACGACTACCTGGGGTGAGCCTCCCTTCAGCAACCATTTATTGAGGTAGGGTAAGATTGGTACCTCAGACTTCCGAAGGTGTGCTGTGATTATTGCCATCACTTTCACTGGCACCCGAGGGGCAGTGGTGAGCCCTTGTAACACCTGTGGGCCTGCAGGACAGGAGTATAAAAATAAGGGCCCTGCAGACCCAACATCACCATCCATTCTGCAGGGTCTAGGGCAGACAGGAACTAGGCAAGTGTGAGCATCTTGAATTTGTCCTTCTGCAACAAGGCATCAAGAGGGCAAAGATTTGGAATAGGACAAAGGCCTCTGACTTTTATGGCACAAGGAAGTAGCAGAAGTAACACCCATAATGTACTTCCTCGGCTGGGACCCTCTCTGTGGCCCCTATGGCCAAAATGGCCTGTACTTTCTGCTTCAGGACAGACAGATGGTCCTCAGTCAGCCACCCTGTTGGTAGTGGAAGGTGCGGTGGAGTGGAAAGAATGGAAGGGAGTAATCTCAATGGACAATTTGGGGCACCCACTTGTCTGAAGTAATGGCTCAAATCACAACAGCGAAAGAGGGGCTTTCCTCCTTATCAAGGCCAGTGGTGACACAAGGCCAGTATCTAGCAAAATAACCAGGCCACTGGCATCCTGAAGCTTTTTACACCACTTTTCTTCATCATATTGAGGAACTTAGCTGTCCCCTTCATCATAGTTAGCATTGTATGGGTCTGTGCTGACAACATTACGTAAAGTCTGGACTCACCCATGTGGTAAAGGCAAAGTGTTCGGAATCAGAAGGCTTGCCCACAGGCTGCGCACCGGTCAAAGCAGGGTGTGATCTCAGTCATGGTTGTGGTAGATTCTGTTTGGAGTCGAGTAGCACTATAGGCTGCACATCTTCCTCCAGGGTCGACAGAATTGGCATCGATGTGAAAGGAACCAGCGCAGGGTATGGAACCAGGAACCAAGTCAGCACCGGATCTGGTGCAGACTCGATATGGGTCCAAGGGACACAGAAAGTGGTGTGGACAGACCCACTGGTGGGAGTCAAACTGGAGGCCCTTGCAGTTCCTTGGGGCCCAAAGGCATGCCAGAGGGTGCCAGTAATGTGCCAAATAAATGCAGCATGGTCTCTCTGAAGACCTGTTTTTGCTGTGACATTGCTAATGGACCTACAAATTCATGGTGCACTGGGACCAAATTCAGAATCGGCTCTGATGGAGATCGGGAATGAGACTGGCAGGCATGTTGATGCTCTTGTGCCCTCCCTGGACTCCAAAATTGGCAACAAGGGTCCGATTCCTGTTTAAAATATGTGTGCTTTTTCATGAACTTACCTGAAGACTTTGAGCACAATGGCGATCTGCTGCAGGAATGACTTCGGAAACAGGATCTTCCTTTTTACTTCGACTGGTCACGGTGTGGAATCTTCTTGTGTTTGGCTACCTAAAGTTAGGCCTTATGATCCCTTTTGGCTCCAGGCACCACAATCAGACTTGCTGATGGTCTGTCATAGACATCTGTTTGCGACAGTCCTTACATTGTTTAAACATTATTGTTTTATGGGTGACATTTTCCCTTGCACACTGGATACTTTTGGAAAAAGCTATGTCAAAAGACCAAGGAGAAGCTCTGGATCTGTGTCTGGAGGAGTGGAAAGAAAGGAACTGACATCAGCGCATCCAGGTAGCGCTTATATGCGGCTCCTCTTGTCACTTACAGAGCAGAAAGGCATTGGCGGGGAGCCACACACCACCATTTATCAACGCGCAGGAAAACTGCATTAAAAGTTTCCCGATCCATTCTGATGCCTTGGGAATATTCACAAGGTGAGCGATCTGGGGTAAGAAGTATACATCGGAAGTATCAGTGTTATTTACTGTCAAAGAGGATTACTGAAAACTTTAAGCATTTTGTGGTAATAGGGCCTTTAGGATCACATTTTGGATATACAGAAGAAGCTAAGAAGGCGTCTGCCATTTAATTGAAAGGTAGCAACTTAGCAGTTTGAAGGTCACCCTGATTAGCAATCATTATCCTACATGAGACAGTGTGCTCTCTCGCCTACAGAAAGGAAATGTATGCTGTGAGTAAAAAGAGATCAGAGGTAATTCAGACTGGGTGAAGAATTTAAGTTGGAGGGTGGGTGCTCACTGAATGGGAAGTCTGAGTTGATACAGTGAGTGAATTCTTCATATATCCTGTCAGAAATGCAGACAAGTGATTGGATCTTGTTTGTGGAGTAAGGTGATAAAGGTTTAGCCAAAATGAATGATTGTGTAAAAGAGAGTAGGAAAGTGGATTATTTTAGTTGGAGGTATGCACCTTCAGCTAGTAATAAGTGTAAAGCATTTAATATCACCAAAACAGTAAATAAGTAAAAGACCCAACACAATAGAAATCCAACACCAATTTATAGAAATAGAAAATTGTTTTTTCTTTAAAATGACACCAAAACAACAAAGATCCAATGAAGGGAACCGGAGATATGAATTTTTAAAGATTAAATAAAAAAATGTGCATTCTAGTGTCAAAAAGCTTAAAGTGCCACTCGCAGCTATCTGGTCACGCTGGACTGGGACAAAGTCAAAAATTTAGGTTAAATGCAATGGAGCACTAGTTGAATAGGGTGAGCAATACGTCCCGTGCAAAAGTTTACCTTTGGACTTAGTCTTTTTCTCTGAGCTTTTCTCTCGTCGGCGGGTCTTCGGGCTTCTCGGATCTGAAGTTCAAGTCGACGACGGTGGCCTGCTGCAGTGGGATGCCTTGGTGAGTCTCTGGAAGTCTTTGTCCTCGATGGCGAGGAGTTCTGGAGCTCTCAGCCAGACAAACCAGAACGGTCAGGACGATTCTCAAGTCAACGATGGTCACTTGTCTCTCGACGTCAAGCCGGTATTCTCCTGGAGCTTTTTACCAAAACTTTGTAGAAAGTTCCCGAACTTTCAGAGCTTCTTCTTGATGGTTTCTTTGTGTTGAAGTGTCCAGCAGCACCAGCCAATGGTTCAGAAGCTCTGGATTGCCTCTTGGGGTCTGGGACTCACTTTTCCACAATGCACCTGGGCAGTTCAGGAAAATCTAGGTGTAGCTGGTCAGCTGCAGTAGTCCTCTCTTTGTCTGCTGCAGGTGACTTCTTCAAGCACTTTTCTACCTTTTACTGCTCAGGGAGTCCACTCATTTTCCTTGAATCAAGCACAGTCCTTTCTTGGTGGAACCTTGAGAGTGCAGCAGGTGCAGTCCTTCTGAGTGCAAAAATCAAAATAGAGAAATTCTCTCCTTGGAGTGTGTGTCAGTGTAACCCAACCCAGAGGTGTGACTAACATTGGCCTACACTCTCCTCCCGTCCCCTCTCCTAATCTAATCAAAGGGGCTCCCATCTGGCTGGGGATCAAGGAAGTGGGGGCAGGTCTTGGTCCTGTGACACCAGTTCACCTGGCTTTGAAGACCAGCTTACCTCCCAGTGGCGTAACGAAACTTGAGGGGGCCCCCCTGCAAAGTACATGGAGGGGGCCCCCCATTCTCCGCGCCAGTCAAGAGCTCTCAGGCCAGCGACCCGCCATACTGCAGGGGCTCACCCCAGCCTAAAAAAAGGATTCTGGTTCCTCCATTGGTCACATCCGCCCTTTCATCGGGCGATTTACATACATCAGTAAATACTGCTGCTGCGCCCTCCAGCAAAGTTACATAACACTGCTAGGGTGACCAACTGGCATGGGTGCAAATTCAGGACGGTGAGTGTAAAAATTCAGGACAAAAATTCAGGACAGGAGGTCAAAATTCAGGACAAAACTTCGGGACAAAAGGTAAGTTTTACAGACACGTCAGAGGAGGTCGCGCAATAGTATAAAAGTAAGTAAATAGACAACCACTTAATTACAAGTCAAAATAAGTTTATATTAGGTTGAGACAATAGTGCACTTCACGGTTTTTCAGTATGCCCGCAGCTTGCTACCTTAGACGATTCAAAACTCGCATCTCGCTCCAGCAGCTATTAGTCACCAGACAATGGTGAACCACACCTAAATACAAGTGGGGCCGCTTTTATTGTTGATTGAAAACTACTGGATATACAAGGAACTTTGCAGTGCCAGCCCCCAGTAACAAACCCCCCCCCCCTTTCCAGCCTCCCAGGGAAACACCCAATGCTTGGTCCGACCAGTCTGGCCTTGCTACCACCCTCCAATGGTGCCCCTCATCTTCACATAGACCGTCTCTCATGTGTATTTAATTTCTTTCATAGTGCTACTCATCCTAATTATGTAGGGCAGGGTGTCGGAGTGCGTTACATCACACACATCATATAGAGAAAATGACTCATATAAACGTGAAAGTCAATGTATAGTAAATGTTACTTAAGATAATGGGTGCTACAAGGTGTAATCATTCTTTTATCTATCATTCAGTCTTTCACCATTCATTCTGTCCTTCCATCTGTGTGCCCATCTATATCCAAACATATTCAACCATTTGCAAACCTATCCACCATGTATCCTTCCATCCATCATTTCACTCATCCATCCCTCCATCCACCCTTTCACTCATCCATCCATTATTCATCCATCCACCCTTTCACCCCATCCATCCATACACTCATCCATCCACTCTTCCACCCATCCATCTATTCACTCATCCATCCAGTCATTTACCCTTTCACCCATCCAGCCATCCTTTCACTTACTCATCCATCCACCCAGTCACTTATCCTTCCACCCATTCACCCTTTCAGTCATTCATCCTCCCTTTCTTTCTCCATCCCCCTTTCACTCATCCATCCATCCTTCCACCCACCCACCCATTTACTCATCCATTCATGAATCCATCCATTGACCCTATTACTCATCCATCCTGTCACTCATCCATCCATCTGTTCTCTCATCCATCCACCCTTTCACTTCTTCATCCATCTATCCATCCTTTTGTCCAACTACCCCCCTTTCACTCACTCATCAATCCTTACATCCACCCTTTCACTAATCCATCCATTCACCCTTTCACTTATCAATTCATCAATCCATCCATCCTTTCACTCATCCATCCACCAATTCACTCACCCATCATCTACCCTTTCACTCATCCATCCATCCTTTCACTCACCCATCCACCCTTTTACCCATCCATCTACCCTCCCACCCATACATCCATCTATTTACCTTTTCTCTCATCCATTCTTCCACTCACTCACTCATCCATCCTTTCTTTCATTATCTATCCATTCACCCTTTCATCCATCCTTTCATCCTTTCACTAATCCATCCAGCCATTCACATATTCCTTCACTTATTTACTCACCCACCTTTTCACATTATGAGCTGCGCCTTTGTCTGCAGAGTTGCAGACAGAAGAGGCCCATCAAGAACTTCACCTCTCTGTAGTTCCTAAAGCAAGGGGTGGGGTGGGGTCACAGTGACAGTATACCAACCAGCAGCCATCTTCCCCAGGCAGAAAAAATCTCTTCCTGTTGATTGGGAAAAATGGAGTCTGAACAGCCCCGAACTGGTGGTTTTTCCCCAAAGAGCATTTCCGTAGTGTCCTGAGGTCTTTGGAGGTTTTAGGGCAGTTTTCCAGATAATTACAGCAGGGACAGGGGAGGCGAGAGAGAGAGAGAGAGAGATTGTTTCAGGGGCTGTTTTGTGTTTCCATCCCGGCCCTGTATTGACGAAATATATCTGAATGCTACCTCTTGATTTTACGGGCATGTCCAAAGCTAGCGTAAAGGGTGCCTTGCTTTGTTTTGTTCGGTGCACTCTTTCTAGTTTGGAACAGATCTTTTTCCATCTGTGTTTGAATATAGAGCCGCAGGTCTGCTTCAGCAATGCTTGGCACATGTACACATAAATGAACAAACAACATCATGCACTTCGAACGAAAACATACAAAATCACATTCGTAATGTCAAAATTGAATAAACGTTAAAGAACAGAGTACAGAAAGAGTTTTTCAGGAAACAGTTTAAAAAAAATATATAAAAGCTGTGGTCATCATGTGAATTGAGATATTTTCCCACTGCATATTAGGAGTAATGGAATATTTTAATATGTTTGCCAATTAAAACGCAGCTCAAGATCATATTTTCTATACAGAAAGGAAATTAATAAATGATAACTACGGTTTGTGACAGATTCCTGAATTGTAGATCAACATTAGCTGAATATTTTAAACAAATTATGGAATATGTTATACGTTTGCATGTTTCATAGTTTATTAATGGAATGAAAAGTGTAGACCTTTATTCTCGCCGAGCTCTCCTTCTCTTTCCTGACATGTTCTTCTTTGACATTCTATCACCGACTCAGTCCTAACCTGCTTTTACATAAGGGCGGTCAACATTTTTCATGAAATATGCAACATTTTGTAAAAAATTATGTGAAATTATGCCTATTGCGTGAAATGCACTTGGCCAATAATTTTCATAAATTTGAACATAAGTAATTACATAACTCATGTACAAAAGATATCACGTGGCCTGCTCTCTCTGGGGCCCCCACCCCCATCCTTTTTCCTTTCTGGGCCGGGCTCTGACTAAAGAGAAACAATGTAACTTGTTACTTTGTTTCTCTTCAGTCCCAGATCAACCCGAGGAGCTCAGAGCAGGCTGCACACTGCAGCTGGTTCAGAGCAAGCCTCTCTCTCACAGCTCTCTACTGAAGAGCTGAGGGGGCCCCCCTCACATACTGAAGACTGGGGCCCCCCCCGCACTGCGGGGGCTGCGGGGGTGTTTGTTACGCCCCTGTTACCTCCCCATCCCCCTTTCTATCTCTGGCTTCTCCAGGAAGCACATCTTCTCCCACCAAATGGCTGTATTGTTGCAACTCCAGGCCTCTTCACACATGCTTCACACCACATGCTTGGAGGTAAGGCTGCCAGGATTGCAACTTCCACCCCACCCACAGAAACTAAGGTCACCTCTTCATATCCTTTCCCCATCTCTAGGAAAACTTCCACCCCCAAACCTACATTAGCAAACCCCTTGGACTGCCCACTAGTGGGGGACTTCTTTGTGCAGACTGCATCTCCCCTTTTGTGCCCTGACTGCAAGCAATCATAACACAACCCTGTCTTTGAAGGGTCAAAAAGCTCTCCCTGATACCCCTTCTCCTTATAAGTGGAATGGCTCTGGGAATCCCCACCTTGGGCTGGTGTCAGGGGACCTTTTGAGGACCCTTTCTGTTTTTTATCTGGGTTACCCAGGGTTTTCTCCTGGGAGGGGACCTGTCTTTTTTTCTTCTGATCACCTCCCTGGTTTGCCTTCATCACCTAGGTGCAAACCCACGCATCTGATGTCTCACTCAGTTCCCTAGGACTAGACAGCTTAGATTCAATTACATACTTGTGTAACTTTTCTTAAGGGCAGTTGGCCAATATGTAGTCCTTCATGAACAAATTGTACAGTTCCTCATAGGTACCTACCTGGTTACCCTTTATCCAGACCTCTAGTGCCTTGACAGATAGGTCTACAAAGTCAACCCAGGACTGGGTACTGACTTTCTGGGTGTTCCTAAACTTCATCCTGTACTGCTCAGGGGGAGCGAAAATCTCCTGATCAGGCTCTGCTTCATGTGGGGATATGATTCAGCCTCCTCTCCCTGTAAGATCAGGAGCCTGTCTAGCCCCACCACAGGGATCAGTTCCCACAGGAGCAAACCCAAGTACTGATGGTTAATCCTCATCTTAAGGGCCCTCTCAAAAGCTGCCAGCCATTTGTCAATGGCATCACCCTCCTGGTGCTTAAGGACAATTCACTTGGGTAGTCTAGGGTCAAACTCACCACCTATGGATACTTCTGCCTCTTCTTCGCTGCCACCATCATCCTCTCTACCACCCCTTGTGGTTCCCCTCTCCTCACTTTCCCACTTCTTCTTGGCCAGTGCCAACTTCTCTGCCTCTAGAGCTATATAAGCTAGGTGTGCCTCAAGATGTCTCTCCCAAAGGGACAGTCCTGGCTCTCTTTTGGTGGATCCTCTTCCCCCAATAGCTCTAGGCAGGCCCCTGGTCACTGTGTGTGTGGTGAGATGTTCATCTTCCTCATCACTGAGGTCTAGGGGACCTTCCTCCTCCTGCTCTTCGATCTCTGAACCCTCCTCAGTAGCAGAGGTCTGATCTTCTAGCTAGGCCTCTGCCCAGGCTGTAAGGGCCTTTATCAGTACTGACTTCCGGCAAGTGGGGGGGAGCTGGTAAACCCCCAGCCCTACACAGTTCCCTAAGCTCCGTGACTGGGAATGTGGGTAGGCATCAAGATCAAGCTCCATGGTATCCCTTAGTTTTGGGTCAAAAAAACTTGCAAAAATTGAGGTTAGTGTAGGAGAGTAGGATCTGCTTCTTATAGTTACCCCCACTTTTTGCTGATGTCTCACTGTTTTTGGCCTAGTCTGACTGGGATCCTGCTATTCAGGACCCCAGTCTATCTGCTTTCTCCTATAATTGCCATGTATGTACTTTAGGTACACTCCAGATTGGATACTGGGGTACCCTTATAAGTCCCTAGTATATGGTACACCATGTACCCAGGGCATAGGTACCCCAGAGGCCTCCCATGGGCTGAAGCACGTATTGTGCCACCCCTGAGAGGCCATTCAAAATGACACCACAGGTCTGCTACTGCAACCTGTGTAAGGAGGTGCATGCACCCCTTACTTAGATATAGGTTACCTATATCTATTCTAAATCACTACACATATAAACCTATCAGTCACCCCTATGGCAGGCCTTATCAATCCTGAAGGCAGCTACCACTAGGATAGCTTTCATAAAGGTTATCTTTGGCCTAATCATCAATAAGGGTCGTTTGGACTGGTGCAAGGTGCCCACTTTAATTAGTGGACAGCATATACCAGGCCAACTTCTCACAGTTAGAGTAATTTAGAAAAAACAAAAAAAGATTTAATTAATATTAGTCCAAATTAAAAATCAAAAACATTTTTGCACTAGGTCAATTTAGAGAAATTTTAATTGTCCAACTACATACTGATTGGTGTTATCCAACACAAGTTCTTCATCTCACTACTGCGCACCAAATGTGGGAAAGTGGATTATTAGTAGGTGGAGGTATGTACCTTCAGCTAGTAATTATACCACAGTCATTAATAAGGTCCAGTCAAGTCTCAATAAATGAATCCTTGCTCAACCCTTGGCAGCTTGGCAATGAGTAATAAGGATTAACTTAGGAGACAGGTAAGTGTAAAGCATTTAATACTGCCAAAACAGTAAATTAGTAAAAGACCCAACACAAATAGAGTATATTTTAATCTTTAAAATGACACCAAAATGACAAACATCCAATGTAGGGAACTAGAGATATGAATTTTTAAAGATTAAATAAAGAAATGTGCATTCTAGTGTCAAAAAGCTTAAAGCACCACTCACAGCTCTCTGGTCGCGCTGGACCAAGACAAAGTCAAATTTTTAGGCTGACCATTATGGAGCGCAGGTTGGATAGGGTGAGAGCTAGGTCTTGGTCAAACATTTATCTTTGGACTTAGGGCCTGATTTAGATCTTGGCGGACGGGTTACCCCGTCACAACGGTGACAGATATCCCATCCACCAAAATAAATCCCATTATATCCTATGGGATTTATATTTCGGCGGATAGGATATCCATCACCATTGTGATGGAGTAACCCGTCCGCCAAGATCTGAATCAGGACCTTAGTCTTTTTCTTGGAGCGTTTCTCTTGTCAACGGTCTCATAGGCGTGTCCTCTGGCTTCTCGGGTCCAAAGTTCGAGTTGACCACAATGGCCTGTTGCAGAGCAATGCGCCATGAGTCTATGGAAGTCTTTGTCCTCAATGTCAATGGCAAGGAGCTCTAGAGCTTTTAGCGGGACAAACCAGCGTGATCAGGCCGATCCTTGAGTCAACGGTAGCGGCTTGACTCTCAATGGCAAGCCAGTCTTCTTCTGGAGCTTTTTATCAAAACTTTGAAAAAAGTTCCCAAATTTTCAGAGCTTCTTCTTGATGGTTTTCCTTGTTTTGAAAAGTGTCCAGCAGCACCCATCAAGGGTTCAGAAGCCCTGGTTTGCCTCTTGGGGTCTGGGACTCAGTTTCTCAAATTGAACCTGGGCAGTCCAGGAAAATCCAGTTGTAGCTGGTCAGCTGGAGTAGTCCTCTCTTTGCCTGCTGCAGGTAACTTCTTCCAGCACTTTTCTACATGTTGCTGCTCAGGGATTCCACTCCTTTTCCTTGATTCAGGCACAGTCCTTTCTTGGTGGATCCTTGACAGTGCAGCAGATGCAGTCCTTATAAATACAAGCCTTCTGTGGTGCAGTCCAAGGGTCCAGCAGTGCATCTTCTCCAGTTGTCTCAGGCGGTGATCTGAGGGGCTCCTGCAGATCTCCCATATGTATTTACCATTCTGGACTCGCAAGAGGGGAGACACCCCAACCAGTAGGGTAAGGTTGGCACCCTCTGCTATGGCCACTTCCTGCAAAGTGTGGCATATTTTTGACACAGAAAGCACCATTGTGACAAAAATTCCAATGAAGAAATTCTCTCCTTGGAGTATGTATCAGTGTAACTCAACCCAGAGGTGTGGCTAACATTGGAATACACTCCCCTTTCAGCCCCATCTCCTAATCTCATCAAGGGGGCTCCCATCTGGCTGAGGATGAAGGAAGTGGGAGCTAGCCTGGGTCCTGTAACATATGTTCTCCTGCTTTTGAAGTCCAGCTTCTCTCCCCAGCTCCCTTCCTCTTCCTGGCTTCTACAGGAAGCAGATCTCCTCCCACCAAATGACTGTATTGTTGCAGCCCCAGGCCTCTTCACACTTGTAGTGAGGCCCTCCTGGACCCACTTTGTTTTTTCTTTTTAGTTTTGCACATTACACATTTTAGCAGACTTCGTTTTAGTTATGATACTTTTACATATTTTATTAACATGATATTATTCCAAGAAACAATGTACATGTTGCTTGTTTTTAGAAAGCCTTTCCTGCGACATAATCTGTACACTTTGTTCAAGGCTAAGGAACAGAACAAGACATCCTAGTACTTCCTTTGCCCATTCGGAGACAGCTTCTAACATCTAGAGACATCATTACATTAGAGATGTACCTCTAACACAGTAGTTTTATTATATAAACAGCGCACTGTCCATTAACGGGTCAGAGGAGCACTCCAGCCACAATAGCCCTGGAACGAATGCTATGTTTGACAAGTAGCTCTGCTAACGCTGATCTTTCATCCTGATACTGCAGAGAGCGATTGCCAATCCTTCTCCAGACCAAGTCATTCAGGTATGGGGTCTCAGGCTAACCTAAGAGATCAGACAGAGGGTACACCCACTATGCTCTTAGAGTAGGGGTAGTGATAAGGAGGGATATAGAAATTAGACTGCCATGTTTGGACTGTTTATTCTTTTCACCATGTTCATAATGGTGGTAACTTTGCTTTGTTTTATCTGCCTAATAATCGGAACTCACTCTTTCTATGCAAGATTATGATTGTTTCAATAAATGTATTGAAAACTTCCTTCGTATCTATCTTATGTTTACCAAGGGATGCATGGGTCAACAATGAAAGGAGTAAGATCTGCTTCCATGATTCCCTTGGGGATGTGAGTGTTATTTTCAAGGTTGCCAAAATCACCTGCCACCCCAGAAAGGTTAGGGGTTCAGGTGAGGCACTATGAGTTAGCCAGGAATTGGGCAGTTTCTGGTGGTGTAAATGGACTCGGTCTCTGCATTCTAAAGTCCTGTTGTCCTAATATGCAGTCCTAACTTTTCCAATGGGAACTGTATAACACACCTACTCTGACGGCAGCCTGGCTCAGGCTGAGAAAGGCTGACCAATAAGAAGAGGCTGCTTTAGAGCTGATTTAAGTAACTTCAGGATTGTAAGCTCTACAACTTCTTTCCTGTAATAGTTATAAGAAATCCAACCTTGGCAAGTTGTTGGATTTATTGTAACCATTATTTTGATACTTTGAATGACGTTGCTAGTTAGCTCCAATCAAAAGTTAGACTTCGTTAAGTTTAAAAAAGCCTTCTCATGTTAGCCTATGGGGCTAGCATCCCCACAATGGGGAAAAAAGACTTTAGCTGTTTATCCCCACTAGGGCATATAAAACATATTTTATAATGTACCTGCTTTTTATAGCAAGGCACCCTCCCTTGGGACACCTGGGGTAGACCATGGGGGTGACTTATATGTAATAAAAGGAAGTTTTGGACTTTGAAAGTACTTTTAATTCCAAAGCTGAATGTGGAGACAGTTTTATTTTAAAACTAGCCTGTGTGAGAAGGTGGCTGGTATATGCTGTCCACTAATTAAAGTGGGCACCCTGTACCAGTCCACAGGACCCTTATGATGTATGAGGTCAAAGATAACCTTTAGAAAGCTATCCTAGTGGTAGCTGTGGAGAGCAGCCTTCAGGCTTAATCTTGAAGGAATGTAAAGCAGCTTGTTTTACCAGAATATCACCTCCTGAATGACCAAATGAAAGGAGAACCACACAGTAGTTATATAAAAATAGGTATTTATTAATATAACACTCTCTACTAATCTCTACACGAGATTAGAACACCAAGCACACAATACTGAATCAATAGAACATTCGTAAGTAGCACAATACACAGCGGGCTCCAGGGAGACCGAACCATATACTAAAAAAATGGGATAACAATCACGACTTGACTAGACACAGTGCCTAGAGCACGTAGAATCGCTGGCACCCCAAGGAACCACCCAAGGCAGTGACACAGGGAACCCACGGAGGACGGGTGCAGTGAGGAAACACGACCGGGTGTTCCGTACAACTCTATGGGAAAGTCGCGGTTAAAAAGTTACAGTTTAAGGACACTTCTACCAGGACTTCGAGCAAACCCTTTGGAACATAGGAGGTTCTAGAGCCAACACACCAGTGAGTACCGAGGTACACGTGTTACCTATCCCAGAGGAGCTGAGTGCATAGGGGTCAAGGGGTGTCGGAAACCTTCGTCGTTTTCAATGGAGAGTTGCGAAGAAGTGCTGCTGCCAGGAAGGCGAAGAGTGTCCGGTGCAATGCAAGCTTGGATTCTAGGTGAGAGGAACCTGAAAGCAGAGGGGACAGAGTCTAGGTCACTTCAGGTGACCAGGGGCTCGGTAGACGAATGCCCACCGATGTTGGGTGCTTCAGGTGCGAAGAAGGGATGCTTGACTCTGCAGCCACGGGGACCAGGAGATGTCGAGGATGACCAGGACCCGGAGGTGAGCTGTCCTACAAAGGATGTCGAGTGCTGAGGGGCCGATGTCAGGCTGGAGCACCAACAAGCCTTGGCAAGTTGTTGGCTTTATTGTAACCATTATTTTGATACTTTGAATGACGTTGCTAGTTAGCTCCAATCAAAAGTTAGACTTTGTTAAGATTAAAAAGCCTTCTCATGTTAGCCTATGGGGCTAGCATCCCCACAATGGGGAAAAACGACTTTAGCTGTTTATCCCCACTAGGGCATATAAAACATATTTTATAATGTACCTGCTTTTTATAGCAAGGCACCCTCCCTTGGGACACCTGGGGTAGACCATGGGGGTGACTTATATGTAATAAAAAGGAAGTTTTGGACTTTGAAAGTACTTTTAATTCCAAAGCTGAATGTGGAGACAGTTTTATTTTAAAACTAGCCTGTGTGAGAAGGTGGCCTGGTATATGCTGTCCACTAATTAAAGTGGGCACCCTGTACCAGTCCACAGGACCCTTATGATGTATGAGGTCAAAGATAACCTTTAGAAAGCTATCCTAGTGGTAGCTGTGGAGAGCAGCCTTCAGGCTTAATCTTGAAGGATGTAAAGCAGCTTGTTTTACCAGAATATCACCTCCTGAATGACCAAATGAAAGGAGAACCACACAGTAGTTATATAAAAATAGGTATTTATTAATATAACACTCTCTACTAATCTCTACACGAGATTAGAACACCAAGCACACAATACTGAATCAATAGAACATTCGTAAGTAGCACAATACACAGCGGGCTCCAGGGGAGACCGAACCATATACTAAAAAAATGGGATAACAATCACGACTTGACTAGACACAGTGCCTAGAGCACGTAGAATCGCTGGGACCCCAAGGAACCACCCAAGGCAGTGACACAGGGAACCCATGGAGGACGGAGTGCAGTGAGGAACACGACCGGGTGTTCCGTACAACTCTATGGGAAAGTCGCGGTTAAAAAGTTACAGTTTAAGGACACTTCTACCAGGACTTCGAGCAAACCCTTTGGAACATAGGAGGTTCTAGAGCCAACACACCAGTGAGTACCGAGGTACCCGTGTTACCTATCCCAGAGGAGCTGAGTGCATAGGGGTCAAGTGGTGTCGGAAACCTTCGTCGTTTTCAATGGAGAGTTGCGAAGAAGTGCTGCTGCCAGGAAGGCGATGATTGTCCGGTGCAATGCAAGCTTGGATTCTAGGTGAGAGGAACCTGAAAGCAGAGGGGACAGAGTCTAGGTCACTTCAGGTGACCAGGGGCTCGGTAGACGAATGCCCACCGATGTTGGGTGCTTCAGGTGCGAAGAAGGGATGCTTGACTCTGCAGCCACGGGGACCAGGAGATGTCGAGGATGACCAGGACCCGGAGGTGAGCTGTCCTACAAAGGATGTCGAGTGCTGAGGGGCCGATGTCAGGCTGGAGCACCAACAAGCCTTGGCAAGTTGTTGGATTTATTGTAACCATTATTTTGATACTTTGAATGACGTTGCTAGTTAGCTCCAATCAAAAGTTAGACTTCGTTAAGATTAAAAAGCCTTCTCATGTTAGCCTATGGGGCTAGCATCCCCACAATGGGGAAAAACGACTTTAGCTGTTTATCCCCACTAGGGCATATAAAACATATTTTATAATGTACCTGCTTTTTATAGCAAGGCACCCTCCCTTGGGACACCTGGGGTAGACCATGGGGGTGACTTATATGTAATAAAAAGGAAGTTTTGGACTTTGAAAGTACTTTTAATTCCAAAGCTGAATGTGGAGACAGTTTTATTTTAAAACTAGCCTGTGTGAGAAGGTGGCCTGGTATATGCTGTCCACTAATTAAAGTGGGCACCCTGTACCAGTCCACAGGACCTTTATGATGTATGAGGTCAAAGATAACCTTTAGAAAGCTATCCTAGTGGTAGCTGTGGAGAGCAGCCTTCAGGCTTAATCTTGAAGGAATGTAAAGCAGCTTGTTTTACCAGAATATCACCTCCTGAATGACCAAATGAAAGGAGAACCACACAGTAGTTATATAAAAATAGGTATTTATTAATATAACACTCTCTACTAATCTCTACACGAGATTAGAACACCAAGCACACAATACTGAATCAATAGAACATTCGTAAGTAGCACAATACACAGCGGGCTCCAGGGGGAGACCGAACCATATACTAAAAAAATGGGATAACAATCACGACTTGACTAGACACAGTGCCTAGAGCACGTAGAATCGCTGGGACCCCAAGGAACCACCCAAGGCAGTGACACAGGGAACCCACGGAGGACGGGTGCAGTGAGGAAACACGACCGGGTGTTCCGTACAACTCTATGGGAAAGTCGCGGTTAAAAAGTTACAGTTTAAGGACACTTCTACCAGGACTTCGAGCAAACCCTTTGGAACATAGGAGGTTCTAGAGCCAACACACCAGTGAGTACCGAGGTACCCGTGTTACCTATCCCAGAGGAGCTGAGTGCATAGGGGTCAAGTGGTTTCGGAAACCTTCGTCGTTTTCAATGGAGAGTTGCGAAGAAGTGCTACTGCCAGGAAGGCGAAGAGTGTCCGGTGCAATGCAAGCTTGGATTCTAGGTGAGAGGAACCTGAAAGCAGAGGGGACAGAGTCTAGGTCACTTCAGGTGACCAGGGGCTCGGTAGACGAATGCCCACCGATGTTGGGTGCTTCAGGTGCGAAGAAGGGATGCTTGACTCTGCAGCCACGGGGACCAGGAGATGTCGAGGATGACCAGGACCCGGAGGTGAGCTGTCCTACAAAGGATGTTGAGTGCTGAGGGGCCGATGTCAGGCTGGAGCACCAACAAGCCTTGGCAAATGCAACCCACGCAGGAAGGGCAAACAGGTTACGGTGTGGACCAGCAAGGTTCAGGGGACTCTCCAAGCAATGGAGAGTCAGGGCACGTCTGGAGCAACCAGGGAAGCACAAGAACAAACAAGGTGACCCTCACCAGGACCCACAGGCCAACGGACCAGGGATCGCAAGGAGACCTCAAGCGAATTTACAAAGCACCAGCCCACAGAGCACTCAGTGAGTGGAGGTCGGATATCTTCAGTGCAAATGCTGCTCGGGGTCAGGACTACACGGAGTCCAAAGCACAAGCTCGGGGATCGCCAACAAGCATATGCTCTTGCAAATGTACGCGGTGCACAGGGGTTCAAGTTGCACGGTCCCCACGAGGGATACTGGTCTCAGAATCGCTGAGAGGTCAGATCAACCTCAGGGACCTTTGGGAACTGACCTCCTGTATTGCTGAAATCTTTGGAGTCCGCAGGGGCTCTGGAGAAGCAAGCTGGTCAGATGCTCTTAGGTGCCTGCTACTGCAGGGGAGTAACTCCTTTACTCCAAGGGAGATTCTTCAGTCGTGCAATCATTGTGCAAGCAGTCGAAGTACTTGGTTTCTTCTTAGCAGAATCTTGTCCAGGTAAAATCCTGTAGCCAGGTAACCCACTTTATACCCATGGGAAAGGGTTGGACAGATTCTGGGGACCCTCCTAGGGGAGGGGCAGGACAGAGAGGTGGCTACACCCATGTCCTTTGTCCAGTTTCGCGCCAGAGCAGGAACCAATTGCTCCCAAAACTGGTTTGAGCTGGACTATGCACAGGGACACCAAATGTGCCCCCAGTGCAGACTTTCTGGCACTCTCAGAGTGCACCCACCCAGCCCCAATACACTAAGCCCTGTCTGGGAGGTGGTCACACCTCTCTGTGACAGGATGCCTATTGTCATGCCTTCCTCTGCTCGAGCTTGGCTCAGCAGCAGGAGAGTAGAATCGTGTCTGTGGCTGTCAGCGTCCATTTTGTGCTGCCCGGGTCGAGAAAGCTGGTACCGGGTAGACCGGTGACCCACAGTAGTGGTTTCAGAAGGGTGGAATCATACCTCCCACACCAGTTACTGGTGTGGAGGTATGATTCCAAGGTGTTTGACACCAAACATGACATGTTTCTAAGCAGCCGTTTTAAAGTTAGCACTTACCTCGAGGTTATAATGCAGCTTAACCTATATGTCTGGCTGCATCACTGACACCCCGGAGAATGGTCTCCGAAGGCTGCAGAGGGGCTCTGCTCATGCAGGGGCACCCTCTCACATAAAACCCAGCACCCTGCCTTCAGGATTGATAAGGCCTGCCATAGGGGTGACTGATAGGTTTTTAAGTGTAGTGATTTAGATAGATATAGTGAACCTATATCTAAGTAAGTGGTGCAAGCACCAGCTTACACAGGCTGCTGTAGCAGACCTGTTGTGTCATTTTGAATGGCCTCTCATGGGTGGCATAATACATGCTTCAGCCCAAGGGAGGCCTCTGGGGTACCTATGCCCTGGGTACATGGTGTACATGGTACTAGGGACTGATAAGGGTACCCCAGTATCCAATCTGGAGTGTACCTACAGTACATACATAGCAATTTAAGGGAGAAAGCAGATAGACTGGGGTCCTGGATGGCAGGATCCCAGTCAGACTAGTCCAAAAACAGTGAGACATCAACAAAAAGTGGGGGTAACCATAAGAAGCAGATCCTACTTTCCTACACTACCCCCCCCCCCAAACGCAAGGACATTAAACTAACCTTGACCAGTTGAGTCTTTATGTTCTTAGTGGAAATATCTGGAGAGTCCATCTGCATTGGCATGGTTACTCCTAGGTCTATGTTCCACTGTATAGTCCATCCCCTGTAGGGAAATGGACCACCTCGAGAGTTTGGGGTTTTCACCTTTCATCTGTTTTAGCCATAAAAGGGGCTTGTGGTCTGTCTGAACAATGAAGTGAGTGCCAAACATGTATGGCCTCAGCTTCTTCAGAGCCCAAACCACAGCAAAGGCTTCCCTCTCTATAGCTGACCAACGTTTCTCTCTGGGGGTCAGCCTTCTGCTTATGAAAGCTACTGGCTGATCCTGACCCTCCTCATTCACTTGTGATAACACAGCCCCTACCCCCAATTCAGATGCATCTGTTTGAACAATGAATTGTTTGGAATAATCAAGACTCTGCAGAATGGGAGCAGTGAACATGGCCTGCTTCAGGTCATCAAATGCCTTTTGACAGCTAACTGTCCACTGAACTTTCTTAGGCATTCTTTTGGAAGTTAAGTCATTCAAAGGGGTCACTATGGAGCCATATCCTTTGACAAACCTCCTGTAGTACCCAGTCAGGCCCAAGAAAGCTCTGACCTGAGTCTGGGTAGTTGGAGCAACCCAATCCATAATGGTTTGGGTTTTGCTATGCAATGGTTGAACCTGGCCTCCACTCACAAGGTGGCCCAGGTACACAACCTTACTCTGCCCTATCGGTCACTTGGTGGCCTTGATAGTGAGGCCTGCTTTCTGCAGGGCCTCCAGAACATTTCTCAGGTGGACCAGGTGATTCTCCCAGGTGGAAACAAAGACAAGATAAGCGGCACTATAGGCTTCCAGACCTGTGAGAACTTTATTCACCAGCCTTTGAAATGTGGCAGGTGCATTCTTCAAGCCAAAAGGCATCACCACAAATTGGTAGTGCCCACTAGGGGTTGAGAATGCTGTTTTTGGTTTAGCCTCCTCAGCTAATCTGATTTGCCAGTAACCAGCTGTCCGGTCAAATGTACTTAAGAATTTGGCAGAGGTCAAAGTGTCAATAAGTTCATCTGCCCTTGGAATTGGATGAGCATCAGTCCTAGTGACTGCATTGAGTCCCCTGTAGTCAACACAGAACCCCATCTCTCTTTTACCACCCTGGGTGTGAGGTTTTGGTACTAAGACTACTGGGCTAGCCCAAGGCTATCTGAGGGCTCAATCACTCCGAGTTCCAACATTTTCTGAACGTCAGTCCTGATACAGTCCCTGACATGGTCAGGTTGCCTGTAAATCTTATTTTTAACAGGCAGACTGTCACCTGTGTCCACCTCATGTGTACACCAGGTAGTCTGACTTGGAGTCAGTGAAAACATGTATCTGCACTGATTGAGGACCTTCCTACAATAAGTCTGTTGCTGTTCAGTGAAGCTGCCTGCCAAGGCTACACCATCAACTGAACCATCATCAGGGTTCTGTGAGAGGAGGTCATGGAGTGGATCACTCTCTTCCTCCTGTCCCTCATCAGTAGCCATGAGCAAGCCCATGTCTGCCCTGTCCACATATGGCTTGAGCCTGTTCACATGGAGCACCCTGTGGGGGCTCCTGGGAGTTCCAAGGTCCGCCAGGTAGGTAACCTCTCCCTTCTGCTCAAGAATGGTATGGGGCCCACTCCACTTGTCTTGGAGAGCTGCTGGGGCCACAGGCTCCAACCCCTCTTCACTTTCTGTCCTGGCTGATACACAGTCAAAACAGCCTTTTGGTCATGCCAGGCCTTTTGCAATTCCTGGCTAGCCTCAAGGTTTTTGGATGCCTTCTTCATGTACTCAGCCATCCTGGAGCAGAGACCAAGTACATAGTCCACTATGTCTTGTTTAGGTGGTTTGAGAGGTAACTCCCATCCCTCCTTAACCAAACATAAGGGACCCCTAACTGGATGTCCAAACAGAAGTTCAAAAGGGCTGTAGCCAACCCCTTCTGAGGAACCTCTCTGTAGGCAAAGAGAAGGCAGGGCAAAAGGATATCCCATCTACGCCTAAGCTTGCCAGGGAGACCTTTTATCACGCCCTTGAGGGTTTTGTTGAATCTCTCAACTAACCCATTGCATTGTGGGTGATAGGGTGTGGTGAATTTGTAATTCACTCCACACTCCTTCCACATAGCAGTAAGATAACCAGACATAAAGTTTGCACCACTGTCTGATACCACCTCCTTAGGGAAACCCACCCTGGAAAAGATTCCCAGGAGTGCCCTGGCCACAGCAGGAGCTGTGGTGGTCCTAAGGGGTATTGCCTCTGGATACCTAGTGGCATGGTCCACCACCACTAGTATGAACCTGTGTCCAGATGCAGTTGGAGGATCCATGGGACCAACAATGTCAATCCCAACCCTCTCAAAGGGAACCCCCACCACAGGTAGTGGTATCAGGGGGGCCTTTGTAGTACCACCTGCCTTACCACTGGCTTGGCAAGTGATACAGGAGCGGCAAAACTCATTTGTGTCTTCTGACATGTGAGGCCAGTGAAAGTGAGGGACAAGCCTGTCCTAGGTCTTGCTTTGGCCTAAGTGTCCTGCTAATGGGATGTCATGTGCCAGTGTTAATAGGAAACCTGTAAACTTCAGAGGTATAGCCAACCTCCTGGTAGCACCAGGCTTGGGGTCTCTCCTCTCTGAATATAGAAGTCCATCATCCCAGTAGATCCTGTGGGACCCACTGGCACTCCCAGCAGCCTCGGCAGCAGCTTGCTGTCTGAGGGGTTCAAGAGAAGGGCAGTTCAGCTGCTCCTGGCTCAGTTCTGCCCAGGAAGGGCCCCCTGTCCCCAAGAACTCAACCTGGTCAGGTTCAAGTTCCTCTGAGACAGTTCCTCTACAGAGACTGAGATCATCTCCCTCAGGAGACTGATCCTCACTCTGAGGCAGGGGGGAAGACACTGCCTTACCCCTACTGCTCCTTCTCTTGGAAGGCACCTGGTCCATCATTTCAGGATCCAGGGCCTGTTCAGTGGAAGACATTTTTGCCTGTGACCTAGTCATGGCAAACACATCTGCAGGGATGCCCAACATTTCTGCATGTGTCCTGAGTTCCACTTCAGCCCAAGCTGAAGTTTCCAAATCATTGCCCAACAAGCATTCCACAGGGAGGTCTGAGCTAACCACAACCTTCTTATGGCCAGTTACCCCTCCCCAGGTGAAATTCACAACTGCCAAGGAATGGTCTGTCCTGACATTGCTAGCATTGGTCACTTGGTACATCTCACCAAGTATGATCTGGTCAGGGCCCACAAGATCTTTTGTCACCATTGTGACACTTGCTCCTGTGTCCGTGTATGCCATGGCCTCCTTACCATTGATTAAAGGCTGTTGTCTGTACTTGCCCAGGTTACTGGGACTGACAAATAAGGAGGCAATATCCATGCCTCCATCACAGACCAAAACAGCCTGAGTTGGAATTCTGATTAGGCCAGAATCCATCTCAGATCCCAAGGTTAACCCCACTATTCCCTTGTTCTGTGTACCACCACTTGAGACTGTGCTAGGGGGGACAGTTGCCTTAGGGGCAGTGGTGGTAGGAGTAGAATCCTTGGCCCTTGGACAATTGGCATCCTTTGTCCAATGGGTCTTCTCTTTACAGATATGACACCAAGGTTTCCTTTTGCCTTTACCCTTGTTAGATTGTGACTCCCCCCCAGATGCAGGTTTTTGGGGCCCTTGTGAAGACTTCTGGTCTTTACCCTTATCCCCGCCCTTATCTGGAGTTTTAGCATCTTGCTTCTTTTGGTCACCACCTTGATGCTGAGTTTTCTGCTTCACCCTGGTTCTGACCCATTTGTCTGCCTTCTTCCCCAATTCTTGGGAAGAGGTCAGATCAGAATCAACCAAGTACTGATGAAACAACTGGTTTTGGCAATTATTAAGGATCTGCTCCCTCATAATTAAATTGTACAATCCTTTAAAATCATTTACTTTACTGCCAAGTAACCAGCCTTCCAGAGCCTTAGTAGCACAATCTACAAAGTCTACCCAGTCCTGAGTCTGTGTCTTCTGGTTGTCTCTGATCTTAATCCTGTATTGTTCAGTAGTTAAGCCAAACCCATCAATGAGAGCACTCTTCAGGACCGAATAATTGTCAGCATCATCTTCTCTAACAGTGAGGATCTTATCTCTACCTTTGTCAGCAAAGGAGAGCCACAAGATAGCTGCCCACTGCTCCTGAGGGACCCTCTGTACCTTACAGGCCCTCTCTAGTGCAGTTATCCATTTGTGGATGTCATCCCCACTCTGGAAGGGAGGGACTATCTTGTTCAGCTTCCTATGATCATGAGTATACTCCTTAACCCTAGGGACACTGTTGCTGCCACCATGGGACTCTAGTCCCAATCCCTTTGTAGCTCTCTGGAGCTCTAGGGATTCCCTGTCTAGGGCCAACTGCTCCTTCTTGAGCCTAAGCTTGATTTTCTCAAGCTCTAGAAGTTGGCACTGTCTATCATAAGAGGATTCCCTCTTAATTGATATGGAAGTCCCTACAGAAGTTCCTGAGTGTCGATATTCTACAGAGGGAGATCTGGATCTCCTAGGTAAACTCTGTACGCTTCGTGGTGGAGTAAAGAGAGGGCCACTGGGGCCTTCTCCCCCACCTAAAGGAAGATGTATGTTGTCCAGGTTAGAATCATTTTAATCCTCCTGGCCAGGGTTTGAGTCCA
This sequence comes from Calotriton arnoldi, assembly GCA_963921515.1. Taxonomy (NCBI): domain Eukaryota; kingdom Metazoa; phylum Chordata; class Amphibia; order Caudata; family Salamandridae; genus Calotriton; species Calotriton arnoldi. The sequence continues at coordinate 943,319 of CAWUFW010000182.1, forward strand.
GGTCAAAGAAGGTTTCACTTCCTGGCCTTTCCTCATTCCCTGCCCCACCCACTCTATCTACCTCATCAGACCCTGGGGTCTTCCTAAGGTCATACAGGAGCAAAATCTCAATGAGACGTTGGGTGTTTGCACCTCTCCCTGTCCTCAACTTCCTAGACACACACGTGGCTTTCAATTCCTGGAATGAGATGCCTTTGTACCTAGTTGGCAGAGAACCACTGGCTTCTCCTCTAGAAGACATACTAGTGTTATGTGGTGTAGGCACCTACCTAACCTAGTGGAGACTAAACTCTCTTGAGTTGGAGAAAGGGTGTGCTAGACCCTTGACTTACCCAACTCCAAGTTCAGTAGAACTTACTTATTCAAATCTTGATTATATGTACCTATAACTTAGTGGTTTTCAGTTAATCACTCAATGAGATTTATCTGGTAAAACAATAGCAAGCTTGAATCTCAACCGCTGCACACCAATCTGAGAAGGTGGCCTGGTATATGCTGTCCACTAATTAAAGTGGGCACCCTGTACCAGTCCACACGACCCTTATGATGTATGAGGTCAAAGATAACCTTTAGAAAGCTATCCTAGTGGTAGCTCTGGAGAGCAGGCTTCAGGCTTAATCTTGAAGGAATGTAAAGCAGCTTGTTTTACCAGAATATCACCTCCTGAATGACCAAATGAAACGAGAACCACACAGTAGTTATATAAAAATAGGTATTTATTAATATAACACTCTCTACTAATCTCTACACGAGATTAGAAAACCAAGCACACAATACTGAATCAATAGAACATTCGTAAGTAGCACAATATACAGCGGGCTCCAGGGGGAGACCGAACCATATACTAAAAGAATGGGATAATAATCACGACTTGACTAGACACAGTGCATAGAGCACGTAGAATCGCTGGGACCCCAAGGAACCACCCAAGGCAGTGACACAGGGAACCCACGGAGGACGGGTGCAGTGACGAAACACGACCGCGTGCACTGTACAACTCTATGGGAAAGTCGCGGTTGAAAAGTTACAGTTTAAGGACACTTCTACCAGGACTTCGAGCAAACCCTTTGGAACATAGGAGGTTCTAGAGCCAACACACCAGTGAGTACCGAGGTACCCGTGTTACCTATCCCAGAGGAGCTGAGTGCATAGGGGTCAAGTGGTGTCGGAAACCTTCGTCGTTTTCAATGGAGAGTTGCGAAGAAGTGCTGCTGCCAGGAAGGCGAAGAGTGTCCGGTGCAATCCAAGCCTGGATTCTAGGTGAGAGGAACCTGAAAGCAGAGGGGACAGAGTCTAGGTCACTTCAGGTGACCAGGGGCTCGGTAGACGAATGCCCACCGATGTTGGGTGCTTCAGGTGCGAAGAAGGGATGCTTGACTCTGCAGCCACGGGGACCAGGAGATGTCGAGGATGACCAGGACCCGGAGGTGAGCTGTCCTACAAAGGATGTCGAGTGCTGAGGGGCCGATGTCAGGCTGGAGCACCAACAAGCCTTGGCAAATGCAACCCACGCAGGAAGGGCAAACAGGTTACGGTGTGGACCAGCAAGGTTCAGGGGACTATCCAAGCAATGGAGAGTCAGGGCACGTCTGGAGCAACCAGGGAAGCCCAAGAACAAACAAGGTGACCCTCACCAGGACCCACAGGCCAACAGACCAGGGATCGCGAGGAGACCTCAAGCGAATTTACAAAGCACCAGCCCACAGAGCACTCAGTGAGTGGAGGTCGGATATCTTCAGTGCAAATGCTGCTCGGGGTCAGGACTACACGGAGTCCAAAGGACAAGCTCGGGGATCGCCAACAAGCATATGCTCTTGCAAATGTACGCGGTGCACAGGGGTTCAAGTTGCACGGTCCCCACGAGGGATACTGGTCTCAGAATCGCTGAGAGGTCAGATCAACCTCAGGGACTTTTGGGAACTGACCTCCTGTATTGCTGAAATCTTTGGAGTCCGCAGGGGCTCTGGAGAAGCAAGCTGGTCAGATGCTCTTAGGTGCCTGCTACTGCAGGGGAGTAACTCCTTTACTCCAAGGGAGATTCTTCAGTCGTGCAATCGTTGTGCAAGCAGTCGAAGTACTTGGTTTCTTCTTAGCAGAATCTTGTCCAGGTAAAATCCTGTAGCCAGGTAACCCACTTTATACCCACGGGAAAGGGTTGGACAGATTCTGGGGACCCTCCTAGGGGAGGGGCAGGACAGAGAGGTGGCTACACCCATGTCCTTTGTCCAGTTTCGCGCCAGAGCAGGAGCCAATGGCTCCCAAAACTGGTTTGAGCTGGACTATGCACAGGGACACCAAATGTGCCCCCAGTGCAGACTTTCTGGCACTCTCAGAGTGCACCCACCCAGCCCCAATACACTAAGCCCTGTCTGGGAGGTGGTCACACCTCCCTGTGACAGGATGCCTATTGTCATGCCTTCCTCTGCTCGAGCTTGGCTCAGCAGCAGGAGAGTAGAATCGTGTCTGTGACTGTCAGCATCCATTTTGTGCTGCCCGGGTCGAGAAAGCTGGTACCGGGTAGACCGGTGACCCACAGTAGTGGTTTCAGAAGGGTGGAATTATACCTCCCACACCAGTTACTGGTGAGGAGGTATGATTCCAAGGTGTTTGACACCAAACATGACATGTTTCTAAGCAGCCGTTTTAAAGTTAGCACTTACCTCGAGGTTATAATGCAACTTAACCTATATGTCTGGCTGCATCACTGACACCCCGGAGAATGGTCTCCGAAGGCTGCAGAGGGGCTCTGCTCATGCAGGGGCACCCTCTCACGTAAAACCCAGCACCCTGCCTTCAGGATTGATAAGGCCTGCCATAGGGGTGACTGATAGGTTTTTAAGTATAGTGATTTAGATAGATATAGTGAACCTATATCTAAGTAAGTGGTGCAAGCACCAGCTTACACAGGCTGCTGTAGCAGACCTGTTGTGTCATTTTGAATGGCCTCTCACGGGTGGCATAATACATGCTTCAGCCCATGGGAGGCCTCTGGGGTACCTATGCCCTGGGTACATGGTGTACATGGTACTAGGGACTGATAAGGGTACCCCAGTATCCAATCTGGAGTGTACCTACAGTACATACATAGCAATTTAAGGGAGAAAGCAGATAGACTGGGGTCCTGGATGGCAGGATCCCAGTCAGACTAGTCCAAAAACAGTGAGACATCAACAAAAAGTGGGGGTAACCATAAGAAGCAGATCCTACTTTCCTACACAACCCCCCAAACCCAAGGACATTAAACTAACCTTGACCAGTTGAGTCTTCATGTTCTTAGTGGAAATATCTGGAGAGTCCATCTGCATTGGCATGGTTACTCCTAGGTCTATGTTCCACTGTATAGTCCATCCCCTGTAGGGAAATGGACCACCTCGAGAGTTTGGGGTTTTCACCCTTCATCTGTTTTAGCCATAAAAGGGGCTTGTGGTCTGTCTGAACAATGAAGTGAGTGCCAAACATGTATGGCCTCAGCTTCTTCAGAGCCCAAACCACAGCAAAGGCTTCCCTCTCTATAGCTGACCAACGTTTCTCTCTGGGGGGTCAGCCTTCTGCTTATGAAAGCTACTGGCTGATCCTGACCCTCCTCATTCACTTGTGATAACACAGCCCCTACCCCCAATTCAGATGCATCTGTTTGAACAATGAATTGTTTGGAATAATCAAGACTCTGCAGAGTGGGAGCAGTGCACATGGCCTGCTTCAGGTCATCAAATGCCTTTTGACAGCTAACTGTCCACTGAACTTTCTTAGGCATTCTTTTGGAAGTTAAGTCATTCAAAGGGGTCACTATGGAGCCATATCCTTTGACAAACCTCCTGTAGTACCCAGTCAGGCCCAAGAAAGCTCTGACCTGAGTCTGGGTAGTTGGAGCAACCCAATCCATAATGGTTTGGGTTTTGCTATGCAATGGTTGAACCTGGCCTCCACTCACAAGGTGGCCCAGGTACACAACCTTACTCTGCCCTATCTGGCACTTGGTGGCCTTGATAGTGAGGCCTGCTTTCTGCAGGGCCTCCAGAACATTTCTCAGGTGGACCAGGTGATTCTCCCAGGTGGAAATAAAGACAAGATAAGCGGCACTATATGCTTCCAGACCTGTGAGAACTTTATTCACCAGCCTTTGAAATGTGGCAGGTGCATTCTTCAAGCCAAAAGGCATCACCACAAATTGGTAGTGCCCACTAGGGGTTGAGAATGCTGTTTTTGGTTTAGCCTCCTCAGCTAATCTGATTTGCCAGTAACCAGCTGTCCGGTCAAATGTACTTAAGAATTTGGCAGAGGTCAAAGTGTCAATAAGTTCATCTGCCCTTGGAATTGGATGAGCATCAGTCCTAGTGACTGCATTGAGTCCCTTGTAGTCAACACAGAACCCCATCTCTCTTTTACCACCCTGGGTGTGAGGTTTTGGTACTAAGACTACTGGGCTAGCCCAAGGCTATCTGAGGGCTCAATCACTCCCAGTTCCAACATTTTCTGAACGTCAGTCCTGATACAGTCCCTGACATGGTCAGGTTGCCTGTAAATCTTATTTTTAACAGGCAGACTGTCACCTGTGTCCACCTCATGTGTACACCAGGTAGTCTGACTTGGAGTCAGTGAAAACATGTATCTGCACTGATTGAGGACCTTCCTACAATAAGTTTGTTGCTGTTCAGTGAAGCTGCCTGCCAAGGCTACACCATCAACTGAACCATCATCAGGGTTCTGTGAGAGGAGGTCATGGAGTGGATCACTCTCTTCCTCCTGTCCCTCATCAGTAGCCATGAGCAAGCCCATGTCTGCCCTGTCCACATATGGCTTGAGCCTGTTCACATGGAGCACCCTGTGGGGGCTCCTGGGAGTTCCAAGGTCCGCCAGGTAGGTAACCTCTCCCTTCTGCTCAAGAATGGTATGGGGCCCACTCCACTTGTCTTGGAGAGCTGCTGGGGCCACAGGCTCCAACACCCACACCTTCTGTCCTGGCTGATACACAGTCAAAACAGCCTTTTGGTCATGCCAGGCCTTTTGCAATTCCTGGCTAGCCTCAAGGTTTTTGGATGCCTTCTTCATGTACTCAGCCATCCTGGAGCAGAGACCAAGTACATAGTCCACTATGTCTTGTTTAGGTGGTTTGAGAGGTAACTCCCATCCCTCCTTAACCAAACATAAGGGACCCCTAACTGGATGTCCAAACAGAAGTTCAAAAGGGCTGTAGCCAACCCCCTTCTGAGGAACCTCTCTGTAGGCAAAGAGAAGGCAGAGCAAAAGGATATCCCATCTACGCCTAAGCTTGCCAGGGAGACCTTTTATCATGCCCTTGAGGGTTTTGTTGAATCTCTCAACTAACCCATTGCATTGTGGGTGATAGGGTGTGGTGAATTTGTAATTCACTCCACACTCCTTCCACATAGCAGTAAGATAACCAGACATAAAGTTTGCACCACTGTCTGATACCACCTCCTTAGGGAAACCCACCCTGGAAAAGATTCCCAGGAGGGCCCTGGCCACAGCAGGAGCTGTGGTGGTACTAAGGGGTATTGCCTCTGGATACCTAGTGGCATGGTCCACCACCACTAGTATGAACCTGTGTCCAGATGCAGTTGGAGGATCCATGGGACCAACAATGTCAATCCCAACCCTCTCAAAGGGAACCCCCACCACAGGTAGTGGTATCAGGGGGCCTTTGTAGTACCACCTGCCTTACCACTGGCTTGGCAAGTGATACAGGAGCGGCAAAACTCCTTTGTGTCTTCTGACATGTGAGGCCAGTGAAAGTGAGGGACAAGCCTGTCCTAGGTCTTGCTTTGGCCTAAGTGTCCTGCTAATGGGATGTCATGTGCCAGTGTTAATAGGAAACCTGTAAACTTCAGAGGTATAGCCAACCTCCTGGTAGCACCAGGCTTGTGTTCTCTCCTCTCTGAATATAGAAGTCCATCATCCCAGTAGATCCTGTGGGACCCACTGGCACTCCCAGCAGCCTCGGCAGCAGCTTGCTGTCTGAGGGGTTCAAGAGAAGGGCAGTTCAGCTGCTCCTGGCTCAGTTCTGCCCAGGAAGGGCCCCTGTCCCCAAGAACTCAACCTGGTCAGGTTCAAGTTCCTCTGAGACAGTTCCTCCACAGAGACTGAGATCATCTCCCTCAGGAGACTGATCCTCACTCTGAGGCAGGGGGAAGACACTGCCTTACCCCTACTGCTCCTTCTCTTGGAAGGCACCTGGTCCATCATTTCAGGATCCAGGGCCTGTTCAGTGGAAGACATTTTTGCCTGTGACCTAGTCATGGCAAACACATCTGCAGGGATGCCCAACATTTCTGCATGTGTCCTGAGTTCCACTTCAGCCCAAGCTGAAGTTTCCAAATCATTGCCCAACAAGCATTCCACAGGGAGGTCTGAGCTAACCACAACCTTCTTATGGCCAGTTACCCCTCCCCAGGTGAAATTCACAACTGCCAAGGAATGGTCTGTCCTGACATTGCTAGCATTGGTCACTTGGTACATCTCACCAAGTATGATCTGGTCAGGGCCCACAAGATCTTTTGTCACCATTGTGACACTTGCTCCTGTGTCCGTGTATGCCATGGCCTCCTTACCATTGATTAAAGGCTGTTGTCTGTACTTGCCCAGGTTACTGGGACTGACAAATAAGGAGGCAATATCCATGCCTCCATCACAGACCAAAACAGCCTGAGTTGGAATTCTGACTAGGCCAGAATCCATCTCAGATCCCAAGGTTAACCCCACTATTCCCTTGTTCTGTGTACCACCACTTGAGACTGTGCTAGGGGGGACAGTTGCCTTAGGGGCAGTGGTGGTAGGAGTAGAATCCTTGGCCCTTGGACAATTGGCATCCTTTGTCCAATGGGTCTTCTCTTTACAGATATGACACCAAGGTTTCCTTTTGCCTTTACCCTTGTTAGATTGTGACTCCCCCCCAGATGCAGGTTTTTGGGGCCCTTGTGAAGATTTCTGGTCTTTACCCTTATCCCCGCCCTTATCTGGAGTTTTAGCATCTTGCTTCTTTTGGTCACCACCTTGATGCTGAGTTTTCTGCCTCACCCTGGTTCTGACCCATTTGTCTGCCTTCTTCCCCAATTCTTGGGAAGAGGTCAGATGAGAATCAACCAAGTACTGATGCAACAACTGGTTTTGGCAATTATTAAGGATCTGCTCCCTCATAATTAAATTGTACAATCCTTTAAAATCATTTACTTTACCGCCAAGTAACCAGCCTTCCAGAGCCTTAGTAGCACAATCTACAAAGTCTACCCAGTCCTGAGTCTGTGTCTTCTGGTTGTCTCTGATCTTAATCCTGTATTGTTCAGTAGTTAAGCCAAACCCATCAATGAGAGCACTCTTCAGGACCGAATAATTGTCAGCATCATCTTCTCTAACAGTGAGGATCTTATCTCTACCTTTGTCAGCAAAGGAGAGCCACAAGATAGCTGCCCACTGCTTCTGAGGGACCCTCTGTACCTTACAGGCCCTCTCTAGTGCAGTTATCCATTTGTGGATGTCATCCCCACTCTGGAAGGGAGGGACTATCTTGTTCAGCTTCCTATGATCATGAGTATACTCCTTAACCCTAGGGACACTGTTGCTGCCACCATGGGACTCTAGTCCCAATCCCTTTGTAGCTCTCTGGAGCTCTAGGGATTCCCTGTCTAGGGCCAACTGCTCCTTCTTGAGCCTAAGCTTGATTTTCTCAAGCTCTAGAAGTTGGCACTGTCTATCATAAGAGGATTCCCTCTTAATTGATATGGAAGTCCCTACAGAAGTTCCTGAGTGTCGATATTCTACAGAGGGAGATCTGGATCTCCTAGGTAAACTCTGTACGCTTCGTGGTGGAGTAAAGAGAGGGCCACTGGGGCCTTCTCCCCCACCTAAAGGAAGATGTATGTTGTCCAGGTTAGAATCATTTTGATCCTCCTGGCCAGGGTTTGAGTCCAGGTCAAAGAAGGTTTCACTTCCTGGCCTTTCCTCATTCCCTGCCCCACCCACTCTATCTACCTCATCAGACCCTGGGGTCTTCCTAAGGTCATCCAAGAGCAAAATCTCAATGAGACGTTGGGTGTTTGCACCTCTCCCTGTCCTCAACTTCCTAGACACACACGTGGCTTTCAATTCCTGGAATGAGATGCCTTTGTACCTAGTTGGCAGAGAACCACTGGCTTCTCCTCTAGAAGACATACTAGTGTTATGTGGTGTAGGCACCTACCTAACCTAGTGGAGACTAAACTCTCTTGAGTTGGAGAAAGGGTGTGCTAGACCCTTGACTTACCCAACTCCAAGTTCAGTAGAACTTACTTATTCAAATCTTGATTATATGTACCTATAACTTAGTGGTTTTCAGTTAATCACTCAATGAGATTTATCTGGTAAAACAATAGCAAGCTTGAATCTCAACCGCTGCACACCAATCTGAGAAGGTGGCCTGGTATATGCTGTCCACTAATTAAAGTGGGCACCCTGTACCAGTCCACACGACCCTTATGATGTATGAGGTCAAAGATAACCTTTAGAAAGCTATCCTAGTGGTAGCTCTGGAGAGCAGGCTTCAGGCTTAATCTTGAAGGAATGTAAAGCAGCTTGTTTTACCAGAATATCACCTCCTGAATGACCAAATGAAACGAGAACCACACAGTAGTTATATAAAAATAGGTATTTATTAATATAACACTCTCTACTAATCTCTACACGAGATTAGAAAACCAAGCACACAATACTGAATCAATAGAACATTCGTAAGTAGCACAATATACAGCGGGCTCCAGGGGGAGACCGAACCATATACTAAAAGAATGGGATAATAATCACGACTTGACTAGACACAGTGCATAGAGCACGTAGAATCGCTGGGACCCCAAGGAACCACCCAAGGCAGTGACACAGGGAACCCACGGAGGACGGGTGCAGTGACGAAACACGGCCGCGTGCTCTGTACAACTCTATGGGAAAGTCGCGGTTAAAAAGTTACAGTTTAAGGACACTTCTACCAGGACTTCGAGCAAACCCTTTGGAACATAGGAGGTTCTAGAGCCAACACACCAGTGAGTACCGAGGTACCCGTGTTACCTATCCCAGAGGAGCTGAGTGCATAGGGGTCAAGTGGTGTCGGAAACCTTCGTCGTTTTCAATGGAGAGTTGCGAAGAAGTGCTGCTGCCAGGAAGGCGAAGAGTGTCCGGTGCAATCCAAGCCTGGATTCTAGGTGAGAGGAACCTGAAAGCAGAGGGGACAGAGTCTAGGTCACTTCAGGTGACCAGGGGCTCGGTAGACGAATGCCCACCGATGTTGGGTGCTTCAGGTGCGAAGAAGGGATGCTTGACTCTGCAGCCACGGGGACCAGGAGATGTCGAGGATGACCAGGACCCGGAGGTGAGCTGTCCTACAAAGGATGTCGAGTGCTGAGGGGCCGATGTCAGGCTGGAGCACCAACAAGCCTTGGCAAATGCAACCCACGCAGGAAGGGCAAACAGGTTACGGTGTGGACCAGCAAGGTTCAGGGGACTATCCAAGCAATGGAGAGTCAGGGCACGTCTGGAGCAACCAGGGAAGCCCAAGAACAAACAAGGTGACCCTCACCAGGACCCACAGGCCAACAGACCAGGGATCGCGAGGAGACCTCAAGCGAATTTACAAAGCACCAGCCCACAGAGCACTCAGTGAGTGGAGGTCGGATATCTTCAGTGCAAATGCTGCTCGGGGTCAGGACTACACGGAGTCCAAAGGACAAGCTCGGGGATCGCCAACAAGCATATGCTCTTGCAAATGTACGCGGTGCACAGGGGTTCAAGTTGCACGGTCCCCACGAGGGATACTGGTCTCAGAATCGCTGAGAGGTCAGATCAACCTCAGGGACTTTTGGGAACTGACCTCCTGTATTGCTGAAATCTTTGGAGTCCGCAGGGGCTCTGGAGAAGCAAGCTGGTCAGATGCTCTTAGGTGCCTGCTACTGCAGGGGAGTAACTCCTTTACTCCAAGGGAGATTCTTCAGTCGTGCAATCGTTGTGCAAGCAGTCGAAGTACTTGGTTTCTTCTTAGCAGAATCTTGTCCAGGTAAAATCCTGTAGCCAGGTAACCCACTTTATACCCACGGGAAAGGGTTGGACAGATTCTGGGGACCCTCCTAGGGGAGGGGCAGGACAGAGAGGTGGCTACACCCATGTCCTTTGTCCAGTTTCGCGCCAGAGCAGGAGCCAATGGCTCCCAAAACTGGTTTGAGCTGGACTATGCACAGGGACACCAAATGTGCCCCCAGTGCAGACTTTCTGGCACTCTCAGAGTGCACCCACCCAGCCCCAATACACTAAGCCCTGTCTGGGAGGTGGTCACACCTCCCTGTGACAGGATGCCTATTGTCATGCCTTCCTCTGCTCGAGCTTGGCTCAGCAGCAGGAGAGTAGAATCGTGTCTGTGACTGTCAGCATCCATTTTGTGCTGCCCGGGTCGAGAAAGCTGGTACCGGGTAGACCGGTGACCCACAGTAGTGGTTTCAGAAGGGTGGAATTATACCTCCCACACCAGTTACTGGTGAGGAGGTATGATTCCAAGGTGTTTGACACCAAACATGACATGTTTCTAAGCAGCCGTTTTAAAGTTAGCACTTACCTCGAGGTTATAATGCAACTTAACCTATATGTCTGGCTGCATCACTGACACCCCGGAGAATGGTCTCCGAAGGCTGCAGAGGGGCTCTGCTCATGCAGGGGCACCCTCTCACGTAAAACCCAGCACCCTGCCTTCAGGATTGATAAGGCCTGCCATAGGGGTGACTGATAGGTTTTTAAGTGTAGTGATTTAGATAGATATAGTGAACCTATATCTAAGTAAGTGGTGCAAGCACCAGCTTACACAGGCTGCTGTAGCAGACCTGTTGTGTCATTTTGAATGGCCTCTCACGGGTGGCATAATACATGCTTCAGCCCAAGGGAGGCCTCTGGGGTACCTATGCCCTGGGTACATGGTGTACATGGTACTAGGGACTGATAAGGGTACCCCAGTATCCAATCTGGAGTGTACCTACAGTACATACATAGCAATTTAAGGGAGAAAGCAGATAGACTGGGGTCCTGGATGGCAGGATCCCAGTCAGACTAGTCCAAAAACAGTGAGACATCAACAAAAAGTGGGGGTAACCATAAGAAGCAGATCCTACTTTCCTACACAACCCCCCCCAAACCCAAGGACATTAAACTAACCTTGACCAGTTGAGTCTTCATGTTCTTAGTGGAAATATCTGGAGAGTCCATCTGCATTGGCATGGTTACTCCTAGGTCTATGTTCCACTGTATAGTCCATCCCCTGTAGGGAAATGGACCACCTCGAGAGTTTGGGGTTTTCACCCTTCATCTGTTTTAGCCATAAAAGGGGCTTGTGGTCTGTCTGAACAATGAAGTGAGTGCCAAACATGTATGGCCTCAGCTTCTTCAGAGCCCAAACCACAGCAAAGGCTTCCTCTCTATAGCTGACCAACGTTTCTCTCTGGGGGTCAGCCTTCTGCTTATGAAAGCTACTGGCTGATCCTGACCCTCCTCATTCACTTGTGATAACACAGCCCCTACCCCCAATTCAGATGCATCTGTTTGAACAATGAATTGTTTGGAATAATCAAGACTCTGCAGAGTGGGAGCAGTGCACATGGCCTGCTTCAGGTCATCAAATGCCTTTTGACAGCTAACTGTCCACTGAACTTTCTTAGGCATTCTTTTGGAAGTTAAGTCATTCAAAGGGGTCACTATGGAGCCATATCCTTTGACAAACCTCCTGTAGTACCCAGTCAGGCCCAAGAAAGCTCTGACCTGAGTCTGGGTAGTTGGAGCAACCCAATCCATAATGGTTTGGGTTTTGCTATGCAATGGTTGAACCTGGCCTCCACTCACAAGGTGGCCCAGGTACACAACCTTACTCTGCCCTATCTGGCACTTGGTGGCCTTGATAGTGAGGCCTGCTTTCTGCAGGGCCTCCAGAACATTTCTCAGGTGGACCAGGTGATTCTCCCAGGTGGAAATAAAGACAAGATAAGCGGCACTATATGCTTCCAGACCTGTGAGAACTTTATTCACCAGCCTTTGAAATGTGGCAGGTGCATTCTTCAAGCCAAAAGGCATCACCACAAATTGGTAGTGCCCACTAGGGGTTGAGAATGCTGTTTTTGGTTTAGCCTCCTCAGCTAATCTGATTTGCCAGTAACCAGCTGTCCGGTCAAATGTACTTAAGAATTTGGCAGAGGTCAAAGTGTCAATAAGTTCATCTGCCCTTGGAATTGGATGAGCATCAGTCCTAGTGACTGCATTGAGTCCCTTGTAGTCAACACAGAACCCCATCTCTCTTTTACCACCCTGGGTGTGAGGTTTTGGTACTAAGACTACTGGGCTAGCCCAAGGCTATCTGAGGGCTCAATCACTCCCAGTTCCAACATTTTCTGAACGTCAGTCCTGATACAGTCCCTGACATGGTCAGGTTGCCTGTAAATCTTATTTTTAACAGGCAGACTGTCACCTGTGTCCACCTCATGTGTACACTCAGGTAGTCTGACTTGGAGTCAGTGAAAACATGTATCTGCACTGATTGAGGACCTTCCTACAATAAGTTTGTTGCTGTTCAGTGAAGCTGCCTGCCAAGGCTACACCATCAACTGAACCATCATCAGGGTTCTGTGAGAGGAGGTCATGGAGTGGATCACTCTCTTCCTCCTGTCCCTCATCAGTAGCCATGAGCAAGCCCATGTCTGCCCTGTCCACATATGGCTTGAGCCTGTTCACATGGAGCACCCTGTGGGGGCTCCTGGGAGTTCCAAGGTCCGCCAGGTAGGTAACCTCTCCCTTCTGCTCAAGAATGGTATGGGGCCCACTCCACTTGTCTTGGAGAGCTGCTGGGGCCACAGGCTCCAACACCCACACCTTCTGTCCTGGCTGATACACAGTCAAAACAGCCTTTTGGTCATGCCAGGCCTTTTGCAATTCCTGGCTAGCCTCAAGGTTTTTGGATGCCTTCTTCATGTACTCAGCCATCCTGGAGCAGAGACCAAGTACATAGTCCACTATGTCTTGTTTAGGTGGTTTGAGAGGTAACTCCCATCCCTCCTTAACCAAACATAAGGGACCCCTAACTGGATGTCCAAACAGAAGTTCAAAAGGGCTGTAGCCAACCCCCTTCTGAGGAACCTCTCTGTAGGCAAAGAGAAGGCAGGGCAAAAGGATATCCCATCTACGCCTAAGCTTGCCAGGGAGACCTTTTATCATGCCCTTGAGGGTTTTGTTGAATCTCTCAACTAACCCATTGCATTGTGGGTGATAGGGTGTGGTGAATTTGTAATTCACTCCACACTCCTTCCACATAGCAGTAAGATAACCAGACATAAAGTTTGCACCACTGTCTGATACCACCTCCTTAGGGAAACCCACCCTGGAAAAGATTCCCAGGAGGGCTCTGGCCACAGCAGGAGCTGTGGTGGTACTAAGGGGTATTGCCTCTGGATACCTAGTGGCATGGTCCACCACCACTAGTATGAACCTGTGTCCAGATGCAGTTGGAGGATCCATGGGACCAACAATGTCAATCCCAACCCTCTCAAAGGGAACCCCCACCACAGGTAGTGGTATCAGGGGGCCTTTGTAGTACCACCTGCCTTACCACTGGCTTGGCAAGTGATACAGGAGCGGCAAAACTCCTTTGTGTCTTCTGACATGTGAGGCCAGTGAAAGTGAGGGACAAGCCTGTCCTAGGTCTTGCTTTGGCCTAAGTGTCCTGCTAATGGGATGTCATGTGCCAGTGTTAATAGGAAACCTGTAAACTTCAGAGGTATAGCCAACCTCCTGGTAGCACCAGGCTTGTGTTCTCTCCTCTCTGAATATAGAAGTCCATCATCCCAGTAGATCCTGTGGGACCCACTGGCACTCCCAGCAGCCTCGGCAGCAGCTTGCTGTCTGAGGGGTTCAAGAGAAGGGCAGTTCAGCTGCTCCTGGCTCAGTTCTGCCCAGGAAGGGCCCCTGTCCCCAAGAACTCAACCTGGTCAGGTTCAAGTTCCTCTGAGACAGTTCCTCCACAGAGACTGAGATCATCTCCCTCAGGAGACTGATCCTCACTCTGAGGCAGGGGGAAGACACTGCCTTACCCCTACTGCTCCTTCTCTTGGAAGGCACCTGGTCCATCATTTCAGGATCCAGGGCCTGTTCAGTGGAAGACATTTTTGCCTGTGACCTAGTCATGGCAAACACATCTGCAGGGATGCCCAACATTTCTGCATGTGTCCTGAGTTCCACTTCAGCCCAAGCTGAAGTTTCCAAATCATTGCCCAACAAGCATTCCACAGGGAGGTCTGAGCTAACCACAACCTTCTTATGGCCAGTTACCCCTCCCCAGGTGAAATTCACAACTGCCAAGGAATGGTCTGTCCTGACATTGCTAGCATTGGTCACTTGGTACATCTCACCAAGTATGATCTGGTCAGGGCCCACAAGATCTTTTGTCACCATTGTGACACTTGCTCCTGTGTCCGTGTATGCCATGGCCTCCTTACCATTGATTAAAGGCTGTTGTCTGTACTTGCCCAGGTTACTGGGACTGACAAATAAGGAGGCAATATCCATGCCTCCATCACAGACCAAAACAGCCTGAGTTGGAATTCTGACTAGGCCAGAATCCATCTCAGATCCCAAGGTTAACCCCACTATTCCCTTGTTCTGTGTACCACCACTTGAGACTGTGCTAGGGGGACAGTTGCCTTAGGGGCAGTGGTGGTAGGAGTAGAATCCTTGGCCCTTGGACAATTGGCATCCTTTGTCCAATGGGTCTTCTCTTTACAGATATGACACCAAGGTTTCCTTTGCCTTTACCCTTGTTAGATTGTGACTCCCCCCAGATGCAGGTTTTTGGGGCCCTTGTGAAGATTTCTGGTCTTTACCCTTATCCCCGCCCTTATCTGGAGTTTTAGCATCTTGCTTCTTTTGGTCACCACCTTGATGCTGAGTTTTCTGCCTCACCCTGGTTCTGACCCATTTGTCTGCCTTCTTCCCCAATTCTTGGGAAGAGGTCAGATGAGAATCAACCAAGTACTGATGCAACAACTGGTTTTGGCAATTATTAAGGATCTGCTCCCTCATAATTAAATTGTACAATCCTTTAAAATCATTTACTTTACCGCCAAGTAACCAGCCTTCCAGAGCCTTAGTAGCACAATCTACAAAGTCTACCCAGTCCTGAGTCTGTGTCTTCTGGTTGTCTCTGATCTTAATCCTGTATTGTTCAGTAGTTAAGCCAAACCCATCAATGAGAGCACTCTTCAGGACCGAATAATTGTCAGCATCATCTTCTCTAACAGTGAGGATCTTATCTCTACCTTTGTCAGCAAAGGAGAGCCACAAGATAGCTGCCCACTGCTTCTGAGGGACCCTCTGTACCTTACAGGCCCTCTCTAGTGCAGTTATCCATTTGTGGATGTCATCCCCACTCTGGAAGGGAGGGACTATCTTGTTCAGCTTCCTATGATCATGAGTATACTCCTTAACCCTAGGGACACTGTTGCTGCCACCATGGGACTCTAGTCCCAATCCCTTTGTAGCTCTCTGGAGCTCTAGGGATTCCCTGTCTAGGGCCAACTGCTCCTTCTTGAGCCTAAGCTTGATTTTCTCAAGCTCTAGAAGTTGGCACTGTCTATCATAAGAGGATTCCCTCTTAATTGATATGGAAGTCCCTACAGAAGTTCCTGAGTGTCGAGTATTCTACAGAGGGAGATCTGGATCTCCTAGGTAAACTCTGTACGCTTCGTGGTGGAGTAAAGAGAGGGCCACTGGGGCCTTCTCCCCCACCTAAAGGAAGATGTATGTTGTCCAGGTTAGAATCATTTTGATCCTCCTGGCCAGGGTTTGAGTCCAGGTCAAAGAAGGTTTCACTTCCTGGCCTTTCCTCATTCCCTGCCCCACCCACTCTATCTACCTCATCAGACCCTGGGGTCTTCCTAAGGTCATCCAAGAGCAAAATCTCAATGAGACGTTGGGTGTTTGCACCTCTCCCTGTCCTCAACTTCCTAGACACACACGTGGCTTTCAATTCCTGGAATGAGATGCCTTTGTACCTAGTTGGCAGAGAACCACTGGCTTCTCCTCTAGAAGACATACTAGTGTTATGTGGTGTAGGCACCTACCTAACCTAGTGGAGACTAAACTCTCTTGAGTTGGAGAAAGGGTGTGCTAGACCCTTGACTTACCCAACTCCAAGTTCAGTAGAACTTACTTATTCAAATCTTGATTATATGTACCTATAACTTAGTGGTTTTCAGTTAATCACTCAATGAGATTTATCTGGTAAAACAATAGCAAGCTTGAATCTCAACCGCTGCACACCAATCTGAGAAGGTGGCCTGGTATATGCTGTCCACTAATTAAAGTGGGCACCCTGTACCAGTCCACAAGACCCTTATGATGTATGAGGTCAAAGATAACCTTTAGAAAGCTATCCTAGTGGTAGCTCTGGAGAGCAGGCTTCAGGCTTAATCTTGAAGGAATGTAAAGCAGCTTCTTTTACCAGAATATCACCTCCTGAATGACCAAATGAAAGGAGAACCACACAGTAGTTATATAAAAATAGGTATTTATTAATATAACACTCTCTACTAATCTCTACACGAGATTAGAAAACCAAGCACACAATACTGAATCAATAGAACATTCGTAAGTAGCACAATATACAGCGGGCTCCAGGGGGAGACCGAACCATATACTAAAAGAATGGGATAATAATCACGACTTGACTAGACACAGTGCCTAGAGCACGTAGAATCGCTGGGACCCCAAGGAACCACCCAAGGCAGTGACACAGGGAACCCACGGAGGACGGGTGCAGTGAGGAAACACGACCGCGTGCTTTGTACAACTCTATGGGAAAGTCGCGGTTGAATAGTTACAGTTTAAGGACACTTCTAAGAGGACTTCGAGCAAACCCTTTGGAACATAGGAGGTTCTAAAGCCAACACACCAGTGAGTACCGAGGTACCCGTGTTACCTATCCCAGAGGAGCCGGGTGCATAGGAGTCAAGTGGTGTCGGAAACCTTTGTCGTTTTCAATGGAGAGTTGCGAAGAAGTGCTGCTGCCAGGAAGGCGAAGAGTGTCCGGTGGAATCCAAGCCTGGATTCTAGGTGAGAGGAACCTGAAAGCAGAGGGATCAGAGTCTGGGTCACTTCAGGTGACCAGGGGCTCGGTAGACGAATGCCCACCGATGTTGGGTGCTTCAGGTGCGAAGAAGTGATGCTTGACTCTGCAGCCTCGGGGACCAGGAGATGTAGAGGACAACCAGGACCTGGAAGTGAGCTGTCCCATGAAGGATGTCGAGTGCTGAGGGGTCGATGTCCAGCTGGAGCACCAACAAGCCTTGGCAAATGCAACCCATGCAGGAAGGGCAAACAGGTTACGGTGTGGACCAGCAAGGTTCAGGGGACTATCCACGCAATGGGGAGTCAGGGCACATCTGGAGCAACCAGGAAAGCCCAAGAACAAACAAGGTGACCCTCGCCAGGACCCACAGGCCAACGGACCAGGGATCGTGAGGTGGACCTCAAGCGAATTTACAAAGCACCAGCCCACAGAGCACTCGGTGAGTGGAGGTCAGATATCTTCAGTGCAAATGCTGCTCGGGGTTAGGACTACACGGAGTCCAAAGCACAAGCTCGGGGATCGCCAACAAGCATACGCTGTTGCAAATGTACGCGGTGGACAGGGGTTCGAGTTGCACGGTCCCCACGAGGGATACTGGTCTCAGAATCGCTGAGAGGTCAGATCAACCTCAGGGACCTTTGGGAACCGACCTCCTGTTTTGCTGAAATCTTTGGAGTCCGCAGGAGCTCTGGAGAAGCAAGCCGGTCAGATGCTCTTAGGTGCCTGCTACTGCAGGGGAGTAACTCCTTTACTCCAAGGGAGATTCTTCAGTCGGGCAATCGTTGTGCAAGCAGTCAAAGTACTTGGTTTCTTCTTAGCAGAATCTTGTCCAGGTAAAATCCTGTAGCCAGGTAACCCACTTTATACCCACGGGAAAGGGTTGGACAGATTCTGGGGACCCTCCTAGGGGAGGGGCAGGACAGAGGGATGGCTACACCCATGTCCTTTGTCCAGTTTCACGCCAGAGCAGGAGCCAATGGCTCCCAGAACTGGTTTGAGCTGGACTATGCACAGGGACACCAAATGTGCCCCCAGTGCAGACTTTCTGGCACTCTCAGAGTGCACCCACCCACCCCAATACACTAAACCCTGTCTGGGAGGTGGTCACACCTCCCTGTGACAGGATGCCTATTGTCATGCCTTCCTCTGCTCGAGCTTGACTCAGCAGCAGGAGAGCAGAATCGTGTCTGTGGCTGGCAGCATCCATTTTGTGCTGCCCGGGTCGAGAAAGCTGGTACCTGGTAGACCGGTGACCCACAGTAGTGGTTTCAGAAGGGTGGAATCATACCTCCCACACCAGTTACTGGTGTGGAGGTATGATTCCAAGGTGTTTGACACCAAACACGACAGGTTTCTAAGCAGCCGTTTTAAAGTTAGCATTTACCGTGAGGTTATAATGCAACTTAACCTATATGTCTGGCTGCATCACTGACACCCCGGAGAATGGTCTCCGAAGGCTGCAGAGGGGCTCTGCTCATGCAGGGGCACCCTCTCATGTAAAACCCGGCACCCTGCCTTCAGGATTGATAAGGCCTGCCATAGGGGTGACTGATAGGTTTTTAAGTGTAGTGATTTAGATAGATATAGTGAACCTATATCTAAGTAAGTGGTGCAAGCACCAGCTTACACAGGCTGCTGTAGCAGACCTGTTGTGTCATTTTGAATGGCCTCTCATGGGTGGCATAATACATGCTTCAGCCCATGGGAGGCCTCTGGGGTACCTATGCCCTGGGTACATGGTGTACCATATACTAGGGACTGATAAGGGTACCCCAGTATCCAATCTGGAATGTACCTACAGTACATACATAGCAATTTAAGGGAGAAAGCAGATAGACTGGGGTCCTGGATGGCAGGATCCCAGTCAGACTAGTCCAAAAACAGTGAGACATCAGCAAAAAATGGGGGTAACCATAAGAAGCAGATCCTACTTTCCTACAGCCTGCATGGCAGGCCTGGCTTTAAAATTACACCAAACACCACCGCAGTGCACACTTAAGTGTATTAAGTCCACTAGGGTCTCTAAACCTACATGCCCTACCATATACTAGGAACTTACAGGTAGGCTGTCTTGGCCAACTAGATTTATACCAATTACCATATACTTTTAAGGACAGAGCACTGGCCCTGGGCTTGGTTACCAGAGCACAGGGCACTTTCAGAGTCAGTAACCACCAGACTCAGTCAGAAAATGGGGGTGATCAGGGTAAAAAGAATGACATTCCTACAGTGAGTGTGTGTCATTAAAAGTTCAGAAGTAGTTTAAAGTTTGGTATTATGAGGATCTTCGGGCTTCAGGTGAAGCATGGTTGACTTAACGAGTTGAAAGCATTCTAGGGAAATCCAAGGAATGGTATTTCTTCTTTAGACAACCAGATTGACATCCACCAAAGATGCAGAGAAGGTTCTTGCATCCATTTGAGCCACTGGATATCCTTCACAAAATAAACAAATAGGCCTGGAACATAGTCAAGAAGCTGCTATCAAGAGCTGAATACAAATTGCTGGGTCGGAATAGCATATGAGCTGGAACTCTTTGAAGGGCTCTCTATCAGACTTAACTAAACTTCCAAATTGTCGTTCTTACTATGGAAACATCAATAGCCCCATTGGCTAGTGCAGGGTCACAGGGGGGCATTCCATCCCTTCTAACTTCTGAATTGGACTACTGAAATCGGTACTTCAAGGTATCAAATTAATCGTGGCAGTAAACCCGACTTGATGCCCAAGTCGAATTTAATATCACTAGTGAGGAAAAGCTACTTTTAGAAAGTTGCCCTTCTGTTGCCCAGTTTTTCACAGTTGCTGGCCACCAGAGAGCCTTCTGCCCTCCTGGGTAGATGTGCCAACGACTCCCAGGCATAGGAACAATAGAGGCCGCCCACAGCGGCAGATGTTACCTCCCACTTGCAGGAAGCCACAGAGGGTGTTGGCCCAAAAGGCGAGCTTCAAAGGGGAAGTCACCTTTGGTGTCAAATGGTTAACACACTCGGGGAGGGCTTACCCCTTTGTTCAGGCAGACCGGCTGGCAGCAGGAACAGAGAGGGGGAACCATCAGTCAAACCATTTTTTCTGTGAGTGGGTAGTCCACAGGTAGCTACACCTCTAGGGTGGGCTAACAAGCTCTTCACAACCACGTAAGAGTTCAGACATCTTGAGAATGGGCTGAAAAGTGCACTCTGGGATTGCTAGATGCCACACATAGCTGGATGTCTTCACATGGCAAGAGGAACCCAGGTAGCCCATTGGCCAGTGACCACATCATTCCCCAGGGCACTTTCTGGGCATAAATATGGCACCCCTGACATTTTGAACTTTAGATCACATCTGGACTGGAGAGAAGACCAAAGAAGGACTGCCCTGCTGCCCTGTGGACCTGGCAAGAGAGTTTGGACCAACCGTTGGACTGCACCTGCTGCTTCTTGGGCTAGTGAAGAGAGGACTGTGCCTGTTGTACCTGGCTGTGTAGAAAAGTTGCTCCAGAACCCCAGACCGAAGTAGTGACTCCAAGGGTCACGTTGCTGACCTCTCGTTCCAGCACAAGGACCATAAAAGCTGGAGTAGCTTGTTCTGGCTCGTTAGTAGCCATGTTTACGGAATCACCGCTGACGTGCACATAAAAAGACCTCCACCCAAGCCTCAAAAGTTACACCTCTGTCTGCCGGATCCAGGAGAGTTGCCAGAGTGTGGTTTGGTTGCCCAAGATGGACACTAGCCCTCGCCAAAGGAAACTGCTGGACTCACTGTGTTCGGAGGTCAGTAGCCCAGTTGCTGCTGGACTTCTACTGACCCAAAGAAGATTTCGAGAGACACTGAGTCCTGTGACCAAAGTCATTCCACCTTACCCGTGGATCAAGGAATAACCACAAGGAGACCCCCGTCAACCGCACAGTATTCAGAGCATGTTTCAGCATCCTCTATCCTCAGCATCAGAACTACTCTATTAAAGTCCATAGCAGTTTTGATGTAAAGTGTGGAACTTGACTTGAGACGGCTATGGTGAACAGGTAACTTTTCCAAATATTCCTTACTGGCCTCCCGCCTGTTGGAAATAGTCATACCGTCCAGGATGGAGTAATCAAACACAACTCTTCCAAAATTTTAAATGTTTTCAAACATTATGGTTACTAATGCTTGTTTGCTCTATGGACTATAAACCTGAGATTTACATTTTCTCTAAAAATCTATATCTCCGAAACCATCTAGTGGATTTTGCTCATCTTGGTGTCTAAACATTCAGGAAAATATAATCAATTTTTATAAATTAGTGTTGGATGTCTTTCATGTTGTGTGACTTTCTTATTCTGTTGTTTGGTGCTTCTAAATGCTTAACACTAGTTCCTTTGTCTTGCTGCTTGAAGTCAGGCTACTTAGGGTTGAGCAAGAGGTTTTGAAAATGAGCCTAGCTGGACCCAGGACAGTTTTGTGGGTGTATTACACAGTGAGGTTGCACAACCACACCATATAATACACCAAAATCCTCAAAATGAGCTTGGGAAGAAGGAGGGATTCCCTACAGAGAAGCTACAGAGCCACTGATTCACACTTACCAGAAATTGGCACTACCACAAAAGAAATCAGATAGATGTTCCTCGGTCTGTACATGATCCCATCTGTAGCTCCATTTTGTGTCACTTTCTCCTTCTCAGAGTACCATAGCGTCCAAGATTGTGGAGGTTATGATGGTCAAATATCATGAAGTGATGTTAACCTACCTTTCACTATGAGATCTACACTGCTGAGGCATTGGCATATCTAATCTTACTTGCCTATGAAGTAGATGGTTTCTGTTGTTTATGCTTCTAAGTGCTGCCGGACCCCACAAAGTATTATTTGGTGGCTTCTGTGTCTGATGTTTAATTTTTGTGTCTGTTGATGTCTCTACTTTTTGACCTCAGACACTCATTCTCTCTTAAAGTCTTGGCAAGGAAAGTCAACTATGATAAATCTTAGATCGCACACAGTAGGTAGTTCACAAATTCTTCAGGCTCTCCATCTAGCCCTGGATAACCGTGGAACCTCTCTCTAAGGTCATCTTCTCTTAGGTTAAACATTGCTAGGTGTTTCAGGTTTCCCAATCCAAATTGTGTCCAAGTTGCGTCTCAATGGTAATGAAAATACTAAAAATGTATGAAGCTGGACCAGACAATCTTTAATATTGTCCCCTTCCCACATGATTAAAATAGATGGATTATCCACATTCAAATCCTTCTTTCTTCAACATATTCTGCGCTCATCAATTGCTAAAATTATTCTCATATATTCATCAGGGCGTGAAACACTCTTGTTCAATTCTGTTGACACTATAGACAATCAGCCGCTCAAGAAGAGCCAGCAGAAATGGATATAGGAAGTTAGGGTAGGGCTGGGACAGAAAATAGGTCCAGGCACGAAAAGAAAAGTGTTCCCCATTAATGAATTAGAGCTAAAAAAGTGGCCCATGTTTGCGAATGAGGTAGTTTTGAATTTGCAAAGGTGCTGCATAAAGGTATGGAAGACTGCATGGATTTGAGCTTGCTGCAGGCAATGTTTGTTTTAATATCAGGTAAATCAACATTAAAAACCGGCCCAGCAAACCATAAAAAAGTCCCACAAACATCGGGTGCTGCCTCATTGCAATATTGGCCCGTCCGACTCTGTATGCTCTAATTAATCCTCAATCTTCTTTCAATTAAATATTCAAACATTCTGAAATGAGAAGAAGCAGAAGTGAGAAAAGTGGCCCGAAATCTTAGCACCTTATTCACCATTCACCCATGCGAACAACAATGAAAGTATTTATCATTTAACAACGCCCAGCACTCTGGAGTTCTGTGTGAGGGAAGTTGTTTTTCCAAAATCACACACCATTCAGGGGCCGATTCCGATTCGGGCCGGAAATCTCGCCGACCGAGCCGGACCCGGAGAGATTTCCGACCGAATCGGACCCTAGCAGTCCGACCGAACGAGTACGATGCGCATGCATGCTATCGGACTCGATTCGGTCGGACTCCCATTGAACTCAATGGGAGCCGGTCGTACAACGCGTATGCGGGCTCCCATTGACTCAATGGGTGCGAGGCGAACAAGGGCGCCCCCTACAGCGGGTACGCGTCGAAGCGGGTCGCGCCGTACATGCACAGGTAGGGGGACCCATGGGTCCCCCTGTGTGCGACTCGCGCGGTAGGCGTACAGGGGGTCCGACACGGACCCCCAAAGTGCGGCTCCGACTGCTCTTTGAGCCGGACGGCGCGAGTCGGTCGGACTGCTCGAGGCGCGCATCGTACTTACCCGGCCGGGAACGTCTCCATTGCGTGGTGCGAGTTGTGTCCGTGCGAGTCGGTCGGAGCGGTCGGCTTTCGCGAACGAGTTGGTCGGTGGGGTTGGGTCTCGCGAACGAGTCGGTCGGAGATTTCGCATCGTACTCGCTCGCCCGGACGCACGTACGAATCGGTCGGGAAACAGGGCTCCGAATCAGATCCGGTAAAGCCGAATCCGATTCGGAGCCCTACCGGCCGAGATCGGAATCGGCCCCTCAGTTTTGGTTTTTTTAATCATTTTCTGGTGTTACAGCCGATAACAAAAGCACACAAGTAAGATATTGCCTACACACTCGAGCTTTAATATGTAACTCACTCTAGCAGTGACGCAGCAAAAATGCACAGCTTGAAAAACAGAAAGAGAATTAAGACAATAAGGGGCATATGTACAAGCCCCTATCGCCACCACAACGTCACTTTTACCGACGTTGTGGTGGCGATAGGGGCTGCGCCTTATGTACAAGGCCGTGGCTTAACGCTGCCTTGTAAATAAGGCACCCTTTCACGCTGTGGTTAGCGTGAAAAGGGGGGGGGAATGAGTGTTGCGGTGGGCGTTCCACCGCAACACCCATTGATTTTGACGCTGCCCCCTATTTACAAGGACAGCGTAAATAGGAGGCAACGCCAAAATTAAGACCAGGGAAAACCTGGTCTTAAACAGGCGAGACGAGGAGAAATGCTTTATTGCTCCTCGTTTTAGCTTTTTCCATGTGTGCTGCCTTGTGCAGCACTCATGGAAAAAGCAAAATGCCATGGTTTGTTTATGTACAGGAAGGTGTCCCTTCCTGTACATAAACAAACCTTTAAAAAAATGCAATTTTGTCACTTTTATGTGTGCTGCATGAAGCATAGCGTGAAAGGGGCGTGCAGTGGGCGTTCCACTGCAACACCCATTGTTTTTGACGCTGTCCCCTATGTACAAGGGTGGCGTACATAGGAGGCAGCACCAAAATTAAGACCAGGAAAACCCCGGTCTTAAGTTGGCGAAACGCGGAGAAATGCATTATTTTGTCCTTGTTTTTACCATGTGTGCTGCCTTGTGCAGCACACATGGAAAAAGCAAAATGCCATGGTTTGTTTATGTACAGGAAGGTGTCCCTTCCTGTACATAAACAAACCTTTAAAAGAATGCAATTTTGTCACTTTTATGTGTGCTGCATGAAGCAGCACACATGAAAGTGACAGATTGGATTTTAGGATTGTTTATGTGCAGGAAGGGACACCTTCCTACACATAAACAATCCTCCCCTGCACGCAAACACCCTTGCACTCTGGTGCAAGGGTGCCTGCGTGGCGCTAAGTTGCTAAACGTAGCGCCATCGCAGGGGGAAACGCAAGGCTGCACCACATTCTTGTAAATATGGTGCAGCCTTGCGTTTCAGAAGTGGCGGAGCGTGTCGTTAAGTCAAGGAGGCTAACGACACTCTACGCTACTTCCTTGTACATATCCCCCTAATAATTTTTTAAGGACCACAGTGGAGAAGTGGCAGTCCTGCTGTTAACTTAAACGTGCCCTTTTCTGTCTGGTTAGTGAAATTCATGGTACCAGTGGGGTAATCCATACCCCGGCGGCCCCGGCGGCCCCTGCGGCGCGGGGGGGGAGGGTAAAGCCACCAAGGGGCCCTAACCGTTCAACGAGGGCCCCTATTCAGCCATAGGCCAATAAATATCTCTCAGATATATGACAATCAGGGGCACTCGTCACGTGCTGGTGGGGATGGGATTATTTTTTGCTACGTCACTGCATGGTACAGTTTATTTAGCTCTAGATATCGCTCCCTGCTTCTACGAGTATGATTTTTGTAATGAAAACTTTTCTTCTCATGTTGGAGCAGTATAAGACACAGAAGCACGCAAATAACTACAACAAGGAAGAACTTAAAATGCTAAGTTCTGTAAGATAGACAAACACGCTATGGCACCATTTGCAAGAAAACCAGCAGAGCAAATAGAGAGGTTAAGGAGACAAGGGCAGCTACAACCCAAAGCACATGGCTAAACACACGTTCATCAGCATACCAAGAAGTTCTCTCATCTTCTCAGAATCACATGCTTTGAGTAAACACAATATCTACTCAGAACTAAAAGTTAGTATGCAATCAACTATTCCATTTATTTCCCACTCCACCAACTTGATAACTAGAGGTCAACACACAGCACAGACATAAAACATGCCCCCAATGGACACAGTTGCTCAAGCGATGCACACGGACAGCAGCCATATGGCACTTCACAAGATGGCTGGCTTGGGATATACATAGAGGTCTGCACAAAGCACCACAAAAACATAGGCAACACCCTTTAAGGTCTGTTAAAGGTTTTTAAAAAACTGTTCCTCACGTGGGAAGCTGAGCCATCCTGCCCCTGTATAAGTCTTTCTGAAAGGCTTATGCTTTTCCTACCACAGACCAGTAGCTGCCCGTGCAGGGCGTGCTGCCGGGCGGTGACGTGGGGCGGGGGGTAGTAAACACCGGAATACTGATGAATGCAGGTAAGTAGACAATTAAATCACCAAAAGGAATTCCGTTGCGCGCGCTGCATCGCCAAATGCGATGCAGCACGCGCAACGAAATTCGTTTTAGTGATTTAATTGTCTACATACCTGCATTCATCCGTATTCCGGTGTTTACTACTCCCCACCCTGCCCCTCCCCCGCCCCACGTCACCGCCCGGCAGCACGCCCTGCATGGGCCGCTACTGCCACAGACTCCATGTCCCAAATCCCCTGCAAGTGATCCACAAGTTTTTGTGAGCTATGCAGAAGAGCACAATGTTCTGTTTTACCAGGGCTGTATCAAAGTGGTAGCCCATCGATGGTGGGTGACTACTAGCCTCACCCACAGCTACAGAAAGACTGGTGTTGATAGTGGCTGACTAAATATGCTGGTGTCCATAAACCAAAGTACGGGGCGACCCAGTACCCCTAGGAACCCGGGTAGATATATGTTAACAAAAGAAGTAGTTTCCCGTGGGGTAGGCTTATGCCTTAGCTTCCTAGGCAGAAAGAAAAGTGCAAGGTCAGACAAGTGTTGGCAATGGACCATTTATTTAGTGTATACTCATATAATCACATGTACACAATCCTGTGCAGACTTAGGGTATACACATTTGCATATGGTACAAATAACCACAATTATAACAAATAACGTACTGTTTGTTGGTGCTCTTTGTGAATGGAGCAGTGTAGGTGATTGGTGTGATATTTGTTGAACAACAGGTGAGCAGTGGAACATAATTATTAAAAACTCATGTTGACTTCAGATTTGCACAAATTCAATGTCATAGAAGCCCTGAATTCAGATTGCTCCAATTGGGTGCGTTTCATCATGTGAGGGCAGTGCTTGTGGGTGCCCTGTCACTCCTAAATCAAGAACATAGCCAGACTTTTCTATGTATGGTGGTACACTGGAGTTACTGCTGCTCCCCTGGTCTAATAACGCCCATTAGCGACTCCAAGCTTGGTGGCTCCTGTTCACCTGACATACCACTGAATCAAGACTCAATGCAATTTCGGTCTGCCAGACAATAAAACACCCTTTCTGTGATTTGGGATTTCCACTTTGTGCGATAGGCAATTGGATTTTGGACACAATGGGGCCGATTCCGATTCGGGCCGGAAATCTCTCCGACCGAGCCGGACCCGGAGAGATTTCCGACCGAATCGGACCCGTGCAGCCCGACCGAACGAGTACGATGCGCACGTATGCCATCGGACTCGAGTCGGTCGGACTCCCATTGAAGTCAATGGGAGCCTGTCGTGCAACGCGTACGCGGGCTCCCATTGACTCAATGGGTGTGATGCGGACAAGTGCGCCCCCTACAGCGTGTACGCGGCGAAGCGATTCGCGCCGTACACGCACAGGTAGGGGGGACCCTTGGGTCCCCCCTGTGTGTGACTCGCGCGGCTACGCGTACAGAGGGGTCCGACACAGACCCCCAAAGTACGGCTCCGACAGCTCTTTCGAGCCGGAGTGCGCGGCTCGGTCGGACTGCTTGCGGCGCGCATCGTACTTACCCGGCCGGGGAACGTCTCCATTGCGCAGTGCGAGTCGTGTCCGTGCGAGTCGGTCGGTGCGGTTCGACCCGGGATCGAGTCGGTCGGAGCGGTCAGGACGCCCGGACGAGTCGGTCGGCGAATACGCATCGTACTCGCTCGCCCGGATGCGCGTACGAATCGGTCGGGAAATAGGGCTCCGAATCGGATCCGGTTAAGCCGAATCCGATTCGGAGCCCTACTGGCCGAGATCGGAATCGGCCCCAATATCTGCAGCAGTGGTTCAGGCACATTGAGATGTCACGCTTCACTGCGAGCTACAGAGGAAAATGCAATAACGTAGGGACAGAGCATACATTATAAACATCAGGGGCGGTTCATCCATAGAGCATGGGGGCCTTGACCCCCTACTGCGAACCACAACACCCCTAACGGTGAACAGACATAATATCGAGTTGCAAATATCGAGTAGCAGTAATATCGAGTCCAAAATCTCGGACTACAAAAATATCGACAGTCAGAATATCGTTGTCAAGAATATCGAGTTGAAGGTAAGTAATATCGTTTTTCAAAATATCGAAGTAATTAATATCGTTAGCAAAAATATTGTTGTTAAAAATATTGTTGTTTTATTTAGTGTTATGTATTTTAGGGGCTCATTACGATGGCGGGCGGAAGCACAACCGCCGTGCTGGCGGATGCAAAAACCACCAGTTACCGCCGGCACGCAGCAGTCCACACGCCCGTCCAATTACGATGCGAAAAGTAGGCCAAACACCGCCGGCAAGCCAGCAACACCGTCCGCCATCAAAGTGCGCCCGTACACGTAGCGGCGCAGCCTAACTGACACACACCGTCCGACGAAACACGTCCCGCCCGGCGCATAAATTACGATGCCGCAAACAAACGGCTCCCACGGCCAAGAGATACCGTACGTGAAAGAGAGGCGGTAACACGGACGCAGAGCACGGACAACGAAGAAGCGGCACCTCGAGCATGAATCCAGCACTGCAGGCCCTTCCCATGCTTCTGCTGATGCACCACCAAGGACGCAACGTACCGCGGAGACGCAGGTAGGCACACACACAACAAGTGCACGCAAACAGCGCACACAGTGCAAGGGCGGAAAAGCGGACAACCCCCACCAGCGCGTGTACACTACACATCCACCATTGCATCCACATATGACACACAGGCCAAATCGTAACATCGCGGAACACATGTGTACACACCACCTGGGACTAGGAACCAACCACCCCGTCACGGCCCCAAAGCGGCGATGACGCCGCCACACATGCGCACAACGCAGAGGCCAACCGCAGCGCCATGCATGCGTCGCACACAGACACAGGGACACAACCAAGCAGCACACACATCAGCCCCACCCCGAACGCACATGACACATGACAGGCCTGCCACAGACATGTCCCCAACGCCCAAATCACGGACAACACCCAACGCCACACAACCGACGCACACATGTCAGTGAAGTCACGCAACAGCAGGACACACCCCAGTGTAACAAACATGGCGTAGCACACAGCGGCGGCAACACCAACTAGGAGAAGCAGGGCTCCTTCGGGAAGAGGAACGCCAGTACCACACTGAAAAACCCATACCACCCTGCACATATGAACAAGACATATAAAACGGAACACCAAAGAGCACGGGGACCGACAACAGGTGGCCCAAGAATAACATTCACACACAAGGCCCAACGCAGAGCGGAAAGGCAGCCTGCCGCCCACACAAGGGAGAGCAGACAGCACTGAATGACCTTCCATTCCAACTCCGAAACCACAGCCCTACGACAGAAGCCGGTGAATACAGCCATTGTCCAAGAATAGACCAACACAGGCATGCCGAGGAGACCGACCACAGGGCAGATAGCGCATATCACAGAAGCACACAACGGACGGGGAAGAAAGAAGAAAACACTCCCCCATGTCGGCCACATGCAAGTTAATTGGAAGGAGTCACACAGCACTGACCTTGAACTGTCTGAGAAGCATGTGGGAAGAGGGCCTGTGTCCTCCAAACAAGCCAACAGAACACAAGTCCTGTCTCCCTACGACTACACAGAGCTCACAGCAACCCCGGAGCGTGCACATTGCAGACTGCACACACAGCCGGAGCACGCCACCTCAACGAACCGCTGCGAAATGGCAACCGCAACACACCTACCCAACTACGCCGAACAGCTCAAGCTGTACAAAACCAACCTGTGCCATACATTGGGATGCGATCTCCTGTCCCTGCTGAACGTAAGTTACCGACTGACTTACCGCATCACATTGTTCAGCTGCGTCATGCCCGTCTTCTACTGTCGGAGGTGTCCCTACCAGCATCCCGTCGAGATATGCCTCTCCAACCCGGCATGTCTGAAGGCGGACCTGCTACCACTACTCCTCCCTCTGGACGCACACGACAGGGCCTGCTCTGCCTATGGGGGCATGGCGTATGTGGCCAACATCGCACCCGCACTGAAATGGGACCACTGTGCCTCCACACGACGGATCATCGATAACAGCTACATCGAATGTCACCCAGCATGCCCCATCATGGTCCTCCAAGGGACAACCTACGAACAACACCTTGACAGCCACCATCCGCTTCATTGGCTGGCAAACATGTACACCACCAATGACATGGAAGCCCTGCTGGACGGCATCGCATACCTGACAACCTGTAAATACGTCGGACCACAACGCAGGTTCCCCGAGTGACCTATGATGTCCAACCCCGCACCCATGCTTAGCTTCCGCACGGACTGGCCAGTCACCACCACAACAGCCATACCAAACGACCGGCAACTGTAACCACACCATCAACGACATCGCCATGACATCGGATATGACCGGGACATGCACACTGTTCCCCATCACATCCAGGAACACCGCATGCATCGTGGGAGGCAGTGGCATGGGCTCTGTGTATCGCACCCACATGGACGGAACTGCACGAACAACCAGGACACGACATGGATCCAGCGCCCATGGTCACACACACCGCTCAGTGGACATGAATAGGTCGCCTGGAGTCTGTGGGTGCTGCACCCCTCCCACCCCCGCCCCGGGAATCCCATACCAGGACCTTTGCATGGACGACATGTGCATACAACAACAACACGATCCCAGTGACTGTGACATGTCCAGTAACCACCACAGTGCAACAACAAGTGGCACGCCGCTGCATGCACGCAAGCACATGCCCTGATGTCATCTCACATGCACGCGTGCATGAGGAACAACCGCAGCAAACCTGTCACATGGAACTGAGATGGACTGTGCCCATGATGCCAAGCGGTCTGGTAGGCTACATGTATACCGTCTGTGTCAAAGTCCGCAGCTCCGCAGCTATACGTAAATGTACATTAGCACAGCCTTGGCCAAGCAGATGTCACTCTGAAGCCCACATCCCACATGCAACAGCCAATCACATGTAACCCCACACCCTATCCCATTTGCAATCATGCTCAGTATATCCTCAACATGTATTCCGCTGCCAGTAGTGTCCACTATACTGCATCACAGAGGACAGAAGACTCAATATAATGTTTGAAACCAAAACTGTCTCCGCTGACTCATTTCACAAGTACGAATGAGAGAGGATGAGAGTATGTGAAGTACACGGCAGTCGTGACATGACCATGTAGTCCACTGGTATTGGATGTCAACGCAAATGAGTAGCACTACTGTGGAAGACACACATGTGTCGTGTGAAGTCGTATGGACGCAGTGCTCAGGTGGGTGGGTGCGACGGGTAGATGCGCACATGCCAAGTTGGAGCACGCCGTGTTGGGAGGGGTCATGAACAGTACACCACTGCTTCCCTGGGCATTGTGAGAGGACACCTGTCGGGGGAGTGAACATGTGTGTGCACAGCAGCCGGGCACACGTACATAGCGGTACCAGGCGCACCTCAGCCCACCCTCTGTGGACAAGCTGGATCCTGTTGTGCGCCCGCCATGCCCCTTGACAAGGCACACACAGCCCCAGTCGACCAGGTGTAACCCCAACATAGTCAATCCGCACAGGCGATACAGGGCACAGGATGGCAGTGGAGCATGGTGTGTGAGAGGTCTCCTCGCGCTCCTCCTGGTCATATCACGCAGGCAAGAGAACCTCAACGTCTAGCATGGCAAAAAGTCAAATGGAAGTGTAGGGGACGCACCACAGCACGAGCAGCACTGACGTCACGGGAGGTGGCTCGCACCATCCCATCCATTGCCCATCATACCAACCACGCCACATGCCATTGCGACTAAGTGCAAGCGCATGCGCCACCACCCCCGAGCCCTCCCCAGAGAGGCCAAAGAGTGAATGTGTGGGCCATCAGCCACAGACGGACGCGGCATGGCCGCAAGGGCAGCCACAGCCACTGGGTGTCGCAGGTGGCGGATCCGGAAGGCGAAGACTGTGATGCATAGTCCATGCAGGCCGGGTCTCCATTTGGGGCACCACGCAGGTGGACGGCGTCCCGCCACACATCATACCCTGAGACAGCCCACTCGTGCAACTGGACCCACACATGCACTCCTTGCCCTCTCTGGTGCGAGCTTGGGGCTGCCTGTGCAAGCGCTAGCCTCGCAGGTGAGGATGCATATTGGGGGGGCGAGGGGAGGACATGAGGGCTGGGGCGAAGATGACTATATCACTGTCAGTTAGTACAAGGGATGACCCAGATGTGGAAAGGAAGAGACGTGTTCCGTGTGTACTGCAACTAGTCGCCAATCCAACTACCCCCCATGTCCGGAATGTAAGCCCGCACCTAGGCTCGCCCATCCGCCACATCGAACATACCACCAGCACGACAACCTTCCCATTCGAAACACTGACTGGGGGTGGCGACCAGTGAACAATCATGTGTAGCCTACCCACGCGTACATGTGGGCCCTCCATGAACCATGTCACCTGCGGCAAGGACATGACATGCGCAATGAGGGATGTGAGGAGAGCTGTCCGCCCCACGCACAGACGGTGCATCAGCTCCACAGACCCAGCAGCGAGTCCAGCAGGGGTCACATGTGCAGGGGCAGCTGTGCCTGGTGTGAAGGCACATGCATATAGACAGCACATCGACCAATGTGTAGTCTGCCCACATCCACAGTCCATCATCATGCGGACATAGGAATTGAACACAGGGCAACACATCTTAGTTGGTGCACCCACCGTGACCAACAATGCGCAATCATCGACGTACCCACCCTGTGCATGGCCCCCACCCAACGGAGGCACATCCAGTGCCACCATCCCACACACACAAGCCTTCCACGGAACATGCTGTGTCCAATGGTCAGTACAGAGTCAGCGCCCATCTGGTGGATCCTGAACAGGAGACACATGCACACACATGCCAGCTCCCACTATGTACGTCTGCCACCTGGCACGTGCAATGTAACCTCTCACCTGTGACGTGTGACTGCAAGCACACAGCCGTCTTGGCATGGGGCTGTCAATGTGGACACCTGTCAATGTTTCGGGAGGTGTGATCCGTACAGTGCTGTACATAGGGTGCAGTGCTGACACCTACTACTGTCTCATATCCCCTCGTGCCACAGGTCCCACTTGTATTGACCGCTCAGCCTGTGCCCACATCGTCGTCGTCGTGTGCCATACTCATCCAGCCTCGGAAGCAGTTCCATGCTCAGCAGACACCCATGTTGCCGTGGCGTTGCCGCTTGACGAATATGCAGTCAGTCCCCATCAGCACGCCACGCAAGTCATTGGGGCCTAGATCCCCATGTGCATGCACATGGCAGTGGTATGTCTCACTTGCCATTGCCATTGTTGGGAGACCTGTGTAAGTGTATTGTGGCCGTGCCGTCCCAGCTTGACAGCTGGGCTGTGGCTCATGTGCTTGCTCAGTCATGTCAGTGATGTGTATGCGAAATTGCTATGTGGTGTGTTGCTTTGACATGTGTCCTCTGCCATTTTCCCCAGGCGGAGACCGAACATTGACCGCCCATACCAATTGCTGGCGGACATGGACGATACAGAGGTTATTAGGAAGTTTCGGCTGGACAGGCCAACCCTGCATCGACTGTGTGCCATGTTAGAGCCCCATCTCCGTCCCCGCAGGGTGTATCCGACTGCTGTCACCCCCACGGCTAAGGTGATGGCCGCCATGCATTTCTTCGCCACTGGGTCATTCCAGCACACGGTGGGCAGTGGAGGAGGGATGTCCCAGCCCATGTTCAGCAAGGTGCTGAGGGATGTTCTGGCAGCCATGATGCTGTACCGAAACAGGTACATCCGCTTCCCCAGGGCTCGTGAGTTGGCGGCAGTGAAGGGTGCATTCTATGCCCTTGGCAGAATCCCACACGTCGTTGGAGCCATTGACTGCACACATGTTGGCCTTGTTCCACCACAGGCCACTGAGCACCTGTACCGCAACAGGAAGCACACGCACTCCCTGAATGTGCAAGTGGTGTGCCTTGCGGACATGGTGATCACCCACGTGTGTGCCAAGTTTCCAGGCTCGGCACATGACGCACACATAATGCGCAACAGCATCTTGCCATGACTGATGGCCAATATGCAACAGGATCGTGGCTGTATTGTCGGTGAGTATGTGGAGTGGTGTAGCGTGCTGGTTGTGCGATGCTGTCCCCTGTCCAGTTGGAATAGCAACGGTTCTCTGTGTCCCTCACACCCAGGTGACTCTGCGTATCCGAATGGGGCATGGCTGCTCAGTCCATTGAGGAATCCTCGCACCCCAGCAGACGATCGATACAATGAGGCACATGGGAGGACCAGACGTGTGGTCGAGCGTACCTTTGGCCTCCTCAAGTCCAGGTTCAGGTGCCTGGACCGCACCGGGGGTGCACTGGCGTACTCCCCACAGAAGGTGTGCCAGATAGTGGTGGCGTGCTGCATGCTGCACAATCTGGCCATTCGGAAGCAGATCCCCCTCATTGTGGATGACGGAGATCAACCAGGGCCCCAGCCCGCAGACCAGGACAGCTCGAGTGAGGAGGACAGCGGAGAGGAGGAAGCTGGGAATGTGCGGCAGCAGCTCATCGCCCGCTACTTCACTTGACGGTGAGTGTCCATGTACGACGGCTGATGTGGCTGTATCTGTGCAGGTGTGTGTGTGCTGTGTCAGGGTGGCCGTTTGTTCACTACGTGCTGTGTGTCAACGCTCCATGGCCAGGGTAGTATGCCACTGTTGGTGACTGTGGCATTGTGCCCTATTGCTCTGTGCGATGTGTGTACATTGCTTGTAGTTGTTGACATGTACTGTGTGATGGGTGTGTGACACACTCATTGAATGTGCTCCTGTTCTGTCTCCCACCCCTAGGTCCCTACAGGCCCTCCGGATTCCATTGCCATGCCACGCATCAGGTGCCTTTCCGCCCAAGGTGGCCGTTGTATTCCGTACAAATAAAACACAGGGCACAAACAGCAGTTAGTGAAAAAGGTGCATTTATTCCAAACTGTGACATGTGATTGTGTGTAAGGTGATGACAAAAGTGGTGCGTGCAGTGACAATGAGCTGTCGGTCATGGCTGCGTGATGCTCAGGGTGTACCCACTGGTTCTATGTCCATAGTCCAACACACACATGCCATCCAGCTGGCTGTGTGGAGTGGGATCGTAGAGCAAGTCAATGCAGTGGCTGGTCAAGGAAGGCTGGCGGAAGGCTGGCTGGCTGCCTCACTTGCGACTGGAGCGTGCGAAGTCCTCCCGGGAGATCTGTTTCCTCTTCGGACGGCCCCTTCCACGTTTGCGAGGGGGTGCCTGCTTGCGACATGCTGGTGGTTGAGGTGTGCTCACTGGCTGTGGACGCAGGGGAACTGGACACTGCTGCTCGACCCTGCGCCCCGGCAGGTGGTGGCGGAGGGGGAGCTGCTATCCCTGGCCGTGTCCTCACCGCCACCACCAGCTGGCCCATGAGGTCCACGAGTTGACCTATACGGGCGTCCATGGACCTCAGCACCCCCAGCACCTCCCGCGTGTCTGAAGCAGACCTGACCCATTGTTCTTGGGCCTCCTCATAGGCCCCAAGGACTCTGGCCATTTGAGGCAGGGCATGGCTCCCAGGGGAGGCTGGCGTTTCCCTGACCCTGCTCCTCCTACCAGTCCTGCTGCCACCGGCCTGCCCACTAGCCACATTGCTCACCACGGTCCTCGCTGTGGCTCCCAGGGTGGATCCAGTCGGCCGGGCCACCACCTGCGCTGGGGCTGGTGCCAGCGAAGACGTGGTGGTGGTGGCGGCGGTGGTGGTCGGTGCGGCGATGGTGGCGGTTGCGGCAGTGGTAGTGGCCGCAATGACCGTGGGTGTGGCCGCAATGACCGTGGGTGTGGCCGCAACGACAGTGGCAGCAGGGGGCTGGGACTGTTCAGCAGCCCTGGATGATGGGTTGGTGGGTAGGAGGGGTCCTGGGGAGCGGCTGGGCCCTGCCACACCAGATGGGCCTGCTTGGTGGTCCGTGTCCGAAGAGGAGGACAGATCCTCCACATCCGTGTGTCCTCGTTGGGGGCTTGTAGGCTGGCTGTGCTGGCTGCTGTCTCCATCCCCAGCATCCGGCAGTTCGTCACCTGTGGAGAGAATGAGATTTGTTATTGTGTTGCACCTGGCGAAGTATGTATTTGTCGTCTGACATTGGCAGTTCGTGCATTCTCGTACATGGGTTTCCCGGAGGCGAGTGTGTGGCTGTGGCATTTGTAGTTGTGTGTGCTTGGCAATGGGACTGTGTGCTGTGCACATGTGGCATGGGACGGATTGGCCATGCCGATGGGTGTGTTGCTGTGCCCCTACTCATTGTGACTCTGGTGTATGCGGGCTCCTGGCCCATCCTGGGTCTGGTTTGTACTTTGCTTTTGGGGGTCATATGGAACGCTTAGGAACGCATATGGCAACATGGGGGCCATGCCCCAGATTCGCATTTGGGAGGGAAGATGCTTTTGGGGTTCAAATGGGACGCTTAGGAACGCATATGGCAACATGGGGGCCATGCCCCAGATTCGCATTTGGGAGGGAAGATGCTTTTGGGGTACATGCTGTGAGCCATGGGTGCCGAACGTGACAAGTGTTGTGGCAGCATGACAGTGCATGGTTTGAGGTGTGTGCATGCTTGACATGGCCTGCATATTTGCTGTCTGTTGTGATTACTGGACATGGCATTGGACGCATCGTTATGAGTGAGTGATGGTTGTGTGTGAAAGCCAACGTATTGCAGTTGTCCCATCTCCTTGGTGTGCGTGCTGCCCTGTGCCATGTGCATCACTGCAGTGCTCGTGGGGGTGTGGCCCATGTTGTGTGTTGTTGCTCACAGTGTGTCGTGCGCTTCATTGACTTCTGGCACATGGTTGGTCATGGGCATGTATCTTAGCGTGACTGCTGTATGTGTGGCAGCTGTGCGGATGACATGCCTTTCATGAGACTGGGGCTGACGGATGGGATGGATGGTATGTTGTATGTGCATGGTGTGTCTGTGTGTTTGATGGGTTCAGTGGTGTTCGTGTGCATTTCTGTTGTTCCGCTCTGTAGCGTCTAGTGTTGTTTGTCTTACATAGGCGTAGTTGTGGGGTGTGTGGTTGACAGGCAGTAGGGGCTACATGGACAGGACTTCAATGGTGTTTCGGTTGTGTGTGATGAGTTGCACAGTGGCTGCCGTGTGGTACTATTTTCAGTGTGGCTTGTGTATGCAGACGTGGCTCCTTGGGTGTTGCTATGTCTGTGATGGGTCATGTGGGGTGTGAGTCTGTTGTTCATGTCCGTGTGCACATTGTTCACTTGTTCGTGACGGTGGGCGGTGCTGCGTGTTCGTCTGCTACGTGACATGTCCCATGTGTTGGTCGTGTGCCGGTCCTCATACCTCCAGTAATCCAGCCCTGTCCAGTTTCCCACCTGCAGGTTGTTCGTGCGTGCACTGTACTGGATGCCACATGGCTCTAAGCGGGGGTGCTCCATGTTGCAGGTCTGTGGGGGTGGGGGGGTGTTGTGGGTCGTGGGGGTGGCTGGACACCCACTGACACCGATTGCTGTGGACCGTGATGTCTGCCTTTCGGCTGTCGTTGTGCACTGCGGTGGCTGACACGTGGCTGTGGGGTGTGGGGGATGCTCCTCCTTGCTGTGCTGTGGGACTAGGGGCCTGGTGTGTGTTGTACTTGGGCTGTCCACCGTCCCACCCACTGCACTTTGTGTTCCTGCCACTTACCTGTTACTTGTCGGTTTGTGCAGCTGTGGCGGACACATGGGTGTGGTGGGTGCTCGTTGTGGCGCTTCTGGCATATTTGGGGACCTGTTGGTGGTTACGTGGCTGGCTGAATGTACACATGTCCCCACGCATCTTACAGTTGTTCGGTTTGGGCTGTGTGTGGTGGTGTCTGTTGCATGTGTGTGTGATGTGTTGTGTATTGTGTGCTGGACATGGGGGTGTTTGTCCCTGGGAGCTGTGGCATGGTGGTAGTGCATGTGAGTACATAGCGGTGTGCTGGTATACATTAGTTTGTACTTACCAGCCTCCACTCCCCCTGCTAATCCGGCGAGGATCTCGGGATGTATGATGACTCGCACCTTCTCCTCCCACGCTTTGAAGGTCTTGAAGAGCGCGGGATTCCCTCCGCCAGTGACGGCAGCCAGCTCTCTGTTTTTGCCCTCCTTCTTCTTGACCAGGCTCTTGACGTCATTCCACCGTTTGTTAATTTCGACTCTGTTCCTGGGCAGGGTCCCGACTGCATTGACCTGGTCTACGATCCGGTTCCACATTCTGTTTCTGGTGGCTAGTGGTGTGTGTTGGACCATGTTCCCATAGATTTGTGGGTG
This sequence comes from Calotriton arnoldi, assembly GCA_963921515.1. Lineage (NCBI taxonomy): Eukaryota > Metazoa > Chordata > Amphibia > Caudata > Salamandridae > Calotriton > Calotriton arnoldi. The sequence continues at coordinate 981,509 of CAWUFW010000182.1, forward strand.
CACCTTGATGATCTCGTCGACCATGACCGTCAGCTCCATGGGCGTGAACTTGGGCATTCTTTGTGGTGCCATGGTGTTTGTGGTGCTGGTGCGGTGTGTGTTGTGTAATGTGCAGGGGGTTTGTGGTGCCGGTGTTTGGTGGTGGTGGTGGTGGTGGTGGTGATGTGTGCGTTTCTGTGGTGTGCTGTTGTCCTCGCTGTGTCACTGTGTCCTCTCCTCTCCTCTCTGGTTTGCAATGTAGCAAGGGGTTGTGGTCTGTGGGAGTGCTGCTTTTGTACTCACCTATGTGGGTGTGTCCTCATGGTCTGTTGTTTTCAGGTGTGTTGTGTCTGGGGTTCTGGCCTTTGTAGTTTTTGTTTGTCCGGGGGGTGTTTTCGGGATGTGTACTGTGCTTGTCTATTTGTGCGTGCCTTGCTGTGTGGACTTATTGGCCATGTTGTGTGCTATTGGTTTTGTGAGCGGATGGTTTCTGTGCAGGGACGTGGGCGCCATGGTTTCTGCCGTGTCGATTGGCATCGGCGTTGTTTGCGCTGGCGGGCGGTATATTTGTGGTTTTCCCGCGCTCATGGCGGTGCGATCGTAATTTCACGTGCGGTGTGTCGGCCGTGAGGGCGGGCGGTTTTGTGTTGTCGGGCGTGTTTCCGTCCGTGGCGGGCGGTTTGACTCCGACTCGGACGATGGCGGGCGGTATTTTGTGTGATTTTTCCGCCGATGGCGGTTTTCGGTTTGTGTAATCGTAATGGCGTGGTCGGTGTTCAGACGGTGTATGCGGGCGGATTTTTGCCGCTTCCATGCCTGGCGGATTTATTTACGCCGGGTATCGTAATGGGCCCCTTAGTGTGTATTTTATATGTATGCGTTCTATTTTTTTGTGTAAGTATTGCATTTGTTTTTTAATATATGTGTTAAATTTTTAGAAGTTAATAATTTTTTTAAAGTAAATTTTGCGTTTTAGTTCCGTAGCGGGTTGTGGGTTTATAGGGGAATAGGGTGGGAAGTAATTTAATTATAATAAATTTAATAATAATTTTTATAAGTTATTAATTTATTTTAATTAATTTTTGCGTTTTTGTTCCGTAGCGGGTTGTGGGTTTATATGGGAATAGGGTGGGAAGTAATTTAATTATAATTAATTAATAAATACATTTGATTAATTAATATTTATGTATTTAATATTTTATATTGTTAATTACGGTAATAATTTAATTATTAATTAGTTATTAATTGGTTGTTAATTATTAATAATTATTTGGTAAATATCTTAATTGTGTAATTTTTTTAGGAGCGGGTTTTGGGTTTATAGGGGAATAGGGTTGGAAGTAATTTAATTATAATTAATTAATTAATATTTTTAATTAATTAATATCTATGTATTTAATATTTTATATTGTTAATTGTGGTAATTGATTTATTATTCATTAGTTGTTAATTGGTTAATTATTAATAATTAATTGGTAAATATCTTAATTGCGTTATTTTTTTAGGAGCGGATTGTGGGTTTATAGGGGAGTAGGGTGGGAAGTAATGTAATAATTATTAATTAATTTATATTTTTAATTATTTGATTTTTATGTATTTAAAATGTTATACTGTTAATTGTGATAAATAATGTATTATTAATTATTTATTAATTGGTTATTAATAATTATTAATTAATTATTAATAATGCTATTTGTGTCATTTTTTTAAGAGTGGGTTGTGGGTTGATAGGGGAGTAGGCTGGGAAGTAATTTAATTATAATATATTTTATTATAATATTTATTTTAAGTTGTTTTATAGTGTTAATAGTGTGAATTAATTTATTATTGATTGCTTTTAAATTGCTTGTTAATTTTAATTAATTAATTCATTAATAATTAATTAGGTTAATAGTGTTATGTTTTACAATATTGGTGGTGTCATTTATAGGGGAATATGGTGGGAGTTAATTTTTTTTAAATTAATTCATTGTTTGATAATTAATTTTAATTATTTTGCTTGAGTGGGAATAGTAAATTATTCCTCTCCGCTATCCAACACTTTCCCTACTGTTGCTATTGCTGGAGTGGGAATAGTAATTTTTACCCCTATGCTATCCAACACTTTCCCTACTGTTGCACTTGCAGGAGTGGGAATAGTAATTTTATCCCCCCGCTATCCAACACTTTTACTACTGTTGCACTCGCTGGAGTGGGAATAGTAAATTATTCCCCTTCGATATCCAGAACTTTCCCTACTGTTGCACTCCCTGGAGTGGGAATAGTAAATTTTTCTCCTCCGCTATCCTACACTTTCCTTACTGTTGCACTCCCTGGAGTGGGAATAGTAATTTTTACCCCTATGCTATCCAACACTTTCCCTACTGTTGCTATCTCTGGAGTGAGAATAGTAATATTTACCCCTACGCTATCCAACACTTTCCTTAATGTTGCACTCCCTGAAGTGGGAATAGTAAATTATTCCCCTACGCTATCCAACACTTTCCCTACTGTTCTACTTGCTGGAGTGGGGATAGTAAATTATTCCCCTCCGCTATCCAACACTTTTCTTACTGTTGCACTCCCTGGAGTGGGAATAGTAAATTATTCCCCTCCACTATCCAACACTTTCCCTACTGTTGCACTCCCTGGAGTGGGAATAGTAATTTTATCCCCTCCGCTATCCAACATTTTCCCTACCGTTGCTGTTAATGTAGTGTCAAATGTAATTGTAAAAGATTATAATATTTTAATATTTTAAATTATTATATATATATATTTTATTTTTATTTTTATTTTACTGGTATATGTATATATATATATATGTATTTATAATTTTTAGTATATTTCTAACATTTTATAATTTATTATAATAATTATTTATAAATATTATTAAGTAAATGTATATAATATATTTTATATATATGTATGTTTAATTATTTTTAACATTATATTTATTATTTATTATTTTAAACATTTTCTAATAATTCTAACTATGTTTTTTTAATTATATGTATTATTTACTTTATTTTACATTATTTTTTAAGCATTTAAAAAATATATATTTTATGCAACGATATTTTTGACAACGATATTTTTTTTCCGATATTTTTGTACTTACCATGATGTAGATAGGACTTCGATATTCTGGACAACGATATTTTTGTCCCGATATTTTTGTACCTCGACATTTTTGTTGTCGATATTCTGTCAGTGATCCACCCCAAACAGACTCCATATCCTGGTGCATGTCTTTCTGTAGGGTAGGGGCGGGGTTACAGAGCAATGTGGCGATGATCAACTGAGGCTGTGTTAATGAACTGCGCATGTCAGATTGGCCGTGTTTTTGCTGAGGCCAGCCTGACATGCACATTTTTGGCTTCCATATTCAATGCTATGTGAGAGCTGGAAGAGCCATAACACAGCTCCTTCAGTCTCTGACAGAGCGTTGTGTTTCCCTGACTCAAGCCAATCCTGGCACTGCTCTCATGTTGTAAAAGCACCATGACAGCAGTGCTTGGATTGGCTGGGATTCTATTACCCAGCATGCAACCTTTGACTGGCATCACGAGTCCGAGGATCAGCTCATCAAGGTAAGCATATTTTTCTTTAAGTTTATTTATTTTAATTAAAGTCAAATTTGTATTGCAAAGGTGATCGTGCACATTCTGTATGAATAAAATGTACCCATATATAGAATGTGCCCTGATCACCTCTGCAATACAAATGTAAGCTTTTCAGTACTTTAGAAAATTATTTTACTTTTATGTGCTGTACATGCCACACCACTTTTAAAAGTCGCCAGCCGCTGCTGATAAACATCCTTTTATTAAGTGTACATTAATACGTAGGGAAGCAAGTCTGCTGCTTATCTGCATATAGAGAACTAAACTGCTAGTCACCAAAATAGCTGACTGAGGGGATCAGTGCATATTGTATTAACAATTTTGGAGCAAACATTAGTGCTTGCAGTTAAAGCTTGCAGTTGCTTCACACCCAGAGATGTTCAATGGCATGGGCAAAGTGGGCATTTGCCCAGGACCTTCAACTTCCAAGATGTCTTCTTGTAAAGTGATCTGGAAAATCAGAAACAAAGGGGCTCATTACGATGGCGGACGGAAAAGCATTCCAACCGCCGTGCTAGCGGGAAATTGCCGCCCGCAGGTACCGCGGCAAAACCGCCGGCCGGATTAGGATGCACCGCCAGAAACTCCCTACCGCGGTGGTCGGATTCCAGCATTCAGCGGCGGAAAAGATGAAAATCCGTCCGCGGCGGTCGGATTTGCTGCGGAAAGGCCAAAGACCGCCTTTTTCCCAGCGGACAGGAACACATGGAGCTATCCGCAGTATTGCCACCGCCATCCTCGATTGGCCGGATTCACCGCAGCGGTGTGGTGGGCTGTTTGTGGCATCGTAATACAACCGGCGGTCGTAACCGCATTCCGCACGGCGGTCCCTCCCTTTTGGCTCCGTCCGCCACCGCTGTGGAAGGGGATTCCTGGCGGTTCCTGAAACACCGCAGCGGACCGGAAATGGGCTATCTTTGCCCATCGTAATTCGGCGGACGCAAGAACCGCCGATGGAGTGCGGAAAAGGGCATTTTCCGCCACCGCCAGCATCGCGGATGTGCTTCCGCCCGCCATCATAATCAGCCCCAAAGTCCCTGTGAGCCACCCTCATTAGCGGCTGCTGGGGGAAGGTTTTCCTCTATGCCATTACCATTCTCTCATGTTAAATAATATAATTTCTCTTTATGGCCATAATCTGGAGGACTCATGACAGGGATGAGGGGTGGGGTCTAGTTCTTTCAGAGAAGCCAAAAACAGTGATTAAGCATGGGAGTGTAGGATAAATAATTAACATTGGAAAAAAACAGAAGTGGGAGAGGCAAATGAAGAGAAAGTGTCATAGAAAGAACTGGATTAAGTAGAACAGATGGAGAAACTGATGAGGAAAAGACTGAAAAAGCAGATGACGAATGAAAAGCTGCAAAGGGATGGAAAAAATAGCGATGAAGGAAAGACGAATGGAGGGAAAGATAGAAGGAAAAAGAACAGACAGACAGAAGGAAAGGAAAGGGAAAAAAAGAAGAAATAAGAAAACACAAAAAGATGGAAAGATTAAAGGAACCATATAGAGAAAATGGAAACGAAGAACTAAACAAAGGGGGAAGGAAATATATAACGATAGATGGTAAGAAATATTGGAAGAAAGAGAGATGTAAATGTGGAATTGGAACCCCGTACACTAAAATTCAGGATACCTCAAAATTTAGAACACCCAAAATCTACCTCTAGCAGTTCAACTCTGGATTGATCTTGTGCTAAAAGGCACCCTCCCCAACATCAGACCCAACATAAATTTAGCAGAGTAGTAAATAAGTAACTGGTACCATTCAATAATTGAGTTCTAAATTTGAAAGAAGTTAAAGGATTTTATAGCAAAATCTCAAAAATCAAGCTTTACAAAGTAGTGCAAAAATGTCATGAAGGCTCAACTGAAAAGTACATAAAAATCAGAACTATTCTAAGTCCCAAATGAACAGCAAAATCAAAAGTAATCAGGCAGCATCCATAGAGGAACAGGAAAGTCTTCAAAAACTCTCACCCCCACAAAAGCAAGGGGTTCTTATCCACAATTCTTGCATACATAATTTGAGAGACCTGCATATTCATCATTGCATGACTCATCCATCTCTCTATCCACATTTTCCTCATCCATCCATCTATCCTTTCAGTCATTCATCCACCCATCTATCCCCCATTCACTCCATCCATCCACCCCTTCACCCTATTCATCCATCCTCCCTTTCACTCATCCATCCATCTACCCTTTCAGTCAGCCATCCATTCATCATTTCACTCATACTTCCATTTACCCTTTCACTCATCTCATCCATCCATCCACTTACTCATCCATCCATCCACTCACTCTTCCATCCACGCTTTCACTCATCCATCCATCCATTCACCCTGCCTTTCGCTCATCCATCCATTCTTTCATTCAGCCATCCATCCACCCTTCCATCCATCTGCCCGCCCTTTCACTCATCTATTCTTTCACTCATCCATCCATCCACCTACCCTTCCATCCATCCATCCACCCTCCCTTTTACTGATCCATCATTCTTTCCTCATCCATCCAACCTTTCACTCATCCATCCATTCTTTTTGCTTATCCATCCATTCACACTTTCACTTCATCCATCCATCTACCCTTTCACTCTATCCATTTGTCCACCCTCTCTTTCACATACCCCATCCATCCATCCACCCTCCCTTTCACTCAGCCACCCATCCTTTCACTCACTCATCCATCCATCTAACCTTTCTCACAGCATCCATCCACCCTCCCTTATCCCATCCAGCCATCCACTCTACCTTTCGCGCAGCCATTCATCGTTTCACTAACTCATCCATCCATCCTTTCTCACTTCATCCATCCATCTGTTCACTCACTTATTTCCCATCCATTGTGCCTATCATCATCCATCCACCCTTTAACTCATCCATCCATCATTTCATCCATCCACTCTGCCTTTCACTCATTCATTCATTCATTCATTCTTTCACTCATCCATCCTTATATCCATCCTTTCACTCATTGATCCGCCCATCTACCCATCCATCCATCCATACACCCTTTAACTCACACACCCATCCATTCATCCTTTCACTCACTTATCTTTGTCTGCCAAGTTGCAGACAGGAGAGGCCCATCAAGAACTCCACCCCCACTGTAGCTGCTAAAGTTGGGGGTTCACAATGCCGCAGCATCCATCCTTTCACTCGTCCATCCATCCTTTCACTCATCCATCTATCCATCCTTTCATTCTGTCAATCCATCCACCTTTTCACTCCACCCACCCTTTCACTCATCCATCATCCTTTCTCATCACCGCCCACCCATGCTCCCTTTCATTCACCCATCCATTCTTTCACTTATCCGTCCATCCATCCACCCTTTCATCCATCCATCCACCCTCCCTTTCACTCATCTATTCCTCCATCCATCCATTCCTTCACTCATCCATCCTTAACATCTTTTCACTCATTCATCCATCCATCTACCCATCCACCCTTTCACTCACTCATCCGCCCTTTCACTCACACACCCACCCCTCCATCCTTTCACTCACAGTGCTGCTGAAGGAGGGGAGTAAGGTTATTTATGAGCCTTTGTCTGCCGAGTTGCAGGCAAAAGAGGCCCATCAGGAACTCCACCTCCACTGTGGCTGCTAAAGCGGGGTTCACCATGCCCCTGAGCGGAAGGACCTTGGGCACTTTGCAACATTAGGGACACTAGAACATTCATTCACAATACATGCACATTTAGGAAAACTAGTAGATAATATAATTTTGTCTTTGCCTCGGGGAGCCTCTGAGGAGAGAAGAAGTGCAGGGGAATGGGAGGGGAAGAGACCGGAGTGGGATGACAATGCAGCATCACAACAGCATCCATTGAAACTCAAAATGGAGTTTTCAGCAACATGTGGCCTAACTAAAATACGTTAATAAACACACTTCTATGCATTATTTTAAAGTTGTTTCAACTATATTCATATCATTTTATATTATCGCATTGGATCTGTTCTTAAAAACATTATCTAGCAACATTTATTTTCACAAAAATACAAATCTAGAAAATACGAAGGAAGGGAGAAGGGAAGGGAGAGACGGAGGGAGGGAGGATGGAATGAAGGATAAACGAGGGAGCAAATAAGAGTGATAATGCGAGAGAAAATAGAAAGAAGAAGCAAAGAAAGAAACCTTAATAGGGGCAGCTGTGGTCATTTGCTTCTGTGAGTTTCTTTGATTGCTCACTCAATAGAATTCAGGATATTGTTCAAAGTGGGGGAGTTCTATTTTGATGTCTTCTATCATGGTCAAAGGTCCCACAGTAATAAAAATGTGTATAAAGACCAGGTTCATCTACTAATTGCCATCCACTGCCAGACAGCAAGAGGGTTAAGGATGGAATGGCTGGGCATGCACAATTCCTGCAGGTCATATACCTACCTGCCAAGGTCATCAGCATGTGCCTTTTAGCCAAAGCACTGCAGCAGAACTATGTGAGTGATTCACTGTCTACGCTTGGTGGCTCGTGTAGTGTTATATTGTCCAAAATGTGGGGTGTGGTCTGCTGGTCCTGATGCAAATAGGAAGTGGCCAAGCTCACTAGTGGCACTAAGCTTCCTATCAGGCTGGATGGGTGCTGCAAAAGATGGGCAGGGCAGCAGAATAAGGTAACATCTGTTACATTGTATTTATTATCACCGTGGCCTTGTCAGCACCAAAAGGGCTCTTCATGACAAAGGATGAGGTAAAAATGTAAGTCCGTTTTTATATAGCGCAGCTACTCACCCTTACGGGTCTCAAGGCGCTGTGGGCCGTAGTGGAAATTAAGTGAGCTATTGCCCAGAGTCACATGGTGCTGAGCTGAGCTGCCGCCGGAGCCGGGGATCGAACCATGAACCCTGTGCTCCGAAGTCAGCTGCCCTGGCCGCTGCACCACACCCCTCCACTGTTTACATGAAATACCATATTCCCCAATGTACAGCTACACGCACTATCAATCAGTTATGTCTTCTCTGGTTTTGACGCCATTCAAATCCATTAGAGGCACTACTACCATTCCATAACTGTACCTAACACTGGGGATAGATTATACCATGGTTACAATTTTCAACGAGAGCCTGGAGGTTTTCTTCTGTCGAGCCACTGTACAAATATACCTCTTTCTCAGCCAACCATATGTCTATCATTTCATGGTTCACATCTTTCAGCCTCTCTGAAATATATATTGATATATCAGTTTATTTTGTATGTAACATTGTTTAAAATTATACTGTACTATGAAGACTTTTTCAACAATTATTTTTAAACTAAAGTCTCATAGTTTCTGTAGGTGATTTCTTTGAGATTTGTTTTTTGAGGTGGTATGTTAATTCCTGTAAGCGCGCCAGCTTTTGCATTTGTAAGGGAAACATGCGTGTATGGAATGCATTTATTGAGTTTCAGTGGGCGCGTTTTCAGGACCTGTGGTCATCTCATTCCTTCTCAAAACTGTCATTGTCAGAAGCCCCTAGAAACTAATACATATATTCATAGGAATGGGGAGGCTGGGGTGGAGAAATGACCCCCTGTTTGTTTGAATAGTATGGGTCTTCATGAAGTGTCCACTAATGATAACAACTCAGGGGCCGATTCCGATGTCGGACGGACTCAGGTCCGTCCGACATCGTCCAGGAGCCGTAACCGACCGACCTGCTGTCGTCGGTTACGGCCCTGCAGTACGATGCGACCGAACCCTGTTCGGTCGCACTCGTATACTTCACAATGGGAGCATGCATTCCGGGCGGAATGCATGCTTGCATTGTGAAAAGCAGGGGCGCAGTTCATCCCTGCACCCTGTGGCCAGCACCCCAAGGTGCCTGCCACCGGGTGCAGGGATCAACAGAGGGGCACCATAGGTGCCCCCAGGCCGCCATTCGGCGGCCTCGCACCCATGGGGGCCCTACTGGGGGCCCCCAAAGACAGTTACCGACTGCCTTTTCGTGCCGGAAAGACCGGCACGAAAAGGCAGTGAAATACTGCCATCGTACTCTCTCGGTCGTGAAAAGGCGGCCGGGGTAGTACTGAAGGATTTCCGGACGGCGGACGGGCTCTCCGAGCCCGTCGTGAGCCATCCGGAAATCCGAGTCGGATTCCTTTCCGACCGAGCCCATCGGAATGGCTCGGTCGGAAAGGAATCCGGCCGGCACGTTCTGATTCGGTCGGAAGGGCTCCGACCATCGTTCGGTGCCCTTCCGGCCGAAATCGGAATCAGCCCCTCTATGTCCATCTGCTGGATGTCCATCTGCTGAGACTGCCCCGCAACTGAAACACATATTGTGGAATTACTTTTTACAAATATTAGAAGATAGGACAGAAAAGGGCCCAAACTGTCCTTTTTACCTCCTACAATATTATACTCAACAGAACAAAACCTACTTTGTACACCGCGTAACAAAAGGTGTGCCTCGTTTATTATGCTTACACTCTACCTCACTTTTGTTGCTACCTCACCTCTTCCTCTCTCTGAATAAACTCTTTGTCTCTACTTCAGTGTCATCTTAAGGATTTTGGGAGCCTCAACCAAGACATCTTTTGGGTGGCCCCTGTTTGGAACAAATGTAACTTTTATTACTCATTCGCTGCTAATTCAGGCTGTGTGATGCTAAACAATACTAAATTATATTTTTTTAAATTGTATTATTATGCATATACGTCTTAAAACTTTGAGACTTTATTGAGAAATTGTAAATTTTATTGCCGCGTGCACACAACTGTTGGTTGTATTTTGCACTGTCTCCAGCATGGAGTTATCTGCACTGATCTTCCTTGTACTGTATCTGCCAAATTGCTGCTCCCAAATTTTCTAGGATGCTGCTATTGATGTAACATCTTGCTATGAAATTGGAGATGTGTCTTGTATAGAGTTTATAATACGTAAGGATATAATTATTATTTTTACTTATACTTCCTTTGGGTTAGGACAAAGTACGTATGAATTGCTATTGTGCATTTGATGTTTTGATGTCTCATTTTTATAGTGTCGTTTTATTGTGTGTGTATTCTTTGATGGTTTTCGAAAACCGAATAAAGTATTAATATTATTATCATATATACTAAATTATATGTTAAACTTTAACAGGGTCACAATAAACAGTTGAAATATGTATTTCTGGGACCTAAAAATCCTTAAGATGACATTAGGTAGAGAGACAGTCAGCGATAGATGTAGGCAGAGAGGGAGAGAGGTTTAAATAGAGAATTAACCTTGACAGAGGTCTAATAGAGAGACGGTTAACTTTCCTATGTGGGGCCTTAGAAGGTGGGGGCCCAGGGCAATTGCCCACTTTGCTATGCCTTAAAACGTCTCTGCTCTACCCCACTTCTCTATCTCACCCTCGCACTTATCTCCCTGCCTTTCCATTCTCTGTTCCTCATCTACCTAACCCTCGTCCATCTCTTTTTCTGTCTGGACCTCTTTCCCTCCTGTTGCTTTCCACTGTCTCTGACCCTGTCTCTAATTATCCCTACCTCACACCTCTCTACCCTCTCTCTATCACTACCTCACCACTCTCTACCTTTCTCTCTCCCATTCTTTCTCTACCTCACCTGCCTCTTGTTATCATCCATCCACATCCACCTGACCTCACCTCTCTTTAATGTCTCTTGGATTTCTCTATCTACCTCCTTCTAACTCCTCCTTACCCTTCTCTGTCTATCCTAGTTCTTCTCTGCCACTTCCCTCTTTCTACACCACCTTTCTCTATTTCACATCTCTTTTCTCTCTATTAATCTTTTTGTACTTCATCTCTCTGCTTTACCTATCACTAAATGTATCCTTTTGTCTCCCACACTTCTCTATCTACCCCTCTGTCTGTCTACGCCTGTTTCCTCTCTCGCCCCGCCTATCTCCCTTTCTCTTACTCATCTCACTGTCTCATGTCTCTCTCCTTACTTCAATTCACCTCTTCTGACTCACTCCGATCAATCTTTCAGTCTCATCCTCATATACCTCCGCTGTCTCCCTATCTCTGCATCACAACCTCTCTTTCACTACCTCTGCACCTTTTTCTTTATCATTACCTTCTCTCTCCTTTCTCTGTACCTCCTTCTCTATTGAAACTAGTCTTTCTTCCATACTTCTCTCTCTACCTCTCATTCTTTCTGGCTACCTCGCCTTTTTAGGTCTCGCCTACGCAGCGCGCATGCGCTGCATAGGAAAAGACCTGTAGCAATCGCTACGGTTTTTGTCCCAAAACGTGCACGCGTTGCATAGCCTTCAATGGCAACGCGTGCACGTTTGGCGATTCCCTTGCGGGAGCGAGCAGCTGGCGCCATATGTTATCAATTATCGCGCCTTGCTGCTCGCTCCCGCAAGGGAATCGCGCAGGCCCCCTCCTCTCTCCTCCCCTGCCGCGCGAGGCGCGCGTGCTTGTGCTTGTTCCCTCTTGTCGTCTCCAGGCTTTACATTCCTGCTTGCTAGTTTGTTTCAATAAGTACCCGGATGCTGCAGAAGTACAGTAACACTGATTTTAGTGTCATGGTTTCCTACGGTGATATTGTAGGGTGGGGGCGTTGCGTGGCGCACAGTGCTGCTAACACAGCCCATCGGCTCAATTGTAAATGTATAGCGTTTACTCTGCCATCGCCTCGTCGCGGGTTGTAAGCACTATACAAATACAAGTGAGCACGGATAATCCTCAAAAGTGGGCATATTGGAGGGCAGAAAGTGCCACACAGTTGGCCTCCTTGCCCTGTCGTAAAAAAAACTTGAAGCACCTGACTGTAGACATATTGGGCGCGAGCCTGCGTGCAGCTAGCGTTTTTAATCCTCTCCATGCAATGCTAAATAGAGCTCTAAAGTTTCCTAGCAGAGTAGCTCATCTATGGCAGGGTTTTAATTTGCATGCTGGAACTTGTATTAGCGCTTATCCCATTATAAAGTCAGAACTACAAGTCCCAGCAGGGATAGGCTTTGCACAGATAGCGCCCTGGAAAGTAACACATTTGGCGCCTCTTAGTCCTAATTGTAGCCTGTAATTTGAGATATACAAAGTGTAACCCATTATCTCCATTATTTTATCAAATATGTTTTCTTTGTATCTTGTTACTTGTATTCCTGTATTCATCCCGAGGAGAAACAAAACTGCAAGTTGTAGAAAGAATGTACTAAAATACCACTGAGTAGCTCTGTAGTTCCCTATTTGCCAGCACTGTGTGACCGGAAAGGTGTTTCATGTTTGGAAAACAATACTTTGAATTTGGTGTTATAGAGGTTCAGCTGCTCCTGTGTGAGACCCTCGCTGCCTGCTGTCCAGGCAGACCTTTTGTTCCTCAGCTGTGATGGGGGGGTGGGGCGGGGGGGCACGTTGGGGGGTTGAGACATTTAATTCAGAGTCAGGCATTGCTTGGCTGATTACACACACGTCCCCGCTCTCGCCTGTACCACCTCAGCTCAGCTCCTTCCTGCCAGGGCCAAAGTGTAGAAGAGGGAGGGTAGAGGGTGTCAAGGAGATGGCAGCCCAAGAGGATTTTTAATGGGGCGCCCGCAGTCTATACAAGAAACAAGCTTTTGCATAGCCAATAGGTCTCGCCTTTGGGACCTTATAAGTATTTAGTAATGCAGCACAATATCCTTGGTGCAACAACATTAACTGTTGCATGGCTAAACACTTATAAGGTCCCCAAGGCGAGACCTATTGGCTATGCCAATGCTTGTTCTCTTTGCTTTTCATGTCTCTGTACATTACACATCCACCTACCTCATATCTATCACACTTCACCCTCTTCTTCTCTTCTTTGCTGTACAACTCTCTTTACCACATGTCCTTCTCGTGTTTCCTGCCTTTCCGGTTCTCTTACTGAACAAAGCTGTAGGTCACTTCTTAGTCTGAACAGTATAGACATAGAAAGAGGAGAGGAGGGAAAAGGCAGGGGAAGAAGAGTACCCGATTTCAAGCAATGGAGTGGCCAACATCCTTGGCACAGTGCTTGGATTTTTGCTGTTGCTGAGAGAATTCCAGTTGTGAAGGGAGATTTATTTTGGTGATTACAAATGCCCCGTAATTAAAGCTACGATTTACTATTTTGTGCATCACAGAGGTTTATATTAGCTGGAAATACATAATAAATCTCAAATGTGTTTCAAACAGGGGGCCCAAAATAAGTCTTGCCCAGGTCCCAAAAAACCCTTATGGTGTCACTCCTCTTCCCTCCTTGGTCTTCCAAAAAAAGTTCACTTTCTTTTCGTTACTCTTAAATCTGGGACTTATCCGAGGACTTCCATTAGCACTGACCTATGGGAGAAGAGTTATCAGGAAAGCGTGGGAAGAAAGAATGATGACCGACCTTGTCTGTCTCCAGACGTACATTTATGTGAGCAAAAAAGTTATTTGCTTTATTCCATAAAAAAATTAGAAAATCCAACTTAAAGCAAAAAAACATCACGAGGCGTGTTATGTCCAAAATCCAAATACATAGATAATTTCCATACTGTTAAAATGATACAAAAATAATTAAAGTTCCACCCACATAGGAGCTTTACTTTTATAAATTCTGAAGCTCCTCAGTGACACAGCAATTTCTGAAGAAGTGTTAGCTCTATAAACCGTAGAGGCCTAGGGCAAGGGGAGTGTTCTGTGTTTATCTGATAAACTGAGTGCTGCTGAAGGAGGCCCGGCAGTTTAAACCAGAAAGATCTTCAGGAACTGCAGACTCAGACTTCAGAGCAGAGCTCTTCCGGGTTTCTGCCGTGAGAGTTAGAAGGCAACTGGCAGTGTAACGTAGCTGGACTATATCCCTAATTGCTCCAGAAACTTCCCATCATAAGGACGCGCAGTGCAAAGGATAAGGCTTGCAGACGCATTTGCAACATTCGAGAGGGATGGCTGCGTCTGCACAGACTTTGCGTGAAGGTAAAGTGCCCTTCTTGTTAAGGTCGTTACCGCCGACTAGTCTTATTTACGTTATGGCATTCTCACATATTACACCGGATATCACACTGGATGCGCTTTTATTCACTTTGGAGATGTATGAGATTACTTAAAAAATTATAGGCTGTCGCAATGTCAACTCTTGTTTTATGTAGCTCACATTAACCGTAAATACGGGTATATATATATATTTGTTAAATTGTGCAAGGAAAGGTCAAAGTGTGAATAAAAAATGAATTCCTATAATTCATTCCATTTGGTGCAGTCCAATTCCCAAACCCATCTATGTCTCAGTGGGCATGACTACTTCATAGAAGGCAGATTTGAAGTGTATATTTCTTGTGGTCGACAGGAATGACAAAGCAGAGGAATTATTATTGTAAAGATCAAAGGTCGTCAGTAGAAATAACATAGAACAAGCCGGAAAAGCCTCAAAATTCATGAGTAGAGGACAGCGGTTGAAGTGCATTGAAAACAAGCATTGAAAATGCAATAGATCTCGCCTTTGATTAATTTAAAGCCATTTGCTTTGCTAATGGTATTGTATAGCAAAGCAAATGGCTTTAACTTAATGAAAGGCGAGACCTATTGTATTTTTAATGCTTGTGAAGCAATTGAGAAGCAATTGGATAGCAAAAAGGGGAGAAAGATTGAAGATCCAGGCAGAAAAAAGGAAGTAACAGGGGAGAAAGATTAAATGTGGCGAGCCGTGAAGAAAACTAGAGGGCGGTGGGGAAAAGAGCAGAAAGGAGAGTGGTAAGGAACAACAAGTATGTATAAAATAAAAATAAGATTGAGATTGAGATAAATCTATGGAAGCAAAGCGAGAGACAGGCTGGGTGAGGAAAGAGGGTGGAGAGTTAGAAGAGGAGAGAGGGCGAGAGTACAGAGAGAGGAGGAGGGGAAGTGACATGCCCAGCGCTTCCCGGGGGAGGGCCCGTCCTGTACACAGCGAAGCTCAATTGTGAACAATTGTGGGAAGTAACCGCATCCTGGCAGAGAAGGTGGAGGCACTGGTTGGAGAGTTGTGCTATGCTTCCAATATGGCGTACAGCTGAACACATCTTCAAGACACATGATGGTTTTCTTTCCACCACAAACCAAATTATAAAAGAAAATTGATGGGGGAAAGGATTTCAATGCTGCGTGCTATGTGACACAACACGGTAGAGTTAGCTGTAAATGGGCAAGAAATAGGTCAGAACAAAAAAGAATTGGTTGAAAAGCTAATGAGCCATCCTTTTGTGCCCAACCATTCTTTGCTGGCTGCCTGAAATACTTTAGTTATTTCCCAAGCACAACACGAGCCAATTCCAGGCACAGGACATGTGAGCCTCCTGTTTGCAAAGCTAATTAAACTGCAACACAAAATAAACAAAAACGAAAAAAATTATCCCCCGGCTTCGGTTATTTACTCATTTCACAATGTTCCTTAATGAATTGAAGCGGCCATTTGTCTGCACAACAAAAAACAAGAGTGGTTTCAGCTGCAGCTTTCCTCTCTGTCCGAGAGGGTGAGGCACACACAACACATTTAGCTGGCATGAAATAATCACCCGTTTTATTGTTGCTTTTTGCTCTCAGCTCATCCCTTGCTAAGGGTCTGTTTCAACAGAAATGTAATAATGAATGCCTCGGAATGGGTATGTGCACAAGCTGACGGCCAACTTCAAACGAAAACATTGCAAACGTAACTATGTTGCCATATGTGTAAGCACTTTAGATGCATCTTTTAAAGTGTCCATCATGCCAGAGACCCTGCACACCGTGACAGATAGCACAGAAGATAGTGCCAGCGCCTCGTGGCTTCCTTCTACTGTGCTGGGAATTATTTTATCTACACCTGAAGGAGGAACGGACTAGCAATGCCCAGGCCATGCGCATACTTGTAGAGCAATGCCATTAACCCACTGAGTTATCCCATTACATAAGCGTCGGATTCCACAGAATACCACAGCAGTGGCAGGATGCATGAATTCCTCGGAATGGGTATGTGCACAAGCTGACGGCCAACTTCAAACGAAAACATTGCAAACGTAACTATGTTGCCATATGTGTAAGCACTTTAGACGCATCCTTTAAAGTGTCCATCACGCCAGAGACCCTGCACACCGTGACAGATAGCACAGAAGATAGTGCCAGCGCCTCGTGGCTTCCTTCTACTGTGCTGGGAATTATTTTATCTACACCCGAAGGAGGAACGGACTAGCAATGCCCAGGCCATGCGCATACTTGTAGAGCAATGCCATCAACCCACAGCAGTGGCAGGATGCATGACAAACACTACATTTGATAGGCAGCTTGCTTCAGCAGGAGTAACCCCCTACCCAGCCCTCCCACCCTGACCCACCCCCCAGCCCGCTCATTGATTAATACAAACGCTGGCAGTAAGCGGCCGGCTTACCGTACTGGAAGCTGAGGCGTGGGAGCAGCTCCTCGGCGGCCGCCGCCAGCCCCACCAGCCACAGCATGTGTAAAGCAGGGATCAGCCAGCCCCGTGTCGCCCCCATGCCCTTGGCTCCGGCCGTGCTTGCGAGTCCTCGCCGCCTTCCCTCCGGACGGTCCTGGTGGGTAAATCCAAGTCACAGGGGCAGTCCGAGCCAGGGAGAAACGAGCTCCGTGTGCCGCCACCTGCTGAAAGCTGAGCTTGCAAAACTTCGCTAGAGCCCGCCTCTGCCTCCTCCTCTTCCTCGCACTCTCCGTCTCCTTCAGTAACCAGACCACACACGCACGGCTCCAGCGACATGAAAGAGGCAAACACGGCAGGCTTGAAAAACAAGGCACGCCACCCAAAAAAAGTGCGTAGCGGCTAATTAAGAGACACTGTCTCCCGCCGCAAGTAAAAGATCCAATCCCGGTGGGCGGGGGCAAAAGCGGACAGGGTGGCAACCAGGACGGACTAAAATGCCTCCGATGCAATGATTACACTCTGTTTAACATAATTACTGACGAGAAACGACGCACGCCAATGAAAATTGAAGGCGGAGCGGACACACGACTTCTGGAACCGTATTGATTCCAAGAAGCCCTTGCATGGCGAGAGCAGCGCATGCGCGCTGCTAACGCCAGGCGAGACCTAAAAAGTATACGAGCTGTGATGCTGTAAGCAATGGGGGCGATGCAGTGAGCATGGGGGCGGGGTCAAAGGCATCACTAAAAAACCAACATTCTGTAACTTTTTCGGTCTTTCATCTTCAGGTAACTACATATCAAATAAAAGACAGCTTAAATGGTAAATAAATGCAAGTTAAGTTAATCGGTGGAAACGCACTATCGCACATTACGAAACCTCTATTAGTTAATGCGCTACAGAGTTTTGTGTCTCAGAGAGCCGAATCCTGGTTGATATTTTATTTAAAAATATAACGACTTACAGATTGTATGTGGAAAATCTTTGTAAATTGTTCATCATCATTAATGTCTAATATTGTATTAAGAGAGAATTGTACTGTGAAACATGTTTTCACAAGGCTATTAAACCCTGATCTCTTGAACCTGATCTTTATTCTAGGGAGCTCTGCTCCTGGTCCAGTTCCCGAAGGACTGATCCGCATCTACAGTATGAGGTTCTGTCCGTATGCCCAGAGAGCACAAATTGTGTTGGCAGCCAAAGGAATCAAGTAAGAATTAACACAATTTGAAACCTTTGTATTACTATAGTAATGTGCAGGGCATCAACCCTAGTTATATCCAATTGTAAATATTTTAATAGGATTTACCTAGTTTAAACAATTCAGTTTTATTTATTTATTTATTTTTAAAACTTAACTTAATTCTGTTTAAACATAAGAAGCAGATTTTGAGTCTGGCGGTCTTCTGACCGCCAGACTCACGGTGGCGGTCCGCAGTCCACCGCATTACACCTTTGAAAGTCATTGTGGCGGAAGACCACCGGCTGCGCCACAATGTAACATGCTCAGCGGGACTGGCACAGTCCCGCTGAGCATATTACAAGTTCCTCCACCGCCAGCCATTTCATGGCGGGAGCCCCCCCATGAAAATCTTGGCATTGGAGGAACAAAGTGGGCCCTACAGGGCCCCCATGGCCCCCCTGCCATGAAGATACATTCAGGAGGCACAACATGTGTCCCCCTGTCTGTATTCCCCCAAAGATCCAGCACGGCAAGGACGTCACCGTCCATGTCGTGCTGGAACTTTTTTGCTGTTCCCATTGCAGTGCCTGTTTTTCAGGCATCGCCATGGGAAAGGCGAAGGACCGTCTGCCATACATTAGTTCAACTCGTAATATGGCGGGCGGTCCTTGCGCGGGTTTGGTGCACCTGTGCCGGCGGAAAGCCGAGGCAACTGCACCTAACTCATAACCAGGCCCTTAATTTCCAGGCAAGTTGTATACAGGGCAATATTCTTTGAGAAAAATCATTTTAGCAATGTTACATTGCTTGGCTCTGGAGTTGTAGGCATAATTGATTTACTGTAGGGAGCATCCATTTTCCTAAAAAATTATACTATTAAAATACATGAAGTCACTGAAGTTTTAGTGGATCAACCTTTGTGCTTCCTTTATTTGGATTGCAAGGCTAGCTGCTTACTAGGCCTGTACAAGCGCCGCACAGCGGGAAGCGCGTCCAACCGTTTTATAAACTTGGTGCTGCTAATCGTCAAACAGGTGATTGCAATGTATTGGAAAGCCCAGACTCTACCAAGCATAGCAAGACGTAACTATCCAGTGGGGCAGGGCAGAGGCCACTGCGCCCTGTCGAGAAGTACGAAGATTGACAAAGCACCCCATCGCAACCACGTTGAACAAACTGTTCTCCGTCCTCTAAGGAGCTCCCAATGGCAGTGGCAGCTATGAATAACTTGACAAAGTATGCGCCTCCTCAATAGCACCCCTCTCACCCTTCTCCTTCCTAATCCTTCCCCCACAGGAGTGGAAACAATACAGCATGGGCGATACTGGGGGTGACCCACATAGTCACCCCCAGGTGGTACTACGACGCCCCACATCAAGCAGCTTTCAGGCAAGACTACACCATGCCAGTATTGACTGCATGCAATATGGGTTCATATGCTCACAGTTCAGTTTACTTTATAATAGTTATGTACTATCATGCCATTGAGAATTTCTGGAATAAATGATGTTGGCTCCAGCACAGCATAACAAAGACAATTTATTCACTTTCTTATAACAATCATCATGCTTGCTGTAACAAACATTGTTAAAATTCAATAGAGATGGTTAAAAAAGCGTTGTGCTTCCTTAAGCCCAGTTGCTAGTGCTATGGATGTTTGGTGATACAGGGTAGCAGTGCTAAAGCTGTGACGAGTGGTTATTATTTCCCTGCTATTATATTAGTGCATCCTGCTTCATTTTAATATAGACCATCCATTTTACTCCAAAAAATCCCTCTTTGGCAACTGGCCCCTGGCTAGCAATTGTGACCTTTTGCACAAGTGTCTTGAAAATGATCCCCCAATTTGAGGTCTTTCTCTAGAACTTGCTTTAGTGCAATCTTACATCCACTGTGACCAAACAAAACACCATTGTAGTTATACATAAGTGTGTCTTACCAGTTTGTCTGAGGTTACCTTTCCTCAAAGTCTTGCAAAGTTTATAAAAATAATTTCTAAATTGGATTTCGCTAATACAATTGTAGATTTATAGGTTTTGGATGTAAATGTTTCTGAATATGGCATTTGGATTAAATGCTACCATGGAAATCCGTGTGCCATGTCCTGCCAATGTTCTCCGTTTTCACTGTAGGAAGCCTGGCAATTCCATAGAGAAACACTGACATACACTATTAAATTTAATAATGCGGTCTTTGGGTTGGAAACATCTAAAACATCTTTCTTGGACACTTTGTAGTATTTATTAAAAGCTCAATTCAGTGGTGAAGTTGGATTTTTAATACATATTACAGAAAAGCTACTTTTAGAAAGTTACAATATCTGTACCTAAGCCTCTGGGGGTTAATTTGCATTAGCTTCCAGCTGAAGCCCTCTGTGTGCTGAAGCCCAGAATGAGGTCTGATAACTGCTCCTAGAGCAGAGACAAAGGCCCGGCTGTGAGAAAGTGTTTCTGTTGCTCTGGCAGGGTGACCATTTGGGCAGTGCCCAAGAACTTAATTTACTTCAAAGGGCCTCTCCTGTCACAGGCAGTTATGAATTGATAGTCGACAGGCCCCATTTTTGTTCCCCCAGTCAGGTAGACTCTTGGCTGGGAGGTAGCTGCTCCTAGAACTAGTTTGAATTGATCACAGAGGAGGGTTTGTTCATTTCCCTGGCCATTCCTTTGGGGTGGACACATAGGCTCTACACAAGGAGCGACGGGTTTCACCATTCTGTATTTAGGCAGAGAGGGGGCACCATGGGATTGTTTGCAGTAGAGCAAACAGAAAATGCTGCAAAAGTTGTTGGGGTAACCCCTGAGAACTTTTACACCATTGGTTAGAGAGGGACTAGGAGTCACCCCTCCCACAAGCAGGTGCCAGGCATACATCTGGCATCCCCGGTACCCTCCTCAGTATGCCACTAGACCTGAGGAAGAACAGAAGAGGACTGAACCTGCTGTCTGTGACCTGAGAGGAGCCCTGAAGGACTGGACCTGCTCTCATTTGTACCAAGGACAAAGAAGTGGACTCCAAGATCAGTTGACCGGCTTCCAGTTGAAGTTACAGGAACACAACAAACTAGAAGAGGCCTTTCCTGCAACCCGCTGAGTCGACCAGTTTGAACTGGATCTGCCCTGGATCCTGTTGTTAGCCTCTACTAGGGTGATTCCTGCCCACCCCCTACCCAAGTGCTCTTCCTGAGATCCTGTAACCCTAGCTGGCTGGGTATTGCTGGACTTCTCCTACTACCAGTGAAAACCTGGGACTTAGAAACCTTTTGGCTCCAAAGACCTCCGGAGGACCCCAACTAACCTACCATGCCAATCCAACCAATGTGCGTTGCCGCTGGCTGATGATTCAGTTTTCCCTCACTGTAAGCTTTTTCATCACTGCAAATCCTCTTGGCAGGACCTCATGGAGATGGTATCCAAGCTCTTGGAGCCCTCTTCAGCTACAACATACAGTGCGAATTAGGAAACTTGACTGAGCGAAGGCGCCAAAAATATCTAGCTTGCAAGGGACATTTTCTGGATGCGAAATTTTAATTTCTTCCACTCTGAGCTTTTCCACCAAAAAACATCAGCTGCTATCTGACATCAAGAGACCCTCTTTGGCTACAGCCTACTGCCTTGCCCGGCTGAAGATTTTTACTTCCATTTTTGAGACTAAGGGGCCGAATCCGATTCGGGCCGGAAAAATACCGACCGACTCGGTACGGGATCATAGTCCGACCGACACGTACCGGCGTTGCCCGACCTGGGAAGTACGATGAAATGCATGTGAATCACGACCGACTCGTACGGAACTCAAGGAGGAACGACCGACCCGGACGGAAACAAGCTATCCGGCCGGGAAACCACGCGAATCGAACCGACCGACACGCACCAGGAATCAACCCGAACGAAACGTACCCGCGAACTCCGACCCGCGCAGTACGATGCAATGGGTGAAAAATCAGACCGATTCGCACGGAGCCCAAGCCGTACGACCGACACGCATACAAAACCCAGCCGAACAAACACAATACTCCGCGACCGACGCGTACGCCGCATATGAAACTGAGCTGAAACACAGCGGGAACGACTCGGAGAGGCGCGCACGAGATAACTGCAACGTCCTACTCGGTCAGAAGAACGACTCCTACATGCACAATAATCACAAATGAAAAAATACAAAAAAAGAGGGCCAAACAAGCAATGACAAAGCCAATAAATACAGGGGGTGAAAAAAATGGAACAAGGACACACCCCCAACTCCACCTACATAAAGGCCACAAATCCCTACCATGATCCTTTGCAAATTCCACTGACCTGCCAGCACAGAACACCAGCAGACAGCAGACACACACACAGCTCATCCAACACAAAAGCCACACACCATTAGCACCTCAACAAATAGGACCCTCACGCACACACAGCAAAACCTACACACACACACCCTCACCTGCACACACACACACACATCAATCACCACCACCACCCATCACCATGCCCCTAAAGAAGAATCCAAAGTTCCTAGATAGTGAATTGGAAGTCATGGTAGACGAGATCCTGAGGGTAGAGCCACAGTTGTTTGGCACATTGGTCCAACAGACCCCCATGGCACAGAAAACCAAGATGTGGGCGAGGATCGTCGACAGGGTGAACGCACAATCACCATGTTTGCGCACAAAGGAAGACATCCAGAACAGGTGGTATGATGTGCGCAGGAGGGTCAGGGACCTAGTGAAGAAGGATTACCTCCTGAGCCAGCACACCGGCAGTGACCCTCCTGCCAAACCAGTATACCTCAGGCCCTGGGAGGAGAAGGTGCGGGCCATCCTACCACCAGTGAGCGTATATGGACTAACAAACATCCCAGAGCCTGGGAGTACACAACTAATATACACAATATTGTGTGCCAATACACACACATCACTGTCAAGGGGATAGTCAAACCATGCACCCCTAGCAAATCAACAGCAACCAAAAGATAATCATCCCAAGAAGTGTATGTTAGTCAGATAAACACAATACATGCCATGTCATAGTGATATGTAACTGTGTCATGACATGTACAAACCCAATACCAAATAGAGCTAGGCAGTGGCACAAATCTAACTAACAAACACTGTCAGATATTTAGCCACCACTAGAACACCACCTCACAGGGAAGCTCACAGAAAGGAAGGAATCCTGTGTATGCTGGTGAAGTCAGTGTAGCCAAGAGCATGATGGGACTCGTAGTAACAGATAATGGGCAGCCTCACATTTGGACCATCAACACCACTCTGAACCATGCTCACAACACAGGGAGTGGAAAAGGACTGACAATATGGCTGACACTGGGTACTGCTGTGGGGAGCACAAGGCCCTGCTGGGAACTGGGCACCAACAAACAACAGGACCACACTGTCAGCCATCTTGCCATTGCTGTCACACTCACACACAGTGAAGTCCACTCAAAAGGAAGGAAGTATGGGCATGCTGGGAAGGGGGTGTAGGCAATAGCATGATGGGAGTTGTAGTCACAGATAATGCTCACCCACACAATTGGCCCTTCAACACCACTCTGAACCATGCTCACATCACAGGGAGTGGATAAGGACTGACAAGATGGCTGACACTGGGTACTGCTGTGGGGAGCACAAGGCCCTGCTGGGAACTGTGCACCAACAAACAACAGGACCACACTGTCAGCCATCTTGCCATTGCTGTCACACTCACACACAGTGAAGTCCACTCAAAAGGAAGGAAGTATGGGCATGCTGTGAAGGGGGTGTAGGCAATAGCATGATGGGAGTTGTAGTCTCAGATATTGCTCACCCACACAATTGGCCCATCAACACCACTCTGAACCATGCTCACATCACAGGGAGTGGATAAGGACTGACAAGATGGCTGACACTGGGTAATGCTGTGGGGAGCACAAGGCCCTGCTGGGAACTGTCCACCAACAAACAGCAGAACACCACTGCCTGACATCCTGAAAGCCAACTTGCACTCCCTGCAATGCAAGCACGTTGCATGGTGGGATATCTGGCTGGGTGGGAAGGAGGACTGGCAGCACTGACCATAGTTACAAGCAGCTCTCCTCACACACCCCCTCAACATAAACTCCACATAACCCACCTGGGAGAATGCAATGCCTCACACACCAAATGAAGATCCCACAGAACCACCACCCTGGGTAATCCTGTGTGAAGCACAGGGACACTCTTGGGACTTGTAGCCAAACAAACGCAAGGACAACACTGTCAGCCTTCCTGTCAGCAAAGGCACACTACCCCACAGGGAAGCAGAGTCAAAAGGAAGGAAGTACGGGCATGCTGGGAAGGGGGTGTAGGCAATAGCATGATGGGAGTTGTAGTCACAGATATTGCTCACCCTCACAATTGGCCCATCAACACCACTCTGAACCATGCTCACATCACAGGGAGTGGATAAGGACTGACAAGATGGCTGACACTGGGTACTGCTGTGGGGAGCACAAGGCCCTGCTGGGAACTGTGCACCAACAAACAACAGGACCACACTGTCAGCCATCTTGCCATTGCTGTCACACTCACACACAGTGAAGTCCACTCAAAAGGAAGGAAGTATGGGCATGCTGGGAAGGGGGTGTAGGCAATAGCATGATGGGAGTTGTAGTCACAGATATTGCTCACCCTCACAATTGGCCCATCAACACCACTCTGAACCATGCTCACATCACAGGGAGTGGATAAGGACTGACAAGATGGCTGACACTGGGTACTGCTGTGGGGAGCACAAGGCCCTGCTGGGAACTGTGCACCAACAAACAACAGGACCACACTGTCAGCCATCTTGCCATTGCTGTCACACTCACACACAGTGAAGTCCACTCAAAAGGAAGGAAGTATGGGCATGCTGGGAAGGGGGTGTAGGCAATAGCATGATGGGAGTTGTAGTCACAGATATTGCTCACCCTCACAATTGGCCCATCAACACCACTCTGAACCATGCTCACATCACAGGGAGTGGATAAGGACTGACAAGATGGCTGACACTGGGTACTGCTGTGGGGAGCACAAGGCCCTGCTGGGAACTGTGCACCAACAAACAGCAGAACACCACTGAATGACATCCTGAGAGTCAACCTGAACCCACTGCAAGGGTGGCATGCTTCATGGTGGGATAACTGGGCTAGGTGGAGAAGGATGGCCGGATGTCCACCAAATACAACCAATGCTGGCCATGCACACACCTCAACATTCACATTGAAATGCCCCAGGTATGCAGGACAATGTGCTACACCAATATCAACCTCTTACTGTGACAACTTAGGACAATGCAATGTACATGCCCGCATCCAGAGGTACAGTCACAACTGTCAGGTGTGTGAACCATTGATGCCTGTAGAAACATAACATACAATGTGTGTCTCTTCCAAATACAGGTGATGATGATGGGGACACAGCAGCAGGCGAGGAGGAGTCCCTGTCCCAGGCTCCGGGGGACACTGAGCTCACTGGTGTGGAACTGCCTCTGCCCTCCTCGGATGGCGAAGACCTACCTGGCACCTCCGGTGTGAGTCATCATGCAGCACCAGCAGGACCAACATCTGCACCCCGTGCACCCACCCCTCCAACAACTGCCAACACACAGACCACCCCCGCCGACACGGACAGACCAAGGACCACCGATGATAACAGCACAAGGCCCCAGGCCCACCGTGGAGCAACGGACAACAACACCACTAACAACCCCCAAGGGGGCCTTGGGTCACCTGTGCGTGCCACCGCAGGTCCTGCACGTGTCGCCAGGGGTGGTAGACATAGGTCGCTGCTTGCAGAGGGGTCTGGACTGCATGATGACCCACAACTGGCACGCATCGCTGATGCGTACCAGGATAGCACCGGAGAGGTCAGACAGGTAGTGGGGTTCCACAAGGACATACAACAGCAGCAGGCTGCCCATCAAGCCCGCTTGGACTCCCACATGTCCCGTGTGGAGACACACATGTCTCGCATGGAGTCCAAGTGGGACACATTGCAAGAACTCACAGCGGTGCATAGGGACATATTGACAAGCCTCCGCCAGATTAGCACCAACATGGCCACACCTCCCTGTGTGCCCACAACATCTGGTGCTGCAACAACTGACACCGCCACAGGGAGGGAGGAGGACTCTGGCGGAGACTCCCCTGCACCGCAGCAGCCTGCACGTGAGGGTCCCCCCAAAGAAGAGGGGTCGTCCGAGGAAGGAAAACTGAGAGGTTGATGGCCACGTACATCCCCCAGGAAGCCAATACCTGTTCCGGAAATTCTCCTTTGTGTGCAAACTTTTCACCCTGTCGAATGCAACACAACTCTCCCACATGACATGGGGAGTTCAAGTTGGACTAATGTATCATATGACTGTGGACTACACTCAGGACATTTCTGCTACCAAGACTTCCAACTCATCTGGGAACTTTGGATCACAATCCCAATGTACAGCACCCAATCCCAATGCACTATACACACACACATTTCTGTAAATAAAATCACTAGTACACCATACTTGCCTCTGTTGCTATTCAAATGTGGATACTGTTATGGTGATGATGATCTGCTAAATTACACTGTGTATGCTAACTGCTACAGCAAGTACAACACCGTCATGTGAGTCATGGTGACGTGACACATATGAGGGAGACACACCACTAGGGCTACACAACACAGAGACACCAGGGCCATCGGACTCATCGCCTACAGTGATGTTGCCAGGAAATACTCTGGACTGCACAGACACCACACCTATTCAGAGTCTGTGTCAACTAGCCCACAGGTGCAGTAAGCAAATGTCAGTCAGATGTGTGACCACTGACAACGCACATCCCAAAGTGAAGCACAGGTTTATTACACATTTGCAACATGTTGTTTCCACTACAAATGCAAGGTAATCCCACGTGGCAGTGGCCACACAGTCTACACGTGCAGAACTTATGAAGTCCAGGGGTGTGTGGCACATCACCAGTAGGGAAACTACTGCTGCCACCCTGAAAGCTGAATCATGGTGTCGGGGGATCCAAGTTGACCAAAGTACTCAGTAAGCACCCTGTGAAGGACAGACATGACACACAGTTAAAACCACTGAAGAACAGGACAGAACTGCAATACTCATGCCCAATACATGTCACAAGACAAGTACACAAAACCAAGTTAGCATGTCAAAACTGTTGGGGAGTACATACTACCTGTAAGGACACATTGCTGCACGCATCCAGTCAAGTAGCACATGGCCACACTCAAACAGCACCAGAGCACCACCCACACATATCATGCAAACTCACATCATTCACATTACATCTCCCTGGATACTCACATTCAGCTGAAGAAGTTGGTGATGAGCTGTGTGCGGACATCACCATCATCATCACTGGCATCGTGGTCCAGGCCAGGATCCTCCACAGGTGGCGGACGTTGGTCATCGTCATCCAGGATGAGAGGCAACTCCTTCCGCACTGCCAGGTTGTGTAGCATGCAGCAGACGATGACAATCTTGCACACCTTTGCTGGGGCATATGGGAGGGCTCCTCCTGTCTTGTCCAGGCAGCGGAAGCGACTCTTCAGGAGACCAAAGGTCCGCTCAATCACTCTCCTGGTCCGACCATGTGCCTCATTGTAGCGCATCTGGGCTGGTGTCACAGGGTTCCTGAGGGGTGTCAGCAACCACGGCATGTTGGGGTATCCGGAGTCACCTACGGACAGACAAGTGCACATTAGCTGAGTTGGAAAAGTGGGCGGTATACTACAGAGCAGAACACACACAATGGTACAAAGTCAGTACACACCGACAAGCCAGGCACGCTGGTTCTGCATCTGTGCCATCATCCTCGGGATGCGACTACTCCTCATCACGTAGGCATCGTGTGCTGAACCAGGGAAACGGGCACACACATGTGTGATGCTCATATCTGCAAGACATACCACCAGAGCATTGATCGAATGGTAATGTTTCCGGCTCCGGTATGCCTGCTCATGTGCCTGTGGTGGTACCAAAGCCACATGTGTCCCATCAATGGAGCCAATGACATGTGGCATCCTCCCCAGGGCATAGAAGTCACTCTTGACGTCAGTGAGTTGTTGACGTGTAGGGAAATAGATGTACTGGTTCAGGCATCTCAACATTGCCTCCAAACCATCGCGTAGCACACGGCTGAACATAGTCTGTGACATCCCACCGGCAGTCACCACAGTGTGTTGAAAGGTACCGGTGGCAAAGAAGTGTAGGGCTGCCATTACCTTCACCTTGGGGGTCAGCGCCGTAGGGTACGGCCGGCCAGGTTGCAAATGTGGTGCCAAGCGCACTGCCAAATCCTCAATCAGCTGCCTGGTGAAGCGGTACCGTTGGATGCTGTCACGTTCCACCATCGTTGCCAGGTCAGGGAATGGTCTATGGACAGCTGGAGCCCTGCAGTGCATAGGTTGAGGAAAGAAAGATTGTCAGTCCCCCCACATATGTGCCATTCACCATACTCAATTTCACATGATACATCATTACGAGACACAAGTACTTGATGTGTGTGCCGTTCTGTTCGGACATAACTCGCACCTACATGGCCATCATCTAACTTCTCAGTACAACATGTGTGGACAACAGGTTCCAGGTTGTGCTATGGGAAACCATTAGGCTGTGTCACAGTACCCATTTACTGCTGTCACGTTCCACACACACACCACAGTGACATGTCTGGACAGATGCGCCACAGGCATCACGGCTCATTGACAGGTAGATTCCCAGTGACCCTGTCGTGCCACATGGACACTGGCATGACATGGCGTATCATGTACACATCAGAAAAACAAACATGACTCCCACAGGTAGTGGCCCCTGTCGCCTACGCAGGACAGACATGGACGCCAGTGACGCACAACATCAAAGTCCATGCACAAACAACGTTGATGTGGAGACTGTCTCCCATCGTGCACATGGAATCAGAGACATCGGAAACACAACATGCACACAGACTGTGGAGGGACATCACTATTGTGGCAATGGGTCACCCTGTGACGTACATGCCTTCCCCCATGGGACCCTGGGTGTATGTGACATGTCACACACATACACAACCTGGAAATGTGACCATGCCACATGCTCCGAAATGAACTGTTGCACATCACAGTGGTCATGTGCACAACACACAAAGGACCCTGTCCCCATTAACACATGCACAGCCTGGGTGTGGCTGCCCACAAGTGCCACCACAGAAACCACATGTTAACCCCCATACACAGAAAAAGTAATGCAGCCTTACATGCCTTAGGAAACAGTGTGGACTGGGTGTGGTGTTGTAGGTGTGCCCCTGGGTCTCTGGCAGGTATATGTGGCTGGCATACGTTCACCAGTGACAAGCATGGTGACATATGCGACTGACCTGTACAGGTACGCGTTGTACAGCAATGGCCCGATCGGTGTGCCCGGCCGGCCCATTGCATCTGTTGTGAGCGGGTACGCGTTGTATCCCGAAATACGCGTTGTACAGCAATGGACCGATCGGTGTGCCCGTCCGGCCCATTGCATCTGTTGTGAGCGGGTACGCGTTGTACAGCAATGGACCGATCGGTGTGCCCGGCCGGCCCATTGCATCTGTTGTGAGCGGGTACGCGTTGTATCCCGAAATACGCGTTGTACAGCAATGGACCGATCGGTGTGCCCGGCCGGCCCATTGCATCTGTTGTGAGCGGGTACGCGTTGTACAGCAATGGACCGATCGGTGTGCCCGGCCGGCCCATTGCATCTGTTGTGAGCGGGTACGCGTTGTATCCCGAAATACGCGTTGTACAGCAATGGATCGAATGGTACGCATGCGTTGGCTGGGGCCTGGCATGGCAACGGACGCGTATTCGAAGCTTCAACGAGTCTGATGCAGTGAATTCAGTTGGCCAGCCACAACAATGTTGCAAAATCATGGGTGTCATGAACTTGGATTTTTGAAGGATGCTGTGGGCGTGTATTAGTGCTGCTATTCCATGGATTGGTCAGATTCAGAAGATGCAAACGACTTGGACCTATCACTGGACACATGGGACAGTATCTGCCTCTGCAGCACACATATAATGCTGGCTGTTCCCCTGAGAGCTCGCTTGCCTGCACTACATGCTCCAGGACGACATCTGCCACCAACACTGCTGCTGTCTCTGCATCCTCTGGCTACTGCAATGGCACGTACTGTGGAGAGAGCCCCAGCCTTCAGCCTTGAGGAGAACCAGGCCCTGCTGGACAGCCTCCTTCCACAGTACAGCAAGCTGTATGGGACACCAGGGGAGCAGGTGAGTGTGCTGTCCACTGCCTTACTAATTTTGCATGTTGTCTGACTAGCAGGACTTACAGTGTGCACACCACTGGCTAGCATGCTCACTGAGTAGTTCTGAGCCCCCAAAGTGTGTAGTTACATGCACTGAACAGGTACAGTGCAGTAACAGTGCATTCCAACAAGGTTTACTTTCCATGCAATGATACCATGTAGTAACTGCTGGCAAACTGTTCATAGCCATCGTTGCACTGCCTGTGTACATCATGTGCCCCAGTGATTGAGACATGTATATCCAACTGTGTGATGCACGGATATGTTGCATGTGTAGTAATGGCATTTTTACTTTGTCATCCTCACAGGTTGATGCCCACCAGAAGCAGAAAATCTGGCTGACCATCGCCCGGGCAGTAAGATCCGTGAGGGACTACAAGCGCCGGATCCGCAACTGCCAGAAGAGGTGGCAGGACCTTCGAGGCTGGAGCCGGAGGATTGCAAGGGTCCAGCTGAAGCTGTCGCCTCCTCGCAGGAGGGGCAGACACCGGACCCTGACCCCCCACATTCTCAGGATCCTGGCGGTGGTCTTCCCTGACCTGGATGGGCAGCTGAAGGCCAGACAGCAGCAAGGAGGGGGTGAGTCCATGACAGCACTGTGCACTTTGTCTGACATGCTATGTGCCCTCCTCTGGCCTGGTTAAACTTCCACAGTACATCAGTCTTGTGGTCCAGGACCCATGTCCCTCTATTGTGACATGCCCACTCCTCATCTGATACGCATATGTGTGGCCCTTACAATCAGGAAATTGTGTCACTTGGGGACTGTGTCATTGCATTTTGCTTTGCTCAAGGTGGGGGACAGCATTTGTTCCGGTGACTATGTTGTGGGAATCATGGGTGGGTCAATTGCTCACACAATGCCCAAGTCCTGACATGTAATCTGGGTGTAACTTTGATATGTGGTCCACTTGCTGATCTGATTCACCACATGTCCCTGGGGTATTTGGCACACCCCCATGCTGTGGGTGGGAACAATGTTTGGGCCTCAGGAGTATGTATATCAAGTGTGTCACACATGCTTAGACACCTGCCTACTGTCCAGGACTCATCCCTCTTACAGGTGGAGCTGGACAGTCATGCATACTCCAGGGCATACAATAGACTCTGTACTCCCACTCCCGTGGATCATCTGACATGTTGTGATCAGTGACATGTTCCCTCAGGAGTCTGCCTCTGTGTCAGTGTGCTGTGGCTTCGTTGTCAGGACTACTGGTATGTTTGTCGGTTAGGGTTCAGCATGCCATCTGAGATGTGACCATGTGAGACGATACTTCTGTGACTTATAGATGTTTGATCACTTGACTGTGCACACAGGTGTATGCGACTGTGACTTTCAGGCAGCTGTTATTCATTCACAGCACACTGTGAGGTGCTCAGGTTCTGGGAGTTGTGTTTCATGTCCCCCATATGTCCAATTGGCATGACGTGGACAAATACTAGTTCAGATGATGTGGTGTGTGGGGGATGGACATGTGCACTTGTCAGTTACATAACTTGCATTCCCCATGTCCTAGGATTGTGACACAGTGCAGACTGTTGTTGGCAGGCTGCCATGGCCATGTGACTGGAGGCAGTGATGTATGACTTTGCAGGCATGCCTGTGTCATGGCATTAAACTTCCTAAGAGTGATCCTGCAGGGGAGTGACATGTGCAACATGCACCCCATTGTGGCATGGACTATCCGGACATGGGTGCATCATGGTGTCTGGTGCTGGTATGCATCACATGCGTTTCTATTTAGACTCTGGCCATCCCTTTCTCCGGACACCTGCACTGACTCAGTGGCAAGAGATGTGATGTGTGCATGTTCACATACTTCACTGTGTTCCCTGCAATGTCCAACAACTGTGTAGGTGGTGCATGTGTCCACACTGGGGTCTTATCATCAGACAGGCACCAGACAGATGGGTGCAAGGGCAGGAGTTGTGTGAGTCCCATGGTTGACCATCAGACTGACAATTGGCTTCTCCAAATCTGTGTGAGGAGTTTTGGCAATGTTCTACTAAGGATGCCAGGGCTGGCTCTGTAAGTGCTGTACTTACTGTGGTGTGTGCGGTCAGTGCAGGTGACTAATGTTTGTCTGTTTCCCTAATTGTTTGCAGATACATCCACGGCCACAGGAGGGGACAGCTCCATGGACCAGGAGGAGCAGCGGAGCCAGACTGGGTCAGCATCCGACGAGTGGTCGGAGGGACCCAGTGGCACGGAGGGCGAGGGGAGCCACACCGAGGAGTCCTCAGCACCATCCACCTCAGCTGAGGACCACAGCAGCTCGGAGGATGACTCCCTTGTGGAGGCGGGTGTCAGCAGCCACCACACCCCAGCTAGTCTGTCTGGCCCCGCCACCACCACCACCACCGCCCTCCCATTGGCTCCCATTCCAGACGTCCGTGGAGGCTCCCGTGTTCGGGAGCGTGACTCCTTCGTGCCAGGCACCGCACCCCCTGCCCCTGTGTCCCCTGCTGCCCTGAGTGAGGAGTCTGTGTACCTACTTCGGCAGCTCCATGTAGGGCAGACAGCAATGCTGAGTGTCCTCCATGCACACACCACTCTGTTGACACAGCTGGTGTCGTTCATGGAGGGCATCTTGACGGGTATGTCTGCCCTACAGAGGAGCAATAAGTCCATGGACTCCTCCCTGACGGCAGCAGTGTCCCTCCTCCAGCAGTCCCTCCCACCTCCTACCTCTGCCCCATCCACACTTCCTGGCACCCTACCTGTCCAAAGCACATGCACACCTGCACATTCACCCAAGCACACAGACACGAGCAGCACAGACACACCCAAAAGAAAGGCAAGACGTGCACACAAGCATCCTCAGGGGACAGATACCACACACACAGGGGATGGGGAACAGACACACACACAGGCATCCACAGTCACTCCGCAGTCCTCCAAATCCTCTCCCTCCCAGACCCCTTCCCTTGCCTCACCTGCAACCCCACCTACACAGCAGGTCTTCCTGTGTGACCTCGGCCTCTTCCCCTCCGATCCTGCGGATCCGGCATACCGGGGGAAGAGGAAGTCCACCCACACAGAGGGGAGTGCCCCTCGCCCCCGGACACCCTCCCCCAGGCGCAGACAGACTAAGGACCCCATTCGGAAGTCCCCCCGGACCAGGAAGGGCAAGACCCCACCACCACCACCACGCAGCTCCACCACCCAGTCTCTCTCCTCCATCTCCCAGGCCAGCACTCCACAGGTTCCACCGCCACACCCTGCCCCAGGTTCCCCCACACACCGATACCGCATCCCCAAACTGCTTAGGCCCTCCCCCCCTGCCACTTGCTCTTCCACCCCCAACCCAGACGCTCAGCCTGTTTGTGCCACTGGTGTGGAGACCGGGTCCCCCCTCTGTCCTGCCCACCTCATCTGCCCCCCTTCCACTCCCTTGGAGGCATGCACTGCAGTGGAGTCCACAACCACCCCGTCTGACTCGGGCACTGCAGTGGTGCCGGCCCCCTGAGTCAGACACCTCCACTGCAGTTGCTGGTGACACTCCTGCACCCACCACCCCTTCACTGCCTCACTCTGGCATCCCCTGATCCTGTCCCTGCGGTGCCTGGCCTGCCCCTTGTATGCCCCTCCAAGGGGGATGTCCCCTGTCCCTACCAGTGCAGGCAAGCAATGGGTGACAAGTTGTCACATATCACCCTGTTGGGACTGTGTATTTGGACTGGCCATTGGCCTTAGTTTAATTTGGACTTCTGATTTTTTATTGACATTTGCTGAATAAAGCCTATTTTTGTTTACTTGTGGTTTTTCTTTTGATGTACATGATGTACATGGTTATCATCATGCATTTGCAGTTGTAATAGTGTTCAGATCAGGGAAATGAAGTGTTGCAGTGATGGACTCCATGTGGTCCATGGGATGTGTGTCCTGTTGTAGTCTGGATCTATGGCATCCTCTGCTGCAGTCTGAGGGTGTGATGTTCAGCATATGACACAGGGATGTACGTTTTGCATTTGTAAATTAACATCTTTGTCTTACAGTGATGCACATCTGGTGGGCTTACCACTGTTCAATGTTCCTATTTCCCTGACTGTGTGCCCATCTCCACTGGACATGCAGTTTAGCACACCAATGTTGAAGGACTCATCAGTGTATACAGTGCACCTTGCTTGACACGTGTTTTGGGTGTATGCAGATGACTGACGTGACACTCCCGTACCCAGGCTGATGTGAGCAGAGCCTTCAGTGTGTTGTAGTTGTTGACTCACTGACCGAGTGTTCTGCCGACATGTTTGAGTCGTGCACAGACAAGGCTTGGCACAGCGGACCTTCCACAGCAGTGGAGTGCCCTCATGGCAGTGTGTAATCCTGTGACATTGCCTGGGCCCGTGTTTTGTGTTGTGTAAGCATGTCTGTGCGTGTACCCTTCCCTTTTCCTACACAGGCTGTGTCCCTACGGATGTTCCTGTTTCTGATGCTTGCTGAGTTGTTCTGTGTTCATCAAGCATCTTGGACCTGGTTACTCCGGGATGTGGGTGCATGGCTAACTAAGGTTCATCAGGTTGTCATCCCAGGTTGTCTTTGTTGTCAGGGCTGGGGATGTGGGCAAACGCAGATGGGACACATTCAGGATTCCCCTTGGCACTTGTTGGTTACACATGTCATGTAATTTACAGTCTATGGTAGCTTTCAGTGATTGTGACACGTTGTGTGTGTGACTGCTGCCACTCCTCAGGGTCAGAGCTGCAATGTTGGAAGTTGTGTACGTGTGTTCTTTGTGTGTCAGCTTGTCTTCTTCATTGGTGTGTGACTATGGCCAGGATCCCATTGATTGTGGTGGATTTCACGTCATGCCCATGTACCGCGTAGTGTGCAGCGTGTCAGACATTCACGAGTCTTGTTGACTGGCCATGTGTGATGGGTTTCTGCACCTTAGTTCCCCCCACCACCCCTGGGATTGTCATGGGTGCATGTGCAATGTCACCAGTCCATGTGAGCTTCACTGCTGCACATTGGTGGAGATCAAGGTGTGTGGTGTTGAGTGTGTGCAAATGTGAGTTGTTGCACGGCTAGACCCCTACCTCCATATTGGCCATGGCTGGCAGGCTGTGCTGTTTGATTTGTGCTTGTGTAGATGTGATGGTAGTTTGTTGCTCAGGACACATGGCTGTGGTTCACAGTGTGAATGACATCTACCTTTGTCATCACAGTGGGATTATCATGCAGGGTAGTGTCACCACAATGTGGGGTCCCTGGGGGTTGTGCTGTGGTGGGTCTGTCTCTTGCTGTGTTAGTTGCTGTTCCTACTAGCTTGTGTGACATGTGTAATTTGGGCTCCCTCTCATCTAACAATGCCTCTTTGCCCACATAGGGGAATCCGATCCATGAGTTACTTTTGTATGGCACTGTATACACATCTGTGTAATTGGAATTCAGGCCTCCTCATGTGTTGTGTGGTTGCCTGGGGACACTGGCACACACCCCCATCACCTGTTGTGTTTGATATGCAGTGTGGGTCTGCCTGTTTGTGTTTGTGCATTTGCACCACTGCATTGGCATATATTGAGTGTGCCATTGGCTGTATGTTGTTTGGTGGCTTTCCCCTGCTGTCCCTGGGACTCCTAGGTCATCAGTCAGCACAATAATCATGGTTTGTATGTCCCATTGGTGCCATGGTATGGTATTTTTTCACCTGACATCTACAGTCCCCCTAGGATATCTACATTTGTGTGTCCATTGGTGCAGATATGTGGGTCTGCATTATGATGGTCACTTCTGTCATTGTGTTATTTGTGAATGTTGACAATGTGAGCCCCCATGGGTGATGTTTGTATGCACATGGCCAAAGGTATGTTTTATTTGCACTGCACTGTTTGCCTCACCCAATCTATGTTGCTATGGGACACAAGCACTACTATGCCACTGATGTGTTTGTTGTTGTGTGACCAGGAATCATCCATGCAGTTTGGCTTTGGCAGCTTTTACCCAGACTACACTTCCCTTTTGATCACTGTGGTGATGGGGCTTTGGGCCCCATTGCCACACTGTTCAAAAGGTGCATCAGCTATGGACCCCACACCTACCTTTTGGTCGCTGTGGTGATGGGGCTTTGGGCCCCATTGCCACACTGTTCAAAAGGTGCATCAGCTATGGACCCCACACTTCCCTTTTGGTCGCTGTGGTGATGGGGCTTTGGGCCCCATTGCCACACTGTTCAAAAGGTGCATCAGCTATGGACCCCACACCTACCTTTTGGTCGCTGTGGTGATGGGGCTTTGGGCCCCATTGCCACACTGTTCAAAAGGTGCATCAGCTATAGGACCCCACACCTACCTTTTGGTCGCTGTGGTGATGGGGCTTTGGGCCCCATTGCCACACTGTTCAAAAGGTGCATCAGCTATGGGCCCCACACTTCCCTTTTGATCACTGTGGTGATGGGGCTTTGGGTCCCATTGCCACACTGTTCAAAAGGTGCATCAGCTATGGACCCCACACTTCCCTTTTGGTCACTGTGGTGATGGGGCTTTGGGCCCCATTGCCACACTGTTCAAAAGGTGCATCAGCTGTGGACCCCACACTTCCCTTTTGGTCACTGTGGTGATGGGGCTTTGGGCCCCATTGCCACACTGTTCAAAAGGTGCATCAGCTATGGACCCCACACCTACCTTTTGGTCGCTGTGGTGATGGGGTGTTCAACCCCATTGCCACAGTGGCCATGGTCGGCTTGCATTGTGGAGGCCACACACATGTATGTGTGACACATGTGCTAGGGGGTCACATTGTATGTTCAATGTCATGTTCAGTGTTGTAGGCATTTGTCACAGACTACACACGCTTCTCATGGTGTTGGGGGGATGTAATTTTCAGACATTCCTTATGTGGGAGTATGCTGGTTGTGTCATGCATTACCCGTCCTATGAGTAGGGGTGGAGGTAGTGGCAGGCATCCAGCCCCCCCTGAGTAGGGGTGGTGGTAGTGGTAGGCATCCAACCCCCTGAGGGTGGGGATGGTAGTGGTGACAGGCATCCAGCCCCCTGAGGGTGGGGATGGTAGTAGTGACAGGCATCCAAGCACCCCTGAGTGGGGTGGTGGTAGTGGCAGGCATCCAGCCCCCTAAGGGTGGGGATGGTAGTAGTGATGGGCATCCAGCCCCCCCTGAGTAGGGGTGGTGGTAGTGGTGGCCATCCATCCCCCTAAGGGTGGGGATGGTAGTAGTGACAGGCATCCAGCACCCCTGAGTGGGGTGGTGGTAGTGGCAGGCATCCAGCCCCCTAAGGGTGGGGATGGTAGTGGTGACAGGCATCCAGCCCCCTGAGGGTGGGGATGGTAGTAGTGACAGGCATCCAGCCACCCCTGAGTGGGGTGGTGGTAGTGGCAGGCATCCAGCCCCCTAAGGGTGGGGATGGTAGTAGTGATGGGCATCCAGCCCCCCCTGAGTAGGGGTGGTGGTAGTGGTAGGCATCCAGCCCCCCCTGAGTAGGGGTGGTGGTAGTGGTGGCCATCCATCCCCCTAAGGGTGGGGATGGTAGTAGTGACAGGCATCCAGCACCCCCTGAGTGGGGTGGTGGTAGTGGTAGGCATCCAGCCCCCTGAGGGTGGGGATGGTAGTGGGGACAGGCATCCAGCCCCCTGAGGGTGGGGATGGTAGTAGTGACAGGCATCCAGCCACCCCTGAGTGGGATGGTGGTAGTGGCAGACATCCAGCCCCCTAAGGGTGGGGATGGTAGTAGTGATGGGCATCCAGCCCCTCCTGAGTAGGGGTGGTGGTAGTGGTGGCCATCCATCCCCCTAAGGGTGGGTATGGTAGTAGTGACAGGCATCCAGCACCCCCTGAGTGGGGTGGTGGTAGTGGCAGGCATCCAGCCCCCTAAGGGTGGGGATGGTAGTGGTGACAGGCATCCAGCCCCTTGAGGGTGGGGATGGTAGTAGTGACAGGCATCCAGCCACCCCTGAGTGGGGTGGTGGTAGTGGCAGGCATCCAGCCCCCTAAGGGTGGGGATGGTAGTAGTGATGGGCATCCAGCCCCCCCTGAGTAGGGGTGGTGGTAGTGGTAGGCATCCAGGCCCTCCTGAGTAGGGGTGGTGGTGGTGGCAGGCATCCAGCCCCCCTGAGTAGGGGTGGTGGTAGTGGTGGCCATCCATCCCCCTAAGGGTGGGGATGGTAGTAGTGACAGGCATCCAGCACCCCCTGAGTGGGGTGGTGGTCGTGGTAGGCCTCCAGCCCCTGAGGGTGGGGATGGTAGTGGTGACAGGCATCCAGCCCCCTGAGGGTGGGGATGGTAGTAGTGACAGGCATCCAGCCACCCCTGAGTGGGGTGGTGGTAGTGGCAGGCATCCAGCCCCCTACGGGTGGGGATGGTAGTAGAGATGGGCATCCAGCCCCCCCTGAGTAGGGGTGGTGGTAGTGGTGGCCATTCATCCCCCTAAGGGTGGGGATGGTAGTAGTGACAGGCATCCAGCACCCCCTGAGTGGGGTGGTGGTAGTGGCAGGCATCCAGCCCCCTAAGGGTGGGGATGGTAGTAGTGACAGGCATCCAGCACCCCCTGAGTGGGGTGGTGGTAGTGGCAGGCATCCAGCCCCCTAAGGGTGGGGATGGTAGTAGTGACAGGCATCCAGCCCCCCTGACTGCGGTGGTGGTAGTGGCAGGCATCCAGCCCCCTATGAGTGGGGATGGTAGTAGTGATGGGCATCCATCCCCCTAAGGGTGGGGATGGTAGTAGTGACAGGCATCCAGCCCCCCTGAGTGGGGTGGTGATAGTGGCAGGCATCCAGCCACCCCTGAGTAGGGGTGGTGGTAGTGGTAGGCATCCATCCCCCTAAGGGTGGGGATGGTAGTGGTGACAGGCACCAGCCCCCCCCTGAGTGGGGTGGTGGTAGTGGCAGGCATCCATCCCCCTAAGGGTAGGGATGGTAGTAGTGACAGGCATCCAGCCCCCCCTGAGTGGGGTGGTGGTAGTGGCAGGCATCCAGCCCCCTATGAGTGGGGATGGTAGTCGTGATGGGCATCCATCCCCCTAAGGGTGGGTATGGTAGTAGTGGCAGGAATCCAGCCCCCTAAGGGTGGGGATGGTAGTAGTGATGGGCATCCAGCCCCCCCTGAGTAGGGGTGGTGGTAGTGGCAGGCATCCAGCCCCCCCTGAGTAGGGTTGGTGTTAGTGGTAGGCATCCAGTCCCCCCTGAGTAGGGGTGGTGGTGGTGGCAGGCATCCAGCCCCCCTGAGTAGGGGTGGTGGTAGTGGTAGGCATCCAGGCCCCCTGAGTAGGGGTGGTGGTAGTGGTAGGCATCCATCCCCTAAGGGTGGGGATGGTAGTAGTGACAGGCATCCAGCCCCCTGAGTGGGGTGGTGGTAGTGGCAGGCATCCAGCCCCCTATGGGTGTGTATGGCATTGGTGATGGCCATCCCACCCCTATGGTTCTGCTGTTGCTAGTGTACGTCATTTGTGCATCCCTATGTGTGTATGACATATTTCGGGTACGTGTCGTTTGTTTGTATTGTTGGTGTTTGACTTACCGTCTGTGCCGTACGCGTCCGTGCCGGTCCCGGTAATAGATGTAGAGTATAGGTAGGACCTGCGCAATGGGATTCATGCTTGGATCGTCTCGTTCGGGTTTCTCATGTCTTCGAGTCGTACTCGTAGCAGGCTTGTTCGTCTCGTAGCCGGGGATCGTCTTGGGGCGCGAAACGGAGCTTATGTACGGCTCGCCCGGATGCTCAAACGTCCGGGACGTAGCGACGGGTTCGGCGCGTACGGAGTGCGCATCGTACTCGTCCGGCCGGAAGGTGCTGTGTATTTGCTTCCGTACGACTCGATTCGGCGTTTACGGATCCGGCTCGGGTGGGGAACAGGAGCTGAATTGGGTAAGTACGGCTCGCTCGGAAACTGGGTTGTTATACGCATCGTACTTGTTCGTCCGGACGAATGTTCGAATCGGTCGGGAAACACACAATCGGCTGGTTTTTTTTCTGGACGAATACTGTTAGGTGCCATTCTGGCCGGGATCGGAATCGACCCCTAAGTCCCAAGGTAAATCCTCTAACTGGATCGAACCTGGTCCTTGTATCCGACCCACATTTCATCAAGGTCATCCTCAAATCATGGCAACTCCTAGTACCTAGTCTCATGTGACCAGTTGACTGCTGTTGGCGCGTAACGCTTTTTACCACAATTTTTATTTAAAACCTTAAAAATGCATATCTTCAGTTTCTCTTTTAGGATTTTTGTCACTTCGGTATCATTTTATTTATTAAAATGTACTCTATTTTTTTAATTGGTTTGGGATTTTTATTGTGTTGTAATTTGAATATATTACTGTTTTGGAACTGCAAAAATACTTTATACATTGCCTCTAATTAAGCTTGTCTGATCTTTGCCGTAGCTGCACAGGATTGAGCTCAGGTTAATTTAGTGATTTTAGTGGATCTCCCTGACAAGGGTTGCGTTTATTACTTAAAGTGGGTAATCATTCTTTCCTGTATTCTGGGCAAGATTCAAGATCTTGAAGGCCGCTTTTTACTGTTAATTTCCCTAACATTATCACAAACATTGCATGCATCAATAACACATGCATGCAGCCTCCCAGTACCTTGCAAAACATCTGTACAGCTTGCCTTTACAATTTGAAAACCGAAACAATTTGTAAATGTGAGCCACTTTTTGTTTGCTCTCTAAATCGACAATGCATGACACTTTTATGTTGGTATCTGGGCCTATTTTCTGTCCCAGTCTGCCGCATCCTCCCCTTCTTCCTCTCACTCACCCTTTGTAAACAATACCAAGACCCAGGCAGAAACTCAGAATCAAACAAGCAATGGCAAAGCCATTAGGTCTTGCCTATGCAATATCTATTGGCTTTGCTGCTGTGCAACATGGCTTAAAGTAAAGGAAAAAAGCTCTATGGCGTGGCCTGCATCGACTGCGTCATAGCGTGTATTTCATAAGCCAAGTTCCACAGCATTGCGCTGCTGTGCAATATGTTTAAAAAGAGCGGGGTTGGTTGGCAAAGTAGCTCGAGGGAGGCGCAGCGGACTGGGAGGCAACAGGGATAAGGGACAGCGGGAGGAGGGGGTATGGGGAAAGCAAAATGAGGTAGGTGCAGGTGAGGAGGTAGGGAGCTCCAGATGGGGGCAGTGAGCTTGGGTAAGAAGAAATAGTACCTTGTTCACAGCACGAGATGAGCAGCAGATGGGCATTAATTAAGTTGAATAAATCTGCTCTCTTACAATGCTCCACAGAAAGGAACAGAAGTGACGCTTGGCATGGACTGGCCAATTAGGAGTCAGCAAAGGAAAGTGAAAATGAAACCAACAAATGGTAAGCAATGGGCGGGCTCCATGCCCTTTATAGTAAACAAAAGTAAGTAGGAGTGCATGCAGCGCATGCGCTGTCATAAGCCCAACCTAAAAAGAGTTGGTTCAGGTGGCCTTTTAAGTAAGTGAACCTGCAGAGTGGGCAAGATCCCTGACCACTCTGAGCCCTGGTCCTGCTTCACCAATGAAGCTACAGCTCTTCTTGGGCAGAGAGATTCCTTTGTGGAAATTGTAACTCTGCTTGAAGTATCCCAGGACTTTTGTTTCTCTAACACATTCAAATGTGTACTGTATTAAATAGTAAATGTGAAATGTTGCCCACGGAGAAGTTCTTGCACTGTTCATAAGGAGCTGCAAAACTCTTATTTCCTTAAACATTTATACTATCACATATTGGAGATTGGCATCCACTCCATAAAGTCACCACTCTGCTGACATATACTGGAGTACCCTCTCCGTGACAATTAGGCTTCGATCGCTTAGCATCCCATTCTCTTGGTAAACTCTCCCAGGTTACTTCCTCTTCTCACGGAATCTCCAGTTGGTGTAAGCCACCAGCCATCTCCATTTGCAAAATGCCTCTGGGTTTGATATATTTCACTTGAACATCCCCACTATTTAGTGCTTAATTTGTGCTGGGGCTATGCTCTTACTTTTAACTTGAGCGGGTGGTTTCCACTTCTCGCACAGGCACTTAATTGTCGGCACTGGCATTTAATTGTCGACACCGGTACATATGACAGCAGCCACATGGTGGTGTTGTTTGTATAATTTAGAGATGAGCAGACCAGCAATTATTTATCAAATCAGTATGCATTAAAAACAACTAATACCTGCTGACCAAGCTATTTTTATATCTTCGGGGGCTTGGAAATAGTCAGAATTGTCACACTTGTGGCAGTGTGCTGGTTAGTAGTTGTGTAGGTACTGTAATTGGTAACGCTAGGAGTGGCAATGGGTGGTGCATGCTGCGGAGGCCTACCGACTCGAGCCCAGGCACTTATTTTTTTTACAAATTAAGAACTGCCACTCTTGTTTATGAGAGTACACCACATGGTGACTCTGTCAGCCTATTTAATGAGCACAACAGGAGTGTTTAGCAAATCAATGCATCAATAGCACTTCCAGGGCCATTTCTACCATTAGGCAGGACTAGGCGGCTGCCTAGGGCGGCAAAAGGGGGAAAAAAAATTTAATTTGAAGGCAGCAGCACCTGATTGTGAGTGCAAGCGCACCTGCTTGTACATGCTGCGCAGCGCTGAGCACACCCTAGCATAGTGGTGTGTGGAGCGGGCCGGCGGTACCAGTGTGTGGGTGCCCAGGGCCATCAATCTTGTAGCGTGGGAAAGCGCTACCAATGATGGCCCTGGATCATTTAGCCAGTGATTGTGACTCGCACGTCGCACCACCCTCTCTCTCGGCGCGCGGGGGATGGACTGTGTGTGTCGGCTCAGGTGAGGTGATCGCGCAGTTTCTTTCTCTTGCTGATTTTTGCTGACGGGGAGAAGTTGAGCGTGGCCCTCTAGGAAAGGGCTGGCAGGCTGCACGCCAGAAACAGAGTTTTCACAAACGCCACCATTCCCTCCCCTTTCCACGCTCCGTCGCATGCAGGTACTACAAATGTGTGCTGCAAAACCCCATCCCCACCATGTGGAACTGGGTCAGAGCACTGCTGGGCGAAGCCCCTCTCAGGAAAGTGGCTGAGGGGCTGCAGAAGTGATTCAGCGAGATCTATTGATGCAAGTGCAGCAAGCCTGCCCTTGGAGGGAAGCTCGCTGCTGGAGACGGGCAGTGTAGGCTGCCGCGGTTGAGTGTCTCTGAGTTGGCCGCATGCCTGCCTGCAGTAAGCTCCGAAGATGGCACTTTGGGAAGGCGGTAACTCTGTTCTAGCCACACAAGGATCAGAGTCCTCCAAAAACCAGCAAAACAGGCGCTCAGGTGCTTGCGTCTGATCTTCCGACTCCGCCAACGCTGGGCACCTGGCATCTGACCCGGTTGGTCCTCGGAGACGCAGGGTGATGGTCCAAGGCCAGTGTGCAGAGACTGTTTCCTGTAGCGCTATGGTGAGGCAGGTCTGCCATTTGCACGTCTTATCACTGTGAAAGAAACTATCGTTCTGCAAAGGCAAGTAAGTTGTTGGCCTCTTGCATGTGTGCCGCCAAGATGAGTGTTTGTCTGCGTGCGTGTGTTTACTTAAGATGGCGGTTCCGGGCGCGCACACAGTGGCATGGTTTGAGAGGGTTTCTTGCATCGAGCGTAGACGGGCATTTGAGTACGTTTCACACACTCTTCTTTTTAGTAGCTCTTTGAAGTTATTGCTAGTGACCTTCTGAGTACCCCAAACTGTAAGGTGTCCATGGTAGAAGTGGAGTGTTCCAGGTCACACCTTGTGGCCTACACCTCAGTGAGTATTGTTTATACCTACAACTAACAAGTAGAGTACACAGAACATTTGTAAGCTGATTTTAATATGTACCAAACGCATTTCAGATATTAGTGTGACAATAGCCATTGTATTCCAAGTTATCACGTTAGTCATGTTTTAGGGGTCTGCTGACCTAAGTTTCATGGAAAGAGTGCAACCCTTACACCCAAATGAGTGTCAGAGGGATATCACCGCAGACTCTAAGTGAAACACAGTTGTCTTCTGTCCGAAGCACAGACAGAATATCGAGTTTTTTATTTCGACCTACCAGAATATCGAGTTTTAAATATCGTAGGTCAAGAATATCGACATCAAGAATATCGTGGTACAGAATATTGACAGTAAGGTAAGAAATATCGTTTTATTTAATATCGAA
Source organism: Calotriton arnoldi (assembly GCA_963921515.1). Taxonomy (NCBI): domain Eukaryota; kingdom Metazoa; phylum Chordata; class Amphibia; order Caudata; family Salamandridae; genus Calotriton; species Calotriton arnoldi. Next base: position 1,025,886 of record CAWUFW010000182.1, read on the forward strand.
GACAGTAATATCGTTTGTAAAAATATCGTTGTTAATAATATCGATGTTTACATTAGTGTTCTGTATTTTAATATGTGTGTTAAAAGTATGTTAGGTAAATTTTTGGTATAAGTGTAGTTTTTTTGTTTAATGTATGTGTTAAATTTTTAGCAGTAAATATTTTTATGTAAAATAAATTTTGCGTAATTTAGTTCTGTAGCGGGTTGTGGGTTTATAGGGGAATAGGGTGGGAAGTAATTTAATTATAATAAAGTAATTATTAATAAATGTTTATTAGTATTTATAATTAATTATAAATTAATTATTAATTGGTTATTAATTAATACTAATTAAATAATAGATCCTTGTATTAATTTTGTTATTTTTATAGGAGCAGGTTGTGGGTTTAATTTTAATAAAGTAATTATTGTTATGTATTTATTATTTATTATTTATTTATTATTAATTAATTAAAAATTTGGTTATTAATTAGTATTAATTAATTTATTGATAATTATATTAATTGTGTTTTTTTATGAGTGGGTTGTGGGTTTATAGGGGAATAGGGTGGAAAGTAATTTAATTATAAAAAGTAATTATTAATATTTATTTATTAGTATTTATAAATAATTTATAAATAATTAATTATTATTGGTTATTAATTTTTAATAATTATTTAATTGATAAGTATGTAAATTTTAACCCTCTGCTATCCAACACTTTCCCTACTGTTGCACTCACTGGAGTGGGAATAGTAATTTTTTACCCTACGCTATCCAACCCTTTCCCTACTGTTGCACTCACTGGAGTGGGAATAGTAATTTTTACCCCTACGCTATCCAACACTTTCCCTACTGTTGCACTCACTGGAGTGGGAATAGTAATTTTTACCCCTCCGCTATCCAACACTTTCCTTACTGATGCACTCACTGGAGTGGGAATAGAAATTTTTACCCCTACGCTATCCAACACTTTCCCTACTGTTGCACTCACTGGAGTGGGAATAGTAATTTTTACCCCATAGCTATCCAACACTTTCCCTACTGTTGCACTCACTGGAGTGGGAATAGTAATTTTTACCCCTCCGCTATCCAACACTTTCCCTACTGTTGCACTCACTGGAGTGGGAATAGTAATTTTTACCCCTACGCTATCCAACACTTTCTCTACTGTTGCACTCACTGTAATGGGACTAGTAATTTTTACCCCTACGCTATCCAACACTTTCCCTACTGTTGCACTCTTTGTAGTGGCAATAGTAAATTTCACCTCTATGCTATCCAACTCTTTCCCTACTCTTGCACTCTCTGGAGTGGGTATAGTAATTTGTACATCTCCGCTATCCAATACTTTCCCTACTGTTGCACTCAATGGAGTGGGAATTGTAATTTGTACCCCTCCGCTATCCAAAACTTTTCCTACTGTTGCACTCACTGGAGTGGGAATAGTTATTTTTACCCCTATGCTATCCAACACTTTCCCTACTGTTGCACTCACTGGAGTGGGAATAGTAATTTTTACCCCAACGCTATCCAACACTTTCCTAACTGTTGCACTCTCTGGAGTGGGAATAGTAATTTTAACCCCTATGCTATCCAACACTTTCCCTACTGTTGCACTCACTGGAGTGGGAATAGTAATTTTAACCTTACGCTATCCAACACTTTCCCTACTGTTGCACTGTCTGGAGTGGGAATAGTAATTTTATCCCCTCCGCTATCCAATATTTTCTCTACTGTTTTAGTTAATGTAGTGTAAAATGTATTTTAAAAAGATTAAAAATATTGTAATAATTTAATTAGTTATATATATTTTTTTATTTTAATTTATATTATTGGTGTATGTGTATATATATGTATTTATAATTTTTAATATGTTTTAAAACAATTTATGTTATTAAAATAATTATTTAAAAATATTATTAAGTAAGTATATATTATATTTTATAGATATATATGTTTAAATGATTTTTACATTACATGTATTATTTATAATTTTTAAAAAAAAAAAATATTTTTAACTATGTTTATTTTAGTTATATGTATTATTTACTTTATTTTACATTATTTTTTATACATTAAAAAAAAGCGATATTTTTAACAGTGATATTTTTTTATCGATATTTTTGTACTTACCTTTATGTAGATAGGACTTCGATATTCTGGACATCGATATTGGGGCGTCGATATTTCTGTAGGTTGACTCTCGATATTCTGTCAGTGATCCCTTCTGTCCGCCAACCGAGACTCGGAAACATGATTGGAAACGAAGAGGGAAATGCAGAAGAAGGTTGTATAGTCACTAAAAAGGGCTGAAATTTGGGATGGGTAAAAAGGAACATTTTAGGGTCCGTCAATGTGATCTGATCTAGATAGAAATAAAAAATGTTTGTGAAGGGACAGTTCTTTAGCAGTAATAATTCTGAGCGTGGAGCTTGGAGTCTTGTTTAAAAAAAAAAGCATTCCTTGTCACTTTCAGACAATGTTATTTCCTTCACGTATTTTTTTTGCTTGGTAGTAAAAGGGAGGGGGCGACATTTTTCAATTCTCGCCTAGGGCGGCAGGACACCTAGAAACGGCCCTGCACTTCCTGGCCACCCCTACAGCTTGGAATGACCTGCAATAGTCCAAAATGTCACACTTCTTTAAGTCTGATGGTTAGTAGAATTGGGCTAGTGGATTCCTAATAGCTGTTTGAAGCTTAATGCTAATAAAACGGAGATCATCATCGTTGGTAATTCCCATTCCATCTGGACGTCGACCTGGTGGCCTGATGCTCTGGGCCAGACTCCTGCACCCAAATCCAAAGTTAAAAACCTGGGTGTATGGTTCGACTCCAACTTGTCTTTTGAGAATCAGATTAGCAGTGTGGCCGGGAAATCTTTTGGAACCCTCAGAACCTTGAAAAAGACCCTGGACCTGCTTCGGACAAGGTCAAGGAAAACAATATTATACTCCCTGGTAACCTCACAGTTAGATTATTGTAATGTTTTATACTTTGGAGTAGCCAAAGGGAGCTTGAGAAAACTCCAAAGAGTGCAAAACGCAGCAGCAAGTCTGGTTCTAAATCTTCCCAAAAGGGCATCGGTATCTGCTGCCCTTGCTACCCTCCTCTGGCTCCCACTGGAGAAATTAATTACTTTTAAAACCAAGTGTATTTGCCCAAAAATTCTCACTCATAAGGGCCCCAATTTTTTGCGCAAAGTGATACAATTCTGTGTTCTTTCGTGCAATTTGACACCCACGAAGGCCAACCTCGTGTCAATACCCCGGGTCTTTAGGGCTAGGCTTTAGAGCTAGGCTAGGGGCCCGATCTTTCTCCTATCTGGCAGCCAAGGTCTGGAACTCCATTTGAGAGTGAAATCTTCTGAAATAATGTACCGGAATGGACTTAAAACTTGGCTGTTTATTTCGCCTTAGCTTGTTGGGGGTGAACATCTGCTATCCATAGCATTTCTGCTGCAGTGTAGGTAGGTCAGGCCCTAGCACGGGGACACACTGTATGGTGTAACTATGCGCTTTAGAAATCGCTTTATTATTAATATAGGTAATGCTGGCACTGCCATTCCGCAGCAGTGGCAGGAGCTGTGGGTGGAGCCAGCTGCAGTGGAATACCTTGAGCACTGGCACTTGCATTTTCACAGATGAAGCACTGTCTCCAGGGTTCACTTTTAGCTATCTTCTAGATAACACTCAAGGCATACAGTAGCCTATCTAAAGCTGAGTTACTGCTTGATAGCCTTCATTGTGTCTGACTACATTTATAGACCTGTATTCTAGTTCTTTCAGTCCCCCCTTCTCCACTTCACCTCATGACACTCTCATTTGACAGTTTTAACTCATCTTTGAATTTCTTTAGCTCTGAAAATGTAGTGTGCTAGGGGTCGAAGCTGTAGGAAAGAGAGGGGTGTCTGGCAGCATGCTGAAATAACGCTCAGAATTACAACTTTACCACAATCAAGCAGTGGGTGCTGAGGAGGTGCCTGAGCCTACGGCTGTGCCACACTGAAACCTTCTGTTTGACTAATGCTGGATAGCAGCCAGATAGGGAAGGATGAATCTCACATGCTTAACCTCATGCGTAGCCACTGCAATTCCTGATCTCTCTGCTAACACATCAAGCAACTGCACCCAAACAGGCCATCGAGGTCAATCTGGGCTTGCACAGAAGCTTAGAACGTCCCAAGAAAGCTCAACAAGTTAACCTCATGTCCCCGAAACTTGCCTGATCTACAGGTCTCAGCTTGAATTCCAGGAAGGCCAAAGCAGGTTTGCAAACTGAGTACATTTAAATTAGGTAACAATAACACCAGTCATTTGCACTCTTTAGAAACAGCAGGAGAGTGGGATACATTGTAATTATTAAGCATGAGGTTTTTGTCTGCTCCAGCAAGTTTCATTCATCACATTTCAACAGTCAAATATACCTGACCATGACACTATACATGTGAGGTGCTAAGTAATCCTAAATAATAACAATGTAAACATGCCAATACATTTTATTCAGTCAGTCCAATTTTAGTATTGTCGTCTTTTAATTATTTTCTTTCACCCTCCCATCCATTAGGTTTGAAATCATCAATATTAATCTAAGAAGTAAACCAGAATGGTTCTTGAAGAAAGTTTCCTCTGGCCTGGTGCCAGTTTTGGAGACCTGCAAAGGTGACATCATTTCAGAGTCTACAATCATAAGTGACTACCTTGATGAAGCATACCCAGGCAAGAAGCTGACGCCTTCGGATCCATTGCAGAAAGCACAACAGAAGGTGCTCCTTGAAAGTTTTTCGAAGGTATGTCTAGCAAATAAACCTCAGCACTTCAGCAGGGTACCGGATTTGATATACACAAAACAATTTACAGAAAAACTATTGCCACTCATATCATAATAAAAAAGACTAAAGAGCAGAAAATGATCGGACCCTTCAGGAAAGCTTGCTTCAATCACTGTGTTTCAGGTAATTCATGAAAGTAAATATGTAAGAGGTGGAACTGCAAGTACAATTGGAATCTGTTGTGTAGAGAAGGATCTGAAACAAAAAGGCTTCTCCTCTCTGTGAGGAAGTTGCAAACACTGGAACATGTTTTAAAAGCAGTGAAAGTAAATGGATGTTCCTGCTTTCATGTAGGTGACTATGAAGATAAAGCTGGATGAAAAAGGGACTACCTTCTACCAAGACCATTCCCCCACCTGGCTCACAATTCAAATCTGCTGACAGTCACGGCCACGCTTGTCAACTCCCCATTCAATCAACCATTTTACAGCTGCAGTTCCTCCGTTAGGGTGGAGCAGCGAGCCACCGGCTCCAACCAATCCTGGTGCTTCTCTCATGCTGGTTAATAGTATTAAAAGCATGAGAGCAGCATCTGGATCATTAGGGGAGTTGACTCTCGGAGCCTGTGCTTGAAGCCAAGGACTGGCGGGACTTGAGAGGAACACAGAGACACGTAGGTACACTTTTTTTTTTTTATTTAAAGTTCATTTTGACTCACTTACAGGCATTGTGAGAAATTCACACTACCTTCAGCCTCAACTCCAGAGCTCTCAATCGTGCCCAGTTATAAACACTGCTAAAACGGACCGCGATTGAGAGCTTTGGCGTTAAGCCTAAGAGCATTGCCAGTTTCTAACAGTGCCTGTCAGTAGGTTAAAATATTCGGCCCACCACTTTCATTTGTCAACAGTTGCCTCTGCCTTTTAATATTTAAAATAATGTAATCAAACTCTTGCACCAAACTAAAAAGTAATCAAGAAAATCCTGTTTAGGTTACCACTTAGTCAAACATATTCCACAACAAGCTGTTCCCAACTTGTCAATAGTACACAATAGAGGGTCATCCTTGAAAATCATTCAGTTTTAATAATAATAATATCATAAACAAATATCACATACATCCACTTCCACAAATAAATATACCCCACGGTTAGTGCAACGGATCAATCAACTACAGGTTTTCTCAATAAAACGCTTATGTTCATGTCTGGACACACACCAAGTCCTTACAAAGGAAGAACACTAAGGGGCCGATTCCGATCTCGGTCGGAGGCGCACCCAATACCATTCGGTCGGGAAAAAAGCCATGCGAAAGCCAGTTTCCCGACCGATCCGTACAGCACACCGAACGAGCAAGTACGATGCGCACAACAGCAAAAATTCCGGCCGAGCCGTACTCACCCAAACCAGGTCCTGTTCTCCGACCGAGGCGAATCCGGAAACGCCGAATCGAGTCGCACGGAAGGGAAAATGCAGCCCCGTCCGGCCGGACAAGTACGATGCGCTTTCCGTACGCGCCGAACCCGTCGCTACGCACGGCACGTCAAAGCATCCGGGAGAGGCGCACATAAGCTCCGAATCGCGCCACAACACGATCCACGGCTACGAGACGAACACAGCACAGACGAGGACGACGCGAAGCGACGAGGACGAAGCGAAGCGACGAGGACGAAGCCAAGCGACGAGGACGACGCGAAGCAACGAGAAGGACGAACGACACGAACCAACCATGAATCCCTTCGTCCCGATCATACCAATATTCTACATCTACTACCGGAACAGGCACGGACGCGTACGGCGCAGAAGGTAAGTCAGACACCAACCACAAAACACATACAACACGTACACGACACATCACACACATACACTGGGAATCTGAATATACTTGCAACAGCAGCACCATAGGGGCGGGATGCCCATCACCAATGCCACATATGCACACAGGGGCCTGAATGCGCGCCACCACCCCAACCCAGGGGGGCTGGATGCCAACCACCCTCAACCAGGGGGGCAGGATGCCTACCACTACTACCACCCTCACCCAGGGGGGCAGGATGCCTACCACTACTACCACCCTTAGCCAGGGTGGCAGGATGCCTACCACTACTACCACCCTTAGCCAGGGGGCAGGATGCCTACCACTACTACCACCCTTAGCCAGGGGGCAGGATGCCCACCACTACTACCACCCTTAGCCAGGGGGGCTGGATGCCTACCACTACTACCACCCTTAGCCAGGGGGCAGGATGCCCACCACTACTACCACCCTCACCCAGGGGGGCTGGATGCCTACCACTACTACCACCCTCACCCAGGGGTGGCAGGATGCCTACCACTACTACCACCCTTAGCCAGGGTGGCAGGATGCCTACCACTACTACCACCCTTAGCCAGGGGGCAGGATGCCCACCACTACTACCACCCTTAGCCAGGGGGGCTGGATGCCTACCACTACTACCACCCTTAGCCAGGGGGCAGGATGCCCACCACTACTACCACCCTCACCCAGGGGGGCTGGATGCCTACCACCACTACCACCCTCACCCAGGGGTGGCAGGATGCCTACCACTACTACCACCCTTAGCCAGGGTGGCAGGATGCCTACCACTACTACCACCCTTAGCCAGGGGGCAGGATGCCTACCACTACTACCACCCTTAGCCAGGGGGGCTGGATGCCTACCACTACTACCACCCTTAGCCAGGGGGCAGGATGCCCACCACTACTACCACCCTCACCCAGGGGGGCTGGATGCCTACCACTACTACCACCCTTAGCCAGGGTGGCAGGATGCCTACCACTACTACCACCCTCACCCAGGGGTGGCAGGATGCCTACCACTACTACCACCCTCACCCAGGGGGGCAGGATGCCTACCACTACTACCACCCTCACCCAGGGGGGCAGGATGCCCACCACTACTACCACCCTTAGCCAGGGTGGCAGGATGCCTACCACTACTACCACCCTTAGCCAGGGGGCAGGATGCCTACCACTACTACCACCCTTAGCCAGGGGGCAGGATGCCTACCACTACTACCACCCCAACCCAGGGGGGCTGGATGCCTACCACTACTACCACCCTTAGCCAGGGGGGCAGGATGCCCACCACTACTACCACCCTCACCCACGGGGGGCAGGATGCCTACCACTACTACCACCCTTAGCCAGGGTGGCAGGATGCCTACCACTACTACCACCCTTAGCCAGGGGGGCAGGATGCCTACCACTACTACCACCCCAACCCAGGGGCGGCTGGATGCCTACCACTACTACCACCCTTAGCCAGGGGGGCTGGATGCCTACCACTACTACCACCCTTAGCCAGGGGGCAGGATGCCCACCACTACTACCACCCTCACCCAGGGGGGCTGGATGCCTACCACTACTACCACCCTCACCCAGGGGGGCAGGATGCCTACCACTACTACCACCCTCACCCAGGGGGGCAGGATGCCTACCACTACTACCACCCTTAGCCAGGGGGGCTGGATGCCTACCACTACTACCACCCTCACCCAGGGGGGCAGGATGCCTACCACTACTACCACCCTTAGCCAGGGGGGCTGGATGCCTACCACTACTACCACCCCAACCCAGGGGGGCTGGATGCCTACCACTACTACCACCCTTAGCCAGGGGGCAGGATGCCCACAACTACTACCACCCTCACCCAGGGGGGCAGGATGCCTACCACTACTACCACCCTTAGCCAGGGGGGCAGGATGCCTACCACTACTACCACCCTTAGCCAGGGTGGCAGGATGCCTACCACTACTACCACCCTTAGCCAGGGGGCAGGATGCCTACCACTACTACCACCCTTAGCCAGGGGGCAGGATGCCTACCACTACTACCACCCCAACCCAGGGGGGCTGGATGCCTACCACTACTACCACCCTTAGCCAGGGGGGCAGGATGCCCACCACTACTACCACCCTCACCCACGGGGGGCAGGATGCCTACCACTACTACCACCCTTAGCCAGGGTGGCAGGATGCCTACCACTACTACCACCCTTAGCCAGGGGGCAGGATGCCTACCACTACTACCACCCCAACCCAGGGGCGGCTGGATGCCTACCACTACTACCACCCTTAGCCAGGGGGGCTGGATGCCTACCACTACTACCACCCTTAGCCAGGGGGCAGGATGCCCACCACTACTACCACCCTCACCCAGGGGGGCTGGATGCCTACCACTACTACCACCCTTAGCCAGGGGGCAGGATGCCTACCACTACTACCACCCTCACCCAGGGGTGGCAGGATGCCTACCACTACTACCACCCTTAGCCAGGGTGGCAGGATGCCTACCACTACTACCACCCTTAGCCAGGGGGCAGGATGCCTACCACTACTACCACCCTTAGCCAGGGGGGCAGGATGCCCACCACTACTACCACCCTTAGCCAGGGGGGCTGGATGCCTACCACTACTACCACCCTTAGCCAGGGGGCAGGATGCCCACCACTACTACCACCCTCACCCAGGGGGGCTGGATGCCTACCACTACTACCACCCTCACCCAGGGGTGGCAGGATGCCTACCACTACTACCACCCTTAGCCAGGGTGGCAGGATGCCTACCACTACTACCACCCTTAGCCAGGGGGGCAGGATGCCTACCACTACTACCACCCTTAGCCAGGGGGCAGGATGCCCACCACTACTACCACCCTTAGCCAGGGGGGCTGGATGCCTACCACTACTACCACCCTTAGCCAGGGGGGCTGGATGCCTACCACTACTACCACCCCCACTCATAGGATGGACAATGCATGACACAACAAGCACACCACAACCTAGGGAATGCAAGATTAAGACATCCCCCCACCACCATGACAAGCGTGTGTAGGCTGTGTCAAATGCCTACAACACCGAACATGACTTTCAACATACAATGTGACCCCCTAGCACATGTGCCACACATATATGTGTGTGGCACCCACAATGCAAGCAGCCCATGACCATTGTGGCAATGGGGCCTAAACCCCCATCATCACAGTGACCAAAAGGTAAGTGTGGGGTCCATAGCTGAAGCACATTTTGACCATTGTGGCAATGGGGTCCAAACCCCCATCATCACAGTGACCAAAAGGCAAGTGTGGGGTCCATAGCTGAAGCACATTTTGACCATTGTGGCAATGGGGTCTACACCCTCATCATCACAGTGACCAAAAGGTAATTGTTGACAAAGAAAGAGCTGCAACTGCCAAACTGCATGGATCATTCCTGCTCACAGAACCAAAAACTCATCTGTGGCAAAGTAGTGTATGTGTCCCATTGCAACATAAATTGGGGGAGCCAAATACTGCAGTGCAAATGAAACATTCCTTTGGCCATGTGCAGACAAACAACACCCATGGGGGCTGAGACCGTCAACAGTCATCAATGACACAATGACAGAAGTGACCATCAGAATGCAGAACCACATATTTGCACCAATGGGCACACAAATGCAGATACCCTGTGGAGACAGCAGATGTGAGGTGAACAGATACCATACCATGGCAGCAATGGGACACACAAACCATGATCACTGTGCTGACCGATGACCTAGGAGTCCCAGGGACAGCAGGGGAAACACACCAAACAACATACAGCCAATGGCACACCCAAGATATGCCAATGCAGTGGTGCAGATGCACAAACACAAACAGGCAGACCAACACTGTCATCATACACAGCAGGTGAGGGGTGGGGGTGCCAGTGTCCCCAGGCAACCACACAACACATGAGGAGAGCTGAATACCAATCATACAGATGTGCATACACTGCCACACTAAGGTAACTCATGGATCCAAATCCCCTATGTGGGCAAGCAGGCATTGTCAGGTGAGAGGGAGCACAAAACACACATGTCACACAGGCACGTAGGAACAACAACTGACACAGCAAGTCACAGACACACCACAGCACCACCCCCAGGGCCCCCACAATGTGGTGACCCTGGGCTGAATAAAAATACCACTGTGATGACAAAGCTAAATGTCGTTCACACTATGAACCACAGTCAGGTGTCCTGAGCAACAAACTACCATCACACCTACACAAGCACAAATCAATCAGCATGGCCAGTAAGCCAAGGCCAACATGGAGGCAGGGGCCTAGCCGGGCAACAACTCTCATCTGCACACACTCAACACCACACCCTCGACCTCCAACAATGTGCAGCAGTGAAGTACACATGCACTGGTGACATTGCACATGCACCCATGACTATTCCAGGGTGGTGGGTGGGAACCAAGGTGTAGAAACACATCACACATGGACACTCAACAAGACTCCTGAATGTCTGACACACTGCACACTACGCTGTACATGGACATGACGGCAATACCACACCGACCAATGGGATCCCAGCCACAGTCACACACCAATGAAGAAGCCAAGGTCACCCACAACGAACACACATAGACAACTTCCAACATTGCAGCTCTGACCCTGAGGAGTGGCAGCAGTCACACACACAACATGTCACAATCACTGAAAGATAACACAAACTGGAAATCACATGACAGGGGCAAACAACAAGTGCCAAGGGGAAACCTGACTGTGACCCATCTGCGTCTGCACACAAACTCAGCCCTGACAGCAAACACACCTATGGGTGACACCCTGATGACCAGTAATGTGCCATGCACCCACATCACAGAGAACACAGGGAGAAGACTTTGGGGGAACATAGCTCAAGTCAGCAAGCATCACAAACAGGTACAACACTAGGGATCACAGCATGCGCAGATGAATGGAAGTGAACACACAGACATGCACATACAACACACACCTTGGGTGCAGGCAATGTCACACGTGTACACACTGCCATGAGGGGACTCCACTCCTGTGTGAGGAAAGCTGTGCCATATGTTGCCTCAGTAGGGCCCCATCATGTCAGCTGAGCACTTGGTCACACAATCAACAATTAGCACCAAATGAGGGCTCCCATCACATCAGCCTGGTCATGGATGTGCCAACGGAATCATCAGCACAGATCCAACACACTTGTATAGCAATGTTGCACTGACTACACGGATGAGTCCCTCCCCATTGATGCCCAAACCTGCATGTCCACTGGAGATGGCAACACGGTCAGGGAAGTAGACAAATGCAACGATGGCAGGCACAACAGATGTGCAGGGGTGGAAGCCACAGATATGAAATTGCCAATGTAAGTAGGAAACCCATTGCCAAATACTGAACACATGACACCCTCAGATGCTGCTATTGATGACATGGATACACCACATGATAGGACACATTCCCCCTGGACCACATGGGTTCCTGCACAGTAACACTTCATAATCATGAGACCAGATATCACCATCACTGCAGCAAGGGCATGGTTAGCTGCACCAACAACATGTACATCTGAAGCATGAGCACTAGAGAAAAGAAAGTTGCTTTATTCAGCATATGTGTTGAGGCCAAACGAAGTCCTGAAAAAAGAGCAAAGGCCAATGGCCAGTCCATTGTCAAAGTTCAAACAGGGTGACACTGGCAGATGTCACCCTACGCATGCCTGCACAATACCAGGGACAATCCACTAGGAGGGGCAACCGGGGGGCAGGCCAGGCACCGCAGGGACAGGATCAGGGCTCACCAGGGGGAGTCAGGGAAGGGGTGGTGGGTGCAGGAGAGCCACTGACAACTGCAGTGGAGGTGTCTGACATGGTGTGTGCCGGCACAACTGGGGGGCATGACACAGATGTCGTGGGTGCCGGCACAACTGCAGTGGACCCTGCAGATGGGGTGGACAGGTCCGCCACTGCAGTGCCCAAGTCAGACAGGGCGGTAGTGGACTCCACTGCAGTGCCTACCTCCAGGGGAGGAGAATGGGGAACAGGCAAGGTGGGTTGGACAGAGGGGGGACACCCTCACCACATCAGTGGCACAGACAAGCGCAGCGGGGGTGTGGTGCTGGGAGAGCAAGTGGCAGGGGGAGAAGGCCGGAGCATCTTGGGGATGGTATATCTGTGGGTGGGGGAACCTGGGGCAGGGTGTGGTGGGGGCACCTGTGCAGTGGGGGCCTGAGGGATGGAGGACGGAGACCTTGTGCCTGAGCTGCAGGGTGGTGGCGGGGTCTTGCTCTTAGCACTCCGGGGGACTTGCGGGTGGGGGCCTCAGTCCGTCTGCGCCTGGGGGAGGGTGTCCGGGGGCGAGGGGCACTCTGCTCCGTGTGGGTGGGCTTCCTCTTCCCCCGGGATGCTGGAGCAGCTTCATCGGTGGGGAAGAGGCCGAGGTCACAGAGGAAGAGCTGCTGTGACTTTGGGGTTGCAGGTGAGGCAAGGGAGGGTGCTTTGGAGGGAGAGGGAACTGAGGACTGCGCAGTGCATGTGGATGCGTGTGTGTGTTCCAGGGCCCCATCCCCTGTGAGTCTGGCTTCAGTCCCCTGAATGTGCGTGCGTGTGCGTTTTGTCATTGGCGTGTGTGTCAGTGTGCTGGATGTGTGTGTGCTGGTGTGTGCCTGTGCCAGTGTGTGTGTGCCTGGGATGGGTAAGGTGCTGGGGAGTGTGGATGGAGCAGAGGCAGGAGGGGTGAGGGACCGTTTGAGGAGGGACACTGCTGCCGTCAGGGAGGAGTCCATGGACCTATTGCCCCTCTGTAGGTCAGACATGCCCGATGAGATGCCCTCCATGAACGACACCAGCTGAGTCAACAGCGCGGTGTGCGCATGGAGGACACTCAGCATGGCTGTCTGCCCTACATGGAGCTGGCGAAGGAGGTACACAGACTCCTCACTCAGGGCAGCAGGGGACACAGGGGCAGGGGGTGCGGTGCCTGGCCCAAAGGAGACACGCTCCCGGACATGGGAGCCTCCACGGACCTGGGGAATGGGAGCCGATGGGAGGGCGGTGGTGGTGCTGGTGGTGGCGGGGACAGCAACACTAGCTGGGGTGTGGTGGCTGCTGACACCCGCCTCCACAAGGGAGTCATCCTCCGAGTTGCTCTGGTCCTCAGCTGAGGTGGATGCTGCTGAGGACTCCTCGGTGTGGCTCCCTCGCCCTCCGTGCCACTGGGTCCCTCCGACCACTCCTCGGCTGCTGACCCAGTCTGGCTCTCCGGCTCCTCCTGGTCCGTGGAGCTGTCCCCTTCCGTGGCCGTGGATGTATCTGCAAACAATGGGGAAACAGACAGACATCAGTCACCTGCACCAAACGCACACACCACTGTGAGCACAGCACATTACAGAGCAAGCCCTGGCATCATTAGTTGTACATTGCTAAAAGTGCCCTAATTGAACAGGAGAAGTCAATTGTCAGTCTGATGCCAAGCATGGCACTCACATCCCACATGGCCTTGCACCCATCTGTCTGGTGTCTGTTGGATTGCAACACCCCAGTGTTGACACATGCACCAAGTACACAGTAGTTGGACAGTGCAGAGGACACGGTGTGGACACATCACAGCTCTTGCCACTGAGTCAGTACAGGTTTACGGATGTAAGGGATGCCCAGAGTCAAATAGGAAATGCATGTGATGCATTCCAGCGACAGACACCATGATGCACCCATGTCCTGATAGCCAGCGCCACTATGGTGTGCATGTAGCACATGTCACTCCCCTGCAGGATCACCAATCAGTAGACACATGCCATGGCGGAGGCATGACTGCAAAGTCATACATCACTGTCTCAGTGATGTATGACTTTGCAGCCAGACAACAACACTCTGCACTGTGTCACAATAGTAGGTCATGGGGAATGCAAGTCCTGGAGCTGCACAAGTGCACATGTACATCCCCCCACAACACATCCTCTTAACCCTCATCTGTCCAGGTCATACCTATTGGACATATGGGAGACCTGTGACACTACCCTCTGAACCTGAGCCCCTCACACTCTGCTGTGCATGGGGAACAGCTGCCTGAACTTCACATTTACATGCCCCAGTCTGCATGGGCAGCTGATCAGACACCTATGTGTCACACAAGTATCGTCTCCTATGGTCACATCTCCAGTGGCATGCTGAGCCCCTACCAAGAAACTCCACAGCAGTCCTGGCGACTAATCCACAGCACACTGACACAGAGGCAGACACCTGAGGGGTCAAAACACTGTGCACAATGTGTCCTCTGATACACGGGAGTGGGAGTACAGAGTGTATTGTATGGCCTGGAGTAGGCATGACTGTCCAGCCCCACATGAATGAGGGATGAGCCCTGGACTGTAGGCAGCTGGCTAAGTATGTGTGACACACGTCATATACATACTCCTGGGGCCCAAACATTGTTCCCACCCGCAGCATGGGTGTGTGCCAGGTACCCCAGCCACATGTGGTGGATCAGCTCAGCAATTGGACCACAGATCAAAGTAACACGCTGAATACATGTCAGAATACAGGCATTGTGTAAGCAATGGACCCACCCATGATGCCCACCACAGAGTCAGGGAAACAGATGCTGTCTCCCACCTTGAGTCAAGCAAACTGCAAGGACACAGTCCTAAGTGACAGAATTCCCTGCATGTAAGGGCCACACCTGGGTATCAGATGAGGAGTGGGCAGTGCACAATAGAGGGACATGGCTCCTGGACAACATGACTGCTGTACTGTGGCAGTTCAACCTGGCCCGAGGAGGGCACATAACATGTTAGACAGAGTACACAGTGCAGTCTTTGACTCACCCCTCCTTGCTGCTCTCTGGCCTTCAGCTGCCCATCCAGGTCTGGAAAGACCACCGCCAGGATCCTGAGCATGTGGGGGTCAGGGTCCGTGTTCCGCCCTCCTGCGAGGAGGCGACAGCTTCAGCTGGACCCGTGCAATCCTCCGGGTCCAGCCCCGAAGGTCCTGCCACCTCTTTTGGCAGTTGCGGATCCGGCGCTTGTAGACCCCCACGGACCGGACAGCCCGGACGATGTCCTTCCATATCTCATGCTTCCGATGGGCAGAAGCCTGTCAGGATGACAAAGTGATAAGGCCATTATTACACATGCAACATATCCGTGCATGACACAGTTGCATATACATGTCGCAATCACAGGGGCACATGGTGTACCCAGGCAGTGCACGGCTGCCCATGGACAGTTTTCCAGAAGTCACTACATGGTATCATAGCATGGGGAGTAAAACCCTGTTCAGAAGCACTGTCACTGCACCATACCTGTCCAGTGCAAGTCACTACACACTATGGGGGGTGACAACTACTCAGTGAGCCTGCTAGCCAGTGGTGTGCTGACTCTCAGCCTTGCTAGTCAGACAAAATGCACATTCAGAAAGGCAGTGCACAGAACACTCACCTGCTCCCCTGGTGTCCCATACAGCTTGCTGTACTGTGGAAGTAGGCTGTCCAGCAGGGCCTGGTTCTCTTCAAGGCTGAAGGCTGGGGCTCTCTCCACAGTACGTGCCATTGCAGGGTCCAGAGGGGCAGAGACAGCAGCAGTGCAGTGGCAGATGTCGTCCTGGAGCATGTAGTGCAGGCAAGTGGGCTCTCAGGGGAACATGCAGCAATATATATGTGCTGGAGAGGCAGATACTGTCCCTTGTGTCCAAAGTGATAGGTCCAAGTCGTTTGCATCTTCTGAATCTGGCCAATCCATGGAATAGCAGCACCAAAACACGCCCACAGCATCCTTCAAAATTTCAACTTCATGACATACATGATTTTGCAACATTGTTGTGGGTGACCAACTGATTTTCCAGCAACCGACTCGTTCGAATATTCGAAAACGCGTCCGTTGCCAGGCAAGCCCATTGTCAATGGGTGCGCACCGATCGGTCCATTGAGGTACAACGCGCACAGGGGTACAACGCGTACCCGCACACATTGAATGCAATGGGCCGGCCGGAGGCACCGATCGGTCCATTGCAGTACAACGCGCACAGGGGTACAACGCGTACCCGCACACATTGAATGCAATGGGCCGGCCGGAGGCACCGATCGGTCCATTGCAGTACAACGCGCACAGGGGTACAACGCGTACCCGCACACATTGAATGCAATGGGCCGGCCGGAGGCACCGATCGGTCCATTGCAGTACAACGCGCACAGGGGTACAACGCGTACCCGCACACATTGAATGCAATGGGCCGGCCGGAGGCACCGATCGGTCCATTGCAGTACAACGCGCACAGGGGTACAACGCGCACCCGCACACATTGAATGCAATGGGCCGGCCGGAGGCACCGATCGGTCCATTGCAGTACAACGCGCACAGGGGTACAACGCTGTACCCGCACACATTGAATGCAATGGGCCGGCCGGAGGCACCGATCGGTCCATTGCAGTACAACGCGCACAGGGGTACAACGCGTACCCGCACACATTGAATGCAATGGGCCGGCCGGAGGCACCGATCGGTCCATTGCAGTACAACGCGCACAGGGGTACAACGCGTACCCGCACACATTGAAAGCAATGGGCCGGCCGGAGGCACCGATCGGTCCATTGCAGTACAACGCGCACAGGGGTACAACGCGTACCCGCACACATTGAATGCAATGGGCCGGCCGGAGGCACCGATCGGTCCATTGCAGTACAACGCGCACAGGGGTACAACGCTGCACCGCGACACATTGAATGCAATGGGCCGGCCGGAGGCACCGATCGGTCCATTGCAGTACAACGCGCACAGGGGTACAACGCGCACTCGCACACATTGAATGCAATGGGCCGGCCGGAGGCACCGATCGGTCCATTGCAGTACAACGCGCACAGGGGTACAACGCTGCACCCGCACACATTGAATGCAATGGGCCGGCCGGAGGCACCGATCGGTCCATTGCAGTACAACGCGCACAGGGGTACAACGCGTACCCGCACACATTGAATGCAATGGGCCGGCCGGAGGCACCGATCGGTCCATTGCAGTACAACGCCGCACAGGGGTACAACGCTGCACCCGCACACATTGAATGCAATGGGCCGGCCGGAGGCACCGATCGGTCCATTGCAGTACAACGCGCACAGGGGTACAACGCGTACCCGCACACATTGAATGCAATGGGCCGGCCGGAGGCACCGATCGGTCCATTGCAGTACAACGCGCACAGGGGTACAACGCGTACCCGCACACATTGAATGCAATGGGCCGGCCGGAGGCACCGATCGGTCCATTGCAGTACAACGCGCACAGGGGTACAACGCTGTACCCGCACACATTGAATGCAATGGGCCGGCCGGAGGCACCGATCGGTCCATTGCAGTACAACGCGCACAGGGGTACAACGCGTACTCGCACACATTGAATGCAATGGGCCGGCCGGAGGCACCGATCGGTCCATTGCAGTACAACGCGCACAGGGGTACAACGCGTACCCGCACACATTGAATGCAATGGGCCGGCCGGAGGCACCGATCGGTCCATTGCAGTACAACGCGCACAGGGGTACAACGCGTACCCGCACACATTGAAAGCAATGGGCCGGCCGGAGGCACCGATCGGTCCATTGCAGTACAACGCGCACAGGGGTACAACGCGTACCCGCACACATTGAAAGCAATGGGCCGGCCGGAGGCACCGATCGGTCCATTGCTGTTCAACGCATCACTGTACATGTGACTGGCATATGTCAGCATGCCTGTCTCAGATGGACATATGCCAGCCACAGATAGCTCCCAGGGAGTGAGGGGCACACCTACATCACGACAGCCTGTCCAAACCTTATCATAAGGCATGTAAGGCTGCATTTCCTATTGTGTGTATGTTGGTGTACATGTTGTCCTGTGGGTGTCACCTGTGGGCAGCCACCCCCAGGCTGTGCACGTGTTAATGGGGACAGGATCCTGGGTGTTACGTGTACGTGACCACTGTGATGTGCAACTGTTCATATCTGTGCATGTGCCATGGTCACATTTCACAGTGGTGTTTGTGTATGTCATGTCACATACCCCGTGAGTCCCATGTGGGACGGTATGTTTGAGCCAGGGTGTCCCAGTGGCACAATAGTGATGGCCCTCCACAGTCTTTGTGCATGTAGTGTTTACAATGTCTCTGATTTCATGTGCACAATGGGAGACAGTCTCCACATCCACGTTGTGTGTGCATGGACTCTGATGTTGTGCGTGTGTGTCACAGACGTCCATGGCTCTCCTGCCATGGCAAGTGTGGCCACTACCTGTGGGGGTCATGTTTGTTTTGTTGTGGTGTACACATGATACTCCAGGTGATGCCAGTGTCCATG
This sequence comes from Calotriton arnoldi, assembly GCA_963921515.1. Classification (NCBI taxonomy): domain Eukaryota; kingdom Metazoa; phylum Chordata; class Amphibia; order Caudata; family Salamandridae; genus Calotriton; species Calotriton arnoldi. Next base: position 1,044,754 of record CAWUFW010000182.1, read on the forward strand.
TGGCATTACAGGGTCCCTGGGAATGTGCCTGTCGTTGAGCTGTGGTGCCTGGGGCACATCTGTCCTCACATGTCACTGGGGGGTGACTGTGACACAGCATCATGATATCCAATGGGCCAACCTGGGACAAATTGATGCCACCTGTAGGACCGTGTTGACAGATGTTGGCCATGTATGTACCATACATGTCGTTCCGGTACTGCACACTTCATGTAGTTGTGCCTCATGATGATGTATGTTGGGATCTTGAGTGTGTTCAATGCCGCATATGTGGGGTGACTGACGATCTTGCTTACTTCTCCTCTGCACTGCAGGGCTCCTGCTGTCCATCGGCCATTCCCAGACCTGGCAACGATGGTGGAACGGGACAGCATCCGACGGTACCGCTTCACCAGGCAGCTGATTGAGGATTTGGCAGTGCAGTTGTCCCCACATTTGCAGCCTGGCCGGCCGTATCCTACAGCGCTGACCCCCAAGGTGAAGGTGATGGCAGCCCTACACTTCTTTGCCACCGGTACCTTCCAACATACTGTGGCGTCTGCTGGTGGGATGTCACAGACCATGTTCAGCCGTGTGCTCCGCGATTTCTTGGCGGCAATGTTGCTCTTCCTGAACCGGTACATCTATTTCCCTAGACTGCGACGACTCACTGACGTGAAGAGTGACTTTTATGCCCTGGGGAGGATGCCGCATGTCATTGGCTCCATTGATGGGACACATGTGGCTTTGGTACCACCACAGGCCCAGGAGCAGGCCTACAGGAACCGCAAGCACTACCACTCGGTCAATGCACTGGTGGTGTGTCTTGCAGACATGACCATCACACACGTGTGTGCCCGTTTCCCTGGTTCAGCACACGATGCCTTTGTGATGAGGAGTAGTCGCATCCCCAGGTTGATGGCACAGATGCAGAACCAGCGTGCCTGGCTTGTCGGTGTGTACTGACTTTGTGCCATTGTGTGTGATCTGATCTGTAGTATTCCGCCCACTTTTCCAAGTCAGCTGATGTGCACTTGTCTGTCCGTAGGTGACTCGGGATACCCCAACATGCCGTGGTTGCTGACACCCCTCAGGAACCCTGTGACACCTGCCCAGATGCGCTACAATGAGGCACATGGTCGGACCAGGAGAGTGATTGAGCGGACCTTTGGTCTCCTGAAGAGCCGCTTCCGCTGCCTGGACAAGACCGGAGGGTCCCTCCCATATGCCCCTGCGAAAGTGTGCAAGATTATCATCGTCTGCTGCATGCTCCACAACCTGGCAGTGCGGAAGGAGTTGCCTCTCATCCAGGATGACGATGACCAACATCCGCCACCTGTGGAGGATCCTGGCCTGGACCACGATGCCAGTGACGATGATGATGATGATGGTGATGGTGATGTCCGCACACAGCTCATCACCAACTTCTTTAGCTGAATGTGAGTATCCTGAGGTGTCATGTGAATGATGTGAGTTGGCATGATGTGTGGGTGGTGCTCTGGTGCTGTTGGAGTGTGTCCATGGGCTACTTGACTGGATGTGTGTTGCGATGTGTGGTGACAGGTGGGCTGTACTCCCCAACAGTGTTGACATGCTAACTTGGTTCTGGGTGGGTATCTTGTAACATGTATTGTGCATGAGTTTTGCTGTTCTGTCCTGTACTCCATTGCTTTTGACTGTGTGTCATTTCTGTCCTTCACAGGGTACTTTCAGATTCGTTTGGTCAACTGTGTCCACCGACAACGTGATTGCACATCCAGGCTGGTAGCTGTTGTGTCCCTACAGGTGATGTGCGCCACACCCATGGACTTCCTTCTGTCTACAGTTGTTGACTGTGTGCCCGCTACCAGGTGGGGTTACCTTGCATCTGTAGTGGTTACGGCATGTTGCTACTGTGTAATAAACCTGTGCTTCACTTAGTGATGTGCGTTGTCTGTGGTCACACATTTGACTGCCATTTGCTTACTGCACCTGTGGGCTACTTGACTACAACTGGGAATGGGTGTGGTGTCTGTGCATTGCACCGTCTTCCCTGGCAACATCAGTGTAGGCAATGAGTCAGATGGCCTAGGTGTGTATGTGTTGTGTAGCCCTGGTGGTGTGTCTCCCTCATATGTGTCACGTTGCCTGTACTCACATGCCTGTGTTGTCCTTGCTGTTGCAGTTCGCATACACAGTGTAATTTTGTTGTTCATCATCCCCATAACAGTACCCACGTTGGAATCACGACAGAGGCAAGTATGGTGTATTATTGTGTTTATTGTGATACATCTGTGATAATAGTGCATAGGATGGATTGTGCTGTACATGAATCTTGCAATCCCAAGTTCCTAGATGAATAGAAAGTCCAGGTAGACAGGATCCCCAGTATCGGGGCCACAGTTGTCTGACACATTGTTCCAACTTGTACTCCCCATGCAATGTGTGGGAGTAGTGTTGCCATCAACAGGGTGAACAGTCTGTGCACAAAGGCGAAAATCCAGAACAGGTTCAGGCTTCCTGGGAGTTGCGCTTGGCCATCAGCCTCTCACTTTCCCCTCCTCGGACGACCCCTCTTCTTGGGGGGGGCCCTCAAGTGCAGGCTGCTGCGGTGCAGGGGACTCTCCGCCAGAGTCCTCCTCCCTCCCTGTGGCAGTTGCAGTTTGTTCGGTACCAGATGTTGTTGGCACACAGGGAGGTGTGGACTGGTTGCTGTTCATCTGGCGGAGGCATTGTAAAATGTCCCTGTGCACCGCCGTCATCTCATGTAGTACATCCCACTTGGACTCCACGCGGGTCATGTGGGAGTCCACACGTGACATGTGGGAGTCCACACGTGACATGTGTGACTCCACATGGGACATGTGGGAGTCCAAGCGGGCATGATGGGCAGCCTGCTGCTGTTTGATGTCTCTGAGGAGCCCCACTACCTGGCTGAGCTCTCCGGTGCTGGACTGGTACGCATCAGCTATGCGTACCAGTTGTGGGTCTTCATGCACACCAGCAACGTCTGCAAGCAGCGACCTCTGTCTCCCACCCCTCCCACCACCCCTGCTGACATGTGCAGTGTGTGCAGTTGCACGCACAGATAACCCTGGTCCACCTTGGGGGTTGGTGGTGGTGGTGGTGTCCATGGCCCCAGGTTGGTCCAGGGTCACTGCGCTGGTGTTGTTCCTTATTCTGTCCATGTCGGCAGGGATGGTATTCGTGGTGACAGTCGTTGGAGGGGTGGGTGCAGGGGGTGCAGCTGGTGGACCTGCTGGTGCTGCAGCTGGTGGTCCTGCTGGTGCAGCATGTTGACTTGCACCGGATGTGCCAGGTTGTTCTTCATCGTCCGAGGAGGACAGAGGCTGTACGACGCCAGTGAGCTCGGCATCCTCTTGAGCCTGGGACTGGGACTCCTCAGCGTCTGCTGCTGTGTCCCTATCATCACCTGTTTTTGGGAGACACAAACAATGTATGTCATGTTTCTGCAGGCATCAGTGGTTGACACACCTGACAGTTGTGACTGTGCCTCGGGGTGCGGGCCTGTACATTGTATTGTCCTAAGTCGTCACAGTCAGGGGTTGATATTGGTGTGGCACATTGTCCTGCATTATTTGGGCATTTCTATGTATTCTCTGGGGTGTGAACATGGTCTGCATTGATTGTGTTTGGTTGACAGCCAGACCTCCTTCCCACCCACCCACCCACCCAGTCAGTTATCCCACCATGGAACGTGCTTGCATTGCAGGGAGTGTAAGTTGTCTCTCAGGATGTCAGTCAGAGGTGTCCTGCTGTTTGTTGGTGCACAGTTGGCAGCAGGGCCTTGTGCTCCCCGCAGCAGTAGCCAGTGTCAGCCATCTTGTGAGTCCTTCTCCACTCCCTGTGATGTGAGCATGGTTCAGGGTGGTGTTGATGGGCCAGTTGTGAGGCTGAGCAATGTCTGTGACTACGACTCCCATCATGCTATTGCCTCCACCCCCTTCCCAGCATGCCCATGCTTCCTTCCTTTTGACTCTGCTTCCCTGTGGGGTGGGCTGGCTGTGCTGACAGGATGGCTGGGAGTGTTGTCCTGGCAGTTGTTTGGCTAAGAGTCCCAAGAGTGTCCCTGTGCTTCACACAACATAACCCAGGGTGGTGGTGCTTTGTGGGATCTTGTGTTAGGATGGAGGGCATTGCATTCTACCAGGTGGGTACTGTGGAGTTTGTGTTGGGGGGTGTGAGGGGAGGTGCTGGTGACTATGGTCAGTGCTGCAAGTCCCCCTTCCCACCCAGCCAGCCGGATATCCCACCATGGAACGTGCTTGCATTGCAGGGAGTGTAAGTTGTCTCTCAGGATGTCAGTCAGTGGTGTCCTGCTGTTTGTTGGTGCACAGTTGGCAGCAGGGCCTTGTGCTCCCCACAGCAGTAGCCAGTGTCAGCCATCTTGTGAGTCCTTCTCCACTCCCTGTGATGTGAGCATGGTTCAGGGTGGTGTTGATGGGCCAGTTGTGAGGCTGAGCAATGTCTGTGACTACGACTCCCATCATGCTATTGCCTCCACCCCCTTCCCAGCATGCCCATGCTTCCTTCCTTTTGACTCTGCTTCCCTGTGGGGTGGGCTGGCTGTGCTGACAGGATGGCTGGGAGTGTTGTCCTGGCAGTTGTTTGGCTAAGAGTCCCAAGAGTGTCCCTGTGCTTCACACAACATAACCCAGGGTGGTGGTGCTTTGTGGGATCTTGTGTTAGGATGGAGGGCATTGCATTCTACCAGGTGGGTACTGTGGAGTTTGTGTTGGGGGGTGTGAGGGGAGGTGCTGGTGACTATGGTCAGTGCTGCAAGTCCCCCTTCCCACCCAGCCAGCCGGATATCCCACCATGGAACGTGCTTGCATTGCAGGGAGTGGAAGTTGTCTCTCAGGATGTCAGTCAGTGGTGTCCTGCTGTTGGTTGATGTGCAGTTCCCAGCATGCCCTTGTGCTCCCCACGACACAGCAACAGTGTCAGACATCTTTGATGGGCCTTTCTACTCTCTGTGGGATGTGCATGCGTGAGTGTGAGCTTGCTGGGCCATGTGGTGGGGGATGTAGAGCTGTGACTACGACTCCCATCATGCTATTGCCTCCACCCCCTTCCCAGCATGCCCATGCTTCCTTCCTTTTGACTCTGCTTCCCTGTGGGGTGGGCTGGCTGTGCTGACAGGATGGCTGGGAGTGTTGTCCTGGCAGTTGTTTGGCTAAGAGTCCCAAGAGTGTCCCTGTGCTTCACACAACATAACCCAGGGTGGTGGTGCTTTGTGGGATCTTGTGTTAGGATGGAGGGCATTGCATTCTACCAGGTGGGTACTGTGGAGTTTGTGTTGGGGGGGTGAGGGGAGGTGCTGGTGACTATGGTCAGTGCTGCAAGTCCCCCTTCCCACCCAGCCAGCCGGATATCCCACCATGGAACGTGCTTGCATTGCAGGGAGTGGAAGTTGTCTCTCAGGATGTCAGTCAGTGGTGTCCTGCTGTTTGTTGGTGCACAGTTGGCAGCAGGGCCTTGTGCTCCCCACAGCAGTAGCCAGTGTCAGCCATCTTGTGAGTCCTTCTCCACTCCCTGTGATGTGAGCATGGTTCAGGGTGGTGTTGATGGGCCAGTTGTGAGGCTGAGCAATGTCTGTGACTACGACTCCCATCATGCTATTGCCTCCACCCCCTTCCCAGCATGCCCATGCTTCCTTCCTTTGACTCTGCTTCCCTGTGGGGTGGGCTGGCTGTGCTGACAGGATGGCTGGGAGTGTTGTCCTGGCAGTTGTTTGGCTAAGAGTCCCAAGAGTGTCCCTGTGCTTCACACAACATAACCCAGGGTGGTGGTGCTTTGTGGGATCTTGTGTTAGGATGGAGGGCATTGCATTCTACCAGGTGGGTACTGTGGAGTTTGTGTTGGGGGGGTGTGAGGGGAGGTGCTGGTGACTATGGTCAGTGCTGCAAGTCCCCCTTCCCACCCAGCCAGCCAGCCAGATATCCCACCATGGAACGTGCTTGCATTGCAGGGAGTGTAAGTTGTCTCTCAGGATGTCAGTCAGTGGTGTCCTGCTGTTTGTTGGTGCACAGTTGGCAGCAGAGCCTTGTGCTCCCCACAGCAGTAGCCAGTGTCAGCCATCTTGTGAGTCCTTCTCCACTCCCTGTGATGTGAGCATGGTTCAGGGTGGTGTTGATGGGACAGTTGTGGGGGGGGCAATATGTGTGAGTGCGACTCCCATGATGCTATTGGCTACACTGACTTGGCCAGCATACACAGAATTCCTTCCTTTGAGTGGTCTTCACTGTGTGTTGGTGTTGTTGTGGTGGCTACATGTGTGGATGTGTGTGTTAGTTCTATTTGTGCCACTGCCTAGCTGTAGTTGTGGTTGTGTTTGTACATGTGTTGGCACAGTTGGATGTGACTTTTTTGATGGCATGTGTTGTGTTTATCTGACTGACATACACATTTTGGGATGATTCTGTTCTAGTTGCTGTGTAATTGCTATGAGTGCATGGTTTGACTCTCCCCTTGACAGTGATGTGTGTGTTTTGTGGCAGTTTATTGTGTACATTTGTTGTGTACTCACCAGGCTCTGGGATGTCCTCTAGTCCATATACGCTCACTGGCGGAAGGATGGCCCGCACCTTCTCCTCCCAGGGCCTGAGGTATACTGGCTTGGCAGGAGGGCCACTGCCGGTGTATTGGCTCAGGTGGTAGTCTTTCTTGAGCAGCTCCCGGACCCTCCTGCGCACGTCATACCACCTGTTCTGGATGTCGGTCTTTGTGCGCCGACATGGTGATTGGGCGTTCACCCTGTTGATGATCCTCTCCCACATCTTGGTTTTCTGCGACATGGGGGTCTGTTGGACCAGAGTGCCAAACAGCTGTGGCTCCACCCTGAGGATCTCGTCTACCATGACTTCCAATTCACTATCTAGGAACTTGGGATTCTTCTTGGGGGGCATGGTGATGGGTGGTGATAGTGGGTGCTGTGTGTGTTGGTGTGCAGGTGAGGGTGTGTGGGTGTGTGTTGTGCTGGGTGTATGTGAGGTAGGTATTTGTTGGTGTGCTGCTGGTGTGTGGCTTGTGTGAGGGATGAGCTGTGGGTGTGTGGTTGCTTTCTCTTGGGTGCTGGCAGTGGAATGGCATTTGCAAAGGCTCATGGTAGTGATTTGTGTCCTTTATATAGGTGGAGTTGTTGGTGTGTCTTTGTTCTCTGTCCCCACCCCCCAGTATTTATTGGCTTGGTAATTGCTTGTTTGGCCTTTTTTGGTTGATTTTTCCTTTGTGCTGTTTGTGTATGTTGGAAACGTTCTTGTGACCGAGTCGGACCCTGCATTGGTCTCGTACGGTGTTTTCCGCTTCGTTCACGCTGTGTTTGTGCAGTTTTGTATGCTGCGTACGCGTCGGTCGCGGTGTATTGTGTTGCTTCGGCTCGGTTTTGTATGCGTGTCGGTCGTACGGCTTGTCCTCCGTCCGACTCGGTCGTGTTTTTCGCGCCTTGCATCGTACTTTGCAGGTTGGAGTTGGCGGGTACGATTCGGTCGGATTTGTTCCGGGTGCGTGTCGGTCGGTTGGATTCGCGTGTTTTTCCGGCCGGATTGCTATTTTCCGAGCGGGTCGGTCGGTCGGCTTGGTTTCCTGACGTGTCGGTCGGATTTATCGCGGCTTGCATCGTACTTGGCGTGTCGGGCGCCACTGGTACGTGTCGGTCGGTATTTTTTCCGGATCCGAGTCGGTCGGTGCTTTTTCCGGCCCGAATCGGAATCGACCCCTAAATCTATCCCCCTTCTCATGTCACATCTTTCACAATGAAACAACATCTAAAACAACAGCAACACACTTTTCCGATGAGTCTTTTCATGTTTGCAGAACCACTGCATCAGGACTGGAAACTGCACTTTCTTTGACAACAAGGGATGTAGTACATCACCAAATATTCGGTGTCTCTGTTATAATGGATGAACATAATAACCATCCTTTATAAACACATTCTAAGAACAGACAAAAGGTTCTGAGATATGTCTAAGATCATTAACTCGGGACCTTATTCAAAAATAGCACGTCAGTTCAGATACTTATAATAACGTACCAGGAAATTCAAAAACTAAGGGGCTGATTACAATGGCGGACAGACTTCAGGGGATTGGGACCGCCCGCCTACAAGGCGGCGGCCCCACAGGGCTAATTATAATGCAACCACCACCAGTCGCATCGACTATGTTTTGTATTGCGGTTGGGTGCTGTGCTCTGCAGCACATGTTGCAATACAAAACAGTGACCCCTCACATATCCCTGCACTACGTGGCAGGCACCATGCGGTGCCTGCCACGTAGTGCAGGGATATGTAGGGCAGGACCCGTGTCTGTGGGCCAGGGAGGAAGGGGGGCCCGCTACGGGCCCCCAATGTCCCTTTACGCCAGCCTTTTCATGGCGAGTAACCCGCCATGAAACGGCTGGCGGAAATGGACATCGTAATCCTTACCAGCATTGTAGGGACTACGAGACCCTCTGCCGCACCGGCGGGCTCAAGGATGTCGGATGCGTGGCGGTCGGTCTTTACGACCGCCACACGTCCATCCGGCATCATAATATGGCGGGCGGTAAAGTTGGTTACGATGGCGGGTAGACCGCCACCGACAGCCTGTCAGTGGCGGTCTCCCCGCCACTGTAATCAGCCCCTAAGATACACAGATAGCACAATTAAATTCTCTCTCTCTCTCTATCTCTCTCTCTCTGTCTGTCTCTCTATTATCTATCTATCTATCTATCTATCTATCTATCTATCTATCTCTCTCTCTCTCTCTCTCTCTCTCTTTGTCTCCCTCACTCTCCCTCTCATTTCGTCATATACATTGGGCCACCTATCAGATACATAACATATAGACATGCTAGATTGCAAATTATAAATTATTGTATCAAGGTGTTAGTTCTAAGAATTAAAATAATACAAAATGTGAGTCTACCCTGATACTAATTCAGTTCACTGAGTATAATAAATCATTGTTTAATATCTAACTTATTCCTGTGTAAGAGTGTCAGTGATCCTAATTTGAAGATATACAAAGTTAGAGTAAAATTAGTCCTTCACAGTTTCATCATTGTGTGGAAATGTCTGGGGCCACAGCAGTGTTTTCTTCAGCTAGGGGGGCTTAAGTCACCCAAAATTGAGAATACCAGCGACAAGAATATCGCTATTGCCTTAGTTTGCTTTGGAAATATAGAAGCCCAAAGCGCATTTAAACAAATGTAATTAAAAATACTATAACATACAATACCTCTCTTCTCATTCGTAGAATGTGACTGACAAATGATAATGTATAAATTCCTGCTTGTGTGAAATACTAGCTTCCAGGCACTTAATTTGGAGACTGATAATAAAAAGCAGGAAATATGGTGTAAGCCTTAAATCTATTTCAGTGCTGACCGTATGCAGCTCTAGAATTATGCGGTATTTAACCTACCAAATATGGCTCAGAATGATACACCATCAAATAAGAAGTGTTGCATGAGCACGATATAAATTAGTATGTTACCCCATCTGAAAGATGTGAAAAACAAGTTTTGTATTGTGTGCAACTTGCAAAGGTAAAATAGACCTATAAATGCCATTTTAGCAGCTAAGCATTGATAGCAGCCGTGATGGAAATATACTAACGGTCTGCTGTACCAACATACATTCACATGATATAAAGTAAGCATCTTAGAGAGGCAAAACAAACATCAACACATCAAAATAAATGGACGGGGTGGCCATGTTGGAAGCACCTTCAAATAGATTAAAACAACCATAAAACAGAGTGTCTGCACGTAAATGACCTACAAGCAAGCCATATCCATAAGGGCCATAAATGGACTACAATTCTTCCCTATATTTCCATAAAGCAAGCTTCAGTTGCCTTAGTAGTGATCACATCCAAGGCAGCCATAATCCAGCCATGTATTGACAGTAATAAAGCATATTACCGTAGAGCATTAGAAGGTAGCCATTTACATTGAATTCTACCTAGGATCAGCTTTTATAAGGTATAGCTATCCCATACAGGTCCAAATGGTTATAACTAAATGATAATGTATGTTATTATTGTTGGACCTGACCCTCTCTGCAGGGTCATCCCCAAATGTTTTGTATTCGCCCCTCCTGTTGTCTGAACTTGTGTTTGTTGGCTTTTAGGACTCTGTGCACTTTACCATTGCTAATCAGTGCTAACGTGCTTGTGCTCTCTCCTTTAAACATGGTAACACTGGCTTTCAACCAGGTAGCACATTTAATTTACTTATAGGTCCCTAGTAAAGTGGTACTACTTGTACCCAGGACCTGTAAATTAAATGCTACTAGTGGGCCTGCAGCACGTATTGCGCCACCCTTTTTTATAGACCGTTTAAAACATGTCTCAGTCCTGCAGCTGCAGCCTGTAGTGCATATTAAACTGCTGCTTCGACCTGGCAAAATAAACATTTTGGCAGGCCTAAACCTTTCTTTTTAATACATATAAGCCATCCATAGGGTAAGACCTAAACAGCCCATACAGCAAGGTGCATTGTATTTAAAAAGTTAGACATGTACTTTTAAGTTTTACATGTCCCGGTAGTGAAAAAGTCTTACATTTGTTTTTCACTACTGCAAGGCCTACCTCTCCCATAGAATAATATTGAGTTCCCTGACTACATTTAATAAGCAATAACTTTTTGTTTGGGAACAGGTAGAAATGTCATGTTTGGTGTCTCAGGAATAGTCATTTAAAACCCTCTTTAATGGTTAAGTAGGATTGTAAGTCACAATTCTGAAAATGCCACATTTAGAAAGTTGCTATTTTCTTATCCTAGCCATTTGGTGATTGCAGGCTGTTTCTTGGGTCACGTGACTAGGTGTAGTTGGCAGTTGGACTTTCTGTATTCCTCCTAGACAGTGTCACAAAGGGGTACAGAGTGTTGGCAGGATGGGCCATCTTGACCAGATGGGAGGGGCGGAGATGTCACCTATTACACTTGCACGTCAAAGGAGCAGCCTCAGCACACACACAAAGAACTTCACATTAGCCTTTTGTGACTCCAGACATCCTAGGACCAGGACAGTGAAGAAGGGAATTCCAGAACCAGTTGTGGAGAAAAGTCTAGAAATGTATCTCACTTCAAAGCTGGCACTAGGCATAAATATTGGACCCTCAGACCAACTCTTTAGTACACTTCTGGACCTGTGGACCCTGTAGAAGGGCTGCCCTGCTGCCAGAGGACTGCCGTACTGCCTAAGGCCTTCCCTGTTGTCTGAGAAGGAAGAATGGACCTGTTCCCTTCATCCCAGGCTACCTGAAGTGACTGACCCCATGTTTAGAGCTACGGGGACACAACCCACTCCAGATGCCTCCATGCAACCGTCCAGCTGACCTGCTGCCACTGAACCTGCAATTGGACCTCCCTGAGCCCTCTGGCCTCTGCAAGAGTGAGTCCCTGATACCCTAGAGGCGCCACCCCAGGTCCTGGGCCCTCGGTTTACAACAGAGTGCACTCTTGTGAACACAAAGAGGAAATAATGAAGATGTGGGCTCCTTGCAAATGCGAACGTGCTTATTTGCACCAAAATCTTGCTGCCCACGCTGACTGCTAACATGAAGCCCCTGTGAGCCCTACTCTCCGCAATACAGCCAGCAACAAGCAGGAACACAAGATCTGTACTTTGCGCTACAGCATCAACATCCTTCGGTGGTGACCACCAACGAGAAGCTCGAGCAGCAACGGTCTCTGACGCCCGACAGGATCTTCAAACTACAGTGATGCCTATGCTTGATGCTTGGCCTGCTCTTCGCGCAACAGCGATGACCATCCATGATGCTCTCCCTGCTCCTCGTCGCCTCCTCCACAGTGAACTGGACTCTTTGTGCCGGACTTTGAGAAGGTAACTCTTTCAGCGGGACTAACCTGGTCCCTGTATTCAGCCCACACTCCATTGTGGTCAGCCTGAACTTGTGACTATCCCCCAGTCTCACCCGACCAGGTACAGTGAGTGGCACTTTGTGCTTTTAGGCGCTATACTTAACTAAATTATTTTTTTTATTGTATATCTCCGGTTCTACTAGTTGGATTTTTGGCATTTTGGTGTCAAATAATTTGGTACATTTTAGTCTATTTTTCTAAATTAGTGTGGGATTTTTCATGCGTTGTGTTTTTACTTTATTACAGTGAAATGTGTTGCATAAATACTTTGCACATTGCCTCTAAATTAAGCCTGACTGGTTTTGTGCCAAGCTACTAGAGGGTCAAGCAATGATTAATTTAGTGACTTTTGTAGTTTACCCTGACAAGGATTGTGGCTGTTGCAGTCGCGGCTGGCATGTCTCGCGGGTGGGGGGGGTGGGGAGGGGGGAGACACGCTGGGAGGGGGGAGTCGTGCAGGGGGTGTGTTGCGGGTTAGTAAGGGACAGGAGACTGGGCGGTGATAAAGAGGGTTTTATTGATGAAAGAATACGTCTCCGGTGTGTGGCCAGTCTATAGTAGGGTAGCGGTGAAAGAGGGGGCTTGTCCTTGTTGTCCCGGTCCCTCGTCGAACCCCGTCTGTTCTTGGTCCACTCCAGCTCGTCCGGACGTGGTGATATGCAAATAAAGTAAAACAGGGGCTTTGTATGAGTAGGGTGACCTAGAACACGGGTGTGGAAGGGAAGGGTAGTGAGAGGGTATCACACAGTGCTCAGCACATCTATATAGGTGAGGAGAAGTGCTCAGGAACGGGAACACCGGGAAACGGGTATTTTTAACTTTTACGGATGGGGTCTCTCCTTTCTACCCACCCAGCCCGCGAAACGCTCTCGTACCTGAGAGAGCCACGCTCCTCCTGGAGCGCGGCTGGGCGAATCGTGAAACCGTTGACCTCCTGGCTCTCCGTCCTCGTCTCTCCGCGCCGCCTCCGTCCTCTCTCTCTCTGCCGTCCAACTCACGTTCTTCTCGCCTCGGTTTTCCTCCTCAACTCCTCCGGTGATGCCACACACCGACTTACGTCTTCTCCCTTCTTTTGTTGGCCAGTCCTCCTCGTCGTCATCACTGGGGGCATGGCTTACGGTCCAGTCTCCCACCTTAAAGGGACGGCAACCCATTTCTTCCTGTCTGTCGTCCTCCCGTACATCTGTACGTAACCACTCGTCCTGCTGCTGAGAAGGGAGAGGAGAAACCAATCAATCAATCAATCATGTCACTTATAAAGCGCACTACATACCCGCGAGGGTCTCAAGGCGCTGGGGGAAGAGGGGGGTGGTGCTGCTACTGATCGAAGAGCCAAGTCTTGAGGAGTCTTCTGAAGGCCAGTAGGTCTTGGGTCTGTCGGAGGTTGGTGGGGAGGGTGTTCCAGGTCTTGGCGGCGAGGTGGGAGAAGGATCTGCCGGCGGCGGTCGTTTTCCGGATGCGGGGGACTGTGGCGAGGGCGAGGCTGGTCGAGCGGAGCTGGCGGGTGGGGGTGTAGAAGCTGAGTCGTCTGTTGAGGTAGGCTGGTCCGGAGTTGTGGAGTGCTTTGTGTGCGTGGGTGAGGAGCTTGAAGGTTATCCTCTTGTTGACAGGGAGCCAGTGCAGGTCTCTCAGGTGGGGTGTGATGTGGCTGCGTTGGGGGATGTCGAGGATAAGACGTGCAGAGGCGTTCTGGATGCGTTGCAGCCGTCTCAGGAGCTTAGCCGTCGTTCCTGCGTAGAGGGCGTTTCCGTAGTCCAGCCTGCTGGTGACGAGGGCCTGGGTGACTGTTTTTCTTGTTTCGGTGGGGATCCACTTGAAGATCCTGCGGAGCATTCGGAGGATGTTGAAGCAGGATGAGGAAACGGCGTTGACCTGCTTAGTCATGGAGAGGGTGGGGTCGAGGATGACCCCTAGGTTGCGTACGTGGTCGGTGGGTGGCGGGGCTGTTCCCAGTGATGTTGGCCACCAGGAGTCGTCCCAGGCTGAAGGGTTGGAACCAAGGATGAGGACCTCCGTCTTGTCCGAGTTCAGCTTCAGGCGGCTGGTCCTCATCCATTCGGCGACGGCCTTCATTCCTTCGTGGAGGTGGGTTTTGGCGGTGTGAGGGTCTTTGGTGAGGGAGAGGATCAGCTGGGTGTCGTCGGCGTAGGAGATGATGTTGAGGTTGTGCTGTCGGGCGACGTGGGCGAGGGTGCCATGTAGATGTTGAACAGCGTTGGGCTGAGGGAGGAGCCTTGGGGTACGCCGCAGATGATCTTGGTGGCCTTGGATCGGAAGGGGGCGAGGCGGACGCTTTGTGTTCTGCCGGAAAGGAAGGATGTGGTCCAGTCCAGGGCCTTCTCTTGGATCCCGGCGTCGTGAAGGCGTGTTCGTAGTGTGTGGTGGCAGACCGCGTCGAAGGCGGCTGATAAGTCTTGGAGGATGAGGGCTGCTGTTTCTCCGTTGTCTAGCAGGGTCCTGATGTCATCGGTGGCGGCGATGAGGGCGGTTTCGGTGCTGTGGTTGCTGCGGAAGCCGGACTGGGAAGGGTCCAGGATGTTGTTCTCCTCGAGGTAGCGGGTCAGTTGTTTGTTGACGATTTTCTCGGTGACCTTCGCGGGGAACGGGAGCAGAGAGATGGGTCGGAAGTTCTTGAGGTCCTTGGGGTCTGCCTTGGGTTTCTTGAGTAAGGCGGTGATCTCGGCGTGCTTCCAGCTTTCCGGGAAGGTTGCTGTCTCGAAGGAGATGTTGATTATTTTCCGGAGATGGGGCGCGATGGCTGTACTGGCTTTGTTGAAGATGTGGTGAGGGCACGGGTCTAGCGGTGAACCGGAGTGGATGGTGTTCATGATCTCGCTGGTGTCCTCGTCGTTGATGTTGGTCCAGGAGAGCAGGCGGTTGGTGGTTGTGGGGGCAGTGGTCTCGGTGGTTGCCGGGGCGGTCGTGGTGTTGAAGCTGTCGTGGATGTCGGCGATTTTGCGGTGGAAGAAGGTGGCCAGTGAGTCGCACAGGTCTCGCGACGGCTGGATGTCGTTGGTGTTGGAGCTGGGGTTGGAGAGTTCCTTCACGATGTTGAAGAGCTCTTTGCTGTTGTGTGCGTTGTTGTCTAGGCGGTCTTTGAGTGAGGCCCTTTTGGCGGATCTGATGAGGTGATGGTGACTGCGGGTGGCGCTCTTGTGGGCGGCGTAGCTGTCCGCTGTCCGTTCGTGGAGCCAGATCTTCTCCAGTTTTCGGCATGTTCGTTTGGAGGCCTGGAGGTCTTCGGTGAACCAGGTGACTTTCTTGCTGGTGTGGCTGTTGGGCGGATTCTTGAGCGGGGCGAGGGTGTTGGCGCAGTCGTCGATCCACTGTCTGAGGTTGCGGGCAGCGGTGTCGGAGGGTTCGGCGGGTGGGCTCAGGGCGAGGGTTGTGGTTAGCTGGTCTTCCGTGACTCTGCTCCAGCAGCGGCGAGGCATTTGTTCGGTGCGGTGGTGCGTGGTGGGCATCCTGTAGGTGAAGTGGATGCAGTGGTGGTCAGTCCAGTGGGGTTCGGAGGTGTGGTTGAAGGAGACGTGTGGGCTTGCGGAAAAGATGGAGTCTAGCGTGTGGCCGGCGGCGTGGGTGGGTGTAGTCACGAGCTGCTGAGTCCGAGGGTGGCGAGGTTGTCGATCAGGGTGGTGGAGTTGGTGTCCTTGTTGTTCTCGAGGTGGAAGTTCAGGTCCCCGAGGAGGATGTAGTCCGTGGAGGCGATGGCGTGTGTGCTGACGAAGTCAGCGATGGAATCGCTGAACTGTGGTCGGGGTCCGGGGGGTCTGTAGATGAGGGTTCCTCTGAGGGTGGTGTTGGGATCGGTGTGGATCTGGAAGTGCATGTGTTCGGCGGTGCTGAGGGTGTCGTCGGTGTTGGTTGAGACTCTGAGGGTGTTCCTGTGGACGATGGCGATGCCTCCTCCGACTCCGTTGGTGCGGTCCCTGCGGGTGATCTTGTATCCGTCCGGGATGGCAATGGCGATGTCGGGGGCTGAAGCGGGATTCAGCCAGGTCTCCGTCAGGAATGCGACGTCTGGGGAGGTTGAGTCGAGAAGGTCCCAGAGTTCGATGGCGTGTTTGCGGGCGGAGCGGGTGTTGAGGAGGATGCATCTGAGGTAGTTGGGTTCTTTCCTGGGCGGTGGTTTGGCGGGGCGGGTGCTGGCGAAGCTGCAGTTCCGGCAGGTGAAGGGCCCTTGGGTGCGCTTCGGGTGGCCTGGTAGCAGGCGTGATCTTTTCCGGGGTTGAGTGCGTGGAGGGTGCTGGCGCCGTATCGGGCGTCTGTTGATGTGGCGGGCGCGGGGGATGCCCGGACCAGGGGGTCTGGCGCTGGGCGCGGACGGGCGCAGACGGGCTTGCCTTAGGCGCGCCTTTGGCGCGCCAGCGGCGCGGCCGCCATAAATGGGGAGGTGGGAGGGAGGAGCAGGGAATGGGGCAGCGAATGGGCAGTGAGGGGGCGGGGCCGCAGGGGCGCACCAGTGGGAAACAGGCACAGAAGGGAAAACGAGCACAATCAGGGCATCAAGGGGGCACAGAAAGGAGAAAAAAGCGAGCACAATCAGGGGCAGCAAGGGGGCACAGAAAGGAAAAACGAGCACAATCAGGGGCAGCAAGGGGGGCACAGAAAGGAAAAACGAGCACAATCAGGGGCAGCAAGGGGGGCACAGAAAGGAAAAACGAGCACAATCAGGGGCAGCAAGGGGGGCACAGAAAGGAAAAACGAGCACAATCAGGGGCAGCAAGGGGGGCACAGAAAGGAAAAACAAGCACAATCAGGGGCAGCAAGGGGGGCACAGAAAGGAAAAGCAAGCACAATCAGGGGCAGCAAGGGGGGGCACAGAAAGGAAAACGAGCACAATCAGGGGCAGCAAGGGGGCACAGAAAGGAAAAACGAGCACAATCAGGGGCAGCAAGGGGGCACAGAAAGGAAAAACGAGCACAATCAGAGGCAGCAAGGGGGCACAGAAAGGAAAAAAACGAGCACAATCAGGGGCAGCAAGGGGGCACAGAAAGGAAAAAACAGCACAATCAGGGGCAGCAAGGGGGCACAGAAAGGAAAAAACGAGCACAATCAGGGGCAGCAAGGGGGCACAGAAAGGAAAAACGAGCACAATCAGGGGCAGCAGCAGGGCACACAGACGGAGCTGTGTGGTGGGGGAGCGACCTACCAGTCAAGGTCAGGGGTCGCTGACCCTGAAACGATGGTTGTCGCACATTCTTGGCGTGCAGTTTGGTCAGCCCTTTCAAGGTCCGGACCCCCCTGGTTACACACCACCCCCCTTGGATTCTCCCGATCGGGGAGAGGATATCAAGAAAGGTAATCCGCGCTCTTATTGTCCGCCCCTTTACGGTGTTTCACCGTAAATGAGAAAGGCTGAAGGGATAGGAACCAGCATAGAACCCTGGGATTAAGTGAGATGTTACGGCTCCTCCACTGGAGGGGAGCGTGGTCCGTGTAAAGGGTGAAAGGGTGGCCCTCAAGATAATACCTTATTTTATCTACAGCCCATTTAATTGCCAGGCATTCCTTCTCTACTGTGGGGTATTTGAGCTCTCTTGGGAAGAGTTTACGGCTGATATATAAGATGGGGTGCTCAATACCCTCTGGTGATAGCTGAGAAAGGACGGCCCGTATGCCGTAGTCTGATGCGTCAGTGTGAAGAATGAAAGGATGGGAAAAGTCAGGGGAGGATAAGACCGGATTGGTGGTGATGGCTTGTTTTAAGGTGTTGAACGCCTTCCACATATGTGGCGTGGGGTGTAGGAGTCTTTGGGACTTTACGTCTTGTCGTAGAGTGTCGGTTAGAGGGGCAGCTACGTCTGAGAACTGAGGGATGAACCGACGGTAGTAACCGATCAACCCAAGGAACGCTCTCATTTCTCTCTTTGTGCTGGGGAAGGGGGTTTCAGCTATAGCTCTAATCTTTTCGATTTGTGGTTCGATCATTCCATGCCCCAAGACATAACCCAAATATTTTACTTTCTGGTAGCCCACCCGGGACTTTCGAAAGTTTATATGTAGACCGGCCTGTCGTAGGGCTTGCAGTATGGTGTATAGATGATCAAGGTGGGTCTCCCACGAGGGACTGAAGATCACTATATCGTCCAAGTAAGCGGATGTGAATGCTTGGTATTCCCGGAGCACCGTGTTCATGAGGCGTTGAAAGGTCGCAGGTGCCCCATGCAGGCCGAAGGGGAGAACCGTAAACTCATATAGCCCGTCTGGGGTGGCAAAGGCTGTTTTCTTCTGGTCTTCTTCTCTCAAGGGCACCTGCCAGTAGCCTTTGGTGAGGTCCAAGGTGGTGATATAGCGGGCCTCACCCAGTTTCTCAATCAGCTCATCTATACGTGGTATGGGGTAGGCGTCAAATGAAGAGATGTTATTGAGGGCTCTGAAGTCCATACAAAAGCGGGTGCTCCCATCCGGCTTAGGCACCATCACAATGGGAGAAGACCATTCACTCTTCGAGGGTCTTATGACTCCGAGTTGTAGCATATCTTGTACCTCTTTTTGAATCGCGGCCCTCTTCGCCGCAGGTATCCTGTATGGTCGCTGTTTGATGGTTTTCCCGGGGTGGGTCTCAATACGGTGTTCAGCTAGGGTCGTTTTTCCAGGTTTATCTGAGAATAGTGGGGAAAACGGTGACAGGGTCCTTTGGAGTTCTTCTTTTTCTTGGTCCCTTAGTTCTTCATTGACTACTAATAATTCCAGAGTGTTGTGAGAGGGAGCCAGTGTCGGTAAAGTGAGGTGAGCCGTCTTTGGTATAGGACCCAACCATTTTTTTAAAAGATTTATGTGGTACGTCTGGCTTCTCCGGGCGGTAACCTGTACTCGGTAGCTGGTTTTCCCGATAGTCCCGGTGATCCGGTATGGACCTGTCCATTCGGCCTGGAATTTTTTTGTGGATGAGGGTAACAGTACCAGTGCCCAGTCGTCGACTTCCAACTTCCTCCACCTTTTCCCTTTATCGTAGAACTTCTTCTGCTTCTCTTGTTTGCTCTCGAGATTGGAATACGCCAGATCTCTCAGCTTTCCTATTTTGGATTTCAGGGCCTGTGTATACTCCAACATACCGCGGGTTTCATTGGCTTCTTCCTTCTCCCATGCCTCCTTGGTCATCTCCAACAGCGATCTGGGTTGTCGCCCATACAACATCTCAAATGACGAACAACCGAGACTGCTCTGTTTCTGTCAACGAATGACGTACAACGCCAGAGGCATCAGTTGATCCCACTCTCTGCCATTCACGGTAAGCATCTTCTTTAGTGTTGCTTTGAGAGTTCCGTTGTACCTCTCCACGAGGCCATCTGTTTGGGGATGGTAGACAGAAGTTTTAATGTGTCGTAGATCCAGCAGCCCACAGACCTCCTTCATCAACCTAGATACAAACGGGGTTCCTTGATCCGTCAGGATCTCCTTAGGGAACCCCACTCGCGAGAACAGTTCCAGAAGTTTCTCTGATATAAGGCGAGTGGTTGGCGCTCTCAGGGGAAAGGCCTCAGGGTATCGGGTGGCGTAGTCCACTATCACTAGTGCATATTGATTCCCTCTTCCTGTCTTTGGAAGAGGCCCTATGAGGCCCATTCCGATCCTTTCAAATGGGGTACCTATGATAGGAAGAGGTTGTAAAGGCACTGCCGGAGGACGATGGGTGTTCCTCTTTTGACATATCTCACATGTCTGGCAATGGCTTTTTATGTCCTTATATATCCCAGGCCAGAAGAAGTGCTGTAGTACGTTTTGGGTTGTCTTTTCACTCCCCGTGTGTCCAGCGGTCAAGTGGGAGTGTGAGAAGAACATAACCTGTTCTCTAAAAGACAAAGGCACTAACAACTGCTGGGGTTCGTCTCTGGAAGCCTGCCGGTATAACAGGCCCTCTTGTATACTGAATCGGGGAAACGTGGGAGAGGGGTCATACTGCGTTCGGTGGGCTTGTTCCCAGGCATTGAACAAAGAGGCGTCGTTGGCCTGTGCGAATTTGAAGCTTCTGTCTATTGTCCAAGGGTCGGGGCTTATCAGGGCAGGTACGGGGTTGTCTGTTGTCTGTCCTGAATGATCTGTTGTGGCCTGCTTTTGTACCGTCTGTAGGAACATTTCTGAGAACTCGGGGTTGTCTGTACCTATTATGAGGTCTTCGGGCAGGCTCTCCAATACCCCCACCCGGATGATGTAGGTCCTGCCATCGGGGTGTTCAAGGGTCACCTCTGCTATAGGGTATGGCCTGACGTCTCCATGTACACACCTGATGTGGACCAGGATTTCGGGGATCACCTGTTTACGAAGTACTAACTTGCCCTGTATAACGGACTGCCTACAACCCGAGTCTAACAGGGCCTTTACCACTTTCCCATTCACCCGTACACTTACATGAAACGCGCTCCCCATCTCAGCGGTGTAGAGAATGGACCTAGGGATGTATCCCACCACCATAGGTTCTTCGGCCGGTCTACGGTGAGGACACACCCGGGCAATATGGCCCCAGTCCCCACACTCAAAACATTGGGGTCCCCTGAACGATGGAACCTCTGGTTTATGTACTCGATGTTTGGTGACTTCCGGGATAACCCGGGGTCTCTTGTCGAATCTCGTAGGGAGGGGGCGGTTCGGTTTGTCGGGTCCCCCCCCCCGGTTTTAGGCTGGGCGCGGGAGTAAGTGGTGGCCATCTCCACGGCTTGCTCGGTGGTCAGATGAGTGTGTTGACGCAACCATTTCTGGGTGTTCTAAGGGAGGGCGTCCAAATATTGTTCGAGATAAATCCTGTCCATTATCTCTTCTTTTGTACTCATGGTGGGGGTCAGCCATTTGTCCGCAGCCATTCGTAGGCGGAAAAACAATGTCTTGGGGTTTTCCCCGGGGGCGCCCCTTTCCTTCCGGAAGCGCACCCTGTACGCCTCCGGGTCTAGCCCCAGATGGTCCAGAATGATGGATTTAACGTCAGCATAGGGGGTGTTACCTGCTGCGTTGGCCACCTGGTAGGCAGCCTGTGCTTCCCCGGTCAGGAGGGGGGCTAAGAAGAACGGCCATTTCTCTAAGGGCCAGCCACAGGCCCTTGCGGCTCGCTCGAAATTGAGCAGGAAAGCGTCGGGATCCTCGCCAGCGATATATTTTTGCAGCGAGACCCCGGAGGGTCCTGGGGAGACGCCACCTTGCCCTACGGGGTGATAAGAAGGTTGCCCCGATACCATTTTCTGTAAGCCTTCCACCTGAGCTGTTATGGTGTCTCTGAAGGTTTCCCTGTCTGCCTGGGCCGACGTCATCTGCCGCTCCACGGCCCATTCCAGCTTTTCTTGGCCCTTCACCAAATGTTGTATCAGCGCGTCCATCGTGTGAGTACTGATGGCGTTGTCTATGCCCGCATTCTCCACCACTTGTTGCGGGTTAGTAAGGGACAGGAGACTGGGCGGTGATAAAGAGGGTTTTATTGATGAAAGCATACGTCTCCGGTGTGTGGCCAGTCTATAGTAGGGTAGCGGTGAAAGAGGGGGCTTGTCCTTGTTGTCCCGGTCCCTCGTCGAACCCCGTCTGTTCTTGGTCCACTCCAGCTCGTCCGGACGTGGTGATATGCAAATAAAGTAAAACAGGGGCTTTGTATGAGTAGGCTGACCTGGAACACGGGTGTGGAAGGGAAGGGTAGTGAGAGGGTATCACACAGTGCTCAGCACATCTATATAGGTGAGGAGAAGTGCTCAGGAACGGGAACACCGGGAAACGGGTATTTTTAACTTTTACGGATGGGGTCTCTCCTTTCTACCCACCCAGCCCGCAAAACGCTCTCGTACCTGAGAGAGCCACGCTCCTCCTGGAGCGCGGCTGGGTGAATCGTGGAACCGTTGGCCTCCTGGCTCTCCGTCCTTGTCTCTCCGCGCCGCCTCCGTCCTCTCTCTCTCTGCCGTCCAACTCACGTTCTTCTCGCCTCGGTTTTCCTCCTCAACTCCTCCGGTGATGCCACACACCGACTTCCTTCTTCTCCCTTCTTTTGTTGGCCAGTCCTCCTCGTCGTCATCACTGGGGGCGTGGCTTATGGTCCAGTCTCCCACCTTAAAGGGACGGCAACCCATTTCTTCCTGTCTGTCGTCCTCCCGTACATTTGTATGTAACCACTCGTCCTGCTGCTGAGAAGGGAGAGGAGAAACGATGGTTGTCGCACATTCTTGGCGTGCAGTTTGGTCAGCCCTATCAAGGTCCGGACCTCCCTGGTTACAGGGTGTTAATTTATTTAATAATAATAAAAAAATATTTAAACCTACCTTTTTGCCGGCCGGGTCCCGTGTCTTCAGGAAGCAGGCAGCCTCCCTCCCCTCCCCATAGCCAATCACAACGCTCCAGTGGAGCGTTGTTATTGGTCTGAACGCCGCCCAGGAAGGGGCTTACGGGGAGGCCATGTTCTCCATGTAGGTTGCATTGCAGCCTGCATGAAGAACTATAGAGTGCGCATGACTGGTTTGGGTGGCCCCAGAGGACCGACCAAACAGTCAGCGCCCTCAGCAGTGGGCACACCACTCCTCCCCTGCCCTAGAGCAGACTCGCCCATCCACCTGCCCCCAACCAAACCCTTCTGCTTTCTCGCAGTGCGAGAAGCAGAAACATAAAATGGTAGTTATTACCATTATATGTTTCTGCTTCTCGCACTGCGAGAAAGCAGTGGGGCAACACTCCTCCGCCCTAGTGGAGGAGCCGCCCCTGGGCTGTTGTCTGAGTAGGGCTCACACCCCCCTTTACTAACAACCCTATTTCTCACAATTATATATATATTCACGTAAAAACCCAAAGGTTACAGGGACGTTATAGTTAGGAAGCAGAGTTAAAGAAAAAGTTAGAAATGTGAGTGAGTGTGTGAGTGGTTCCTTGGATGATGTCATCAGTGATGTCATTTGAGATGTCATCAGTGATGTCATCAGTGATGTCAATGACCATGTCATGAGTGATGTAATATGTGACATTATAAGCAGTGCATTGCAAGTAAGTTATAGTTAGCTCAGGTAACTATAACTGCTGAATTTCTATGGTTTTGTACGAGAGAAATCTGAGCCTAACTATAGCGTCCCTGTAACCTTTTGTTTTTTTCTGTGAATTTCTATGGTTTTTCTAATTCTATTTCCTAACTATAACGTCCCTGTAACCTTTGGTTTTTTAAGTGAATTTCTATGGTTTTTGAACTAGTAGTCATGTTTGCAGAGTGGTGGAGAAAGGGTGCGGGGCCTCTGACCAGCTCACAGCAATACCTCTGTGTGGGACTTACTGGAGGTAACAGGAGAGGTTCTTGGCCCCCAAGGACCCTCAGCATCCAAGGGGACTTCATTCCCCAACCAGTAGTGTGCCAGGAGGCACATTTGCTGAGTGGTGCGGAAAGGGGGCGGGGCCTCCGAAGCACTCTCAGCAATCCCGCTGTGTGGGACTTACTGGAAGTAACAAGAGGGCTTGTTGGCCCCCAAGGATGATCATCAGCCAAGGGGACTTCATCCCCCAACCAGCAGTGCACCAGAAGGTGCATTTGCAGAGTGGTGGAGAAAGAGGGCATGGCTTCGGAAAACCTCTCAGCAGTCCCACTGTATGGGACTTACTGGAGGTAACAGGAGGGCTTGTTGGCCTCCAAGGACCCTCAGTAGCCAAGGGGGCTTCATCCCCCAATCAGTAGTGCACCAGGAGGTGTGTTTGCAGAGTGGTGGAGGAAGGGGGCATGGCCTCTGTCGACCTCTCAGCAATCCTGCTGTGTGAGACCTACTGGAGGTAACAGGAGGGCTTGTTGGCCCCTAAGGACCCTCAGCAGTCAAGGGGACTACATCCCACAAACAGTAGTGCACCAGGAGGCGCGTTTGCAGAGTGGTGGAGAAAGGGGGCATGGCCCCTGATGACTTCAGCAACCCCGCGGTGTGGGACTTACTGGAGGTACAGGAGGGCTTGTTGGCCCCCAAGGACCCTCAGCAGCCAAGGGGACTTCATCCCCAACCAGTAGTGCACCAGTAGGTGTGTTTGCGATGGAGAAAGGGGATGGGGCCTCCGGTGACTTGCCAGCCAGTTTTAAAAAAAAATGTTTTCTTTAATTAGGGGAGGGGGGCTGCGTGGCCCCCCTTCCCTGGGCTGATTTATGCCCCAGGATCTCATCCCCCGGGGCCTGACCTTTCTCAAATGGCAGAGGGGGATGTGCGGACCCCCTCCATGGGCCGATTTTGGCCACGTGGACCCCATCCCCTGGGGCCTAGCCATTTCTGCTGGGTGCCCCCATGGCATCCAGTTTCCAATAGGACCACGGGGGAAGCTTGAAGGCCTCCATTGCCCCTGCCGGCTCCCGGCCTCCTGCGGGAGTCGTCATTGCTTTCACAGACATGGAGCTGCTGAACATTCAGCTTTCTCTCTGTGAAAGCAATTCTGCTCCGCTTCTAGCAAGCAAGAGCTTTTTCAATCCCCCGGGAAGTAGTGGTCCCGGGGCAAGGGGTGGTCCAGGAGGCCCCCCTGATTTCTTTATTGGCATTTGTCCCTGGGGAGGTGGTGGTCCCCGAGGTCTGAGGGGCCCAAAAGACCCCCCTTTTAAAATGAATAAGCCCCGGGGAGGTGGTGGTGCCTGGGGCATTAAAAAGCCCCAGGAGGAAGGCCCGTGTGGCCCCCTTCCTTTATTAGCAACATGCTCCTGGGACCTGGCATACCCGGGGGGGGGCGATTACTAACAAAGCTTCATTTTTTAAAATATTTTCTGTGGTATCTGTGGATCCAATGCAACTCCCGCTGCAATTGTTTTATGAAAAAAATACTTTTTGGACCCTGCAAGGTCCCTTTGGAACCCCCCCAAGAAGCCTAGGGGGTATTTCTACCCTGCCCACTTTTCTTCTTTTTAACGTTTGTTCTGGGACTCAGCTCAAGCTGAGTCCCAAGATAGCTGCCAACACTTCCTGTTTTGAAGTGTTGGCAGCCAATCAGATCTCAGAATGAGATCGGGAGGGTTCGCAGATGCTCCACGTCCCTATGTAACCAATTGGAAATGTCTTTAACTCCACAACTATTGAACGGATATAACCAATTTACATAAAGGTCACATTCTGGACCAACAGCTTCCTTTCTGCCAAATTTGGTGTAATTCCCTTCAGCAGTTCAGGCTGTAGTCGTGTCTAAAGTTCCTATGGAAATTAACACGTGGAAAATGGGTTTTGGAACCCCCCATTTTCTCATCCCCTGTTTGACTGATCACCCCAAAACTTTCAGGAAATTTTCATGTGGATTCATCAAACAACGTCAAAGTTATTGCCAAATGAAAAAATGCTCTTCTTATAGTAACTACATCCTGACTATAACTACCTCATAGCGACCGCCAGTAGGTAATATATATATATATATATTCACTGAAAAAACCATAGGTTTTAGGGACAGTTATAGTTAGTTGGACATTGCACTCGTACAAAACCTGTGAAATTCCCCCGTTATAGTTAGTTCAGGTAACTATAACTCGCGCCCCCGCAATGCACTGCTGATGACGTCACATATTACATCACTCATGACATGGTCAGTGACATCACTGATGACATCACTGATGACATCTCAAATGACATCACTGATGACATCATCCAGTGACTGTGTGTTTCTGTAAAGTTTAAATATGTTTAATATATATAGGGAAAGGCGTATTGAAGAATGAGTGGGTGTATAAGTGTCTGAATGGATGATTTAGTAGGTGCGTGACTAACTCTATAAGTGAGTGATTAAACGTATCTTACTGAATGCATGGGTTAGTGACTAAACTGGGTGAATGTCTGTATCCGTCTGTCTGTTGCTGTGTAAGTGGCTGCATGGGTTTGTGAATAGCTACATGAGTGTCTATATGAGTTATTGATTGGTTGTCTGAGTATCTGTATGGGTGCCTGAGTGTTTGTGTGGGTGGGGTGTGTGCGACTCTGTGCATAGATGTGTGAGTGGGTGATTCACTGGGTGGATGGTTTCAAGAGTGCATCTGTGATAGACTGTATGGGTGGGTAAGTGTGTGTAAGAGTGTGTTAGTGAGTGAATGTATGTCCCAGTGGTACATGTGTGAGTAACTACATATGTGAAAGGCAGTATATATGTGTGTTGGAGTATATAAATAGCTATAAGCGAGAGTGTGTGATTGTGAGAGTGACTGTATGGATGAGTGTGTGCTTGTATCAGAGATTGTATAAGAGCGTAAGAATGTGCTAGTATTTGTATGAGTAAGTGAGCTGGTGTGTGTATACCTGTATAGGTGAGTAAATGGGTGTGTGCTTAATTTTTTGCATGACTGACTAGGTGTGTGAGTACCTCTATGGATGAGTGGCGGTGTGTGAGTGTTTATATAGGTGTATGAGTGCATATAATAGTCCTGTACTGAGTGACTATAAGTATGAGTGACTATACGGGTGAGTGAGTAGATGTGTGTGTGTAGACCTAAGAATCAGTGAGTGTGTATATAGTAATTGGTGCTGGAGTGTCTATGGTTTTGACAATGGCAGTCTGTAATTTACAGTGGGTGTATCAAAAGTTATATTAGGGTGTGAGAAGATGCATCAAATTATCACATGGATGATGTCATCAGTGATGTCATCAGTGATGTCATTTGAGATGTCATCAGTGATGTCATCAGTGATGTCACTGACCATGTCATGAGTGATGTAATATGTGACGTCATCAGCAGTGCATTATGGGGCGCGAGTTATAGTTACCTGAACTAACTATAACGGGGAATTTCAGAGGTTTTGTACGAGTGCAATGTCCAACTAACTATAACTGTCCCTAAAACCTATGGTTTTTTCAGTGAATTTGTAAGGTTTTTTAAATGCTAATTTCTAACTATAACGTGCCTGAAACCTATGGTTTTTTCAGTGAATTTCAAAGGTTTTTTAATTGCTAATTCCTAATTATAACATGTCTGAAACCTATGGTTTTTTTCAGTGAATTTCAAAGGTTTTGAAAATGACAATTTTTAAATGTATTAATTGTTATATTTATTTTTTTGATACTGATTTACTACATTTTTTTAAACTATTTATTTTTAGATATTTTATTTTTTAAATTACATTATAATTACATTATACATTACATTACAAAATATACTTTCTCAGAATGAATTACTTTAGTTTAAATACTTTGCAAATAGGCAATAGACTTTTAAGTACAGTAGTTACAGTTGTTGCAATGGGCAACACAATTTCAAACACAATGCAACATTGAGCTCAATGTGAATTTCTAGTTAAATGCAATTAGTTACTTTATGGATTACTTTTTCTAACCACAGGACTGGATCCTAGATTCAGTCCTGGGACATCTCCTGTAAACAGTTGAGTAAAAGCGTTTTGGTTACAGTAGTGAGTTTTAAGGAATATTATTGTATTTTAAAAAGTTGACACTTAGAAACTTTTTCACATAGAATCACCAATGTTATCCTATGGGAGGAAATTCACTTAGAAGGTAAGTAGTGTTATCGTTACTTTTTCTTACTCAGTGGTGGATCCTGGATCCAGCACTGGTGCATCTCCTGTAAACAGTTGAAATAATGCGTTTAAGTCATACAGGCGATTTTTAAGGAATATTTGTAGTTTGTGAAAATCGACACAAACTTTTCTGCTGAAAACCAGACAATGGATTCCTATGGAAGGAAATACAAGTTACTGGTAAATACGGTTAGAATTACTTTTCAGGGTCAGTGCTGGGCTAAAAGATGCAGCACTGGGTTCTCTCCTGATAACAGGTGAGTAAATCGGAATTCGTAGTTCGGCTGTTTTAGAGGAATATTATAAAGTTCCAAAACTCTACACTTAGAAGAATTTCCAAGTGAAACCAGTCAATGTTAGCCTATGGAAGGAAATTCAAGTTACTGGTAAGTACGGTTAAAATTACTTTTCAGGATCAGTACTGGGCTCAAAGGTGCAGCACTGAGGTCTCTCCTGATAACAGGTGAGTAAATCGGAATTCGTAGTTCGGCTGATTTTAGAGGAATATTATAAAGTTCCAAAACTCTACACTTAGAAGAATTTCCAAGTGAAACCAGTCAATGTTAGCCTATGGAAGGAAATTCAAGTTACTGGTAAGTACGGTTAGAATTACTTTTCAAGGTCAGTGCTGGGCTCAAAGATGCAGCACTGGGTTCTCTCCTGATAACAGGTGAGTAAATCGGAATTCGTAGTTCGGCTGATTTTAGAGGAATATTATAAAGTTCCAAAACTCCACACTTAGAAGAATTTCCAAGTGAAACCAGTCAATGTTAGCCTATGGAAGGAAATTCAAGTTACTGGTAAGTACGGTTAAAATTACTTTTCAGGATCAGTACTGGGCTCAAAGATGCAGCACTGAGGTCTCTCCTGATAACAGGTGAGTAAATCGGAATTCGTAGTTCGGCTGATTTTAGAGGAATATTTGCACAGTGGTGAAGGGAGGGCGGGGCTTCAGGTGACATGTCTGCAAACAGGCCCCGTGGCGCGTTTTAAGATGGGGAATTCTATCCTCCTCAATCCCGAGGGTCCCTAGGGGCCAAGTAGCCCACCAGATACCTCCAGTATGCGCCAGAGAGCTGCGTTGCAGAGAGGTGTTCAGAGGCCACGCCCCTTTTGCACCTCTCTGCAACGCAGCTCTGTGGCGCTTTCTGGACGTACCTGGTGGGCTAGTTGGCCCCCAGGGACCCTCAGGATTGAAGGGGATTTAATTCCCCATCTTAAAACGCGCAACGGGGCCTGTTTGCACACAGGTCACCTGAAGCCCCGCCCTCCCTTCACCACTGTGCAAACGCGCCCGTGGCGCATTTTAAGTTGGGGAATTAAGTCCCTTGAATCCTGAGGGTCCCTGGAGTCCAACTAGCCCACCATGTACCTCCAAAAGCGCCACAGAGCTGCGTTGCAGAGAGGTGTAAAAGGGGCGTGGCCTCTGTACACCTCTCTGCAACGCAGCCTCTGGCGCATACTGGAGGTTCCTGGTGGGCTAGTTGGCCCTCAGGGACCCCCAGTATTCAAGGGGAATTGCTTCTCTTGCAAACGCGCCAGGGGCGCGTTTGCAGAGTGGTAAAGGAAGGGGGCGGGCCTGCGGCACAATCGTTTTTTTTTTTTAGTTTTTTTATTTTTTAAATGCTTTTTTCTGCCCAGGGGTCCTTGTGGGACCCCTGAGCAGACCTAGGGGTCAGGGTGTTTCTACCCTGCCCCCTTTGTGCGTTTTGCACACTTGCTTCTGTGTTTTTTTAATCAGCGGGATCCGCGCACCCCAAGCGCATCCCGCCGTTTAAAAAAAAAAATGCTTTTTCTGCCCAGGGGTCTTTGTGGGACCCCTGAGCAGACCTAGGGGTCAGGGTGTTTCTACCCTGCCCCCTTTGTGCGTTTTGCGCACTTGTTTCTGTGCCTCGGTTCTACCGAGGCATAAAATGGCTGCCAACACTTCCTGATTTGGAGTGTTGACAGCCAGTTAGCATGCAGCTCATGATCGGGACGGTGCGCGCAGGGTGCGCGAATCCGACGCGGCCATAGATATATATGTGATTTTCCTTTTGATTTTCTCAGGAACTACTGAACGGATTTACACCATTTAACAAAAGGGTTCTTTCTGAACCAAGAACTACCTCTTTGCCAAATTTGGTGTAATTCCGTTCAGCAGTTCGGGCTGTAGCCGTGGCTAAAGTTTCCTATGGGAAAATGAATGGGGAAAACACGTTTTGGGACCCCCTTTTTCTCGGCCCCCGCTTGACGAATCACCCCGAGACTTTCAGGATAGGAGCGGACCGGAGCGGGCCATAAAGTTTGAAAATTTCGCGAAGATTCGTCAACCGACGCAAGAGTTATTTCAAATAGAATGTTGCGGATTTCCTATGGAAAATAGGTCCTAACTATAACTATCTACTGGTGACCGCCAGTAGATAATATATGTGAACAAGGCAGTAGTAACTGCTGAAATGCGTCATAGGCATCGAAATAATAAAATGCTTGATAAAAGACTTCAGTCGTGTTGGTACCTGCTTTGCAGTTTGGAGCAAGAGTGGGATATATATATATATATATATATATATATATATATATATATATATATATATATATATATATATATTTCCAAGAATTAGTCCGTCAGTAGTGCGCTCTTCGCACAATGTGGTGAAAATTGCATGTGTGAAAATATATTGAAACTGAGAAATTTACTCTCCTGGAGCGCGGTGAATTCTTTAATGATATATATTATCTACTGGCGGTCGCCAGTAGATAGTTATAGTTAGGACCTATTTTCCATAGGAAATCCGCAACATTCTATTTGAAATAACTTTGGCGCCGGTTGACGAATCTTCGCGAAATTCTCAAAACTTATGGCCCGCTCCGGTCCGCTCCTCTCCTGAAAGTTTCGGGGTGATTCGTCAAGCGGGGGCAGAGAAAAAGGGGGTCCCAAAACGTGTTTTCCCCATGCAATTTTCCATAGGAACCTTTCATCGCAGCTACAGCCTGAACTGTTGAACGGAATTACACCAAATTTGGCAAAAAGGTAGCCCTTGGTTCAGAGTCGTGCCTTTTGCTTAAATGGTGTAAATCCGTTCAGTAGTTCCTGAGAAAATCAAAAGTAAAATCACATATATATCTATGGCCGCGTAGGGTCCGCATACCCTCCCGATCACGTGCTGCATGCTAATTGGCTGTCAAGTGGCTGTCAACACTCCAAAACAGGAAGTGTTGTCAGCCATTTTGTGCCTCGGTAGAACCGAGGCACAGAAACAAGTAGCAAAACGCAAAAGGGGGCAGGGTAGAAACACCCTGACCCCTAGGTCTGCTCAGGGGGATGGGGTCCCGGGGCCTTAAATGGCCTGAGGAGGGGGGCCACGCAGCCCCCCTCCAAATATATTTTTTTTTTTTAAAAGAGGGCATGCCCCGGGAGATGGGGTCCCCGGGGCCAATAGAGGATCAGGGAAGGGGGGCCTCGCGGCCCCTTCCCGTTTAAAAAAAAAAAAAAAAAGTAAATCCTCAGGCCCCGGGGGATGGGGTCCCCGGGGCCAAAAGTGGCCGAGGGAAGGGGGGCCACGCAGCCCCCCTCCCATAGAAAGAAAAAAAAAGGAAAAAAAAAAAGACTGGCATCGTGCCGGAGGCCCCGCCCCCTCCCTGCAGCGGTCTGCAAACGCGCCCCCTGGCGCATTGTAAGAAGGGGAAGTAATTCCCCTTGAATACTGGGGGTCCCTGGGGGCCAACTAGCCCACCAGGAACCTCCAGTATGCGCCAGGGAGCTGCGTTGCAGAGAGGTGTACAGAGGCCACGCCCCTTTTTACACCTCTCTGCAACGCAGCTCTGTGGCGCTTTTTGGAGGTACATGGTGGGCTAGTTGGACTCCAGGGACCTCAGTATTCAAGGGGACTTAATCCCCCAACTTAAAATGCGCCACGGGACGCGTTTGCACAGTGGTGAAGGGAGGGGCGGGGCTTCAGGTGACATGTGTGCAAACAGGCCCCGTGGCGCGTTTTAAGATGGGGAATTAAATCCTCTTCAATCCTGAGGGTCCCTGGGGGCCAACTAGCCCACCAGGCACGTCCAGAAAGCGCCACAGAGCTGCGTTGCAGAGAGGTGTAAAGGGGCGTGGCCTCTGAACACCTCTCTGCAACGCAGCTCCCTGGCGCATACTGGAGGTACAGGGTGGGCTAGTTGGACCCCAGGGACCCTCATGATTCAAGGGGACTTAATCCCCCAACTTAAAACGCGCCACGGGGCGCGTTTGCACAGTGGTGAAGGGAGGGGGCGGGGCTTGAGGTGACATGTGTGCAAACAGGCCCCGTGGCGTGTTTTAAGTTGGGGGATTAAGTCCCCTTCAATCCTGAGGGTCCCTGGAGTCCAACTAGCCCACCAGGTACCTTCAGTAAGCACAACAGAGTTGCGTTGCAGAGAGGTGAAAAAAGGTGCGTGGCCTTGGAACGCCTCTCTGCAACTCAGCTCTGTGGTCCTAACTGTAGGTACCTGGGGGGCTAGTTGGGCCCCAGGGACACTCAGGATTCAAGGGGCCTTAATCCCGCAACTTAAAATGTGCCACGGGGCGCGTTTGCACACATGTCGCCTCAGGCCCCCCCTCCCTTCACCACTGTGCAAACGCGTCCTGTAGCGCGTTTTAAGAGGTAGTTTTAATCACCCTGCCCTATTATGTACTAGGGATTTACAGAGGAGGTCATGCTAATCACAGGGGTATCCCAACGCATAGTGTTCCCTAGTGTATGTAGGTGTTTTCACTGTATTCTAAGTGTGTTTTAGCATAGCACTGGCTCTGGTTAGTCAGAGTCAGTTACCACCAGTACACGTCGGAAAAGTTGTGGGCACAGGATGATTTTGGAACAAGGCCTCTTTCTGCTCCTCTGTTGGTTCTTTCTGCACATCTTTTGCTTCTTCCTGCACTTTTCTTCGTCTTTGTGGACTTCTGTTGCTTCTTTCTGCATTTCTTTTGCTTCTTTCTGTGCGTTTTTTCTTCTTTCTTCACATGTCCTACCTCTGTAGGCATAGTTAGAAACTAGCATTTAAAAAACCTTTGAAATTCACTGAAAAAACCATAGGTTTCAGGCACGTTATAGTTAGAAATGAGCATTTAAAAAACCTTTGAAATTCACTGAAAAATCATAGGTTTTAGGGACAGTTATAGTTAGTTGGACATTTCACTCGTACAAAACCCGTGAAATTCCCCCGTTATAGTTAGTTCAGCTAACTATAACTCGCGCCCCCGCAATGCACTGCTGATGACGTCACATATTACATCATTCATGACATGGTCAGTGACATCACTGATGACATCACTGATGACATCTCAAATGACATCACTGAAGACATCATCCATGTGATAATTTCATGCATCTTCTCACACCCTAATATAACTTTTGATACACCCACTGTAAATTACAGACTGCCATTGTCAAAACCATAGACACTCCAACACCAATAACTACATACACACTCACTGATTCTTAGGTCTACACACACACATCTACTCACTCACCCGTACAGTCACTCATACTTACGGTCACTCAGTACAGGACTATGATATGCACTCATACACCTATATAAACACTCACACACCGGCACTTATCCATAGAGGTACTCACACACCTAGTCAGTCATGCAAAAAAATAATCACACACCCATTTACTCACCTATACAGTTATACACACACCAGCTCACTTACTCATACAAATACTAGCACATTCATACGCTCTTATACAATAACTGATACAAGCACACACGCATCCTTTTACATATGTAGTTACTTGCACATGTACCACTGAGATATTCATTCACTCACTAACACACCCATACACACACTCACCCACCCAAGCAGTCCATCACAGATACACTCTTCAAAACATGCACCCAGTAAATCACCCACTCACACATCTATGTACAGAGTCACACACACCCCACCCACACAAACACTCAGGCACCCATACAGATACTTACAGAACTAATCAATAACCCATATAGACACTCATGTAACCCCTGCATTCAGTAAGATACGTTTAATCACTCACTTGTAGAGTCAGTCACGCACCTTCTCAATCATCCATTGAGACACTTATACACCCAGTCATTCTTCAATACGCCTTTGCCTATATATATTAAACATATTTAAACTTTACAGAAACACACAGTCACTGCATGATGTCATCAGTGATGTCATTTGAGATGTCATCAGTGATGTCATCAGTGATGTCACTGACCATGTCATGAGTGATGTAATATGTGACGTCATCAGCAGTGCATTGCGGGGCGCGAGTTATAGTTAGCTGAACTAACTGTAACAGGGGAATTTCATGGGTTTTGTACGAGTGAAATGTCCAACTAACTATAACTGTCCCTAAAACCTATGGTTTTTTCAGTGAATATATATATATATGTGTGTGTGTGTACATCACTCAGGCCATTTATATTAGAGCCAAGCTCAAAAATCCAAAACTGTTCTGTAAAAAGTATCCTTTTATTCATATGTCTTCCCTTGCTGTTGACCCAGATCTTTCCCAGATGGTCCTTTTCAGAAGTCAAATATGTCTCACTCTTAGTGTGATAGGGTAAATAGAGTACTTTTGGACACCCTATGCAGACTTACTCGCATGCCAGCATGTTCT
Organism: Calotriton arnoldi; assembly: GCA_963921515.1. Lineage (NCBI taxonomy): Eukaryota > Metazoa > Chordata > Amphibia > Caudata > Salamandridae > Calotriton > Calotriton arnoldi. Next base: position 1,078,628 of record CAWUFW010000182.1, read on the forward strand.
CTAGTGTGACCCGGTCTGAGTTTGGGTCAGGTGTAGCACATGCAGAGTCCTATTTGGAGAGACAACAATCTGCTGTCAGGAAAAGGGGTTTTATTTTGGCCCTTGGCAAGTACATTGTGCATCTAAATAGTCACCATCAAGGCACGACTAAATAATGCATCACACATCATCATCTGCATTTCCTTGCTTTTTAGGTCGAGCATCAGCGCACATGCGCTGTCTGCAAGACCTATTGCATTCTATAAAACTACTTTATTCCCGCCTGCTGTTTACCATTCGTTGACCCCTGTGTCGCTCTTGTTTGCTGGCTGCTAACTAGTTCCAAACGCCAACACGTCAGTTCCCTCGAAGGCTAAGGAGCACCGGTTAAGTACAGTCTCCTTACGCCTTCGCTGTTCATCTGTTCTTTGGGGGGACTATATTTCTTCTGCTGTCCTTCACCCCGGACCGGAACAGTGTCTTTTGCTTTATTATTGCCATCTTATCTGTTGCGTGGAGCTTGTTCCTTCCTGCGCATTTTTTTTTTTTTGCAATGCATACCCGAGCGGGCTTGATGACTGCACCGCATTTCTTCACCCACCGGGTGCCTGTGTGATCCTCTTTGTTATTTTAATTGTAAAACAAAATACAGCTGTTGCCTCCTTCTTTCTCTTGAGCGGGAGAATGGAGGCTTTCGCGCTGGTGCTAATACCGAGGACACACAAAAACCTCTTTGAAGTCGGTGTACTCTTCCTTATCTTTTTGGAAGGTTCCCTTCTGTAAACAGGTCTGTAATTATTGGTGTTATGTCGTCTGAATGCGTATTTTATCCACATTTTTGAAAGCCAATAAAGCTCGGATATATTCCGAAACGGAGCCGAACCCTTTCTTAGGAACGTCTGCAAAATCGTTTATATATACATTTTATCGCAAATGAATCACGCCGCGTGCTGTCATCAGTGTTATCTGGCGTGTTTTTTGGTTTGCTCATTTATATATATTTTACCGCTTTGCAGATGTGCTCTATTGACTCCCCTTCCGCTTTTTCGATTTCGCTCGTCTTTTTTGTGCATTTTTATTGGCATGACGTTGTTTTCGGAAGGTGCCTGTTCTGTCCTCGGTCTCCCAACACCCTCCCGCTTTGCACTTTGACCACCCCCCTCCCTAATCGCTGCTTCACCTTTCCTGGTTGCAGGCGATTGCTATGACACACCACAGCACTCTAGCAGCTCAGTTGCCTTGCTACATGATAACAAGGAGGCTGTACACACTACTAAAAAGCCGGTGGTCACTGACTAATTTGGACGTTACGAAAATGTATGTTATTGACTCCACTGACAATGCCAAGGCTGCCCAGGGGGGCCACGTAGGGGACCCTCCAACAGGGCGGCCGCCTTAGTGCCACAGGAAGGCACAGAAGTCTGGGACTAGGCTCCCTGGGCTAGGGACCAGGGGGTCTGCTGGCTGCGTCACTTCCGGCCGTGGGAGGGGGACAGTGGTACAAAAGCCTTCCCCCGCCCACTGTACGGTCTCTTGACCGCTACCCGTCTCGCTGTTTGCGCCGGACACGCCGTATCCCCAGATTTCGGTCCAGACGCACAGGAGCAGTTCGCGGTGAGTGCATTCCTTCCCCCTCCCCATTGGGCCTTGCGGTATTGCACGGCCACTGCCGGTGCTGCGGCCGCCTTGGAGGGGGAAGAGGACTGCTCCTAGGGGGCATTGGGCAGCGGCGCTCTTCTTCGCCGGGGCCAGCTCCTGGGTGTGGTCTTGGCGTGCTGTTGGAGACCCGGCGCGTCGTGGGCACGGGTGCTGGGTGTGTGCGGAGGGACCCCTCCGGGTTACCGCTTGGAGGGATTGCACGGTGTGGTCCCTGCTGTGGCGGGGGATGTTACTGCGGGGGTGCAGCGTGGTCGCTAGGCGCCACCCCCTCTGTGCCTTGTACGAGGTCCGCGCAGGCTTTTGGGCTGCGGTCGGGTCCGCATCCCGCACGCTCCAGCACAGGGCTTGAAGTGCCAGGGGCTTGCTTCTCAAACTTTTAAGAACAACGCCTTACATTCCCTGCTCACCGTGCTACGTGGGGTTAAGACAGCCAGGTCCTGCTGCTTCTCCGTGAGCCGCACGGGCCGAGGGGGCAGGGCCTGGGCGCTCGTCCCTATGTCGCCGGGCTGCGAGTCTGACTTCATCGCCATGTCGGAGACTCTTGCCCGGAGGTTTGGGGTCTGGTCCCTGGGTTTGGCCGGGGGGGAGGCTAGGGTGGACGGAGGCCCCGATGCCTCGGCCATGCGGGGGCGCAGTGTGCTGGGATGCATGGGGTACGACTCCTCACACCAGTCACGTTGGCACCGACCAGAGTTCTAATCAGTGGCCGCGCGCGTACAGCCAACTTTATCGGAAGTGGTCGCTTTAACCCCCCCCCCAAACTGTTCTACCAGCAGACCCTTTCCCACACATGCATTTCAGTTGCATGTATTTTTAAGGTAAGGTATAGGTGAAAGGGTAATAAATTAGTTTCAGATTAATTTATTTTAGTCGCGTCTCTGGCCCCGCCCCCACACTCGCTGAACACGCCCCCATTTGTACTAATAAGCACAGTCCCGATACTTGTCTTTACGTACTTCACTGCTGACGGCAGAGCTTATCTGTCAGCATAGGTTGACAAGACGACGGTGCGGTGCATATAAAGTGCAGTGCGTAGAGGGTGCAGTGCAAGAACAAGAGGGGTCCTGTGGCACGTACCTATGTGAGGTGGGGCGGTGGCAGGCAGTGAAGTGAGCAAGGGGTCCTGGCGGACACCTCTACGTCTACAACACGGTGGCGTAGCTCAGTGAGTCGTGCTCTCGCGAATGAGATCTGCAGGCCACCGGCTCAAATTCAGCGATCCTTGCTTGTCTCTTAGACGGCCTTGATAACGTGAACTCCATAACGCTGGGTTGTGAATCGTGTGTGTACAGAGCTTGCCAACGGCGGAAGTAGCACTGTATTTTCACACACGTGTCACGCAGCACCTAGTGACAATCGGTTTTCCCAATCTTAGTTTCAGGGTAACAGTGGCTTTCATGTCTGTGCCAGCCAGCTCAAAGCCTCCAACTGCGCAATCTGCTCACACCGTTAAGATGCGGAATAATACAGTGGTGCATCTAAATGTGTAACGCAACTGGTGCCCATGTAAAGCACTCCAATACCTTCGGACGATCTCGCGCAATATATTCCACAAAAAACAAACAAAAAAAAAACGGGCATCTGGGCTTCGCACATGCGCTCCAAACCGGTATGGGGGCATGGAGTTGGACAACCACGATATGTTGCGCCCATAGGGGACAACTGCTAAACAAGCTACAGGGCGAGTGGTTAAGCTTTACGGTGCAGCGAGGGACCGGGTCTGAGTCGCGTCTCCACATTCAGAATGCAGCGATTAAGGGCAATGCCATCTATCGCCCAGTATCTTACAAATGTATCATTATCAAATATCGGAGCTGGCGCTCATGAAAAGCGCTCTGATACCCCGTGGCTAGGTTTCCGGCTGGATTTATAGGGTGGTTTGCAGAACCGGTTGGAGCCTCCCCCGGGCCCTGGTCATGGCTGAACTGGCCTAGGTACTGGTGTCAATACTGTGGGCAACCGGGAAGAAGTGACTGGAGGATACCACGGGAACGTGTGGGCCCTCCCTGGCTCAGCAGGAACCACGGTGCCCCGCACCAGCAATTAGCAGGCTGGGGCGGCATCAGACAGTGCGCTGGCACCGGTGTACAGGCCCGTCAATGGCAGCAGCCAGGCCGCCTCCGCCCTGGCAACCATATATGTGGGTATGCGCGGCGAGCTCGGGGGCTTGTATAGCGTGTGGCAGGGCGTTGTTGGGGCAGGTTCCGGCAAAGTGCCTGCCATATTGTATTGACTAGGAGGAACTGCTGAGGACGTACAGCAGGCAAGTGTTTATCTCATTGCCCTATAAGTGCGGCAGCTACAGTGCAGAACCAGTTTCCAGATGGGATACATGTTTTTAGATCCCATCAGGCGTGCAATCACCTTGGTGCTCGCTCGCAGGAATGGCGGCCGCCTCGCACGCGATGTGCATTTATGGGGAATCGACCGCGGCGCTTGGCGGCACCCCAAGCAAATGCATTTGGCTGCGTGCAGGGTTTTAAGTGGGGTTTAAAAATCTGCGGGGGCTCTTAAAAGGGTGTGGCCAATGCAATCAAGGGCATGGCTTCTTTGCACGGATGCTATAAGCCGGTGTTAACATAGTGTGCCGCCCGACTTGTATTTGCTGTTGCACTACAGCTAGTACGGGCCGCCTGTGCCAGGTCACAAAACAGAGCCTGAGCGAGGCCGGTTTTGTGGTTTATTGGTAAAATAACGCTGCGGGATAGCACAGTGGGCCGGCACCTAGGCCCCGCCCGCGTAGGCAGAAGGTTGCAGGCTGGGGGGCCCCTCCTCCTACCCACGTGCATGTTGGGATTCGGACCGCGGCGCATGGCGGCAACATGCTCCTGATCTAGGATCACATGTACAGTAATGAAGTACAATGTGTTTGCACAGTAATTAATTACTATGTCTTTGCTGGCCCAGTATTCTGCTTCTGGCGGTGTGGCTTCTGGCAGAGCTGACCGGGGGACGGTGCCTGGCACGGGGCAGCGGCTCACGGGCAGGGCGAACCCTGAGACAAAGCGTGAGTCAGTGCTGCATCCTGATGGTAGAGATTGGGAAGAAATATAAGTGACGTGTCTTGGAAGTTACAGCTACAGCAAGGAAAGGTGGCACTGCGGGGAAGTCAGGTTTTGATCAATTGAAAGGTTACAATGTGCTTTGTAAGGTGGGGGTAGGGCCGAAGCCTGTGTTTGGTACGGGTACGCCAGCGCACTAACCTGCACTAATGATTTGCTCAGCTAGCAGGGAGATATGTGGGTAGGTGGGCCGGAGTAGACAGACAACAGCAGCTCCCGTCTACCAATGAGGCTTGGAATAGGCGGAATTGTCACGCTTGCATGAGTGTCGGGGTTAGTAGTTGTGGTGTTACTAGGATTGGCAGCACGACAGGAGCAAGGTGTGGTGCAAAAGGAAGTGGCCGCCTGACGTGAGTCATGGCATATAGTGGCACAAGTGTCAGGTTTTCTGTAGAACTGCCGTGCTGCAATGTAGCGCGGGCGAATGCTGATCCTAGTTTCGCGCAATATTGGTCGTCTCTAGGTATGTGTCGCCGTGAACAGCTCTAGGTCAGAACATGTTACTCTGTTTAGATACATTGAAATTCGTTGCCTGCTGCTCAAGCCATTCTTATAGCGTTGGTGGCCTGTTATAGTAGGATTGTCACACTTGCACTAACTCAGGGTTAGTAGTTGTGATGTTACTATGATTGGCAGCACGGCAGGAGCTAGGTGTGGGCCAAACTGAAGCGGCCGCCTGAGGTGAGGCCTGGCATATAGTTGCACGACTGTCCTGCAGCAGGTTGCAGTGAGCGAGGCAGGCGGGCCTACAGGGGGCTTGGGAGGTACCCGGGAGGGTCTCTGTCATTGAAGGCCAAGGTGATGCACCGAGGAGGTGACAGGATAGAAGACGCACATTGTTTGGGGCTAAAATCTCAGCACACAATTTGCAATTCTTTGGTTTAAGGCCACACTGTGAGGAAGTTTCCCATGGACTTTAATTAAGTGTTGCAATGGCCTACCATTGCAGTGGGTAGGCAGGGATGCAGCGGCTTCCCAGAAGAGCCTTATTGGGTGAAAAGGAGCACAATGAGGGAAGGCCAGGGACAGAGACTGACATGGTTTGGGGCCACAATCTCAGCGGACAGCTTCATATCTATCTAACTGCAGCTTCATCTGGTCTGGGGTCAAAATCTCAGCGAACAATTTTGCTTGTAAGTTTCTGTGGCGGAGGGTATGCTTCCACGTTTAAACACATGCGGTTGTTCCAGTTCCGGACCAGTGGGAAGCAGGGCTAGGGGTCAACTGGGTTACCTCCTCGGTGCTGTTTTCAGATCTGCTGGTTCTTTGTAACCTCGTTGGCGGCTCACGGCATCCGAAGCTCGTGAATTTGCCTGCCTGGTGTCCTCCGCAGGGGCGGGCAATTGCTTTGGGGGCTTAGCCTTGCAGGCTACCCTGCGCCCTAGTTTTAACAGACTAGGATACGCGTTGGAATTGGTGGCAGGCATGCGCCAAGAGATGGGTCTTCCGATACATCTGTACCTGGTTTAGTATCCTGGCTACGGAGTGGCTGCGGGACACTCTAATGTTTGAGGTGGGCAGCTGGTTGGCAGGCCTTCTAGATGTGGGTTTCTAGCTCGGGCATGTCCAAGTAAGGGTTCAGGTGCCAGAAGTCTGCCCTGGGTTACTCTTGGCCACATGTTCAGAGCCTGGTAGGTCCACTTAGAATTTCATCCTGCTGAGGTTGATAAAACAAGTACCATTGTGTGAGTAACAATAAACATGTTATGCAGCGCCAAGATACTATGGGATGAACGTATTCAAGCCAGTTGCGGGGGTTAGGGGGATTCCATGACATTACACTGGCTATACATGTGCAGAAGGATACAGTGCCAGGAGCAGCGTTTCCTCTGCTCGCAATGGGCTATCAGGGGTTGTCTTCCTAGAGATGCGTGTGCTGCGTCTACTAGGAGGCCTGGCCCTCGCGCTCCAAGAGAGGGTATTGCCAGTGGCATGCTGACAGCTCGCCTCTTAACTTCGTTCAGGTAGAGCGGATATTGAGGCATCGTTAGTGTCAGGCATTGCGGGTATGGCTAGCTTTCTGTAGTCTCTCTTCCTGGATGGGCAGCATCAGCAGCTTGCAGGGCGGGCCTGGAGCGGAGCGCATTATGCAAGTGGGACTGGGTATTCCAAAGTTTAACGGTACTTCCGTCCGTAAGCCAATCAGGGAGAGAATCATGTCCAGTGTGAATTCGGAGTTACCGAGGGCAACCCTGTGAGGTAAAGACAAACATGTGATTGTGCATCGCGCACTCAGCAGTAAAGCAAGCTAAGTTTCAGCATAATCCTGGTATACCGTCAGTGAAAAACGTAAGGTTAATGGGCTACACACGAATAGGCACTTTCTGTCAGCTGGGGCGTGAGGGTGACATTCCCAAGAGGGTGCGGTTTGCCTTGATAGTGCTGAATTGGAGGGGATGGAGCACTAATACGGACAACTACCAGAGCACATTTTACAGTCCTAGTTAGGGGGGTACATCACTCATATGTTTACTCCAAGTCCCCTGACCAGAATTGATTGCATGTCACCAGTTGCTCCAGTTAAGCGAATTTTCCTTGGGAGTTGGCAGCTAACACTGGGACTTCAATTTTGGGGTCAGCCGGTTGGCAGGCCTTTGAGATGTGGGTTTCTAGTCCAGGCATGTCCAAGTAAGGGTTAGGTGCCTGAGGTTTGCCCTGGGAGACAAGTTCACAGGCATGTGGAGCGGCAGAACCGAAAGGGGCTTTGTTCGACATCTTGGTCACAGATTCTGGTAGGTCCACTTAGCATTTCATCCTTCTGAGGTCGATAATACGAGTACCTTTGAGTTGAGTGACAATAAAGTTGGGTAAATTCGCCCGCCCTATAGCCATGGCTGGCAGCCATGCAGGTGGTGGAAGTTGTCATCCATTGAGTGGGCTACGGTCCAAAAAGTGGGGGAAACTCTGGGTTAAAGCACAAAAGGGCTGCAAAAGATTAAAGAACACCTGGCATTCCCAGTAAAGGGGGCAGGTATTTATACATATGGTTCCCCTCCGGTTCACTGCCTTGTTTGCTCCCTGGTGTACTAGCAGAAGTTTGGCAGGGCAAGGTGTCACCTAGGGTGGTGACTGGCTGAATTCGAGGGACTTGCTCCGACAAGCGCTATACACAGATAACTGGGTGAGTGGAAGTAAGGCGGGCTTGATAACTTACTTCTATCCGCATTGGCACATCTTGTCTTGTCTCTTGGGCAAGTCTTATTTGGCCCTCCGCCCGGGGATTGCGGGGTACTTCCGGGTGCATGAGGACGGGTCTCCGGTTACAAAGTATCAAGTAGACCAACTCATGCAGGCATGCTTGCAATTGTCAGGACAGACAGGGGGAGTCGAGAGATTCAGCAGCCACTCCTTCATGATTGGGGCGGCAATCACAGCCTTTCTATCAGGGATGCCGCCAGAGCGAATTAAGCAGGTAGGGCGCTGGGAGTCGCAATGCTACTAACGATATATAAGGCCTTGTGCGGGAGGATATGGCGAGAGGACTCTTAAGTCCTATGTTGCAACCGACAGTCAGGTGTTTAAAGGTGTACGGTTTTGGCCCGGAGTGCCAACTGATGTGGTTTTGTTGTGCAATTGTAGACTACTAGAATATAAACGTTATTATAAATATGGTTTTCAAACACAACATCTCCTTATTTACCAGGAACCAAGGTCTGGGTAATTGGCAATTCAAGCATCGTTAGAGTGGCACGGTGGGCTGAGATAGGAAAGTGGCGTCATGGCTTCTCCGCCACAGAGATAACGTGGCTGGGTTACCCGGGTATGCGCTGGAACGAGCTGATGAGGAAGCTGCGGCAGAGACTTGGGGGAGGGATCGGTCCACCTCATATTCTGGTCATACATTTGGGAGGGAATGACCTGACGACTCTGGGGAGGAGAGTACTGCTCCAAGACATAACGGACATCATGTGTCAGTTGAGTATTCAGCTTGGGGCATGTGAACTGTGGTGGTCTGAAACTTTACCTCGCCCAGTTTGGCAAGGAGCCCGATCTGGAGACGCCATTGAGATATCACGTAGGAGAGTGAACAGCGCCATGCGTAAATGCACGGAACAAAGGGGATTTGGCTTCATCTGGCATGGTTTACTTCAGTCCAAGTCTACTGGAGGCTGGGAAGTGGATGAGGTTCACATCTCAAGGGTAGGCATGGACTTAATTTTGCTGGGCCTTGGGGAGGCCTTGGAAGCAACAGGATGTAGGTAGGAATATCTGCCTTGGTGGGGGGCCCTGGTGGTGACGGTGGCCACCCCCAAAGCTGTGGAGGAGTTACAGGGCGATCCAGAGTCTGCAAGGTACAGAAGGGTACTATATTGCAGCAGCACAACAAGGGTGCTAAGCCAAGGATACCCAGGGATGTCTTAGCGTGTCCCCTGGAAGAACTACAGCGCCCCGTTAGTCCTACGGGCGGTTGTGGGTCTGAGCAACCGGGGGCTGCCTGGAACGCTCCGCCCACCTGTTGGGGGCGTGAGTAAGGAGTGGACTGGCGGTCCACTGATGGGAGAGGTGGCCTCTCCCAATAATTGGTAACCACCGATTGGCGACGGCCACGGTGCAATTTGGCTCATCAGACGGGCAGGCGGCATAGGGGCTGGCCTGCCCTGGGATCGCCCGTAAGATAACCCACCATGATGGCATATTGGTTATGCAAATAAACCTGCAGCAAATTTCTCCACTACAAAGGTGTCGTGTGGTTTATTTATGTATGTTGCTGTATGAGAACTGAGTGTTGCCGATATTGGCACTATGTACATGTACGTTTTTACCAAATCTTAAAGAGTTTAGCTAGTGAATTAACAGTTATATTAGCTAATCTTAGCTGTAGCTTAAGGTTTGTAGTTATCAAAGTGAGTTTCAAAACATGAAGCCTTCATCTCAGGAGGACGGGCAATGAATTGTACATGCATTATCGTCCTTTAGTTTTTTTGTTTTTAATTCAATGGGTTAAAGTAATGTTTTGAAGTTTCTGTTGTGGCTTTATTAACGTGTTTTCTTCAAAACTTGTTAAACCCTAAATCACGTATCAGAATGTCCGACAGTGATATGTCAAATTTAAAACAATCTTTGCGTTTGTACTTATTCTAAATTTGGCCCTTCCTACCTCAAAAACCCAGCGAAGCACAGCTTTTCGGAGTGCTTGGGCAATAAACACTCAAACACTTTCGCTGGTGCACCCTGGAGATGCCTGCAGCAGTCTGCGCATGCTCGAGTGACTTCAGCATACAGGCGATCTACTTAAGTGTTCTCTAAGAAGCTCCACACCACTCCTGAAATGGTTCAGACATCTCTTCGTTTGTTCGGATGTGAAACGTCACCTGAGTCAAAGAGAGCTTTTGTCCCATTATAATGCCCCGGACTAGCGTGAAATGACTCGCAGTAAATCTAAAGTAAACTGGTCATTCAGGTATTCTTCTCTCTGTCAGGGTAGCTCAGTGGCTGCATGCATTAACAAAACCCAATTAGTAGTCATGTGGCCAGGGCTATAAGTGGGATGAAAAAACTGGTGGTCTCTCAAAGGGGCGTAGCCAATGTAATTAAGGGTGTGGCTTAAAAACGTATGAGCTAAAAATCTGTGCTCAACATAGTGTGCTGCCGACTTCTATTTTGCTGTTTCTGTCATTGCATCCAGATATATGATACAACAAGTGCATCATACCAACAACAAGTCAGGACTATTGGCTTTGTCAATGGGTGTTAGTTACATAAGATAAATAAGCAGCAGCTATGGCTTGTATATAATATTGAAAAAGCTTTAAAACCCTGGTGACACCACGACAATGTTGCTGCTCCTGAGTTTCAAAAAGAGAAGGGAAATCCAGAGAGAAAATGACTCTCTTTAAAGGATTTCCTTTCCCCCTACAACGCTCACCTGGCATGACGTCATGCCATAACTTCTCCACTAGTGAGAAGTGAGCAGTGAGAGCACACGCACATCGATGTGCCTGCTGTCATTGCGGTCCGGAAAAAGCGGACCGCCAGTGCCAGGGCACAAAACAGAGCCCGATAGAGACCCGTTTCGAGGCCCCCTTTAAAAAACTGCCGGTGCTCAGCACCGGTGAGACCTGGCCCACTTAAAGCCCTGCATGTGGCACAATGTTCAAAGCATGTGAGCTTATTGTAGATATTTTAAGCCATACCCATACCATGTCTCTTTAAAAGGATTCACTTTAGAGCACACCCCAGCTTTTCTCATCTCACTTATAGCACTGCTCTCACGTCCTGGGATCCCTTTTATCCTTCTTCCTCCCTTACTCTTCCGGACAACGCCTCCATGGCCGTCTGACTATCTGCAAGCAACAAAACAGAGCATGCAAATAAAACAAAAGTAAAAAACATTGCCATTATTAACGCCAACAGCTCTAACTTTCACAAATGCGAGACCTATTGCATTGCAAATGCCTGTTAACACTTGCAATGAAACAATGGTTTTGTTTCACATTAAAATCACAGTACCGTTTTTATGGTATCTTTTGCAATTCCTCTCTGCTTCTCAGAGTAAATTAAATTGTTTGAAACAATGATAGCAGAACATACTGTTTTTGAAAAAAGGGTAGCTCTCTTATTTTGCTCCTTCTGTGTATATTTTAAGAACCGTTTATAATATTAAATGTCAGGTTTATTTTCCAAGTTACCGACAAGCCCTGTAGCTCTATTGAGTCAATGTAAGTATTATTACGAAGCAATTGAAGGTAAATTGGAAATATAGAGGATATTACACTTTATAAAACAGGTGTAAAATATTTGTGTTTCATCGAAATCTTTATTGCACTGTTAAGTGCTGCTTTGAAAACTTCACATAATTAAAGAAGAGTAACTGACTAGACCAATGAAGGGAAACATTTAAAATTACTCAGAAAAGCAGCATTTTAATACAGAGGGCTATAGCATGAGTACAGTATGTTGGTATTCCCCATGCATGAACATCTGCATTTATCACGATTTGCTTTTCTTGGTGTGTTTAGTTAGGTAATAGAACAGAAAGAAATAGAATGTTTATATATAATTCTTTGATTACAAATGATGTTATGAATATCAAAGCCTGCCATACAATTTTACTCATGTATTGTTGCTTCATAGGGGCATATTCTCAAGGACACATCGCCGATTTAGCGGCACTTCACCGCCACGAAAGTGGCGATAGACTCATCGCCCCATTCACAAGCCTGCGCCAACAGCCCACATCGTCAGTTGTCCTGCGATAGCTGCCGCCAAAAACATCGCCAAGGATGACAGCCACAACTAACGCTAATCATATGCAGAGTAGGCGTACCCGTGCAAAAAACCCACGATAACAACACTTCGCGATATTCTCAACGACCAGCCAGATCGGCGATGCGGTCCAAAAACAGGCGATAAGGCACGTTAGCAGCAGGGACTTAAGACCTGCTCATTCCTGGCCTTAAGTAGGACGAAAACCTGCAGCATAAAGGTAACCCAGACCAGAGCCACATCTGAAGACCAACAGATGCCATGGAGCTACCAACCATGCAGCCTGGAGACCCAAGAGGGCCACAACACCCACCGCCACCACCCCCAGGACCACCCCCACCCCCAGGACCACCCCCCCCGGACTGCCACCGAGGCAGCGCAGAACAAGACAGCGGACCTTCCGAAAACGCACCAGCCCCAGAGACTCGACGCCAGAGGACATCATTGCCCACTACAGGCTCAAAAGGACAACCATCCTCCGCATCCTGACCCACATTGCCCACAGGCTGACGGTACCAACACAGCGGACAACCAACATCCCACCGCAGACAGAGCTGCTGGCTGTGCTGAACTTGTTGGCCTCTGGTACCTCCCAACCAACAACTGCCAGAGTCGGAGGAGTCACACAGCCAGCCCTATCAAAGTACCTCACACCTGTATTGGATGCCATCATCAGCTTGATACCCCAGCACCTTCACTTCCCCCACACTGCGCAGGAACAGCTGGAGACCAAGCAAGGCTTCTACGCCATAGCTGGCTTCCCGCACCTGTTGGGGGCAATTGACTGCGCACATGTCCTACTTGTGCCCCATGCCGACACTGCACACAATTACCGCTACAGAAAGCACATGCATCCCATCAATGTGCAGGCAAAAGTGGACCACCCGGGACTGTTCACCAATGTCGTCGCCAACTTCCCAGGCAGTGTGCATGACTCCCACATCCTCCGACAGTCCATCATCAACCAGCGCTTCCAGGATGGCACCTACGGAAATGCACTGCTCGTTGGTAAGCACCAACGGAACACACCACACACCTCAACTCCACAATCATACAACTCACAACTGTGGGAATGCACACGTAACAAAATCACATACAACATGCCAACAAACATGCCCACCTACCAGACACGACAACACAAGTAACTGTGGTAACAGGGGCCAGACATGTAGACAAACCATCCACAAAGGCATAGCCCCTCTGCCACACGACAGCAGAAGGTGGGGACAGGTGTGAACCAAGAATGTGCGAAGGAGGCAATGGACCCATGAATGAGAATGTACACAATGCCAAGTGTGGCGGTGATGTGCTGGACAGTCTTGAGTATGCAGAGCACAGACATGTCCATGTGGACATATACTGCTGGTGCCTGTAGTGTTGTGGACAGTGGACGCAACCATGTCACCACAGGCAGTGGGGAAGACCTTGGACATGTAGCCATGTCGCCCCCCCTGTAAGCATAAGCGTAGTGGGCTGGGCCGGCTACGCCAGTCCAGCGCAGGAGTGTGAATAAACAGCCCGGGGCCCTGGGCGTGGTCCACTTCCGGGATGGCCACTAAAGTAGCGATGGCGTGTGTCTCTGTTGTTGTGTCAGCGCCACCCCGCCCTCAAACGACAATGTTGCAATGTAGTGTTGTAGGGAGTCTGCACAAACACAGAACTATGCACAGCAATGCGGGTCTACGGTAAATAGGGGCTACGCCTCCTACAGCCTTAGTACCCATGAGCCCACGACCGGCTAGCTATGGTGTCCCACCTGCCCTCCAATAAACAGATTGAGAAACTGGCGTTTAGACTACCCAGAACACAACACTCCCCTAATCATTCAGGGATTGTGGTAACAGGTTATTCCCTATCGCTCAGACTCCCGTACCCATCCACAACAAGAGATTGACAGAGCCACTGAGTCAGTCTAAAATGTTTATTTCAACTAACGTGCTCTGAAATGCAGCATACGAGCCACTACTAAAATTAGAATGCATAATACAAACATTGTCAGCATTGTAGCAAGTCCATACAATATAAAAGGAGAAATTACTGTATATTGATCCTAGAGACAGGACTATTAAACCTACACTCCCTCCCCATGGACGGGAAAACCAAGATGACAACATAGAAGATCCCTGGGTCTGTATAGCAGAACCCATACCTCTAAGACATAGATTGTGTCTCTACATCACAGCTCCATACAGCACTTCATTCTTGAAAAGTCACTCCTCAAGTGTGTCTGCGTGTAACATGCATTCTCCCAATATAAAAAAAAGGTGCGTGTCCCACAAACAGCAGCTGCAGGGTATGTTTTATCAACGTGCCAGGGCCTGACCAGATCAAAATCACAGGGGACGGTGTTGTTTGACCTTGCTCACGATGCACAGACTAAACTCCAGGAACAAGCAGGGAACCAGCGCAGCCAGCGGGTCGCAGGTGACCAGCGAAAACATTCTTGCATAAGAAAAAGCCTGTAGTGTTGTGTGCAAAAGCAGCATCATGGCCTCCGGACCCATTCAAACCTGAAGATGTCAACGGGGTCCCTTAAAGCCACATGAGACCCTCCCCCTGGCCAGGTTGCAGAAGAATAGTAAAATCAAGGTCCAAGTCGCAAGCAGAGTCAAAGCATTGAGCATAGCAGGGGCAAAGTTCAATAAAATAAAAATCAGGATAATGGTGATTAGCGCTAAAATATGAGAAGAAGAAAAAAAAAATGTCTTGTTGAACATTAATCATCGGAATCATATGAGATCCGTTGAACCTTGGAAGGCAAGGTGTTCCAAAAGATGGTCCCCCTCCTCAAAGACAAGGAGGGGCAACACCCAATTCAACAACTCGAAGGAGCATACGTGCTCATCATAATTAGGGCTCCCGGTTTTATGGTATTTATTTTTTTGCCATTTCCGTCTGTATTTATCCATATTTATTTTTTGGGCATTTTTTCTGTATTTATCCACATTTATTTTTGCCACAAGTATAAGACGATGCTACAGCTAGTATTTTTCCACATTTATTTAAATTGACAATGCACACATGCGCTCACTTAAACTAGCGATTTGTTGTGGCTTTAGCAGTGCTTTAAATGGTCCGGTACTGAGTAATTTGACAAGGAGAGTACATGTGCTTCTCAGTTCTGCTATAAAAACACTTTAGGATAGAGTACAAGCACTTATCAGGAGCAAACATGTGCCAGCGCTTCTGTATTTCCATCTAAAGCCAGCTAGAAATCTGCCTTCAAATGTCTATGGTTTTCACACAGAAAGTACGTAAGGTTACCTATATTGGTGGTGGTGTGTTTATGTGTAGATAGACAGACAGATAGATAGATCCCAAGCTACAAGCCACGTGCCCTGAAAGTTACTATCTCAGTCTAAGGTTCACCGACTGAAATTAGATGCTAAACCACTCTAGGGTGATCCCAGCGAGCAGAATAAATTGTCTCTTATTCCACTCCATCCATGTTTTCTCACACCCACAGCAAAGTTCGAAGGGCATGAACATATGAAGCCGTGCCAAAAATGATCATTCTCAACCACAGACAGAATGCTGTGTGAAATTGGTATTCCACAGCACATGGCCATTTTTTGACAAATTGAACCAGTCATATTTTGTAGATGGCAGAAGAACTGCATTTGATCTGCCTCATGAAATGCTTCCTCACATCAAGCTTTCCTTTCACATTTAAAATATAGACAGAACTCCTCGGGTGAAAAATTACCTGATGCTGGTTGACAGAACAGATGCTGTCATTACATAAATGCAATATTTTTCTATTATTCCATGCATTTCACATTTTACCTTTCCCTCTTTACCTCTGTCTTGGGCAGTCTGACATTCCTTCCACCTCCCCTCGTTCGCCTCCCTGCCACCAGCAATCTGCCCCTCATTCTCCCTCCTTTCCCTCACAGGCACGTCCGTGTACCACAGACTAGTCATGATGTGTTCCATCATTAACTATGAATTAAACCACTGAGTGATTGTTAAGGGGCTAGACCATTTACATTGCAAAGGGTGCTATGAGACTTTCATGCCATAGAAATGTAAAGTTAATATTTATATATGTACTGCAAACAAAGTTAAGAAAATCATGGGGGTGGTACAAAATATTAACCAGAGGAACAGCTATCGGTGGTGCAGCAGGTGCAGTGGCACCGGAGCCTTAGGGCCCCACTGTACCCCACTATAGCTGCACTTCACCGCCCAAACTGTGGACCGAAAGGGTTCCAATTTCCTTCTTGCTTATGGTAAATTTGCTACGCCACTCACTGCATATTCCTGTGTGGGCTCCACATGCAGACATTCTAGTGGGGGGAGGTGTGGCGTAGGGTTGTTGATCTGATGCCTGACAGAGCTGTGTAGGAAATGTGCAGTGGTCGTGGAAAGCTCAGCAAGGGAAGAGACTCTCCTGTCCTCTCAGGAACCGGAGCCGGCTACATAGGATAGATCTGTCACAGTATTGTTTCTCTCAGCAACCCCCTCCCCACCCAGGGTTTCAATTACTGCGTGTGTCATTGACATCTCGTTAGGCAATATCTCATTGTACTGAAATGTGCCCGCTCAACGCGGCTTGGAAGAGGTCGCCACCCCGCCTGTGCAACATTGCATAACTGTGGAGTAAAACGGAGAGACGCACTTCAAGAAATGCAAAAATACCCGCCCGCCAGCACTTTTGTGCGTCGAAAATGATACAATACCTCCTTATACGAGGAAAAATCATCTTCGTTTAGGTTTAAAAATGCTGAGTGCCAGGATGCGCTGCTGCAGCACTGTGAATTTAAGTGCTTAAAACGTGCACTGTATGTGGCCTGGGACAGGAGGAGTCAGGGGCGTTGGGAGAGGCTACGGCATGGGGTGAAAGAACAATAAAGCCTCGTTAACAAGTAAGTGGTCTTTCAAAAGACCTGTGAAGTACTCGGGTGCGGCTGTGTGTGTGCCCGGGAAGGAATTTCCAGCAGCAGGAAGGGGGCGTGGCGAGATAACTCTGGATTCGAGCACGGCAGCGCGGCAACATTTTCTAGTATTTTGCCGTTTCTAAATATAAATACAGACAAAGGAAATATAGATTTCCTTCTGTATTTATATGTGAAAATCCGTAAAAACGGAAAACCGGGAGCCCTAATCATAATTAATAGCTTCAAAAAGCATGGTCGGACATCCTGCATCGTACTCAATGTAGCTGTGGTGCAGCAGGCGCGACGCCCCTTCACAGATGTCCCATTGTGCCAGCACTCCATTCACGGCCGCCATCAGCATGCGGGTACCAGTTGCACATGATTGATCATGACGCAATAGGGGCCACAGCAACAGGTAGTAATCAGGGCAAGGCTGTATGGCGCAGAGAGGCACAAATCCAAAGCCCAGGAGAAAGGACAGTCGCGGCACCAAAAAACTGGATGAACGCATGTAAAGTATGCGTATCTGTAAGTCACATTGTAGGCAGCACCCACAACAGCCATAGGCAGGCAACCAAGGAATTCCTGCAATCGGCTACGGTACAGCTCCAGCTGGACTGGATGATCGAGTAGCACATGAAGGGCAGCCATTACGAAGTAGTAAAACAAGTACCAGGACAGCACCAGCGAGCAAGAGGATCAACGGCAAGCCACCAAAAGCGCTGGAAAAGAATGGAATGAATAAAAGCCGGAATTACACCAAATATCCTTCAAAACGAGGACACAAGACCTGAGCCCAACAATTCAAAAAAAGGTGTAAGGCCTCCTGTGTCAGATACATTGAATAATTGGTGTATCAACTCCCCAAAATGTAGGGGGAGATTGCTATTTAATTGGGGTTGTATTTCACTTGATATCCGAGCCACCTGTAGCTCGAATGTTTCACGGGCCGAGGTCAAGGCACCTCATGTTGGAATAACAGTGCTTTGAGCCTCCTTAATTTGTTGACGCTTGCTTTCATAGTGGGAACAGAAGGCCACAGAGAGCTATCAGCAATGCCATGCGGGGGCGGAAACAGAGACACCGTTGCCGATACACCGGCGTGCGCCGAAGCCATGCCCTCATGTGCAGCTGTGATCAACGCATGTCTGCTGTCCTCATTGGGAATCAGCGGATACCCAACGGAAGGAATTGTTACTGTCGGGACTTGTTCCGGGGACAATTGGTATTCATATTGGGATGGAAAGCCCTGTGGGTATTACGTCCCGTCTCTGGTAGCCGCTACGGCTGCCAGTGTGTCGGTATCGACTTTTGTCACATACCCTGTGACTGCTGCTACTGAACAAGTGGCTACTGCATTTCTGGCTGCCTCATCAGCCAGAGTGTTGCCTACAGCGTGGGGTCCCACACGCTGATGGCCAAGTGTATGTATTACATGTGCAAGTGCAAGCCCTCTATGAGAGCCGCCACTCGTACCCAAAGCGTTTCATGCTTGATCGTGTTACCCACATGACATTACATGACAGTAGCATGCACCCGGAGGCCGGGCTCGCCCGAATGAAAAAATGAGGGAGCGCTCGGGGTCTTGGCTCATACGTGCCAACTGTTGTGTGTGTACCTTCATTGCCGCAGCATGAGCCATAGGCCTAGCCCCAATCGCAGCGTGAGTTCAGCCAGGCCTGAGCTCCACATCTGTGTCCGCCCTGTCCTTACCAAGGCCTACACACACGTGGCCGCCCACCTTCAACGGCCAACATTACAGTGCTGTTGTCAGGCTTGCAGACATGCACAGACAGGCATGACAAAGGTGTGCCGTAGTAGTGCAAGTGATGCAACCGTGCAGCGCACACAAGTCAATAGGCCCGGGGGGAGGGAAGAGCAGCTGTGAGGCTACATAACACACATTGTCCCCGCACATTTGCCACTAGCAATACATGGCAAACATGAATCCCAAAGTCACACAAATCACACACCACATAACTTGTGAGTCTGCCAACACAGCATGCAAAACCACCAGTTTACACTGATCTCACTTACCTCTCACAGGTGATCGAGGATATGCACTCTGCCCGTGGATGATGACACCCCTCCGAGCCCCGAACACCCCGACCCAGAGGCAGTACAATTTGGCCCACAAACGAACCAGGGGCATTGTTGAGCGCACATTTGGAGTGTTTAAGTCACGTTTCAGGTGCCTGGACATCACAGGTGGTAGACTCCTGTACAGCCCAGTAATAGTGTGCAAGATGATCATTGCATGTTGTGTATTGCACAACATATGTGTACGCAGCAATGCCCCATGGATCCAAGTGCCAGATGCACCAGACGGTGATGAGGAAGATGTGGCAGGTGGACCACACCCCACTGCAGCTGCAGCCCGAAGGAACACAATAACTGACAATTTCTTCGCATGAGCACGTCACAATGTGACAGTCCTTAGCAATCATGGAACAGTACAAAATGAAAACATGACCAGCATGTGCAGAATAATTCATTGCAACACACATTCCCTGTGTGCATGTCAGTCCTCTGCATTAGCACATCACTCTGACAAGTGTAAGTGCAACATTAAGTGCTAACAATCTCACAAATAGATGGTGGGTTTGTCACCTCTGTACAGGAAGGCTGTTCAGGGTGTCACGTATTTGGAATGCCATTTCAGGGTGTCAAATGTAGTACGTAATCCCACTCATCAGCGTATCACATGTGTACACATACATGACATGAAGGCTGTCATTGGTGTTCCAAATAAGACAACAGGGTATCATTCGGGGTCAGATATGAAATTGCGGGTGTCACTTGGGGTCAAATATGAAATTGCGGGTGTCATTTGGGGTCAGATATGAATTGCGGGTGTCACTTGGGGTCAAATATGAATTTGCGGGTGTCACTTGGGGTCAAATATGAATTTGTGGGTGTCATTTGGGGTCAGATATCAACCACCCTGATGCAGAGATGCACCCTGTGACTCAAGTCCCACAACATGAGCAACATGGACATAAGGGGGATGGGGGCACAGTGAACACCTCAGCAACATGGGAGATGCACACCAGCTGAATAGGCAGTAGGAATACCGTGCCGGAAGGCGAAGCAGTAACATCCCCCCCCCCCAACCACATCACTCTTCCAGAATGCAAGCAGATGACAAACTATCATTGGGGAGGAAAGCTCCTTTGTCTGTACTGAGGGTGGTAGCACATCTGCACCTCTGACCTTGGAATTGCATGCGCCCGGCTCCCCCTGAGAGATACCATGGCAGCTGATGTCGACTCCCACATTACGCACAGCGCTAACCAGGGACCAACGTATACACACCCCACACACAGAGGTCCTTGCTCGCAGTTCTCTTGCATGGAATGACCTTCACACTTACGCACAGACCATCCCAGGAGTCCAACCGCTGCACACTCAACCAAATCATTGCTCCGGGCTGTGGCATCCACATGACTTGGACTTAGGCATTTTTACACACAGCCCTATTTCCTACATTGACGTGGGGCTAAGTTGGGACATTGCGAGATTGTTGTTTAGGAGCACTGAGGCCACAGGTAGTTCACACATTCCCAGTCATCTCACTGCCTGTCTGGGTCACGGTCAGACATGCGCATTGATATCAGTTCCCAGGGAGTACCTTTTTCTGGTATCACTGCCTCTACATTCATCCATGATTTCATACTTGCTTGCTAATAGACATGGCACATCTGTGTGAATTAGAATGTTTTGGTCACATTCGGTGGAGTGTTGAAGCTGGACCAGTACATGGCCATGCATACCCCACTTCACATTGTTGCCCCGTGGAGGGCCAGCCTTGTGCATGGGTTTGCACATGCATGGGTTTGTTGTGAGATTGGTGATGTGTGGGGAGGGCCCCCTCTGGGCACATTGTCGACGGGGGCCTACTTGCTGTTTCTATGTGTGCTGCAGTATGCCAGGGAGATCAGGGAGATGATCCGTAGTCATTGTGGGTGTGCACTGTGCTATTCTTAATTGTGCATGTGTGCCGTTGTGCCCATCTCCCCCCGTCCCCCCAGTCCCTGGTCGTTACTCACCCTGTTGCTGTTGGGTCAGGTCATGTTGTGCAGTGTCCGGTCCCCCAACTCCTACCACCGTCTCCCCACTGATGACTGTGGATGCCATTTCCTCCATCTCATCCAGCTCCTGCTGTGGCGCTGGACTCCCTCCTCCAGTCTGCATTTCTGCTTTCCGGTTGTTAGCGGGTTTCTGCTTGGTTTTGCGCTTCACATCATTCCGGCGCTTCTTGCAGTCGTCCACTTCCCTTCTCTTCACTCCGACTGCATTCACCTTGGCCAAGATGGACTGCCATATTGCATTTTTAGTTGCCAATGACACAGTGGAGGTGATTGGCAGTTGGTGGTGGTGTTCTATCACCTCCGTAATCAGGATCTTGTTTTCCTGCGGACTGAATCGCGGGTTCCTCTTCTTCTTCTCCTTGCCCTTCTCCTTCCCCGAAGTCCCTGGCTGGTCCTCCGGGGGGTTTGTGGGGTTCTGGTTGGGCTCTGTAGTTGCTCCAGCGTCCTCCATCAATCAATCAATCAGGGGTTTGTTAAAGCGCGACTACTCACCCGTAAGGGTCTCAAGGCGGTAGGGGGGTTGCAGGTACCATTCCATCAAGGAGGGGGTCTGTCGAAGAGCCAGGTTTTGAGGTTTCTTGCGAAGATGGGGAGCGATGTTGTCTGTCTGAGGTGGAGCGGAAGGACGTTCCATGCTTTGGCCGCGAGGAAGGAGAAGGAGCGGCCTCCCGATCTGGTCTTTCTGGTGCTGGGGACCACGGCGTAGGAGAGCTGGGCTGATCATAGGGTCCTTTGGGGTGCGTGGGATTTGAGTCGGCTGTTCAGGTATGCTGGTCCGGTGCCGTGGAGGGCCTTGTGTGCGTGGGTGAGCATCTTGAAGGTGATTCTCGCCTCGACGGGGAGCCAGTGGAGTGTGCGCAGGTGCAGGGAGATGTGGCAGTGTTTTGGCAGGTTGAGGACCAGTCTTGAGGCGGCGTTCTGGATGTTCTGTAGCTTGCGGGTGAGGTTTTTGTTTATTCCGGCGTAGAGTGCGTTGCCGTAGTCGAGTCTGCTGGTGACCAGGGCGTGAGTGACGGTCTTTCGGTGTTCGAGGGGGATCCATTTGAAGGTCTTACGAAGGAGGCGGAGGGTGTGGAAGCAGGAAGATGAGACAGAGTTGATCTGGCGGTCCATTTTGAGCTCGGAGTCCAGGATTATTCCCAGGTTGCGTGCGTGGTCCGTGGGGGTTGGCGGGTTTCCGAGGGCGGGGGGCCTCCATGGTGCTTCTCAGTTGTTTGGGTTTGGGTTTTGATTTCTCTTTTTTTTTTTTGCAGCTTTTATGGTGATTTTTCCCGCCTGACATGGGAATTGCAGGCCTGGCGCTGCTTATCGCTGATGTTTTTATGGCTGTTGGGCCCATCGCCACTTTTTTCACGTTCGGGTTTCCTTTTTTATTGGCGTCCCTTTAATTATATCGCGGACATTTGACGCGTTATCGGGACACTATCGCCTGTTGCCGGCGTGTTGAGAATACGCCGTTAACGCGGCGTTAGTTTCCCGCCATGGACGGCGTTATGTGAAATTGCGTTATCCTAGGTTGGCGATATTTATCGCCCGTTCTTGTGAATATCCCCCATAGTGTTTATTTTACGCTTCTTTCTCAAGCATCTCCTGTTACATACCGTGTTAGTGAATTTAACACTGATGAGCAGACCAGTAAATCTCCCACTCTCCTGAAGAAAGAATCGCATCTCTTTAAAGCATGGTTTCAACAAGTCACAAGTTGCAAAGTCTTGGGTCTGAAGTCCTAATTGATTTTAAAAAAAATCAGCAGATGCATGCAATAGATGAAAGAATATTTAAGAAGTTCCTAAATATGTAAGGTAAATCATGGGCACAAAGTCACATCATTTCAATCACTAACTGAGGAAAACAGCAATGATGTTAATTTCTGGAACTGAGTGGTATGTTTATTTATTATGCTAGTTGCGATCAATACCACAAACCACTAATGCCTTTACTACGAGTCAGGCAGTATGGAATTCGTGCCATTTAGTTCCAAGTGGGTCAGATTTCCCCACATGTTTTTCTGCGTGTGGGAGAACCGCAGTGTAAAATCACACAAGGTTTTGGCTGCAGCAGTAGCCAAGCCTCATTTCTCGTCTTTTTCTGACATGGGGGAGCATGGAATGCTCCCTGTGAAAGCACTTTCTCCTTCCCCACATACCTTTCGCCCCCTCACTCGCCCCACACCCAACCCAGAGAGCCCCAAATATATTTACCAGCTGCTCAGATCTGGTGGTAAATGTATGAGTTAAAATGCAGTGAATTGCAGGAGCGGCTGGTGACCTTTCAGAGTGGTGGGCAGTGAAGTGCCCCACCACCTACAAAAACACATTTTTACCCATACAAAATAAAAACCTCCCTCAAAAGCCCAAATAAAAACATCCCCTCCTTCCAAAATAAAACAAACTACATTCATTACATGCATTAAATAAAATGAAAGTGTACTTACCCGTGGGCTCTGTGTCCTCCTCGCTGTCTTTCGAAGCCTGTAGAATGAAGGACCCCCCCCCTAACCAATCTTGGAGCTGCCCTCATGCTGCATGAGAGCAGTGCCAGCATTGGATGGAGCAGGTTGGCTAAACGCTCTTTCAGGGCTTAGAGGTCTGTGCTTGGTCTCCACCCAGCTAGGTGGGGAGGTTCAAAGTGTGCGTGTCACTTTGGCCTGCGCAATTTGAAGTGCGTGGCCACCACTACCAGCCCTGCCAAGTACCACGCATCAGGCGTTAGACTAACGCATTTCAGTGTGGTGGTCCGCATCACCGCACTGAAATGCGAAGTCACGCATATTAGGGCCTGTGGCCCTCAGCTGTCAAGCGCTGCAGTGGAGCGCTGGCCTGTTTAACTGCTAATGGAGTGGCCAGTAGCGGCCCGTGGTGGGAGTGCTGCCGGACGCTGACGTGGGAGGGGCAGGGTGGGGGGTAGTAAACTACGGATTACGGCCGATTGGAGGTAAGTAAACATATAAATAAATAAAACGAATTTCGTTGCGAGCGCTGCATCGCATTTGGCGCATGCAGCGCGCGCAACGAAATTCATTTTATTTATTTATATGTTTACTGTTGTGTTTGTAGTCTTATTCCCCTTCTGGGACACCGTATATGTCCTTGCCATCTGTTGTCCCTGCGAGGACACCGTTCCGCCTGCTGACGTCACCTGCAGTCAGCTGTGCCTTGACAGATGACAGCTGGTGACCGTCGCGGCAGTGCACTATCTACGCTTCGTGTGGAGCCCGTGTTGGTTAGTAATAAAGGACTTGTTCTATACACTCTACCAGCGTCCGAGAGTCCTTACAGAAACTGGCGACGACAACCAACACAAGAACCCACCTTAATAAAAAGAAAAAAAAAGGAATTAATGAAGACTGCCCCGACAGCACCGATTACGAAGGCAAGGAAAGGAAAGAATAGAATCTGAACCACAACGTCACAGCGGACAGGAAAGTCTGTCAGAACATTAATCTACGTGTGGAGCCTTCCTAAAGCTGAGCAATTATCAAGGTACAATTTAAGCGTGTCACCGCTATAGCATTATGGCCAAGGAGAAGAAAGAATTGTAGTCCACGTATGTTATGTGCCTGGATGTGGAAAACTATCAAAGCAGCAAAAGGGAAAATCCAAAAGAAGTAAGTGGACTGCTAAAGAACTGGACTCAAGGAGAATTTCAACTGTCAAATCCCAACGGAATCATACCAGAGAAAGGGAGACGGTTTAACGGACGCAGGGGCCAACAGCCTTCAGTGCTTCGCAGACGTCATCAACAGCTGAGATCAGCAGGTGCTGTGACGCACGTACGTCTACGTGAAGGACTGCAAGCAACTAGCAGAGGCAGCATTCGGGTGACGTATACGCACGCTGCGTGGCGCCATCTTGAAATTGACAGAATAAAAAAAAAAAAAAAAAAGTAAACAGAACCTCCGGATGCGGTGTGCAAGGGAATAAAACTTCGCTGATGGAGTGAATGTAAAACGGAAGCTTGCGCAGCACAAATAAGCACCTAGTGGTCAGTTAAAAAGAAAAACAAAACGCGTTTACATCGGAATTAGGAGGAAGCAAGTACTTTTTAAAACACTAAGGGGCCATCTGGAAACTCTAGTGTGAAGAGACACTTGGACTAGTTAACGCGATACAAAGTACACCACAGTATCAATCACAATCAATACATACAAACAGCTGCAAATAGATACTGTATTAAAATGAAATAGAATTCAGGCTGCACATTAATAGGAAGGATAAAACAAAAGTATAAAACACCTTTTCTCTATTAAAAATTATAATAAACTACATACAAAAATGGCAAGTGGATACCTATGGAATCTCACACCACCTCAAACATTCTTGCCCACTGGAGGAGAACCAATTACAAAATGGGAGGAGTGGAGAGAGTATTTTATGAACTATATAGAGACAATAGGTGACGTGGAAGATTTAAAACCGGAACAAAAGTACAAAATGCTGTTGCACTGCCTCGGAGCAGGGGGAATCAAGTGTACAACAGTATCAACAAGAAAATAAGGGCAGAAAATGAAGGAGACACGTTTGTAAATGCAATAGACGATCTCAACAACTACTATAAACCAACCGTGTGCGTTGGCGTTGACAGGTATAAATTCTTCCACAGGAAGCAAGGTAGGGAAGAGACAATAGATGATTATGTTTCAGTCCTCAAAAATTTTGCGTTAAATTGTCGTTTTGGAGGCCTACATGACGAATTCATCAGAGACCAGATTGTAATGCAGGGGTCGAATACTAATATACAAGACAATCTATGGGCAAAGGGAGAATATCCATTGCAGAATATCATCGACATCGCAAGAAAGGCAGAATTAACCGGCCGGTGTGCTAAGGCAGTTCTTGCAGAGAATAAGGAGAAGAAAGAAGGAGAAACGGTGGCTAAAATAGGTGATCAGAGATACACTCCCAGACAAAGTTGGAACAATAAGAGCCAAAAGAGTACCTACAACAAACCTCAGGTTAATAGCAAGAGAAGATGCTACAGATGTGGGAACAACACACATTTTGCAGACGACGTAAAATGCCCTGCGCGCAATGTGAGATGCACATATTGCGGTGTAATGGGACACTTCTTGAAAGCATGCCGCAGGAAAAACACAAGAGTAGTAAAACTCGTGGACGAAGAAGAGCAATACAAGGAGGAAACTTCTGATGAAGATGACACAAACATGTTTGTGCTGAACTTGGAGGATGAGCAATTAGACAAGGAGAACGGAAGTAATGCCACTAAAACAAAGAAACCAATGTGCGACATGAACATTGGCGGAGTGGAAATTAGAATTGTAGCAGACTCGGGATCGCCCTATACTATCGTCAACAGAGAAGTATGGGAACAGAAATTCAGTCCGAGCATTGGCGATGAACTGGAGAAGGCAGACATCACTATTAAATCTTTCACTGGAGAAAAAATAGATGTTTGTGGGTACAAGAAGCTCAGTTTTAAATTCAAGGGGAGAGAAGCAATGAGGAAATTGTATGTGTCAGCTGTGGGTCCATCAGTCCTAGGGTGGATGGACCAAGGGAGCCTAGGTATCATACTCGATCCCAGCAAAAGCGATCCAGTGTTAGTGGTGCAAAGCCAAGACAATTACAGTAAGTCGTTACGAGAAACATACCCAAAAGTATTCAGCGGCGAAATTGGCGCACTCAAGGGGTACCAACACAGGATAAAGTTGAAGCCGTACAACATTCCAGTGGTGCACAAAGCACGGAATTTACCTTTCGCGATCAGAGAGGAAGTGAAAGAACAACTAGAAAGGCTACTTAAAGAAGGGATAATCGAACAAGTAGAGGCCTCAGAGTGGATTGCACCTCTCGTCGTGGCAAAACGTCCGAACGGAAAATTGAGACTCTGCATCGACCTAAGAGACTTAAATGAAAATATAGTGATAGAGCAATTTCCCCTACCCAGGATAAGCGAGATGCTTGCCACCACGAAAGGGGTAAAATGGTTTTCGACAATAGATCTAAAATCTGCATACCACCAGGTTCCCCTACATCGCGAGAGCAAGGAACTAACATCTTTTATCACGCCATTCGGGTGCTACAGATTCACAAGAGTACCTTTCGGCCTTGCATCCGCAGCTGCAATGTTCCAGAGACTTATGAGCAACATTTTTAAAGGGGTGCCTGGTGTACTGATTTTCCAAGATGACATCCTCGTGATGGGCAGATCAAGAATGGAACACGACGAGAGAGTGAACAAAATTTTGGAGATCCTCAATTCAAAGGGTTTGACTGCGGAGCATGAAAAGTGCAGGTTCGCATGCAATTCAGTAAACTACCTAGGACATGAAATTACAGGGGAAGGAATACGTCCAAAAAAAGAACTGCTGCAGGCAATCATCAGGGCACCACAACCTGGGAACAAAGATGAACTGCGGTCCTTCCTAGGGCTTGTTGAATTTTATGCAAAATTCATTAGTAACTTTTTAAGCAAAACACATACTTTGAGACAACAACTTAAACTAAAAAACAAATTCGAGTGGACAGAGGACTGCAATGTGGCTTTCGACACGTTGAAAAAGGAAATGTGCACTGCATTGCCATTGCAGGGTTTCGATCCAGCACTAATGAACATAATAACAACAGATGCAAGCTCTAAAGGCCTTGGAGCTGTACTCACGCAAAGGGACACCAGTACAGGAAAAGAATACACTATTGCTTTCGCTTCACGTTCCCTAACGAGCTCAGAGGAGAAATTCTCTGTAATTGAGCGTGAAGCACTTGCCTGCGTGTGGGCACTCGAACACTTTAGGCAATTTGTGTGGGGCAATAGAGTCACCCTGTGCACAGATCATAAACCACTCACGAAAGTTTTTACAACAAAAGGACTATATGCAGCGTCACCCAGACTGGCAAGACTATCAGTGCGGTTGTTCGACTATATATATACAATCCAATACGTACCGGGGTGAAAAACGTAGTGGCCGACTATCTAAGCAGAATGCCAGTCGATGTAGATAACCCAACAGTAAAAGAAGAAACTGAGGAGTCATGCATAGCAAATGTAGAAGAGAAATTTAAAGGCATCTCAAAAGAGGAATGGCTGGAAGAACAGTCGAAAGATACAGTACTTGGTCAAGTTACGGACATGCTATCAAGGGGATGGCCAGCCAAGAACAAGTTAGATGAAACGTTACGCCACTTTTGGGAGGTTAGGGACGAGCTATCGCACGAAGAGGGTTTGCTCCTAAGAGGCGGGAGAGTCGTGCCCCCCAGCAGCCTAAGGCCCAGGATCCTAAACATTTGCCACGAAGGACACCTGGGGATTGGCAAAACAAAAGGCAGAGTAAAAAATAACTATTGGTGGCCTGGGATCAGCTTAGCGGTGGAAAGATGTGTCAGAGATTGTGCCCTATGTCTAAATTCTGATAAGACCCAAGTAACCTTCAGACCACCCCTGCATCCAATACCATGTCCATCAATGCCTTGGGAGCGGATTGGTGTGGACATCATGGGACCTATAATGGATCAAGGTGAGCAGTGGTACATCATAGTCACCATTGACCATTTTTCAAAGTGGCCCGAACTAAAAATCGTGAGAAAACCAGATGCTACGTGCATTGTAAAATTTCTGGATGAAGTCTTCACGCATGAGGGTTTACCCAAACAAGTCATCAGTGACAATGGACCGCAATTCGTGTCAGAAGCATTCAAAATGTACATGGAAAGGAATCAAATTGAACACAAAACGACCTCAGTATACCACCCAGCTGGCAACGGAGCTGTGGAACGTTTCAACAGAGTGATCAAAGGGATAATTCAGTTGGCGTGCAGCAATAAACTGAATTGGAAACAGGAGACACTAAGAACACTCTGGGCTTTTCGAATAACACCATGTGAAACCACTGGTCACAGTCCTTTTGAGATCATGCGGGAAGGACACCGTTGTCCAAGGACAATGTAGGTTGGATCAATGCCTCAAAGAGTGTACACTGGTCTTCCACCAAGGTGATGGAGAGGTTGTCAAAGGCTCAAGCGTGTAGTAAGGCAAGGTACGACCAAAAGCATGGGTGCAAGCCGGTGGCTCTCAAAGTTGGAGACATAGTGAAAGTAAGAAGAAGTGGTCACATCGGCAAAGGTATGGACAGATACTCAATACCCCTGTCTGTCCAAAAGCTATTTTGCAACTCAGCATTGTTGAGCGATGGCAAGGTTTGGCACTTTTCATCCCTATCCAACCACAAACAACTCCATAAGGATCAGGACAGCCTTCAACCCGTAAACTCCTTTGGGGAACCACCAGTGCCCGGAAAGAATTCCAATGCCTATTTTGGATGGTCAGACGATGAATCAGGCTCCGGGTTTTCTACCACGGATAACCCCACGCACGATCTCTCCACTCAGCGAACACCCAGCCAGACGCAAGATCCTTCCAGACGTATCACACCCGTGCGAACATACAGACAATTGCCATCCACACCCATGCTGGACACCTCACGCCCTGTAGGTTTAAGCAGGACTGGAAGGAGATTGTTACCCCCTGTTAAATATTCAGACTATATCTGTGAGTGATGCTACTCCTCACCTCATTTGGTTTTCCAGCCCATTCTGCTGTCTCTTCTTCCCTTTCAACCTTTATTCCCTTTTCCTTTCTATTCTCTCTTCTCATCTCCCACCTTTCTCTCTGCCTAAATCATATCCTATCCTATTCCCTCACGGTTGTTGTTCCTCTCAGAAGGGAAGATGTGTTGTATTTGTAGTCTTATTCCCCTTCTGGGACACCGTATATGTCCTTGCCATCTGTTGTCCCTGCGAGGACACCGTTCCTCCTGCTGACGTCACCTGCAGTCAGCTGTGCCTTGACAGATGACAGCTGGTGACCGTCGCGGCAGTGCACTATCTACGCTCCGTGTGGAGCCCGTGTTGGTTAGTAATAAAGGACTTGTTCTATACACTCTACCAGCGTCCGAGAGTCCTTGCAACGAAATTCATTTTATTTATTTATATGTTTACTTACCTCTAATCAACCGTAATCCGTAGTTTACTACCCCCACCCTGCCCCACGTCAGCGCCCGGCAGCACTCCCACCACGGGCCGGTACTGGGAGTGGCACAGCAGCCGGCAGGGCGCTGTGCGAGCAGCGCGTCAGTCAGAGGCTGGCCTGGGTAAGCTCGCTACAAATTGTGCAAAGATTGTTGAAATAATCACTGCGCAGCCGCGCGCGCGGCTTCCGCACTTGCAAACACGTCACAGCCAGTGCTGCCAATGGGCAGTCAGCGGGCTGCAGTTGAATTCTGCACTGTAAGCCCGCTCCCTGTAAAATGCGTCCTGCGGTTTCACAGACAAGCGTGAGTCCGACCCCTGAGAACCCCACGGGGCCACAGTTGTCTGGGTGGCGGCTGACTCACGTGCCCTCCGCGCCCCCTGAGCAACCTGGCCTGGACCCCTGACTACAGCTCAGCTGACACTAAGCCGGCTCGAGCGAGCTGGGGCAGCCGGTCTCCAGACAAGCTGAGGCCACGGGCCTCCGACATGGGAATGCAGCAGTTCTCTTCACCGTCGCTGAATAAAGTAGGTAAGTGTGTGCCCAAAGCACGTCCTGAGCGCATGAAATAATTTGTTGAAGTAGCGCCCTGATTTAAAGTTTCAAATGCTCTGCTTGTCATAATTTGGAGCCTCTGTCTGCCAGCAGTGTCTATTATTTAGGCGCACAAATTATTGATTAATAAGGCTAGGAGAGCTGGTCGGGGGGAGCGATGACTAACAAACAAAACCAGCTTATTCACTTGTGTCTGCAAAGCCACGTCACTTGTCTGCACAGAGTACACTTGTATTACTCTAAATTATAAGGCGCAATGACGGCATACCTCTCTTTGTATTTAATTTGTTTAGAACAAACTATATGTGTAGCGTGCCTCAGCCTCCCTCTCCTGAGGGTGCTCAATGCCAGTCTGCGGTGGCTCTGGTGACTCGAGTCAGCTGACTGTTGTTGATTTATTCATTTATTAGGCAGCTGACGAGATGGGGCCTCTCACAGTACAAGCTAACGCACAGGGCACGATTATTGTATGGAAATGCGCTCCACACCGGGATTGTATACAGTTATTTGTAGCATTTATTCAGTCTAAGTAAGCTCCTCCTCATTGCTTGATTTTGCTGGCGAGTGTCACTCATAGTCGTTGAAATGTCACTCATAATTACCCTCAATTTATGAAAATGTCACACATAGCAATCTGAAACCTTGGCAGCTCTGCACTACTCCAGTCCTCATGCTGCCAAGCCCTCCTGGTTCGGAGGCAGGCTGGCGGCTGTGGCGCACCTTGGTTCAAAATAAAATGGCAATGAAATAATTGTATTGCTACTTTATTTTTAACACTTCGCGCTGTACGCAGTAGGTGGGGGGCAACGCTCCCCACCTTCATAAAGAAACCGCCGCTGCTGATTTGGGAATTCAAAGTGGTTTTACAACCAAAAAATAGATCCCACACAGTAATTCTCTAATTAATGGCATTAAACTTGTAAATACACTGTACTGGGGCAGATTTATCACATGGTAATAGTAAAATCGTTTGATTTTACCATGCACCCAGTAATGACCAACTCGGAATGAGGGCCTATCTGGTATGAAAATGATAGAATAAAGAAAACATTCACAAAAGCAAAGATAATGGGTGGTATGTGACAAGCCTCAAACAACTTTTCTGCCAACTTTATTGATGTCAAAGTAATTAAGCTATGTGATGATGTTTTTTGTCCATTTTTAGAAATTGTTTTATGGTTTTAGGCATGCAGGATTCTCTTGTTTATTAGAATAATATTCCCACTTAGGTGATTAGGATTGGAATAGCTCTACATCCGTTGCTTTAGAATTTTCAAGGTTTAACGTAGTGAACACCAGTAGCATCAAAATGTGCACCGAGGACCAAATACCTATGTTATCAATGAAGAGATTTTAACATGTTAACAGCACTGATACCTGTATTAAACTGGGAACCAAAGACTTGGTTTAAAAAGATTTGTAGAAAACAAAATTAAGAGATATTCATATGTAAATGAAATTCACAAACATTTGCTCAAGGGCATATTAAATATACTTCAGGCATCTATAGATCTGTCCAGCGCAAATCTGTTTTACTTCAGAATAACATGGAAAATGTAAACCCGAGATCACAATTTGTCCCAAAAGAAACCCCTGTGAATCTGGCCAAAACATTCAAATATACAGTAGCATTGGGGGCAAATCAGTGACTTTCTGCAGAAATGAACACTGGTTTGTCTACGTAAACCATATTTTCTGTCCCATACATTTCTTCTTTTAAAAGCATTTGTATTTTAAGAGCAATGCATGATCTTTATAGTTAATGGTTTCTGACATTTCTGTGTAGGCAGAAAGAGCTCTTTCAAGATACTGCATAGATGCTATGACTTTAAAGAAACTGATTGTTGGTGTTTTCATCTGTTTAGTCATACAACATTAACAGTATATCTTCTTCATGGAGTGCAATGGATCACCATAACACGAATCTTTCTGTTTGCAGCTAATCCCTCTCATATACAATTTACTCTTGGCAACAAAAAGGGGAGAGGATGTTTCTGGCTTTAGAGAACAGTTCAACAAAAAGATCCTTGAATTTGAAGAGGTAAGCAACACACCCAAGTGTGAGAGATCTTTATAATGCCAATTATGACAGACTGAAGTTCCTGCCATGTTCACCCTGTGTTAGGATCTCGGAATGCATAGATGCCAGTGGTCTATGTGTGATATGAGAGAAGAATATCCTTAACTTTTTCTATATGTGCCCATGGTGGTGATCTCATCAATGGGGGGAATTAAAGTTTTCTATGTAGTAAAAACAATATTTTACAGTACATTTAGTTGCTTTAAAGAACTAAGTATTGGAAGGAAACCTATATTTTTAATTGTTATACATGTAACTGATGTAAGTGGGTTTTGAATGTTTGATTGATTCAGCATTCCGTCCATCATCTGTTCTTTTTGCATTTTTCACCCTAAGTGGGAAGGGTATGCCCAGACGTGGGTCCCTTGCTCGCTATGCCACCAGGTTCATGCTATCCTGGCTGATGAGGGGTGAAACCCCGAAACCGGTCCAAGGATGCTTGTTTCTGGGCCAAGCAGGACCTGGCCTGGCAGTTCGGGCTGGACTGTTCCCATAGGGAACAGGGTCAAGACTGATTTGCATATGGCTGGGTCTAAACTGGAATGGCGTGCAAAAAAAACAGATGGATTTAACCCAGATCTGTGACTGGGGGTGAATGTTTGATTGATTCAGCATTCCGTCCATAATCTGTTCTTTTTGCAATTGTCACCTCAAGTAGGGAAGGGTATGCTCAGACGTGGGTCCAGTGTGTGCTATGCCACCAGATTCTTGCTATCCTGGCTGATATGGGATGAAACCCCGAAACCGGTCCTAGGATGTTTGTTTCTGGTCGAGGAAGGACCTGGACTTGAAGTTCGGGCTGGACTGTTCCCATGGGGAACATGGTCAAGACTGATTTGCATGGCGGATCTAAACTGGAATGGCGTGGAGTGCAAAAGAATGATGGATTTAAACCAGATCTGTGACTGGGCGTGAATGCTTGATTGATTCAGCATTCCGTCCATCATCTGTTCTTTTTGCATTTGTTGACCTAAGTGGGAAGGGTATGCCCAGACGTGGGTCCCGTGCTCGTTGAGGCTCCAGATTCATGCTATCCTGGCTGATGAGGGGTGAAACCACGAAACTGGCCCTAGGATGCTTGTTTCTGGTCCAGGGAGGACCTGGCCTGGCAGTTCAGGCTGGACTGTTCCCATGGGGAACAGGGTCAAGACTGATTTGCATATGGCTGGGTTTAAACTGGAATGGCGTGGCATACAAAAAAAACAGATGGATTTAACCCAGATCTGTGACTGGGGGTGAATGTTTGATTGATTCAGCATTCCGTCCATCATCTGTTCTTTTTGCATTTGTTGACCTAAGTGGGAAGGGTATGCCCAGACGTGGGTCCCGTACTCCCTATGCCACCCGATTCATGCTATACTGGCTGATGAGGGGTGAAACCCTGAAACCGGTCTTAGGATGCTTGTTTCTGGGCCAAGGAGGGCCTGGCAGTTCAGGCTGGACTGTTCCCATGGGGAAAAGGGTCAAGACTGATTTGCATATGGGTGGGTCTAAACTGGAATGGCGTGGCGTGCAAAAAAATGATGGATTTAACCCAGATCTGTGTCTAGGGGTGAATGTTTGATTGATTCAGCATTCCGTCCATCATCTGTTCTTTTTGCAGTGGGTTTTGAATGACATGATTTAAAAATCTCTCCATATACCTTGTAACATTAATTGAAAGAAAATATACGAAGCCAGATACTTGGTTGAAGAGCAATTACCTGTGACTATTTTGAATCACTTAGCTGTTTGGGAGCTGATGGAGTAAGTGTAATGGTGCCCGCACAAAGAGAATCAGAATATAACCTTGAAAAAAAGATCTTATGAAGTCCCCCTGCTTGCTAGAAGGGAGTCTCTTTGACATTCTATTGATAGTGACAAGAGAGGAGGATTTTGCCCACAGAATTATGGTGCCAGAGTAGAGCATGGACTCAAGGCTGATGCTAAAAGATGCAAGGCAGAATAAACCATGTTACATCTTTGGGGGTGTTGGTGGACTGGTAGCCCCCCCTCATGAAGCGGCAGCAGTAACTTAAATGGTGTGAGGATAAAGATGGTGCTATAGTACAGTGGTTGATTGTTGCACATGCGGGTTCTGCTAATACTATTGAGTGTCTCCTTGGCGGTCAATCATTTAAATTGACATAAGTTATTTATAAAGTCCTACTGTACAGTGATGAGATTGTGAAGGACCAATTGTGAACCTATGAATGACTTATAAGGATATCGATGGTGGAAAGTATTTTCTTCCTTAATAAACAGAATTCCATGGATCTGTGCAGTAATTGTTTTTCTTCTGCTTCTTCACCTTCTTGTTTCCTTACTTTTTTAACAATGAATGGAGAGAAGGACATAGACAATTAGATGCTGGAGTATTTCTAACAAAGACATATGTTTTATTTGTATAATTAGGAAATGTAACAAGTTTGGGGAGTATGTAGTTCAGCAAATATTTTTTTACATGCATTCCAGTGAGTCATTACTTTACTGAAGGTAGTGAAGGATCCAGCTGACGACTTGGCCAGAGAGGCATTGTATGCCAAGAAAGGAAAACAGTTGTCAGTGAAATGCCATGCAACAAGTTTGGGTTATTAGCAGTAACAATTACATTTGGGTATGGAGGAGTTGTAAATGTGTGCATATTCACACTAGAAGACTGTAGCAATGAGGTGACACTCCATGGTGATATAAGGTGTTGTTTTGCTAAGTTGCTTCCATGGCGCTGTATCTATGAAGGTAAACCAATGTTTTCAGTCCCAAAACTATTGGCACAAGTGCTTGATGAGAGAGGTCATCCTTCCTGTAGATTTAGGCAACAATGGTGAATTGCAGTGGCTTTTACTGTGCATGGTTTATGAGTTATTTGAAAACCGATACCTCTAAAACATTGTAGAGGGAGAGGAGAGGTACATGCATTTGTTGTAGACTACTGAGGGATCAGATGAGATATTTTTAAGGATTCGACTGCCATTGCAACCTAGATCTTTGAGGATACAGGTAGACATTAACTAAAGAGCTGTGCTGGGGTAGAAGACAAAAAGGAACGTAAGCTAATTCAAAGTTTCAAAGTTTATTGACAGTTCGAAAAGTGCATTTTCATCATCAGAAAGATATAGGATCAATAAAATCTGTATCTTAACCTATTTAATTATTAATGTAATAGGTGCATGCATTTCATTATAAGTTTATGAATTCTAGTTTAAGTGCTCCCTGTAGGATAGAGACAGAGAATGATCAAATGAAATGGATACAGTTGGGTAAAACATTTAGTACAATGGGCAGTAAGGACGAGATCCAGTGTACATATCAGAAGTGTGGGCATAGTCTGGGTGTGAGTGATCCACTGTGCTGGGGGTGGAGTGGAAGGGTGAAGTCTGATGGAAGAACTGTTTGAATACAATGAAATCCTCAAGGAAAATTCAGGATTTTGGTATGGGAAAAAATCATAGAACTGATCTCTCTTTTATGTGATTTGTGCAGATTAACAAATGGCATCCTAAATAATTGTACAGATAGTCTGGTAAAATGACCTTGATTAAAATAGTCAAAATAATCTATTTTATAAAGCCATCAAGTACTTTGGTGTAAAACAGGGACTGGCACAATTTGAATCACATTGCTGCCGGGCATTGGCATTTCTTTTTGTCAGTGGAGGGGGTAAAAGGAATGGTGGAGGTGAGGACCTTCCTGAACTGAAAAAGTGTTGTCTATATTGATCTGTTAAAGGTTTGTTTATATTGACAAAGAGCATCCCTAGGGAAAAGATCTGCTGTATTGTATTAGTTATTTACCCAGAGGTTCTAAGCCTTTGAATATGTCTCATTATACACTTCACAAATAATATGATCATTCATTCACTGAACTAACTAAAAAGCAACTGTATAGTTACTGTCCCAGTGTTCAAATTAGCATAAGTGGTCAGGAGTCTTACAAAGGTGCAATGATTACAACTTCAAGAGGTTTCAGGAAGCATAAGGTTTGGGTTTAAAGCTGCACTATTTATGCCCAGAATATAATATAACTCTTGCAAAGCACGGTAGAAGTGTATTTGCAATGAGGGTTTTTTGATTGACTAGATATGATAAAATTAAATTGTTGATGGACAGATATAATGCTTTTGGGACATAATTGTTTAGTGTTCGTCTACATTGATGACGATGCTGTATAGTGAGTGAAATTTTATGTATGCAGGATAAATATTGGTTCATCAGGAGATGTAAACAATAACATGCATGGAGAATGAAGTAAAAGAAGAGCAGCAATCAAACCTCTCCATCTGCCCATTCATTATTTCCTCTCAACTACTCCCTTCTTTTATCTGTGGACATTACCTCCACAACACACTACTCCCTCACTAACTCCCACTCTCTATCCAATCGCAGGCCTGCAGTCATCCTTCACTTGGACTCCATATGGTTCTCACAACCATAGATTCATCCACTTCCCTTGACCACACTCTGAGTCACATGACCATAATCATCTTAACTCCAATATTCCTTTTTTAGGTCGCAGCCTACTAAAGACATCTTGGGGACATTCAGAAAGTTGACCTAGGAATACATTCCACCTATTGCTTACCATTGGCTTTGTGGTTTGTAACTCACATTTTCTGGCGTTCTATTTGCTGGCTTTATTTGCCTTAGGCTGTACAGCTCGAATTTGTCCCTCCCGTTGCCAAAACTTGTTTACTGTATTCTTCGATGAACTCGCTTTCTGTAACCAGGCCTTTAAATCTTGTTCTTATCTTGTTACATTTGCTGTGCATTCAAAGAAAGAGGTCAAATGTCAGGCTGTGTCTTCCAGGAAACTTGGTGTTTATGTTTCTCTCTCTGACTTCAAAGTGAGAGGATTTATGTGACAATCATGCTGGCTGGTGGGGGTCTGCTTGAGTAAGGCTGTACAGATGCTATTTTTTTCTAGCACACAACAAAATTTAAATGTCTGTAAATAAATTGTGCCGACAATCAAATTACTAGATTGGGTGATGACATTTCCGCACATTATCGTTTGTGCTCAGTATACTTTTATAAGTAAAACTGTATGTGAGTGCACATGTAATGGTCATTTCAATTGAAAATGTGTTGTCTGTAATGACAGTACACTACCATACCATTCATTCTCCACATTGCCCCCACTCCGCTCTATTCTGCACGACGCCACTGCACTCTACTCTGCACCACTCTATACTACGCCACTGCACCACTCCATGCCACTGCACCATTACACACTATGCCACTCCACTCCACATTGCATCACTGCACTCTACACAACACCACTTCACTCTACCCCACACTACTCTACTATGCACCAGTGCACTCTTTGACACTGCACTCTACACCCCTCCGTGCCACTCCACACTA
The DNA here is from genome assembly GCA_963921515.1 of Calotriton arnoldi. Lineage (NCBI taxonomy): Eukaryota > Metazoa > Chordata > Amphibia > Caudata > Salamandridae > Calotriton > Calotriton arnoldi. The sequence goes on from CAWUFW010000182.1 coordinate 1,116,467, forward strand.
TATCACCTTACCCTGTACCACTCTACTCTATGCCACTGCTCTACTCTGCACCACTCTAAGCCACTCTTCTGCACTCTACACCAATGCACACTACACCACTCTAATCTGTGCACCACTGCACTCTGACATCGCACTCTATACCACTTCACTCTATGCCTCTCTACTCTACTCTGCACCACTGTATTCAAAGTCAGTGCACTCTGCCCCACTCTACTACGCACCACTGTACTCTACACCACTCTACTCTGCAACACTGCACTCTACGCCAGTGCACTCTATGCCACTACTCTATACCACTCCACTCTACCCTATGCCACTTGACTCTACTCTGAAACAATCTACTCTATGCCACTGCACTTTACGCCACTCTACTCCACTCTGCACCACTCTACTCTACGCCACTGCAATCAATGCTGTGCCACTCTACTTGACACCATTCTACTCTACACCACTGCACTCTATACCACTCTGCGCCACTTCACTCTATGCTGCGCCACTCTATGCCACTGTACACTATGCCACTCTACTCTAAACCACTGCACTCTACGCCAATTCACACTACACCACTTTACTCAAAACCAATGCACCCTATGCTACTGTACCTAGGTCAGCTACTTTGCACCACTGCCCTTTTTCCACTATACTCTACAACATTCTACTCTATGCCATTGCACTCTGTCACTGTACTCTACACCACTCTATTCTACTCTGCACCACTGTACTCTACGCCACTGCTCTCTGCACCACTCTGCTCTGCACCACTCTGTGCCACTGCACTCTACGACACTGTACTCTGACACTGCACTCTACTGCACTCTGTGCCACTCTACTGCACTCTATGCCACTGCACCACTCTACTCTGTGCCAATGCACTCTACAACATGCTACTCTGCATCACTCCACTCTTATGCTACTGCACTCTACCCTGCACCATTCCACTCTACTCTGCACCACTCCACTCTATGCCACTTCACTCTACCTCACTCTGCTCTGCACCACTGCTCTCTATGCCCCTTTACTCTGCATCGCTCCAGTCTACACCCCAGTAATCTACAACACTTCACTCTAAGCCACTCTAAACTACTCTATGTCACTGAAGTCAACGCCACTCTATCCAACTCTGCGCCAATCCACTTTATGCCAATCCACACTACGCCCCTCAATTTTATACTGCTGCACTCTATGCCACTGCACTCCACACCAATGCTCTCTACACCACTTTACTCAAAACCAATACACTCTACGCCACTGCACTCTATTCCAATCTGCACTTTACTGCACTATACTCTACTCTACAACATTGCACTCTACACAACTGTACACCATTGCACTCTGACAGACACTCAATGACAATAATCTTTCATCAGTTAATAAAAACCATAAAAGATACAAACACAATAAAAACACTTCATGGCATATACAAATAGCAGCAAAAGTTAAATGGCCTCAAAGACATAGTCAAAACACAAAACTTGTTAAAAATACAGTGTTTAAGATAACACCATAAAAATGACCATACGTGCATTTAAAAAAAATGCCAATTGCCCCCTTCTTTTTTTGAGCCTAACAGCAGTCATTAAAAACCTGCCAACATTAAAACAAACAAATTCATTATTTACCGTTTGTAAAACAATAAAAGCAGGCCTGGCCTGAGTAAACTGCTGTCCTTTGAGTAGTGGAAGGATAAATTGTCCACGAGGGACATTATAAAAATCACAAAACAGGACAAAATTAAAAGTATCCTGAACAGAGAAGTTATCACAGGTGCACGGGGCTAGATTATTGGCCTTGTTCCCACCAATAAGGTCTGCTAGAAACCAATGCAACTGGTTCAGCCTAAAGCGAGTCAACATAAAATGATGCTGAGGGTTGGTGACAAAGGTTAGAAATGGTTCGGTACGCCCAGGGGTGGAGATGATAACGTGCATGTGGACAGAAGGTTTTACTAATTCTGTGCACTCCCTGGTAGCCTGGGCTCTAGCCCAAGATAAATCCCCCCAGCTAATGTCCTCTGGGTGAAAATACAAATCAGGGTGACCCATCTCCTGGCAAATAAAGCTGACATAATTCAGCCACGGAATGGATTTGGTCTTCTCCAGAAGCATACAGTTCCTTAGTATAATCCTATTAAGCTTCAAATCAGGGTTAGACCAAATTGAAATCCATCTTAACAAAGGCCACAATGCCAGTAAAACTGAAATGTAACTCACCCCTAGCTCTCCACGGATCACAAAAGAAGCTGTGGATTGGGGCACTGCCAGGAGATATCTCAAAAATGTATTCTTAATGCTTTACAAGTCATGAGTTTTTATGTGGCCCCAAATATTCCCTTATGAGGCCAGAGAAATGCACTTGGATTGATAAATTTGAATGAGAGTCTTAATTGGTTTTATCCCTAAGCGACTTGCAAGATCAAGCACAGAGGCCACTGACCTGGCAAAGACATTTCTTTTAGCTTTTAAAAGTTGTGCCCCTGATCTTTTCGCATCAAAAAGAACCCCTAAATAAGGGAAAGCGCTAACCTTGGAAATTTTGGCCCCTGCCAGGTTATAAACACTTCTTCCCTTAGCTCCCCTCCCTGTCACCATTATATGTGATTTTTTAAAATTTGTGCATAAATCCAGCCCATCCATAAAAGTAACAAAGGCATTTAGCATCTTTTGGAGGCCGACCGCGGTCCTGGAAAATAGGACAGCATCGACGTACAAAAGAGCCGGAATGTTACAAACACCTGAATGAGGGATATCCGGGCTGGCTGCACGAACAGTCTCCCCCATCTCATTATTATAGAGGGTAAATAGTACTGGGGCCAAAATACAGCCCTGCCTCATGCCATGCAGGACTTTAAATGGCCTTGCTGATCATATCTAATGCTAGCCTCCAGGTCAAAGTGCAGGTCTTGCAAAAAATGCAGTCTCTTTATCATGGCCCATGTTTAACAAAATTGACCACAGTTTATTCCTGTTTACCATATCAAAGGCTGACGATAGGACCATGAATGCCATATATAAACGACCCTGTTTAGCAATGGTATATTTAGCAACAACCGTTTGGACATTGATCCAGGTACTTCTGCCTGCTATAAATCCATATTGCAGGTCACACAGGACCTGATTTTCCTCCAGTCATGCAGCCAACCTTGAGAAAATGTATTGTCCCATAATCTTAACTGTCATGTCTATTAAAGAAGTAGGTCGATAACAACGTGGATCATTTCTCGTCCTTTCTTAAATATCGGCACGATTATTGACTTGGCCCATGATTGTGGGTTGCCATCGTCACAGCGGCATTCAGCATTTTGGTCAAGAGCCCAGCCCCATTTACCTAAGTCAATTTAAAAAAAGTTTCCAGGAACCCCATCTGTGCCAGGCGCTTTATTATTGGACATGCTCTCAATGGCTACCTTGACTTCTCTAACCTGAAAAACCAAATTGGATGTGCCTGCCTTCATCACCCAGTCATGCCCCGACTCAATAGCCGAATTATACCCATAAATTCCCTTAAAAATGGCGGAAATACTCTAAGATATGGCTCATTACGGCAGACATAGTAGCCAAACGCAATATAGCAAGGAAGTGGGGTGCAAGTCAGCCACCAAGTGTTGTGAAATGGAAAGAAGACTGGTGTTGCAATGCTGAAAAATTGGTATTCCAGGGCAGGGGATGCCCAAAGAAATGGGACAAAATATGGGGGAATGGACACAATACAGAAGACTCTGGGATATTTACTGGAGAACTGGGTAAAGAAACGAAGGGGGAAAAACACATACGGTACCACATTGTAATGTACTCAAGATTGACATTACTATTATGATTTTGCACTGTACACAACATGATACATTGATGTCAAGATGAATAACAATGCAAATGTATGGAACGTATTTGTTGACTGACTCACTGTCAGGATTTTGGTTACCTACTTAATAAAAAGATTTTTTTTAAATTCCCTTAAATTGCTCAGACTATGATTCAGGGGAAATATGACACATCAGGCTGTCATTTCCATTATTGGCAGCCCCACTAAAATAGGGGTAATAAAAATATTTCCAAAAGTGGGCGCTGTTCTTCAGGACATCGGCCTGAAGAAGTTGTTCCCACGCCTCTTGCTGAATAGATTTTTTCCTTGTGGCCACCACAGATCTATAATGTTTCCTACACAGTGCCACTTCTTTAGTGTTGCTGGGATTCTTTTTCAGGGCAATCAGCAAATTATGGTGGGCTTACGAACATGATTAAACCATTTGGAGACAGCAACCAGCACCACTGACCTATTCTTTCCCAAAGAGAGATACCCCCTAATAAACTCACAAATATTAAGGAAGGCAACCAGAATTCCCTCCGCTGAGGAGGAATCCCCCATACAAATGGAGATGTCTGGCCCACAAGTTAAATCTAGGTTTGACGTAAGATTAAGGGGGACCACCTTGGACCATTTCAAATGTTGCCCCTAGTCTACTGGCTTAAGGTCTCTTCCAATCCTGCCCTTATAGGGTCTCATGATCTTCACCAAATTGGCCAGACACAAAGGGTTGGGTTCACTGAATTGCCTCCACACCGCACCATTCTGTGAAACAGAATTAACTAAGATAGGAGAGAGCAGAATAAAATCAATGGTGGAATCATAAACCCGCCCAACAAATGTGGGCACAGCCATATCCGTGCTGGGCCCAGTCCCCCTATAATTCAAAAGTTGCAAATTATTATCAGCTATGATGTTCCCCAGAGACTCCCCAAAGACTCCCCAGGACCTGTGTGTTCAAAATGGGGGTTCCCCTCAAGGTTCATCTCCTCCCCCCTAGAACAAGACTCCGTACATAAGTGAACATTAAAATCGCCCATCATAATCACCCTGGGCGGAACACATTGCTTTTCCAAGTAGTCAACCACAAACAAATTAGGTGCCCTCAGATGTTCATTTTGGGTATCCTGAGAGTGAGAATTGTAGAAGTTGATGACTAGGAGTTTTAAGGTAGATGTAAACGTCAAAGTGACTGCGAGAACAACTGGAAACTTGTGGGAACCTGAACCATATTACATGGGATGTCCAAGAAGATCAGAGTAACACCACCCCTTGCTCTACCTCTAGAAGATGGTATAGCTGGTAGAAAAAAGGAGCAATACCCATCTAAGTAGAAGGTCATATCAGTATCCCAAGTCTCTTGCAGCCCTAAGGTTTGAAAATCCTTGACAAAACTCAACCAATTCGTATCTGATTGTTTGTCGGGTAGACCTGCCACATTCCAACTAGCAATATTAAAATGAGAATCCTTAGAGGGGGTGCACTTTGTCATTTTACTCTGCACCACTCTATGCCACTGCACTCTACACCAATGCACTCTACACCACTCCACTCTACACTGCTGCACTCTACGTCACTTTACTCTGCAGCACTGTACTCTCTGCCACTGAACTCTATGCTACTCTACTGTGTGGCACTTTGATCTACTCTGCACTACTCTAAGCCACTCTACTGCACTCTACGCCAATGCATTCCATGCTACTCTAATCTACAGTGCGCCACTGCATTCTACAACACTCCTAGGTCACTCCACTCTGCACCACTCCACACCAATGCACTGTACACCACTACTCTATCCCACTCCACTCTACCTTGCACCACTCCACACTACCCTGCACCACTCCACTCTTCTCAACTTCACTCTACTCTGAAATACTCTACTCCACTCTGCACCACTCCACTCTACGCCACTGCAATCAATGCTGTGTCACCATACTTTACACCACTCTACTCTATGCCACTGCGCTCTAAACTGCACCACTATACTCTACCCCTGCACCACTTCACTCTATGCCACTCTGCTCCACTCTACACCACTACACATTATGCCACTTCACTTTTCACACTCTACTCCACCCTGCACCACTCTACTCCACTCAGTGCAACTCCACTCTATGCCATTTCACTCATCACAACTGCAATCTATTCTGCAAAGCTCTACTCTGTGCCACTGCACTCTACGCTACTCTACGTCACTGCACTCTATGCTTCTCTATGTCACTGCACTCTATGCCAATGCACTCTACACCACTTTACTCAAACCTTATGCACTATGGGCCACTGGACTCTACACCAATCTACTCTGCACCACTGTACTTTTATGCCACTTCACTCTAGGCCACTCTACTACACTCTACTAGACTCCACTCTACGGCACTCCATGATACTCCACTCTATGATTCTCTACTCCATTAAACTCTGCTCCATTGACACTCTACTCTACTCTTTGCCACTCCACTCTACCGCACTCTACTCCACTCTACTAATCTCTACACATCTCCCTCTATGCCACTTTACTCCACTCTATTCTATGACACACTACTCCACTCCTCTCTATACCATTCAACTCTATTACAATCTACTCTGCACCACTGTACTTTACGCCACTTCACTCTAGGACACTCTACTCCACTCTACTACAGTCCACTATACTCCACTCTATGATGCTCCACTTCATTAAACTTTGCGCATTGACACTCTACTCCACTCCACTCTATGCCACTCCACTCTACAGCACTCTACTCCACTCTGTCATTCTACAACACTACTCCACTCTACGAATCTCTATGCAACTCCTTCTATGTCACTTTACTCCACTCTATTCTATGACACACTACTCCACTCTACTCTACTCCACTCAATGCCATTCCACTCTATGACAATCTACTCTGCTGTACGCTACTCTATTGTACAACATTCTACTCCACTCTACACCACACCCTCTATGTCCCTCCACTCTGCTCTACACCACTCCACAACATGGTTTGCCACTCCACTGTACGACACGCTACTCAGCTCTGACATTGTGCTCCACCCTTCGCCACTCAACTCTATGGCCTTCCACTCTACGACACTCTACGACACACTACGACACTCTACTTCCTCCATGACACTCCACAACACCGAACGCTACTCCAAGACACTCCACTTCAATCCCTTCCTCTCCACCGCCACTCAACTCTACTGTATGCCACTCCATGCCACTCTACGTCACTCCAAAGCACTCCACTCTACTCCACTTTACAACACTCCACGCCCCTCTCCTTTACCCTACTAATTTGTAGCCATGCTGAACATCAGCCACTCTTGTTTACAGCATTAATAAACCATATTGGCAAAGCCAATAGCTCTTGCATAAGCAAGACCTATTAGCTTTGCCAATGCTTGTTTCTCTAAGAGTTATGAACCATTAATTCTCTCCATATTATTCGTCTATTTCTTCACCAACAATCTTTGCAATTATCCTTTCAGAAGTGCACTTGTTAGGGTGACCACCTTCTTCCGGTCATTAGGGACACAGTCTCTAGTCTGGAACATTAGTGTGGTCACCAAATGCATTCTGGGTAGTGTAGTTTTGCTTTGCCTCCATTGAACTTATCAGTCGAACACACCTGAAAACAATTATGTGTAGGTGAAAAGTTCAGGCCTAGAGACACTGTCTATAATGACCCAGATTAAGTCCGTCACACTAACGCTTGTCCAAGTGGATCCAGGGTATAAGGTGAGGAAAATTGATGTCTCCATTCTTTACAGTGTAAAGTACCTCCTGGTGTCTGTGACCCTTAGGCAGGCATTACTAACTGCAATGCAAAAGATGTTTAACTTCAAAATGGGTCCCCCTGTTAAGAAGAAAATATCCGTCCGAAGAAAATATCCGTCGCATACCTTATGATGCTCCGATACAATGCGAGTTCTGAAACAGATTTTCAGTGTGTACTTGGTGGTGTTTACATTTGTATTGATAATTACACAACAGAGGGTTAACCTGTCTAGAAAGGAACTCTTAAGGTCTAAGAGGTCAGGAATCTGGTCTCTATATGTCTTAAGATGGTGGGGGTTCTGCACCCAGGTAAATTGGTGTGTCCCTGGCATCTCATGGATATATTAGTAGGATCTTCACCAACAGGTACCACCAGTGGCATGCTTCATTTTCGGATCCTCACCCACTGCACATAGTGTGAGCGGGTGGGCTCAACGCAGTTTGTAAGCGGAGCTCTTTGTCTAAGGGATAACAAGTGCAAGTTAAAATCTCCTTCTGGATCCTAAATCCTGTTTACTAGCAAGGCCTTTTGGTGAGAATAAAAATAGTGAGACATTTAATGGGTATAATGACCCCTAACATCAATGGGTCGACATGTTTCAGCCTGTATCTAGTGCCACCAAGGGTCAATAGGCTTTCTTCAGTTCCCAGAAGTATACATAGTATCCCTACAATGTATATCTGGTGACTATGAACCCTGAGTAGTAGTTTATACAAACATCATGAAGCATACAAACATACAGACCGAAGTGGACCTTTTCCTGTAATGGTCTTTATCCTCTATTAAGTAGGACTTCATGAAGAAGGGGGGTTAGCGATCGGAGGAGTGCGGGGAGCCAAAGTAGGTGTAAGGGAGGATTAAATTCCTTGATGAAAGTGTGACTAGAGGGATTGCCCACCCACAATACCTCATGATGATGAAGCATGCCACTGGTGGTACCTGTGGGTGAGGATCCTACTAATATATACATGAGATGCCAGGGATGCACCACGTTACCTGGGTCAGATCCCCCACCATCTTCACATATATTGAGACCAGATAGCTGACCTCTTAGACCTTAAGAGTTAATTTCTAGACAGGCTAACCCTCTTTTGTGCAATTATTGCTTCTATCCAGGGAGGGTGAGGGTCACCCCTTTCTAGCTTCTCACTCTCTCATGGTTATTTGCATTTGTACTATCCATAAAAAGGGCAATGCAAAGATGACTACAATGTTTCAATCTGTTGTACTGTTCACGTAAGCATGTTTTATGTTCATCTTCAGGTTTTACTTGCCTTATGACATTTCAAACATGAAATGGCATTGTTTATGTCTGTGTATTGTAGGTCCTCATTCATCAGAAGACTCCTTACTTTGGTGGTGTGTCCGTGTCCATGATTGACTACATGATGTGGCCCTTTTTTGAACGTGCGGAAGCATTTTGTTTTCAGGAGTAAGATGCCTTTACTTTGTTAAAAAACTTCATTGTATGAATTAAACAATCACTGGCAAAGATAGTCATTTGTACATCTATATTGTGAAAAGGAATTTGTGTTACCACTGTTGGGGGTAGGTGGCCGAACCTCAGAATGCAATGTGAGATTAGTTCAGTTTCAAATACTATCAGTAAAGCATGTAAATGAATACAGGATAAAAGCACAGGTTCATACAGGTTTTCGTGCTGCAGGCAGGGTAACAGGCAGTTATCAGGCAACCCAGATCTGTGACTGGGGGTGAATGTTTGCCAATGTGCAACATTCCGTCCATCATCTTGTGTGTTTTGCATTTCGCCCTAAGTGGGAAGGGTATGCCCAGACGTGGGTCCCGTGCTCACTACGCCACTGGAGTCAAGCTATCCTGGCTGATGAGGGCTGAAAGCCCGAAACCGGTCCTAGGATGCTTGATTCCGGTCCAGGGAAGACATGGCTTGGCAGTTCGGTCTGGACTGTTCCCATGAGGCACAGGGTCAAGACTGATTTGCATATGGCTATGTCTGAACTGGGGTGGTGTGGTGAAGCAAAATAACGATGGATTAAACCCAGATCTGTGACTGGGGGTGAATGTTTGCCAATGTGCAACATTCCGTCCATCATCTTGTGTGTTTTGCATTTCGCCCTAAGTGGGAAGGGTATGCCCAGACGTGGGTCCCGTGCTCACTACGCCACTGGAGTCAAGCTATCCTGGCTGATGAGGGCTGAAAGTCCGAAACCGGTCCTAGGATGCTTGATTCCGGTCCAGGGAAGACATGGCTTGGCAGTTCGGTCTGGACTGTTCCCATGAGGCACAGGGTCAAGACTGATTTGCATATGGCTATGTCTGAACTGGGGTGGTGTGGTGAAGCAAAATAACGATGGATTAAACCCAGATCTGTGACTGGGGGTGAATGTTTGCCAATGTGCAACATTCCGTCCATCATCTTGTGTGTTTTGCAGTTATCAGGCAACGCCATCTAGTGGCAGTTGTCAGGATCATGCTTTGTTTAGTGACAGCAATGAGACTGCAACCCAGATTTATCAAACTGTCACACAACGCAATGCAGCAAGACACCTAGCTGCACTGCGTGAAAGGGAGAGGGCAGGAATGCACTGTATTTAGCATTATACAGTGAATTATGATCCTTTCCTAGCACAGTATACTGCCTTACGCCAATGCAGGCACCCTTGCGTCATGGTGCAAGGGTGCCTGCGTTGTAGGCAGGATTGTTTTTGTGCAGGAAGGGACACCTTCCTGCACAAAAACAATCCTCAGAGGCATTTTCCTCTTTTTATGCATGCTGCAGAATGCGGCACACATAGGAAGAAGGAAAACGAGGCAAATAAAAATATTCCTCCTCATTACGCCTCACCTGGGGAGGCATAGCATTTTGCCTCATTCCCAGGTCTACCACTAATGGTAAATCTGGGAATGCACCAAAGTCCATGGGCTGATGTGTGGACACACCCCCGCATCACCCATGGAACGCCTCCCTGGGGCGATTTGCGCTGCCTTGCATTACTCCAGATTTATCAAGCCATGCAAGGTGGCCTTGTGTGGCTTGATGAATCTCACTTAGGTTTTGAGTCGTTCTTGTGACACCGTGGGTGGAGCAAGGGCGACACAAAACCTTGATAAATCTTGCTGACAGGGTTTCAACAGAAGATCAGGAGTGTCAGCAGGACAAAGATTCAGTGAAAACTCAGCTTACAGAAAACACATTTTTATACTGCAGCCAACGCATGGAAATGCACTGTTATTAAGTGCATAAAAGTGCGCAAATTTGCATGTCCTCAATAATGCTGAAGTACAAAACACTCACCCTTGTAAGGGAATTTTTTTTGTGTAAATGTTACTAATGGCACAGTTAATTGGAATGTTATGTTAAAGAGCTATAAAAAGAAAGTATTGGTATCCCTGTTTTCTGATCCTTGCATATGAAGGGAATACTGGGGATATTGCAAAAGTTATCTTCCCTTCTTCTGTATTTATTTTTCTACTGTGCAGCAAAAGGGGGTTTGCGGTGTGTGTGTGTGTGTGTGTCACGTGCACACGCGCACACACACCAATGCAAGCATTTTTTGGCAGAGCAAGATTATGTGAAACATCATTTAACTTTATGCCCCTAGGCCAATTCTCTTTGACATACAAGCCATGAACGGATTTAAATATTGTCCCAACAACCGTTTCTCCATCAATAAACAGCATCAGACTAGGATTAAAAATAATCCCCATGCTAAGTGATTAAGTTCAATTAAAGGTAAAGCATATCTTAAGGGCTGTGTGTTATGACACTGAGCAGAACGTGGCTCCGTTACACACGTGCTCTGCGGCGGATGCCTTAGTACTTAGAGCGATCACACTTGCATATCTATAATTGAAATAGCAAAGACATGATGTTCTACCTGCTCTTCTGTTACATTTATTTTTCGCTGCAATGATTTGTAAACCACTATATGGGTGATTACATCATTCCAGATGCCTTGATTGTTGAGTGAGACCCGCTGCATGGGCTCATCTTTCTACTAAAAGAGGTGTATTCACCACAACTGCCATCCGGACATTCCTTGGCTAGGAGATAAGAAGATTATTATAGCTGACCTGTTGTTCTATTGAGAGTGTCACCTCATGAGGGCTGAATGTATGACGTTACAACGCATGCTATTACAACGCATGCCATTACAATGCGGTTATCACTACCCACATGCCATTACATCACATTACCATTACAACGCAAACTTTTACCACACATATGCCTTTACAACAACTTTTGTTGTAATAGCATGATTAGTAAGGGCATATGCATGATCAAAGTTGCATTTCTAAATGTAAGTATTTTGCATGTAAGTATAAACACTTTATATTTATATATATTCACTGAAAAAACCATAGGTTTTAGGGACAGTTATAGTTAGTTGGACATTGCACTTGTACAAAACCCGTGAAATTCCCCGTTATAGTTAGTTCAGCTAACTATAACTCGCGCCCGCATAATGCACTGCTGATGACGTCACATATTACATCACTCATGACATGGTCAGTGACATCACTGATGACATCACTGATGACATCTCAAATGACATCACTGATGACATCATCCACGTGATAATCTGATGCACCTCCTCACACCCTAATATAACCTTTGATACACCCACTCTAAATTACAGACTGCCATTCGCAAAACCATAGACACTCCAACACCAATAACTACATACCCACTCACTGATTCTTAGGTCTACACACACACATCCACTCACTCACCCGTACAGTCACTCATACTTACGGTCACTCAGTACAGGACTATCATATGCACTCATACTCCTATATAGACACTCAAACACCGCCACTCATCCATAGAGGTACTCACACACCTAGTCAGTCATGCAAATAATTAAACACACTGCCATTTACTCACCTATACAGTTATACACACACCAGCTCACTTACTCATACAAATACTAGCACATTCTTACGCTCTTCTACAATCACTGATACAAGCACACACTCATCCATACAGTCACTCTCACAATCACACACTCTCGCTTATAGCTATTTATATACTCCAACACACATATATACTGCCTTTCACATATGTAGTTACTCACACATGTACCACTGGGACATACATTCACTCACTAACACACTCTTACACACACTTACCCACCCATACAGTCTATCACAGATGCACTCTTGAAACCATCCACCCAGTGAATCACCCACTCACACATCTATGCACAGAGTCGCACACACCCCACCCACACAAACACTCTGGCACCCATACAGATACTCAGACAACCAATCAATAACTCATATAGACACTCATGTAGCTATTCACAAACCCATGCACCACTTACACAGCGACAGACAGACGGATACAGACATCCACCCAGTTTAGTCACTAACCCATGCATTCAGTAAGATACGTTTAATCACTCACTTATAGAGTTAGTCACGCACCTACTAAATCATCCATACAGACACTTATACACCCACTCGTTCTTCAATACGCCTTTCCCTATATATATTAAACATATTTAAACTTTACAGAAACACACAGTCACTGGATGATGTCATCAGTGATGTCATTTGAGATGTCATCAGTGATGTCATCAGTGATGTCACTGACCATGTCATGAGTGATGTAATATGTGACGTCATCAGCAGTGCATTGCGGGGCGCGAGTTATAGTTAGCTGAACTAACTATAACGGGGGAATTTCACTGGTTTTGTACGAGTGCAATGTCCAACTAACTATAACTGTCCCTAAAACCTATGGTTTTTTCAGTGAATTTGTAAGGTTTTTTAAATGCTAATTTCTAACTATAACGTGCCTGAAACCTATGGTTTTTTCAGTGAATTTCAAAGGTTTTTTAAATGCTAATTCCTAACTATAACATGTCTGAAACCTATGGTTTTTTTCAGTGAATTTCAAAGGTTTTGTAAATGACAATTTTTAAATGTATTAATTGTTATCTTTATTTTTTTGATACTGATTTACTACATTTTTTTAAACTATTTATTTTTAGATATTTTATTTTTTAAATTACATTGTAATTACATTATACATTACATTACAAAATATACTTTCTCAGAATGAATTACTTTAGTTTAAATACTTTGCAAATAGGCAATAGACTTTTAAGTACAGTAGTTACAGTTGTTGCAATGGGCAACACAATTTCAAACACAATGCAACATTGAGCTCAATGTGAATTTCTAGTTAAATGCAATTAGTTACTTTATGGATTACTTTTCTAACCACAGGACTGGATCCTAGATTCAGTCCTGGGACATCTCCTGTAAACAGTTGAGTAAAAGCGTTTTGGTTACAGTAGTGATTTTTAAGGAATATTATTGTATTTTAAAAGTTAACACTTAGAAACTTTTTCACATAGAATCACCAATGTTATCCTATGGGAGGAAATTCACTTAGCAGGTAAGTAGTGTTATCGTTACTTTTTCTTACTCAGTGGTGGATCCTGGAAACAGTTGAAAGAATGCGTTCAAGTCATACAGGCGATTTTTAAGGAATATTTGTAGTTTGTGAAAATCGACACTTTGAAACTTTTCTGCTGAAAACCAGACAATGGATTCCTATGGAAGGAAACACAAGTTACTGGTAAGTACGGTTAGAATTACTTTTCAGGGTCAGTGCTGATAAAAGATGCAGCACTGGGTTCTCTCCTGATAACAGGTGAGTAAATCGGAATTCGTAGTTCGGCTGATTTTAGAGGAATATTATAAAGGTCCAAAACTCCACACTTAGAAGAATTTCCAAGTGAAACCAGTCAATGTTAGCCTATGGAAGGAAATTCAAGTTACTGGTAAGTACGGTTAGAATTACTTTTCAGGATCTGTACTGGGCTCAAAGATGCAGCACTGAGGTCTCTCCTGATAACAGGTGAGTAAATCGGAATTCGTAGTTCGGCTGATTTTAGAGGAATATTTGTATGTTTCAAAAATCGACACTTAGAAACTTTTTCAGCAAAAAGCAGGCAATGATATCCTATGGAAGGAAATTCAAGTTACTGGTAAGTACGGTTAAAATTACTTTTCAGGATCAGTACTAGGCTCAAAGATGCAGCACTGAGGTCTCTCCTGATAACAGGTGAGTAAATCGGAATTCGTTGTTCGGCTGATTTTAGAGGAATATTTGCACAATGGTGAAGGAAGGGGTGGGGCCTGAGGTGACATGTCTGCAAACACGCCCTGTGGCGCGTTTTAAGTTGGAGAATTAATTCCTCCTCAATCCCGAGGGACCCTAGGGGCCAACTAGCCCACCAGATACCTCCAGTATGCGCCAGAGAGCTGCGTTGTAGAGAGGTGTTCAGAGGCCACACCCCTTTTACAACACTCTGCAACGCAGCTCCGTGGCGCTTACTGGAGGTACCTGGTGGGCTAGTTGGCCCCAGGACCCTCAGGATTGAAGGGGATTTAATTCCCCATCTTAAAACGCTCCACGGGGCCTGTTTGCACACATGTCACCTGAAGCCCCGCCCCCTCCCTTCACCACTGTGCAAACGCGCCCGTGGCGCGTTTTAAGTTGGGGGATTAAGTCTCCTTGAATCCTGAGGGTCCCTGGGGTCCAACTAGCCCACCAGGTACCTCCAGTAAGCGCCACAGAGCTGCGTTGCAGAGAGGTGTAAAAGGGGCGTGGCCTGGACCACCTTTCTGCAACGCAGCCCCTGGCGCATACTGGAGGTTCCTGGTGGCTAGTTGGCCCCAGGACCCCAGTATTGAAGGGGAATTCATTTCCCAACTTAAAACGCGCCACAGGGCGCGTTTGCAGAGTATTGCTGGGAGGGGGCGGAGCCTCGGCACGATCAAGTGTTTTTTAGTTTTTTTGTTTTTTGGAAGGGGGGCTGTGTGGCCCCTCTTCTTTTTACTTTTTGGGCCCTGGGGACCCCATCCCCCAGGGCCTGACCCCTTTTTAATAAAAAAAAAAAATTAACGGGAAGGGGGCCGCGTGGGCCCCCTCCCGTGGCCAATTCCGGCCCCGGGGACCCCATCCCCGGGGCATGGCCAAATATATATTTTTGTTTATGGAGGGGGTCTGCGTGGCCCCCTCCTGAGGCCTCTACTGGCCCCGGGGACCCCATCCCCCGGGGCGGCCTTTATTTATTTATTTTTTAATTTTTTAAAATCTTTTAATTATGGGGAGGGGGCTGCGTGGCCCCCTCCCGAGCCACTACTAGCCCCGGGGACCCCATCCCCGGGGCTGGCCCTCTCTGTTGGGGACCGTGGGGGTCCCCAATCCCCCACGGTCCCGCCGACTCCCGCGTCCCTCGGGAGCCGGCATTGCTTTTCCACATGGGGAGCTGCTAAGATGCATCTCCCCGTGTGGAAAAGCAATCTGCTTTGGTTTTTGGAAGAGAGAGCAGGTTTCCTGCTCTCTCTTCCAAAAACCAAAGCACTTTGCTATGGCAGGACGGGAGTCGCAAGGCTCCGCCCCTGCCATAGCAAACTACAGTGTCCCGGGGTTGGGCACCCCGGGACACTGCAGGAGCCGGCCCTGGGGGGTGGCGGTCCCCAGGGCCATCAAGGGCTCCAGGAGGGGGGCTGCGCGGCCCCCCTCCCTTCACATGCACAGCCCCCGGGAGGTGGTGGTCCCGGGGGCTCGGGGGTCTGTTCCGGACCCCCAAATTAGCATTTTTTTTTAGTGCCCCGGGGAGGTGGCGGTCCCCGAAGCGTGTGGGGGGGCTCGAGCCCCCCCACAAAGGTATATTATTTTTTTTTTAAAAGAAGCCCCGGGGGGTGGCGGTCCCCGGGGCTGCGGGAGGGCTGAGAGCCCTCCCGCACCATTTTGTTTAATGCCCCGGGGGGTGGCGGTCCCCAGGGCTTGGGGGGGCCTTAGAGGCCCCCCATATAATTAATAATAAACCCCCGCATGCCCCCGGGACTTGGCCCACCCAGGGGCCAATTAACCACGAAGCGCGGGAGTCCGCGCTTCGTTTTTTTTTTTGTCGGCAGGATCCGCACACCAGGCGCGTTTTTTGCCGATTTAAAAAAATAAATAAATGGGTCCTTGTAGGACCCCCTGAGCAGGCCTAGGGGGTCAGGGTGTTTCTACCCTGCCCCCTTTTTGCGTTTTGCGCACTTGTTTTACTGCTTTCTTGTTCCTCGGTTCTACCGAGGAACAAGATGGCTGCCAACACTTCCTGGTTTGGAGTGTTGACAGCCAATTAGCATGCAGCTCGTGGTCGGGAGGGTGCGCGGATCCACCGCGGCCATAGATATCGAAACTTTTATTTTGGATTTTCTCAGCAACTACTGAACGGATTTACACCATTTTTAAAAGGGTGCTTTCTGAACCAAGCACTACCTTTTCGCCCAATTTGGTGTAATTCCGTTCAGCAGTTTTGGCTGTAGCCTTGCATAAAGTTTCTTATGGGAAATTGATTTTTTCACTCTTATTTTTTGAATTTCTCCGCAACTACTGAACGGATTTACACATTTAAAAAAAAGGTCGCTTTCTGAACCAAGCGCTACCTTTTCACCGTTGCTCACGGTGAAGAAGTAGTGGGATTAGAGAGGTATAGCAAAATATCATCTGCATATGCAGTGAACTAAATGTCTGTGTGTTTAAATTGGAAACCGTATATTGTGAGGAACGTCTACGTTTCTCCAAAAAGGGTTCTAAGGCAAGAATAAATAAAAGTGGGGATAGAGGGCACCCTTGTCTAGTTCCTCTGAGGATTGGAAAGTATTCAGATTGACATCCGTTCACTCAAATAGAGGTGGAAGGTGCAAAATATAATAACTGGATGTATCTGATAATAGGGGGGCTAAAGCCGTGCCATTTCAATGCGCCAAAAATGAACTCCCAGTTTACTCTGGCGAATGCCTTTTCAGCATCTAATGTAATTGCAGCAACTGGTGATTCTGCCTTGGAGGCTAAATTAATAATATTAAGGAAAGTTCTAGAGTTATCTGTGATAGACCGTCCTTTTACAAATCCTGATTGATGTATATTAATAAGGTCCGGGATTACTTGATTAATGCGAAGAGCAAGTAATTTAGCAAAGATTTTACAATCCGTGTTAATCAGGGAAATGGGCCTGTAATTTTTACAAAGAGAAGGGTCTTTGTCTTTTTTAGGAATCAAACATAGCATCGCCTGAGTGAAAGACCCCCGTGTTTCACCGGTGGTTAGAAAATTATTTATCAGGGCTAACAATTGAAGGACCAGAATTTGTTTGAAGTGAAGCAAAAAACGTATAACAAAGCCGTCAAGGCCTGGTGTTTTGTCTTTGGACAGTAGATTAATGGCATTTGTAATTTCTTGTTCTAATATTGGATTATCCAGGGATGTAAGATCAATGTAGCTCTCAGGGGGTTTGGGAATGGTTTGGAAGAAAGAATCAATTTGAGCAGAGGAAGGAATCGATTCGGGAGTCTAGAGGGAGGTGTAGTATTCAGTGAAACAATGAAGAATCTTAGCATCTGTAATGTGTCTGATTCCTGCGCTGTCTGGGATGGCAACAATTTAGGATTTTTGTTTTTTAATTTTAAGATAATTGGCTAGGGATTTGCCTGCTTTAGTCCGGCCAGCATGCATTTTGGCATTGAATTTAAGGAGATTATTACAAGCATTGTCCCAGGATTGCTTATTATATTGCATTTTCACTTTAATGAGATTGGACAGTGTATCGGGGCAGTTTGTAGTAAAGTATTCGTGCTCTAGGGCCTTGATTTGCTTTAGAGTGGATGTTGCCTCCGTAAGTGCTTTCCTCCTTTTCCGGGAAACAAAGTCTATTATGTAACCTCTAGCGGTGGCTTTGAAAGCGTCCCAGATAAAATGAAATTGTGAAGAGGAGGAGAGATTATTGTTGAAAAATTCCACATAAAATGTGTAAATTGTTTGACAAATTGAGAGTCCAACAGAAGGGCGTTATTAAAACGCCATCGGCGAGAAGTAGGTGCAGGTGTTGGATAATCCATATCTAAAATGACAGGTCCGTGGTCGGAAATGAGAATGGACCCAATCTCTGCATTAGTCATGAATTGAAGCGATGATTGGGTGAGAAATATATAGTCTATACGGGAGTGAGACCTGTGAACAGGGGAGAAAAAGGAGAATTCCAAGACATCAGGATGGGAAATTCTCCATGTATCCACCAATCCTCTAGAAGTGATAGCCTTGTGAAAGGTCTTTTGCATTTTACTAGGAATGTATTTGGTTTGGGATTTCCGGTCTAAAAGGGATTCATAAGTTGATTGCAATCACCACCCAAGATCAGATTTTCTGAGGCGTGGGAAGAAAGAAGAGTGGCGAAATCATTCCAAAATACTAAATCAATACCATTGGGACCATACACATTACAAATAGAGAGTTGGGTATTGTTAACTTTAGTATTCAATAAAAGCCATCTACCGTTAGTGTCCTTGACCTCATTTTGCAAATGATCATTTAGTGACTTATGAAACAAAATTATTACACCGTTTTTGTTGTTCACTGCTGGGAACAAAAAACATCTCCAACCCATAGTTTGCGCAAGGAAGGCAAATCTTGCAATTTAAGATGCGTTTCTTGCAATAACGCTACGTGATATTTCAATTTAGCAAGGTGAGACAAAATTCGCTGCTTTTTAACTGGATTACGAATACCTTTAACATTCCATGAGATAATACGAAGACCACTCATAGAAAAAACCTATTCAAAATTAAACATAGAGATACATGAAACTTGAAGAAAGTGTGATGAGAGGTGCAAGAGGCAGAGTGACAATGGGTGGCGCAAGTACCGAAAGGAAGCAGAACCAGATAAGAGAGGGATATGCACAGGCCAAGAAAAAAAGAAAAGTAGGAATTGGCAGAAGGGAAGGAAGGTAGAACAGCTAGCTTGGTGCATCCAATTAAACCTGCCAGGTTGAAAATAGTAAAATATCACAGAAACGTAGAAATAGAAAGAGATTGCAATTAAATTGAGGGTAAAGAGGAGAGGAAAAGAGTGGGAGAGAGGGAAGAAATAAAGGAGAAAGAGGGGAGAAGCAAGAGGGGAACACATTCGCCCTGTCAGTGTAAACATAGAAATGATGACAAAAAGCCAAAAGACTTTCGTCATAATGATCACAGACTAAAAGAACATTAATGGAGAGGGGGGGGACGAAAAGGAGAACGGACACTCCAGAGAGGGACACCGAGAAAGAACAAGTTTACTGATACAAAAGAAAGAAAACTGAAAATTATAATCAGTAAAGGTAAACATAAGCAACACATGGAAGGGAACTTACCAAACAATGGGGAAGACAATGCAACAGAGTGAATCATACAGAACAAAACAGATGGACAACGCAGATAGGGACGTCAGCATCGACAAGTTGCAAGGAGTGAACCTAAGAAACAACAAGAGAGAGGACAATTAATATTTGCTCAGTTCCATAGCTTCTCCTTTATGAACTTGAATGAATTTCCTAAGTTCGTCAGGATCTTCAAAAGTGAAAGTTCTGTCCTTTTAAGTCACTTTAAAGAAGCATGGATGTATGAGACCGTAGCAGGCGTTCATGGATCTCAGCGATTATCTGAGGTCTAGAAATTCTTTTCGACGATTAGCAGTAGGCTTGGAAACATCTTGACTGAAGAAGACTCTGTGGCTAGACCAGAGCATCTGTTTATGTTGCTTGGCTGCGTTGAGGATTGCCATAAGATCAGAATATAATAGAAAATATGCAATGATTCCCCGTGGTTTATTTGAGGAAGATGTGTTCAGAGGGCCTATCCTGTGCGCTCTCTGGATATTAAGATCAGTAGATTTCGACAGACCGACTATCTGCGGAACGTGAACCTTCAAGAAGGAGATCATATCCGAGCCTTCAGAACCTTCCGGAATTCCGTAAACTCATAGGTTGTTGCACCTGCTTCGATTTTCTAAATCCTCTGTAGCTTTCTTCAGTTGCGTAACTTCACGAGAAAGAATGTCCACTTTGGCAACAACATCTTGTGCATCACTGATTTTTTGTTCCACATCCGAAAGTCTTGATTCCAACCCGGACCACTTCTCTCCGATTCTCTGAAGTGTTGCAGTAGTGTCCGTCATAAAGGGTCTAATATTGCGCAATTCATCCATGATGTCCTCCAACGTCAAAGGAAGAGGTGATTTAGTTGGGGAGGACGGATCTTTTTTAGCGCGTTTGTAGGTACTACCAACCGAATCTTTGCACCCACCAGAATTGGAACCAACAACTCCAGGAGTCTTGTTTGAATGTGGAGGGTCCATGGCCAGAACACAGTGTATCAACGCAGCTTGTGAAAAAAAAAAACTCCTACAAGGCACAAAACTCCAAGGCCACCCGCAAAATAGACTAACTAAAAGGTTGCGCCGACAAACCCTATAGAAAGCCTGACTGAAAATGCTGGATGAGTAACCTTAGTGCCCCAGGGGGAGAGATGCATGTATTTAAGGGAGAAAAGTCAACCGTTGAAATTATGACCATCTTACCATGAAGTAGTAGAAATTATGTTGAAATGACACAAAAGGATAGAGAAGTCCAGTCACAGGAACATTGCTGCATCGTCGCCCGCTGTGGAAAGTGCAGGTATTAAGTATACAAAATGGCGGCCGCAATGCGAGGCTGTATGAGGCAGAAAGAAAATTAAGAAAAAGTATCCAAAAAGTCCTCTTAAGGTCTAAAGAAACTTGCCCCAGCACTCTGCGCAGCTTCCGACGGGAGAATCCATTGTTTTTTCTCCGCACCGAGGACGAAGGCAAGCCCTTCGGCTCCGACCGCTCCTCAGTGTCGCGGAGCTGATTCACGGAGCGGCCATTTTGGTTCGCCGCCGCCCACAATCTAGCACCTGCTTTTTAAAACTGCAGATGCTGAGCACCGGCAGGACCCAGCCCACTTAAAGCCCTGCCTGAACCGAATGTCCATAAAATGTGTCATTCCTTATGGCTCCGTGTTTCTGCTCCATGGGGCAGTAATTCTAATTCTAAAGTAGCAGACGCTTCTAAAACCTCTATCATTTGAAGTATCTTACGTTACAAAGGCCATCCATAAGACAAATACTTAATTTCTTAACACTAGCACCTCTGAGTGACTGTGAAGCACTAAAACCAAATATGCCCATTGAAAACAGCCAACCCACACTGGTTTTCAAGAACTTTTTAAACTCTCTTTGGTTTGGCTGCTGTCGGTAGAAAAAAGCCTACATTGTAAAACCCTTTAACCTCAAATCAAGGGCAGCAAGCACTATACAAAAACAATAACATACAATGTAAATCGTGCAACGCACATCATGAAGTCTCTTCAAAATTAAAAAAAGGATATATGTTTTGTTAACATGCTGAAGCATTTCACCATAGTACATCGGATTATATCACTCCAATGAGTTGCTTTTATTAAAAATGAACATAAACTTATCAGAAATTTTCAGGCCCCAGCCTTACAACAAGAATATCATTAGGGTTTTTGTTAAAATCTGCAGATTATGTAGCAGATGATGGATTATGTGGCAAATGCGGCAAACCTATAATTATGCAAAAATCACCATGGCCGCACATCCTGTGGCCCTGAAAATTATACATGGAGCAACGCTGTAGTCTAATAAATGAAACATGAGAGGTTTTGTACAGTGCACATCCTAAACTCATCTATTTGAAGGTGCTCTCATATGTGATATTGAAGAAAAAGGAGGCTCTGTCAAATGAAATATTCACATAGGAACACACAATTTTGTTTGATAAAATGTGTAAGCCTGGACTGATCCTAGGATTCTTGTTTCACATTGTGCAGTTCAGTCAGTAGATGGGTGGCCTTTCTCCCATTTTACATCGTAGGCTAATGCTCTGTCTTTAATTCTTGGTATGTGAGGTTAGTGGCTCCTGAAAGTCCGAGCAATAAAGATGTCTATAAATTCTGTATACATCTTGCCACATTTGCTGTGCTTCAGTGACATCGGTCAAATGTCAGGTATGTCTTCTGACAAATTGCTGCTTTTTTTTTTTTAGCATGGGGATTGGTGTTTATAAAATTCTCTCGCTTTGCAGTCAGAGAAAGAAAAGTAAAGTGAATTATGTGACAATCTTGTTGAGGTACAGAGAGTGTAGAAGGCCGTAGGAGGTAATTTTTTTTGTGACGCACAACAAAATGCTACAAACTGTAAATGAACTGTACCCATTCAGCAGTTCAGAAAGCAAAAATGTAGCACTTTTGTTTTTAATTCTGAAGTGTGATTGAAACAAAGATTGTTATAGGATCAAAACAAATTAAGACACTTTTTCTTGGTGGTGATAAATATGCACTGAAACCGGATTTCCGCACATCATCATTTGTGTGCAGTATAATTTTATCAGTAAAACAGTATGTTCAAATTTAGTGGCCATTTCAATGGAAAATGCGCTGTTTGTAAATGACAGTGCGCTACGACACAATGCTTAGTTACATTAAAAAATCACTTACCTCATGTCCATTAAAGCTAGATGGGTCGCAAAAGTTTGTCATGCTAAAAAGTGGGTTGTGGTTCTAAAACGTTTGGGAAGCACTGGGTTAGAGCACTGGTGGCAGGCAGAACTACATGAAGGGGTGGCTCATTTTATGCTTAAGATTGCCAGGTATTTAGCTCAGGCCTTTAAGGCCTCATCCATCTTTATTTTATAAAGCTATGAAGCGTGGCGCTTTTACAGGCCATACTAATATTCAAGAATTTGGCAGGCAAGGCACTAAACATATCTTTGGAGTAGTTTGCTCCCAGATTTCGGTATCCAAATACATTTTAAGTGAGGAAACAATATATTTGCTGTGGACATGTATTTTTAACAGAAAGGTGTGGGTCACACGGAACAGTGTACAAATTGCACACTACAGTAACTGTTGAAAATAATGTGACAAGATATGGATAACTCATATTTTTAAATATTTCAAGACTATTCTTGTCGCTAAGTCAAACTCGTCCACAACTTTCACGCACTACTACTTTAAAAAGTCACCAGACACCACTGCAAGAGAGGTAGACTGGATGTAGTAAATTATATTTGAACTTTGGTTTGAAACAATGGAGCAAGTCTAATTCCCAGTGTTTCATATTCTCTGGTCATTCCCTGAGATGGTACATTTGAAGA
The DNA here is from genome assembly GCA_963921515.1 of Calotriton arnoldi. Taxonomy (NCBI): domain Eukaryota; kingdom Metazoa; phylum Chordata; class Amphibia; order Caudata; family Salamandridae; genus Calotriton; species Calotriton arnoldi. Next base: position 1,140,035 of record CAWUFW010000182.1, read on the forward strand.
TGGTCTTTTTTAGGTCGAGCCTAGCAGCGCGCAAGCACTGCTCTCCGAGGCATGCTGTATCTCCTCTATGGGCATTGATCACGCTCCTGGCTTCCCATTGGTTCCTTTGTGTGCTTTTAGAAATTCCCTTTCTTTCAATGGCTAATTTTCGCGTTTGTCCCGCCTTCCCGTGGGAGGCTCCCGTCCCTGGCGACTGGCCCTGTTACATGTAGTATTGCTCTTCTGTCTTATTTCATTACGTTTCATTGCACTTTTTTTTTTTCTGTTTCCTTGTTTTTTATTCTGAGCAGCTCTTCAGAGTACTTCACGCACTTTTATGCACTTCCCTTTATCAGCGCTATCCCCCAATTCATCTGTAACCATGGCGGCTGCTTCAGGAGGCCCGGCGCCCGCAGTATAAATTTGAATTATAATCAGCGCGCTGGCCGCCCTGCTTTATCTTTAAGTATGCAGCTGCACACCTTTCTTTTGTCCGTGTTAGTTTTTTCTCCTTTCCCACCTTGCTTATTCACCATCGCAGCGTGTGAGTACTGTAAAGAACAGCATTCATAGAGTAAAAGAAGCAAGTCTAAATAAGTAAGCAGTCGTTACAATTCAGGATTGGATACTGGAACGAATAAGGGAAGTTAATGCATGTACAGTGCCCTGTAACTGCTACTTGCCCCATGACTGCTTTCACCCTCCCTCTCCTTCGTCACTTGCCCCTTGTTTTCTCCAGATGTCTGATTTCACCTCGGAGTTATTGACAAATGACAGCAAGTCATTGTATCCCTGAACCCACACTGAGTATCGGAGGCTTCTCGGGGGATCAGTGTGTAGTTTGAGGGGTGGCGGGTATGTACGCTGGAACTGGTAACTTAAATGCCCGGATAGGTGCAGAGCATTCATATCAAAGTTGTAAAGTCCATTAGAATAGGACGATCTAAACTAAAGCAAACTACATGTATTTCTTTTAGCTGTGTGTTAAGTGCCTTTTCGCAGAGATCTGCGTGTAACCTGCTGATCACTGGTTCAGCTCATGCCAAGAGGTGACTTAGCCTGTTATCAATACGAGGTCGATTAATCACATCATGAACATGGATATAAATAAATTCTTAGTAGATCGCAACAATACAAAGTCAGTTTGTTGTAGACTTTAATTTTCCCCTCTCTAATTTAAATATGTAATTATGGGTAACGTGAATTTCTGTGGCTGTTGTGGAATTGACTACTACAATCCGTTGATGTGAAGCAAGACTGCAAGTACCAGCATGCATTGCTATAGAATAAAGGCACAAGACTACTGCATCTTTAGTGATGCACAGTAATTGGTAACCTGGCTAAAGTAATTGTATGAGACATGCCTCATAGTTTAGTTAGTGTTCTTTCGCACTCTTGGACCCAGTCAATCAAGTATTTGGGTAATGTTTATTCAGCCCTCTGCCCTGGTAAGGGTTACACATGGATGGTCTCTGGGTTGTTTTAGACTGCATGCCATTTATTGCAGGCCACTAGTGAATGCTTGCGCGTTCAACTTTTGATGCTTTCTTTTAGGTTTCAATTGTTGGTGAAATAAAACCAATATCAAGGGATGCCTCCTTGTGCTCTCCAAACGCAACATGTAATGTGAGGTTACTTAACAATATATCCTGCAAGAAGACACCAGGGATTCAGCAGTCGTTGTACTTGTACATAGCAAGATGTTTTATTTATTACAATGAACCTTCAAAAGTGATTGTATTGCAGACTCCAGCAGAGAACAATGTTTAAGCGTTGCTATTTCACACTTAAGACTTCAGTTGATTGCATTTGTGCCGCCCTCGGGATGTGAAAGTCAGCAATAAAGCATTCTCCCAATAGTACTTTAAATGTCATTGCATAGACATGCAGTACTCTAAAAATTCAAACACTTTGCAACAAAATCATGAGTGAGTCATATTTCACCCATTAACGAAGTTATGGGAGATTCTGAAAAGCTGAGGTGAAGTGGTGGATAGTTCTAGAGGCAATCTCATGCTTTAAACTTAACTGCTGTGCCCAGGGTTGAATTGCTTCTTGCAACTGAGGGGCATATTCACAAGGACTTATCGCCGAGTTATCGCCACCTTAGCGCATCAAAAGTGGAGACAGAATTATCGCCCCATTCACAAGCGGGTGCAAACAGCAGACATCGCCAGTATACCCCCGATAACTGCCGCAAATTTTATCCCCACGGGTGACACCACCAACTAACCCTAATGAGATGAAGAGTAGGCGTTCCCGTGCAAAAACCCACGAAAACACCACTTTCACAACGAACTGCCAGATCCGCGATGCGAGTCAAAACCACGCGATAAGCCGCGGTAGCAGCAGGTATTTAACACCTGTCTCTTGCTGATGTTAAGCAGGACGACTACCTGCAGTAGGCAACGGAGCCCCGCAAACAGCCACACCCGAAGAACAACCGATGCCATGGAGCTACTCATCATGCAGCTTGGAGCCCCAACAGGGCCACAACACCCACTGCCACCACCCCCAGGACCCGGACCGGCACCCCCCTCCCCCCCCGGACCACCACAGAGGCAGCGCAGAGTAAGACAGCGGACCTACCGAAAACGCACTAGTCTCACAGACCTAACGCCCGAGGAAGTCATTGCCCACTACAGGCTCAAAAGGACCCCACATCGGCCACAGGCTGATGGTCCCAACACAGCGGACAACCAACATCCCTCCGCAGACAAAGCTGCTGGCTGTGCTGCACATGTTGGCCTCTGGTACCTTCCAACCAACAACGGCCAGAGTCGGAGGAGTCTCACAGCCAGCCCTATCAAAGGCCATCACACCTGTCCTGGATGCCATCATCAGCTTCATACCCCAGTACCTTCACTTCCCCCACACTGCGCAGGAACAGCTGGAGACCAAGCAAGGCTTCTACGCCATTGCTGGATTCCCACACGTGTTGGGGGCCATTGACTGCACACATGTCCTACTTGTGCCCCCTGTGGACACTGCACACATCTACCGCAACAGAAAGCACGCGCATTCCATCAATGTGCAGGCAATAGTGGCCCACCGGGGAATGTTCACCAATGTCCTCGCAAACTACTTAGGCAGTGTGCACGGTTCCTACATCTTCTGACAGTCCATCATCAACCAGCGCTTCCAGGATGGCACCTATGGAAATGCACTGCTCTTTGGTAAGTACCAAATCAACACACCACACACCTCAAAGCCACCATCACACAACGCACAACTGTGGGAATGCACACGTGACCAAACCACATACAGCATGCCCACCTACCAGACACGACAACACAACTCCATTGGGATCCTGGGCTTCCCATGTACACAAGACAGCTACATCATGGCACCACAGCCACACAACAGCTGAACGTGTGGAGAGGCGGAAAGCAGGCATGTGACCCATGAATGGGAATGTACACAACGATAAGTGTGGCGTGAATGTGCTGGACAGACCTGGGTATGCAAACCACAGATATGTCCATGCAGACATTAACTGCTGGTGTCTGGAGAGTAGTGGACAGTGGACGCAACCATGTCACCCGAGGCTGTGGGGTAGATCGCGGAAATGTCGCTCGCTGCGTCCCCCCCTGTGTGCATGAGCGTAGTGGGTTGGCCCGGCTTACGCCAGGCCTGCGCAGGGGTGTGGATAAAAACACTGTGGCGCTGAGCATGGTGCTCTCCCGGAATGGCCAATGTCACTGCCAGGGCGGCGCCTCTCAGCCCACCACGAGGCCGACGCCGTGAGCAGCGGGGCCTGCGAGCCTGTGCGCCTGCTGCACCCCAGGCCGCTGATACCCAGATCCGGCTTGCCCCAGCGCACCAAGGCCGCACTGCTCACCTGCCGACACCGTCGTGTGTCGAAGAGGGCCCACCACGTGCCGGTGCTAGCTCCAAGACCCATGCCCGGAACCTTGGCAGCCTCCTCAGACCATCGCTGTCCTCCGTGACACAGGCCCCCAGGAGTCCTTATTCGTTGACATACTCCCCGCTGCAGCCGGCCTACACTGCAGTCCAGTATGTCCCACATCTAGAACTTAGTCTTGATTAATCAATGGCAGAGTTCATGCCAGTGAACGCAGGGAGAGGAGTGAGAGAAAGATGCGTTTCAGTCCGGTGGAAACACGGATCACCGTTACGGAGGAGGTCGACCACTAGCAAGGACTGACCTGGTGCCACTAACCCTGTGCGCCGTGAGTCACCGTCAGCCTCCGGCAGAACATTGTTAGTGTCTGAGCCTGTGGCCTGGGGGTTGTCATCAGCAACTGGCAGGTACGGACTTGGTGTTTGGCATGAGTCTGTGGCATTCATATCCGCCATGTTGCCGGACACAGCTGGTATGTGCCCTCTGCATCATGCCTTGGGGGTACACCTCCCACTCTCCCCCGAGACACTCCGCGAAAACCACCTTTGATACATACAAGACCCTGCTCTGCCCTCATGACCCTACCCCAGTGTCCCGCAAGTCAGCGTCCCATGGCGGTAGGCCCGTGTCGGCCGCTGTGCATCCGGGGCCACTAACTCTGTGCAATTCAAGTCATGGTCCCTTGCTGTTCAAACATTGCATTCCTGAGTGCCTGATGACTGTTGAAGTTGTTGTCAGCACCAGATACTCCCTGAGGGCTGGCTTACACTCACCCCACACACAGCCAGCACAGGCATCACTGGACTAGTGGGCCTGCCAACACATCATGCCGAACCAAGTATTGACTCTTTTCTCTCTGCACTGTCACAGGTGATCAGGGATATGCACTCTGCCCTTGGCTGATGACACCCCTCCGAGACCCGAACACACCCGCCCAGAGGCAGTACAATGCGGCCCACATACGCACCAGGGGCATCGTGGAACGCACATTTGGCGTGTTGAAGTCACGTTTCAGGTGCCTGGACGTCACAGGTGGAAGGCTCCTGTACAGGCCAGACATCGTGTGCAAGATGATCGTTGCATGTTGTGTGTTGCTCAACATCTGTGTACGCACCAATGCCCCATGGATCCAAGTTCCAGAAGTACCGGACGATGATGAGGACGATGGGGCAGGTGGCCCACATCCCACTGCAGCTGCGGCAGGAATAGCCCGTAGGAACACCCTCATTGCCAATTTCTTCACGTGAGCACGTCACATTGTGGCCGTCCCTGGCAATCATGGGACAGTACAAAATGTCCACAGGCGCAGCATGTGTGAATAAAAAATACTTGCAGGTTACAGGTTGTACTTGTACATTGTCATGTCACAGTTTCCTGCTGTGCCAGATGTGATTGGCCATGTTGTGCACATATGCGGCACCAGTTGTGTCCTGTGTTCTGTTGTGGAGGTGTTGCTGTTTGTACCACGATGTTGTCAATGTCAATGTGCACTTATTCTTATGTGCGTATGCTGCACGGTGGGTGAGTCGCTCCTGCGGCTCTGATTTGGCTGCCACTTATCCCTTTCATGCGGTGTGCCTTTCAGTTCTGTGCTTCCACAGTGCTGAGATGTTGCAGACTTGGGTAACTTGTGCTCTTTGTCGAGTTGTGACTCTTGGGCATGGTTTGTCTGCAGATGTGTCGTTGACGTCAGGGGTTGTTTGTGCAGGTGGTTGTGTCCGAGTGTGACCTGCTCCTTTCCGGTTGTGGTCCGCACTCAGCCACCTCAGTGTCGTGCCGTGAACATTGTCATGATGATTGTACTGCAGCCATGCTACTCGTCATGTGGTGTCTCTTGCATTGTCAGTGTGGCTGACGTATATGCATGTTTGCTGTGTTTCGCATGTGTGCATGTGTTGGTTGTGTGATTGTTGATGTGTTGGGTGGGTGCCCCTTTGGGCACATGGTGTTCGTGGGACTACTTGGTGTTTGTGTGTGTGCTGAAGTGTTCCCGTGCGATCAGGGACATGATTCTGAGTCATTGTGGGTGTGCAGTGTGCTCTGCTTAATTGTGCATGTGTGCCATTGTGCCCATCTCCCCCGTACCCCCACTCCCTGGTCGGTACGCACCCTGTTGATGTAGTGTCGGGTCATGTTGGGCAGTGTCCGGATCCCCAACTCCTGTCACCGTCTCCCGACTGATGACTGTGGCCACCATCTTCTCCATGTCATTCAGCTCCTGGTGTTCTGCTGGCCCCCCTCCTCCGAAGTGCGTTGCTGCTTTCATGTTGGCAGCGAGTTTCTGCTTGGTTTTGCCATTCACATCAATACAGCGCCTCTGGTCCTCTTCCATTGTCCTCCTCGGCGCTGCGCCGGCATTCACATGGTCCGAGATGGTGTGCCATCTATGCCTCTTTGTTGCCAATGACACGTTGGAGGTCACGTACAGTTGGTGGTGGTGTTCTAGCTCATCCGTGACAATAATCGTGTTTTCCTGCAGACTGTACCCCGTCTTCCTCTTCCTCTTCTCATTGCCCTTCCACGACCCCTGGATTCCTGGGTGTTCCTCCGTGGGGATTGTGGGGTTCATGTTGTCCTCTGCAGTCGGTCAGGGTGCATCCGTGGTACTCCGCAGTTCATTTCCTTTTTAGTGGCATTTTCCGTATGCTGTTCTTGTGCTTTTTCCCGCATTACGCGTGTGTATTGCTGGCCTCTCGCTGGTTATCACCGTTTTCTTATCGCGTTTGGGCCCATCGCGTCTTTTTACGCGTTAGGGTTTGTGTTTTTATCGCCGTTGCGGTGGTTGTATCGCGGACATTGGCCGCGGTTTCGGGAGACTATCGCATGGTACCGCCGTGTTGTGAATTCCACGTTAACACAGGGTTATTTTCCCGCGATAGTCTGCGATGTGTAAAGTTGCTTTAACATTTTATGGAGATGTTTAGCGCACGTTCTTGTGAATATACCCCTGAGTTGCTTTACCCATACCTATGTTTATATATGTCGTCCCGCGTGGGTGACCATCTTTCCTTGTTGTGAGCGTTTATCACCATATGCGTTTTTCGGTCCCGCAGCAGAGTGTTTATGTATCTCCCCATAGATAGGAATTGATATGGTCGGCAAAACAATTATAATATTTAAAAAAACATACAGGGCAGTGCATGTTTTGGTATAGCGTTCCTGTCTTTCTTGGTACAGGGCTGTTATAACAAAGAACAGTATAAGGAAGAGGGATTTAAATACGAAATAATAGCCTGACATTGCAGTTCTATTTGGTTGTGAACAGACCTCACATTTTAAGACAAAACAATATTTAAAAGGTTCATTTTGATGCCCCCGCCCACCCTCCTCCTACTGTCTCTTATGTATTTGACCCTCTTGAGTTTGATGTCTGTATCCCACTGTTCATCATGTTGCTGCCCTCACCTGCCCTCTTTCTGCTAATAATGTTAGCTTTCCTCCATCCGCACCAGGTCAATGATTGATTTTATTATTATGGGGTGATACAGGGCAGGGATCGGAGATCTAAAGTCACCACAGGTATGTGCCAGATGTCTGTTCCCTCCTCCATACACAGCTGCTGCCCAGCTCCTGCCAGCGGGCTAAGTTACTTACTGTTTCTCACCTTCCTCATAAATCAGCTTTCTGGGAGATAAACAGAACATGAGAGCTATGAGGCAGACTAACCTCCCCAGCCAGCTCAGTGTTCTGCATACACTCCATGATAGGCATATCGATGTAACCAGATCTCAACAGTCCGAATTTTTATTTCTTTTCATAGGCTGTAGTTCAATACTCTTGCACTCACACACAGAATGTTATAGTGCTGTTGACTTTAATCTAAGCACTTGTCTTTCTGTCTGAGCATTAAATAGCCTTGTTGTTGCAGCTCTTTCTCGTTCTCTTCGCTCCCCTCCCCTGTAGTAATTTAAAGCTTTAAAATTGTATTTACTGTCAGGTGTGGCTCCTCCACTAGGGCGGAGGAGCGTCGCCCCACTGCTTTCTCGCAGTGCAAGAAGCAGAAACATAAAATGGTAATAACTACCATTTTATGTTTCTGCTTCTCACACTGCGGGAAAGCAGAAGGGTTTGGTTGCGGGTGGGCGGGGCTGCTCTGCGAGCAGGGGAGGAGTGGTGTGCCCACTCCTGAGGGCGCAATGACTGTTTGGTCGGCACTCTGGGGCCACCTAAACCAGTCATGCACACTCTGCCCTTTCTCCATGCAGGCTGCAATGCAGCCTACATGGAGAAAATGACCTCCCCGTAAGCCCCTGGCTGGGCGTCGTCCCCACCAATCACAACGCTGCCATTGCAGCATTGTAGTTGGCTTAGGGGAGGGGAGGGAGGCTGCCTGCTTCCTGTTCCTGCCAGAGACAGGAGCAGGCGCCGAGAAAACATGGGTCCCAGCCTGTGAACAGGTACGTTTAATTTTTTTTAAATTAAATTACCCCCACCCTCCTCCGCGCGCGACCCTCCCTGTGCTACCCCTCACCCTCCCTCGATTAATGCCGGCCGCGACTGTTTACTGTAAATTAATGATGGTGCTGTTGTGTTTAACTGGATTTATATGTATGTTTATTTAGTTGTTTTGGCTGCCGACGTGTTGCACTTTATCCTCTTCAGAGGGTTTGAGACACTGTAAGCAGACAGAATTTCAGAAAACAAATGTCATAGATTACAAAATGCAAATAGTGCAGTAAATTGCATTAGAACTGTGCATCATGGCTAAGTGCATGTGTGGTGCTGCGCATTTGGGTGGACTGGTGCTTTTCGAAGATTGATGGGCAAAGAAAGAAAATTCAAACCAACCAGTCTGTAGCCCATTACATTCACTTTTGTAGCTCCTAGACTCACTACTCCGTCTCTGACAGCACACCTGGGCCGCCTCCCAATACTTAGGCCATCAACCTACTTTCTTTTATGTACCTCAGTATCACTCAGCACCACCTCAGCACTAGTGCAGCACCAGCACAGCATCAGCTCAGCACCTTCTCAGCATCAGCGCAGCACCACCTCAGCATCTGCACAGCACCACCACAGCACCACCTCAGCACAGCACCATCTCAGCATCAACACAGTACCACCTCCTCCTCATTAGTGCACCCCCACCAGTAAAGCATCAACTCAGAATCAGCGCAGCACCAACTCCGCATCAGTGCAGCACCACCTCAGCGTCAGCACAGCACCACCTCAACATCAGCACAGCACCATCTCAGCATCAGCACAGCACCACCTCCGTATCAGTGCACCACCACCAGCGCAGCCCTACCTCAGCACCAGCACAGCCCCACCTCAGCAGCAACACAGCACCAATGCAGCACCACTTCAGCATCAATGCAGCACCACCTCAGCATCAGCGCAGCATCACCTCTGCACCTCACCAACTCAGCATCACTCAGCACCACCTGAGCACCAGCTCAGCACCACCTATGCACCAGCACAGTACCACCACCTCAGCATTACTCAGCACTACCTCAGCATGACTCAGCACCAGCACAGCACCACTTTAGTACCACCGCAGCATCAGCACAGCACCGCCTCAGCATAAGCGCAGCACCACCTAAGCACCAGTGCAACATTACCTGAGCACCACTTCAGCACCAGTCAGCATCACTCAGCACCACCTGAGCATCTCTCAGCAGCACCTGAGCACTACCACAACACCGGCACAGCACCACCTCAGCATTACGCAGCCCCAGTGCAGCACCACCTCAGCACTAGCACAGCACCACCTCAGCACCAGTGCAGCACCAGCACAGCAACACATCATCACCAGCACAGCACCACCTCAGCACCAGTGCAGCACCACCTCACTACCAGTGCAGCACTACCTCAGCATCAGTGCAGCTCCACCACCTCAGCATCAGCACAGTACCAGCACAGCATCACTCAGCGCCAACACAGCCTCACTCAGCATCACCTCAGCACCAGTGCATCTCCTCAGCAACACTCAACACTACCACAGCACCACCGCAGAATCAGCACAGCACCTCCTCCACATCAGTGCACCTCCTCCAGCGAAGCACCAACTCAGCACCAGCGCTGCCCCACCACAGCATCAGCGCAGCACCACCTCAGCACCAGTGCAGCATCACCTCAGCACCAGCAGAGCACCAACTCAGCATCACTCAACACCACCTGAGCACCAGCACAGCATCGCCGGAGCTTCACTAAAGCATCACTCAGCACCCCCTCAGCATCATTGAGCACAACATCAGTATCACTCAGCACCACCTGAGCACCACCTCCGCACAAGCACACCACCACCTCAGCACCACGTCAGTATAACTCAGAATCACCTACGCACCACCTCAGCATAAGTACAGCACCATCTCAGCATCAGCAGAGCACCACCTCCTCATCAGTGCACAACCACCAGTGCAGCATCAACTCATCATAAGTGGATCACCAGAGCGGCACCACCTCAGAACCAGCGCTGCACCTCCTCAGCACCAGTGCAGCGCCACCTCAACATCAGCACTGCACCATCTCAGCATCAGCACAGCACCACCTCCACATCAGTGCACCACCACCAGTGCAGCCCCATCTCAACAGCAATTCAGCACAACACAGCACAACGTCAGCATCAGTGCAGCATCACCTCAGCACAGCACCAACTCAGGATCACTCCGCACCAGCTCAGCACCCCCTGATCACCAGTGCAGCACCACCACCTTAGCATGACTCACCTCCACCTCAGCATCACTCAGCAGCACCTCAGTATCACTCAGCATCACCTGAGCATCACCTCTGCACCAACACACCACCACCTCAGCATCACCTCAGTCTACCCTCGGAATCTGGCATCTGTTGATTCCCCCCTAATGTTCGTCCACCGCTCATGTTGTAATTCAGGTACTATTTCCCAACCTCCACCCCGTTGTTTATGTCCTCCTCCTCATAACAAAAAAAAAACTATAACAAACAAGCATTAGAACAGGCAGGAAGAAGTTGCCAGCATGGCAAGGACAGAAAAACTAGAAGACATTGTATATGTCAATTCTTTTTTTAATAGGGTAGTTCAGTTGTACATAATGTCTACTTGGTTATATATAAGGTAACAAAAATGCTTATAACACTTTATTATAACTTTTCAACATGCAGCACAGCAGCCACACTGCTCTACAACATAGCTTAAAGACGTTGGCAAAGCCAATAGCTCTGGCTAAACACTTATAATGTCCCAAAGGCGAGACCTATCGTCTATGCCAATGCTTGTTTCTGAAGGTGGAAACCTTGAAAGTACTGTAAATTTGCTTCCAAGAGTCCTTGCTTTTTCAGACAATTTTGGTTTCTGAAAGTGTCTTGACAAATATTAGGATTAAATTAAGTGCTCAGCCTTGAATGTAGGCATGATGTCTCACTGATAAAGTAAACTACAAGTGTTAGATATTTCACTAAAATGATTCAGCAACGAGGTCTTACTTGGTCTTATAAGGGCAGTGTGGCTTCACAGGGTGGAATGTACCCATAGTAATTACCCATTTTTTGGGTTAATTCAAACACTGCAGTTGTTGTCTTCTTGTTTTTTAGAGAGATGCTGTGTGTGGCTTGGCATAGACTGGGATTTGAGATTCGGGATTTGGAATGTGTTAATGGCTTTGGATTGATATGGTATACTATAGTATGCCATGTTATGTTACGTTATATATAGCACATGTCTAAAAATCTCTTAGTGGATTTGGAATCTGTGCATCTTTTGCAGTACAGAGAATTTGGTTGACCAGAGTAAAGAAGTTCTTCTGGCTCTGCATTTGGTTACAGAAAAACTGTCTGTCCAATGTGTTGTTTTAAAATGGTAGTACTTGATAATTGGCCAAATATGATTTGTCTGATCCAGTTTCTTCCCTGAGAAGTTGCCAGCGGTGTAGCCTGAAAATGTCCTTATATTAAAAGCTTCAATATCCCCAATATACAACATTGCTGTAACCCAGTTTGTTATACAGTCTTAAAAAAGACCAGTGATATAAGGTCTCTCACGTGATTTGCAGCTGTAAGGTGGTCAATGCCTCACATAAATCAAGTAGCCAATGAAAATACGAAAATTGGTTGCAGTAGAGTACTAGTGAAATGGTCGTTTTGAGGAAATTCTATACGACATGGCATGACAAATACCATCAACTGCGACATCAACTTGAGCAATGACTGCTACAGATTAAATTCTATCCTTATTTGCCCTTGGCTGGTTGAATTAAGGAGAGTAAAGGTTTGTCTGAAAACGATACACTGGGAACAGTCTAAACAAAGGCCTAATTTGCATGTAAATGTCACTAGGCCACAATCAAGAGATGGTAGAAATTTTGCTTTTATGACTGTTAGTAAGGTTTATTAATTTCTAAATTGTTATCAAAATGTCAAGTAGTATTTGTCAAGGCAGAGGATTAAGTGCTTCATGAGGCTAGGTATTCACTTCTTGTCCCACGATTCTCGATCAACACATCTACCTAGTGTTATTTCCTGCTTTTCTCAACTGGAATATTTAGATTGTTCCAACGTTTCATTTTACTGAGGAAAACTGCTGATTTATCTTCACTAATCTCGAATTTGTTAGCCATATTATCATATTGTAGGACCCCTGGGGACCTTTATAGGTCCCTTGATGTGTGGTCTGAGTGATGGATGGTGTCACCAGCATATTCTTCCCATGCAAGGCCCCTCTGTATTATTGGACACTAATAAGTGAGCTGTATACAGGTTGAAAAAGAGTGGAGCCAGCACCTAGCCTTGTTTAAGGCATTTATTGGTCATAGTCATAATCTTCTTTGTTAAATGCCCATTGTGACTAATTTACAAATAATTATCTGTTATTCAGTGCCAAGATACCCTTGGGTGAACGTGCACTTTACAAATACACTTATGTTATGTTAATTTAAATTGGACCCACGTGATCCAACAGAAAGAACTCTTTCAATAATGTAGCCGGGATTCCTCACCTCGATAATTTTGACACTAGTATATGTCTATCCACCCCATCTAAGGCTATACAGTAATCTATAAAACAAGCGAACAGGCTAAAATTGTTAACTTTCAGTGACTCATATCATCAAGGATAATACCAATATGTGGCAATTCTGTTAGTGTCGGCTCTGATTCCAATTTGCGAGAATGGGATGATTTTTAGTGAAGTGAAAATATCTGGCTTTGATATTTAAGTTTGTGAGAGGATAAAGATGCATTCTTTCGGTGGCAGCACACAGGCAGTAAATGGCTTTGGTGGAATCTATGTACCTACTGGTGCTCAGGGTTGTGTCTTCTGTGTGTTCTGCTTGTGGGGGCAAAGTATAGAGGTATCTCATTGGGATGGAGTAAGATGTAATGTTGGCTGATGAGTGTTATTTAGAGTTTGACTAGAATATATCCAAGGTCCACACAGGGGGGACTCTCAAGGAACACGAAGATTACTTTGCTCCCTATGAAATGCTCGTACTGTCCACAAATACGTGTTATATAATTAGTGTAAATAGCTACTCAGCTCTTAGGGGGAAACATTTTTTATATTTGCAAGCTCCAATTCCTGGGAGGTCGGTCCAGAAGATATTTACAGGTAATAAGACAGTTACTCAGTACCTGGAATATATTTGTGAAATCTAACGAAAGCACAATGTACAAGCAAATATCTGGGTATATTTACAGGGAGGAAGAGAGTTTTCTGGTTCCTAGAGAATATTAGTTTATTTCACACAGTTGCAATTTACAGAAAAGTAAAGAGTTACTGGAAAATATGTGCACATTATTTTAGATACAATTTACATGAATGTAGAGCATTACTGATTTTCCAAGGATAAAAATATAAATTCACACATGTGCGATTTACAAGGAAAGTAGAGCATTACTCAGTTCCAATGAAATATATAGGTGTCTCAGTCCCATAGGATTTTAGGCTGCACCTTACCCACCAAGGTACAGTAAATCTGAAGCACATCTGAAGTTGGGTGTGTTCCTGTTCAAGAGGATATGGCCAAACAGCTAAGTCTTCACCGTACGTCCTTGGTTTGGAAGCGAAGACGAAGTATATGTATTTAGTCCTCTTCTATAGTGGAAGAGACAACAAAACTGATTGAGCGAAATGTGCCAGTAATTACCAAGAGTGAAAATTAATTTAAAAATTCTTACGTCACATTTTTGTTTGGTTCTGAATCTGGGGGGTGAAGTATGTGTTACTCTGTAAAAAGCAGGACACAAACGCAATGCAGGAGCTACTGCTGTGTTTTGGAGATCTCTGGGGAAGTATTCATCCGATGGCTGTAGACAGTGCAAGGTTGACTGTACCCGAGGAACTCGGAAAGCTTGGGCTCTGGGCAAAAGCGAGGACTTATTGAACACTGCTCACAATAAAATAAAACACGTGGTCCATCTAGTTTGCTGCTGCCAAAAATGTAGCCTACGAATGTTTCAACCATACAACTTCTGCCTATTTCACAGTTCTTTTTTATTTTTACCTATTTATTCACAGTGGTCTGAAGAACACCCCAAAGATTAATTCCTGGATAGAGCTGATGATGCAGGATCCAGCTGTCAAGGCGACGAAAATGGATGCGAAAACCATGAAAGCATTCTTTGCTTTATATGCTACTGATAGTTCTCCAGATGTGCTCGACTTCGATCTTTAGTCATAGGCAACACTGTGAACACAGTCCATTGAATTAGTTTCCTAATGTATGATGCTTCTTTACATTCTAGTTGTGCCTGAGCAGGATGCTCAGTAGATTCTATCTGTGTTTGACACTAATAAAGTGATCCTGGACACTGTTCTTTTTCACACTCAGGTGTTGTTAGCTTAGATGAACGGACCTAGAAACAAATGTTGTAGACACCTAAAGTTTTATGTTTATTCACTAGAAAAATAAAAGTATACCAGGGAAAGAAGTTTACAAAGGTCCCAATTATTTGATTTTGCTGAGGTTTATCGATATTTTAATGTCTAGAAAGCAAACAAACGAATATATTAAGCCCAAATGCACAATAAATACACCTTCGTAGAGCTCCACCTCTGCCTTCTTCAGAGTTATATTTTCCACCCCAGCTTTTCTCCCCAGTGTCAATGCAAAACAATAATAGATATAGTGGGAGCACCATCACACTGTTCCTGCCCCCCATTTCAACAATGGAAGTGGCTGCATTGTGCTTTTGGAGGAAGTATTACATTGACAGAGCCAACGGGGCTCCGCCAACAGAACACTTAAGTTCTGCCCATCACTAAATTATGCGGGCAGACTGTGCGGTTGGCGGACAGGCTACTCTGCCGCATTTTTAGTGGAGTACCCTGTCCGCCAAACTCAAAATCAAACCCTTATATTTTAAAATATCAGTAGTCACATTAGTTAAAATACAGTGGTTCCAAGCAGCAACATAAGAGTTGTGATTGTCCTCACTAGCTACTCTTAAATGATGACCCTTGGCATTAACTAAACATTCATTGCAATTGAATGCTCCTTTTATGGCTTAAGTTTCATATACAAACCTCCTAACATGTCACATTATAGGAATCTTTTGGACACCATCATTTGCAAGAACAGATTTTTGATAAAAGGAACAGCGAGTACTGGGTAATCTTCCATTTCCCTAGATGTATGTTTTAGGTTCTGCTAATATATTATTTTATTAGCCTATTTGTTGAGGGCAGCTCTCACCCAAAAGCATCTTGGCACCAGGACACGGGCAACGACAGAGAGGGTAAGAAAAAGGAGAGTAAAAAACTTAATGAAGAGGATTATTTTAGCTTTTTGCGAAATACTGCGAGCTGGACTGATGAAGTTCTAGCTGTAGATTATTTCAAAGTGCAGGGTTTAAGATTTTAAAAGTTCTTACTCCAGTCTACGGTAGCGGGGGATTTGAAGAAGCAACAAAGAACCTGTTCTATGGGATCTGTTGGGGCTTTAGTGAGAAATCAAGAAGTAGAGCAGATCACAACCTGTGTTATAGAAATCCTGGTAAATCCGGAAGAGAGACTTAAACTGAATCTTCTTTTTGGTGGGAAGCCTATGAATGGCATGTCTCACCACTGAAACAAGATCAGTCTTTCGCAAGCCAGATGCAAACCAAATGCCATAGTCTGCATTTCTTGCAGCTTTGCAAACTGGCAGTCCAAGAGGCCACCAAACACGCCATTCCCATACTCCAGACATGAAAGAATGGTAAAGTAATGACCATGGCTTAGATATTACACAGGAGAAAAGGGTGGGGTTCTTAAGGTTCAACAATTCTTACCTTGTGATGAGTTTCTTATTTCTGTGCATTGAAGAAGAAATCCTGATCCATTCAAAAGCACCAGCTTTTCACCTTGCCAACATAGGATGGAAAATTTCACAAGATGGTCAGCCAAAGAGACTTGTTCCATACGGAGGGATTGCCTCCAGAGTTATCAAAATCTCCATCTTATCTCCATTGAGCTTCCGGTCCTGCAGAGCCAATAGACAGTCTTTAAAAGATAGCACAGAGTCATGGGCTGAGATATTAAACTTAAGAAGGGTTTGGGTGCTGACAGCACCTGAAATGCAAAACGTAGAATCAACTCCACAAAAGTTTGGTGTTGATAAAATTAGGGCAATCTTTCTAGAGTTAGATGTCTTCTTGCTGTCTATGCTGCTTCAGTTTGCTTTTCAGGCTACTACTATTTTCTGGAAATAGCCATATGTTGTTAAACTAGAGACACTTTATCATCTTATGGTCAGGGCCACTAGAATTATGCAATTCTGCAGCCGTTGCATTTTCCGCATAAGTAAAGATTAGCCATAGTTGCTACATAATTCATCATCTGCTACATAATCAGCAGAATTTACCCCAAAAAAGTGTTTCTAGCTCAAACAGATCATATGGTGATGTGTGCTCCTACGCAGCAGACAATCCTTCTCAAAGGTTGATACTCTGGGGTGGGGTGTTGTGGGTATAGGAAGTGGTGGCGCCTAGCTGTTTTTGCGTATAATTGGGTGGAGTTCTGCTTCGTGCGGTGCAAAAGGTAGGAGAAACACCCTAAGACCCCTAAATGTGTGGAGGAAGTAATCCTGCACAAAGCTGTAAACAAAAGATCCTATGCACATGCTTATGATTAGTCAATGAGAGTTCATCAAGTGTTTCAAATACGAATGTCAATAAAGTTCCATGAGTAGGTTTCTTGTTGTTCTATATTTATTCGAGAAAAATACCAAGAGCACCCAGCCAACACGTGTTTCGTCAACGGGAAATATCCCTCAACTTCTTCAGGGCTGTCCTTCGTGTGTGTATTTTTTCCAGTAATCACTCCGCCGGTTATAATTCCGGCCCAGCTGGCCAATATTTGATCGTCTTCCGAGTTTTCCAAAAGAATATATTATTGATACTTCAACATCCAACCTAAATCGTGGTTGGATTGTGGCTTGCCCGTGCCGTATCGTGAGCGAAACTTGTTCCTTTTCACACGAGGGGATTCCCTGCCGTGAGCGAGTACGCTGGCAGTCTGTGTCAGCTTCGGGCGTGTTCCTGGTTCCATCTCAAAGGTTGTCTAGTCATCTTTCAGTTGCCTATTGCTGTATTTAGATGTTAAACTGCTAGTAATAAGGTGAAAGCTTTTCCCAGAGTGTGTTACCATGTGTAAACATGTCAAAATAGAGATGCAATGCGATCACAAAATGTGGCGCCTTACACATCATAATTTGCTGGTTTTGGCCCATAATGTACTCAATCCTGCCACGTAATTCGTTCCTCATCTGCCACATAATTCCAGTTGCCCTGCTTATGGTAGAAACCTAGTTGTTGTTCTTGCCTGCTAGGGTGGCATGGAACAATGGGTGCATAATCGACTTACTATGTTCTATCTAGATACAGTTTGCTGTCATTAGGAATTAATCAGGTTCATTAAATGATTCATTGCCGCCCTAGGCAAAGTCTACCTTTGCCCCCCACCCGCCATCTGGTGGAATGATGCCACATTTTATACTTTATGGTCAGTCTGAGGCCCCCTTGCTTGTGGTGGGCTAGAAGTAGCCCTGATTGTAATTGCTGGTCTCATTTCGTATTTTCTAGTCCTTCAGTTCATGGTTATGGGCGCATGGCATCACAATACAAAAGAAAGTCATCCCAGCGAAGCTAAAAAAAAAAAAACGCAAAAAGAACCAATTTCCAATAGCAATTGAACACACCACAAGAAATAAAAGGTTTTGAAATATAAAGAATAATATTGCTTCTGTAATAAATTAATCTTTTTTGAGGATTCCCTTGTTTGTTTGGCATGGATTGCTGGTATTCTGATCTGTGGACAGTTGATGTGTCTTAGCAGCCACAACTACGCTATCCTTCACTGAACATAGAAACTGGTTTTAACTATCAAATCGGTGTATTTTGCTTTTTATGAGTCAGCTGTAACTTGCACACAAATGGCTCAGTGTGCCTAAAAGTCAAATTTCAAATTTGAGCAAGCAGAGAAAGTTTTCTTAACTAAAGTTTGGAACAAACCTTGCAAATGAGTCTAGAAACAGTGATGTGGCAGGTCAGGCTAAATGTCAAAATTGAAAGCAAACAGTTTTTTGCTTTTAAAATTTCAGATTTAAAAAAGTGTAACAAGTTATTGTGCCTTAAAAAGTTAGGCCCAGCTGCTCAGCCTTACCTACAATCTAAAAGCTAACATGAGTTTACAGGCAAGAGACTGCAGCAAGCTGCAGTGCAGTCTGCTAAAACATATGTTTCAGCTAACTCGAGTAATGAAATAGTTAGAAACATTGTTCTTGTACAGTACCATAATAATCTATTATATATGCTGCAAAGACAACTTTTATAAAGTTGTTGCATTTATGCCATTAAGATGACCATTCTGTAATGATAGCTCATCCTTTAACTGGGACAAAGGTCTGACAAATGAGGCAAACCTATAATTATGCGGAAATTACAATACAAAAGCTTAATTCCAGTGGCCTTGAAAATTATACATGGAGCAACGTTGTAGTCTGATAAATCACCATGCAATTACAGCCATTCCCAGGCAATTACAGCCATTCACACCTCCATCCAGGTCGGATTTAATCACCATGTCTGCAACGAGACCAAAGATGGCCCTCCCATTCTGTTTTTTCTTTTTATTCAGCAGAATCATGTAACAATCGAATACAGGAGGAAGCTTCGGAAAACATTAAATACAAATAAATAATCATTGACACTGTTCCGAAGTGACCAAACTTACAAAACACCAGTATTTTACATGTAAATAAAGTGCCTAACTTGCTAGCCACAGAGTTCTACCTAGGGCGAGAAGAGAGACAATTCCCTAAAGTACCAAAAAAATCCTTTTTTTTTTTTTTACTACATAACTGTATAGCTGTGTGGGGTTTATGTTTGTGCGCTCAGCTCGAGCCACATGTTGGAACGTTAGAACTTGCAGGTCATGCGGAGTTCTCAGGTAGTCAGTTGCTGGCGGAGTCTCGGTGTTGCCTATTGTAAGAATAAACTGGTCCTCTCCTTACCTTACCTTGGCGAGGAGGGGAAACGTTGAGGAACCACAGGTGAAGGAACTGCCTGGACTGCATTTCCGTGTTCCTGCGCACCCCTGCTCCTGGCATGTTCCTTTATTCTGGTGCACCGCGATGTTGTAGGCGGTGCAGGCTCTTGAGGCAGATCTGTGGTGGCTTCCATTCCTAACCTAGTCAGTGCATCATGGTGGATTTGGGTACAATTTGGCAGACCAGGTCGCGAGCGATGTACACCAGCGTCGATGTCCACCTCCATTTTGGATCCGGCATAGTTAAAAAAACACGCTGTGAGCGTTGCGTGTGCCATTACACGCCAACATTCACTGCCATTTTGATTTGGGAGTCTCTTTGTAGTCTCTGCATTTGTCTGTTCTGCATTTGCATGTACCTGAGACGAAGTGCACGGTGACAGGCACACCTCTTATTTTATATGGAGAACGGTGCGCAGAACCACGCGCTACACAGGATTTGAAGTAGCGGGATTACTACAGCTGATCAACCTGTCCTGATAAATCAATCAATCAATCAGGTTTTTGTAGAGCGCACTACTCACCCATTAGGGTCTCAAGGCGCTGAGGGTGGGTGTGGGCAGCTCCGTTGGAGTCATTCGAAGAGCCAGGTCTTGAGGTCCTTCCTGAATTGGTGCAGTGTCAGGTTTCGTCTGAGGTGAAGGGGAGGTCGTTCCAGGTCTTGGCTGCGAGGTAGGAGAAGTGCCTTCAACCTGCTATGGTCCTGTAGAAGCATGGGACGGTGGCTAGGAGAGGTCGGCTGAGCAGAGATTTCTCTTGGGGGTATGGAAGGAGATGCGGTCGTTAAGGTATTGGGGTCCGGTGTTGTGGAGGTCCTTGTTGGCGTGCGTGAGCAGCTTGATCGTTATTCTTCGTTCGACAAGGAGCCAGTGGAGGTCGCAGAGGTGTTGGGTGATGGGGTTGTGCCGTGGGATATTGAGGATCAGTCTGGCTGCGGCTTTCTGGATGGTCTGGAGTTTGCAGAGGAGTTTTTTTGTTGATTCCAATGGTAAACGGTGAGAGGCACACCTTGTGCATAGTAATTTAGGCAATATATTTGGTGATTTTGGGACACAGTGTTTTAGCAGCAACCTTAAAAAAGAAACTGGCGTTATGGAGAAGATTTCTTCACCTCCCGCATTTTCATCAGTTCTAGGTACCCCAATGTTGAAATGGGAATGTTGGCATGAGGCATTTGAAGCCTATCTGGAGGCCATTGATGGGATTTTTGTGTGGAGCAATCAGTTCATTCTACATACCGATCACAAGCCATTGGTTGAGCTATTCAAGACTGGCCATGGTGGAAGAGCAGTTCCTCGCATTGCAAAGTGCCAATATCGCATGCAGGGGTACCATTAGAATTTGCAATTTGTTCCTGGTGTATGGAATTTTGCTGCAGATTGTCGTGGTTACCAACCAAAGAAGAGACTGAAGAGAGTGAGGATTGTGAGGATGATTTGGAGTTTGTGTGTTCTGTGAATCCTATCACTGATGGAGTGTTATCTGAAGAGGAATGGTGTTCTGCAACTTGTGGAGATAAAGTGTTGCAGAGAGTGATTAAGTATGTGGTAGGGTGGTGGCCATATGCATGTGACATGGAAGAAGCGATAATTCCGTTTTGGAGTTCTGCCAATGAGTTGACTTTGGCTGGCGATGTCCTTTTGAGGTGTGACAGATTGGTAGCACCTAGTGCATTGAGGCCCAGGATTTTGAGAATTTGCTCATAACGGGCACATGGGCATGCTGGCAATGAAACGGATTGTTCAGGAAGATTTTTGGTGGCCAGGTATTGACAAGGATGTGGAACGTTATGTGAGGGAATGTAATGTTTGCATTTTGAGTGATAAGTCACAAGTTGTTGTGCCATTACCAGTACAGGCTGTAGACAGTATTGGAGTGCCGTGGCATAAGTTGGCTTTCGATATATCTGGTCCTTTTGGGGTTCTTGGAAGTTTACCCAAGTATGCACTGGTGTTGATAGACTACATGTCTAAGTGGACTGAGGTAAAATTTGTCAATGGTGTGAATTCAAGTGTGATCATTAATTTCTTTCAGGAGGTGTTTATCAGGGAGGGTTTTCCTGAGGAGTTGGTGACGGACAATGGTGTCCAGTTAGTCTCCAAAGAGATGAATCATTTCCACAAGTCTAATGGTATCAAACACATTAGGACATCCTTGTATCACCCTCGCAGCAATGCCCTTGTGGAAAGGGTGAACCGTGTAATCAAGTATCAACTTCAGCTAGCTTTGATTAATGGGTTCATTGGAAGGAAGTTATTCACGATATGTTGTGGGCCATAAGAACGACTCCTTATGTTTGTACAGGAATGTCTCCATTTTCAGTGTTGAGGGTCAGGGTGGCGTGTACGTGGTTTAACAGAGAGTGGATGGACAGGAAAACCCTTGACTGTGAGAAGGTAGGAAAGGTGTTGGATGTGCGGAGGCCTGTGGAGGATAAATGTTGCACCAAAAGAGATTGTTGTGAGAGAGAGAGATCGATGTGAGGGTTGGTGATCTGGTGAGGGTTGTTATCCCTCGACATGTGAGGAAAGGGTAAGCTAAGTTTTCCTATCCCATGGTGGTGAGGCTGGTCAAGGATCGTGTGTTGGTAAAGTGTGGAACAAAAGTAGGATTGTGGTGGTACCTGGTTCTAAGGCTGATTTTGTCTGTAAGAAAATTGTTGCAGATGTGTCAAAGGAGGGTAGGTGCAGGAACATGGCGAGATGGCGGCTGTGTAACTGCTGCGGGAGCCACCCACCCACCCCTCTGTGGTAATTCTCAGCGGTAGCGATATGGCTTAAGGAAATCTCGGGGGAAACAGAATGCCTACCTAGATGATTCCCCATCAAGGAGCTGGAGCTTGGAGGATGAGACAGATACAACAAAGGATTTTCGGATTCGGAGTCAGAGCCAACCAGCTTGTGTACCTGCTGGTCCACACTGCGCTGAAACTCCTTGGCGGTCATTACGGAAACTGGCGACTGACCCAGTGGATTGCGATGCCACCCAAGCAACTTAAGCCCCCCAGGGACCGTGCCGAGACTGGAGTTGTCATAGGACTGCACGGTGCTCTTCCTGCCCTGAAGACGCCGGCCTGACGAAAGGCAGAGGACGCTACTCTCCTTGTGGGACGCAAGGAGGCGAAGACAAGTGGTAAAGAGAAACCCAAGGAGCAGCGTCCCAACGAGTAGGCCAAGACACCAAAGCAGCCAGTAATTCCTGGGATGTTCTCCGGACGCGGACAGGTGGGGAACAAGAAGGCGGCAGCCACGGAGGTGTCGGGTGAGAGTCTGTTGAAAACAGCCGCTGGAGCTGGCGATGTTCCCCTGGTAAATAACGTGAGTACAGGTCTGTTGACTCTAGCTCAGGGGGAGCCATCTAAGGGGGAAGGAAATGAGTTGTGTATCCTAAGCATGCCACATAACAACAGCAACAACAATGAGGAGGGGAATTTGAGGGTGATACCAGAAACAAGCATCAGCCAGATACCTTCCAAAGTAGGGGGGACCCCAGATGGGGAGAAATTCTTCTCCCTCAATGATGACTCCGAGATATCTAGTGCAAGCGAGAATGGTGATCCAGCGCTAACAATAAAAATAATTCTCCTATTATGCTTTGGTCATCCAGGTGCAATTATTTCTCTAACACACACACTATATCCATATGACAGTGGGGCCCATAACACCGCATATACATTCACTTACTCATTTGTTCCCTGGATTTCCTCCGTCATGAACCTAGGAGAAAAACGATTCGCTGGAAGGAGACGGGATACCTATTTTATAATGACATAATATTTTCTCATTTGCTTTTAAGGTATTCCGCTCATTGGTCGATGGACCAACTAGTAGGAATCAGTTGTTGGTGATTAAGACCAGCTCAATCACAATAAACTCTTTTACCATTTCATTATTAATCATTGAGCTAAAGAATCACTGAGTCATTTGTTTAAAGAATAATAAAGTTTATATAAAGTTTTAAATGCAGGAAAATGAGGTTAAGCTTATTATTCAGATCATTACATTTGTCATTAATATAAGAATAGTTTGAAATTGCAAGGCACTTTTATTAGACGGAAAAATTAGGTTATCATAATAAGAACTCTATAGATCAATCTATCTATCTATCTGGGTAAAAGCCTAATAATTCTAATAAACCCTATCATTAAAAAGTTCTCCTAAAACAGCATCTTTATACTCAACTGGAAAAAGAAAATAACAGCAGCAGCATCAGCTCGTCAGCATCAGCAACCGCAACTTCTCCCATCTACAGCATCTAACTCCTGCAGCATCTCCCGCAGCATTCGAACAGCATTCTATTCTCCAGCATTCCAACCCCTCCCACCAAGAGTAGGTCTTCTTATACCCTAATTCTAGCTTACAGCATAAAATGTTTCTTCTTACATGGCGCGATTCATTCTCATTGGTTAAAAACTCAGGTCCATATACATTTTAATCAAACTTCCTGGTCTTAACCAGTTCCGTGTGGAATGTCCATGCAAGCATCGTTTCCCACAGTTCATGCACTTGCTCATCCGTTTCGATCAGTCCAAATTGTATCTTTTTCTGTTACATTTTGTGTAATACAGTTCCGTCTATTGATTCAGTCAGGCTTCTCACGCTTCTTGCTGATCATCTTGGCACACATCTGCTCAGAAGGGTCACAACAGCCTTGACCATACTTTCATCCTAGCCTCTCGGCATCAGCACGTGATCATCCCTTTTCCACAGCCTCTCTCCTCTATCACATGGTCTCCCGCTCATGCGCACTCTAGTAACTCGCAGCCATTTTATATTGCTGCTCGGCAGGCCTAAGCGCACTATTTTCAAAGATAAACAAAATGTTATTAAAACAAAGAAATATAAACCCTTTCGTTTCCCTCCCGTCTTTCTACGTACCCCAATTAGGTATTACCTAGCAGAAGCAACATATAAAGCTGTCCCTTACTTACCATCGCTTTATTTTGCAACCACACGTTTTATTTAAGAGCACAAATCATGCATTTATTATTTATTAGTACGCAAATATTATGTTATGTTAGATACGTAAACAATTATAAGTCAGTTAATTTGCACACAGAATTGCGTGTTACCATTAACCCTTAACATACATTGTTGGTTATTTACTTAAACGAACATGTTTATTAATATTGTACGAAAATATTAGGAGGTTAACATTTTTACATTTACCCTGCTCCATCAACTCCCCCTTTGGTGATTTTTAATATCACCACAAAACCCAAGTTATACAATTTTCTCAGACAGCATATATCTTTTATCCATTTGCTTTTGTTAGTTTATACAACTATATCCCTTTCAACTTGCTTCTTCGTTTTCTTGTACATGTTCTCTTTTATTTCTTCTAACTCTATTTCACCCATTTCTCTCTCTCTTTCCTTGTTTATCATGTTTTCTTTTTCTAGCTTATTCTGCCTTCTTCTTCTCTTTATACATGTTATTGCAAGCTTCAGTACTAATATTATTATTATTATCACGGTTGCTATTATTATAACTTTCCCTATTATTAATCCCCTCATTCTTGTTAACCAATTTATTACAGAAGAAAACCCTTTACCAAGTTTTCCCCAAGCACTTTCAACCTCCAGTGGAACAAGTTCTTTGTGCAAATTTGTAATATTTGTTATATACTTCTGTATATTTTCGCTCTTATCTGGAATGTAAGTGCAACAATGTTGGACTTTCAGCATTCCACAGACTCCGCCTTCTTTTGCCAAAAGAATGTCAAGGGCAAGTCGATTTTGCATCACCATAGCTCTCATGGCAACCATCTCGGTATTTACCATCAAGAACCCTCCAGCAGTATCTGTAGATAAACGATCTACCACTGTGGATAATTTCCGAATTTTAAATGCATTCAAAGATATTCCCACTGCTGGTATCAATGCACCAAAAATATCACCTACTATTTCTGTAAAACTTTCCCTTTTTCTACGTGTAAAGGTATTTATCATTTTGTGTGTTCCTTTTTCTTTTCTATCCATATGAAAAATCTTTGGAAAGACCAGGCCTAAGTAACATGACCCATACCAATGGTCCGGCAACCTATAATAAGCCCTATTTCCGCAAACATAATAAATCCCTGGAAATATTGGATCTTTTCCCCCTTTGAATCCCCATCCACCTAAAATTTGGTAATTGTCATGGCAATTGCTGGAACCCACAAAATAATTGTCATATCTTGTCTTATTTCTTCTAATGCACAACCTTCCCTGTTGGGGCCAATCCAAAGTCATAGCTGCATTTGTCTTTTTCTTGTCATGATTGTCTTCCTCAAACGCCCAAAGAGGTGTTTTTGTCTCTTCTATCACTTTTCTTTGAAATTTCACTCTTCTCTCTTCAACAATCTCTAAAAATACCTTTTCTTCCTTCTTTAACTCACAGGTAAGGTTGTACCTAATTATACTATCTAATGTTAAAATCTTATCTTCTAAAAAATATTCACCAAACGTCTTTCCCTCTTTTATTTTGTTAAGCTCGGGAACTACAGAAACTTTTGCAAAAATCGTATTTATGTCAGTATAATAATACTCTAATCTACCTGTTTTATAAAATAAACTTGCTAAAACACTACATGTTATTCCATATGTCAAAGGGAGATGATGATAAGTCACACCCTCTGCTACAGATGCAGGCAACTGCATACAAACATAGCAATCTCTTACATCCATTGTTTCTACATACTCATATAATAATATAGTAAAAACATGTTTTGAAAAATCTGTTATTGATTTGTCCTTATGTAATTCTGCACTACTCTTTAAAATAACTGGCTCTTGAGTGTTAGCTCCTTTTTCTTTCTCAGTGTTATTAGACATTTCTACTACAGCTAAACTAATTGGAATAGTGATTGCTAAAACCACCCATACTGTTATTAATAATCCTGTACAAAAACAGCACATCTTGCACCATCTACTTAAAAACTCACATCTACATTTTCTATCTCTAGTATTCTCCATTTTGTCTTCTAACCTTATTTATTTGTTTTCTAGAAAATTGTGTCACTACACCTCAGAAATGACCTGCTTGCCACTCTGTACTTCCAATATTTTGTCCTTGCTTGGTACTTTCTTTTAATTCTTTCTCAGAATTCTTTCTTTGTCACATCCGGTAAATTCGTCAGTTCAGTGTTTTGTCAAATCCGGTAAAACTATCTAAACTTCTTCAGGTTTGTTGCTTCAGGTTTGTTGCACTTCACTTTCTCCCATCAGGTTTCTTTGTTCTGGGTTTTCGTGAGTGTTCAATTTTTCTTTGTGACTTGTCAAAGCACGATACAACCATTCAGGCGATCTATACTTTTGATTTACCTTCTTTATTCTTTTCGTTTTCTGCAAGTGTTTTCCACCTTGTTTTTCTTGCTCTTTTTGACTTGTTATTTCATTCACTTGTTCAGCACTTTTCCCATCCAACCTTATGATTCTGTATCTTAATTTTCTTACTTCGTTGGGCCAATTGTCTCCTTTTCTTGGCCTTTTTGCTTCACTTCCTTTTTCCTCTCTTTCTGTTTTCCAATTTCTTTTTCTTGTCTCTAATTTTTCATTTCTTTCTTCTCCACTTTCTTCAGACTCTGTTTCAATTCTTTCGTTATTTCCTCTTATTTTGAAACTTATAATTTCATTTTCTTCTACTTGTGGTTCTTTTCTTATCTTCCTTCGTTCACCTATTTCTGTCCCTCCTCGAGGTTCTTCCGAATTTGTGTCAGTCTCTCTATCTGCTTCTAAAATTCCCTGTTCTTGTGTTTGACTATCTGTCCCTACTGCTCCTCTGGGTTTTTCCGATTTTTCTAGCTTTTTGTTTGAAACTCTCCCTTCTTCATCTATTAATATTATCTCCGAAGGAATTTTACAACAACTTGTACTTGGTTGCTCACCGTCACTATCTTCTGGCTCAGTTTCTTCTCTTATGCTTTCAAAATTCCACTTTCTTTTTAGAATTTCTTCACATTCCGAATGTTCTGTATTGGATTCTGAACTAGTGTCAGATATTTCCAGATGTCGACTTACAGGTCGATCTTCAAAATCTGGAACTTCAGCTATTTCTTCTATTTCCTCTTCTTCTTCTATCGTTGCACTTGTAGTTGGGTCTTCCAGATATCGACTTACAGGTCGATCTTCAGGTTCTGGCACCCTGTTTGTTTCTTCTTCTCTTTCTGATGCTGAACTGTTATCTGATATTTCCAGATGCCGACTCACATGTCGATCTTTAGGTTCTGGAACTCTGATGGTGTGGCTGGCATGTACCCAGTGTTTCACTCCGGCACACTTGACTGCAGTGGTCGTCACCAGGATCACTTGTCGTGGTTCGTCCCAGCGAGGAACCAAACAGTTTCTTCTCCGGTGGACTTTTATTTGAACCCAATCTCCTGGATTCAAGTCGTGAGCTGGTTTTCTTTCAAGAGTGGTAGCATCCGGTCCAACCTGATGAAACACAGAACGCACCACATCAGCCAATCCTTTGCAATAATCCAGCACTAGATCATCAGTTATAGTCAGTAGCTTGTTGACAGGTACTTGTGCTTGTCTCATTGCTCGTCCCATGATTATTTCATGTGGACTGAGTCCAGTTTTCCTTTCCGGAATACTTCTGATTGTCATCAGAACTAATGGCAAAGCATCTGGCCATTTGAGTCCTGTAGCTTGACACATTTTTCCTAACCTGTTCTTGATTGTTCCATTCACTTGCTCTACTATTCCAGAAGCCTCTGGTCTGTATGCACAATGCAGTTTCTGTTTAATACTAAGTGCTTCACAAATGAGTTTAACTAATTCATTTTGGAAATGTGTTCCTCTATCTGTTTCAATCGTGACTGGAAAACCATACCTAGGAATGAATTCTCGCAGCAAAAGGTTTGCTACCGTAACACTATCATTCCTTCTTGTTGGATATGCCTCCACCCAACGGGAAAACAAACAGACGACCACTAGGACATACCTCAATCTGTTGCACGGTGGCATTTCAATAAAATCCATTTGCATTCTAGTGAAAGGACCCCCTTCTCGTCCTATTCTTCCTAAACTCACTACTGTCTTCCTTCCTGGATTTAACTGTTGACAAATAAGACATCTCTGACAAAGACTCTCAGCTATAGCTCTGAATTTTGGATTATACCATGTTTGTCTAAAAAGTCTGATCATTGAATCTCTCCCAATATGGGCTTGTCCATGGTACATCTGTGCCATGTCAGAAATCATGCTATCAGGCATTACTGGTCTCTCATCCCTGTAAACCCAAACATCAGTTTCTTCATGTTTTCTACATCCTGCTTTTATCCAGGTATCTTTTTCCTCATCCTCTGCAGCTTCTTGTAACTGTCTCACCTCATCCCATGTTTCAATAGAGTTAGTAAAAAGCAAAGGACAAGAAATATGCTCTCTTTCACGACATTTATTCAAAGAAACCACATTCTTTGCACAGTACTGTGCCATTTCGTCAGCATATTTATTACCAACAGTAATGTGGTCTTCCCCATTTTTATGTGCATTGCACTTCACTACAGCGATCTGTTTAGGCAGCTGTATCGCCTCAAGTAGCTTTTTCACAAAATCTCCATTTCTGATGGGCGTTCCTGCAGACGTCAAGAAACCCCTTTGTGACCAAATCTGACCAAAATCATGCACAACCCCAAAGCCGTACTGGCTATCTGTCACAATCGTAACCCGTACATTTCTTCCCAACTTACATGCTTGAATCAGAGCTACTAATTCTGCTACTTGGGCAGACCGTACACCTTTCAGACAAGATGCTTCCAATACAGTTGCTACTGTGCAAACTGCATATGCTGCACTTAGAACTCCATCACTTGTTCTCAAACATGAGCCATCCACAAACCGAATATAATCTGATTCTTTCAAAGGCTCATCTCGTATATCAGCTCTTGGTTTTGTACAGTATTCGAGCACATTCAGACAATCGTGATCTACTTCATCCATTTCAATCACATTCTCTTCATCTGGCAATGATGTTGAAGGATTCACATTCATACATCTGTCAATGGTCACATTATCTGCACTCAAAATTACCTTTTCATACCTAGTCAGCCGACTATGTGTCATGTATTGAGTTTTCGTTCTTGTCAAAAGAATTTCCACAGAATGGGGAACATACACTCTCAATGGATACCCCATCACTATGCCTTCACTCTGTTCCAGACTCACACAAGTAGCAGCAACTGCTTTCAAACATCCAGGCAACGCTTTCGCTACAGGGTCTAAAACAGCTGAAAAATATGCAATTGGTCTTTTCATAGTTCCATGTCTCTGCACCAAAACTGAAAATGCACATCCATCTCTTTCACTGCAATACAGCTCAAAATCTTTCTCATAGTCAGGCATTCCCAATGCTGGAGCCTCACACAATTTCTTTTTCAACTCTCTGAATGCTTTCATTTCTTCATCATTCATTTCAAAAGGATCTTTAACATCCTTCTTTGTCAGTTTCTGCAATGGTTTAGCAATTAGTGAAAAACCGCTTATCCATTGTCGACAATATCCAACCATTCCCAAAAACATTCTTACCTCTCTTTGTGTCATTGGGGCTCTCATTCCTTGTATCATTTTTATTCTTTCAGTCGTTACCTTTCGCACTCCTTTCTCAATTTTATGCCCTAAATACTGGACTTCTTGTTGACAAAACTGCAATTTTGAAGGGGACACTTTATGTCCTCTTTTTGCTAAATGATTCAGCAAAGCAATTGTATCATTGACACATGCTTCTTTTGTTTTTGATGCCACCAGTAGGTCATCAATATACTGAACCATTACTGACTTTTCTGGCATTCTTAAATCTTCCAATGATTTCTTTAGGATCTGATTAAAGATTGAGGGACTTTATGTGTACCCTTGAGGAATTCGGCACCATGCCAAAATACGCTCTCCAAACCTAAACGCAAATATTGGCTGGCTATCTGGATGCAATGGAATAGAGAAAAATGCATGACATAAATCAATTACTGTGTACCATTCTGCTTCACGTGGAATCTGGTATAGAATCACAGCAGGGTTCGGTACTATTGGGCAACAAGGCACAACAATTTTGTTTACCTTTCTCAAATCCTGTACAATTCTATATGTTCCGTTTGGCTTTTTCAGTCCCATTATTGGCGAATTACATGGACTGCTCATGATTTCTTTTAAAATCCCTTGTTCAATCATTTTATTTATTACTGCCGTTATTCCTTCAATTATTTCTGGAGTCAATTTATACTGGGGCGTATTTGGGTAACTCGTTCCTTCTTTTACTGTTATTTTAACGGGATCTACTCCTTTCATTAATCCTACATCTTCTCCTGTAAAGTCCCACACTTCTTCTTTCACTGTTCTTTTCAATTCAATTGGGATTTTCTCTGCATCAAATACAGGAAACAAACCATTTACTTCTGGTTCTAAATTCACCATTGTCATTTTATACAGCACATCTTCATCTGGAGTCTGAAATGCAATTCCGTCTGGAGTACAATAAATTGTGCAGTTCATTTTGCACAATAAATCGCGTCCTAAAAGGTTCATGGGACTACAATCACATACCACAAATCGGTGCATTTCACTAAATGGACCAATTCTTACCTTTATTAATTTAGTAAGAGGCGTTTTAATTTGCTGATTGGAAACTCCAACCACTTGGATATGTTCACCTGAGAGAGGAAGGTTTGGAATTTCCACTGACCTAACAGTAGAACGGGTAGCTCCAGTGTCAACAAGGAATGTTACATTTGCACCATTCACTTCTCCATCCACAAATGGACCAGACTGATCTACCTCTAGAGTTGCGCCAAGCACGCACTCTTCCCTCTCTCTTAGGCACCGTCATGAACTTTCATCCGTGTCATCCTCATCCTGTCGTAACAAATATTGAGAAATTGCAGCTGCACGCGGCAACTGTGTTACCTGTTCTCCTCCGTAGAATCCTGTTTCTGCACTGTATTTCTGTTGGTTAACACTCTTGGGAAGTGGTGGTTGTGGCACCTGACCTTGTTGAGTAACTACCTCACTCTGCACCTGTGAATTTAATGATTGATTTTCCACATTAGGTTTTGGAGGAAATTTACACTCGTTTCTCCAATGTCCTAGCTTTCCGCAGTTGTGGCATGGCCACTTTTTCTTTGCCTCATCTATGCTCATTTGTCCTTTTCCTTTACCTATATTAGGTCGGGATTTAAACTGTCCTGTTTCACTACTAGTATTACTCAATTGAGCTTCTTGCTTCTCTGCAACTTTCACCTGTGCCCACATGGCCTTTTCTTTCAATTTACGCTGTTTACTCTCAATTTCATCACTGCAATACTTAGCATATCTCAAAACTTCGTCCACTGTGCTATGCTGCCAACCAATCAAGTGCTGCTTAATCATTTCACTTATCTCTGGTTTTAATCCATACACAAACCTATATACAAAATGACTCATGTCTTTCTCACTTAGTGTCTCATAACCACTATACTGTTTGAAAACCAACAACAATCTCTCATAGTAGGCGTGCACTGACTCTTTGCTTTCCTGCGTTGTTCTGTCTATTTTTACCCAATCTGTTTCTTTTGGTGGAATCTTATTTTTCAAAAAGGTAACTACTTGGTCATACTTCCTCATCACTTCTGGACCTGGCGCTCCTGTTTTAGCATCCCTTGGATATTCTACAGTTGGCCAATCAATGGTGATCTTACATTCTGTCCACAAATCAGCTGGCACTACTATATCAAACAATCCATCTAGATCTATCCACAGCACTTTTGACACTTTAACAAATCTCTCCACTTGTCTGTACCATTCTACTGGTTTCTCTCTCAGTTTTGGGAAGTCATTTGTAAATGACAGTATATCCTGTCTGGTCCACGAAACATGCACATAACTACCACCTGGTGTTTCTCTCATTGGGTATTCCCTAGCGACTGGTTCTTTATCTGTTACTGCAAACGCCAAAGATGCTTTATCTGTTGTTTTCTCATTCCTCTTTGACCATCTATTTCTCCATCTATCCACATCACCCCATTTTCTCAATAAAACAATCAGCTCTTTTATTTGGGTCAGTCTTCCTGATGTGTCCAAATTATCTGTCTTTCTCACAAAAATCTACTCTGTACGGTTTCTGCAACGTCCTCACTTTCACAAATTCTACTCCTAGTTCACTTGCGATCTCTTCCAATTTGTCATGTACATTTTTAGCTCTCCAAGTAAGACTCTTGCACAAAAACATAATCTCATCATCTTGATAATTTTTTAGTTTTTCTGTTCCAATTGTTCCCAGAATCAATTCTTCCATGTCTATTTTTAATCTAATTACATCCAATGGTTTTTCTTCCGGTTCTTTTGCTTTTAGCGCTTTCATCCATTCGTTTAACTCTTCTGGAGTCGGACCTACAGGCGTACTATTTAATTCTATCCAATCACTGCTTCTTTCTGGTGTTCCTGATGCAGACTCTGTCACCATAGGCATTCTCCTAATCTGATTCTCATTTATCGTCAAATTTGTAGGTGGGCTTAGTCTACACGTACTAGCCAAATTTTGTGCCTCTTCATTATTCAGTTCCATCCCTTCTCTTTTTCTTTGCAAATGTGAATTCATGGGAATCACTAAAGAATGTTCATTAATTTTCTGATTCTCAAAAATTGGCATTACTGGACCTATAGTTACTGGTACAGTTACAGCTTCCATATTCTTTGTCAATTCTCTTATTTTCTCAGTCAATTCTTTTGTCGTTTTTGCTAATACAGTTGCATTGTCACTTTCTGTCTCTTCATTTTGTGAAGTTTTAAATGTTTCTTGTGACCTATTTATTTCATTTCTTCGTTCGGGTTTTTTATTCCTCCCAGTTTCCATTGGCGGTGCATTAGGTGTCACCACCGCAGAAGTCTGTTGGTATGGAGGTGGGTTTCTGTTTAAAATATCTTCCAGCAATTCGTCATCTGTTTCACTACCACCATACACATACTTTT
Organism: Calotriton arnoldi; assembly: GCA_963921515.1. Lineage (NCBI taxonomy): Eukaryota > Metazoa > Chordata > Amphibia > Caudata > Salamandridae > Calotriton > Calotriton arnoldi. The sequence goes on from CAWUFW010000182.1 coordinate 1,173,239, forward strand.
CTACCACTACATGTTTCTTTTTCTCGGTACACTTTCTCTTCGCTTCTTCCTCGACTGCAAAAGCTGGAAACAAACCTCCTGTCATGTTAGCATATCTCCAACGCTTTACTCTGTCCTCATGATTTATTCCCCACAACCTTCCAGGCAAAAACTCATGATTCTTTAATCCTCTGGATCTCTCTCGCTCATACATCTCATCTTCCCATTCCGTTAAAGCTTCAAACTGTGTCGGTCTAGGTTCTAACATTACCATCTTTTCTCTCAAATTCCGTAGTACAGCTACATTAAATGAACCATTCTCAGGGAAAGCCAATGCTCCATCATTCTTGGTGTATTTTGTCCAATTTTCTAACCATATGCATGTATGATATCCATATTTCAGCATCATATGTGAAGCTGGTGATTTCGGCAGAGGAATTATTTGTCCCTCTCTAGTCACTACCTTTTTGTCTTTCTTAAAGAAGTTCTTAACTTTCGACATCCATGACGTTTTCTCTTTTCCATACTCCTAGTACGACATGATTCACAACCTTTTTCTCCTTAAACTATCCGCAATTCAACACTGTTCCCTATGCGTTATTTCAACCAATACTAGCGCGACTCACACCAACACTCCAACACAAACTTCCACGTCACTAGGCTATTCAACCAATCCTTGTGCGACTCACACCAAAGCTCCAATCAGAACGATTTCGGTCTACGGCGCACTGTCCAATCCCAGCGCGGCTTTTGTCTACATCAGTCCTGCTCCTGTTCTCATGTGACTATCGCACTGTCCAATCCCAGCGCGACTCTTGTCTACGTCACTTTTGCTCTTGACCCCTCCTTTACAAAATTTATCGGCAATTTCTTTTTCAACAATTCTTTGTTAATTACAACATTTAAAACATTTCCATTGTCTGATTCGCTAAACCGAAAAGATAGCTTTGACCATTTACACAAGAATTCTGTATTTTCCAGTAGGCAGCGCTTACCTCTACCCTACCACAGAATTTTCAGTTTCGCCGATAAAGTAGCACTTCCCTCTACCTTACCCTTCTTTCAAGCAAGCGGTAAACCCGTTTCTCTGGGGATAAGACACATGTGGAGACTATACTGCTCCTGAGAATTAAGGCCAGAGTTTCACAAGAACACCGATCACTATTTCACTTACACACCTTTTATACGCAAAATGTCCCTATCATAACACAACCTGTGTTATTACCAAAAATGAACTCAGACAGTGTAAAATTCCATGTGACATCTCTTACCACACATGTTCCACTTCCTACTTCCCGGAAGCGTGAAAACTTACATATAACATAACGCGACTCAACAAAAAGTGTTAGACATGAACTTATCAATAATCTATAATCAAAAATCAATAATCACCAAACTAATCTATAGTAACCATAACTCTGCTACCAAGAAATCTGATCCAGCGCTAACAATAAAAATAATTCTCCTATTATGCTTTGGTCATCCAGGTGCAATTATTTCTCTAACACACACACTATATCCATATGACGGTGGGGCCCATAACACCACATATACATTCACTTACTCATTTGTTCCCTGGATTTCCTCCGTCATGAACCTAGGAGAAAAACGATTCGCTGGAAGGAGACGGGATACCTATTTTATAATGACATAATATTTTCTCATTTGCTTTTAAGATATTCCGCTCATTGGTCGATGGACTAACTAGTAGGAATCAGTTGATGGTGATTAAGACCAGCTCAATCACAATAAACTCTTTTACCATTTCATTATTAATCATTGAGCTAAAGAATCACTGAGTCATTTGTTTAAAGAATAATAAAGTTTATATAAAGTTTTAAATGCAGGAAAATGAGGTTAAGCTTATTATTCAGATCATTACATTTGTCATTAATATAAGAATAGTTTGAAATTGCAAGGCACTCTTATTAGACGGAAAAATGAGGTTATCATAATAAGAACTCTATAGATCAATCTATCTATCTATCTATCTGGGTAAAAGCCTAATAATTCTAATAAACCCTATCATTAAAAAGTTCTCCTAAAACAGCATCTTTATACTCAACTGGAAAAAGAAAATAACAGCAGCAGCATCAGCTCGTCAGCATCAGCAACCGCAACTTCTCCCATCTACAGCATCTAACTCCTGCAGCATCTCCCGCAGCATTCGAACAGCATTCTATTCTCCAGCATTCCAACCCCTCCCACCAAGAGTAGGTCTTCTTATACCCTAATTCTAGCTTACAGCATAAAATGTTTCTTCTTACATGGCGCGATTCATTCTCATTGGTCAAAAACTCAGGTCCATATACATTTTAATCAAACTTCCTGGTCTTAACCAGTTCCGTGTGGAATGTCCATGCAAGCATCGTTTCCCACAGTTCATGCACTTGCTCATCCGTTTCGATCAGTCCAAATTGTATCTTTTTCTGTTACATTTTGTGTAATACAGTTCCGTCTATTGATTCAGTCAGGCTTCTCACGCTTCTTGCTGATCATCTTGGCACACATCTGCTCAGAAGGGTCACAACAGCCTTGACCATACTTTCATCCTAGCCTCTCGGCATCAGCACGTGATCATCCCTTTTCCACAGCCTCTCTCCTCTATCACATGGTCTCCCGCTCATGCGCACTCTAGTAACTCGCGGCCATTTTATATTGCTGCTCGGCAGGCCTAAGCGCACTATTTTCAAAGATAAACAAAATGTTATTAAAACAAAGAAATATAAACCCTTTCGTTTCCCTCCCGTCTTTCTACGTACCCCAATTAGGTATTACCTAGCAGAAGCAACATATAAAGCTGTCCCTTACTTACCATCGCTTTATTTTGCAACCACACGTTTTATTTAAGAGCACAAATCATGCATTTATTATTTATTAGTACGCAAATATTATGTTATGTTAGATACGTAAACAATTATAAGTCAGTTAATTTGCACACAGAATTGCGTGTTACCATTAACCCTTAACATACATTGTTGGTTATTTACTTAAACGAACCTGTTTATTAATATTGTACGAAAATATTAGGAGGTTAACATTTTTAGATTTACCCTGCTCCATCAATGGCAATTCAAACTTGGATAATTCTGGGGCTGACTCAGATAGCTCTTTACCTAACCCAATTACCCGAAAACAGCTGTCCTCCCAAAAAAGGAGGAAAAATACAGGTGGAAAGAGACCTGAGATTAGGGGATCCGAATCAGACCAAAGCAGAACCAGCCAGTTGAAATGGGAGTATTCATCTACTCATTTCTTGGTAGAGGATGGAGGGCCAGGAGGGGACGGCAGAGATAGCAAAATTATTCCCTGAATCAGAGGCCGTGGCAGAACCACCCCCCCCGATGGGGCTAATTTATTCTACATTAAAACAGATGCAAGGGGAAGCACGACAAGAGCATAAGGGGGCCCACTTGGCAACAAACAAACTACAAGGGGCTATCCGAAAGGTCAGCAAGGCTTGCATTGAAATTTCAGAACATACAATGGCATTGGAAGAGCGAGTTGTAGCACTGGAGGCCGGGGCCGAGGCTACTGGGCTGCAAGTCTTTGCAAATGAGACTAGGATGACGGATATTATGTGGAAGTTGGAGAACTTCAAGAATCACCAGCGGCGAAATAATCTGAGACTTTTGGGCATAGCAGAAAACGCCAAAGGGGACATCTGAGGGTTCATGGTACGCCTGCTGAAGGGGGCCCTACCTGAACTGGCTCACTGGGACTGGGACACAGAGGTGCAGAGAGTGCACCGGTTTCTACTCATGTCAAAAAAGAGAAGGGGTCAGAGCGATCCCAATGAGAAACCCTGGGCCATTCTAATTTTTTTGGGCAACTTCCTCCTGAGACAGGCAGAATTTGATAAAGCGAGACCCGGGGACAGACGTTCTGCTGAAGGGCATACCTTCTTTGTTAGACTGGATTTTTGCCATACAACCGTGGAGAGAAGGTGGAGGTTACGGCAATTGATTACGCCTTTCCAGAAGTTGGGATGTGAAGTGTGTTTTTTTATTGAGCCCGGCCCGGCTCAAGGTTATCTACAAGGGGAATTCAAGGGTAAAACTAGCATGGTCATAACAAGCGGTCTCAAGCATGCTGGGTATGTGCCCTTATTTTGATTTTTCTTCTCTTCTTCTTTTGAATTAGATTGGTTGTGAACTAGAGTTTTCTACTAATGGGTTAGCAGGGGGGGGTGGCAGTGGGTTGCAGCAGAATGCAGGAGGCATCACAAGGGTCCCCGGACCAATTTTGCCTGGTCAATGGGGGAGTGTGGGGGAGGTGCAGGGGGAGTTGGTCCAAAGGGGTTATTAGATGGGTGAATGGGTAAGCTAATCCCTTAAAAAACAAAAGGCCAACAAAGACATAAAACACTTAAAGGCAGACATAGTGTGTCTGCAGGAGACACACATTGAGACAAGCAGACGGTAGGTGGCAGAATTGGCGGGCTATCATCTGGTCTCTAGCATGTCACAGGGAACAAGAACACAGGGTTGGTATTATGGCCCGCAAAGGGAGAGTCAGGTTCCCGCGCTCAAAATCAGACAAAATGGGCAGATGGGTTATTACACAATGCTGTACTGATAACAGCTCTTTTACGCTCTGCTCAGTGTATGGTTCTATGTTGGATGACCCTGCCTTGTTTGATTGGTTGAATATTGAGCTAGTTGGTTGGCCACTCTCCCTAATAATCTATGGAGACTTTAATATCAATATTAACCCTGGTAGCGTTAAGCTAGGGGAAAGATCATATCAAGGCCAGAAACCCAAGGTCTTTAAATCTCTAGCACATTTATGTATGATGCATGGGCTATCTGACGTGTGGGCCATGCAAGAACCTCAGGACCCTGGCTATACCTTTTTCTCCGCCCCACATCAGGTTCACGCTAGACTGGACTCTTTTTTGAGTCTCAGTAGATGGTGCAGACATGTCGCATTTTTTAATTTCCGTGAGTCATGTCTGACCACAATCCACTGGTTCTAGAAATTGCAACACAAGCTAATAGGTCCTTGATGTCACACTGGACCTTTGATAGAGCACTGCTATATGATGAAGAATACATTAAACACATGAGGAACTGGATTCCTAGATTTATAGCTGAGAATAAGGGAAGTACCAGGCTCAATGTGCTTTGGGATGCCCTTAAAGCAGGGATAAGGGGGAGACATCAAGATACGGCTGGGCGTCTCTGAGGAAGGAAAAAAAACATGCACAGGAATTGTACGGGGAGCTATTGGAGGCAGAAACGCAGCTGGTGGGGGCAATCATAGGAGGGGGGATATCGATAAGGTACAAGCAAGAGTGGCAGTGGTAAGATCGACAATATTCGATATCTCAGCAAAAAAAGGTGCATGGAAATATACGGCCTGGCGAAGCAAAATGTACGAATGCAATGGGAGAGTGGGGCATTTGCTCGCAATGCGTACAAGACAGCGGATAGTTCAGGGGGGGGATTAAAGAAATCGAGGATCCAACGGTTGGCTTAGTCTCTGAACCTATGGCTATACGCGTAACATTTCAGTGGTTCTATCAGCAGCTGTATACTGAGGAGGCTTATTATGGGGAAAAAGAAATAGAGGAGTATTTGGTGGGCTTACCAGGGGAGAGGCTATCTTTAGAAGAGAGGGAGATGCTAGAGGCCCCAATCACGGAAGAAAAAGTAAGGGGTGCAATTCAATCACTTCCGATAGGGAAGGCCGTAAAAACTGACTCAATTCCTGGGGAACTTTATAAGAAGTTACCCCCCTGCCTTCAGGAACTTATGAGAGAAGTTTCTTAGAGGCACAATCAGCCAGGGTGGCTCCAGACTCATGGAGGTCGCCTAATATAGTTGTGTTCCCCAAGAAGGGTAAACCGGTTAACGAGCTCGGGTCCTATCGCCCAATCACGCTGGTGAAAAGTGATGTAAAGGTCTATGCCAAAATCCTAGCTAGGTGACTCGCGGGGGTAATCAAGAAACTGGTTTCCCCGGTTCAACATGGTTTTGTTGGTTGTATGACTAAACAACTACCACTTAAACAACGAATGCCTAAACCACGAAGGCTAAACCACTACCAAAGCCAAACCACTACGTTCAGTTCAACGAATTACTAAACCACGAAAATTAATCATTTTTCATATTACCGTAATCTACCATTACATTTAATAAATCGCATGTTTGAAACACGGATAAAAAATGTAATTATATTACACATGACTTTTAAATTAAACAATTTTCTTTAAATAATCTTTAAATTATCAATCTAATAATCGTTATTTACAAATATTGACAAACTTACAAAAATACAGCTCTCACATAAAATAATTTTTTTTAAAAATGGATTGCAGTACATATTTTTATTTGTAAAAATACTTCTCTTAAATGAAACATTAAAAACGGCCATCCACCATTTTCTTACCATTTCAACTTTGACAACAAGAGAAAACATTCTTATCGAGCACTGATCTTAATCGCATCACTGAAAAACAAACCAACACTGCCATCTACTGGCCTAACACGCTAAATTAAAACAAACTCTAATTTTTCTACATCGTAATTAAAACATGGAAATGTACAAATGAATTTTTATATTAATATTACACATTCCTAAATTATTAAATATATCCAATAATCAACATCCCGCTCCAAATTATTTTATTATAATTGCACTTGCATTTAAGATTAATTATTTACATTTTGACACTTTCCTCTTGTTTAGTAAGTCGTGGTTCAGGTGGTCGTTGTTCGTGTACAGTAGTGGTTAATGAGGTCGTGGTTCTGGTAAAGGTCGTGGTTAAGGATTCGTTGCTTAATACACTCGTTGTTAAGGATTCGTTGTTCAGGCTGTTTCCCGGTTTTGTTCCGGGTCGTAGTACTATTGACCATATTTGGCAGACTATTGCATTGTTTGATGCCTCAAAGATTGCCGGAGACCCTATGGCGCTAATTTTGCTGGACGCGGAGAAAGCTTTTGATAGGGTTTCCTGGCCTTTCTTGTGGGCAATCTTGGATAATAAAGGGTTGGGCAGGGGCTTTATTAATGCTATTGCGATGATGTACATCAATCCAGCAGCCAGAATTTCATTAATGGGGGAAATGTTTGACCCAGTTACTATCAGGCGGGGGACTCGACAGGGATGCCCCTATTGTTCGCTCTGTATATCGATCCGCTAATTAGGAAGATCAAAGGGAATAGCAATATTTCACCAATGACTTAGCGATTATTACTCCCAATCCTGCGGATTCAGTAGCAGAAATTGAAAGAGAAGCCGCCATGTTTAGTCATATCTCAGGTTACCTGCTCAATCAAAATAAAACTCAAATTGTGATTAGCAATACGGTACAGTTGAACGATAGTCGGGTAGCTCAGAAAGCGGTGTACCTTGGGGTAGAGATAATGGCAGACGTGACTAAAATTGTCGAAGTAAATTTGGGTCAGTTACTTCAAAGGTTTAAAGCTGATTTTGCTCGTATGGATAATTTAAAACTCACATTGATCGGGAGAAGCAATGTCATCAAAATGTTATTTCTGCCTAAAATTTTGTATTTTTTTAGGGCTATTCCCTTGGAGATAGAAAGCTGCTGGTTTAAGTCCCTAAATCAGATGGTTTCAAGATTCCTTTGGGCCAATCTACGCCCCCGGAGAGCGTTAAAATTCTTGACTCTCCCAAGGGAAAGAGGGGGTTGGGCCGTTCCCAATTTCCAGCTATATTATTGGGCTTTGATCTTACAGCAGATGGCTGTGCTACTAAGAGGGGAGAGGATAAGCTCAGAGGGGGAGGTCTACATCTCAATATATGAATTATTACAAGGAACAGAAGCTAGAGGGTGTCTCCTGCGGCACATTGAGTCCAGCTATTTTAAAAGGTTCAGGTTTAAAATTGCGATCTGTGCATTCAAGGTTTGGACAGCGGTCCGGAAAAAGGTCGTGTGAATGCTCACACCCCTATGCACAACAATGGGTCACTCCCAGGTATTTTCAATGATGGATACATGAAATGTTGGTATGAAAAAGGATTGAGGATGGTTGGGAATTTGATGGATGAGAGGGGGATTGTATCTTTTGACTTGATCAAGGACAGGTACGGGTTAGAGAACAGGCAATTCTTTAAGTATCTCCAAATAAGAGACTTTTTGGTTAAAAAGGTTGGGGGTCGGTGCGGCTTTGCTAGGGTGGCATTGATTGAGTTGCTGCTGAAGGGGGTACCATCGCTGGGCACGGTGTATAAATTGCTAAATGACCTAATCAAGCATTGCGATCGCTGGGGTGTGCTCTTACAAGCTGGGTCAGGGGAATGTTAAGAATTATTGCATCTAGCCCAGACATCGTTTATAGCCGCCAACCTACAGATGCAATGTTTTAAAACCTGGTTCAACCTTTACATTACCCCAGCTAAGATTGCAAAGTGGGGAGGCTCGGCTGGCTCACAATGCCCCCTTTGCGGCTGCCATGCAGCTGACTTTGTTCACATGTTTGCATCCTGCCCCAACCTTGACACTCTTAAAAGAGATATCTGCAGCATTTTGGAATCTCAGCTGGGGCGCCAGGTAGATATGTCGCCTCAGTTGATCCTGCTAGGGGTGGGCGACACTGTAGTGCCATGGCAGGTTCAGGTATTCTTATTTATCACCATGACTGTACTAAGGCTCTGTTTAGCCACTCACTGGCTGGACTTAGTTCCACCAACCAGTCAACAGTGGATGGGTAGACTCTTGGCGGTATACCGATGGGAAACAGCAGTATATGCACGGAGAGGGCGTAGAGTGCGGAAAAGAGGGGCAGAAATATGGGCACCACTAGGCATGTGGATTAATGAGATAGAGGAACAAACAGTCAATGAGGCAGAGTGAGCCTAGGGCATTAGGGCAAGGCACGAGATATTAAGGGGTGGGTCGGAGGGTCCCTCAGGACATATTTTATAAGGGGTTTAACCCTACAACTGAGTTATGATAGGAATAAAAACTGATGGGTCAATTTCGTATGATGCTCAATGTAGATATTATGTTATTATCAATATCGCTTTCTTCTCAAAATGTAGAAATTGTTTTCACTTTTGTTAGTCTGGACCAGGAGTGGGTGGGCTTGGGGGGGCTAGGGGACTGTTTATTTTTGCTGGCTTATCCTATCAGTGCTGTGTTATGTTTAATATGAAATGTGTAATAAAGAATAATAAAAAAGAAATCGCGTCAGTTCTCCAAGAAGGAAATGTGTACCCAAGAGAGTTGATGAATTCGGTCTGTACTAGTACACTGTTCATTTAGTAAAGTGTTTTCATGCATTTTCGACTGCATAATTCCTGTTGTTTCCAGCGAATTTGTGTTTCACTTTTTGTGGGGCTATTGTATTTTTTTCCCCTCTGTTTGTTTTCCTTTGCAGGTTTTCTTGTAATGCTCACTACATCGTTTTATTATGCTTTGTTTTACTTTATTATAAGGGAAGGGGATATGTGGGGTTTGTGATATGTGGGCTCAGCTCGAGCCACATGTTGGAATGCTAGAACGTGGAGGCCATGCGGAATTCTCCGGTCGGCAGTTGCTGCCGGAGTCTCGGTGTTGCCTGTTGTAAGAATAAACTGGTGCTCTCCTTACCAGTGTCTTCTTTTCAAGCTGAAAACAACAAAAAGTGCAGTTGTGCCTAAAATACAGAAACTATTGTAGCCATCCCATTCAAAGATTTAATTTGATTGAGTCACCACCACAGTTCTTGACGAACATCTGCTGACAATTTGATTTGGTCTAAAAATAAACACCTTTCCTCAAGTGAAGTCTCTTTAGTCTCTGAAGGGTGTGATAGTGTGAAGGTCATGAGAAGAAAGCCTGAATAGAAGAGCCGAGCAGGCCTACTAGCCTGGCTATCTAACAGAGAGGGATCTTATCTTTCTCAAGACCCATGTGAATTTTCTTCTTGATTGCAAATTCTCGCAAATCATTTGAATCAGTAAGGACAGAGAAGCTGAGAGGAAGTCCATAGCAAAGCCCAAGAAGGTTATCTGATTTGAAGGATGAAGGTCTGATTGGTCTTGGATGATTACAAGCCCAATGTTCTGAAGAAGAATCAATGTCATATTTAGTTGTTGTTTCAGAATGAGGGTATCCTGGTGCATGTCAGAATATTATCTAAGTAAAAAATTGGATGAATCCTCCCAGCTCTGAGAAACTCTACAACCAGTTTCAGAAACTTGGTGAAACCCCAAGGAGATGAATAAAAACCAAACAGAAGCACCATAAACTAATAGGCTATCTGTCTTCACTAGAATTGAAAAAGAGCCGATGCAGAGGGTAAACTGGCAGTGCTAACTGTTATGTTGTGTTGATTTGTATAGCACGACCAATCCCCTGGTAGGGAATCCAGGTGCTGTAATGGATGTGGAGGCATAGGGGGATGAGAGTAAGCTCCAAGGAATTAGTTGAAGAGGCAGGTCTTCAGCTTCTTGCAGAATTCAAGAAGCGAGGAGGAGGCCCTGATGTGTAGAAGTAGAGCGTTCCAGATCTTGGGCGCGATGTAGGAGAATGCTAGACCTTCCGTTCTGCTTCTGCAGATGTGGGAGATGTGTGCAAATGAGAGTGAGGCTGAGCGCGGGTGCCTGGTGGGTTGGTGGAAATGAAGGCGGTTGTTAAGGAATGTTGGTCCAGTGTTCTGCAGTGTCTTGTATGCGTGTGTGGGGGAGTTTGAATTGGCAGTGTTTGTGTATTGGGAGTATAGGCGTCCTTGAGTTCCAATGGGACCATGAAGTCACCTTCTCTTAAGAGGTCTCTCAGTAGAAGGTTTTCCTCCCACTTAGAGTGTCTGTGAAGGACCCAAGTGTTTATTTCCCTGAAGTTTATTACCGCCTTTTTTGTCTACCAAGAAAACATTGATGAGTAAACCATTGGAATGTAACGCACATAGTTCGATTGTCTTTTTTTGGATAAAGGATGACATTTTTTCATCTCAAAACATATAAAGAAAATGTGGTAGTTGTGGCTCTGCTTCAACGCCCAGGTCTGTCACTCAATTCAATGTGGATGCACACTCCCTGAAGTCCGACTACCCTCAAACCTTCTGTAATACAATGGTACCCAATCAAATGATGGGAAGGCAGTCGGTATGAGTAACTATCCATCTATCTTTGTACAAACAAAGTTCATCGGTAAAGTTTCTTCGGTGTTGGTAAAGTAAAACTCCACAATCTGTTCATCAGTAAGAAAATCCAAGGCAAGGAAATGGTCAAATGCTTTATTCTTGCTTCGTCCTTTGGATTTCCAACACACACAATTTTAATCAAGCCTTTTTTGCAATAGTGAACTTGCGCACAATGGCCTATCTATTAAATTCTGTATTTGTACTGGAAAAAGGATCTGTTTGGGAGGTTTGTTCTGAATGGAAGTGGAGTTGAGGCAAACCCCAAAAGTGTTTGAACATTCCACACATGTTGAGTGACCTGCTGCCAATTAAGAAAAAATGTTGAATCCTCCCTCCTACTCATAGAGGGGAAGAAGATTGGTTGCTTCCCTTGAAAGGAAGTGTTAATAGATCCTCCGTGGATGATTCTCAATGGCATTCAACCTCTAAATCCTCGACCTCCGGTTGGGAAGAAAAGGGTGCCTCTTTGGGTGTCATTCCACAAATCTCTGATTTCAGGGTTTCCACTGTAAGAAGCATGTTATGATAAGGGGCTGGTGGAGAGATCCCTTCCTATGCCACCCCTGGTGAACAGGTAAGGCTGAAAAACCTTTTTGGGAGCAGCTTGGGCTTTGTCAAGGTACATAAATGTGCTAACAGTTTTAGCCACCTCCTTCACAAAAGGGTCCCAAAAAAAAGAATCCTCCAACGGAAGGATATGACTCATGTTTTGCAAGGTCACTGAGCTTGGGGTCTATCCGCGGAAGAATGGAACTATGGAGTTCTGAAGACTAAGAGCATCTGGCCCAGGAGACAAATTGGTCTCTGAAGCCAACCAGCAAGAACATCTGTGTTAATATGGGTACCCTGTTCCTTGGCTTTGACACCAAATCCACAATTTTGGATCATGGGCGCAACAAATCAATGAGTTTGTCTATTCATGCTTCTTAAGATCTGTCTGTGCCCTCTCTAGGGTCTTTAATAAACTTGCTCCAAAAAGTGGCCTATTCGGGGTCTATGAATGGTATATGCCATTGAAGCATTCAGCATGAACGCCATCGCAGACCTCTTTCAGGAAGGCTTCCCTAAGTTTGCTCTGGACATATGAGGCCACTCTTGGGGTAGAAGTCTACTTGGAAGAGAGGGAGGTGGACAGTTTCTTCTGGGTTGAATGTATACTGAAGCAGAGAAGGGTAGTTTAGAATTGGATATTCGCTCTCCTGCATCAGGATCCTCATGCCTTCTCTTTTTTGGTGTGGGACGCAAAAGCTATCATTTATCTCCTCCGAGGTATCAGAATGTAAGTCTTCTCCAAAATTGCCTGGGGCAGAGAGTACACTGTCTGTCATCTCCTCTTCCTCATCGTCCTCAGAGGAGTATTAAGGAAACCATCCCAATATGTCATCCTTAAATTCTTTGTGGTAGAGAGGGATTTTTTGGCCTTCTGGGTTACACTCCCAGCAGGAAATTGGGTGGACGAGCCAGGAAGGCAGGACAGTTTTGTTTTCATTTGTTGGGCTATTGGACCCGAGGATGCTGAGATTGTCTTTTGCACTTAATCCTGTAAAACCTGGCCCAAGGCCGATCTATCAGTACCAATATCAAAATATACAGCATTATCAATAGTCAAATTGACCTTAATACTAAAGGGACTACCCTAATGCATAATATTGGAAGTGAATATCTCTTTTTGGAATTATCAATGGAAGTCTCCAAGTGTGATAATATAATAAATACATTTTACCCTGTTAATATATAGGTCCAACTTGCCACTAGCACAGACAGAGCAGTCAAATGAAGGGGCGTGCCCTTCAATGAGTTAGAACTGGTACAGATCAAATAAAATTTCTCCTTCAGTAACAACTGCAATCAATATTTTTTTCAACCCTTGTTTCTTTTAAGAAAAGGGCATCTTAGTGCTGAATAATGGAGCATTAATGAAAGGATTAATGTGGGGGGTTGAGAAGGAGAGGAGACTTTGCAAAGCCTCTCTTAAAAGGCTGGGTTGACTCAGAAAAGGGGATGATTAGAGGAGGAACTGAGCAAACCCTTCTCCAAGGGCCAGGGAAAGAAAACAGAAGGTTGGAGGGGCAGAAGACAGCAGAGGACAGGCTGTTAAGGACACTCTGACACAAGTCCTCTGTGCTCGCGATTCAATCGTGTGTAATGAAGGTGAGTTGGACCAGGTGGCAGGAATGGGATGGCAGGAATGGAGCAGCACTAGCAGCAAGGAGCATTGCTGGGGAATGTCAGCACTCAGTGGCGCAAGCCAGAAGAGCACAGGTCAAAATGGCAGCGAACTAGTGCCCTGGAAAATCTAAAGCCCAACCGGATCAATGGAGATAAGGTTAGATAATAAAAACATGGTGCAGACTTGGACTACTTGATTCACTGAGCTTCTACCAAGATCCATTTGTTAAGGACTCTGGGCCTAATTTATGGGAAATTGGCATATGGCAGCGCCGCAAGTCTTCTTGCTGCACTGCCCTACGCCAATCGGAAAGGACAGGATTGTACCGTATTTATACACCACAATGCATTCCTGTCATATCTCCCCATCGCTGGCGCACAATTTGCTGCTTAGCACCAACGCAGGCACCCTTGCATCATGGTGCAAAGGTGCCTGAGTTGAATACAGGATTGTTTTTGTACAGCAAGATGCACCTTCCTGCACAAAAACAATCCTGAGAGGCATTTTCCTCTTTCTGTGTGTGCTGAAGAAAGAGGAAAAACAAAAGGGGAAATAAAAATCTTTCTGCTCGTTGTGCCTGCTCTGGGGAAGTGTAAGGTTTTGGCCCTGCCCCAGGTTTACGTGATTAAGTAAATCTAGGGCAGCATCAAAATCCATTGGTGTTGCATGGGAAAACCCACGCGGCGTCCATGGAACGCCTCCCTGGCGCAGAGTAAGGCAATGCAGCGACAAGTGGCTTTGTGTTGCCTCATAATTATGGTTGAGAGGTTTGTGCCATCGAAGCGCCTGAAAAAGTGACGCTCCAGCGATGCAAGCCCCTCATAAATAAGCCTCTTTGTTTTCAACCTTCTAGATGAACTGTTTAAGTTATCCTGTGGCCTTGTGCATGTGTGTTTTTTTTAAAGATCTGTTCATTATCAATACATTTTAAATGTTCTAATAAATTACATATTATAATATTCCTAAATGCACCTTCCTGGCCTTTCATGCAGGTTGGGTATGATACCTACTGCTGGTTGAGGGCTTCTCCTGTCAGGGAAGTTGTTTTATTTCTTCAGTATGTTCTGTATTCTTCTGGCAATGTGGGATGAGTCACTTAGGAATTTGGAAGCACAGTGTCTTTTGAGAGCCCAGTTATTTCCTTAAAGTGTTGACAGATTGCAAACTAAATTAATGAACAAAGTGTTTCCCTCTCACATATGCTATCGTATTATGGTAGTGGGACTGTTTACTTCATCATTTAATTTGCTCTCTGGCTTGAGATCAGCCTTGACTAGCAGATGTTCGGGGCAAGGCATGCAGCTATTTCTTCATCAGGTTCTTTACGGTGGACCATTTGCACTTAGGTGTTGGCTGGGCAGGTTGCCTTGTTCTGCTAGCCTAAGTGTTGAATACAGTGGTGGTGTCTGTGATGCTCGGCATAAGTGGGCCTCCTGAAGATCAGTTCTCAGCCACTTTGGCTTTTTGATTCAGTCTCCTTTTGTCCTGGAAGTTGAACTGTCGAGTGATGGTAAAATTCTTTCTCATATCATTCTACTATAGGGTCCTCTTTATTACTGAAGGGTAATTCTCACCTATATAGATATTGGGTGGTTCAAGTGCGAGCTAGTGGTCTGGCTCGTATCCTTTAGCTTTGTGAATTTCTTCTTCAGCCGATCTCCGACTTGCTTTATGCAAACTCACTTCTGTGGTGGTGCTTAATTTGCTTTTTGAGAGGCACTGGCAATGTCTCCCTGATCACAAGGAATTCCTTATCTCTCATTTCTGACACCCAGAGGGTGTCCAGCTGAAACATCTTCTCCAAATTGATGGCATTATTTCTTAAATGCATTTCCTATTTTTGGTGTCTTCAAATTTATTCAGAGCCTCCTTAAGCTTTGGTTTGTTTATACCAGAGCAGGTTTAGTACACAGGGTCCATCTGCCTTGCTGACTTATGTGGTTATGGTGAAGATGCCTTTCCTGCATGCATTGTTTTTATTTTCTAATATGATTCCCTACAGTTACTTTCATGCTACAGGCCCCAAGCTTCTCTGTTGGAAATTACTGGCTTCAGCTACCCATTAGGAGAAGTGGCTTTCATCGTCTGTTACCTCTACATCCTGGGATTGGATCATGCTAGGAAAGCAGTCTAACCCTCCTTGCAGTTTTGGTGTTGAAGTAGGTACTGATGGTCTTGCTTTGGAGGTTAATGGCTGCAGGTGCTCAGTGTAATTTACTACTCTGAAGTAATGTCAGTTATCTAGTCTAGTTTGTGTATGTGTTGTGTTGATGCAATCTGTTTCTGGTCTCTGCTGTTGTTCACCATTCATTCAACCTTATCTCTAGTTTGTAACCTCTAGAGTTTATGGGGGTGTGCCACATTTCGAATCTGGGTTTCAGCCTGTAATATTATTCATATTTCTGGTATCCTCTTATTTTAGAACAATCAAGAGACACTGCATTGCGTCTTGACTGCCTTCGCATTTAGAGTAAGGTGGTGAATATTTAGCTGTCATTGTAGGGTTTCCATCTGGGTTAGGATCTGTCCCTGTGTCCAACTGTCTTTAATCAAAGACTGGGGTTTTAAACCAGCCCCCTGTATTTTTTTCCGACTGACTTTATGTCCCATTTGATCCCTTGGTATAGGCCTGGAACTAGGGCATGTGTTAGTGGACCTCTGTTCAATGGCAGCTGTGTCCAATTTATCCAGTGATTCTTACTCTTCCTCCTTTTGATTTACCCATTATCATGGTTTAGTCCTGGGGATTCTGGATCAAATGGGGTGCATGGCTAAGGTGCTTTACAACCTCTTAGGATGAAGTGCCTTCTTGGCCTTTTCCAGATTTCTATCTCTTCCTTCTAGGTTGTTTCCTGCTTTATGATATAGAAACCAGTTTTAGGTGATGTGGGCTTTCCTTTTGAGTCCAGAGGCTTGCCATTGAGTTTAAGAACCTATCTTCTCTTTCCACTGTCTGGTAAAGGGAGGTACCAACATGCCTTTTAGTCAGATTATCTGATGTTCCTTTGCCTAAGTGCTGAAAATCCTCTGAGCAGGATTTGGTTCTTCTTCGGTACTGGCATTGCACTTGTCATGCTTTGTGTCTTTTACATATAGGCTATTCTGCAGCACTTGGATTTTGTCCCATCTGGTATTGGTGATCTGGTATCCCCTGTTTAGCTGTTTTTGGCATTGATTGGTTTAGCTCTTTCTCTGTAATTCTTGGTCAGAGATCTTTTCATCTTGGATCATATTTTGCCTCCTGTTGCTGGTGTTACATAGGTGCAGGCTCTAGTATTCCTGAATCCCTCCTTTATTTCCCCTGGAGATGTTTATGGCTCTTCCTGGACAGTGAATGCTTCTTTTTATCCAATGCTCGGTGTTGTTTTGACAATTTATTCAGAGCCTCCTCAAGTTTTGGTTTGTTTATACCAGAGCAGGTCTAGTACACCCAGGGCCCATCTGCCTTGCTGGCTTATGTGGTTATGATGGACTCATCTTGGTGAAGATGCCTTTCCTGCATGCATTGTTTTTATTTTCTAAAATAATTCCTTACAGTTAGTAGTTTGGGTCAGATGGTCTGGGTCAGTTAGTCGCTCTGCTTGTTGATGCTGAATCAATGTAGTTATACTTTTTCTACTTGAAGCTTACCTTTCAGGGTTGTTTTGGACAGTTTCTTTATGCTATGTAAGTGCCTTGGAGCAGTGGCTCAGGATGCCCTGTGGGTGATTTCTATTGAGCCAATCCCTGGGACCTCTCTCCGCTTTGTGCTTAGTTCTTCGGGTTGCGACCTCTTGTAGGAGATTTTTGTGTAATGTCCTTGGTTTTGTGGTGAAGTACTCTCTCACTGTTAAGTTACTATTGATTGGACTTGTGACTTTGGTTGTTCTATTGGGTATTGATTTCGAAGTCTAGCTTGGGTTTTGGTATTCATCAAAAGTAATGACTGAAATGAATACAAGGAACATAGAGGTAATGTCCTGATTACTTACTAGCTATCTTCATTACTCTTATTCCTATTTGTCCTCGTCCCAGTCATTATGACCTGCCCACACAAACATGACTAGTCTGGTTTTCTGTCTTGGCCTGGTCAAGTCCGGAGGAATGCTGGGAATGTCAGTTCTATATGGCTCCCAGCTGGCAGGGTAGAGCTTTCATTTCCAGCATTTTACAAACAATTTAAAGAATTTAAAGAATGAGCTGACGTGCAAGCACGTGAGGAGGCTGCAGGCAAATGGGGACCAAAACGACCCCATGTGGGTGGAGGGTGGTGGAGGAGGACGGACCCCAACTGAGTTTGTCTTCCGTTTCGCCAGGTGCTATGGGCACCTAATTCTAAACATAAGCAACAGGTCCTCCCAAAAATTAAAAATAACGTGGCATCTCTGGTATCTAGCACCATCTAGGGGTATGGTCATGTAACCCCTCTATAATAATAAAGCAGGCACAACACATTTTGCTGCTGGAGTGAGAGTCTTGAAAAAGAATCGGGGTATGCCCTAATACTCCTACCGCATCTGGGCAAAAAAATCAAACATGGAAACAAAATAATGCGGAGGAATAAATATAAGAATAATATTTCGATAGGGAAAAACAAATTAGTCCCTACCAATGAGTATTAAATCTCTAAACCTTCTTTCTTGTTTCTGGCTCAGATACCAACTCCAGGTGTAATATCAATTTTTTTTATCCTTTAATTATATTGAAAAACACAAACATATGTACACATATACATTTACAACTCCTTCCTGCCCATTCCTACTTAATACGGTTGCTAATTACACACAAAGAAAATTCATTCAGAGAGCAATCCGGAAAAAAGAGGTAGTCTAATACACACTTGAAGGGGTTAATCAACCCTCCACATAAAACAAAAGGTGTGTAATCAATTTTCTTATATATCAATCGTAGTCTGTGGGACTACTCCGTGCTCTAGGGTCGACGCGTTTCGGCCCATTAATTCGGGCGTCATCAGGACAAGGGCAAAAGGAATACAATGCCTAAAAAATAACATATATACATCAATATCGTCTCTATTACATAACTTCAATATAAATACAAATATTGTCTGCATGACTAGTCAGAACCTCACTCATGAAAAATGAAGGGCCCGGGTCATAAAAGCCTACTCTGACCCCTGACCATCTTGTGACATCTCTGATTATTGTTAGTAAGCAGTAGGTTTCTGTCAAGATTTATTGAGGATAGGACCCATGCATCCTTTCTGGCTGATCTGCTATTGAGGATGACCAGGGAAGAGTGTGGGGTTCACCCTGGACAAAGATTTTAACTTTAGACTTTGAAACTTTTGCAAAAGTCAAAGGTCCTCAATTAGGTAAGACAAAGGACGGCAACTGAGCAGTTCTCCACAAGGCAAATATTTACTTTTAGCAGTCCAGCTGGCACTTCAATCTTGACAGCAAAAAGCTCTGTGTTGGCAAATGTAGGTGTTAAAGTTGCATCTTCGTCAGGTGCACTCTGCCACATTTTCCCACTTTCGGTGTAAACCTTTAAATGTTCCAGCAGGTAGAGAATGATTAGCCATGATAGGCTGGAAAGCACCCTTGGGATAGCAGGTTCTCCCTTCCTTCACAGTGAATGAGTACTTCACCAGAGAACCAAAAACATTACACAAAGAACTCTTACAAGAGGTCACAACCCAGAGGACTAAGCAAAAAGCGGAGATGTCCCAAGGAGTGGCTCAATAGAAATCACCCAAAGGACATCTTGAGCCACTACCACAAGGCACTTACATAGCATAAAGAAACTCTCCAGAAGAACCCCGAAAGGTAAGATTCAAGTAGGAAAAAATCAAACTACACTGATTCAGCATCAACAAACAGAGAGGGTAACTGACCCAGACCATCAAACCCAAACTATTTAGCAAGAATAAGATTATTGCCAAAACAATACTGAGCACTGGATAAAAGAAACATTCACAGCCCAAAAAGAGCCATAAAAACCTCCAAGAAAATAAAGGAGGGATATAGGAATACTACAGCCTGCACATTATATAAAACCAGCAAAAGGAGGCAAACAATTATCCAAGATGAAAAGATCTCTGACCAAGAATTACAGAGTAAGAGCTATGCCAATCAATGCCCAAAATAGCTAGACAAGGGATACCAGATCTCCAATACCAGATGGGACAAAATCCAAGTGCTGCAGAATAGCCAATATATAAAAGGCACAAAACATGACAAGTGCACTGCTAGCACTGAAGAAGAACCAAATCCTACTCAGAGGACTTTTAGCACTTAGGCAAAAGAACAGCAGAGAATCTGACTATAAGGCAAGTAGGTAAATCCCTTTACCAGACAGTGGAAAGAGAAGATAGGTTCTCAAAACCACAGGCAAGCCTCCAGATTCAAAAAGAAATCCCACTAACTGTCGTCCCACATCACCTAAAACTGGTTCCTATGTCATAAAGTTGGAAACCACCTCAAAGGAGGAGATAGAAGATCTGGAAAAGGCCAAGAAGGCACTTCATCATAAGAGGTTATAAAGCACCGTAGTCATGCACCCCATTTGATCCAGAATCCCCAGGAGTAAATATAAGAAGAGAAATCAAACGGAACAAGAACCACTGGACAAACTGGACATAGCTGCCATCGAACAGGCGTCCAGAGGTCCACCAACCCATTCCCTAGCTCCCAGACTGTACCAAGGAATCAAATGGGACATAAAGTCAGTCAAAGAAATATGAGGGAGTGGTTAAAAACCCCAATCCTTCTATAAAGACAAATATAGTTGGACACAGGAACTGATCCCAACCCAAATGGAAACCCTGCAATGACAGCTAAATATTTACCACCTTACTCTAACTGCGAAGGCAGTCAAGACACACAGCAGTGTCACTTGATTGTACTAAAATACGAGGATACCAGAGGAGCAATAATATTACAGGCAGAGCTGCAATAAAACTCAGATTCGAACAGTGGCACACCCCCACCAACTCTAGAGGCCAAAAACTAGAGCAAAGGTCAAATGAATGATGAACAACAGCAGAGACCAGAAACAGATCACATCAAGGTACCACCTCTCTACATACACAAACTAGATAACTGACATTACTTCAGAGTAGTAAATTGGACTGAGCACCTGCAGCCATAAACCTCCAAGCAAGACCATCTGTACCTACTTCAACATCAAAACTGAAAGGGGGGGGGGTTAGACTGCCTTCATAGCATGATCAAATCCCAGGATGCAGAGGTAACAGATGATAAAAGCCACTTCTCCGAATGGGTAGTTGAAAACAGCCATTTCCAACAGAGAAGCTTGGGGCCTGTAGCATGAAAGCAACTGTAGGGAATTATTTTAGAAAATAAAAACAGTACATGCAGGAAAGGCATCTTCACCAAGATGAGTCATACATAACCACATAAGTCAGCAAGGCAGAGGTGCCCTGAGTGTACTAGACCTGCTCTGGTAAAAACAAACTAAAGCTTGAGTAGGCTCAGAATACATTGGAAGACACCAAAAGTAGGGAATGCATTTAAGAATTTATACCATCAATTAAGAGAAAATATTTCAGCTGGACACTCTCAGTGTCAGAAATAAGAGGCAGAGAATTTCCTGTGACCAGGGAGACATTGCCAGTACCTCTCAAAAAGCAAATTAAGCACCACCACAGAAGTGAGTTTGCATAAAGCAAGTATGAGACCAGCTGAGGAAAAAACTCACAAAGCTAAAGGATATGAGCCAGACCACGAGCTCGCACTTGAACCACCCAATATCTATATAGTGAGAGAGTGAGAGAGCATTACCCTTCAGTAATAAAGAGGACCCTATAGTAGAATGAAATGAGAAAGAATTTTACCATCACTCGACAGCTCAACTTCCAGGACAAAAGGAGACTGAATCAAAAAGCCAAAGTGGCTGAGAACTGATCTTCAGGAGGCCCACTTATGCCGAGCACCACAGCATTCAACACTTAGGCTAGCAGAACAAGGCAACCTGCCCAGCTAACACGTAAGTGTAAATAGTCCACCATAAAGAACCTGAGGAGGAAATAGCCTCACGCCCTGCCCCGAAAATCTGCCAGTCGAGGCTGATTGCATACCAGCCAACAAATTGAAGGATGTAGTAAATAGTCCCATGACCAAAATATGATAGCATTTTTCCAAGGCACTAGCTCACTGCCATTTTGATATCTGAACTTTTGGTTTGCGAGCTATGGGTGCTGACATTCCCCAGCAGTGCTCTTGCTGCTAGTGCTGTCCCATTGATGCCTTCCCGTTCCTTCCACTCCCCTCTGGTTATTGTTCCTGGTCCGACTCACCTTCATTACACACAATTAGACACTGAGCACAGAGAACTTGTTTCTGTGTGTCCCTAAGAGCCCGTCATCAGCCCGCCTTCTGCCTCGCACCCCCCCCCCCCCATTTCCCATCCCTGGCCCTTGGAGAAGGGTTTGTTCAGTTCCTCCTTTAATCATCCCCTTTTCTGAGTCAACCCTGCCTCTTGAGAGAGGCTTTACAAAGTCTCCTCTCATTCTCAACCCCCACATGAATCCTTTCCTTAAGGCTCCATTATTCAGCACTAAGATGCCCTGTTCTTAAAACATACAAGAGTTGAAAAAATTATTCATTACAGTTGTTAATGTAGGAGAGAAGTTTTTTTATCTGTACCATTTCTAACTTATCGAAGGGCACTCCCCTTCATTTTACAGCTCTGTCTGTGCCAGCGGCAAGGTGGCCCTATATATTAACAAGGGAAAATTAATTTATTGTGTTATCACACTGGGGACTTTCACTGATACTTCTAAAACAGATGTTGAATATCTGTCACAGGGTAATCCCTCTAGCATTAAGGTCAATTTGGCCATTGTTAATGCTGTCGATTTTGTTATTGAGCCTGATAAATCTGCCTTGGACCAGATTTTACAGGATTAAGTGCAAAAGACAATCTCAGCATCCTTGGGTCTGAGGGCCCAACAGATGAAAACAATACTGTCCCGCCTTCCTGGCTATTCCTGCCAATTTTATCCTGGGAACTCAGTTAGTGTTCCTCAGAAGGCCAAAACAATCACTGCCTAAAACAGAGAATTTAAAGATGACATATTGGAATGTTTTCCTTAATGCTCCTCTGGGGACGATGAGGAAGAGGAGATGGCAGACAGTGTAGTCTCTGCCCCAGGCAAGTTTGGAGAAGACTTACATTCTGATACCTCAGAGGAGATAAATGGCATCCCACACTAAAAAAGAGAAAGCATGAAGATCATGATGCAGGAGAGGGAATATCCAGTTCCAAGCTACCCCTTTCTGCTTTGACCCAGAACAAATTATCCACCTCCGTCTCTTCCAAGTGGACTTCTACCCTGAGAGCGGCCTCATAGTCATAGGTCTGCTGAATGCCCAAGACTTACTCTTCAAGGGCAAGTAACTATTACACCAGACATAGACCCCACATAGACCACTTTTCTGGGCAAGTTTATTAAAGACCCTAGAGAGGGCATGGACAGATCTGAAAAAAGTGTGCCTAGACAAACTCATGGTTTGCTTGGCTTGTGTTCCAAAATTCTGGATTTGGTGTCACAGCCGAGGAACAGGGTACCCATATTGACCCAGATGTTCTTGCGGGTTGACTCCCGAGAACCCCTTATCTCTTAGGCCAGCTGCGCTCAGTCTTCAGATCTGCATAGGTCCATTCATCTGCGGATAGAAACCAAGCTCTGTGTCCTTGCAAAAAGGAGGCAGGCACTTCTGTTGGAGGATTATTGTTTGAAGACAAGTTTGTGAAGGAGGTGGCTAAATCTGTTAGCTCATTTATGTCCCTCTACAAAGCCCAAGTTGGCCTCAAAAAAGATTTTCTACCTTACCTTTTCACCAGGGCTGACAGAGGAAGGGCCCTCTCTGCCAGCCACTTACCATAAAGTCTTTCGCAGAGGTTTTGTCAACCCTTCATTTAAAGAGAAGCTACCAATCTTCTTTCCCTTTAGGAGTAGGGAGGAGGATTTAACATTATTTTCATAATTGGCCGCAGATCATATGAGATGTGTGGATTCTTGAAACGCTTTTGGGGTTTGCCTCAAATTCTCCTCCACTCCCAACCAGACCAAACCTCCCAAATTGATCCTTTTTCCAGTATAGAAACAGAATTGTATAGATAGGCCACTGTCGTGTATGCTGCCTATTGCAAAGAAGGCTTGCATAAAATTGTGTGTGTTGGAATTCCAAAGGAAGAAGCAAGAATAAAACAATTGAAAATGTTCTTGGTTTGGATTCCCTTTCTAACCAATGAACTGACTGTGGAGGTTTACTTGACCATCACCAAAGGAACTTTACCAAGAACTTTGCTTCTACAATGATATAAGGAAAATTGCTCTTTTGGAGCGTTTTCCATTCATTTGCTTAGGTACCATTGTATTACAGGAGGTATGGGGGAAGTTAAACCTTAGGGAGAGTGCACCAACATTCAATTGAGCAACAGAACTGTGCAGAGGAGTAGAGCCACAACTGTCAAATTTTCATTATATGTTTTAAGAAGAAAAAATGTCATAATTGATCCAGAAACAGGCAATCAAACTATGTGCTTTACATCCCAGAGGTTTACTCAGCAATATTTTCTTGGGAGACAAAAAAGGCGGCAATAAACTTCAGGGTAATCAATACTTGGTTCCATTACAGGCACTCCAAGATGTAGGAAATCCATTTACTGAAAGACCTCTTAACAGAAGGTGACTTCATGGTCCTGTTGGACCTCAAGGACACCTATACTCCCCATACATGAACTCTGCCAATTTGAAATCACCACACATACATACAAGGTACTACAGAACATCGGCCCAACATACCTTAACAACAGCCTTCATTTCCACAAACCCACCAGAAACCTGCCCTCAGCTTCACTCTCATTCGCACACGCCCCCTTCATCCACAGAAGCAGAACAGGAGGTCTAGTATTCTTCTACATCTCACCCAAGACCTAGAACGGCCTCCCTCTACACATCAGGGCCTTCTCCACAAGTTATTTAAAGTGTTTTATAGAGCATGAACATGACTCAAGGGTATCAAAGTGCTGTATACACAATTGGAAAAAGAATCAAAGACATGAGAAAAGAACGCCTAACATAAACCATAGAACATAAAACTTGAGAAAGATATGGTATGTTCTATCAAAGTTATTATTCAACATCCGAAATTCAGCTATGAAGCCTTTGGACAAGATGGCTTTCTGGGGCCTGCACTGATTCAGTTCAGTTTCAGGTACCAGGTGGAACAGTGTTTGTGTGCAGTTCTACTGGGATGGATGTGCTTCTGCCCTTCTTAGTATTAATGTTGTTGTGATGCTACCAGAGACAGGCTAACCGAGACTTTGTGTGAGGAATCTGTTCATTAGGATCCTTTTCACCTCTTTTTAAAAAATGTGGGTCGATGGGTTTGACTGAATCTCAGGTGGTAGGGAATTCCATATCCCTGGAGCTAATCCTAAAAAGGAGCGTGCGTAGTTTTTTTGTTTCTGAATGTGGGAGGTTCTAGCCTGAGGGAGTTTGCACTTCTGAGGGAGCAGTTGCCCCGTGAGATTCAAATATTTTCTGCCAGGTACCTGGGTTCATCATAATACAAGGTTTTGTGAATGAGGAAAGCAATTTTCAATTGAGTTCTGGCTTAGAGACTAATTCCTTGGGGCTGACTCCCATCACCCTCAGTCCTGTGCCTACACACCCGCTACAGCACCTGGATACCCTACTGGGTGATTAGCTAGCTATACAAACCAACATAACATCTAGCAGTACCAGTTTTACTTCCCGATTCACCAATTTTTCAATTCCAAAGAAGACAGATAACGTAAGAGTTTGTGATGGTTCCGTTTGGTCCTTATTCAACTCCTTGGTGTTTCACCAAGTTGCTGAAACCGGTAGTAGAGTTTCTCAGAGCTTTGGGGATTCATCCAATCATTTACTTAGATGATATTCTGACATGTTCCAGGGTCCCCTGATTCTGAAACAACAACTAAATATGACATTGATTCTTCTTCAGAACACTGGGTTTGTAATCAGCCAGGACCAATCAGCCCATTATTCAAATCAGATGACCTTCTTGGGCTTTGCTATGGACTCCATCCCAGCTTCTCTGTCCTTACTGACTCACAAGATTTGCGAGAATTTGCCATCAAGAAGAAAACTCACAAGGGTCTTGAGAAATAGAAGATCACTCACTGTTAGACAGCCAGACTAGTAGGTCTGCTTGTGTCTCCCATTCAAGCGTTCATCTCATGACCTTCACACTATCAAGCCCTTCAGAGACTGAAGAGCCTTGACTTGACGAAAGGTGTTTCTGTTTAAGAACAAATCAAACTGTCAACAAATGTTAGTCAAGAACTTTAGTGGTGGCTCAATCAAATGAAGTCTTGGAATGGGAGGGCCATCTTTGGTCTCGTTCCAGACATGGTGATTGAATGGGACCTCGAAGGAAGAATGAGTGGCTGTAATTGCCTAAGAACTATACAGTCCTCTCTCCCAGTAAGAAGATGAGCTATCATCACAGAATGGTCCGTTTAATGGCATAAATACAACAACTTTATCAAATTTACCTGTGCAGCATATATAATAGATTATTATGCAGGGGAAACCCTTAACATTCCGTGAGTGTAAAAAACTCTATGAAGGAACTCACACGGTCAGCTTCAATGCCTGGTTTAAGTTGCTCCTATACAACTACATACATCAAACATATCTTACTACAAAACTCCTACACATTATATACAACACCCAGTCTGACACGTGCCCATGCTGCAAGAAAGTTTTTTTTGTTAAATTCTGCGGATTATGTAGTAGATGATGAATTATGCTCTAAATGTGCCAAATCCGTACTTATGCAGAAAATGCTGTGGCCACAGAATTGCATAATTGCAGTAGCCCTGACCATAAGACTATAAAGTGTTTCAGGTTTAAAAACATAAGCCTAAAAAGTAAACTGAAGCAGCATGGATAGGTAAGCAGACACCCAACTCCAGAAAGATTCCCCAAAATTTATCAACATCAACGCCAGCCTTTTGTGGAGTTGATTCTACGTTTTGCATTTCAGGGGCTGTCATGTGCTGACAGCACCCAAATCTTCTTAAGTTTAATATCTCAGCCCACAACTCTGTGCTATTTCTTAAAGACAGTCTGTTGGCTATGCAGGACTGGAAGCTCAATGGAGATAAGATGGAGATTTTGATAACTCTGGAGGCAATCCCTCCATTAGGAACAGATCTGTCTAACTGACCTCCGTGGGACAGTTTCCATCCTCTGTTGGCAAGGTGAAAAGCCAGTGCTTTTGAATGGATCAGGATTTTTTCTTGAAAGCTCAGATATAAGAAACAAATCACGTTTTGAATTGTTGAACCTTAAGAACCCCGCCCTTTTGTCCTGTGTAATACCGAAACCATGGTCATCAGCTTTACCATCCTTTCATGTCTCGACTATGGGAATGGCGTGTATGGTGGCCTCTCGGACTGCCAGTTTGAAAAACTGCAAGACATCCAGACTATGGCATGTGGTTTGCAGCTGACCTGCGAAAGACTGATCTTGTTTCATAGATGAGACATGCCATTCCTAGGCTTCCCATCAAAAAGTAGATTCATTTTAAGTCTCTCTTCCTGATTTACCAGGCTTTCTAAAACACAGATTGTATTCTGCTCTACTTCTTGCTTTCTCATTAAAGCCCCAACAGATCCCATACAACAGGTTCTTTGTTGCTTCTTCAAATCCCCTGCTACCATAGGCTGCAGACTGAAGTAAGAGCTTTTAGAATCTTGAGCCCCCCTCTTACAAATAATTTACAGCTAGAACTTCATCAGTGCAACTCGCACTATTTAACAAAAAGCTAAAAGAATCATCTTTGTTCAAATTTGTAATCTCTTTTTTCTTCCTATCTGTGTCTTTGCCTCTGCCCTGGTTCCAAGATGCTTTTGGGTGACAGCTGCCCTCTACAAATAGATAAATTATAAAAATTGTTTTAGCTGAAGCTAAAACGCACACATACGGATATGGATGGTAACCCAGTCCATGTTGTTCCTTTGTCAAAAAACTGTACTTGCAAATGATGGTGTCCAAAAGATACTTATAATGTGGCATGTTAGGAGGTTTTCTATATGGCATTCAAGTCATACAAGAAGTACTTAAGCCATAAAAGGAGCATTCAATTTCAATGAATGTTTTGTTAATACCAAAGGTCATCATTTAAAAGCTAGCAATAACAATTGCAGCTCTTATGTTGCTGCTTGGAACCACTGTATTTTAACTAATGTGACTACTGATATTTAAAAATATAAGGGCCTGATTTTGAGTTTGGCAGACAGGATACTCCACTACAAATGCGGAAGAGTAGCCTGTCCACCAACCGCGCATTCTACTCGCCTCATTTAGTGATCTGCAGAACTTAAGTGTTCTGTTGGCGGAGCCCCATTGGCTCTGTCAATGTAATACTTCCTCCAAAAGCACAATGCAGCCACTTCCATTGTTGTAATGGGGGGCAGGAACAGTGTGATGGTGCTTCCACTATATCTATTATTGTTTTGCCTTGACACTGGGGAGAAAAACTGAGGTGGAGAATATAAATCTGAAGAAACCAGAGGTGGAGCTCTACGAAGGTGTATTTATTGTGCATTTGTGCTTAATAAATTTGTTTGTTTGCTTTCTGGACAGAATATCTATAAACCTTAACAAAATAAAATAATTGGCACCTTTGTAAACTTCTTTCCCTGGTATACTTTTATTTTTCTAGTGAATAAACATAAAACTTTAGGTGTCTACAACATTTGTTTCTAGGTCCGTTCATCTAAGCTAACAACACCTGAGTGTGAAAAAGAACAGTGTCCAGGATCACTTTATTAGTGTCAAACACAGATAGAATCTACTGAGCATCCTGCTCAGGCACAACTAGAATGTAAAGAAGCATCATACATTAGGAAACTAATTCAATGGACTGTGTTCACAGTGTTGCCTATGACTAAAGATCGAAGTCGAGCACATCTGGAGAACTATCAGTAGCATATAAAGCAAAGAATGCTTTCATGGTTTTCGCATCCATTTTCGTCGCCTTGACAGCTGGATCCTGCATCATCAGCTCTATCCAGGAATTAATCTTTGGGGTGTTCTTCAAACCACTGTGAATAAATAGGTAAAAATAAAAAATAAAACAGTGAAATAGGCAGAAATTGTACAGTTGAAACATTCATAGGCTACATTTATGACTGCAACAAACTAGATTAAACATGTGTTTTTGTTTGATTGTGAGCAGTGGTAAATGTGTCCTCGCTTTTGCCCAGAACCCAATCTTTCCGATTTCCTCAGGTACAGTCAACAGTCGAATGAATATTTCCCCAGAGATCTCCAAAACACAGCAGTAGTTCCTGCATTGCATTTGTGTCCTGCTTTTTACAGATTAACACATACTTTGCCCCCCAGATTCTAAAACAAACAAAAATGTGACGTATGGATTGTTTGAATTAATTTTCACTCTTGGTAATTACTGGCACATTGCACTCAATCCGTTTTGTTGTCTCTTTCACTATAAAAGAGGACTGAATACATGTACTTCGTCTTTGCTTCCAAACCAAGGAAGTACAGTGGAGACCTAACTGCTTGGCCATATCCTCTTTGAACAGGAAGAGGAACACACGCAACTTCAGATCTACTTCATATTTACTGTATTGTTGTGGGTGAGGTGCAGCCTGGATTCCTATGGGACAGAGACACCTATATATTTCCTTGGAACTGAGTAATGCCCTACTTTCCTTGTAAATTGCACTTGGGTGAATTTATATTTTCATCCTTGGAAAATAAGTAATGCTCATGGATGTCGATGCCATATGACCTTTGACCCGCTGTCATGCCCCCCTTAGCTGTCGGTTTCTCAACTGTCTTTTTGGTACCTCTCTCACACCTGCCTTTTTTATGTGTGGCTTTCTCCTTCTAGCCCCTTCTGTTGCCTCTATCTCAACTG
This sequence comes from Calotriton arnoldi, assembly GCA_963921515.1. NCBI lineage: Eukaryota > Metazoa > Chordata > Amphibia > Caudata > Salamandridae > Calotriton > Calotriton arnoldi. Next base: position 1,202,396 of record CAWUFW010000182.1, read on the forward strand.
TGTCTTTCTCACTGATATTCTTATAATATTTCACGTCTTCCCCACTCCCACCTGCCATTCTCACTGCTTTTGTCTTTTTTCACCTTTCACCTATCTCCAACCTCTCTTACTTGTCTGCCCTTTCTCACCCGTATCTGTCTCAATATCACCTCCACATCTCTCACCTTTTCCCCTCCCCACCTCACCCTCAGCATTTTTTCCTAACCTATCTCTGTATGTTTCTCTGAACTTTATAATCACTCTGTCTCCCATACAACTCTGTCACTTTATCACCACTTTTTCAATAATCTCCCTTCTTTCAGCAGTCCCTTTCTCACATGTCCACCTCCCCAACGCTCAGCTGTTCTTCTAAGCTGTCTCTTTTTTTTTTGTGCAAATTTTTATTGAAAAATATATAAGACACATTCACACTTAAAACAATAAAGCGAAGGGAGGAAAGATGTTCAAAAACCACAAGTATCACAAGTCTCGGTAGAACAGGGGAGTGGATACAGTAGGGAAATACACAGGGCTAACACTGAGCAGAAGGGATGCAAAGTGTGGTGAATGAGCTGGAGATACTGGGAGAAAGAATGAATTGAAGGAATAAAGAGAGAGCATAGAGTTAAAGCATACTGAAAAAAAGGGAGGGGTTCCCGGCCAAGACATACGAGGAGAAAGCTGTCTTAGTTGAGCGGGGTAAGGACAATAGGATGGGTTAACAAAAGCAATGGTATTTATCTCCCAATCAGGCATTAAGCAATAAAACCAGGGGGAACTAGGGGTAAGAACGAACCAACACTTAGGCTGAAGGGAAAAAAAAGTGGGGGACCGCTATTAGGGTAAGGAATGATGGGAGGGGAGGGATGAAATGGCCAGGGAAGTGAGGTTTGAAGGGATGGGAGCAAGAAGGAAGTCAGGAACCACTGGATACGAGGTAAGACCCCAGGAGCGAGGATGTCCAGAGTATGAGATTGAAGCCCATCATCAATCAGAGGGGAGGATTACCTATTCATGAACCTTCCAGCAATGTCCTCCATAGAATATTACTTTCTAACCTGTCTCTTTATCACACCTTTCTTGCTCATACCTGTCTCCCCTTCAATTTGAGCTGTCTCTTTCATCTTTGTCTTTGTCAACTCTCTCTCAAATGTCTATCCCAACCTCTTTCCCTCCTTCTCTTTGAATAGACTTTCTCAGTAGTCCCTCACCTCTTCACCTGTCTCCCCACTTGGAGCTGTATGTTTCTGACAAGTCTCACATACCTCCCTCTGCCTCTCAGTTGTCTATCGCCAGCTGTCTCTTTATCATTTTTCTCACATCTGTCTCTCAATCTCTTCCTGCCTCTCTTAGCTATCTCACTCTCATCTGTCTCTCTCTATAACACATCTCTCATACTATAATTTACTCTCACCAGTCTTCCCATCTCTCTGACTGTAAGCTTTCTCCTTTTCACTTGTCTATGTGCATACACCTATCGCTCTCACCTGTCTGACTCTCTTATTCAGCTGTCTGTATCTTTTTCACACCTATCACCTGTCTCTGATTCTCTTTAATGCCTCTCTCTATCACACACAAACACACACACATACAGACCTATCTTGATCTCTCACCTTTGTCTCTGTAGTGTCCTCTTGCTGATCTTCATTTGTCATTTTTCCCCTCATGTCCCTTCATCGTCTCTTCCCCTCTACCATCCCTCCCTCCCCCCTTCTCTCAGCTGTATTTCTTGCTTTTTTCCATGCTCAGGGGAACAGGGACAACTTTTTAGCTCCACTTGCAACAATAAATGTTTTGGAAGTGTTTTATTTTCCTCCAAGGAAGGGGTCACAAACACATTGCTAGGGGTCACATAAAGCAAGCCAAGGGTCGCAGTTGTGATCCCAGCGAACTCTAAATGAGTCCGTGGTAACACTCTACATTCCTGTAAGCTGTAACTATAAAAATGAATACATACTATCCAGTAACTCTATTTTTCTGTGAATTGTAACTGTGTGCAATACACTAATATCCTCCAGGAAACAGAAAATTCTTGCCATCCCTGTAAATGTACCCAAGTACTTTCCTGTACATTGCGCCCTGGTTAGATTTCACAAATATATTCCAGGTACTGAGTAACTCTTTAATTGTCTGAAAATATCTTCTGGGCGGACCTCCCAGGTATTGGAGCTTACAAATAGAAAATTTCTGCCATCTGTAGATTATGGCCTAGAGACATTTCCATGGAAATTAAGCCTTTGGTTAGACTGTTCCCAATGTAAACGTTTTAGACAAATCTTTGGTCTCCTTAATACAACCAGCCAAGTTCAAATTAGGATAGCATTTAATCTGCAGCAGTCATTGATCAAGTTGATGTCTCAATTGATGGTATTTGTTGGGAAACAGCCATTACAACGCAGCTGTTTCCCCGCATGCCATTACATTGCAAGCGTTACAACGTGTAGCCATTACTATGCATTTTTTTACATCGCATGCGCTTTTACAACGCATGCGATGTAAAAACAAAATGGCAATCCACCATGTTGTGAGGAAACAGAGGCTCTTCCGTTTCCTCACAATGACGTGCACCGCCCCTCAGAGCCGCCATGAAGCAGGAACCAGGAGGAGAGAGGAACCACGAGGAGAGAGAGGTAAGGGGGATTGGGCCTGGGGTGGGGGTTACTTTTTTAGTGTAAAAGGGGGTTGGGTGGGGTGTGTGTATAGTGCAGGGTAGTGTTTTAGGGTTTAGGGTAGTGTCGGGTGTCATGCAGGGTAGTGTTTAAGTGTAGGGAGAGGACTGGGGGTCGGGAGAGGGTCGTGCTGGGGGTAGTGTTTTAGGGTTTAAGGTAGTGTCGGGGGTCGTGCAGGGGAGTGGTTTAGGGTAGGGAGAGGAATGGGGGTTGGGGGAGGGTCGTACAGGGGTACTAAATTAGGGTTTAGGGTAGGGTAGTGTAACTTACCTTTCATACTTTTACCATGAGTTTACCTTTACCACGCATGCCTTTGCATTGTAATGGCATGCGTGGTAAAGGCATATTCGTGGTAAAAGTATGTGATGTAATGGTAGGTCGTTGTAATTGACAATGCGTAGTAATACCCGCGTTGTAATGGCATGTGTGGTATTAGGACGCGTTGTAATGAGTCATATTCGTATTTGTTATGCCATGTTGTAGAGAATTTCCTCAAAACAACCATTTCACAAGTACTCCATTGTAGCCAATTTTCGTATTCTCATTGGCTACTTCATTTACACGAGGCATTGAGCTCCTTACAGCTGCAAACTCCGCGAAAGGCCTTATATCACTAGCCTTTTTTAAGACTGTATTAAACAAACTAAGTTAAAGCAATGTCGTGTATTGGGGATGTTGAGGCTTTTAATAAAAAGACATTTTCAGGCTACACTTCTTGAACTTCTCAAGGAAAAAACTGGCTAATTACCCATCTGATCCACTAGCAGGGTCGATTAGGCAGAGATTTGTGCATATTTGTTTTTTAACCATTCCTGCATTTGAATTAAGACACGCATGGCCTTTGATCAAAACTGCTCAAAACCCTGTTGTTTATATGATGCCTGTTGTAAATATTTACTTCACAATGTATGTGTGTGACCATTACTACTGGGCAAACAAAAGAAAATCGCCCAAGCCTCTATTCAATAAAAAAGGGATGCTGCCAAGGCTTAGTAACATTAAGGTATGGCTAAGTCCCTCATTACGAGTCAGGTGGGTCAGAATTACCTCATGGAATTCCACTCCGCCTGATTCCAAGTGGACCGGTTTTCCAGTTTTGCAGAACCAGTTTTACAGAGCGGTAAATCTGCACAGTAAAATCACATGAAGTTTTGCGTTCAGCAGCAGCCAAGCCCTATTCCCCATTTTTTTCTGACAAGGGAGTGTTCAATGCTTTCTCTTGGCAGAAAAAACCTTGCCTCTCTGTCCCTGTACTTGACCCACCCAACCCAGTGGTACCCACATACATCTACCACCTGCTGGAGGCAGGTGGTAAACATATGGATTAAAACCCATGATCTGGGAATTCCATGTGGTATTGCCAGCTGGAAAAATCAGTCCCATGTGGTAATTCCCCATTCCATGGGGTTCAACGTGTATTTTATGGCACTGGGTTGGATTTACCACAGTAACAGCACTTTTACTAGACTGTAAATCCACTCCAGTACAGTGAAACTCACAATTAGGGTTTAAATGGAGAGGACTTACAAATGACTGCTACTTTAGTTACATTTATGACCGAAGCTCTATCTTGCCTCAGCATAGGTGTTGAATGTGATACAAATAGTTATATCAGCTGTTTTATCTGTCTTTTATGTTAGTACACACAAAGTGATTCTTTTTTAACATTTGCTTAAAATGTTTTTATATCATGACATTATGAGTATTTATTCTTTAATGTATTTTTTCACTGTATAATTTTAAATAATTAAACAATAAAGATTGACTTCACTTCGCAAAACAAATACAGAATAAGTTGGACATACCCCAGCAACATCATGAACACAACACGGTTTCAAAACCATGAAATTGGCGATGTCTTGTCACGTCAAAAGCACATCCATATCCTCCCACAAATCTACACAGCACAACTGTTCTTAACAAGTTAACATAAATATACCACATCCAGATGTGCACTACATTTCATCAAAGCAATAAAATTAGATAATGATATGCCGCAACAAAACAGCCTGTGCAGTGAAATAAAACAAAATAAATGTTAAAATCCTTCAGCAGACACACCAACAAATTATGTATTATAAAGGTGTGATAAAGTCATCCTTACTGCCCTGTTCATCCCCATTTTTGACTGATAGTGGTGGTAACTGCCTTTGACTATGCCCTGGTCTCTGCTAACCAGGGCCAGGACCAGTGCTCTGATGAAAAAGGTATGTGGTAATTAGGTATAATTACAATTGGCAATGACAGACCCCTGTAAGTCCCTAGTAAACATTAAGACAAGGGGGATTCAAACTACCTATAAGGCTCTAGTATATAATAGGGCAGGGAGCTTTAGAGCCCCAGTAGATTTCCTGCACTGGAAGGCGCGCTGCTGTGTTGCCTGCTGTTATTTTTTAAGGCAGACCTGCTTTTCAGACTGCCTTTAAAAGTAAATTATATGCAAATTTGACTTTGGAATTATAGGTACTTACAAAGTGGTAATCTATCTTATTTTTGCATATAAGTCACCCCTAAGGTCTCCCATAGGTGCTCCAGGGGTGAGGTGCCATGTAACTAAAAGCAGGGCCTTTATAAAATATGTTTTATAGGCCCTGGTGAGGGAAAAACTGCCAATTTCATTTTTCCCTCTTGTAGATACTTAGTTACATAGGCTAACATTGGAATATTTCATTTAAATATAAATATTGCTAGGAACGAGCCAAAAATGTCATTCAAGGACTTAAAAGATTGGTAATGATAAGTCCAACAACTTGCCCCTGTTGAATTTATCATAACAAATACAGAAGAGAAGTTATAGGGCTTTCTTTTCTGTGAGCCAAAATCCAGCCTTCTAGCAGCCTCTCCTGATTGCTCAGCCTTCACAGGCTTAGCCAAGCTTCTTTGATGTGGTGATAAGTGGCCTGCATAGAGCAGAGATTATCTGATGGGGGAGCTCTGCAGCTGAAGAGAACAGGTCAAGAAGGGGGGCTGGGTAAATCAAACAGGGCTTCAAAGAGAGCAGTACAGTAAGGGATGCCAGGCCTACCCTCTCTTCCTGTACCCCCAGCCAGATGCAGGCCCAGGAATGGAATCTGCAGAAGGTCTGGAGGGGTGTGTTAATGGAAATGAGCCACAACAGTAGGCTGGTTTAGCCAGGTCTTACTCTCCTGGAGAGGAATTCTCCATCTTGAATTTTAAAGTGCAGTGCTTTGTGAGACAAGAATATGCCACACTTTGGAGGATTACTTTTGGGTAACACCCTACACCTCATTGGACAGGGGTGCCCCCTGCTTGTTGCCCCAGATCACTGAATAAATATGTGAGAGCTGCATAGCATCTCGGATCTGCTGCCTGAAACTACAAGGAGAAGAAGGATTGCCCTGCTGGAACCCTGGCCTTCACCCCTAAGGACTGCAATCTGAAGGACTGCTCCTGTTGCACACTTGGAACTACAGCCCTGAGGACTTTGCCTTGCTTCATAAAGGATTAAGGAGTGAACTCCCTGAAAGCAACAGGTTAACAGAGCTTCCCTAAACCATCTCCCTCAAGACGTCCCCAGCCTGGAGTGCGTCCAGTGGACTTTTAAGGATTTGGCAACGTGCATTGTGGGAATTGTAGTTCCAAACTTCCAAGGACCATCCCAGAGCTTCTAGAGCCTTGAATTTGTGTTTTGTCACTTTGAACTCTCAAGAGGAACTTCAGGGTAAATTTCCAGTAGTTTGGAGCAACTTTTGCAAAAAAATCCATAAGGGAACTGACTTGATGTCAAGAGTCAAGCCAGTTACCTTCAACTGCGTACCGGCCTGGATTTTAGGTTTGTCTGGCTGAAAGCTGCGGAGCTCCAGACTTCCAGGATTTGACCGGGGCCTCGCGAAGAAGCAATCGGACGACGTTGCATCGAAATCTGCCAGCTAGAGGGGACTGCATAATGTTGAGGGATAATCCTCCAGAAAAGTTTCTAAGTCCGAAGGTAAACTGTTGATCGGGGCCTCACGCTTAGTGCATCCGACCAGGGCTCCATCGCGGTCGGCCTCAAACTTTGACTTTGTCCCGGTCAAGTGCGACCAGATGTCCCAAGTTGACGCTATATGTTTTTAGGCACTATAAAGTATTTAATATTTTAAAAAATCATATCTCCTGTTCCATATATTGGGTTTATGATGTTTTGGTGACATTTTAAAGACAAAAATATTTCCTATGTTTATAAATTAGTGTGAGATTTTTATTGTGGGTTGTGTCTTACTTATTTATTGTATTGGTGTTTTTAAATGATTACATACCTGTCTCCTGCTTTAAGCCTGCCTGCTCGCAGCCAGATACCAAGGGTTGAGCCACGGGCTAATGTACTGAGACCATGACTGGACCTTATATTGCGTTGGTGACCTTATTGCTAGTGCTAGGTACATACTTACCCCTACTAATAATCCACCTTCCAACAAAAGGTTTTTGACTGGATCAGACAAATCATTTTTAGCCCCTTATCAAGTACTACCATTATTAAACAACACATTGGATAGACAATTTTTCTGTAACCAAATGCAGTGACCGAAAAGCTTCTTCACTCTGGTAAACCAAATTCCCAGCACTGCAAAAGGAGACCAGATTCCAAAACCACGAAGAGATTTTTAGACATGCGCTACATATAAAGGTAACTAAACATAGAATACCATAGCATATCGTAGGAAATTGGGTTATTAGTTTTGTGGCCTGCACAAGTAATAGGTCCACAATTCCCTTACTGGGAACCAAGCACCCCATTGTAGCGCTTGATTCTCTCAGGGTAGCGAGGGAGAGCAGTCCAAGGCCTACTTAGGAAAGGTGGTGTGGGCTAGTAATCACTGCTCACTGGCACGCAATAATAACACTCAATAAATGATTGTCAAGTTAGTACTTTTCTTTAGAAAAAAGAGAAGTACATTTATTGCACACACACTTCTAAACACCACACACTAATTTAACAAATATGTACATTGGCACATTGAAAATAGCATATATGACATTGCATAATCACCTTTGACCCCCTAAAGGGGTCACACAAACATTTCAAGTGAATCTAGTGGTTTTGTCAAGGTTTAAAAGTAACAACCCACATGTTGAAATCATCATTTTGTACTTAAATGCAACCGTGAAAATGCACTTATTAATGAGTGGCTGGAGTTTGGACTATATCTAATGACTTAGACGAGCTAATAAAGTGACAAGTTTTATCCTATTGATTCCTATGGAATTTTTTAGCTATGCTACTGTTATAATATGTATTTTTTTTTTTTTTTTTTTATTATTATTAATCCATGAAGGTTAAAATTACAATACAATTAATACATTACAGAGCGATAATCAATGGTATAAAATAGAGATAAGAGAAGCACATATCCACGTGATCTTTAACAAGTAAAAATTGGTTAATAGTGGACATAATGGTTAGCGTGTTCGATATTCACAGTTTATCCACAATTATTGCAGCTCTAAAGTGCAGGTGCATTGTGCAAAATATATCAAATATTGCTTTAGCCCAAAAGTGCAAAGTGCCACATACACAGCATATCATAAGTCCTTGAAGAAAAAAAAAAAAGGGGGGGGGGTACATACTTAATTTACACAATAATACATCACCCATCCATAAAGGCAATCATTGGCCCCCAAATTTCCTGACCTAGTTTCCTCTTTCGAGCCCCCTTTAATGCATATAAGCTATATTCTAGGTTAAATATGTTAAAAAATCTTGTCCTCCATAGTTCAAACGTCGGGGCGTCTTTATGAAGCCACATTGAGGCAATGCACAACCTAGCTATAGCCATGGCCACAAAGATCAGATATCGATACCTGTATACCAGCTGGTCACGCCCATCACCCTCCTCAACTCCCAGCAACACATGAGATGCAGTTAATTTTATTGGACCGCCAAGCAGTTCCGCTAAAAACTCTTCTAAGTGCTCCCAGAGTTTGCTCACGTGTCTACATGAAAAGAAAATATGCACAATATCCGCATCATCAGCTCCACATCGAAAACATTTGCCGTCATTAACTCCACCCCATTTTAACAGCCTAGCTGGGGTGTAGTAAAGATTAAAAATGGTCTTATAGTGTTGTGCGCGTAGATTGGCAGACCTCAGTAACCTCCCCGCCAGATCAATAGAATATTCCACCCATGTACCTAGACACCCAAGCCTATCATCCCACTTGGTGTTATGTCTTTCTAAATCCTCACCCTTGGTCTCTAACAATATATTGTATAACGGACCGATGCGTGCATTTCTCTTTACAGCTTCAACTACAGGATTTAGAGCAATCTTCCATTGGCTCTTACATAGGTAATCACGGATTTGCAGATACTTAAAAAATTCATTTTTAGGAAGGTTGTATTTCTTGGCCAACATCTCAAAGGACATCAGGTCCCCACTATCATATAAATCCCCGATATATTGAATACCTTTTGTCCCCCATCTGTTTATGGTCCTGTCCCAAAATATCGTAGGCAAAAGATTGGTGGCATCAAACGGGGTATACTGAGTGACCCTCCCAATTCTGTAACACTTTCGCACCACTTTCCACACCTTATAGGCAGCATTTAAAACCTTGAACCTGTTTTTTTTTATAGTAGCTGGGCTCCAAGCTTACAAACAACCGGTTTTTCGCATTGCTACCCAATAGCATTTGATATATCGAGGGTGCCTCGGCTATGCTAGATGGTTCTACTCCTGTTAATAAAATATTCATACGCTGCAACATACTAACCAGATAATATAAAGTAAAATCAGGCACTGCCCATCCTCCTTTCTCCCGCGGTAAGATCATATAGCGCATTGCTCTTCGGGATTTCCCTTGTGCCCATAAAAACCTAGCACATATCGATTGTAATACAGCCAGTTGAGCACAAGAAATTTCTAGCGGAACGGATCTAAAAAAATATAAAACTTTGGGTAAAATTAGCATTTTAAGAACATTACACCGTCCCACAAGTGTCAGATGTAAACATTCACACCGATCTAACTGCTTCCGTAACGAGGTTAAAATATTGCACCAATTGACCTCAACCAGTGCCTTTAAACATGTCCTTATTATAACCCCTAAGTATGATACCTCATTTAACACCCTTCGATCATTGAAGCCGGTTTGGTTTAGACACAAAATTTGTGTCTTAGACACATTCAACTTATATCCTGACGTAACTCCAAATTCTAATGCTAGCTGTTCTATCTTGGATATGGCTCCCTCAGGGTTAGTTGTAACTACTGCCACATCATCAGCATATGCAAAAACTCGGTACTGTTCTTGCTTCCAAATTACCGGTTCTATTCCTGCACTTTGCTCCAGTATCATTAAAAAGGGGTTAATATACAATGAAAATAGCAAAGGCGAGCAAGGGCACCCCTGTCTTGTACCTCGTGTTATATATACCGAGTCTGACTCAAGACCCGTAATGCATATCTTAGCGGTCGGACGTCTATATAAAACTTGAATGGCTAACAGAAAGTTTGACTGCAAGCCTGCCTGTCGTAATACTGCCCATAAAAATTCCCACGCGACCCGGTCAAACGCTTTTTCGGCGTCCAATAAAATCAAACTGAATTTATTCCCCATAGTATTAGCAATATCCAGCAAGGTTACCACCCGATTAATATGATTAGTCGTTCCCCTCTTAGGTATAAACCCATGTTGCCGAGTTGACACTAACGGGGTAATTACATCAGCTAACCGGGTCGCGAGTATTTTGGCATAAACTTTGCCATCTGCGTTTAATAATGATATTGGGCGATACGAAGCTGGTTGTTCGGCAGGTTTATCTTTCTTTTTAAAAACTATTATGTTAGCCTCATCCCAAGTCAAGGGGGCATCTCCTGTTTGTGCCTGTAAAAAAGTGGTATGCATATCGGTTTTAATTTCACTAAAAAAAGTTTTATATATTTCCAACGGGAGCTTGTCGGGCCCTGCTGCTTTGCCGGAGGCTAGGCTATTAATAGCTCTTTCTAGTTCTTCCATCGTGATAGGTTCTTCAAGTCTTTCTGCCTCCAGCGGTTCTACTTTCTTACAATTAAGGCCCTGCAGCAGCTTTTCCCTGGCCTGTGCATCAGAGGGATCCCCAGTATAAAGTGCCTCGTAATAACCGTGAAATACCTTAAATATCTCCTCCCCCGTATCTACCAAATTCCCCCGAGTATCTTCTACTGGTCCGATTCTTTGGGTCGCCTCTTTTGATCGCAATCTTTGCGCCAAGCAGCGTTCAGTTGACTCCCCATATTCATAACTTTGGTTCCTATTGATAGAGTATTTCCTAGCTATTTCTTTGCTCCAATATGAATTTATTTTGGCCTTACACCTGGCTACGTGCATCTGGATTTCTGAGATATCAAGCCCAGCCTGAATCCCCTGTATAAGGTTTCCTTCGGCTACTGACAGATTGTCACATAATTCCTGCACAGCTGCCTGTATCTGTTTCTGCTTATGTAGCCCAAAGCTAAGGGTTTCACCCCTTATACCTGCCTTTAGAGCATCCCACACTAACCCAATCTGAGCCGTGTTACGATTTATAGCCAAGAATTGCTCAATCCACTCCTTCATATGCACCACATATTCATTATCCAGAAGCAATTTTCTATCAAACGAAAACGTTCGAGGCCTACTATCAGTCTTAAGTATACCAAGCTTCAATACCAGAGGGCCGTGATCAGAAGAAATCCGTGGATGGACCTGGATATCAGCACCTGATAGTAATAACCCAGATATAAAAAAATAGTCTAATCTCACCAACTTCTGATGCGGGTATGAATAAAAGGTATACCCAGGGTCCGGCCCATTCAGAGCGGCCCATGCATCCATCAGACCATGATCTATCACTAAGGACTGTAATGCTTTAAAAACTTTCGGTTTCCTCCCATTATAGGATTTACTGTCATCATATAGCAGCCCTACCTCAAGATGTATATTTAGATCTCCACATACAATCAGTGGTGTGGGCCATAATGCTAATGCCACATTAAGCCCTTCTATTACTGAAGCCTCATCAAGGTTTGATCCATATATAGAACAAATAGTGCATTTCATATTACCAATCAAACATTCCACAATTGCCCACCTCCCTGCTTTATCTGCTAATGCTCTACCGGTCCCCTGTATATGATTTTTCACCAGTATCGCTACCCCTCGTATAGTAGTGGATTGCTCTGTAGACACCAGTACATTAAACCCTAATTCCGCCAATAATTTTCTTTTGCCCCACGGAATGTGAGTTTCTTGAACACATACCAGATCTGGTTGAAGCAATCGCAGTTCGGCCGAAACATAAAAGGCGCAAGGCCTCGGTGATGGAACGAGCCTAGCCCCCCGGATCCCCCCTACCCGACCACCTACCAAACTCAAAATCAGCAATTGAATCACCACATCACACAAGATCAGAGAAGAACCAAAAATACCATTTCTTATCTAAATCTAAATTAGATCTATAGATACATTTCTAACACATTTAATTATGCGCATACTCTTCCCCTTATCACTTTTTACATTGTATGGAGGTATTCCTTAGCCGCTGACTCTGTCGTGAAGAACCGCACCTGCTCTTTATAAATAACCTTGAGTTTGGCGGGATTCAGTAAGAAAGCTTGGGCATTCTTATCTCGAAATGGAGTAATAAGCTGGCGCAATTGCCATCTCTTTTCAACGGTAAGGGGACAGTAATCGGGTCGCACAAAGAATTCTACTCCCTTCCCACATTTCTTTCGGTCCGGCCGCGCCAGATCGTACACTGCCTCTCTCGCCAAGAAGTTATTCAGTGATATTAAAATTGCCCTTGGTCTACTTGGTCTGCTAATATTCTGGCCTACTCTATTGCGCAGTGTGAAGGGGAATCTATGCGCTCGCTGGATCTCCCGGTCCCAATCCCATTGGGTTAGCCCAGGAAAAGCCTCAGAAAACAGTTCGATCACAAATTTCCGTACATCCTGCCCTTCCGCCCCTTCCGGAATGTCCAGTACGCGGAGATTGTTACGCCGCAGGCGATTTTCCAAGTCCGTAATTTTCCAGAGGGTGTCATCCTTCTCTATGCATAGCGTTTCTGTAGTAGCTTTCTGTACAGCGAGTTCATCCTCTAGGTTCGAGATGCGTGTCTCTGCTTCATTGAACCTCTCTACGAACTCGGAACATGACTTTGCCACCCTCCGTACTGAATTCTGGAGCTTACGACATGCTCCCTGTGTGCGCTGGCTCTCGGTCCGGGTTTCCTCCCTGTGCGCCATTATGCTCCGATAAATAAGAGCCAGGGATATATCCTCAGGATTCTCCATCATCTTTAGACCAGATTGTACCCCACTAGCCCCTCCATTGGTTCCGTCCCCGGTCTCCCCCATAAATGAATAATCCCAGTGGAAGGAATCAGTATTTTCCGCTATCTGTAGGCCTGCACCCACGCCTGAGTCAGCCCTCTTACGCACAGTACTAGGGAGACCATCGTCTATCTCATCAATCTCCTCCCCCGAAGTATCCGAGGGGTCCGACATTGAGTAAAAAGGAAAGTCCCCTGAATCGCTCTCCTTTGCGGTGTCGTAATTATCAGCTTTATTTCCAATTACCCCCAGCTCCACACTCTCCAAAGGTATCTCTCCTCTTTTCCCATCTTTTCCCCACTCTTTAACTATCTCACAAGAATTGTCCCCCACCACGTTTTCTTTATCTAGTGTAGAGTCATCAAGATGCATATTCATGTCTTTTTTGGGTGTGGGAGCAAGTAGTTTCTTTACCTTCTCAGCTAGAAATAGAGCCGGAACGGACTTCTTACCGCCCTCCACATGAATCTTCTCCAGATTTAAACTAGATTTCTTCTTCTCTGTCTCCCGCGCTGGCCCATTCTCAGCCACCTCCGTGTATCTCGCCTTTCCCCGTCCTGCCTTCGGGGGCATCTCAGCGTTGAGCGTCCCAGTCTCTGCCACAGCGTCAGAGCTCGTCAGCGCTCCACGCGCACTGAGTCCGCAGCGCGCACACCCGGAAGTCTGCCTAGCAAGGATCAGCAGCCGCCAGATAGCCGCACGGGGAGCCTGACAAACGGTCCACAGCATTCCTCGAGTCACACACTCCAGGCCCACCACCAGCCTCACTTTTAATTTCGCATGCCTCTCGCCGATCTCAAAGGACCGCCGCCAACTATCCGGTAAGTCGGGAAGGGGGGGAAGGACTCCGGGAGCTCGAGCTCACTCAGCCGCTCTCACGGTCGCCATCTTGCCTCAGGGCAAGTTCCTGTTATAATATGTATATATATATTGCTATTTTATGTACGGTGGGACCAGGGGCGGTGCGTCCATTGGGGCGCTGGGGCGTTGCCCCACTAGCCACATCGCCCTAATTCGCGCAAGCACCACTCTCGCGCTGCCGCCGAAAAAAAAGACGGCAGACGCTACTAAACATGCGCGGCAATCGGCCGCTGAAGGGGGCTGGGCTGCAGCAGCACTCAACAAGGTTTGAGTGACAGTCAGACTGTCACTGCTAGCGGCGCGTAGTGCGCATGCTTGGGTTTGGGCTGGTCATTTTTATGACCAGCCCGAACATGTGCAGTCAGCCCAGGCTAGTATAGCTTCAGTAGGAGAGCGAGGGAGGGGGGACCCGAGAGGCCATCGCAGCCCCCAGGTCTCCTAGTGGGCGGGCCGTATCTGTGCCCTAGCCAATGAATCCAGTGGCGCTGCTAATGCAGCAGCGTCTGGATTGGCTGAGAGTCTCAGCCAATCCAGACACTGCAGACACCGGCCGCGCAGTCTTAAGTTGTTCCTGCTGCGGACGGACCTGCCAAGACCTGTTCCTGCTCCGGAGTCCGAACCGGCCCAGGAACTGGACGCAGAGGCGGCGCGCGCGGGACCGGGCTCAGGTAAGTCAATTTTTTTTATTTTACATTACACCACCACCCCCGGATGCCTCCGCCATGCTTTACATCTCAGTTGAGCTCGTGTGTGGATTTCCGAGGCAGACTGGTGTGGGTGTTTTTTCTGCAGGGTCGGACAGGACTATGTGCCAATCTGTCAGTGTCTGATCGGCTGTTCCGTCAGGAACCATGTTCAAATAGTGGCCTGGTGGTGACAGTTAGAGAAATTACGTCAAAGAATTAGAACATGCCATTCAAAACGGCATTAGCGGGATGCAGTCACAGGAATATTCACATTCCATGGCGAGCACAGGGCCCAGACGTTAGTGGCCTTAAATGTATCTTGCAAATGTAGTTCGGAATGATGCAGAATTTCCCGCATTCCACTTCCTACAGCCGCAAGAAAGGAATCTATTCTAAATGCACCACCTGAATGGAAAAAATGGCGTTTCTTAACCATGCTTAATTTAAAGATTTATAGCAGTACTACCCGACCTGAGAAGCCCCACGCAGTAGGGCTTCATTTGCAAAACGATAAAAATGTAGAAAGAAAGGAAAATGGCATTCAGTCGTCTTCCTCTCCTTTTCGGATTCATATAGGAGCAGTTAATGCATGCACGCGTTTCAAGGAAAGCGCATTGAACATATTTTATTTCAAATGTTTGTTCCAGAATCGCATATTTCATTTTTGTCAGCACATTGTTTTAGCTCAAAGAGATCATTCTGTAGAAGCGAATACAGCATAAAGTGCTAGCAAAATCACCCAACGAATTAAGGCCTTAATACAAGTGTCCCTGAGGTATGCTAGAATTTGTCAAACCTGAAAAAGTCCGACACCCCGGGGTACGGAATTTATTGGATGTCATAAATTCCAACTATTACGTCTTTTTGTGAATATCGTGTGCTCGTAAATACCGGGTCTTTTTCATATAAGGGTCCAGCAGGTTTCCGTTTGACCTGCCAACAATTAAGAGAGAGAGAACTTTACCGCACCGGTACTTGTCGAGTGTACTAAACACCACACTGTTTTAATTATAATCTCTGCGCAAACAGCTGCTTGTGCTGTGCAAGGATCGCAATTTACAGAACAGTTGTAATCTGGTCCTGTAGAGACTGCCAGGTGGGAGGGAGCCTTTGGCAGCCTACAGGCTGTGACTTGCGGTGAGTCACTCGCGGAAGGTGCGAGTCACTTACACAGTGAAACCACTTCATGGTCCCCCTGCAGCACAACCGTACATCTCACAGGCCCTGTTTCTAAATTCAAAGAGAATATTCGAAAATCGCGGATGCCGGCTGAAAATAATGTTTGGTTGCCAGAATGTGAAGTGTTAGTGTTTTACTACTGAACCTACCTTTTGGTAAGAAAATTGTACAAGATCTCAGAAGCCGCTTCAATGCTGACAACGAGGGTGACTACACCACTGGATACAGAAATGTTTTTTTCCAGGAACGAGTGACATGATCTTAGGGTTGGTTGCATGTGCGTGCTGGGGCAGAGAATATAGTGAAACCACTTCTTGGCCTCTCTTCAGGTACTCAGCATTGTTATTTCACGCTGTTATGAAGTCCTGTGGTTATACTGAATAAGCAGTTACCTACATCTTCAGCATATGAAATCTCTTTATTGGTGTCATAACTGCACTATCACAATTGCTTTATTATCCTTCCTGCTTTCTCAAATGTGCTTGAAAATGCACCATTTGCCGATTTAAAAAAAAATATCGGGGAGAGAACACCCCCCCCGAACCCTCCTCATAACAGTTGGGATCACTCGCTACACTCGCTCACCACAGTGCACTCATCCACAAATTTTACGCCCCTCCACTTTCAAATGTCACCAGCCACCACTGGGTGGGACTCCCACTTCGACGAGGAGGAATGATTCAAGCATGTGAATCTATGAAAGACACCCCAATACCGGTCCAGGGAAGACATGGCTTGGCAGTTTGGGAAGGACTGTTCCCATGAGGCACAGGGTCAAGACTGATTTGCATACGGCTGGGTCCGAAATGGGGTGGCGAAGTGAGCTAAAAAATGATGATGGATTCAACCCAGATCTGTGACTGGGGGTGAGTGTCTGAAAAGTTTCAGCGCTCCGTCCATCATCTCTTTGTGTTTGCTTTGTTCCTGCAAGCAGGCGCAGCGGTCTGTGGCGGCCTCCTGCTCCCCCTCGGGCACGGCATGGAGAGCAGGGAGGCTGACCATGCTTGGGGGAGTGCAATGGGGCTCCCCCATCATTTTATGCCTGCGGGGGTCAGGCATGGGGTCCTGGCCCCGTAGAATAGAGCGTGCCCAGGGGATGGGGTCCACGGGCGTTTAAGAGAGTAAAGGGAGGGGGGCCCCATGCATGCCCCCTCTGGGGGCAAATATATGAATTATCCTTGCACTGAGCCCTGGCCCACCTGAGGATATTTACCAGATGGGGCAGCGAAGCTCCACGCACTCTGTGGAGGAAAGTTCAATCAGTGCCAAACTCAAAAATGCCCTATCTCGCGCCCCATTGGGGTGATTCTGACAATATTGGATTCATTTTACTCCTAGTGGTGAGTTCTAGCCACCAGGGGCAGTTGCAGCAGACCTCCAAAGCAGTACAGTCCTCAGGGAGCTAGTCCCCCTAGCTCCCTGCTCCAGCCTTTCTCCTGGTCTTGGTTTCTGGGCACAAAAGTCCAGGGCTTTCCCCCAACAGGTCCTCAGGAGGCGTAAGGGGTCCACCTCTCTGGCCCTTGGGGAGACCCACTGGTCCCGGGGTGAACTGGGCAGAGTTCTTACTTCTTTGTGGACATCAAAGGGTTCCTCCTTCCAGTTCTCCATGGTAGTCCCAGGGTTCAGCAGTAAACCACAGCAAAATCCACAGGCAAGAAAGAGTCTCCCCCTTGTGCAAGAATTTTTAAGGGGGAGAGGAAGATTCAAGAAGTGTGGCATCCCTGGCAAATCCTAGGGTACCACATCACCTCTCTACCCCTGTCCCAACCGTCCTGCGCAGCATGCTGGGACAGTTGAAAATGGAGTCATCCAGGAGTCACTGCTCACATCTGCTCCTGGGGGGTCTCAGCTCCGCCCCTTTCTGACATCACTGCCAGGGACTTGCACATTAAAAGTTCAAAGAGACTTGTGGGTCAGTTCCAGTTGTCTGGGATCTCTCCTTTGTACAGTGGGCTTTGGCAGGCCCATCCCTGGGACAGTGTGACCGCTGAGTGATTGATGCAGATCACTTTGCCCCACCCCTTTTCTCCTCAGGAGCTGGGTGAAGTACTGGTAATCACTCCCTTTGTGTGAGGAGGCATTTGTTCCTGCGGCTGAAGAGAAATGCAATTAACTGGGCACACCAGGGTGACAAAAGGCATGGGCTCTGATCCTGAGCTGAGCCAGAGCAATATGAAAACTCTGGATGACCCATAAAGTGTACAGATATAATTTTGGAAATTGCAGAATTGATTTTCTTGCACAGGTTACACCCCAATTCCAGGCGTCAATGATCTCTGTAGGCCAAAGGGAAGCGAAACTGCACTCTAAGGCAGTTCTCTCCCTAGGTGCATAATAAAGTGTCAATACAGACAAATCAGTAAATTACACTGACTTTTCCTATTAGTGTACACTAACATTATAAGGCCTATACCAGGTCAATATCTAATCCTGCAGAGTCCCCATTGCACCAGGCTACCTGTATGCAGTTACTGGGCTCCACACAACAGTAGTCTCCCATGCACAGCCCGCACAAATGTGCATATGTGTAACCAGCCAAGTGTCTCTTACCCTTGCTGCATCGTCATGGCCTCATACTAAAAGGAGGACACTGGCGGTAAACATGTGCAGCCCGTTTGCCATGTAATTACTGTGGGTGAGATACAGGTAGTGAGAGTCCACAGAAAAAAGTCCAAAACTGAGTGATCGAAAAAGCAAAAAAAATCCGAGCACACTGATTGGGTGGAACCCAATTGTAACACATACCATACCAATCCAATGCCATGACCACATTCCAAATCCCAAATCCCAGTCAATGCCATACAGCATCTCACAGAGAAAAAAAACAAGAAGGTAACAGTTGCAATATTTGAATTGTCTGGAAAAGGCTCTAAGAAGCAAATCTACAGTACTTTCAAGCTGTCTCCCTTCAGAGAAAAGACCACCTTAAAATGTACCATCTCAGGGAGTGACAGAGTATGGAACACTGGGAACTTAACTTGCTCCACTGTTTTAAACAAAAGTTCAAAAATCATTTACTTCATCAAGCCTACTTCTTTCGGAGTGGCGGCTGGTGACTTTCAAAGTAGTAGAGAGTAAAATTTGTGGACGAGTTTGACTTACTGAAAGAGCGAGCCTGACTGCCAAAGGTGAGTTTGGGAGCATTCTTCCCCCAAGGTAATTTTGAAAAAAAGAGGTACGAATGGTGCATTTTAAAGTTAATTTTTTATAAAGAATTTGGTGAGAATGTTTATAAAATAAATTTTGCAAGAGTACTCTTGAAATATTTAAAAACATGAATGTGTTCTCCATATCTTGTCGCACTATTTTCAACAGTAACTGTAGTGTTCAAAATGTACACTGTTCAGTGTGACCTGCACCTTTCTGTTAAAAATACATGTCCACAGCAAAAATATTGTTTCCTCACTTAAAATGTATTTGGATACCGAAATCTGGGAGCAAACAATCCAAGGATATGTATAGTGCCTTGCCTGCAAAATTCTTGAATATTACTATGGCCTGTAAAAGTGCTGCCTTTCATAGCATTATAAAATAAAGGAGGACAATCCATTAAAGCCCCAAGCCAAATGCCTGGCTCTGGCTACGCTCGAGGTCCTCCTAAGCACAAAATGAGCCATACCTTCATGTGGTTCTGTCTGACAAATGCTCTAACCCAGTGCTTTCAAAGTTTTTAGAACCAAGACCCACTTTTTAGCATGACAAACGTTTGCGACCCATCTAGTTTTTATGGACATGAAGTAGGCGAGTTTTAATGTAACTAAAGCATTGTGTGGTAGCACACTGTCATTTACAGAAAGAACATTTCCCATTGAAATGGCCACTAAATTTGAACAGACATACAGTTTTACTGATAAAACTATAGTGCGCACAAATGCGATGTGTGGAAATCGGGGTTTAGTGAATATTTATCATTCGCGCATCACCAAGAAAAAGTGTCTTGATTTGTTTTGATCCTATAAAAATGTTTGTTTCAAATGTGCTTTATTTTTGCTTTTTGCTGAATGTGTACAGTTCAATTACAGGTATTTACATTCTGTTGTGCCTCTCCGTACCCCAGCAAGACTGTCACATAATTCACTTTACTTTTCTCTGATTGCAAAGTGAGATGAGTTTGAAAACACCAAACCCTATGTTAAAAAAAAGCAGCAATTTGTCAAAAGACATAGCCTGATATTTGACCTATGTCACTGAAGCACAGCATATGTGGTAGGATACATACAGAATTTATAGGCATCTTTATTGCTTGGACTTTCAGGATCCCACTAACCTCATATACCAAGAATTAAAGACAGAGCATTAGCCTATGATGTAAAATGGGAGAAAGGCTACCCATCTACTGACTGAATTGCACAATGTGAAACAAAAAATCCTAGGATCAGCCCAGGCTTACATATTTGATCAAAAAAATTGTGTGAGCCTATGAAAATATTTAGTTTGACAGAGCCTCCTTTTTCTTCATTATCACATATGAGGGCACCTTCAAATATGTGAGTTTAGGATGTGCACTGCACAAAACCTCTCATGTTTCATTTATTAGACTACGACTTGCTCCATGTATAGTATTCTAGGACACTAATGACATTCTTGTTGTAAGGCTGGGGTCTCAATGTTTCTAATAAGTTCATGTTTAAAGACTAGCATTTTTAATAAATGTCACTCATTGCAGTGATATAATCTGATGTACTAAGGGGAAATGTTTCCACATGTTAACAAAATATATCCTTTTTTGAATTATAAGGAGACTTCATGATGTGCTTTGCGAGATTTACATTGTATGGTATTATATTTATAAAGTGTTTACTGCTCTTGACGAGACGTTAAAGTGCTTTAAGGCCTCACAGAGAAGAAATATGCAAATATAGGCTTTTTTCTACCGACAGCAGCCAAACCAAAGAGAGCTTAGAAGGTTTCTTGAAAATCAGAGTGGGTCGGCTGTTTCCAATGGACATATTTGTTTTTAGTGCTTCACAGTCACTCAGAGGTGCTAGTGTTAAGAACTGAAGTGTTTGTCTTATGGGTGGCCTTTGTTACGTAAAATACTTGAAATGATAGAGGTTTTAGAAGTGAGCTACTTCAGTATTAGAATTACTGCCCCATGGAGCAGAAGCATGGGGTACTCTCAGAGAGAGCCATAAAGAATGACACGTTTTATGGACATCAGGTCTAGAGATATTTAACAGGGCGAAAGGGGAGGCGAGGTGTAGAGAAGATACACACTCTGAGTAGTTTATAAAGCTCCTTTATTCTCAACTCTGTCACAGCAGGGAAAGACAGGGATGCAGCTTCTTCCTCGCCTCAGCCTCAACTCTCAACTGCCCTCCAACAGAACCTTCACATCACTCACACCCTATATTACCTCATAAATTCACCTCTTACATTCCACTGCATGCAAGCAGCAACTCAACACATCCTTTCCCTTTGCATACAAATTAATATTTACATCAAACATTACAATATTTAACACATAAGAAACATATACTAATTAAATAGTTAAAATATATGTCTAATAAATTGGATATTAGTGGTAGATCCTACTGTGCCTGGCACCCTACCTAAGTTTACAACATTAATAAGTAAATATTATTCTAATACACAATTTTATAAGCAAAGTTACTAATAAAGGTGCTGTTCATTCTAATACAAAGTCTTTGAGTTTAGCTTCTGTGCGAATGATCCTACCCAATCTTTCAGTTCTTTCTTCCCTCACACCATCCTCCCCTTGTGGAACTTCTTCCGTTCCTTCATATGTATACTCTCCATCCTCCTGCTCCACCATTAACTCCTTTTCCCACAACCAACCATCAACCAACATCATCTTCCTCATGTTTTTTCTCCATTACTTCCATCTCCTTGCATCTTGCTATTCGACTTATGTGCCATACACAATTGACACTGACACTTGCAGAATTGTTCAAACAATCAACCACTTTCATTGGTCTTGAATATACACCCTCACCTTTAGGCACCTTGTACACCTTTCTGACTTTCACCCATTCACCTACCTCCAACCTCTCTTCCTTCTTTCCTTTCTTAGCATCAAAATATTTCTTAGACACACTCTGAGACTTCAAAATGTTGTCCATCACCGACTCCAGGGACCATTCTACTACCCGTGCACCAGTCGTCCATCCTAAACTGTCTTTCATATATGGCTCTCTTCCACGCATCAACACAAAAGGACTAACACCAGTGAGCGTAAGTGTTAACCTATATGTCCACAGTATTTTCTTAACCTCAATCTCCCATTTTTTCCCATTACAAGTAGCAATCTGAATTTACGCAGTTAAAATGCTCCACTGAACCATTTCTGGCAGGATAATAAACCGAGGTCACTATAATTTTCACACCTTTCCTTTGAAGAAACCCCTCAATCACGGTTGATTTAAACTGTGGATCATTATCACTCAACAGTTTTCTCAGTAAACCCTCTTTCATGAATACTGCATCTAAAAAACTCACCACAGTTTCTCCATCAGCCTTCTGTAAAATATCAAGTTCCACCCATTTAATGAAATAATCTATCAATGCAGTGATGTACTTACTGTCCCTGTGGGAGGGAAAGGCAGAAATATGGCTTCAGAAGCTTGGTAGTACAGTGGATTTTGCCTTTTTTTATTGAGTATTTACATGATAATGAAAAAACAAGGCAGTCAAAACTTGTACAAGGATTTACAATCCTGGGTTGTGCAAGGGTGGTGTTATTTCCTGTCTTGACAAATGCAGAATTTACTTCTTTCTATCTGTTTCTCTTTTACAGCATCCTGAGCGGTGGGAACACCGCCACAGCCCTCAAAGAAAAAAATATGAATAGTACAGTGAGAATTACAATTGTTTCTCCATCACCAGATCACCCAAGGTGTGCGAGTCTTACTTTCTCTATGCCTCTGTGTTCTTATAGGGACATTGAGATAGAGGAAGTGTCCAGCTCATACTATTAGTATTCCGGTAAGTAAATAAATAAATAAATAAATTAGTGTGCATAAATAAAAGGGAAAAAGAAAAGAAAATAAGTAGCTTTTTTTCTCTCTCAGCTTTGTTCCTGAGGTTGAAAAGGAGCTTCCTTAGAATACTTCCGTTATGGAGACCATTTTATCTATTGCTGGTCTCTCTAGTGTGCCCCCATTATGTTTTAGGCTTTTGGCTTCCCTTCCCATCTCCTCGCACTCACCGCACTAGCCACAGCTCTCCTGAGCGGTGGCAGTCTGCTGCAGCGTCTCTGGCGGTATCCCCCAGGCAGCCAACTCTGTGGGGTACCATTTTTCCACATCTCATTACAAAATCTGACTCCACAACCAGCTCATTTCTGACTTTCCAGAACCCCTTTATCAACTCAGGTCACTTCTTCCTGTACACACATCCATCCTGAATACATTGTTTCACTTTGCACAAAACTACATCTTTTTCATAAGCCTCCATCCAATCCTCCTTCTCAATAGAATTAAGCCTACATCATCCACATATGCAACCTGAAACTCATCCTACACACTACACGGAAGCTCTCTAATGGGTAATGGTATGCGACTCAAACAGTCTGCCACCATATTTTGCACCCCAGGTGCATACTTCATCTGATAGTTGAAATCCTGCAACCTTAAAGAAAATCTCGCAATGCTTGCAGATGCCTTCAGGAAACCTTCAGTGATCAACAAATTAACCAACAGTTTATGGTTCATCCCAACATCAACTTCTGTGCCCCATACAAATGTCCTAAAATGCTCCGTACTCCGAACACAAGCAAGTGTTTCCCTCTCAATTACAGAGTATGCTTCTTCCGCAGGAGAAAGACTAGGAGGCGAAACCAATTACCCATTCTTTGCCATGCAGATCCCTTTGTGTAAGGGACCCAAACCCTTTACCCAAACCCTTCTAGCTCGCAGCCACCATTATTGTACTACGCAATGCTGGATCAAAGCCATAAATAGGTTTTGCTGTACATAACTCATTCTTTATACTTTCAAATTGTTTTTCACAATCCTCATTCAATACAAATGTATTCCTAGTTTTCAGCAATTGTCTCACGGTATATGTTTTTTCTGCAAAATATTTTACAAACTTGGAGTATTACTCCGCAAGACCCAAGAATGAGCATAGCTCATCTTTATTTGCTGGTGCTGAGGCTTACTTTATCGCTACTACCAACTCTCTATTGGCCAAAATTCCCTTTCCACCAATGACGTCTTTTGCAAATTTACATTTTGAGTATTCTGCCGTCAAACCTTTGGACTTCAGTTTCCTCAAAACACACCTCAACCATTTATCATGCTCATGTCTATTCCTCCCAATTATTAAGACATCATCCTGAAAATACAGAACCCCATCAATTCCGTTCAATATCTCTACCATCAATTTTTGAAAAACTGACACAGAAGACGCCTGTCCAAAAGGCATTCTCATAAACTGAAAACACCCATAGAGAGTTACAAATGCTATAATCTTCCTGTTCTTCTCATGTAATGGCACTTGGTGGTACACAGATGCAAGATCCACCGTCAAGAACCTCTTCATATTCTTGTTTTCGACAATAACTCACTTATTCTTGACAAATGGTATTTGTCAACCTGAATCTGCTTGTTCACTCCTCTGAGATCAATACATAATCTGATCTTGCCATTAGATTTTCGGGCAACTACTTCTGGAGACATCCACTTCAAAGATTTGATACGTTTGATAATACCTGCCTCCTCCAGTCTTAGTAATTCCTTTTCCATTTCCTTTCTGACCACTAATGGCTCTTTATAATTCACTGGAACTGCATTCTATTTAAGCACAATCCTGTGTTATAACCCTTTTATCTTTCAACCTTTCTGCTGTATACCTCCGAAAAATCTTTGCAAGGTTTTCCTCACATTGTCACCCTCATCCATTAACAACAATTGTTCCTTGCTATTGGGATTCAGAATAATATCCAAACTCCTTTGGTCCCTCCACGCCAATACACAAGGGCCATATTCTACCACATACAGTTTCCCATTTACATAACGGCCCTTAAACATCTCCACTAGCCCACAGCCTCTCCTGCATCCTTTTGTTGTTTGTATTAATAATGATTTGATCCCTGAGCAACTCTTCTTGTAACTGACCAAATCTGCACGGTATAGCCAATTTTTTTTGTGCTGAAAATATTTATCTATTTTCTCCTTCTGCTCCTGCTTACGGTGAAAACACTTATATCTATCAATTCCTATAAGAATTGTAGGTGAAAAAATACTTCTCTAAATCGTCCAATGCATTTTAATATACATCAGTCTTGTCTGCACTTCTCTGTTTTTTCTCTATTTGATTATACTGCCTAATACCCTCTGGACCTATTGAATGCAATAAAATTCCTTTTTTCGTTGCAGCAGTTAAAGTTTCATTTCCTATGGTAGTCATATAATTGGAAAAATAATCTTTCCACTCTTGCCATTCCATGCATGGCTCACCAGGTTCAGGCAGGAATGCTATTGGTGGAGTTAATGTAAAGGTTTGTGCCGCACACATGACTTCTACTAATTCCTACCTACTCAAAAACATTTACTGTTGTACCAGTACTACCAGTCCTAATCCAAATATACTACAGTAATCAGTATACCACAATGTGCTAACAAGCACAGTTTAACAACACACAAAGCTTGTGATCAATATCTTTTAACCTTTAAAGATCTCTTATACAACCCAAAATGTCAATCATTCATAATCTGGTATGCGTATCACTGATGTAGAACTTCCCGTTAACAACAACAGTAATTACTGGTGTGCGTATCACCATCTTTACAAATTTGCTTGCTTCATATGGTGTGCGCCTCACCGATGTGTACGCACATGAATAAACGAAAATCACTGGTGTGTAGTACGCCGTGAAAATCCAAAATATAATTAGCTTGCTGGAAGTTTTGCGTGTCACCGGAAACTGCGCTAGCTGGCAGCGACACACAGAATACCTGTCTCATCATATGCACTTCCCTACGCTCCGCTGTTAGTCCAAGATGGCCACTCAACGTCACCATCAGTGCATAAGCCACGCACACTGTGATGTGAGTCACTGAACTTCCAACTTCAAGATTCCCTCGCTGAACTTCCGATTCCAAGATTCCCTCACTCCTTCCTCCTCAGTGGCACTACAGGATTCTTTTATCCACCACAGCACAATTGGGTGAGTAGAAGCTCGTGCTCTAGGTCGTGCCTACGCTCTTGTGACTCTGCTCATTAGGCTTCAGTTGCTCCTCTCGAGACCGGCACATGTGGCCAAATTAACAGTAATCTTATTGTACTCACAGCACCCAGACTCACAGGTCCCGTCAAATCTTCATTTAATTCTACACCATGCCTCCCATAGGTGCCGAATAACTTTGCTGCTTCAGTTACCCGTGTCGATTCCAGGCGTATCCTTTTCTCATATTCAGTGGCCTCCAGTTTCTTCTGCATGCGATGGTTCTCACCGAGTTGAGATCATTGCCAGTTTGTAGAGAAGATACACACTCCGAATAGTATATAAAGTTGCTGTATTCTCAACTTGTCACAGCAGGGAAAGAAACTTCTCACTTGCCTTAGCCTCAACCCTCAATCGCCACCCCACAAAACCTTCACATATCTCACACCCTATATTGCCTCAAAAGCTCACCTACTGCATTCCAACGCATGCAAGAACCAACACCAGAGGAGGAGATGGAAGGGTAGACAGAGCAAGAGAGGAGAATGAAAAGAAACAACGAGAGGAAGCGGGAGAAATAGAGAGTGTGGGAGAAAGAGGGAGAGCAGAGAGATGGGAAGAGATCGAGAATGGGGTACTCAGAGAGAGAGAGAGAGAGAAACAAGAGAAAGAAGATCATTTTGTGTGCATAATAGGGCTAAAATTAGAAAATAAAGGAGAAAGAGACAACACAGTTAGGGGTAAAGAAATAAATAAATGAGAGAGGAGGGAGAGAGTGTAGGCCAGAGCCGAAGAGAACTAATGTTTGTATGTGACAGAGAAATCTAATTAGCTATAACTGCCTACTCTGACTTCTAGGGACCTCCCGTTCGGGAGCTTCAAGATGTCCTCGGATGCTAACTTTGCAGAAATCCGTAGGGTTGCCCTGCATACATTTTTACATTCATGGCAGGGTTACATGTAAAAGGCATGTAAAAGGCAATCAATACATGGTTGAGCAAAGTGTCCGCACATGAAGATTCACTGATGCGAAAGCCTTTCTGCTGCAATAGTCTGTAATGTCATCCACCGCAGATACTGTAGACAGATGCGGTTTACAATAACGATAGCAAAGCAGAGTTTACAAAGTGATCTGAGTTACCAGTGACGATTCTGCAGTGAAATGCTACATACCAGAATAAAATCCTTAATGGAAGTGTTTTTGTGCCACAGAACCAGTTTCTTGGTGCTGATAGCAAATTATTCCCTCAATTATACTTGACCTGCCGTTCCGCTTGTTCTTCGCACATTTTCCAATCATCTGGTTTTTCTCTTTTCCGCATGAGCGGGTAGTCTCTGTGCGCAATATTTATAGAACACCTCATCTTTTCATAAAGATGAGGTTTTCTAGCAGGTGAGGAAGCTGGATAGATTCTGACACTGGCGCTGATAGCATGAAGCGTGTGTTTGCTCATGCTCCTGGTTTTGATTTGCCAGCGCCACCATGCGCAGGGATAGTGCACGCGCATGGATTTGCGAGCGCCTCCCACGCGCGTGCAGGGATAGTGACTTACTTCAGAAGCTATTATATATTTTTTAACACTAATTCACTCATAAAAAGTTGATGAAAGCCCAAAGGTATTCAGATGGCTAAAGTTCAAGTGCTATACCATGCTATAACATGAATGGGTTTTTGGATCAAAGTAAGTTTCGTCCATCAAGGGTTTGATTCCCAGACTGAGTAGCAAACTTACTGGAGTAATGCACTCTTTCCTTTATAAAATGCTAGCTAGATGCCCAGTGGCGGCTCCTCCGCTAAGGCGGAGGAGTGTCACACCACTGCTCAAAAGGAAAAATAAAATGATAATAACGTATCGTTATAAAATTATAATAACGTATCATTATTATTATTTTATTTTCCCTATTGCAGTCAGTGGTGGGGTGGGGCGGGGCTGGCCAGAGCTGGGGAAGAGTGGTGTGCACTCCCTAAGTGTGCATGAACTGTTTGGCTGGCCCTCTTGGGACGACCAAACTGTTCATGCGCACTTTGCATGTTCCTACCAGGCAGCATTACACAGCCTGGTGAGGAACATGCACAGGGTCTCTGTTCCAGTCTGAGCGCCAATCCACAGTGCTCAGAATAATCACAACGCTGCATTGCAGTGTTGTGATTGGCTCAGGGGAGCCTGTGGGCCCGGGTGCTTCCTGCTGATGGCCGGGACAGGAAGATGAAGAGGACGAGGATGGAGCAGGGAGGCTGACCATGCTTGGGGGAGTGCGATGGGGCTCCCCCACCATTTTAAGCCTGCGGGGGTCAGGCATGGGGGCCCCGTAGAATAGAGCGTGCCTAGGGGATGGGGTCCACGGTCGTTTAAGAGAGTAAAGGGAGGGGGCCCCATGCATGCCCCCTCTGGGGGGCAAATATATAAATTATCCTAGCACTGAGCCCTGGCCCACCTGAGGATATTTACCAGATGGGGCAGCGAAGCTTCACGCACTCTGTGAAGGAAAGCTCAATCGGTGCCAAACTCAAAAATGCCCTATCTCGGGCCCCATTGGGACGATTCTGACAATATTGGATTCATTTTACTCCTAGTGGTGAGTTCTAGCCACCAGGGGCAGTTGCAGCAGACCTCCAAAGCAGTACAGTCCTCAGGGAGCTAGTCCCCCTAGCTCCCTGCTCCAGCCTTTCTCCTGGTCTTGGTATCTGGGCACAAAAGTCCAGGGCTTTGCCCCAACTGGTCCTCAGGAGGCGTAAGGGGTCCGCCTCTCTGGCCCTTGGGGAGACCCACTGGTCCCGGGGTGAACTGGGCAGAGTTCTTACTTCTTTGTGGACATAGAGGGGTTCCTCCTTCCAGTTCTCCATGGTAGTCCCAGGGTCCAGCAGTAAACCACAGCAAAATCCACAGGCAAGAAAGAGTCTCCCCCTTGTACAAGAGTTTTTAAGGGGGAGAGGAAGATTCAAGAAGTGTGGCATCCCTGGCAAATCCTAGGGTACCACATCACCTCTCTACCCCTGTCCCAACCCTCCTGCGCAGCATGCTGGGACAGTTGAAAATGGAGTCATCCAGGAGTCACTGCTCACATCTGCTCCTGGGGGGTCTAAGCTCCACCCCTTGCTGACATCACTGCCAGGGCCTTGCACATTAAAAGTTCAAAGAGACTAGTGGGTCGGTTCCAGTTGTCTGGGATCTCTCCTTTGTTCAGTGGGCTTTGGCAGGCCCATCCCTGGGACAGTGTGACCGCTAAGTGATTGATGCAGATCACTTTGTCCCACCCCTTTTCTCCTCAGGAGCTGAGTGAAGTACTGGTAATCACTCCCTTTGTGTGAGGAGGCCTTTTTTCCTGTGGCTGAAGAGAAATGCAATTAACTTGGCATAACAGGGTGACAAAAGGCATGGGCTCTGATCCTGAGCTGAGCCAGAGCAATATGAAAACTCTGGATGACCCATAAAGTGTACAGATATAATTTTGGAAATTACAGAATTGATTTTCCTGCACAGGTTACACCCCAATTCCAGGCGTCAATGATCTCTGTAGGCCAAAGGGAAGCGAAACTGCACTCTAAGGCAGTTCTCTCCCATGTGCATAATAAAGTGTCATACAGACAAATCAGTAAATCACACTTACTTTTCCTATTAGTGTACACTAACATTATAAGGCCTATACCAGGTCAATATCTAATCCTGCAGAGTCCCCATTGCACCAGGCTACCTCTATGCAGTTACTGGGCTGCACACAACAGTAGTCTACCATGCACAGCCCAAACGAATGTGCATATGTGTAACCAGCCAAGTGTGTCTTACCCTTGCTGCATCGTCATGGCCTTATACTAAAAGGAGGACACTGGCGGTAAACATGTGCAGCCCGTTTGCCATGTAATTACTGTGGGTGAGATACAGGTGGTGAGAGTCCACAGAAAAAAGTCCAAAACTGAGTGATCGAAAAAGCAAAAAAAAACAGAGCACACGGATTGGGTGGAACCCAATTGTAACACATACCATACCAATCCAATGCCATGACCACATTCCAAATCTCAAATCCCAGTCAATGCCACACAGCATCTCACTGAGAAGAAAAACAAGAAGGTAACAGTTGCAATATTTGAATTGTCTGGAAAAGGCTCTAAGAAGCAAATCTACAGTACTTTCAAGATGTCTCCCTTCAGAGAAAAGACCACCTTCAAATGTACCATCTCAGGGAGTGACAGAGTATGGAACACTGGGAACTAAACTTGCTCCACTGTTTTAAACAAAAGTTCAAAAATCATTTACTTCATCAAACCTACTTCTTTCGGAGTGGCGGCTGGTGACTTTTCAAAGTAGTAGAGAGTAAAATTTGTGGACGAGTTTGACTTACTGAAAGAGCGAGCCTGACTGCCAAAGGTGAGTTGGGGCATTCTTCCCCCAAGAGAATTTTGAAAAAAAGAGGTACGAATGGTGTATTTTAAAGCTAATTTTTTATAAAGAATTTGGTGAGAATGTTTATAAAATAAATTCTGCAAGATTACTCTTGAAATATTTATAAACATGAATATGTGTTCTCCATATCTTGTCGCGCTATTTTCAACAGTTACTGTAGTGTTCAAAATGTACATTGTTCAGTGTGACCTGCACCTTTCTGTTAAAAATACATGCCCACAGCAAAAATATTGTTTCCTCACTTAAAATGTATTTGGATACCGAAATCTGGGAGCAAACAATCCAAGGATATGTATAGTGCCTTGCCTGCAAAATTCTTGAATATTACTATGGCCTGTAAAAGTGCTGCCTTTCATAGCATTATAAAATAAAGGAGGACAATCCATTAAAGCCCCAAGCCAAATGCCTGGCTCTGGCTACGCTCGAGGTCCTCCTAAGCACAAAATGAGCCATACCTTCATGTGGTTCCGTCTGACAAATCCTCTAACCCAGTGCTTCCAAAGTTTTTAGAACCAAGACCCACTTTTTAGCATGACAAACTTTTGCGACCCATCTAGTTTTTATGGACATGAAGTAGGCGATTTTTAATGTAACTAAAGCATTGTGTGGTAGCACACTGTCATTTACAGAAAGAACATTTCCCATTGAAATGGCCACTAAATTTGAACAGACATACAGTTTTACTGATAAAACTATAGTGCGCACAAATGATGATGTGTGGAAATCGGGGTTTAGTGAATATTTATCATTCGCGCATCACCAAGAAAAAGTGTCTTGATTTGTTTTGATCCTATAAAAATGTTTGTTTCAAATGTGCTTTATTTTTGCTTTTTGCTGAATATGTACAGTTCAATTACAGGTATTTACATTCTGTTGTGCCTCTCCGTACCCCAGCAAGACTGTCACATAATTCACTTTACTTTTCTCTGATTGCAAAGTGAGATGAGTTTGAAAACACCAAACCCCATGTTAAAAAAAAGCAGCAATTTTTCAAAAGACATAGCCTGATATTTGACCTATGTCACTGAAGCACAGCATATGTGGTAGGATACATTCAGAATTTATAGGCATCTTTATTGCTTGGACTTTCAGGATCCCACTAACCTCATATACCAAGAATTAAAGACAGAGCGAGCATTAGCCTATGATGTAAAATGGGAGAAAGGCAACCCATGACTGAATTGCACAATGTGAAACAAAAAATCCTAGGATCAGCCCAGGCTTACATATTTGATCAAACAAAATTGTGTGAGCCTATGAAAATATTTAGTTTGACAGAGCCTCCTTTTTCTTCATTATCACATATGAGGGCACCTTCAAATATGTGACTTTAGGATGTACACTGCACAAAACCTCTCATGTTTCATTTATTAGACTACGACGTTGCTCCATGTATAGTATTCTAGGACACCAATGACATTCTTGTTGTAAGGCTGGGGTCTCAATGTTTCTAATAAGTTCATGTTTAAAGAATAGCATTTTTAATAAATGTCACTCATTGCAGTGATATAATCTGATGTACTAAGGGGAAATGTTTCCACATGTTAACAATATATATCCGTTTTTGAATTATTTGGAGACTTCATGATGTACTTTGCGAGATTTACATTGTATGGTATTATATTTGTAAAGTGTTTACTGCTCTTGACGAGACGTTGAAGAGCTTTATGGCCTCACAGAGAAGAAATATGCAAATATAGGCTTTTTTCTACCGACAGCAGCCAAACCAAAGAGAGCTTAGAAGGTTTCTTGAAAATCAGAGTGGGTCGGCTGTTTCCAATGGACATATTTGTTTTTAGTGCTTCACAGTCACTCAGAGGTGCTAGTGTTAAGAACTGAAGTGTTTGTCTTATGGGTGGCCTTTGTTACGTAAAATACTTCAAATGATAGAGGTTTTAGAAGCGTGAGCTACTTCAGTATTAGAATTACTGCCCCATGGAGCAGAAGCATGTGGTACTCTCAGAGAGAGCCATAAAGAATGACACGTTTTATGGACATCAGGTCTAGAGATATTTAACAGGGCGAAAGGGGAGGCGAGGTGTAGAGAAGATACACACTCTGAGTAGTTTATAAAGCTCCTTAGTTCTCAACTCCGTCACAGCAGGGAAAGACAGGGATGCAGCTTCTTCCTCGCCTCAGCCTCAACTCTCAACTGCCCTCCAACAGAACCTTCACATCACTCACACTCTATATTACCTCATAAATTCACCTCTTACATTCCACTGCATGCAAGCAGCAACTCAACACATCCTTTCCCTTTGCATACAAATTAATATTTACATCAAACATTACAATATTTATCACATAAGAAACATATACTAATTAAATAGTTAAAATATATGTCTAATAAATTGGATATTAGTGGTAGATCCTACTATGCCTGGCACCCTACCTAAGTTTACAACATTAATAAGTAAATATTATTCTAATACACAATTTTATAAGCAAAGTTACTAATAAAGGTACTGTTCATTCTAATACAAAGTCTTTGAGTTTAGCTTCTGTGCGAATGATCCTACCCAATCTTCCAGTTCTTTCTACCCTCACACCATCCTCCCCTTGTGGAACCTCTTCCGTTCCTTCATATGTATACTCTCCATCCTCCTGCTCCACCATTAACTCCTTTTCCCACAACCAACCATCAACCAACATCATCTTCCTCATGTTTTTTCTCCATTACTTCCATCTCCTTGCATCTTGCTACTCGACTTATGTGCCATACACAATTGTCACTGACCCTTGCAGAATTGTTCAAACAATCAACCACTTTCATTGGTCTTGAATATACACCCTCACCTTTAGGCACCTTGTACACCTTTCTGACTTTCACCGATTCACCTACCTCCAACCTCTCTTCCTTCGTTCCTTTCTTAGCA
Source organism: Calotriton arnoldi (assembly GCA_963921515.1). Lineage (NCBI taxonomy): Eukaryota > Metazoa > Chordata > Amphibia > Caudata > Salamandridae > Calotriton > Calotriton arnoldi. The sequence continues at coordinate 1,235,470 of CAWUFW010000182.1, forward strand.
TCAAGATATTTCTTAGACACACTCTGAGCCTTCAAAATGTTGTCCATCACCGACTCCAGGGACCATTCTACTACCCGTGCACCAGTCATCCATCCTAAACTGTCTTTCATATATGGCTCTCTTCCACGCATCAACACAAAAGGACTAAAACCAGTGAGCATAAGTGTTAACCTATATGTCCACAGTATTTTCTTAACCTCATTCTCCCATTTTTTCCCATTACAAGTAGCAATCTGAATTTACGCAGTTAAAGTGCTCCACTGAACCATTTCCGGCAGGATAATAAACCGAGGTCACTATAATTTTCACACCATTCCTTTGAAGAAACCCCTCAATCACGGTTGATTTAAACTGTGGATCATTATCACTCAACAGTTTTCTCAGTAAACCCTCTTTCATGAATACTGCATCTAAAAAACTCACCACAGTTTCTCCATCAGCCTTCTGTAAAATATCAAGTTCCACCCATTTAATGAAATAATCTATCAATGCACTGATGTACTTACTGTCCCTGTGGGAGGGAAAGGCAGAAATATGGTTTCGGAAGCTCGGTAGTACCATGGATTTTGCCTTTTTTTATTGAGTATTTACATGATAATGAAAAAACAAGGCAGTCAAAACTTGTACAAGGATTTACAATCCTGGGTTGTGCAAGGGTAGTGTTATTTCCTGTCTTGACAGGTGCAGAATTTACTTCTTTCTATCTGTTTCTCTTTTACAGCATCCTGAGCGGTGGGATCCCCGCCACAGCCCTCAAAGAAAAAAATATGAATAGTACAGTGAGAATTACAATTGTTTCTCCATCACCAGATCACCCAAGGTGTGCGAGTCTTATTTTCTCTATGCCTCTGTGTTCTTATAGGGACATTGAGATAGAGGAAGTGTCCAGCTCATACTATTAGTATTCCGGTGAGTAAATAAAATAAATAAATAAATTAGTGTGCATAAATAAAAGGGAAAAAGAAAAGAAAATAAGTAGCTTTTTTTTCTCTCAGCTTTGTTCCTGAGGTTGAAAAGGAGCTTCCTTAGAATACTTCGGTTATGGAGACCATTTTATCTATTGCTGGTCTCTCCAGTGTGCCCCCATTATGTTTTAGGTTTTTGGCTTCCCTACCCATCTCCTCGCACTCACCGCACTAGCCACAGCTCTCCTGAGCGGTGGCAGTCTGCTGCAGCGTCTCTGGCGGTATCCCCCAGGCAGCCAACTCTGTGGGGGAACCATTTTTCCACATCTCATTACAAAATCTGACTCCACAACCAGCTCATTTCTGACTTTCCAGAACCCCTTTATCAACTCAGGTCACTTCTTCCTGTACACACATCCATCCTGAATACATTGTTTCACTTTGCACAAAACTACATCTTTTTCATAAGCCTCCATCCAATCCTCCTTCTCAATAGAATTAAGCCTACATCATCCACATATGCAACCTGAAACTCATCCTACACACTACACGGAAGCTCTCTAATGGGTAACGGTATGCGGCTCAAACAGTCTGCCACCATATTTTGCACCCCAGGTGCATACTTCATCTGATAGTTGAAATCCTGCAACCTTAAAGAAAATCTCGCAATTCTTGCAGATGCCTTCAGGAAACCTTCAGTGGTCAACAAATTAACCAACAGTTTATGGTTCATCCCTACAGCAACTTCTGTGCCCCATACAAATGTCCTAAAATGCTCCGTACGCCGAACACAAGCAAGTGTTTCCCTCTCAATTACAGAGTATGCTTCTTCCGCAGGAGAAAGACTAGGAGGCGAAACCAATTACCCATTCTTTGCCATGCAGATCCCTTTGTGTAAGTACCGCACCCAAACCCTTCTAGCTCGCAGCCACCATTATTGTACTACGTAAGGCTGGATCAAAGCCATAAATAGGTTTTGCTGTACATAACTCATTCTTTATACGTTCAAATTGTTTTTCACAATCCTCATTCAATACAAATGTATTCCGAGTTTTCAGCAATTGTCTCACGGTATATGTTTTTTCTGCAAAATATTTAACAAACTTGGAGTATTACTCCGCAAGACCCAAGAATGAGCACAGCTCATCTTTATTTGCTGGTGCTGGGGCTTACTTTATCGCTACCACCAACTCTCTATTGGACAAAATTCCCTTTCCACCATACCATGTCTTTTGCAAATTTACATTTTGAGCATTCTGCCGTCAAACCTTTGGACTTCAGCTTCCTCAAAACACACCTCAACCATTCATCATGCTCATGTCTTTTCCTCCCAATTATTAAGATATCATCCTGAAAATACAGAACCCCATCAATTCCGTTCAATATCTCTACCATCAATCTTTGAAACACTGACACAGAAGACGCCTGTCCAAAAGGCATTCTAATAAACTGAAAACACCCATAGAGAGTTACAAATGCTATAATCTTCCTGTTCGTCTCATGTAAAGGCACTTGGTGGTACACAGATGCAAGATCCACCGTCAAGAACCACTTCATATTCTTGTTTTCGACAATAACTCACTTATTCTTGGCAAATGGTATTTGTCAACCTGAATCTGCTTGTTCACTCCTCTGAGATCAATACATAATCTGATCTTGCCATTAGATTTTCGGGCAACTACTTCTGGAGACATCCACTCCAAAGATTTGATACGTTTGATAATACCTCCCTCCTCCAGTCCTAGTAATTCCTTTCCAATTTCCTTTCTGACCACTAATGGCACTTTATAATTTACTGGAACTGCATTCTATTTAAGCACAATCCTGTGTTATAACCCTTTTATCTTTCAACCTTCCCGCTGTATACCTCCGAAAAATCTTTTCCAACCATTGTCACCCTCATCCATTAACAACAATTGTTCCTTGCTATTGGGATTCAGAATAATATCCAAACTCCTTTGGTCCCTCCACGCCAATACACAAGGGCCATATTCTACCACATACAGTTTCCCATTTACATAACGGCCCTTAAACATCTCCACTAGCCCACAGCCTCTCCTGCACCCTTTTGTTGTTTGTATTAATAATGATTTTATCCCTGAGCAACTCTTCTTGTAACTGACCAAATCTGCACGGTATAGCCAATTTTGTTTGTGCTGAAAATATTCATCTATTGTCTCCTTCTGCTCCTGCTTACGGTGAAAACACTTATATCTATCAATTCCTATAAGAATTGTAAGTGAAAAAATACTTCTCTAAATCGTCCAATGCATTTTAATATACATCAGTCTTATCTGCACTTCTCTGTTTTTTCTCTAGTTGATTATACTGCCTAATACCCTCTGGACCTATTGAATGCAATAAAATTCCTTTTTTCGTTGCAGCAGTTAAAGTTTCATTTCCTATGGTAGTCATATAATTGGAAAAATAATCTTTCCACTCTTGCCACTCCATGCATGGCTCACCAGGTTCAGGCAGGAATGCTATTGGTGGAGTTAATGTAAACGTTTGTGCCGCACACATGACTTCTAATAATTCCTACCTACTCAAAAACTTTTACTGTTGTACCAGTACTACCAGTCCTAATCCAAATATACTACAGTAATCAGTATACCACAATGTGCTAACAAGCACAGTTTAACAACACACAAAGCTTGTGATCAATATCTTTTAACCTTTAAAGATCTCTTATACAACCCAAAATGTCAATCATTCATAATCTGGTATGCGAATCACTGATGTAGAACTTCCCGTTAACAACAACAGTAATTACTGGTGTGCGTATCACCGTCTTTACAAATTTGCTTGCTTCATATGGCGGGCGCCTCACTGATGTGTATGCACATGACTAACCAAAAATCACTGGTGTGTAGTACGCCATGAAAATCCAAAATATAATTAGCTTGCTGGAAGTTGTGCGTGTCACCGGAAACTGCGATAGCTGGCAGCGACACACAGAATACCTGTCTCATCATATGCACTTCCCTACGCTCCGCTGTTAGTCCAAGATGGCCACTCGACGTCACCATTAGTGCATAAGCCTCGCACACTGTGATGTGAGTCACTGAACTTCCAACTTCAAGATTCCCTCGCTGAACTTCCGATTACAAGATTCCCTCACTCCTTCCTCCTCAGTGGCACTACATGATTCTTTTAACCACCACAGCACAATTGGGTGAGTAGAAGCTCGTTCTCTAGGTCGTGCCTACGCTCTTGTGACTCTGCTCATTAGGCTTCAGTTGCTCCTCTCGAGACCGGCACATGTGGCCAAATTAACAGTAATCTTATTGTACTCACAGCACCCAGACTCACAGGCCCTGTCAAATCTTCATTTAATTCTACACCATGCCTCCCATAGGTGCCGAATAACTTTGCTGCTTCAGTTACCCGTGTCGATTCCAGGCGTATCCTTTTCTCGTATTCAGTGGCCTCCAGTTTCTTCTGCATGCAATGGTTCTCACCGACTTGAGATCATTGCCAGTTTGTAGAGAAGATACACACTCCGAATAGTATATAAAGTTGCTGTATTCTCAACTTGTCACAGCAGGGAAAGCAACTTCTCACTTGCCTTAACCTCAACCCTCAATCGCCACCCCACAAAACCTTCACATATCTCACACCCTATATTGCCTCAAAAGCTCACCTACTGCATTCCAATGCATGCAAGAACCAACACCACAGGAGGAGATGGGAGTGTAGACAGAGCAAGAGAGGAGAATGAAAAGAAACAACGAGAGGAAGCGGGAGAAATAGAGAGAGTGGGAGAAAGAGGGAGAGCAGAGAGGTGGAAAGAGATCGAGAATGGGGAACTCAGAGAGAGAGAGAAACAAGAGAAAAGAGATCATTTTGTGTGCATAATAGGGCTAGAATTAGAAAATAAAGGAGAAAGAGACAACACAGGTAGGGGTAAAGAAATAAATAAATGAGAGAGGAGGGAGAGAGTGTAGGCCAGAGTCGAAGAGAACTAATGTTTGTATGTGACAGAGAAATCTAATTAGTTATAACTGCCTACTCTGACTTCTAGGGACCTCCCGTTCGGGAGCTTCAAGATGTCCTCGGATGCTAACTTTGCAGAAATCTGTAGGGTTGCCCTGCATACATTTTTACATTCATGGCAGGGTTACATGTAAAAGGCATGTAAAAGGCAATCAATACATGGTTGAGCAAAGTGTCCGCACATGAAGATTCACTGATGCGAAAGCCTTTCTGCTGCAATAGTCTGTAATGTCATCCACCGCAGATACTGTAGACTGATGCGGTTTACAATAACGATAGCAAAGCAGAGTTTACAAAGTGATCTCAGTTACCAGTGACGATTCTGCAGTGAAATGCTACATACCAGAATAAAATCCTTAATGGAAGTGTTTTTGTGCCACAGAACTAGTTTCTTGGTGCTGATAGCAAATTATTCCCTCAATTATACTTGACCTGCCGTTCCGCTTGTTCTTTGCACATTTTCCAATCATCTAGTTTTTCTCTTTTCCGCATGAGCGGGTAGTATCTGTGCGCAATATTTATAGAACACCTCATCTTTTCATAAAGGTGAGGTTTTCTAGCAGGTGAGGGAGCTGGATAGATTCTGACACTGGTGCTGATAGCATGAAGCGTGTGTTTGCTCGTGCTCCTGGTTTTGATTTGCCAGCGCCACCATGCGCAGGGATAGTGCACGCGCAGGGATTTGCAAGCGCCTCCCACGCGTGTGCAGGGATAGTGACTTACTTCAGAAGCTATTATATATTTTTTAACACTAATTCACTCAAAAAGTTGATGAAAGCCCAACGGTATTCAGATGGTTAAAGTTCAAGTGCTATAACCATGCTATAACATGAATGGGTTTTTGGATCAAAGTAAGTTTCGTCCGTCAAGGGTTTGATTCCCAGACTGAGTAGCAAACTTACTGGAGTAATGCACTCTTTCCTTTATAAAATGCTAGCTAGACGCCCAGTGGCGGCTCCTCCGCTAAGGCGGAGGAGTGTCACCCCACTGATCAAAAGGAAAAATAAAATGATAATAACGTATCGTTATAAAATGATAATAACGTATTGTTATTATTATTTTATTTTCCCTATTGCAGTCAGTGGTGGGGTGGGGCGGGGCTGGCCAGAGCTGGGGAAGAGTGGTGTGCACTCCCTAAGTGTGCATGAACTGTTTGGCCGGCCCTCTTGGGACGACCAAATAGTTCATGCACACTTTGCATGTTCCTACCAGGCAGCATTACACAGCCTGGTGAGGAACATGCACAGGCTCTCTGTTCCAGTCTGAGCGCCAATCCACGGTGCTCAGAATAATCACAACGCTGCATTGCAGTGTTGTGATTGGCTCAGGGGAGCCTGTGTGCCCGGGTGCTTCCTGCTGGTGGCCGGGAAAGGAAGATGAAGAGGACAAGGATGGAGAAGAGGTGGCGGTCTGCCATTAAAGGTAAGTCCTTTTTTTAAATTACATTCCTCTCCCCACCACCCCATCCATTAGCAACCGTTACGGTAAACGCCGGCAGTTTATAAATATGATTTCTGGTAGACATCCCAGCTTCCATATATATGAAAAAAAAGGAAAATGTGCAGAGAGACATAAGTGAAAAAAACTGCACTTTCCCTTCCCATTTTCCGCACAACTTCCACATGGGAGAGGTGTGGTGCAGCGGCCAGGGCAGCTGACTTCGGAGCACAAGGCTCACAGTTTGATCCCTGGCTCCGGCGGCAGCTCAGCACCATGTGACTCTGGGCAATAGTTCACTTAATTTCCATGACGGCCCCCAGTGCCTTGAGACCCGTAAGGGTGAGTAGTTCGCGCTTTACAAATACGGATTAACATTTTTAGGTCTCGCCTACGCAGCGCGCATGCGTTGCATGGGAAAAAAGACCTTTTGCAATTGATTCGGCTTTTCAGCCAAAAACGTGCACGCGTTCCATTGCCTTCAATGGCAACGCGTGCACGTTTGGCGATTCACTTGCGGGAGCGAGCAGCTGGCGCCATATGGTAGCAATTATCGCTCCTGGCGCCGCTCGCTCCCGCAAGTGAATCGCGCAGGCTCCCTCCTCTCCCCCTCCCCCTGCTGCCGTGCGAGGCGTGCGCGCTTGTTTGTTTTGATTACATGCACACCTGTCACTATATCACATTTGCTGCACTGTGTGATCACCTTTCCTGAGCACTCTATTATTGTCAATGAATAAATAAATATCTTACACAAAGTTATTTTAGGGAATGTTTTGTTTATGCCACTGTTGGCTATGGTTGTTTCCATGTGTGATAATCTGCACGTTAGTGGATGAATAAGATTTCCACCATATTTACTACTGTTTTCCAGAATGAGTCCACAAAGAACCACAGTTTTCCATACCTTCCCTCTACTCCTGGCACATGCATCTCACTCACTCCTACCCTTATTCTTACACTCTACATTTCATTAGTTTCACACGTCTACATTTTCAGCATTCTTCTGCAAAGTTGAGGGCATTTCCTTCTCTTCCCACTAGTAAGGAGAATGTTTAGGTATGGGAGGTGCCCAGGTGTATCACATGGATTGTTTACTCCCAGTGTCCATTCCCATGATACACCCGTGCCAGACTTCAGCTAAGCACATCACCCTGCCACATCGAGATACTCCAACCCCAACCCACACCTGTACAAGGAATCAGATTGTCACCCACTCAACTTGTAAATGACACCCGTTCAACCTGCCATTAAACCCATTCATGTGCTAATTCGATGCGTCTCCAACTTGTAGTTGATAGACACCTTTTTGAGGGTCTGACCACCTAACTGCACGTCCTATAACGTGACCCTCAAAACATTTATCCAATCGAGTTATTTAATGTAAGAAGTACATTCAGATGTGTCAAGCGATCATCGTATGGAACATCCAACCATACACTATATTTGGTACAAATAAATACAGAGTGTATGTCATGGTCGCCTTAACTACTCCTTCAATCCACAGCACTAAAAGGGAAACTTATGTCAGAAGAGGCTATTGACGTCAATGGGCTCTAAAGATCTCGAAAGGTCAAGATCTAAGCGAGTGCAGCATCTTTTCCGGGTGGAGACAAACTGGTGACAAGAATATCCAAATCACGTACGACAAATGCCACCGGTCATGTCTTTTTAGCCAACACCACTTTGCATGCTGGAATTTTTAAACCCATAATTAAAATGTTTCCGAGTAAAACTACGACTCCCAGAATGCAACATGCAGTTGCCTTGAAAAAACAAACAACAACCGGAAAGTGTCATATCAGGCACTGAAACACTCTTAGCTATGCCGACCTTTGGTACAAGAATAACTATGCAGGCGTGACGCTGCCGTCGGAGCATGGGATCACCAGCTCGCCCGGGAGTCTCTTTTCGGATAAATAAACTGTAAACCTGCCCATCTAATGCATTGTTATTTACAAGCTGTGTGCTACAAACAAGGCGCTCCGGATTCTTGCCCTACCGGGTCCTCGCTGACCACACGGAAGGTGGAGGTAGCGCGGTTCTGCTCTACCGCAGCCGAGCACGACTCGCAGGGTTCGGCTAAGGTTCCGCAGCGAGCGGTCGCATCTCATCACAGAACCGTCTCAACGGAACAGTTTTTCTAACCGGAACTGTGAAATCGGCGCACCACGTTTCCACCCGTGCTGTTTTCAACGTCTAAACCGAGCGCTCTTCGGAAGGACATTGTCAGCTCGGGTGGCCATCTTTAAAACACTAATCCAAACCGACGAATTCGTGCTCGCTTGAGACTGGGAGCAGTCTTCGTGACTGTAGCAACCTCAGAGTTCATAATGTTTAACTTAATCTGGGCTGATTTACAACTCCTAAATTCGTACGAGCATTCTCATTTAATGAAAACAATAAGTCACCGCGTTTATTTCTAGTAAAAGCTTTCCTAATTGTGTAACTTTATACCCGCGCTAAACCTTCAATTTAGACGGCAAAATAATAACCAATCCAGAACTTGCCAGCGGTCAAAAACGCCCATTTTATTTTCATTCACTGCTTCCAGATCGTGTCACTTCGGGTCTGTTTTTTTCTCCGCTACACTGTTTAGGTCGAGCAAGGTCAGGCTGTAGTTCTGCAGAGAGGAGAAGAGGAGCTACAAGGTACTTTCTAGGAAACCTGGTTCACTTTAGTCACCTCTCTCCCACTCCTGCGCCACAGCTCAGTGGGGTAATGCATGAATCAGAGTATGCCTTGATCGCTGCAGATTTGAACACAGACGGAACCAACTCAGCATCTCATCTTTCCAATGTGGATAAAATGAGCACCACTGGAGAATAATATCACCTTTTATCAATGCCCTCCATTTAGAGTGCGCATTGTGAGGTTGTTGCACACCCCTGACACGGAACAGCTTGAGGTCTATAAAAATAATGAAGTGCGCCTACCAGAGCACAGCTAGACCCCTGAAAAGCCCTCACAAAGAGACAGACTTATCTCTGCAGCCACTCTCCCGAGTGAGGTGGAGCCAGTGAGTGGCTGTGTCAGACCCATGCCCTACCTGAACTTCCGGAATAGTGAAGACTTCGGCGTCCGTTGCGCAGGCCACCAGGGTGCTGGTGGGCATCCCTCCTCCACTCTGCAGATGTCAAAGTGAGGGCAACCTCAGACGAAACCTGCCCAGTCACAGACACTCTAGGGGTGCGGAGGTCAGAGGGTGCGGTAACATCGGACACAGGCCGCTCACACCCAGTCCTAGCCGGCTGCACAGCCCCCTCCATCACGCGAAGGTCTGTGTGAGATAACTTTAGATGGGTGCCTGGAGAGTGGTGCGGTAAATACAGACCTCAGCGTGGAGGTCGGTGTGAGATAACTTCAGATGCAGCCTGCATACACCCAGCCCTAAAACACATGTATAGGAATGCGGGTGCTGTGCTTATAAAAAACAAAGGCACGCTTTCTGTACTTTTAATTATTAACAAGGACGCTGCGCTGAGAGTTAAAGTATGGAGGTGGGCAAGCCATGCCGTGCAGAATAAAAGAAAGGCGCGGCCACCAGACTTAAAGATACAAATCAGCATGCCACGCTGCAACATATATAAAAAAGAGTTCTCCAAAACAACACATGAACAATAGAAGAGGAAGGAAACTGAACTTGGGCGGTGCTCCTGTACGAAAAAACGAAACATGCTGCATGAAGCGCTGCATGAACCATTTAGGAAGCAGCAAAGAAGAGCAACACTGAACAATGGGTGTCCCCTTTGGGACCTCATAAGTGTTTAGTTATCCAGTACAATATCATTGGTGCAACAACATCAAGTGTTGCATGGCTAAACACTTATAAGGTCCCAAAGGCGAGACCTATTGGCTATGCCAATGCTTGTTTACATTGTAAGGACATCGCCTTTCTATCACCACTGCGGACATAGTAAGAATATAAGGGAAAAATGCATAGGTCAAACACATTTTTTCCTCCTACTTTCCCCATTTATACCGCAACTGCAACCAGTATAAATGAGGTTGTCATTCTTTTATAACCCCTGGTGATCACTTTAACGACCTCTTGAGGAAGAAAGGTCAATTGATCTGACCGGAATCAAGCTGCTACAATACGGTTCACCGTGAGCAACGGGTGCATTAATCCACAGGGTGACTCACCAGGTTCATTGCACATAGTCTCGCCGAGTAAACGTACTGATTGCAATGCCTCTGGTCTGACAAAAGACAAGTTCAGACCCACAACCTAGCTCTATTTAAGAATGGCTAGAAACAGTCTGCTCACGCCATGAAACAGACATTGCTGACAGTGGCCAATAATTTGAAAATTATCGAACAAAAAAAACAAGTCATCCAATGTTTTCCTACAGTGGACCTTTGACAGCATCTCTCATTCACCTGCCCATCTCCCAGCTGGCCTATCTGTGATAATGCTCTATTTCTCAAGAGTGACACAGTATAATGAGAAGAACTGAACCTATTCAAGTTATTGGAGTGGGAACTAGAAACTCAAGTCACTCAACAATAAAACAAGAAATACTTTTTCTGAATAAAGTGTGTACCACATACTGGCGTAAGATGTTGAGTACTGGAGTAAATTACGTTTTCTGTCACCAGATTCAAAGCACAGGCCTGGACTGACACTGAGCAGGGCCTGGAGACACATGCTTTGGGTTGGAGAGGATGAAACAACAAGCGGCTGCTCTCTTCAACTTCGTTTGAGCACAATGCCATCTCTGATTCTATGAACGAGGAGAACAACATAGCATCACCCAGAAGGGACAGAAACATGACCATTCACTGTATGGCTGCACAATAAAGCCAGACAGTGATTGCCCACATTCTATAACACTCCCACCTACACACGGCCTTGTGAGCGTGGGCCTGTCGGGACAGACCAACCTGAACCACTCTGACTAGAACCAACCCGTGCCTTGTTCTATAATAGCAACAACAAAGATTCATTGGGGCCAGTGAACTCAGTGCTCTGAAGACTCGGAGGGTTGTGCTGTGTTTTGCCTGGTTCCTTAACACAGCGCAGGTTCTAGAGGCCTGAAGAGCGCATTTTAGGCTGGTCACAGTAACAGACCTGTCCATCCTGACATGCACATCTGGCTTATTTCCTACCGCCTGCAAATCAACAGAATTGGCCCCTCCCTGAACAGAAACCCAAGGAACACAGCACAGCGGCTAGGGGAACACAATAATGAAAACATAATGGTACTTCAAATGAAAACTTGTGGTGCTTGTGGTGGCTTCAGGGTGGGAGGCAATGGCCTACACGCTATAATGGAGGAGCCAGCACTGCTCGCTCACCCTGACCTATCTGTGAACTTTTCTCAATGATGACACGCCTAAGGGACTTGCACCCACGATGAGGCACCTGAAGTCTTGGTGGATGTAACCGTAGATCAGCAAGGCTTGAAACTCATATATAGACGCTCTGCTTATGACCTCAAATATTACATCACTCATGATAAGTTAAATTACATCACTGATGACATCGCAAATGACATCATTAATGAAATCACTGCTAAATGCTCACATTCTCACATTTTTGTGGCACTTCACTCAGTTTTTATTGGAAACCTCCCTGCCCCTCCCTTTGGTACACACATGTTCCCACAACTAAACCAATGACTGCAAAATGCTATGTTTGCTATACAGATGTATTTTATGCAGTAGGCAGTTTCTCCTGTGAACATTAAGGTACAAAGATTATAATTTTATTAATCATGAACTCTAATTTGTTCTCACCAATGCCACTTTTTGCACTCCTGTGTGAAACTTGGATGAGCGAAAGGTTTTATAAGTCGAGCCAGTAGACTCTAATATGTCAAACAGAATGTCACAGCTGGAAAAAAGGGCAGTGCTCCAGAGTGTTACAAAAGTACTTAGGCATAACTGCAAGTGGAATTCTAATCCTGTTTTCAGACTAAAACTCTTTTTTTCAGCTGAAATATGAGTGGGCCAGATTCGTTGAAACATGTGGAAAATGATTTGGTTATGTTATTTCCCATTCATATATAAAAACTGATAATGTTCTGATAAATCCAATGGAATATTACCCATTGTCTTGTCAGGTGATACTGTGTGCAGTGTACCCATGCTTTATCACAAAGCCACTTATAATCCACCACCAGTACATTTATATTGGTTTAATCGGTTAATTTTCCCAACAATGTGGGAGTGAAGCTATAGCACTATCCCTCATAAGGTGAGAGTGAAGCTATAGAAATAGCCCTCATAAGGTGACGCTCTGGGAAGAACTATAAGTCAAAAACCTTTTGAAGTGGAGCCACTTTGATATAATTATCCTCTTATCTCAAGAAATGTTCAGATACCAGTTGTGGTGAATACACCTCTTTCAACAGAAAGATGAACCCATGCAGCGGATCTCACTAAACAATCAAGACATCTGGAATGATGTTAACACCCATACAGTGGTTTACAAATCATGACAGAGAACAATAAATGCAACCAAAGAGCAGATAGTACACCTTGCCTTTGCTATTTGAATTTATAGATATGCAAGTGATATCGCTCTAAGGATTAAGGCATCCACCGCAGAGCACGTGTGTAATGTTAAATTCACAAGTTCAAAGTGTGGTTGGTAAACTGTAATGTAAAATAAGGTGAATATGCAAAACGCTGCTGGTCACACATGAGGGTATCCAGGCGCTGAGTAGGCGAGAGTAGGCGGGTGGTGAGGCTGGGCCTGAGTACCGGCGGTCTCAATGGTCCCGCAAGAAGACAAGTTGAAAAGCCAGGCCTTCAGCTTCTTTCGGAATTCCGTAAGTGAGGAGGAGGTCCTGATGTGTTGGGGGAGGTCATTCCAGGATTTGGCGGCTTGATAGGAGAATGATCTACCTCCCATTCTGCTTCTGTGAATAAGGGGTGGGTGTGCGAGAGAGAGTGATGCTGAATGAAGTTGGCTGGTGGAAGTGAAGCTTATTATCCTTTTAATAATGATAAAATGAGTAACATTAACTTGGCTACTAACCTGCTATCAGCGCCTAAAGCTAATTCTCATCATACTGTACACTTTGCACGGATACTATGTATTAGAGTCAGATATAAGCGAGCATCTCCTTACATCTCACGTTGCATTCACAACGACTAATGGCTCCACATTCTGTCCAGTCTTATAAGATCTGCTTTATTTTTAATTCAATTTTTTCACTTCAGCTTGAGAATTATTTTTAATCCCTGGCCGATGCGGTTTATTGATGGACAACTAATTCTTGGTAATAGTTCTAAGCCATTCGTGTTTGACACAGGCTGGCTGCAGGGGGGGAATATTCCCCTAATGCAAGGATCTGAGAACAGGCATACCAATATTTATTTTTATACCTCTTTATCATACGGTTCCCGTTATGGTGCCATTTGTACTTACAAAGGGGGCAGTATTTTTGTACTTCACCAATATTAATTGAAGAAATGTACATATGCACACTTTTGTAAAATGAATATTTGCTCATTTCCATGCTTTGACTGTAACATAAAAAGGTGTTTTCTGAAAGCTGAGTTTTCACTTTATCTCCTTCTGCTGATCGTCTGTGCAGACTCTGATAGACTCTGATGCAGATAGGTGACACTAAACAGAGCATGAGCCTGACATACTGCCGCCAGAGGGCGCTGCCTGGGGAATGGTTGTTACCCTTCCTACAACATGAACCTGTGCTTTAATTCTGTGTTCGTCCACTTGCTTTACTGGTGGTATTTAAAACTGAACCAGTCCCACATTGCATTCTGAGGTTCGATCAACTTCTCCCAACAGTGGTAACACAAATTGCTTTTTACTATACAGATGTCAAAATGACTGCCTTTGCCAGTGATTGTTAAAAGACATTCATCATATGAATAAAAAAAAGTAAAGGATACTTACTCCTGAAAACAAAATGCTTCCGCACGTTCAAAAAAGGGCCATATCATGTAGTCGATCATGGACACTGAGTCTCCGCCAAAGTAAGGAGACTTCTGACGAACGAGGACCTACAATACACAGACATAAACAAAGCTCTTTCATGTTTGAAATGTCGTAAGGCAAGTAAAACTGAAGACAAAAATAATACCTCCCTGCACGAACACTAAAGCAGATCGTAACATGGTAGCCATCTTTGGATAACACAAACATAAACACGACCATGTACACACTGAAAATGATATGCTTCTGGACTCGAATAGTGTTAGGGCATCTGTAGAGGGTGTGATGGATATTTTGTTTTGGGACTGGGGGACCAATTTTGAAGTTAAACTTCTTTTGCTTTACAGTTAGCAATGCCTTCCTAAGCATAAAAGAAACCAGGAAGTACTTCACACTGAAGAGACTGACAAAACATTTTGCCTCAACTTATGCCCCTGGATCCATTTTGACAAATGCCAGGGTGATGAACTTACTCCAGGTCATTGAAGACACTGTCTCCAGGCCTGAACATTTCACTTACACATCACTGTTTTCAGGCGTGTTAGTCGAATTTTTTCAATGGAAGCAAAGCAAGACTACAGTACCCAGAATTCATTTGGTGACCACACAAATGTTCTGAATTCGAGAGAGGTTCCCCAGGGACCTGGAAGGAGGTGGTCACCCGAACAAGTGTACTTGTGAAAGGGCAACTCCAGAGATTGCAGGTGGAGAAGAAGTAGAAGAATCTGCAGATGATTAATGGTTCAAAATGTTTAGAGAACAAGCAGTGGCAATGCCAATATGTCTGGCTTTAAAGGAATGTTTTATGGTAACACGAAGCACTGAAAGTACAAAGAATGGGAATGGACATGTATTTATGTAGAAGCAAGAAGCAAACAACTGTAGAATAATATTGGTATAGGTTAAAAGGTCAGGTGACAGTTACACTGTCAACCAAGACCTAAAAATCCATGTAGGTTAATGAATGCCCTCCTCCCATCTGTGATGCTGCCAGAGAAAACACCATTAATTTTCTAAGACAATGTAATAGCATGTATGTGGCCATGAAATTTCAACCTTAGGCAGCTGGATAAATAAAATGATCACAGCTAGTGTGGAGAGCAACCACTTTACTTTTTTTGTGCAAGCACAACAAATTCTGCCCTTTCAAAACATGTACTGCTGGCTCACAACATGCGGGCAGAGCCGAAGCCCCTTCTCATGGTGTTCTCACATAATTGTCTGGCGACAGTTGCGCTGTCAAGCTACACCACAAAAAGGGAGAGAGGAAATAAGATGATTGTTCAAAAGAGTAGGATGATGTACAAATGAATATTTAAGTATAGTTTCTTGACCACAGTCTTGAGATAGGACTGCTCTCATGAGAGGATGTCAAACAGAGGGATGGGGTGAGTTTAGGAAAGCAGTGAAGGGGGATTCGGTGGGAAGAACACAGCGTGTTTACGAACAGGTCGTGGGGACAGCGTTCTGAGGGGAAAAAGGCTACTCTATGAAAATACAAAGATCTGTATTATATGAGAAAAAAGTTGAGGGTAGTTTTTGGACACGTCTGAAGTGAGGAGCTTCAAGATGTTAGGTTTGCCATTTGTGGAGATGACAGTGCATGTAGTTTAATAAGGTTGTGAAAGACAGTGGTGGTTCTGAGTTGATGGGAATGTGGATCTGGAAAGAAACATTGAAGGTAGGGTGAGGTTTGGTGAATAAATCAGGCTCGGGTTGTTTGGGACAGGTAAGGATGGTTCTGATGGTTCTGAGTGCCTTGTGGCTTGCAAACGTTAGATGGATTTAAACACTAGAGTGAATTTGGGCCTCTGAATCATTGTGGAAAATAAGGTTTGAAGAGTAATGATCAGTGATGACAATTACAGTCATGTGGATCAGAGTGTGATCAAGGAGAGTTGATGGATCTATGGTTGTGAAAACCAGAAGGGAGTAGCTGAGAGGAAAATATTGAGTGGGCAGACTCCTGATCACTTATGGTGCTGCTGGTGTGAAGCCTAGGACAGTTGCTGTTTAGTTGCCTTAAATAGTGAAGTGAACAAATAAACATGTTAGTAAAGCAGTGTAAAGGAATATTCAAACACTTAGAACCTCTGGGTAAATAACTATTAAAACACAGCAGATCTTTTCCCTAGGGGATGCTCTCTGTCAATATAAACAAACCATGGAACATATCAATATGGGCAACATGTATTCAGTTCTGGATGGGCCACACCTCCACCATATCTGTTACACCCACCAGTGACAAAAAATGCCAGGGCCCAGCAACAATATGATTGTAATTGTGCAAGACCCCGTTTTACACCAAAGTACTTGATGGTTTTTAAAAAAAAAGGATTATTTTGCATATTTTAATCAAGGTCATTTAACCAGGCTATCTGTATAATTATTTATGATGCCGCTTGTTAATTTGCACAAATCACTGAAAAGAGAGATCAGTTCTCTTGTTCGTTTTCAAATCCTGAATTTTCCTTGTAGAATTTAATTGTATTCAAAAACTTCCTTAATCAGTCTTCACCACTCCACTCCCAGCTAGAGCCGGTTCTAGGGTTTGTGGGGCCCCGTGCAGAATTGGAACATGCAAGGCACTTCATAAATGTGACATCACAGGAAGTGATATCAATTGAATAATTATTTTCTGGCACTGTTGAAGCAGCTTCCCAAGAAACTACTTACCTAGTGTGGATAGCACTAAAATTGCTAAAAATATAATATAAATAATAATCCTAATAAAATAATGTACACATATTTTAAAACTGTATATGTGGAAATACATTACATTAATCAAACTGGCTGGAAAAGCTAGTCCCAGGTCTCTCCAAAACTGATATTACAATGTCCACTAATTGTTTCCAGATTAGGGCATGATTAACATTCCAAGTCAGATTGCCCTAGAACTATACAGCAGGACTTCAAGTAATTCCCCAGCCCTCTCTTTACACTAGTGAAGTTGAAGATTTGTTTTCAGCAGGCATGGGGGATCAACACAACGGATACATGCTGGATTGGGTGAGTGACCTGCAAGAGCTGCAGCAAACAACAGAAATCACAGATTCCAAAAGATAAGAAGAGGAGACCGGACAAGTGTCATACACAGGTGGGGTGGCAATATATTGACAAGAAGAAGGACCAAAAGCTGGACCACACCTGCACACTGAGCACCTAACCACACAATTACTGTCAAACTTCATTTTTTTAAGAGATGAAAAGAACTGAAATAACTTAACATTACATAGAAGAGACGGCTTAAAAGGGAAAACTGTTTGTGACCAGGTTAAATAAAAGACTGCCAACGCTATACTGGGAGCGAGTCACTAAAGAGATACATTAAAGCAACAAAATAAAAAGGGCTACTACAGCAGAATCTGTGCAGTTTACACCTATCTGGAAAGGAAATGTAGCCACGAGGAATAGCTAAGTTGAGGGAGGAGGTGCTTGACTTGCAAAATAACGCTACAGTAATACCAGAGACTTACAGTTTAAAATAAATTAAGTCACATTTCTCAAATATCTGAAATGACACTTACCAAATTGCATATTTAGCTGAAGAAGTAATAACTAAATTGTGCCTGCCCGCAGGTAAATCTATTTTATCTTGGTTAAAGAGTTAATTGAATGCAAGACCAGTTCAATCACCCACAAATCACTCCAGTCACTCCCCAGGTACCTAACCAAACACTTTCGGTCTTCCAAACTCCAATGTAAGATCTGCCTCCCTGAACCTACTGGCTACTTCCTTGCATAGGCTCAGTGGTTTGCAGATCACTCTGTGTGCATTGATGTACTCTATGGAATGCCCCCTTGCTCCTCAGGTGCCCTCTTCCTCCACAGCCTCTTTCTTCACCTCAACTCCAACAGGAGACCAATTATAAATGTGCTCCTGAAAAGCAGCCATTTCCCCAGGCCTTGCTGTCATTCCCTGAGGATGTGGATTGCTTGATGTGAGAGGAGTCGCACATCATACTGTGCTTGTCCATTGCCATCCTGCACATGACATTGAGCCGGCTAGCTTTGAGAGCACAGTCATACTGTTTCTGTGCACACCAACCTTTAGGCTGCAGCTCCTTTTGGGTTATGCACTAATGGTCAAAACAGCCCAAGCAAAGAGTCCAGTTTTTTTACATCAATAAAAAGCTCATCTCAGCAACTGGCTCGGCCATAGGCCTGTCTGTCAATTGTGGATTCTCTGCCTTTCCTACCTGCGCCTAGCCTCTTCCAAGGGCCTTGCAGCACTTAAGTCTTACAGGGTGGGCTACTGTCTGTTATCACTTTGCAGGACACTTTGTGCACATAGAAACATCATAAGACGCTTTTAGGGTATTGGAGGACCATTCGTCACCTAACACATTTTTGGATGCTTCATTTCAAAACCACCTCCTCTAAATCAGTCCCTTTTAAAAGCATAGCTAGGCTGGCTGCATAGGGTGATAATTGGGTATGATTAATGTAACATACTATACTTGAGTTCCAATACATTTATCACCTCCTGGAGTAAGTTCTGACTGCTCGCTATTACTACCTTTGGAGAGACAAGTTTAAAAAAGGAATAGTCATAGCCAAATGAAATAAACAGTTCTGAAACAGCAAACGGAAACAACTGTATCCTCCACAGATGCTGCCAATTAATCACCTATTGCCCCTGACCCAAAGAAAACGTCTCACAACATATTTCTGCTTTTTTTTCCTTTTACAGAAAAATATTGTGGGATATTCGAAATAAAAAAGGTACTAAAGAGATGTCAAAAGATGCGGAGAAGGTTTGAGCATGCTGAAGGTTTTTTGAGGAGAGAAACAACACCAGTTTTTTTGGTTTTTACATTGGTAGGAACTTATGATGAGGCAAGCAAGATATTGCAAAAGGAGTTCAGGGCAGGAGCTATGATCTCTAGATCTCCAGTCAGGAAATGTGCTAGAAACGGTCCCACTGGGAGTAATATTTAATAGAAAGTCGGAAGGAGTAATAAGAGTACACACAGAGCAGGCTGAAATTCAGTAGACATATTGAGGATGGTTAAAGATCACAACAGTTTATGAAAAATGTTACATGCATCTCAAAACTAGAACTTTTTTCACATTTTTACATGGAAAATAAAGAGATGGGGAATTGCAAACTTCAGCAGAAGGCCAAATGGACTTACCAGCACACACTGGTTCAAAGACATTTTTACCTGTTCTTCACCTTCTTACTTTTTTTTGGCGATTCTGCCCACTTACATCCATTTCTCCCCTCCATGCTCTACTTTTAACCTCATCTATTACCTACTCTTGCTGGTTCTGTCCCTTCTTATATCCACTTTACGCCTGCATTATCTCATCTTCACCTCTCACCTCTACCCAAGCATCTTACCTTCTCTCTCTGATTCTGCCAGTCTAACGTCCATATTTCCCTTTAATACTCTACTCCTTCCCTCTCGTCTCCACGCAGCCTCTTACCTTCTCTTGCCTCAGCTTTTTTTGCTGGTTCTGTCCCCTTTACATCAACATCTCCCTTTGCACCAGCCTATTCTTGCTGGATCTGCCCCTCTTATATCCATATATTCCTTCCATATTCTGCTCTTTATCACTCTTTTCCCCCAGGCCTCTTATCTTGTTTCAGCAGTTCTCCTACTTTACATCAATCTCTCACCTTCTACCCTCCTACTCTTTGAACATTTGTTACATTTTTGCATGGCTTCTGCCCCTCCTAACATTACTCTCTTTTCCATGCTAATGTAGGTGGGCAAGCCACTAAAAACTCGAGCCAGAGGCCTGGGTATGCTCAGCTCAAGATCCTCTTTGAACCTTGAGCCAAAATGAGCCAAGCTTTCACAAGAGGCGATGTGGCCTAGTGGCTACAGTTACCCCCCATGCATCATGGTGAGCCAGGCTTGAATCCAGCTCTCGGCTCATCATCTTGTGAATCCTGGCAGGCACCCACCATGGGGCAGTAGCAGCAAGTATTAAATGCATCGAGGATAAAGATGGTTCCATAGTGGTGGATTGTTGCATATGAGGGTTCTTTTCTGCTAATATTATTTAGGGCGATACCAAAGGGGATGATGGACGGAGCGTTAGAGCAAATCAAACACTCACCCCCAGTCAACTGATCTGGGTTTAATCCATCATCATTCTTTAGCTCACTCCACCACCCCAGTTCAGACATGGCCATATGCAAATCAGTCTGACCCTGTGCCTCATGGGAACAGTCCAGCCCGAACTGCCAAGCCATGTCTTCCCTGGACCGGAAACAAGCATCCTGGGACCGGTTTCGGGTTCAAAACCCTCATCAGCCAGGCTATCTTGAATCCAGTGGCAAAGTGAGCAAGGGACCCACGTCTGGGCATACCCTGCCAACTTAGGGCGAACAAAGCGATACCAAAGGGGATGATGGACGGAGCGTTAGAGCAAATCAAACACTCACCCCCAGTCAACTGATCTGGGTTTAATCCATCATCATTCTTTAGCTCACTCCACCACCCCAGTTCAGATATGGCCATATGCAAATCAGTCTGACCCTGTGCCTCATGGGAACAGTCCAGCCCAAACTGCCAAGCCATGTCTTCCCTGGACCGGAAACAAGCATCCTGGGACCGGTTTCAGGTTCAAACCCTCATCAGCCAGGCTATCTTGAATCCAGTGGCAAAGTGAGCAAGGGACCCACGTCTGGGCATACCCTGCCAACTTAGGGTGAACAAAGCAATACCAAAGGGGATGATGGACGGAGCGTTAGAGCAAATAAAACACTCACCCCCAGTCAACTGATCTGGGTTTAATCCATCATCATTCTTTAGCTCACTCCACCACCCCAGTTCAGACATGGCCATATGCAAATCAGTCTGACCCTGTGCCTCATGGGAACAGTCCAGCCCGAACTGCCAAGCCATGTCTTCCCTGGACCGGAAACAAGCATCCTGGGACCGGTTTCGGGTTCAAAACCCTCATCAGCCAGGCTATCTTGAATCCAGTGGCAAAGTGAGCAAGGGACCCACGTCTGGGCATACCCTGCCAACTTAGGGCGAACAAAGCGATACCAAAGGGGATGATGGACGGAGCGTTAGAGCAAATCAAACACTCACCCCCAGTCAACTGATCTGGGTTTAATCCATCATCATTCTTTAGCTCACTCCACCACCCCAGTTCAGACATGGCCATATGCAAATCAGTCTGACCCTGTGCCTCATGGGAACAGTCCAGCCCGAACTGCCAAGCCATGTCTTCCCTGGACCGGAAACAAGCATCCTGGGACCGGTTTCGGGTTCAAAACCCTCATCAGCCAGGCTATCTTGAATCCAGTGGCAAAGTGAGCAAGGGACCCACGTCTGGGCATACCCTGCCAACTTAGGGTGAACAAAGCAATACCAAAGGGGATGATGGACGGAGCGTTAGAGCAAATCAAACACTCACCCCCAGTCAACTGATCTGGGTTTAATCCATCATCATTCTTTAGCTCACTCCACCACCCCAGTTCAGACATGGCCATATGCAAATCAGTCTGACCCTGTGCCTCATGGGAACAGTCCAGCCCAAACTGCCAAGCCATGTCTTCCCTGGACCGGAAACAAGCATCCTGGGACCGGTTTCGGGTTCAAAACCCTCATCAGCCAGGCTATCTTGAATCCAGTGGCAAAGTGAGCAAGGGACCCACGTCTGGGCATACCCTGCCAACTTAGGGCGAACAAAGCGATACCAAAGGGGATCATCATTCTTTAGCTCACTCCACCACCCCAGTTCAGACATGGCCATATGCAAATCAGTCTGACCCTATGCCTCATGGGAACAGTCCAGCCCGAACTGCCAAGCCGTGTCTTCCCTAGACCGGAAACAAGCATCCTGGGACCGGTTTCGGGTTCAAAACCCTCATCAGCCAGGCTATCTTGAATCCAGTGGCAAAGTGAGCAAGGGACCCACGTCTGGGCATACCCTGCCAACTTAGGGCGAACAAAGCGATACCAAAGGGGATGATGGACGGAGCGTTAGAGCAAATCAAACACTCACCCCCAGTCAACTGATCTGGGTTTAATCCATCATCATTCTTTAGCTCACTCCACCACCCCAGTTCAGACATGGCCATATGCAAATCAGTCTGACCCTGTGCCTCATGGGAACAGTCCAGCCCGAACTGCCAAGCCATGTCTTCGCTGGACCGGAAACAAGCATCCTGGGACCGGTTTCGGGTTCAAAACCCTCATCAGCCAGGCTATCTTGAATCCAGTGGCAAAGTGAGCAAGGGACCCACGTCTGGGCATACCCTTCCAACTTAGGGCTGAAAAAGCGATACCAAAGGGGATGATGGACGGAGCGTTAGAGCAAATCAAACACTCACCCCCAGTCAAATGATCTGGGTTTAATCCATCATCATTCTTTAGCTCACTCCACCACCCCAGTTCAGACATGGCCTTATGCAAATCAGTCTGACCCTGTGCCTCATGGGAACAGTCCAGCCCGAACTGCCAAGCCATGTCTTCCCTGGACCGGAAACAAGCATCCTGGGACCGGTTTCGGGTTCAAAACCCTCATCAGCCAGGCTATCTTGAATCCAGTGGCAAAGTGAGCAAGGGACCCACATACCCTGCCAACTTAGGGCGAAAAAAGCGATACCAAAGGGGATGATGGACGGAGCGTTAGAGCAAATCAAACACTCGGGGTGATTTGCATATGGCCATGTCTGAACTGGGGTGGTGGAGTGAGCTAAAGAATGATGATGGATTAAACCCAGATCATTTGACTGGGGGTGAGTGTTTGATTTGCTCTAACGCTCCGTCCATCATCCCCTTTGGTATCGCTTTTTTCGCCCTAAGTTGGCAGGGTATGCCCAGACGTGGGTCCCTTGCTCACTTTGCCACTGGATTCAAGATAGCCTGGCTGATGAGGGTTTTGAACCCGAAACCGGTCCCAGGATGCTTGTTTCCGGTCCAGGGAAGACATGGCTTGGCAGTTTGGGCTGGACTGTTCCCATGAGGCACATGGTCAGACTGATTTGCATATGGCCATGTCTGAACTGGGGTGGTGGAGTGAGCTAAAGAATGATGATGGATTAAACCCAGATCATTTGACTGGGGGTGAGTGTTTGATTTGCTCTAACGCTCAGTCCATCATCCCCTTTGGTATAAATATTATTTAGGGAGCACTTGGAGGTCAATAACTTAAATTGACATGAGTAATTTATAAAGTCATACTTTATGATGATGAGCTTGGGGAGGATCAATTGTGAACCAGTGGAGGAAAGTAACTTTTTTCATAATTAACAGAATTCATTGGTCTGTACTGTGTTTGCTTCTTTTCTTTTTCTTACCCTTCTTCCCTTTCTCTTAATGGAGAAAAGGAAATAGAAAATTAGATTCTGGAATATTCCTAACAAAGACATTTGTTTTCTTTGTGTAATTAGGAGTTGAAGCAAGTTAGGAGAGTTTGAAGTTCAGCAAATAATTTTTTACTTAGAATCCAGTGGGTCATTACTTTAATTGAAGGGAGTAAAGGATCCAGCTGACAACTTGGTCAGAGTGGCATTGTATGCCAAGAAAGGAGAACGGGTTTCAGGGAAAGGCTATACAAGGATATGGTTATGAGCAGTAATAATTACATTTGGGCATGGAGGAGTTGTAAAGGTGTGCAAAGGGCCGGCTTTGGTGTTGGTGGTGCCTGGTGCAACAATCATTTTTGGCACCCCACCCATATGACCTCCTCCTTGGGTTCCCTCACTACCACCCAGGCAAAGTGCCCCTCATCTCTCCATAGCGCTTCTCTCAAATACATTTCATTTGTTTTAAAGAGTTGGTAAAGGCTGGCTTTAGTATTCAACTCAGCTTTCCACATAAAATACAGATTTGTTCTTTGCAGCAGGTATATTAACCCTCTGTGCTACTTTATGGTGAGTCAAAACTGCCACAAGAGAAAGCTCCAATCTCACTCTGCAGCAGGAACATTACCCATAAGAGTTATCATGACATTTTTATAGCTGCCTGAACAGGGTCGGACTGGCCGTAGTGGGCACCTGCCTGCCAGCCCACCAACACTCCCAAAGATGTAAAAATGGTTTCTTCTGCCTTCCATTTTTGAACATCAGCCTTGACTCCTGGTCTCCGCTGGCACAATAATTCTGAGGACAAGATCCTCCTCTCTTGTCACTATCAATAGATTTTCAATGAGAATCCCTTCTAGCAAGTAGGTGGACTTCATAAAGATCCTTCTGTTCAAGGTCACATTCTGATTCTCTTTCTGCAGGGACCATCACACTTACTCCATCAGCTAAATGCTTAAATATAGTCACAGGACTTTGCTCTTCACCCAAGTATTTAATATCATACTACAATATCTTCCCTTTCAATTGATTTTACAAGGTCTATACATATGTAGGGTAGTTTTAAATAATGACGATCAAAACACACTTAAATCAGTTGCATGCATTAAATAAAAAATATATGTTTCCTTTCCTTTAATTAAGTCTTCAAGGCTACTAAAGTGTTGTGAAATATTTTAATTACTTCATGGAATACTTGAATCCCACATTGATTAGATCACTTTCATGGTCACATATAGAAAAATGTAAAGCTATTTTTCTCCCATTTCACAAATAGACCACTGGCATCAGTGTACTTCAATATCCTAACACAGAGTGAAAATGGCAGGAATTTCAATCATCATAAATTGCACCATAAAGATCTCTCACACTTGGGTGTGTTGCTTACCTCTTCAAATTCAAGGATCTTTGTGTTGAACTGTTCTCTAAAGCCAGAAACATCCTCTTTCCTTTTTGTTGCAAAGAGTATATTGTACATGAGCGGGCTTAGCTGCAAACAGAAAGATTCATGTTATGGATATCCAATGTGCTCAATGAAGAAGATGGACTGTTAAAGACGTACAACTGAATGGATGAAAGCACCAAAAATCAGTTTCTTTAAAGTCATAGCCTCTATGCAGCATACTGAAGACTCCCTTTCCGCCTACAAAGAAATGTCTGAAGCCACCAACTATAGAGATCAACCGGTACATCTGTAGAAAGTCCCTGATTTGCTCGCATTGCTACTGCATATTTGGATGTTTTGGCCAGATTCACATGGTTTTATTGTGGGGCAAATTTTTACCTGAAGGCTAAATTTTCCAGGTTATTCCTTAGTTAAAAACGACTTGCACTGGACCATATCTATAGACGTCTGAAGGATCTATAATATGCCCTTGAGCAAATCTTTGGGAATTTCATTTAAATATGACTATCTCTTAATTTTTGTCTACTACCCTTCCCTAGTGGATCCCTGCTTGGAGATCGCCCCAGGAGGGCGATCCCCAAGCAGGGATCCACCCACTAGCCACCAGGGAGGGGGGAGCTGTCCCTTGGGCAACGGCCTTTGCTCCCCCCCATTTAATTTCCTCAGACAGCCTTTCTGCTCCCCCCTGGGGGGCAGTAGCCCCCAATCTGCCCCCCCGGGGGGGCAGAAAGCACCCTAGACACCAGGGATTTTTTTATGCGCTAGGGGTGAGGGCTACCCAGAATGGGCATGCCAAAGCCCCCACCATACCCCCAAAGGAGATATAAGACTTTCTGCCCCCCCCAAGAGGCAGATGAGGGCAATAGCCCCTGATCTGCCCCCGGGGGGGGGCAGAAAGCCCACTAGGCCCCAGGGATTTTTTTTATATATATACGTAGGGGTGGGGGCTGCCCAGAATGGGCAGCCAAATACCCCCACCCCCCCAAAAAATGCTACAGTCTTTCTGCCCCTCCTGGGAGGCAGATGGGGCAATAGCCCCCAATCTGCCCCCCCCCGGGGGGGGCAGAAAGCACCCTAGACGCCAGGGATTTTTTTTATATGCCAGGGGTGGGGGCTGCCCAGAATGGGCTTGCCAAAGCCCCCACCCTACCCCCCCAAAGAAGGAATAAGACTTTCTACCCCCCCCAGGAGGCAGATGGGGGCAATAGCCCCTGATCTGCCCCCTGGGGGGGGGGCAGAAAGCCCACTAGGCCCCTGGGATTTTTTTTATATATATATACGTAGGGGTGGGGGCTGCCCAGAAAGGGCATTCAAATACCCCCACCCAAAAAAAAAATGCTACAGTCTTTCTGCCCCTCCTGGGAGGCAGATGGGGCAATAACCCCTTATCTGCCCCCCCGGGGGGGGCAGAAAGCCCACGAGGCACCAGGGATTTTTATTTTTCCAAAGTTCGGGGCGGGGGCTGCCCAGAATGTGCATGCCAATGCCCCCATCCCACACAAAAAATGCCACAGTCTTTCTGCCCCCCCTCAGGAGGCAGATGGGGACAGTAGCCCCTGATCTGCCCCCCCCGGGGGTGGCAGAAAGCCCACTAGGCCACAGGGATTTGTTTCTTTATACGTAGGGGTGGAGGCTGCCCAGAATGGGCATGCCAATGCCCCCACCCCCAAGAAATTATCACCCTCTTTCTGCCCCCCCCGAGGCAGATGGGGCCAATAGCCCCTTATCTGCCCCGTCGGGGGGGCAGAAAGCCCACTAGGCACCAGGGGTAAATGTTTTTCAATATTCAGGGGTGGGGGCTGCCCATAATGGGAATGCCAATGCCCTCACCCCCCCAAAAAGATGCCACTGTCTTTCTGTCCCCCCTAGGAGGCAGATGGGGGCAGAAGCACCTGATCTCCCCCCCGGGGGGGGGGCAGAGAGCCCACGAGGCGCCAGCGATTATGCTGGATCTTTTTATACGTAGGGGTGGGGGCTGCCCAGAATGGGTATTCCAATGTCCCCACCCACGCAAACAAAATAGCCAGTCTTTCTGCCCCCCTTAGGGGCATATCGGGGCAATAGCCCCCAATTTCCCCCCTCCCCAGGGCGGCAGAAAGCCCACTAGGCACAGACTTTTTTGCGGAATGTGCCTACCTCTGGAATTTGGGTCCTAGCGCAGTTGGCACCCAAGGAAACCTAGCAAACCTATACATTTTTGAAAAGTAGACACCCAGGGAAATCTAGGATGGGGTGACTTCTCTGGCTCTCACCAGGTTCTGTTACCCAGAATCCCTTGCAAACCTCAAACTTTGTAAAAGAAAAACACATTTTCCTCACATTTCTGTGATGGAAAGTTCTGGAATCTGCGTGGATCCACAAAATTCCACCCACCCCGCATTTGCCAAAGTCTCCCAAGAAAAATGGTACCTCACTTGTGTGGGTAGGCCTAGTGCCCGCGACAGGAAACGGCCCAAAACGCAATGTGGACACACCACATTTTCACAGTGAAAACGGACCATTTTTTTGCAAAGTGCCTAGCTGTAGATTTTGAACCCTAGCTCTGCCGGCACCTAGGGAAACGTAGCAAACCTATACATTTTTGAAAACTAGACACCCAGGGGAATCCAGGATGGGGTGACTTGTCTGGCTCTCACCAGGTTCTGTTACCCAGAATCCCTTGCAAACCTCAAAATTTGTAAAAAAAATACATTTTCCTCACATTTCTGTGGTGGAAAATTCTGGAATCTGTGCGGATCCACAAAATTCCACCCACCCCGCATTCCCCAAAGTCTTCCGAGTAAAATGGTACCTCACTTGTATGAGTGGGTCAAGTACCCGCGACAGGCAAGGGCCCAAAACCTAATGAGGCGACATCAAAATTACCTATCACAAAACAACCTGGTTTTGCAAGGGGGGTCCCATGAGTTTTTGGCCCCGGGCTCGGCGGCCATCTAGGGAAACCTACCAAACACACACATTTCTGAAAACTATACACCCGGGGGAGTCCAGCAAGGTATGGCTTGCGTGGGTCCCACAACATTTCCCTACCCAGAATCCCCTGCAAACCTCAAATTTTGTTGAAAAAATCTATTTTTTCTCACATTTCTGTGTGGGAAAGTTGTAGGATCACCGGGCTGACACAAATTTCCTACCACCCAGCGTTCCCCCAGGTCTCCCGAAAAAAATGGTAACTCACTTGTGTGGGTAGGCATAGTGGCTGCAACAGGAAATGGCCCAAATCGTACTGTGGAGACTTCAAAATTACCTATAACAAAACTACCTGGTTTTGGGGGGGCACCTGGTGTTTTGGCCCCAGGCTCGCCGCCATCTAGGGAAACCTACCAAACCCACACATTTCGGAAAACTAGACAGGTATGGCTTGCGTGAATCCCCCAACGTTTCCCTACCCAGAATCCCCTACAAACCTAAAATGTAGCTGGAAAAAACTCATTTTCCACATATTTTTGTGTGGAATCACTGTGCCGGTACAAATGTCCTACCCCGCAGCGTTCTCCTTAGTGTCCCGAGTAAAATGATACCTCACTTGTGTGGGTGTCCAATGCAGAATTGGCTAAAAACGTATTTTTAAAAAAATGTAGCGCTTAGAATTCTCGGTGCTATACCCTAAATCCCTATGTTTTGGGCTCTTCCCTGTCACAGGCCCTTGCCCCACCCACACAAGTGAGGTATCATTTTACTCGGGAGACTGAGGGGAACGCTGTGGGGTAGGACATTTGTGCCGGCACGGTGATTCCACCCAAAAATATGTGGAAAATGTGTTTTTCTTCAGCTAAATTTGAGGTTTGCAGAGCATTCTGGGTAGAAAAACGTTGGGGGATCCACGCAAGCCATACCTTGCTGGACTCCCCCGGGTGTCTAGTTTTCAGAAATGTGTGGGTTTGGTAGTTTCCCAAGATGGCCACCGAGCCCGGGGCCAAAAACACAGGTGACCCCCCTTGCAAAACCAGGTTGTTTTGTGATAGGTAATTTTGATGTCTCCTCAATACGTTTTGAGCCCTTGCCTGTCGAGGGTACTTGACCCACCCACGCGAGTGAGGTATCATTTTTATCGGGAGACCTGGGGGAACGCTGGGTGGTAGGAAAATTGTGGATCCACGTAGATTCCAGAACTTTGCCACACAGAAATTTGAGAAAAAAGTGATTTTTTCAGCTAAATTTGAGGTTTGCAGGGGATTCTGGGTAGGAAAACTTTGGGGGACACACGCAAGCCATACCTCGCTGGACTCCCCCGGGTGTCTAGTTTTCAGAAATGTGTGGGTTTAGTAGTTTCTCAAGATGGCCGCTGAGCCCGGGGCCAAAAACCCAGGTGACCCCCCTTGCAAAACCAGGTTGTTTTGTGTTAGGTAATTTTGATGTCTCCTCAATACGTTTTGGGCCCTTGCCTGTCGCGGATACTTGACCCACCCACACGAGTGAGGTATCATTTTTATCGGGAGACCTGGGGGAACGCTGGGTGGTAGGAAATTTGTGGATCCACATAGATTTCAGAACTTTCCCACACAGAAATTTGAGAAAAAAATGATTTTTTCCAGCTAAATTTGAGGTTTGCAGAGGATTCTGTGTAGGAAAACGTTGGGGGACCCACGCAAGCCATACCTCGCTGGACTCCCCCGGGTGTCTAGTTTTCAGAAATGTGTGGGTTTGGTAGGTTTCCCAAGATGGCCACCGAGCCCGGGGCCAAAAACCAAGGTGACTCCCCTTGCAAAACCAGGTTGTTTTGTGATAGGTCATTTTGATGTCTCCTCAATACGTTTTGGGCCCTTGCCTGTCGCGGGTACTTGACCCACCCACTCAAGTGAGGTACCATTTTTATCGGGAGACCTGGGCAAATGCTGTGTAGAAGAAAATTTGTGGATCCACGCAGATTCCAGAACTTTCCCACACAGAAATTTGAGAAAAAAGTGATTTTTTCCAGCTAAATTTGAGGTTTGCAGGGGATTCTGGGTAGGGAAATGTTGGGGGACCCACGCAAGCCATACCTGGTGCCGGCAGAGCTAGAGTTCAAAATCTACAGTTAGGCACTTTGCAAAAAAAGTCCAGTTTTCACTGTGAAAATGTGGTGTGTCCACGTTGCGTTTTGGGCCATTTCCTGTCGCGGGCACTAGGCCTACCCACACAAGTGAGGTACCATTTTTCTAGGAAAGACTTTGGGGAACGCGGGGTGGGTGGAATTTTGTGGATCCACGCAGATTTCAGAACTGTCCACCACAGAAATGTGAGGAAAATGTGGGTTTTTTGACAAATTTTAGTCAAGCCACCCCATCCTGGATTCCCCTGGGTGTCTAGTTTTCAAAAATGTATAGGTTTGCTAGGTTTCCCTAGGTGCCAGCAGAGCTAGGGTTCAAAATCTACAGCTAGGCACTTTGCAAAAAAAGGGTCCGTTTTCACTGTGAAAATGTGGTGTGTCCACGTTGCGTTTTGGGCCGTTTCCTGTCGCGGGCATTAGGCCTACCCACACAAGTGAGGTACCATTTTTCCTGGAAGACTTTGGGGAACGCGGGGTGGGTGGAATTTTGTGGATCCACGCAGATTCCAGAACTGTCCACCACAGAAATGTGAGGAAAATGTGGGTTTTTTGACAAATGTTTAGGTTTGCAAGGGATTCTGGGTAACAGAACCTGGTGAGAGCCAGTCAAGTCACCCCATCCTGGATTCCCCTGGGTGTCTAGATTTCAAAAATGTATAGGTTTGCTCGGTTTCTCTAGGTGCCGGCAGAGCTAGGGTTCAAAATCTACAGCTAGGCACTTTGCAAAAAAAGGGTCCGTTTTCACTGTGAAAATGTGGTGTGTCCACGTTGCGTTTTGGGCCGTTTCCTGTCGCGGGCACTAGGCCTACCCACACAAGTGAGGTACCATTTTTCTCGGAAGAGGTTGGGGAACGCGTAGTGGGTGGAATTTTGTGGATCCACGCAGATTCCAGAACTGTCCACCACAGAAATGTGAGGAAAATGTGGGTTTTTTGACAAATTTTTAGGTTTGCAAGGGATTCTGGGTAACAGAACCTGGTGAGAGCCAGTCAAGTCACCCCATCCTGGATTCCCCTGGGTGTCTAGTTTTCAAAAATGTATAGGTTTACTAGGTTTCTCTAGGTGCCGGCAGAGCTAGGGTTCAAAATCTACAGTTAGGCACTTTGCAAAAAAAGGGTCCGTTTTCACTGTGAAAATGTGGTGTGTCCACATTGCGTTTTGGGCCGTTTCCTGTCACGGGCACTAGGCCTACCCACACAAGTGAGGTACCATTGTTCTCTGAAGACTTTGATGAATGCGGGGTGGGTGTAATTTTGTGGATCCACGCAGATTCCAGAACTTTCCACCAAAGAAATGTGAGGAAAATGTGGGTTTTTTGACAAATTTTTAGGTTTGCAAGGGATTCTGGGTAACAGAACCTGGTGAGAGCCAGTCAAGTCACCCCATCCTGGATTCCCCTGGGTGTCTAGTTTTCAAAAATGTATAGGTTTGCTAGGTTTCCCTAGGTGCCGGCAGAGCTAGGGTTCAAAATCTACAGCTAGGCACTTTGCAAAAAAAGGGTCAGTTTTCACTGTAAAAATAAAGAGTGTCCACGTTTCGTTTTGAGCCATTTCCTGTCGCGGGCACTAGGCCTACCCACACAAGTGTGGTACCATTTTTATCGGAAGACTTAGGGTAACACAGAATTGTAGAGCAACTGTTATTACCTATCGACTTTCGATGCATTTCTGCCTTCCAAATGAAAGACAATGTGTAAAAAGAAGTCATTTTGAAAAATGACCTATAATTCTCATGCTAGTATGGGTACTCACAATTTCGGAAATGTGCAAATATCTACTGTTTCTAAATTCTATATTTTGTTCCAATTTCAGAAATACATAGGTGTCTTTCATACCGATTTTTCCATGTATATATTTTCCCAAATTAATAGCTATATACCCGGTACATAATAAAAAAACATTGCAAGACGCTGCTCAGTTATTGGCTCTGGGTTCGTCGGGTTCTTGGTGAACCTACAAGTCCTATATATGCCTACAACTAGAAAGGTCCAGCGGATGCAACGGTATATTGCTTTCAAACAGCTGTCACAATTAGAAGAAGTTACAGGTGAAAACGTTGGCACAAATGTCTGTTTTTTTCAACTAATTTTCAATTTTTCCTATATTCAACTTTTAGTTTCTATAAAGAAAATTTGAAGGATCTACACAAATGACCCCTTGCTGAATTCAGAATTTTGTCCAGGATCCATTATTGCTTTCATACCCATTTCTACCATTAACTGGAAGAAGGTTGAAAGCACAAAAAATAGCAAAAATAGGCTATATCCCAGTAATATGCCAAAACTGTGTAAAAAATGTTGGTTTTCTGACAAAAGTCTGTCAGTCTCTAAAAGCTGGGAAAATGGTGATTTCAGCCCCACAAACCCTTTGTTGATACCATTTGCAGGGGAAAAACCAGACGCTTTCATTTGCAGCACTTTTTTCCCATTTTTCCCCAAAAACCCAAAATGTAGCTGTATTTTGGCTAATTTCTGGGTCCCCTCCAGGGGAATCCACACACCCTGGGTACCTTTAGAATCCCCATGATGTTGGAAGAAAAGGACGCAAATTTGGCGTGGAAACCTTACGTGGGCAAAACGTTACAGGGGCCTAAGCACGAACTACCCCAAATAGCCAAAAAAAGGCTTAGCACAGGGGGGGGGGGAGGTCTAGCAGCGAAGGGGTTAACAAATAGCTTAAATACTTTGGGGCAGATTTACAATAAGCAAACGCAGCGCGGTACAGCAAGTCATTTTGCTGTGCCACGCTGCTTTAGTTTGGAAGCACAGGGATACGATATATTTACAACAATATGTCGCATCTCTGTGCTTCCCCCTGTGCTGGCGCACAAACTGCTGCCATGCGGCGACGCAGGCACCCTTGCACCATGGTGCAAGGATGCCTGCATCACGGAATGATTGTTTATGTGCAGGAAGGGTTCCCTTCCTGCACATAAACAATCAGAAATGGCATTTTCCAAATTCTATGTGTGCTGCATTAGCACACATAGAACTTGTAAAACATCATTTATTTAAAGGATTGATTATGTGCAGGAAGGGACACCTTCCTGTACATCATTAGAGGTTATTTCCTCGTTCTATGTGTGCTGCAGAATGCAGCAAGCATAGAAAGAGGAAAACAACGAGGAGAAATGAATACATTTCTCCTCGTTGCGCCTCCCTACGGAGGCGTAGCATTCAGAAGCATTTCCAGATTTACGATTTCTTGTAAATCTGGAAATGTGTCTGGTTCCATGGGTGTTCCGTGGGAACACCCCTAGCAACACCCATGGAATGCCTCTTTCACGCAAAGTGCTGCGTGTAAAGGGGCAGTATTTACAAGGACAGGAAAAGCCACTCAGGGTGGCTTTTCCTGTCCTTGTAATCATGTGATTTTACAGTTACCGCATGATAAATCAGCCCCAGTACTGTGCAATTACATAGTAACCACATTGATTAGGGAATTATTGTGTGGGATCGATTTTTTTGGGTCGTAAAACTACATGGGATTCCCAGTTCAGTGGGATTTAACTCATACATTTACCACTTTATCTGAGCAGGTGGTAACGGTGCACAGAGGGAATATTGAGTTGTGATTATCGAACTACCATAATATCGAGTTGCAAATATCGTGATACAAGAATATCGACTGCAAGTATATCGTGGTCCAGAATATCGACAGTAAGGTAAGAAATATCGGGTTTTTTAATATCGAAGTCAGTAATATCGTTTGTAAAAATATTGTTGTTTATATCGATTTTTATATTAGTGTGATGTATTTTAGTAGGTATTTTAAAAGTATGTGATCTCATTTTTTTGTATAAGTATTGCTTTTTTTTAATGTATGTGTAAAAGTTTTAGAAGTGAATAATTTTATGTTAATTAAATTTTGTGTTTTTTAGTTCTGTAGCGGGTTGTGGGTTTTTAGGGGAATAGGGTGGGATGTAATTTAATTATAATAAAGTAATTAATAATTGTTATTTATTAGTATTTATAATTATTTTAATTAATTATTAATTGGTTATTAATTAATTAATTGATAATTAAGTTAATTGTGTTATTTTTTTAGTAGCGGGTTGTGGGTTTATAGGGGAATAGGGTGGGATGTAATTTAATTATAATAAAGTAATTAATAATTATTTAGTAGTATTTATAATTATTTTAATTTTAATTTTTTATTTTAATTAATTATTAATTGGTTATTAATTAATTAATTGATAATTAAGTTAATTGTGTTATTTTTTTAGTAGCGGGTTGTGGGTTTATAGGGGAATAGGGTGGGATGTAATTTAATTATAATAAAGTAATTAATAATTATTTAGTAGTATTTATAATTATTTTAATTTTAATTTTTTATTTTAATTAATTATTAATTGGTTATTAATTAATTAATTGATAATTAAGTTAATTGTGTTATTTTTTAAAGAGCGGGTTATGGGTTTATAGGGGAATAGGGTGGGAAGTAATTTAATTATAATAAGGTAATTAATACTTTTTATTTATTAGTATTTATAATTACTTAATTATTAATTGGTTATTAATTTTTAATAATTAATTAATTGATAATTATGTTAATTGTGTAAATTTTTTAGGAGCGGGTTGTGGGTATAGGGGAATAGGGTGGGAAGTAATTTCATTTTAATAAAGTAATTAAAAAATGTATTTATTAGTATTTATTTAATTTTTATTTTATAGTGTTTGTGGTAGTTCATTTATTATTAATTAATTATTAATTGTTTGATAATTATTATTAATTAATTGGTAATTATGTTAATTGTGTCAATTATGTAGGAGTTGTTTGTGGGTTTATATGGGAATAGGGTGTGAAGTAATTTATTTAAAATTCATTAATAATTAATTGTTGATTAATGGTAATTAATTAATTAAAAATAAATATGGAAATTGTGTAATTAATTAGAGATGTGAGTTGTGGGGTTTATAGTAGTAAAGGGTGGGAATTAAATTAATTTCAATTAATTAATAAGTTGTTGTTGATTGATAATAATTTAATAATGTTAAATTAGTTTTGGAAATTGTGTAATTCTTTTTGTGTGTGTGTTGTGGGGTTTGTTGGGGTAGAGGGTGGAAATTATTTAAAGTTTTATTAATTAATAAATATTTGCTAATTATTATTGATTTATTAATTGATACATTTTTATGGTAAATGTTTACTTTTATTTTGTGTGGGGATTTTGAATTTATAGGGGTAATGTTTGGTGAGTAAATTAATTTTTATATGTTTAAAATTGATTTTTAATTAATAACAATTGTTTATTTGATAATTAATTATATTAATTATGGAGGTACACTTTTATAGAAATTTAGATGTGTGTTATGAAAGGTGTAGGGTTATAGGGTAGGAAATAAAAAGTATTGTTTTTGTGTAATAATTAAAGTTTTTGATTATAATTAATTTATATTAAATATAGTTATTTGTTTGTAAAATGATTTTTTCATTTTTTATAAATTAATGTTTGTAGTTAATTTTTAGTATTTTTTAACATTATATGTTTCTATCTTTTGTAATTTTTAATATTTTTATATATTTTTGTGTTATTGACAATTTTTGTATTGTAGTTGATATTTTGTTTCTTTTTTATGTAGAATTTATTGTTTTGGAAATATACATTTTAAGTCTCTGCAACCAACATTTTCCCTACTGTTGCATTCTCTGGAGTGGGAATAGCAATTTTTACTCTTCGCTCTCCAACACTTTCCCTACTGTTGCACTCTCTAGAGTGGGAATAGTAATTGTTACCCTTCGCTATCCAACACTTTCCCTACTGTTGCACTCACTGGAGTGGGAATAGCAATTTTTAGCCCTACACTATCCAACACTTTCCCTACTGTTGCACTCACTGGAGTGGGAATAGTAATTTTTACTCCTCCGCTATCCAACACTTTCCCTACTGTTGCACTCACTGGAGTGGGAATAGTAATTTTTACCCCAACGCTATCCAACACTTTCCCTACTGTTGCACTCTCTGGAGTGGGAAAATTAATTTTTACCCCTACGCTATCCAACACTTTCCCTACTGTTGCACTCACTGGAGTGGGAATAGTAATTTTTACTCCTCCGCTATCCAACACTTTCCCTACTGTTGCACTCACTGGAGTGGGAATAGTAATTGTTACCCTTCGCTATCCAACACTTTCCCTACTGTTGCACTCACTGGAGTGGGAATAGTAATTTTTTCACTTACGCTATCCAACACTTTCCCTACTGTTGCACTCACTGGAGTGGGAATAGTAATTTTTTCACTTACGCTATCCAACCCTTTCCCTACTGTTGCACTCGCTGGAGTGGGAATAGTAATTTTTACCCTTCGCTATCCAACACTTTCCCTACTGTTGCACTCACTGGAGTGGGAATAGTAATTTTTACCTCTCCGCTATCCAACACTTTCCGTACTGTTGCACTCTCTGGAGTGGGAATAGTAATTTTTATCCCTCCGCTATCCAACACTTTCCCTACTGTTGCACTCACTGGAGTGGGAATAGTAATTTTTACCCCTCCGCTATTCAACAATTTCCCTATTGTTGCACTCACTGGAGTGGGAATAGTAATATTTACCCCTACGCTATCCAACACTTTCCCTACTGTTGCACTCACTGGTGTGGGAATAGTAATTTTTACTCTTCGCTCTCCAACACTTTC
Organism: Calotriton arnoldi; assembly: GCA_963921515.1. Lineage (NCBI taxonomy): Eukaryota > Metazoa > Chordata > Amphibia > Caudata > Salamandridae > Calotriton > Calotriton arnoldi. Next base: position 1,272,063 of record CAWUFW010000182.1, read on the forward strand.
CCTACTGTTGCACTCTCTGGAGTGGGAATAGTAATTTGAACCCCTCCACTATCCAACACTTTCCCTACTGTTGCACTCTCTGGAGTGGGAATAGTAATTGTTACCCTTCGCTATCCAACACTTTCCCTACTGTTGCACTCACTGGAGTGGGAATAGTAATTTTTTCACTTACGCTATCCAACCCTTTCCCTACTGTTGCACTCGCTGGAGTGGGAATAGTAATTTTTACCCTTCGCTATCCAACACTTTCCCTACTGTTGCACTCACTGGAGTGGGAATAGTAATTTTTAGCCCTACACTATCCAACACTTTCCCTACTGTTGCACTCACTGGAGTGGGAATAGTAATTTTAACTCCTCCGCTATCCAACACTTTCCCTACTGTTGCACTCACTGGAGTGGGAATAGTAATTTTTAGCCCTACACTATCCAACACTTTCCCTACTGTTGCACTCACTGGAGTGGGAATAGTAATTTTAACTCCTCCGCTATCCAACACTTTCCCTACTGTTGCACTCACTGGAGTGGGAATAGTAATTTTTAGCCCTACACTATCCAACACTTTCCCTACTGTTGCACTCACTGGAGTGGGAATAGTAATTTTTACCCCAACGCTATCCAACACTTTCCCTACTGTTGCACTCACTGGAGTGGGAATAGTACTTTTTACCCCAACGCTATCCAACACTTTCCCTACTGTTGCACTCTCTGGAGTGGGAATAGTAATTGTTACCCTTCGCTATCCAACACTTTCCCTACTGTTGCACTCACTGGAGTGGCAATAGTAATTTTTTCACTTACGCTATCCAACCCTTTCCCTACTGTTGCACTCGCTGGAGTGGGAATAGTAATTTTTACCCTTCGCTATCCAACACTTTCCCTACTGTTGCACTCACTGGAGTGGGAATAGTAATTTTTAGCCCTACACTATCCAACACTTTCCCTACTGTTGCACTCACTGGGGTGGGAATAGTAATTTTAACTCCTCCGCTATCCAACACTTTCCCTACTGTTGCACTCACTGGAGTGGGAATAGTAATTTTTACCCCAACGCTATCCAACACTTTCCCTACTGTTGCACTCTCTGGAGTGGGAATAGTAAAATAAACCCCTACGCTATCCAACACTTTCCCTACTGTTGCACTCACTGGAGTGGGAATAGTAATTTTAATTTTTCTGCTATCCAACATTTTCCCTACTGTTGCACTCACTGGAGTGGGAATAGTAATTTTTACCCCTCCGCTATTCAACAATTTCCCTACTGTTGCACTCACTGGAGTGGGAATAGTAATATTTACCCCTACGATTTCCAACACTTTCCTACTGTTGCACTCTCTGGAGTGGGAATAGTAATTTTTATCCCTACGCTATCCAACACTTTCCGTACTGTTGCACTCTCTGGAGTGGGAATAGTAATTTTTATCCCTCCGCTATCCAACACTTTCCCTACTGTTGCACTCACTGGAGTGGGAATAGTAATTTTTATTTTTCTGCTATCCAACATTTTCCCTACTGTTGCACTCCCTGGAGTGGGAATAGTAATTTTACCCCTCCGCTGTTCAACAATTTCCCTACTGTTGTACTCACTGGAGTGGGAATAGTAATATTTACCCCTACGCTATCCAACGCTTTCCCTACTGTTGCACTCTTTGGAGTGGGAATAGTAATTTTTGCCATTCGCTATCCAACACTTTCCCTACTGTTGCACTCACTGGTGTGGGAATAGTAATTTTTACTCTTCGCTCTCCAACACTTTCCCTACTGTTGCACTCTCTGGAGTGGGAATAGTAATTTGGACCCCTCCACTATCCAACACTTTCCCTACTGTTGCACTCTCTGGAGTGGGAATAGTAATTGTTACCCTTCGCTATCCAACACTTTCCCTACTGTTGCACTCACTGGAGTGGGAATAGTAATTTTTTCACTTACGCTATCCAACCCTTTCCCTACTGTTGCACTTGCTGGAGTGGGAATAGTAATTTTTACCCTTCGCTATCCAACACTTTCCCTACTGTTGCACTCACTGGAGTGGGAATAGTAATTTTTAGCCCTACACTATCCAACACTTTCCCTACTGTTGCACTCTCTGGAGTGAGAATAGTAATGTTTACCATTCGCTATCCAACACTTTCCTTACTGTTGCACTCACTGGAGTGGGAATAGTAATTTTTATCTTTCTGCTATCCAACATTTTCCCTACTGTTGCACTCACTGGAGTGGGAATAGTAATTTTTACCCCTCCGCTATTCAACAATTTCCCTACTGTTGCAATCACTGCAGTGGGAATAGTAATATTTACCCCCTACGCTATCCAACACTTTCCCTACTGTTGCACTCTTTGGAGTGGGAATAGTAATTTTTACCATTCGCTATCCAACACTTTCCCTACTGTTGCACTCACTGGTGTGGGAATAGTAATTTTTACTCTTCGCTCTCCAACACTTTCCCTACTGTTGCACTCTCTGGAGTGGGAATAGTAATTTGAACCCCTCCGCTATCCAACACTTTCCCTACTGTTGCACTCTCTGTAGTGGGAATAGTAATTGTTACCCTTCGCTATCCAACACTTTCCCTACTGTTGCACTCACTGGAGTGGGAATAGTAATTTTTTCACATACGCTATCCAACCCTTTCCCTACTGTTGCACTCGCTGGAGTGGGAATAGTAATTTTTACCCTTCGCTATCCAACACTTTCCCTACTGTTGCACTCACTGGAGTGGGAATAGTAATTTTTAGCCCTACACTATCCAACACTTTCCCTACTGTTGCACTCACTGGAGTGGGAATAGTAATTTTAACTCCTCCGCTATCCAACACTTTCCCTACTGTTGCACTCACTGGAGTGGGAATAGTAATTTTTACCCCAACGCTATCCAACACTTTCCCTACTGTTGCACTCTCTGGAGTGGGAATAGTAAAATAAACCCCTACGCTATCCAACACTTTCCCTACTGTTGCACTCACTGGAGTAGGAATAGTAATTTTTATTTTTCTGCTATCCAACATTTTCCCTACTGTTGCACTCACTGGAGTGGGAATAGTAATTTTTACCCCTCCGCTAATTCAACAATTTCCCTACTGTTGCACTCACTGGAGTGGGAATAGTAATATTTACCCCTACGATTTCCAACACTTTCCCTACTGTTGCACTCTCTGGAGTGGGAATAGTAATTTTTATCCCTACGCTATCCAACACTTTCCGTACTGTTGCACTCTCTGGAGTGGGAATAGTAATTTTTATCCCTCCGCTATCCAACACTTTCCCTACTGTTGCACTCACTGGAGTGGGAATAGTAATTTTTATTTTTCTGCTATCCAACATTTTCCCTACTGTTGCACTCCCTGGAGTGGGAATAGTAATTTTTACCCCTCCGCTGTTCAACAATTTCCCTACTGTTGTACTCACTGGAGTGGGAATAGTAATGTTTACCCCTACGCTATCCAACGCTTTCCCTACTGTTGCACTCTTTGGAGTGGGAATAGTAATTTTTGCCATTCGCTATCCAACACTTTCCCTACTGTTGCACTCACTGGTGTGGGAATAGTAATTTTTACTCTTCGCTCTCCAACACTTTCCCTACTGTTGCACTCTCTGGAGTGGGAATAGTAATTTGAACCCCACCACTATCCAACACTTTCCCTACTGTTGCACTCTCTGGAGTGGGAATAGTAATTGTTACCCTTCGCTATCCAACACTTTCCCTACTGTTGCACTCACTGGAGTGGGAATAGTAATTTTTTTCACTTACGCTATCCAACCCTTTCCCTACTGTTGCACTTGCTGGAGTGGGAATAGTAATTTTACCCTTCGCTATCCAACCCTTTCCCTACTGTTGCACTCACTGGAGTGGGAATAGTAATTTTTAGCCCTACACTATCCAACACTTTCCCTACTGTTGCACTCACTGGAGTGGAAATAGTAATTTTAACTCCTCCGCTATCCAACACTTTCCCTACTGTTGCACTCTCTGTAGTGGGAATAGTAAAATTTACCCCTACGCTATCCAACACTTTCCCTACTGTTGCACTCTCTGGAGTGAGAATAGTAATGTTTACCATTCGCTATCCAACACTTTCCCTACTGTTGCACTCACTGGAGTGGGAATAGTAATTTTTATTTTTCTGCTATCCAACATTTTCCCTACTGTTGCACTCACTGGAGTGGGAATAGTAATTTTTACCCCTCCGCTATTCAACAATTTCCCTACTGTTGCACTCACTGGAGTGGGAATAGTAATATTTACCCCTACGCTATCCAACACTTTCCCTACTGTTGCACCTCTTTGGAGTGGGAATAGTAATTTTATCATTCGCTATCCAACACTTTCCCTACTGTTGCATTCACTGGTGTGGGAATAGTAATTTTTACTCTTCGCTCTCCAACACTTTCCCTACTGTTGCACTCACTGGTGTGGGAATAGTAATTTTTACTCTTCGCTCTCCAACACTTTCCCTACTGTTGCACTCTCTGGAGTGGGAATAGTAATTTGAACCCCTCCACTATCCAACACTTTCCCTACTGTTGCACTCTCTGGAGTGGGAATAGTAATTGTTACCCTTCGCTATCCAACACTTTCCCTACTGTTGCACTCACTGGAGTGGGAATAGTAATTTTAACTCCTCCGCTATCCAACCCTTTCCCTACTGTTGCACTCGCTGGAGTGGGAATAGTAATTTTTACCCTTCGCTATCCAACACTTTCCCTACTGTTGCACTCACTGGAGTGGGAATAGTAATTTTTAGCCCTACACTATCCAACACTTTCCCTACTGTTGCACTCACTGGAGTGGGAATAGTAATTTTTTCACTTACGCTATCCAACCCTTTCCCTACTGTTGCACTCGCTGGAGTGGGAATAGTAATTTTAACTCCTCCGCTATCCAACACTTTCCCTACTGTTGCACTCACTGGAGTGGGAATAGTAATTTTTAGCCCTACACTATCCAACACTTTCCCTACTGTTGCACTCACTGGAGTGGGAATAGTAATTTTAACTCCTCCGCTATCCAACACTTTCCCTACTGTTGCACTCACTGGAGTGGGAATAGTAATTTTTAGCCCTACACTATCCAACACTTTCCCTACTGTTGCACTCACTGAGTGGGAATAGTACTTTTACCCCAACGCTATCCAACACTTTCCCTACTGTTGCACTCTCTGGAGTGGGAATAGTAATTGTTACCCTTCGCTATCCAACACTTTCCCTACTGTTGCACTCACTGGAGTGGGAATAGTAATTTTTTCACTTACGCTATCCAACCCTTTCCCTACTGTTGCACTCGCTGGAGTGGGAATAGTAATTTTTACCCTTCGCTATCCAACACTTTCCCTACTGTTGCACTCACTGGAGTGGGAATAGTAATTTTAACTCCTCCGCTATCCAACACTTTCCCTACTGTTGCACTCACTGGAGTGGGAATAGTAATTTTTACCCCAACGCTATCCAACACTTTCTCTACTGTTGCACTCTCTGGAGTGGGAATAGTAAAATAAACCCCTACGCTATCCAACACTTTCCCTACTGTTGCACTCACTGGAGTGGGAATAGTAATTTTTATTTTCTGCTATCCAACATTTTCCCTACTGTTGCACTCACTGGAGTGGGAATAGTAATTTTTACCCCTCCGCTATTCAACAATTTCCCTACTGTTGCACTCACTGGAGTGGGAATAGTAATATTTACCCCTACGATTTCCAACACTTTCCCTACTGTTGCACTCTCTGGAGTGGGAATAGTAATTTTTATCCCTACGCTATCCAACACTTTCCGTACTGTTGCACTCTCTGGAGTGGGAATAGTAATTTTTATCCCTCCGCTATCCAACACTTTCCCTACTGTTGCACTCACTGGAGTGGGAATAGTAATTTTTATTTTTCTGCTATCCAACATTTTCCCTACTGTTGCACTCCCTGGAGTGGGAATAGTAATTTTTACCCCTCCGCTGTTCAACAATTTCCTACTGTTGTACTCACTGGAGTGGGAATAGTAATATTTACCCCTACGCTATCCAACGCTTTCCCTACTGTTGCACTCTTTGGAGTGGGAATAGTAATTTTTGCCATTCGCTATCCAACACTTTCCCTACTGTTGCACTCACTGGTGTGGGAATAGTAATTTTTACTCTTCGCTCTCCAACACTTTCCCTACTGTTGCACTCTCTGGAGTGGGAATAGTAATTTGGACCCCTCCACTATCCAACACTTTCCCTACTGTTGCACTCTCTGGAGTGGGAATAGTAATTGTTACCCTTCGCTATCCAACACTTTCCCTACTGTTGCACTCACTGGAGTGGGAATAGTAAATTTTTTCACTTACGCTATCCAACCCTTTCCCTACTGTTGCACTTGCTGGAGTGGGAATAGTAATTTTTACCCTTCGCTATCCAACACTTTCCCTACTGTTGCACTCACTGGAGTGGGAATAGTAATTTTTAGCCCTACACTATCCAACACTTTCCCTACTGTTGCACTCTCTGGAGTGAGAATAGTAATGTTTACCATTCGCTATCCAACACTTTCCCTACTGTTGCACTCACTGGAGTGGGAATAGTAATTTTTATTTTTCTGCTATCCAACATTTTCCCTACTGTTGCACTCACTGGAGTGGGAATAGTAATTTTTACCCCTCCGCTATTCAACAATTTCCCTACTGTTGCAATCACTGGAGTGGGAATAGTAATATTTACCCCCTACGCTATCCAACACTTTCCCTACTGTTGCACTCTTTGGAGTGGGAATAGTCATTTTTACCATTCGCTATCCAACACTTTCCCTACTGTTGCACTCACTGGTGTGGGAATAGTAATTTTTACTCTTCGCTCTCCAACACTTTCCCTACTGTTGCACTCTCTGGAGTGGGAATAGTAATTTGAACCCCTCCGCTATCCAACACTTTCCCTACTGTTGCACTCTCTGGAGTGGGAATAGTAATTGTTACCCTTCGCTATCCAACACTTTCCCTACTGTTGCACTCACTGGAGTGGGAATAGTAATTTTTCACTTACGCTATCCAACCCTTTCCCTACTGTTGCACTCGCTGGAGTGGGAATAGTAATTTTACCCTTCGCTATCCAACACTTTCCCTACTGTTGCACTCACTGGAGTGGGAATAGTAATTTTTAGCCCTACACTATCCAACACTTTCCCTACTGTTGCACTCACTGGAGTGGGAATAGTAATTTTAACTCCTCCGCTATCCAACACTTTCCCTACTGTTGCACTCACTGGAGTGGGAATAGTAATTTTTACCCCAACGCTATCCAACACTTTCCCTACTGTTGCACTCTCTGGAGTGGGAATAGTAAAATAAACCCCTACGCTATCCAACACTTTCCCTACTGTTGCACTCACTGGAGTAGGAATAGTAATTTTTATTTTTCTGCTATCCAACATTTTCCCTACTGTTGCACTCACTGGAGTGGGAATAGTAATTTTTACCCCTCCGCTAATTCAACAATTTCCCTACTGTTGCACTCACTGGAGTGGGAATAGTAATATTTACCCCTACGATTTCCAACACTTTCCCTACTGTTGCACTCTCTGGAGTGGGAATAGTAATTTTTATCCCTACGCTATCCAACACTTTCCGTACTGTTGCACTCTCTGGAGTGGGAATAGTAATTTTTATCCCTCCGCTATCCAACACTTTCCCTACTGTTGCACTCACTGGAGTGGGAATAGTAATTTTTATTTTTCTGCTATCCAACATTTTCCCTACTGTTGCACTCCCTGGAGTGGGAATAGTAATTTTTACCCCTCCGCTGTTCAACAATTTCCCTACTGTTGTACTCACTGGAGTGGGAATAGTAATGTTTACCCCTACGCTATCCAACGCTTTCCCTACTGTTGCACTCTTTGGAGTGGGAATAGTAATTTTTGCCATTCGCTATCCAACACTTTCCCTACTGTTGCACTCACTGGTGTGGGAATAGTAATTTTTACTCTTCGCTCTCCAACACTTTCCCTACTGTTGCACTCTCTGGAGTGGGAATAGTAATTTGAACCCCTCCACTATCCAACACTTTCCCTACTGTTGCACTCTCTGGAGTGGGAATAGTAATTGTTACCCTTCGCTATCCAACACTTTCCCTACTGTTGCACTCACTGGAGTGGGAATAGTAATTTTTTCACTTACGCTATCCAACCCTTTCCCTACTGTTGCACTTGCTGGAGTGGGAATAGTAATTTTTACCCTTCGCTATCCAACCCTTTCCCTACTGTTGCACTCACTGGAGTGGGAATAGTAATTTTTAGCCCTACACTATCCAACACTTTCCCTACTGTTGCACTCACTGGAGTGGAAATAGTAATTTTAACTCCTCCGCTATCCAACACTTTCCCTACTGTTGCACTCTCTGTAGTGGGAATAGTAAAATTTACCCCTACGCTATCCAACACTTTCCCTACTGTTGCACTCTCTGGAGTGAGAATAGTAATGTTTACCATTCGCTATCCAACACTTTCCCTACTGTTGCACTCACTGGAGTGGGAATAGTAATTTTTACCCCTCCGCTATTCAACAATTTCCCTACTGTTGCACTCACTGGAGTGGGAATAGTAATATTTACCCCCTACGCTATCCAACACTTTCCCTACTGTTGCACTCTTTGGAGTGGGAATAGTAATTTTTATCATTCGCTATCCAACACTTTCCCTACTGTTGCACTCACTGGTGTGGGAATAGTAATTTTTACTCTTCGCTCTCCAACACTTTCCCTACTGTTGCACTCTCTGGAGTGGGAATAGTAATTTTAACCCCTCCGCTATCGAACACTTTCCCTACTGTTGCACTCTCTGGAGTGGGAATAGTAATTGTTACCCTTCGCTATCCAACACTTTCCCTACTGTTGCACTCACTGGAGTGGGAATAGTAATTTTTTCACTTACGCTATCCAACCCTTTCCCTACTGTTGCACTCGCTGGAGTGGGAATAGTAATTTTTACCCTTCGCTATCCAACACTTTCCCTACTGTTGCACTCACTGGAGTGGGAATAGTAATTTTTAGCCCTACACTATCCAACACTTTCCCTACTGTTGCACTCACTGGAGTGGGAATAGTAATATAACTCCTCCGCTATCCAACACTTTCCCTACTGTTGCACTCACTGGAGTGGGAATAGTAATTTTTACCCCAACGCTATCCAACACTTTCCCTACTGTTGCACTCTCTGGAGTGGGAATAGTAATTTTTACCATTCGCTATCCAACACTTTCCCTACTGTTGCACTCACTGGAGTGGGAATAGTAATTTTTATTTTTCTGCTATACAACATTTTCCCTACTGTTGCACTCACTGGAGTGGGAATAGTAATTTTTACCCCTCCGCTATTCAACAATTTCCCTACTGTTGCACTCACTGGAGTGGGAATAGTAATATTTACCCCTACGCTATCCAACACTTTCCCTACTGTTGCACTCTTTGGAGTGGGAATAGTAATTTTTACCATTCGCTATCTAACACTTTCCCTACTGTTGCACTCACTGGAGTGAGAATAGTAATTTTTACCCCTACGCTATCCAACAATTTTCCTACTGTTGCACTCACTGGAGTGGAAATAGTAATTTTAACCCCTATGCTATCCAACAATTTTCCTACTGTTGCACTCAATGGAGTGCAAAATGTAAGTTTAAAAATTTATAAATATTTTAACAATTTATTTTATAATATAATGTTTTTATTATTAGATTTTGTGTTATAGGTGTATGTATGTATATATATTTAATAGTTAATTTTTATATATTTATAATATTTAAAAAAATTAGTTATTAGTTTATTCATTGTTTTAAAGTAAATAATCATTTATATATTACATTTTATATATGTATGTTTAAAGTTTTTTTAATTAAATTTGTTTATTATATTTTTTTAAATGTATATTACATCTAAGTAATTTTTTAAAGTTAATTTTATTAATTATTTTATTTAACATTATTTTTTTATATATAAAAACTTTGGGGCCTATTAGGATGGCAGGCGGACTTTCGTCCGCCCGCCACCCTAGTGGTGCTGGGACCGGCCGCCAGTGGTGCGGCGGTCCCGCACCGGTGATTAGGATGCCACCGCCACCGTGGCGGTGGCATCCTCCATTCCCAGCATTGTGGCGGGCGGTGCTCACAGCACTGCCCGCCACAATGCTGGGAATGCACTGTGTACATTGTCATGCACAAGGTGACAGGCACCGCGCGGTGCCTGCCACCTTGTCCATGACAATGTAGGGGGGTACCATAGGTACCCACCATGTGCACCCCCCCCCCCCAATACCCTGGGGGCCCGCAACGGGCCCCCAACAGCAAACTCCGCATGACGTTCCGTGGCGGAAAGGCTGCTTCCCGCACCCATGCTAATATGGATGGTGGTGTCTAGCAGACACCGCCATCATATCTAGCCCCTTTTCCGCCCGGTCGACTGGTCGACCGGCGGAAAACCGGCGGATGGTCTTTCTGTCCGCCGGGGTCCCCTCCGCCATACTAATATGGCAGGGGGAAATGGGTGGCGGGCGGAGGGAAATGTAGGGCGGATCGCCACCGCCATGCGGGCGGTGGCAATCCGCCCTACATCGTAATGACCCCCTATATTTTTTACATAGATATTTTTTACATCTATATTATTTTTTCGATATTTTGTAATTTACATTATAAGGATAGGATGTCGATATTTTGACTATCGATATTTTTGCATCGATATTTGTGCAGGTAGATATTTTTGTGTTCGATATTATGTCAGTGATTCGTGGTAACAGTATATGGGGCCCTCTGGGTGGGGTGTGCAGGGGATTGAGGGGGTGGAAGGTAGGTGGGGAAGAGGAAGGTGGTTGCACGAGAACCATTGCATCCTCACCAATGGCAAAACAAAATGGGCGATGAGGCCTCCTATATTTTTACATTTCGGACTTAACGCACTGTAAAATTGGGCCTGGTTCTCCCACACACAGAAAAACACGAGGATAACTGAAACGCTTGGAACTAGGTAGAACGAATTCCATGAGGTAATTCTGCTTTGCCTGACTCGTAGTAAAGGAAGAAATGGTTTGTGGTACTGATCGCAAATAGCTTAAATAAACGTACCATTCGATTCCAGAAATGAACAGCTTTGCTGTTTTCCACAGTTAGTGATCAAAATGATATGACTTTGTGACCATGATCTACTTGACATATTTAGGATATTGGCTGATTTTCTACCATCTAATGCATAAACCTACTGATTTCTAGAAAAAAATAAGATATTCAAACTCAAGACTTTGCAATTTGTTACTTATTGCTATCATGCTTTCGAGAAATGCGATTCTTTCGGCAGGTCCCAGGGATGTCCACTTAGAAAAATGTGCGAGAGTTACTGGACGGCTCATCAGTGTTAAATTCACTAACAAGGTGACTCAAGGGAGATGTTTGTGTGAAATGTGAAAAGTATAGCACTATGAAGCAAAAATACATGTGTAAACTTTTATGACTGGTTTTTAAATCAGAAAACACAAAAAGGAGGACCTGGGGAGATTTTAGGACCAGTGGGTATTCACTCCTGAATTATAAATACTACTCACAACAAAATAAATGGATCTATAACAAAAAGCAAACTTAGAACCTAGAATGTCAGAGAAGTATTCATTTAATAGGATGAAATCCCTATCCCACCAGAGGTGGCATGCTTCGTCATAGGGATTCTCCTCACATGGTGATAGCAGATTACGGTGCAGGCTACAACTCCCTTTCTAATCAGGAAGAGCTCTTCGGATGTTTTAGTATGTGGTAATAATTAGGCCCGGGTGGTAAACTCTGCTCCGCTCGCGGAGTGTGTGGAATTTGGGCACTTCAAGCTCCACGAAGGAGGGAGGAGTTCCTGAATTCCACCTTCGGGCATGGAGTGGAGTTTTTTTTCCATTCGCGTGCTCGAGATTTGTTTTGGCGCTCGCTCACGAGCGCCACAATACTCTTGGGCCAGTAGCAAGTGCACGCAAGACTTTGCGCCCGTTCGCATGGCTTCCGGTTGCAACGGCACCAATGTACCTGGTCACTTTTCATATGGATTTGGAGCTGGAAGGATTACTCTCCCTGTCTGCTGCATATATACCATTAGAATTTAAGGACTTTGTATTTGAGATTTCGCAAGTAAGTTCAAAATCTCTTGTATAATGGTGTTCTTTGTTTGATAGAGGGCATGCACCAGTACTTATTTGTACTTTTATTCAATTTTTCAAAGTTATTGTGGCGGGTGGCCTGCATAATTAATTTTTTTAATGATTATTCCCTTTCCCCCGGACCACATTGCCTGCCCTAGGCGAACACTAACCTCCATTTTTTAAAAGATTATTATTCCATTTACCCATGCAGTTCCCTGAGTGTCACAGGTGTCTCCTTTAGAATATATGGACATAAAGGAAAGAGCTCTATCTGTATATTCTGTGTTATCCTGATGGGGAATTACGTTTTATGGTATGGTGGTGTGGTTTGACTTTAAAGTGGTTATTACCTAAGTAACCAACCACACTAATATGGCCTTTGTCTCTACTAATTTAAACTGCAACAATGCCATGTTTCACTAAATGTTTTTCTTGCTTGTTTGCTTCTCGGTTCACAAGAGAAGAGACAACGCCAGCAGTACTGCCAAACAGAAGGCCTGTACAGTGACGTCACACGTCAGTCCTCCAATCTCTTCCGCTTGTGCAGCTTAGTGCAACTGCTAACTGAGAGCTTTAAGATGGCCATAAAGAAAATTGCTTCCAAGGAAGTGGTCAGTGAGAGGAAGTAGCTTTCCACCAGTGGTGTGTTGGCCCAAACCTTTTTCGGACATCGTGTGCCTGCCACACCGGCCTCCGGGGAGCAAGCTGAGAGCAGCACTCCCGCATCAACAGTACCACCCCAACCTAAGCCCAAGACCAGTGAGGCAGCCACTGCAATCATGGTGACGCCCACGAGCAGTGACACTGAATTGAATTTGTCCCTTTTTCAAAGAAGTACCCAATCGTTTCAGGACACAGAGCAAAGTGGACAGCAGCCGCAGCCAGTAATTGTACATCTTACTGATGTTGGAGCAGAACAGGAGGTCGAGCTTCCTGCTGAGCAAGAACCTCCTTTTTTAGAATCATTGGTTCTGAGATCTCCAGCAAGGAAAAGGAAAGGTACTACTTCACCACCTTCTCCAAGCACCACTTTTGATGATGATGATAGGGACATGGAGTGAAACCCGGTAGAGTCTGGGAGACACCAGGAGAGGCAAGGGAAAAGAAAAGTTCCTGAAAGCATTAGAATTATGGAAGGGGATGACGAGGAAGACAACAACAAGCTAGTCATTGTGGAAGGTGACATAGAGGAGTTCAACATTGCTATTCAACCTGCTCCGAGGGATGTGGCACAGGTAACACCGCCAGCTCCCATTTTTGCTAATCCACACCTGAGACCTGCATTAACCCCAACCTCAGTAGAAGTATTCACTGCAGAGAGGCAATTGACGACGCAACCTCTTACCACCAGTTCTTCTTCAGGCACTGGCACAGTAAAAAAGTACTTCTCCCCAGTTTGGGACTTTTTTATGTTTAGCAAAGAGTGGGAGCACATTGCAGTATGCACCATTTACCACACGTATGTTCATTGTGATAAGCCTGGTTCACATTATGGTACTGGAGGCCAAATGACACATATGAAAAATCACCACGCAATCTGATGGGAGGAGTACCTTAAATAAATTGCTGAACGTGGTCATGGTGGTGAAGGTGAGGAGGGAACATCAGCTACAAGTCTAATCAAGGTGGAAGGTGATGATGAGGAAGAAATCCTCATGCAAAGCAGTCCTGTACCCAGCAGTGCGCCAGCAGAATCTTCCACCTCAGTGACTTCACAATGGCACAAGAAGACTAAGGGGCCGATTCCGATCTCGGCCGGTAGGGCTCCGAATCGGATTCGGCTCAACCGGATCCGATTCGGAGCCCTATTTCCCTTACCGATTCGTACGCGCGTCCGGGCGAGGGAGTACGATGCAAAATCGCCGACCGACTCGTCCGGGCGTCCCGACCGCTCCGACCGACTCGTTCCCGGGTCTAACCGCACCGACTGACTCGCACGGACTCGACTCGCACCGCGCAATGGAGATGTTCCCCGGCCGGGTAAGTACGATGCGCGCCGCGAGCAGTCTGACCGAGCTGCGCACTCCGGCTCGAAAGAGCAGTCGGAGCCGTACATCGGGGGTTCGTGTCGGACCCCCCTGTACGCGTAGCCGCGCGAGTCGCACACAGGGGGGACCCATGGGTCCCCCCTACCTGTGCGTGTACGGCACGAGTCGCTTCGCCGCGTACACGCTGCAGGGGGCGCACTTGTCCGCCTCGCACCCATTGAGTCAATGGGAGCCCGCGTACGCGTTGTACGACAGGCTCCCATTGACTTCAATGGGAGTCCGACCGACTCGAGTCCGATGGCATACGTGCGCATCGTACTCGTTCGGTCAGGCTGCACGGGTCCGATTCGGTCGGAAATCTCTCCGGATCCGGCTCGGTCAGAGAGATTTCCGGCCCGAATCGGAATCAGCCCCTAAGAGTGAGATGGAGACACCACGGCATACAGTGACTGCCCCACCACAGTGCGCACTGAGTCTACCACCACCTACTTCTCAAAAGTCACCTGCATCAGAGGCCCAAGAAAAGAAGAAAAAAATACAGGCTACTATTACGGCATGTTTGTACAATGGGAAGCTGGCAAAAATGTTAGAGCTGGACCTCCTTACTTTTTCGTTTGTGGAAGGAGTGGGATTCTCTGAATTTGTGGTAGCCATCTGCTCGAAATGGAAGATTCCAAGTCGGACCTATTTTGCCAGAGTTGTTCCAGCGCTGCATCACAATGTGCTGCAATTGGTTGGACAAGCTTTTTGCAGCAAAGTGTTCACACTATCCACCTGACGACAGGCATGTGGACCAGTTGTCAGGCGACTGATTACATGCGCATCACTGCACACTGGATCTCTTTTGCGAGGGCAAAGCAAAAGATATCTACAGGTCTTGACCCATAAGGAAGTTTTAAGAGCATTCAGCGGCATACAACAGCGGTCATGTTCGCAATGGAGAAATCACATACAGCTGTAAACATCTTGGATGAATTTAACAGCAAAGTGTCTGAAGGGCTGTGACCCAGAGGTCTCAGAATTGGCTTTGTTGCTACGGACAATGGCAGTAACATAGTCAAGGCCATGGCGGACAGTGGCTATTTCTGGGTCCTGTGTTTGGCCCATTGCATCAACCTAGTGGTGCAAGACATTCTCAAAAAATAAGACATAGTCAGCAACATACTGACCACCTGCAGAAGAATCTGCTCTTATTTCAGCCATTCTTTTAAAGCCCGGAAACAGTTGCAGATTATTCAGTGTGCTAATAGAGTACCAGTTAAAGCCCTGATACAGGAGGTGTCAACACGTTGGAACTCGACCAATTACATGTTGCAACGTGTTTGAGCAATACAAACAGATCAATGACTATGTCATTCAAAGAGGATGGGATGCAGTTGGGAAAGCTATAACCATGGATGCAGAGAAATGGGGCCTAGTCAAATGCCTGACACAGATTCTACTCCCTTTTGAGGTTTTCACACAGGAAGTTAGCAAGGAGGACAGTACGATGGGCCAAGCTATCCCGTTGTTGCATCTGCTACAGGACCAGATAAAGAAGGTGTCTGAAAGGTTTGCCCTGCAGGTGTGAACAAAAATACAGAAGGCTTGGTTGAGAGCTTACTTTTTCGATTGGCTTCCGATGCAAGGCTGCAGGACAACATCATCTCATCTAAACATTACATCTGTACCACACTACTTGATCACGGTGCAAAAAAATTGTGCCTGCTTTTTTTCCCTTTTCTGAAGGGGATGTTTTAAAATACAAGAGGTGGATTGTTGAGCAAGCCGCAGACCTGGAAGAAGAACGGCTGGAACTTAGAGCCCCATTCTGCAGTTCTAGGGATCCACCTTCAACTTCTAGAGAGGACAGTCTTTTTTTTCAACTCTGTTTATTAAACTTAGGTAGTCATACAGCAGATGTTAAGTACAGCCACAGTTTTGACAAGCGAACCAATTATGATTTACTTTTCAACATTCAGTTCAAACCATCAGTAACCCATTACAATTCTTCACCATTTTCCTCCGTAATATTCCCTTCCCAGCTGCATCCGCCAACTCGACTGGAGGGCAAAATACAAATACTGCCCCATTGGGCATTCTATTTGCCCCACACCAGGCCCCACTTCCGGGGGCACCCCCTGCTTTCGGACACCACCCTTTATGCTAACATGTCTCGTTCCCATTCCCCTAACGTTGGCATCTCCACCGCTCTCCATTTCCTGGCTATATTTCGTTTTGCATTTGTCAGTTCCAGGGTGACCCAGAGCAGCTCCATGTGAGTCATGTCTGTTGCCTCCCACACATTGAGAAGACATAGTTTAGGCAGTGGATGAAGTTCCCCACCACACACACCTCGCATCTGAGACACCACAGCCTCCCAATAGAGTTTGATGGCTGGGCATTCCTATAGTATATGGTAGAACGTATCCTCCTGCATGCAATCAATCAATCAATCAATCAATCAAGCATTTGTATAGCGCGCTACTCACCCGGAGGGTCTCAAGGCGCTTGGGGGGTCCGCTACTGTACATGCAAAGCCTTTTACACATTGCGTCCTCCCTCCTTCCCATTTTAACCAGGATACCACAGGAAAAATATGATCTATGAAGTATTTTAAGCTGTATCAGTCTCAGTCGCAATGCTATGGCTACTTCCCATGGGGAGGAGAGCGCTTCCTGCCAATCCTCATCTTCTAGGTCCCCTAAGTCTTCCTGCCAAAGTTTGCAAAGACGCGAAAGGGGGTCAGGTAGGTTATTATTTTTTGGTATGTCATGGAGATGGCCCTTAGGTCCATGTAGTCTGTTAGGAGTCTATCTTCCAGAGGGGAAGCCACTGGTAGGTCTTCGTCAGGTGGCATGACTGCCATCAGTGCGTGTCGTATTTGTAAGTATCTAAATGTCTCCACGTCTGACATTTTGTATTCTTTCTGTAAATCAGAGAATGGGACTATTTTTCCCCTTGCCCACAGGTCACCCACCCTTCAAATACCTATGGTATCCCATTCATCAAAGCCCGGCAGGAGCTGAGTCTGCCCAACCTCTCAGCCTCCCATAAGGGCATAGCTTGCGTAGCTTTGTTGTGCCATGCCAATCTCTTAGTCACTCGATGCCACAGGGCAATTGTTTGGGCTGTTGGGTTTGTGTATAGGGCCCTTCTATAACCCCCAGGGCCCATCAGCCATCTATCCATCCGACATGATGGCTCGTGTGGTCGGTGAGCCCACTGGTTTGTGACCAACAGTTGGGTTGCCCAATAATATGCTTGAATGTTGAGTAATGCAATCCCACCATCGTAACATCCCCTAACAAGTTTACAGGTCGCAAAGCGCGGGGGCTGCCCATCCCAGAGTAGGGTCCTAACTACATCCTCTATCGTGTTAAAATATGCGTTGGGGACCTTGTATGGTGTATTTTGCAGGGCATAAAGGAAGCGTGGCAACACCATCATTTTAAAAAGGGCCACACAGCCAAGTAAGGACAGCGGCAGTGATCTCCAGTGGCGCACATCAATTTGTAGGCGAGTCAGTTGTAGGTGAGTCAGTGGGCCCAAGAAATTGTGCATGTAAAAAAGTTCAGGATCAGCTGTGATAAATATCCCTAAATACTGAAAACCCTCCGTTACTATCGTTGCCTCACAATTTGGTAGCAGGGTTGGGGCAGGGCCATATAGGAGATATATTATTGACTTTGCTCAGTTTATGGTGTACCCTGAGTATTTCCCAAAGTTAGTGCAGATCTGAAGTACCCTGTTAATAGAGGACAGTAGCGATGCAAGATATAAGAGTACGTTGTCTGCATATAAGGAGATGTCTTCCCACCCTTTCGCCCTTCGTAGTCCTCTGACCAATGGATCCTCCCTTATCCAGGTTGCCAAGGCCTCTAGAATTAGAGCAAATATTATTGGTGACAGGGGGCAGTCTTGCCGTGTCCCTCGACGAAGAGGAAACACCTGTGAGGTATGTCTATTTACCACCACCTGTGCCAACGGCTCGGCATATAGCAGTTGGATCCATGTCAATAAGTTCTAACCTCGTTCCTTGCGCTCCAGGACTGCAAACAGATAGGGCCACTCGATGGTATCGCAGGCCATGCAGGCGTCAAGAGACAATATTGCTGCATCCACAGAGAGGGCAGTCTCATCTCACAGCAGCCAACAACACCATCAACCAGAACACCGGCAACAACAGCAATAGATGTACCGGACCCAACCTCTGCATTGTACTGGTATCAATCGGCAGGGTTTAAGTCCAGGGCAGAGGCGATCGCAAAAGACTCAGAGCAAGTCGCAGCACCAATGACCATCCAGGGGATGTTCCAAGAGTATCTGGATGATCCAAAAGAGGTCTATGTGGATCAAAACCCATTGATGTTTTGGTATGGGAAGATACACAAATTGTCAGAGCTCAGCAGGCTGGCAATAAAGTATCTGGCCTGTCCTACCACCAGTGTGTCTGCTGAGCGTGTGTTCAGTGCAGCTGGTGCGGTTGTTACAGTGAGAAGGACTAGTCCCTCACCTTAAAATGTGGAAAGAATGACTATGATCAAAGTGAACCAACATTTCATACCACACAATTACACCGTTCCTGAAACAGCCCAAGAGTTGGAGGAGGATTGGTCAGAATCAAGTGTGTCAGCTGACCAACCTCTGGGTGAACCACTTGACTTTGAGGATGAACTCTACTTCCCGGACTGAGTATGCCAGTGCCACCATAGAACTTTTAAATTATTTCTCTTTGAACTTCTTTCTTTGCAAAAAAAAACAAAAAGTAGCCAGTGGAACTTTATATTTGTGTCAAATGTATGCTGCCCCACCTTTTTTTTGTCACATATATTGCCGGATTGCAGTTGGACCAGTGTGCAGTGAAGAAGCCTCCACAATTTCTTCATGGCATTTGAGACAATTCCTACCTCCCTCGCATGACTATCCTTTTATGAATCACTTAGCAGGGCTGCCCCAGAAGATCGTTGATTTATAAGAGTACCAATATCAAATTCCAATGTGTTGCCTGCGTCAAAGATACAATTGTGTACTTACTACCTAACTTACCCGTGCTTGGATTATAAGAGGTAACTACAGCTATTGCAACAGTGAGTGAGTGATTGTGAGTGATAATTGATGATTCATGTGGTGGCAGATAGTGAGGGAGGTTGTTCAACAGTAATTTTTAAACTTAATTGAGATGATTTGCAATGTTTGGGGCCTGAATGATGGGTGATCATTTTTCCTGGAGGTGACTGGCCTTTACAAACTTACTTAGCAAACATTAACCTGTACAGTCCACTCCTATGATCCTTCTTTTTGTCATCATCTAGAAGGGCTGCCCCATAAGATCATTTGATTTACAATTACAAGACTTTCAAATTCCAAACTGCTGCATGCATCAAAGAGAAGATACAATTGTGTACCTACCACTGTGTTTGGATTGGAACAAGTAACTATTACACCAATGAGTGATACATTATTGAGTGATTGTGAGTGATGATTAATGATTCATGTAGTGGCAGATAGTAAGGGAGGGTGTTCAACTGTCATTTGTAAACTTGATTGAGATGATTTGCAATGTTTGGAGCCTGAATGTTGGATGATCATTTTTCCTGGAGGTGACTGGCCTTTACAAACTTACTTAGCGAAAATTAACCTGTTCAGTTCACTCCTAAGATCCTTCTTTTTTTCATCACGTAGAAGGGCTGCCCCAGAAGATCATTTGATTTATAATACTGCCAAATTCCATTCTGTTGCTTTCATCAAAGAGGAGATACAATTGTGTACCTACCAGTGTGCTTGGATTGGACCAGGTAACTATTGCACCAATGAGTGATATATTATTGAGTGATTGTGAGTGATGATTGAGGATTCATGTGGTGGCAGACAGTGAGGGAGGGTGCTCAACTCTATTTTGTAAACTTGATTGAGATGATTCGCAATGTTTGGGGCCTCAATGAGGGGTGATCATTTTTCCAGGAGTTGATTGGACCTTTCACATTTAACTAGATTTACTTGCAGGGTCCACTCCTTTTTCTGGTTCTTCAGAGACCAGACCAGTCACTTTAGTTAACAAACAAAAACCTATACAAAATCCTGCTATTCTGTTTCTCTACTTCAACAGCAGTGCACTACTCATCTATCTTGCTCGGATCAGGAGGAGGATGGAAGAACTCACGGAGGGACTACCTCATGAACAGCTAGAAGAAAGAATTGATCAACTTCAAAATGAAACCATGACTCTGACGCCTAGTACTCAGCTATGAGGAATGGAGGGAGGTGCGTTGATTTGGGAAATGCTGGTGAGTGTGTATGTTGCACTGGTGGCAAAAATGAAACTCTGAGTCCTCTTTCTTTTTGCTCTGCATCTGAGTCATCTTGGTACACTCCTCATGAAGCTTACCTTCCTTCTGTCCTTCTCCTTGACTCTACAATAGAGTTTCTGTTTTACAATTCGCAGGCCTTCTTATCTCCTGCACGAACGAAAGGCGAAAGCTGAGCGCAACACGCCTGCTTACCTACCGGACCGGTCCAGACAGGCACCCAAGAGTGATAGACATTCCAGAGGAGAATGCGGATGCACCACCCAATTTTTCAATACAGTATAATTTTTCTTTTACCAATCATATTTTTAGAACTGGGTGGGTTCACTCCTCCATAATTTGATTTTTTCAAACCTAGAAGACAGAACATTTAGATATCTAATATTTTGGGTCTCTGAGGCAGAAGGACTATTTGAAATACATTTAACTGTACTGTGTCAGACTCATTTCTTTCTTTCCTTCCACAACGGATTGATGACAATGATGTGCTGCTCATCGCCCTGATGAATATTGTCCTTGTGTAGTGTTTGTCTTTGTCACACCTTTCCCCAAATCCCCTTAACCATCCTTTCATCACACCCCTAACCCTCTTCCCCCCGGGGCTTTGTGATTTTATTGTGATGTGTGACTTAATTTACTCCATAAATGGATCGTACACTTGGTGGGGCGGATGTGGTAAAAGCAACACCAACTTACTGCAGGATCATCTATTACCTAAATAATAGCCCACACTGGTCCCATTTACCCACCTACACATAAAAGTGACCCATATTTTAGATATAGTAGAACATCAGTCAGCATCATCATTCAGGCCTTGTGTTCAGTAACTGTTTAACCTTGTCCACTCCAGACTTTGAGCCCACTTTTCATGACTCGAGGATTTCATAACTTTAGTTTGAACTAAATACTAGCTCCTCATTGCTCAGAAGAAGTTACTATTGCTATTTATTGTTATTTTATCACTATCAGGTATTCTTTGTTGTGTCATTTAGTAGCCTGGTCTCAATTCTTTGTAAAGCTATGATATAATTTATCACCCACTAACTCAGTGTTTATATTTCCGTTAAATTGCCTGTGATGGATAATCCTTCAGATTAATCATACAGTTGGAGCTCACCTGGGTGGGAGTGGGACCTTGCTTGTGAAGTTGTGATGCCCTCCCTGTTATTGCTTCAACTATATTCAGGTAAGAGAACTATGGAGTGAAGTGAATTAGTTAAGTTAGCAGTAAGTAAGCAATTAACTGCTACTGCAGATAGGTAATCGTTTATCTGGGCTGTTGTAGACAATATAGGTCATGGCAGCATCCCCTCTAATGGTCAAGATAGTTACATAGGGTATTAAGACAAGGTTATATAACTAACAATAACTAACAGCTGTACACTTTTATAAACAGATTAAAAAATCAGGCTGCACAAAAAGGCAGCAGTGCAAAGTAAAAGTGAAACACAAATAAACTACTTCAGGCATAAAGTGTAGTAAAATAATTTTCCCTTTTAATATTTTACAAAATAATCCACTGTCTCCACAAACAACATGCCCACCCCCTCCCCAAACAAAATGAGCTATCCCCAACCAATGTCCAAGCAAAAGTCCAAGAAAAAAACACACAGCCCCAACTCCCTTCCCACCCTCTCCACCCACAAGTCCCTGCCACCAAAAAAAAATGAAAAAAGGGCTTAGAAGAGGGCATTGTCCATACATGCCTGGGGCTGTTCCAGGCTCTGCTCTATGCTCCCTACCCAGCTTTCAATGCGATTGAGCCGTTGCAGGACAAGAACCTGAAATTGTCTGTCCGAGCGGGAGGGGGTTGCAGCAGAGGAAGTCAGGGCCCCTGAGAGCTGGCAGCAGCACCGGCGATGTAATGGTCGGGAGGCTGGGGCTGGCTTGCGGTACTAGGACCCGGGTCAGACGCCGCTACTTCCGCCTCTTCATCCTCCAGGGCCACCAGCCACCGATATTCAGACTGGATGGTCCCCAGCCTCTGCTGCCGCAGATGGGCCGCTATCTCCTGCCTGGTGGGTGGTGCTGGTGGACCAGCAGGAGTAGCTATATCGAAAAAAACAATAAGAAAAAAGACAAATTGCAAACAATGCTCTGTGCAAACACTTGTTTAAAATGAAGTAGTGGGTGGCACAGTAGCAGTACGCTGCTGGTCCCCTAGGGCCATTGGAATTTGATGTGATTAAAATTAGGAGAGTCACAGGGCCAATTTTTATTTTTTACTCACACATGCCTCACATAAAAAGCACTGACTGACTGGCAGAAAAGAATTAAGGCAGAATAACACCAAATTAAAAAGCAGTGATTTGATTTTTTTTTCTTTTAAAGGCTTTTCTAGTAACTAAACAGACACTTTGAGTGGAAAAATAAAAATAAATTACCTCTCATTAATGAGTAAGGTATTATGCACTATGGAGTACAAGTTGCTGTGCTAAATGAATGGAGGCATGCTAGCCAGCGCTTCGGGTACTTCGCTGCTGTCTGCAGCTGGGGCAGCTGTAGTTGACAATTATCTATCTTTAATTTCAATGGCCCTGCTCTTCTCCAAATGCCTTTCACTTTCTATACCTACTTCAAAGAGGCAGATGAATAATAAATAAGATACGTCAGACACATGACGCATAATGCAGATATTATTATTCTTCCTGCCGTAAGTAGACGGTGAGGAAAACGATGCACTGTACTAAAGGGAAAGGAATGGGCTATATAGATTGTATTTGGCACGCTCGTCACAGAGTATCCCTTATGCCAAACTTGAAATCAAATCAGGCACTTAATCCCAATTTACTCACTGGCCTCAGCCACCACCACAAATTATTTCCAACAAATTCATTCAATGGGCAGAAAGGAAAGGTACCTTGACTTACTGTACTGCAGGGTAAGGTAGAGGGATTAGGCAGGTAGGTAGAGCTTTTACTATAGAATAGAGGGGTGTCACTGATCATTGATTCATCATGTGCCTAAGCTGTGGCTTATTCAGTCACTGTAAAATCTGAACAGGCATCAAATAAATCTGTTATGGGAAATCATGAAATATATTTTGGTATCACTTCACATGGCCATAAAAATGTGGCACATAACAAGAATGAATTTTTTGGTAGGCTGGGACTGAAGAACTTAGGAAAGAATAAAGGAGTGAAGTACTAAGAGGTGGCTGAGTGTTCAAAGGGAAACACACCTTGTGTTTTCGGTTTGCAATGCATTGAAAACTTTGTAAATGGCGCATTAACTGAAGCAGACGCACATTGCACAGCCAACACTGCAGTCACGAATTGAACCATACTGCACTTTGGTCAAGGGTGGTGAAATGGCATGGGCAGGGAGGGGAGTGATGAATGATGATGGATGGGATTCATATTTGCCACGCTTAATACATACAGCGAGTCAAGTGATTAAAACAAAAATTAAAATACCCCCAATTTGAACCACAGCTTTGATAACCACAAAGCGAAGTTAGCGAAGTAGGTGAGCAGAATCACCCCCCCCCCCCAGAAGAGCTCCCTTGTTTATTCATCTTGGCAATTTTTCAATCATACTTTCTTTCAATCTTCCTATTATATTCACCAATAGCCACCATGATTTAAGCTTTACTTTTCTCATCCAGTCTTTTCCAATCCATAATCCATCCATTCAGTCTCCACCCTTTCTTTCAATCATCCTTTCACCCATCCATACATTTACCCAATGCTCACCCACACATCCTTTCACCCACCCACAAATATTTTCCATTAACTCATGTACTTCAAAAAAGCTTTATTCGACAATATTGTCATAAAAGCAAGTACAACATAGTATGCATAATTTAACTATTAAATAGATCTTACAAGTCAATATGTATCATTGAGTACAGATATTAAGAACAAACATTAATCCTTTCCTCATAAAAAAAATAATAATAATTTTGTTAAAATCGACAGTCTCATCATTAATACCACCATAGGATCACGTAACATACGCTATATACAGTAGTAGCTTGATTTACAATGTGATAAAATAACACAACAAAGTGGCATAAACCGCAAAGGACAAAATTAACCGACTAGTTGGTAACCAATAAAATATCAGGTCGATAAAATCAGACGTATAATAAAACTCCAAACATGACTGAATGGGAATAAAAAGGTAAAAAATTATTAACACACTATAAAGTGCAAATAGTAAAAGTTTCACACAGTGGGATTCAGTTAGTACCATGTGGAGATCTAATTGGGATTTCAGCAAAGGGAAGACCTGGTAGATTATTCTCTGTTGATAGAATTTTTGATCTGATGCACCAAGCCCACTTTAGAAATTTGGCTAGTGGAATAGCATAGCGAAGCGAGGAATCGGTCCTCAAAATTCTTAAAGCTTCGCAGCTTTGCCTAGTGCCCAAGTTCTTACTAATAGGCACTAACCAGATCTTTCGCGGGATAGCATAAGCAGGACATACAAAGAGAATATGTGGGTATGTTTCTGTATGCTCATCACAATGTGGGCACTTACTATCTCCCGAATCTGACCATTTTGAAGTAAAGGATTTTAAGGGTAGAGTACCGACTCTAAATTGAAAATAGAGTTTTCGATCGAAGGGTTTGGAGATAGTATCCCAATATGGTTCAAGGAGGGGTGAGGTTTAGCTAACAAGAACCTCCCAGTCAACGTAGTGCTATCACTCTGTCTGCTGATGTTTTGACCCACCATGTCCCATGTATAATTTCACCCATCCTTTCTTTTAACCTTTCGTTCTTTCCTGTTTCCATCAAGCCATCATTTTTTTTATATATCTCTTTTTTTAAATTGTTTTCAAACACAACACAAAGTAAATGCAGGGGCAGTACAACAAGACTTTGACAGATTGTAAACCCAGCAATACATTTCTGATAGTACTCTCATCCTACCCCCCCTTACTGCCCGTGCACCTAGAGTCCACCCTGTTCGACGTGATCTAAGGTATGTAGTCCTGTCTTGTGCAAGGCCTAAGAAATCGACCACCACCTATCTCAACACCCTCTACCCCTTTACCTCTATTGGTGTGCAATTGAATGGTCCTTCTATATGCCTCCCTTTCTCCCATACCCCATATCTTCTCATATTTTTTCTCACACCCTCTACACTTAAAGATCTCCTAGTCGATAATTTTACAGTGTGTCATTCCATCCTCCCAGTGTTTGAAAGATGGAGGCGCAAGCCATCATTTGTAGCGTACATTATTTGACCTTTTGCTAAGTTCCAGATAGAAGAGGCCATAAATTAACCACAGCTGTAGCTGGTAAAGCGAAGGGTTCACGATCACGAGTCATGATGACGCCCTTGTAGTTAGTGAGTATAATAGTAATTGTCAATAAGCAAGCAATATGGCTTACCACCGCCCGTCCCTGCCACCGCTTTTCCCCCTCCAACTGAACCTCCTTCTCCTCTTGCAGCTGCACTTGAGCCAGCGGCACTCTGTGTGGCTAGAAAAATAACATTAAACATTTTTGGAGGACTTACTGGGCTGAGCAGAACCCTCAGCAGTGGTGCTGGTGGTCAGCGCCTCCTCCCCAGCTCTTCCCGACCCGCCTGTGCGCTGAACCTCTTCTTGCCCATGGGTGCTTATGTAAGAAATAAAAAAGATTAAAAAAATAGATTAGTAGTATAGTTAATCTCCACAAAATTATTATGACAGTCAAACACAGTAACATTGTACTTATCTAAATCAGATTGCCTATAGTACTAGTATCGACTATCGTTGAGTTGGTCATACTAATCCTAAAATCCCTATTCCAAATTTCCTAAACAAAAACTACATTTGGAACTAGTGCATTGCAATGAATGTTCTTTGATTCTATTCTCATTTCTCAACCCCCTTCATGGACCAACTCAGTCTCCCTTTTTTGCAATGCATAATGCATACTAGCACTACACATCACTGTGAAATTGCTTGGGACTGTACAAGCTATATAAAGAAAGTCACAGAAAATGATAACTCACTGATATCACTAACTCACTATGGTGACAGGAGGACAGATTATGCCATGGCTTCTCAAATAATTAGCCAAAGCGAGCGCCGATGAGTACGATTAAGTAGCACCGAGCACCTGCCTAGATCAAATTGGATTACATAATAATATCCCTAACGTAAACTAAACACAAATTACCTCTAAGTGTGCGCAGCATGCTATTCCGAAAAAAATGTTAGCATTGTAGAACACAAACACAACAAATATTTAATACTCACCGAGCCCCGCTATCTAGACCCTAGCAGGTCGAGCAGGTCCTGTTTACGGACTAAGATCTCCGCCCAGCGGTGTGTCAGCTGCTGGGTGGTGGGCTGGACATGGCTGGTGCACTGCACACACCTGTCCCAATGCAGCAGATGCTCCAGCAGGGGTACCCACTGTTGGGCCTGCCGCCGGCTGCAAGCATGGAGGGAAATTGGTGCTGCATGAAAAAACCAGTGCTGCCACCTCCACCTCACAAAAGATTGCACCTCACAAAAGATTGCCCCTTGGTGTCGCCGTCTGAAAGGTAGGCGGCTGCTGCTGCTGGCTGTTTGGGGGGCCTCTCGCTGATGCACCCCTGATCGCCCTGCTCTGCCATGGCGTTGGATGGGGTAAAGAAAAGAAACAGGAAAAGGAAAGAAGGAAGAAATAAGGAAGGGAAAAATAAACAAAAATACAAAAAGTCACAGAAAAACACCAACAAAAATTAAACAACATATAATACACAGACACAAAAACACACACTAATACAATAAATAAAAATGAAGAATAGATAAATTAGGAGGGCGGAGGATTAAAAAGATTTAGAAGGGATTGAAAAACAGGCCCAGCACGATAAACAGAGTAAGAAAACAAGATGGCCATGGCCAAGCGAATCACGTGGTCGTACTCCGTGCTCATTTGATGGTAAAACACAATGCAAATAGGCGCGCCAGGAAACTCCGTCTGCCCGTGGAACTCCGCATAGCGGGTGGAGTTTTTTAACCACTTTGCAGATTTTCGAATAGCGCAACTCCGTGAACTCCACCTAGGCTTAGTAATAATCCCTATGGAGTCAGTCAGGTGGTGAGGCTAGCAGAGTGTAAAAGTGCTTTGGTGCAAACAAAAATACTAAAAGCGATGTGGATAAAATTAACTTTAAAAAAGACGTTGAGCTTTATTATTGTCTGTCTGGGTCAGGATTAAAATAGGTGAAAAGCTAGGCAGCAGTCAACTAACCCTATCTATTTACCTCATGGTCAACATGTTTCTGCCACTAGAACCCTCAGCTGATGTGTAGCGACATTCGTCAGGACCTTGAAAAAATTCACTTTTGCTTTCAATAAGAAAAGCCAAAGCTGGCTAGCTTATTCACCTATTTTAACCCTGGCCCAGACAGTTAATAATAAAGCTCAACTTCTGTTTTGGAGTTAGTTTTAACCACGTTGCTTACAGTATTTTGTTTGCACCACAGCACTTTTTATACTCTGCTAGTCTCACCACCCGACTGACTCCTTAGGGATTATTACCACATACTAAAATATCCAAAGAGATTCTCCCGATTAGAGAGGGAGTTGTAGCCCACACCGTGATCTGCTATCGCAGTGTGAGGAGAATTCCTATGATGAAGCATGCCACCTCTGGATTTCGTCGTATTAAAGGAATACTTCTCTGACATTTTAGGTTCTAAGTTTGCTTTTTGTTGTAGACCCCGGTATTTTGTTGTGAGTAGTACGGTTTGATATCATTCATGACATTATTTGTAATCAAAGGATTATATTCAAATTTACATGCAATGTTTTCTATTCTAATATCTAACAAAACACCCCAAGAAGAGCAAAACAAGTGATGCAAGCAGATGTTCGTGTGAGGGGATTACCAACATATTGGACTCATGTTATAGCCCTCTGTATTAAAGTAATGCTTTCCTGAGTAATTTTAAATGTTTCGACTCTCTGGTCTAGTTAGTTACTCTTCCTTAATGATGTGATGCTTTCAAAGCAGCACTTAATATTGCAGTAAAGATTTTGAGGAACTACAAATATTTTGCACCCCTTTTAATAATTGTGATATCTTCCATATTTCTAATCTACTTTCCATTGCTTCGTGATAATTATTACATTGACTCAGTGAAGCTACAGGGCTTGACGGGAACTTGGAAAATGAACCTGAAACTTAATATTAAGACAGGCCTTAAAATATACCTAGAAAGAGAATAATGAGAGAGGTAACCTTTTTTGAAGAGTGTGTATACAGGCTGGTATTCTGCTATCATTGTTTCAAATAATTTAATTTACTCTGAGAAGCAGAGAGGAATTGCAAAAGCCCCCAGAAAATGGTACTATGCTTAATGTGAAAAAACATTCATTGATAAAAACATCATTTGAAAAGTATCAACTTAATCTACATAGTACACAGTTTTGCTTTCCCTATATAGTTTTTCTGAAGCCAGGGCATTTCTTTGTTTCATTATATGTGCTAAAAAGCAAGGAAATGCAGTATAATCTGATACGTTATATAGGCATGTAATGATGGTAAAATCCAGTGACTTTGCATTTAGATGTTCTATGCACATGCCAAAGGACAAAATACAGCCCCTTTTTCTGACAGCAGATTATTGTCTCTATATATAATTAGGATTCCCTCTATACCACTCTTGACCCAAACCCAGACCAGACTATAAGTAAGTCTAGTTTGCATAGGGTGTCCGATATCCTTATAATGTACAGCAGGGGGTACTGGCTACCTTTATATGCTCTATGGTATTATGCTTTATTACTGGCAATACAAGGCTTGATTATTGTTCCACTATGGCTGCCTTGAATGTGGTCACTACTCAGGCAACTGAATCTTCCTTTATAAGCAGATATATGGATGAATTGGAGTTTATTTATGGCCACCATTGATGTTGTTTGCTTGTAGGTGATTTAAGTGCAGATGCTCAGCTTTATGGTTGTTTTCTTCTATTTGAGGGTACTTTCAACATGACCACTGCGTCCATTTATTTTTATGTTGTCATATATGGACATCTATTTTGCCTAAGATGATTACTTTTGGGACAGCAGGCCATAAGTATATTTCCATCATGGCAGCTGCCAATGCTTATCCGCTAACATGGTGTTTACTACTCTATTATACCTTTTTAAACTGTTTTTCACATCTTCCAGATAGGGTAACTGACTATTTCATCAAGTGCTCATGCAACAGTTCTTATTGATGGTTTATGTTTCTGAGCTATGTTTGGTTGTTTACAAACAACACAATTCTAGAGCTGTGTAGGGTCAGCTCTGAAATTAATTTAAGGCTTATACTGTCTTTCCTTTCTTTTATTATAGGCCTCTATATTTAAATGCCTCGAAGCTGTCATCAGCTTTGAGCCACATTCTGCTAATTAGATGAGAGGTATTGTATGCTTTACTCATTTTTAATCACATTTGTTTAAATGAGCTGCGGGTGTCTATATTTTCAAAGCAATCTGAGGCAGCAGCAATATTCTTGTCAATGGTATCTTTGGTTTTATGTAACTTAAATCCACCTTGGCTGAAGAAGCTACTGCTGTGGCCCCAAATAGTTCAGCACAATAATGAAACTGTGAAGGACTAGTTTTACTCTAACGCTGTGTATCTTGAAATTAGTACCACTGACACTCTTACATGCTATAAGTTAGATAAATCACAATTATCTATTATGTTCAATCAAGGTAATTAATATCAGGGTAGAAACATATATTGTATTATTTTAGTTGTTAGGACTAACCCTTTGATAAACTAATTTGGAATTCAGAATCTAGTTTGTCTATATGTTATATATATAATAGGTGGCCAAATGTATATAAGGAAATGAGAGAGCGAGAGAAAGGGAGAGAGAGTTTAATTGTGCTATCTGTGTATATTAGCTTTTGAATTTCCTGGTAGGTTATAATAAGTATCTGAACTGACGTGCTCTTTTTGAATAAGGTTTCGAGTTAATGATCTTAGACATATCTCAGAACCTCTTGTCTGCTCTTAGAAGTAGTTTATAAAGGATGGCTACTATGTTAATTCATTATGACAGAGACACAGAATATTTGGGGATGTACTTACTCCATTCCTTAGCTGCCAATGACAATGTAGTTTTCAGTCCTGATGAGGTGGTTCTGGAAAAATTAGAAAACTCTACGGAAAAGTGTGTGACTGCTCTTTTAAATGCCATTTTAATTGTCACAGAGCTGACATAGGAAGGAGGATAGATGTAGGGTGCTTCCTTTGTTAGGACTTGGGGGTGTACAGACATGAACTTAAGTGTTTTTAATTGAGCCAATCTGTAGTTGAATGATCTGTGACACTGACTGTGGGGTATAATTATTTGTAGAAGTGAATGTTTATAATATTTCTTTATGATAAGCTTATTCAAAGCACATGATTGTTATTGATGGCATGTTCTGTTGTTTACTATCTAGAAAATTGGGAACAGGTCCTTGAGTGCCTTGAGACCCTCCTGGGTGAATAGCCATGCTTTACAAACTATTATTTATTGATTGAGAATATGTTGAACTCAGTGGTGGCTCGCACATTTAAGAGCAGTGGGGCGGGGTAGGGGGTGGTGGAAGTCGACAGACGACGGGATATGCACTATTAAATAAATAAAACCACTTACTTTGTGCTCGCGGCATTGCCGCGCCGGCGATGCTGCGAGCGCAAAGTAAGTGGTTTTATTTATTTAATATTACTTATCCCATCGTCAGTCGACTTCCACCACCCCGAACCATCACGCCACGGCCCACTGCCGACCGCCCTTACCAGTTCGAGCCGCCACTGGTTGAATTGGGAAACAACCATTACAACGCAGTCATTACAACACAACTGCCTTTACATCACATGCCATTACAACGCAGCCATTACAACGCATGTCACTACAATGCATGCCATTACAACGCATTATAAGGTAAGTAATGGGGAATAGTAATTTTTTATCCCTACACTATCCAACACTTACCCTACTATTGCACTCACTGGAGTTGGAATAGTAATTATCACCCCTACACTATCCAACACTTACCCTACTGTTGCACTCACTGGAGTGGGAATAGTAATTTTTACCCCTACACTATCCAACACTTACCCTACTGTTGCCCTAAAAGTATTATGCGTTGTAATGGTATGCGTTGCAATGGAATGCGTTGTAAATGTAGTTTCTAAAAATGAGTTGTGATGGCATGCGTTGTAAAATCATCCGTTGTAATGGATATTGCGATGTAAAAACCGCGTTGTAAAGGCATGCGTTGTAAATGTTTGCGTTGTAACGTGTCCTATTCGGTTGAACTACGTGGTACTCTAAAGAATGTTTTCTTTGTTTCTTTCTGCTGCAGGAGTTTGACTAGATTATTTTAAATATTTATGAAAATTGTCAACTGGAGCGGGAGTTGACAAGTGTGGCTATGATGGTCAGAAGTATTTTAATTTGTGAGCCAGCGGAATAGTGGTCCGGGCAGGAGGTGGTTCCTTTTCATCCAGCTGTATCTACGTAACCTCAGACATGAAAGCAGAACCTTAAATTTAGTTTCAGTGAAATGCATGCTCCAATGTTTACAACTTCTTCACAGAGAGGAAACGCCTTTACATTTATCATCATTTTCTACTCAACAGCTGCATTTTTACGTCTGACATCTTTAGTTTTATGAGTTGCCCTAAACACAGTGAATGAAGCAAGTTTTCCTGAAGGGTCGCATAATTTTCTGTTCTTTAGTCTTTTCTATTATGATAGTAGTGTCACTAATTTTTCTGTAAGTTGTTGTTTATATCAAATCCGGTACCCTGCTGAAGTGCTGAGGTTTTCTTGCAAGGCATACCTTAGAAAACTTTTTAAGGAGCACCTTCTGTTGTGCTTTCTGCAATGGATCCGAAGGCGTCAGCTTCTTGCCTGGGTATGCTTCATCAAGGTAGTCACTTATGATTGTAGACTCTGAAATGATGTCACCTTTGCTGGTCTCCAAAACTGGCACCTCACCGGAGGCATCTTTATACAAGAACCATTCTGGTTTACTTCTTAGATTAATATTGATGATTTCAAACCTAATGGATGAGAGGGTGAAAGAAAATAATTAAAAGACGACAATACTAAAATTGAACTGATTGAAGAAAATTGATTTATATGTTTACATTGTTAATACTTAGGGTTACTTAGCACCTCACAACATGTATAGTGTCATGATCAGGTATATTTGACTGTTGGAATGTGATGAATGAAACTTGCTGGAGCAGACATAAACCTCAAAATTTATATTTCAGTGTATCCCCCTCTTCTGCTGTTTCTGAAGAGTGCAAATGACTGGTGTTATTGTTACCCAATTTAATACCACTCAGTTTAGAAACCTGCTTTGGCCTTCCTGCGATTTAAACTGTGACCTGAAGATCACACAAGTTTCGGGGACATGAGGTTAACTTGTTGAGCTTTCTTGGGACGTTCTAAGCTTCTGTGCAAGCACAGATTGACCTCGACGGCCTGTTTGGGTACAGTTGCTTGATGTGTTAGCAGAGAGATCAGGAATTGCAGTGGCTACGCATGAGGTTAAGCATGTGAGATTCATCCTTCCCTATCTGGCTGCTATCCAGCATTAGTCAAACAGAAGGTTTCAATATGGCACAGTCGTAGGCTCAGGCACCTCCTCAGCACCCACTGCTTGATTGTGGTAAAGGTGTAATTCTGAGCCTTATTTCAGCATGCTGCCAGACACCCCTCTCTTTCCTACACCTTCGACCCCTAGCACACTACATTTTCAGAGCTAAAGAAATTCAAAGATGAGTTAAAACTGTCAAATGAGAGTGTCATGAGGTGAAGTGGAAAAGGGGGGACTGAAAGAACTAGAATACAGGTCTATAAATGTAGTCAGACACAATGAAGGCTATCAAGCAGTAACTCAGCTTTAGATAGGCTACTATATGCCTTGAGTGTTAACTAGAAGGTAGCTAAAAGTGAACCCTGGAGACAGTGCTTCATCTGTGAAAATGCAAGTGCCAGTGCTCAAGGTATTCCACTGCAGCTGGCTCCACCCACAGCACCTGCGGAATGGTAGTGCCAGCATAACCTATCACCCATCAAAGAAGTGTGACATTATGGACTACTGCAGGTCCCCCAAGCTGAAGGGATGGCCTGGAAGTGCAAGTTTTATAATTCTTTTAATACATTGATTTGCTAAACACGCCTGCTGTACTGATTAAATAGGCTTACAGTGCCACCATGTGGTGTACTCCCATAAACAAGAGCCAGTGTTTCAAAATAAGTGCCAGTGCCTAGCACCGGCAAACATCGGCACAAATTAAGCACTAAATAGTGGGGATGCCCAAGTGATATTTCCAACCCAGAGATGTTTTGCAGATGGAGGCTGCTGGTGGATCCACCAACTGGAGTTTCTAGTGGAGGAGGGCGTAACCTGGGAGGGTTTGTCAAGAGAATGGGATACTAAGCTATCAAAGCTTAATTGTCATGGAGAGGGTACTCCAGTATTTGTCAGCGGAGTGGAGACTTTATAGAGTCAATATCAATCTCCGCTATTTGATACTTTTAAGGAAATAAATATTTTGCAGCCCCCATGAACAGTACAGAAACGTCTCTGTGGGCAACATTTCACATTAACTATTCAATACAGTACACATTTGAATGTGTTAGAGAAACAAAAGTCCTGGGATACTTCAAGCAGAGTTAAAATTTTCAAAAAGAAATACCTCTGCCCAAGGAGGGGTGTAGATTCAGTGGTGCAGCAGGACAGGGGCTCATTTTGGTCAGAGGTCCTGCCGGCTCTGCAGGTTCAGTTTACTTAAAAGGCCACCTGAACTGACTCTTTTAGTTCGAGCCTGTGACAGTGCATGTGCTGCATGCACTGCATGCACTCTTACTTTCAAGACCATTGTTTAGTATAAAGGGCTTGGAGCACGCCCATGATTTCCATTTGTTGGTTTCAATTCCACTTTTCTTTGCTGCCTCTTAATTGGCCAGTGCAGGCCAAGCATCACTTCTGTTCCTTTCTGTGAAGCATGGACCAAGCTCAGATTGATTAAACTTAATTAGTCCCTGACCGCTGATCGTCTTATGCTGTGATTGAGGTACTATTTCTTCTTACCCCTTCCCACTGCCCATGCCCCCATCTGGTGTTCCCTCCCGCCTCCACCGCACATCCCTTGTTTTGCTTTCCCCATAAGCCCTCCTCTTGCTGTCCGTTATTGCTGCTCGCTCCCTCTCTGCCATGCCTCCCTGATGTTGGTTCGCCAACCACCCCCCACTCTTGATAAATATATTGCGCAGCAGTACGAGCAGCTGTGCAACATGGCTTCAGAAAAAAAGAACTACAAAGCAGTCAATGCAGGCCACCTCATAGCGCTTTTTATCTTGACTTTTAGCCATGTTGAACAGCAACTTGCGTTGCTGTGCAACATGTCTACAAAAACATTGACAACGCGAATAGCTCTTGCATAGGCGAGACCTAATAGCTTTGGCATTGCTTTTTAGATTCTGAGTTTCTGCCTGGGGCCAGGCAATGTTTACAATGGGAGAGTGAGAAGAAATAGGGATGAGTTAGGCCGTGTCAGACTGGGACAGTAAATAGGCCCAGGCACCAACATAAAAGTAAAAGACACACAAATGATGGACGGAATGCAGAGCAAATCAAACATTCTCCCCGAGTCAATAGATCTGGGTTAAATCCATCGTTCTTTTGCTCACCATGCCACCCCAGTTTAGACCCAGCCATATGTAAATCGGTCTTGACCCTGTGCCTCATGGGAACAGTCCAGACCGAACTGCCAAGCCAGGTCCTCCCTGGACCGGAAACAAGCATCCTGGGACCGGTTTCGGGCCATCACCCCTCATCAGCCAGGCTAGCTTGAATCCAGTGGCACAGTGAGCCCGGGACCCACGTCTGGGCATACCCGGCACTCTTAGGGCGAGAAAGCAAAAGACACACAGATGATGGACGGAATGCAGAGCAAATCAAACATTCTCCCCAAGTCAATAGATCTGGGTTAAATCCATCGTTCTTTTGCTCACCATGCCACCCCAGTTTAGACCCAGCCATATGCAAATTGGTCTTGACCCTGTGCCTCATGGGAACAGTCCAGACCGAACTGCCAAGCCAGGTCCTCCCTGGACCGGAAAGAAGCATTCTTAGACCGGTTTCGGGGCATCACCCTTCATCAGCCAGGCTAGCTTGAATCCAGTGGCACAGTGAGCCCGGGTCCCACGTCTGGGCATACCCGGCGCACTTAGGGCGAGAAAGCAAAAGACACACAGATGATAGACGGAATGCAGAGCAAATCAAACATTCTCCCCCAGTCAAGAGATCTGGGTTAAATCCATCAGTCTTTTGCTCACCATGCCACCCCAGTTTAGACCCAGCCATATGCAAATCAGTCTTGACCCTCTGCCTCATGGGAACAGTCCAGACCGAACTGCCAAGCCAGGCCCTCCCTGGACCGGAAACAAGCATCCTGGAACCGGTTTCGGGGCATCACCCCTCATCAGCCAGGCTAGTTTGAATCCAGTGGCACAGTGAACCCGGGACCCACGTTTGGGCATACCCGGCGCACTTAGGGCGAGAAAGCAAAAGACACACAGATGATGGACGGAATGCAGAGCAAATCAAACATTCTCCCCCAGTCAATAGATCTGGGTTAAATCCATTGTTCTTTTGCTCACCATGCCACCCCAGTTTAGACCCAGCCATATGCAAATCAGTCTTGACCCTGTGCCTCATGGGAACAGTCCAAACCGAACTGCCAAGCCAGGTCCTCCCTGGACCGGAAACAAGCATCCTGGGACCGGTTTCGGGGCATCAACCCCATATCAGCCAGTCTAGCTTGAATCCAGTGGCACAGTGAGCCTGGGACCCACGTCTGGGCATACCCGGCACACTTACGGCGAGAAAGCAAAAGACACACAGATGATGGACGAATATATGACGATACTTAGCATGCCATTAGTACGCATGCTTTTAGTGCGATGTTTTTACATCGCAAATGCCATTACTACGCATATTTTTACTGCGCATACCATTACTTCGCAAATGGATTCATAACATTAGAATTTACTTTTACTTCGCAGATTTTTAGTTTGCATACCACTACTTAGCGTACATGGTCCATTTTTAATATTTTTAATTAAAAGTAACCTACCCCTTGGACGGGATGCCAGGGAAATAGGGGTTTTTGGGTGGGGAGTAAGTTAAAATATATTTACAAAAATAATAATAGGGGATGAAATTTAATACACCGCACAGTTTAACATCGCATTTTTCCTTTTTATAAACACCCCAACACTTAGAAACGTAATAAAATATGTTTCAAACAATAAATAAATAAACACCCCAACACTACGCTAAATACTAAATGCAAATACACTACCCTACACAACAGAAACTTCACAACACTACTCTAATCCCTGAAACACTACCCCCAGCACGACCCTACCCTGTGCCCCAGTCCTGCCCCTACACGCAAACACTTCCCTACACAACCCTCTGACACTACCCTAAACCCTAAAACACTGCCCCCAGCACGACCCTACCCCTACCCCCATTCCGGCCCCCTCACTGAAACACTACCCTGCACGACCCCCTGACACTACCCTAAACCCTATAACACTACCCTACACTACACAAACACTACAACACTACCCTAAACCCTAAAACACTACCCCCAGCACGACCCTTCCCCCTACCCCCAGTCCATCCCCTACACTGAAACACTACCCTGCACAACCCCCCGACACAACCCTAAACCCTAAAACACTACCCTACACTACACAAACACCACAACACTACCCTAAACCCTAAAACACTACCCCCAGCACAACCCTCCCTGACCCCCAGTCCGGTCCCCACACTTAAACACTACCCTGCACGACCCCCAGCACTACCCTAAACCCTAAAACACTACCCTACACTACACAAACACCACAACACTACCCTAAACCCTAAAACACTACCCCCAGCACGGCCCTTCCCCGACCCCCAGTCCGGTCCCTACACTCAAACACTACCCTGCACGACCCCCCAGCACTACCCTAAACCCTAAAACACTACCCTACACTACACAAACACCACAACACTACCCTAAACCCTAAAACACTACCCCAAGCACGACCCTGTCCCTACTCCCAGTCCGCTCCCTACAGTGAAACACTACCCTGCACGACCCCCCGACACTACCCTAAACCCTAAAACACTACCCTACACTACAACACTACCCTATACCCTAAAACACTACCCCAAGTACCACCCTTCCCCTACTCCCAGTCCGCTCCCTACACTGAAACATTACCTTGCACGCCCCCGACACTACCCTACACTACACAAACACCACAACTCTACCCTGATCCCTAAAACACTAACCCCTGCACGACCCTCCCCCATCCCCCACTCCTGTCCCTCCACACAAACACTACCTTGCACGACCCACAACACTACCCTTAAACTAAAAACACTACTCCTCAAACACAAAACCTTCAAAAATAAACAGTCCCTCTTACCTCTCTCTCCTCGGTGCACGTCCCTTGTCCTCTTCTGAAAGCGTTGTCAATGAAAGGACAGCAGAAGTTCCTCTAAAAACCCTCTGAATTACGTGGGTGCTGAGATGATTGCGGGGGTGCCCAAAGCCCCTCGTGCCCCATGCTTCGATGCTGTTGTCACCAGGTCTCCTTACACCACGCCGTCTTGCTGGCCTCGTCGTCAGTGCAATTCCGTGCGTGTTCCGTCTTCGCTGCCTCCTCGTCATCGCTGCCTCCTCGTAACTCCCACAGCTCGCCAATCCATACCCTGACTGCCGTCATCCATGCGCGTATTACAACGCATGCGTTGTAACAGCGCATGCGAAGTAATAATATGCGTAGTAAAGGCTATGCATTATTACAGCGCATGCATTGTAACGCTTGCGTTGTAATGGTACGCAGTGTAATGACCGCGTACAAATGGATGTTTACCATGATGGTCGGAATGCCGAGCAAATCAAACCTTTTCCCCCAGTCAATAGATCTGGGTTAAATCCATTGTTCTTTTGCTCACAATGCCACCCCAGTTTAAACCCAGCCATATGCAAATCAGTCTTGACCCTGTGCCTCATGGGAACAGTCCAAACCGAACTGCCAAGCCAGGTCCTCCCTAGACCGGAAACAAGCATCCTGGGACCGGTTTCGGGGCATCAACCCCATATCAGCCAGGCTAGCTTGAATCCAGTGGCACAGTGAGCCTGGGACCCACGTCTGGGCATACCCGGCACACTTTGGGCGAGAAAGCAAAAGACACACAGATGATGGACGGAATGCAGAGCAAATCAAACATTCTCCCCCAGTCAAGAGATCTGGGTTAAATCCATCAGTCTTTTGCTCACCATGCCACCCCAGTTTAGACCCAGCCATATGCAAATCAGTTGTGACCCAGTGCCTCATGGGAAAAGTCCAGACCGAACTGCCAAGCCAGGTCCTCCCTGGACCGGAAACAAGCATCCTGGAACCGGTTTCGGGGCATCACCCCTCATCAACCAGGCTAGCTTGAATCCAGTGGCACAGTGAACTCGGGACCCACGTCTGGGCATACCCGGTGCACTTAGGGCATTTATGCAGTACCAAAAACAGTAATAAATTCAAAATACAACACAATAAAAATTCCAAACCAATTTAGAAAAATAGAGTTAATTTTAATAAATAAAATCACACCAAAGAAACAAAAATCGAAACTGGCAGTGGCAGCTCGCATAGGTACCGCTGTGGAGTGGTGAGCCGGGGCGGGGTGGGGAGCTAGTGGAGTTTGACATACGACACGCAAGGTGAAAGTAAATAAATAAAACCACTTGCCTTGCGCTTGCCGCATCGCTGATGCGGCGAGCGCAAGGTAAGTGGTTTTATTTATTTCTTTCTTTACTTTAAACTTTCACGTTGTATGTCGAATTCCACTACCACCCCACCCGCCCCACAGCGTTACCATTGCGAGCCGCCACTGGAAACTGGAGATATGCATTTTTAAAGTTTTAAATAATAATTGTGGCAAAAATCATTAAGCACCAACCACAGTCAACTGGTCACAGTATACTAGGACCTAGCCATGATTTGAAGATGACCTTGATGGAGCGCGGTCGGATACAAGGATCAGGTTTGATGCAGTCATGGGATTTACCTTGGGACTTAGGGGCTTATTAGGATGGCGGGCGGACCTGAGTCCGCCCACCATCCCCGCGGTTTTGGGACCGGCCGCCAGACATGAGGCGGTGCCGCACCGCGAATTAGGATGCGACCACCACCCTGGCGGTCGCATTCCGCATTTTAACATTGTGGCGGGTGCTGCTTATAGCAGCACCCGCCGCGATGTCAAAATCGCATGCCTGATATTTCACTGCACCACATGGCAGGCACCACACGGTGCCTGCCACTTAGTGCAGCGAAATGTAGGGGGGTACCATAGGTACCCCCCAAGTGCACCCCCACCCCCAGCATCGCCGCCATGGAAAGGCCTTTAACAATCGACATCCTAATATGTCTGGTGGTGCCTCCTAGGCACCGCCACAATATTAGAGCCCCTGCTCTGCCCGGCAGGCAATCGTAACGATTGCCTGCCGGAGGAAAAGCGGCGGACGGACTTTCCGTCCACCGCGATACCCACCGCCATCATAATATGGCGGGGTATTTCACGTTAAGATTGCGTAACGGTCGCCACCGCCGGCTCGACGGTGGCGATCGTTACGCCACCGTAATGAGCCCCTTAGTCTCAAGAATGGAAGTAAAAAAAATTCAGCAGGGCAAGGCAGGAGGCTGCAGTGAAAGAGGACTCCATAAGGCCAGATAGCGCTGGACGAAGTCCCGGTGAAGTTGTTGTTTTTCTGTGGGAAAGCTCAAAGTGGGAGAAATTCTAATTTCGCACCCAGAAAAGGTCCCTTGCCAGCTAGATAATTTTGGTGCCTTTGCTCAATCAAGATTTCTTCATTCCCACTATATGTTGTAGCTGAAGAGGGCTCCAAGTAGCTGGATACCATCTCTGTGAGGTCCTGCTGATTAGGATCTGCAGTCACAAAAAGCTCAGAGTGAAGGAAACCTGAATCTTCAGCCCAGCGGAAACGCACCTTGGTTGGATTGGCTTGACCGGTTAGTCCCGGTCCTCCAGAGGTCTTTGGAGCCAAAAGATTTCTAAGTCCCACATTTTCATTAGTGGTAGGAGGATTCCAACAAGATACAGGCAAAAAGGGATTAAAGATCTTGAAAAGAGCCCTTGGGGGGAGGATTCACACCACTAGAGGCCAACAGCAGGAGCATGGGCAGGTCCAGTTCGAACTGGTCGACTGGGTGAGTTGCAGGAAAGTCCTCCTGTAGCTTCTTGTGTTCCTGTAGCTTCAACAGAAATCTAAACAACCAATCTCGGAGTCCACTGCTTTGTCCTGGGTACAATAGAGAGCAGGTCCAGTCCTTCAGGGGTCCTCTCAAGTCACAGACAGCAGATCCTCTTCTGTTCTTCCTCAGGCACAGTAGTGTTCTGAGGAGGGTGCTGGGGATGCCGCATTTATGCTTGGCACCAGCTTGTGTGTGAGGTGAATCCTGGCTCCTCCTTATCCAATGGTGTAAAAGTTCTGAGGTTACCCCACTCACTTTTGCAGTATTTCCGTGCGCCCTATTGCAAACAATCCCCCTCTCTGTCTAAATACAAGAGGGTGAAACCCTTCTCTCTTTGTGCAGAGCCTGTGTGCCCACTCCAGAGGAAGTGAGAAAACCCTCCTCTGTGATCACTTCAAATCAGTTCTGGGCATATCTCCCACCCCACCTGCTGGGGTAACAAAAATAGGGCCTGTCCAAGTGTCATTTCACATCTGCCTGTGACAAGAGAGGCCTCTTTGAAGTAAATTAAGTTCTTGGGCACTGCCCAAATGGTCACACTGCCAGAGGAACAGAAACACTTTCCCACACCTAGGCCTTTGTCTCTGCTCTGAGAGCAGTTTTCACACCTCATTCAGGGCTTCAGCACTCAGAGGGCTGCAGCTGAAGGCTAATGCAATTTAAGTTCCAGAGGCTTTGAAACGGAAATGGTAATTTTTTAAATGTAACTTTTCCTTATTTATTAAAATCCAACTTCACCACTGAATTGAGATTTTAATAAATATTACTAAAAGTCCAAAAATGATGTTTTAGATGTTCCGTAGCCAAAGACAGCATTATGAAAATGTAATAGTGCATCTCCATGTTTATCTATGATACAGCCAGGATTCCTACAGTGAAAATAGCTTTTGGGTGT
Source organism: Calotriton arnoldi (assembly GCA_963921515.1). Classification (NCBI taxonomy): domain Eukaryota; kingdom Metazoa; phylum Chordata; class Amphibia; order Caudata; family Salamandridae; genus Calotriton; species Calotriton arnoldi. The sequence continues at coordinate 1,313,629 of CAWUFW010000182.1, forward strand.
TGGTTACTCTAAGGACATGTTTAACACTAAATACATGTCCTACTTTTAAATACGCACCATACACCGTATAGGCTATAAGGCCTACTTAGGGGTGACTTATTAATATTTAAAAGGGAGGTTTAGACCTGTCAAAAGGGTTTATTTTGAGAGGTCGAATTGCAGTTGAAAACTGCTCCAGTCTACAATGTTAGGCCTGAAGCCATGTTTATAAGGCCATTGTAGTAGATGGCACAAGAGGTCCTGAATTCTACTAATGGCATTTAACACACAGGCCCTGGGTATACCTTGTACCAAAAACTAGATAATTATAAGTTAGTTAAATATATAAATTACAGTTACGCATATTCAACCATATTAGAAGTGAAGCACACATACTTTACTGGTTAGCAGTGGTAAAGTATACAACCATCAAAAACTTTAGGGTACAACAGGCAAAAGCTGGTAATATCCTATAAATAAATTCTACATGTAGCGATACATTAGAATGTTCACCGTTCCTGCACCTTGTTATTTAACTTTACTCAGAACTAATGCCTTGGGTTTTGCCTAAAAGCTTTAGTGCCCCTGTTTAAACGGATTACAGTTTCACACCATCACAAAACACAGCACTAATTTAAGTTACACATGACTCATGTCATGCCCAGTCATATGTACATAGTATTAACATTATTTTTTAAAGCTCACTTGGAAAGTTGTCCTTTTATATGTGCACAGTTGCCCCTGTAAGTCACTGTGTTACATCTAAGTGCAGGACAGAGGAGGAATGTACATTTCATTGCCAAATGCCATATGCACAGGATGCCTAGGTTGGGATTGCCAGCACATGGCACACAGATTTCCATGGTTTCATATTCGGAAACATTTCCATCCAAAACCCATAAACCTGCAATTGTGTTGGTGAAATCCTAATTAGAAATTATTTTTATAAACTTTACAAGACTAAGGGAAGGTGACCTCAGACAAACTGGGAAGACACACTGATGTATAAACCACAATGGTGTTTTGCTTGATCACAGTGGATGTAAGATTGCACGAAAGCAAGTTCTCGAGAGTAGAGCTCTAATTGGGGGGTCATTTTCAAGATACGTGTGTGAGAGGTCACAATTGGTAGCCAGGGACTGGTTGCTAAGAGAGATTTATTGGAGTAAAATAGATGGACTATTTTAAATTCAAGCAGTATGCAGTAATATCATAGATGGGAAGTTATGACCACACGTCACAGATTTAGCACTTCTACTCTGCATGACCAAACATCCACTAGCACTAGAAACCAAGCTTAAAGAAGCACAAAGTTTTTTTAACCATCGTAATTGAATTTTAATACTGTTTATTACAGCAAGCATGATGGTTGTTAACAGAAAGTGAATGAATTGTCTTTGTTAAGCTGTGCTAGAGTCAACATCCTTTGTTCCAGGAATTCACAATGGCATGACAGTACATAACTATTATAGCACAAACCGAATTGTGAGCCTATGAAACCATATTTCTTGCAGTCGATACTGCTGTGGTGTAGCCTTGCTTGTAGGCCGCTTGAGGCGGGGGGGGGTGGGGAGGGGGGGCGCGGTAGTACCACCTTGTGGCATGCATGTGGCCCGTTAGGCCAGTGCAGTATCGCCCATGCCGTACTGTATTCACTCTTGAGCAAATGGGGAGTGTCCCTGAGTGGTAGGGGCGCTACCGGGGAGACGAATACTGTGTCAAGTTATTCAGAGCTGTCGTTGACATAAGGGGCTCCCTGGAGGTGGGATAGCAGTCGTCCCACGAGGTCACGATGGGGCGCTTTCTCAATTCCTGTACTTCTTCGTGACGGAGAGCAGCAGCTTCTGCCCTGCCCCACTGGATAGTCATGTCCAGGGTCGGACTGGCCATAGCGGGCACCGGGCATTTCCCCGGTGGGCCGCCAGGGTTGGGGGCCGGTTTTGGGCCCCTGGGGGTCGATTTTGTTACAGGGCCGTTTTTGCAGCATAGCTGCAATATCGGCCGCTGTAACGAAATCGGCAGAAACCGGCCCTGGTAAACAGCTCGGCCGCACCCCCAAACCCCTGGGGGGGCTGGCCAAGCACTTTGCCAGGGCCGGTTTTGGGTCCCAGTCCGGCCCTGGTCATGTCTTTCCAACGTGCTATGCTTGGTAGCACCACGCCCTTCCATTTTTAATTTTTTTAATTTTTTATTTTGCCACCATCAGTTAAATACATTTATATAAGTACATCCATAGATAAATACATGAGGAAACACTGCCAATGATGAATAGGTTAAGAAAGGGAATAAAAACACTTTTTCGAGATTTCATAGAATGAAGTAAAATAACATTATTAGTCTATATTCAGTACACCAGAGACTCTAAATCGTTTAGGCTGTAGCATACCTCACCTCACTATCTATTTCCCAGTTATAGATGGGGGCCCAGATGCGTTTCCCTAACATTTTAGCCCTCCATCCTTTCCTTTTTGAGGTCATACATAGCTAAAAGCTGTGTAAGCCATTGTTGGAATAGGGGGGGCAGGGGTGGGGGCAGGATCAAGCCAAGCAGAAGATATACATATTCTCACTACTGCCATGACCAAAAAGACAAACTCTTGTTGCGCCACTGGCACGTCTTCTTTCGTAACCCCTAATAACATTAAATCTGCTGTAAGTGTTATTTTAATCCTCATAGGACAATAAGCAAACATATGGATGATGTCGGCCTCTGCGCTGCGACATCGGGGGCTGTGCCACCCCATATGGCGATCTTGGCTGGCGTATAATATAATGAAAAGGTTGTTTTATAATGCTGCGCTTGCAGCCCAGCCGATCTCAATATGGAGTGCCCCAGTTTAAGTGAATCAAAGAACTCAGCCCCATCGATACCTAACTTTTGCTGCCACTTCTCACTGTGTTTCTCCAGATCAATTGTCTCATCCCTCCATATATCTGGGTGATAGTGCAGCCCTCTGGATCTGTTACCGCCTCTATTATAGATTCTTTAGAAAAAGCTCTTTCCCCCCCTTTCTTTTTCGCAATGTAGCTCCGAACCTGTAGGTATTTAAAAAACTCTTTACAGTCAATATTAAAAAGAAGCTGGACCTTCTCAAATGTTATTACTCCGCATGAATCAAGCAAGTCCCCTATCTTCCCCACTCCTAGTGCATCCCATTGCGACATGACACTGTCATGAAATATTTCTGGGAATGATGGATTTCCAAAAACGGAGTGTAAAAATTCATCCTTCCTAGCCCTAGTTTCTTCCTAACGATAGTCCAGGCAGAGGATGCTACCTCTAAGGTCTTAAATTTAACTTTTTTGTAGTAACTAGGTTTGTTGTATCTCAGAAGCCAATTAGGGGCCTCTTTCCCTAATAACAATTCGTATATATCTGGGGGGCATCACTTCTCCACCTGTCCACAACCTTTCCTCCAAGCAGTCCCCGGATATATTGAATCACTGCAGCCCAATAATACATTTTTAAGTCTGGGATAGTCCACCCCCCCTTTCCCTGGGGCGGAACAGGAACCTAAGCGCCCTTCTCGTCTTTCCGTGCACCCATATAAACTTGTTGATAATTTTTTCCATCCCTTTAAACCAATGATTTTCAAACTCTAGAGGTATTGTTCTAAAAAAATACAGGATCTTTGGGAAAAATATCATTTTGATACTATTGCACCGTCCCACAATCGAAAGATGCAGATTGTTCAACCTATCTAGATCTTTCTTCCCCTTTTGAATTGCGGGGGCCAAATGTTCTGCCACAATTTTGCCCAGTTCGGAGGTTATGGTGACCCCTAAATAAACTTCGGATTTCGTCACCCGTGGATCCGACAAGCAGATCTTGCTATTTATAACAATTTGTGTTTTCTCCCGGTTAAGCAAATAACTTGAAAACAACCCAAAGTTTTTTGCCTCGGTCTCTATCTCCCTTAGGGCTTCATAGGGGTTAGGTGTCATTACCGCCAGATCATCCGCATACCCCAGGATTTTGGTATCAAAGCCTTGAAGCCGAATAGGTTGAATTGTTATGTTGGCCTCAATTTTCCCAGTTAGGGGGTCTATGTAGAGTGCAAATAAGAGGGAGAGCAAGGACACCCCTGTCTAGTCCCCTGCGTGATGTGGATAGGATCGGTTTGTCCACCCATTAATTGGAATCGGGCACAAGGGGCTCTATAGAGTGCCTGTATGGCCTCGATAAATCCCTTTCGGATCCCCACCCTCTCAAGAGAGGCCCATAGGTACTCGTAGGGGACCCTGTCAAACGCCTTCTCGGCGTCAAGTAGGATAAGCGCCATAGGGTCTCCGGTGACTGATGTACCATCAAATAGAGTAATTACTCTGCATACGTGCTCGGCCGTTCCTCTGCCTGGAATAAACCCATGTTGCCTGGGGGATATCACCTTCCCTATAATACCACTCAGCCGATTGGCCAGTTTTTTAGAAAAATTCTTTGTGTCACTATTCATAAGGCTTATGGACGTACAGGATCCTGTCTCGTTTGGAGGTTTCCCCTTCTTTGGAAAAATAACTATGTTGGCCCAAGCCCACGACTCTGGGGAGCTTCTTCTTTCTGCACATGACACAGAGCTGAAAAGAACCCAGAGCTGAAAAGAAAACTTTATAGAACTCTAGCGGGATTTGATCGGGACCCACAGCCTTACCAGAGGGGAGTTCTTTTAGCGCATTTTGATTTTCTTCCCCTGAGAATGAGACGTCGAGGGATTCAGCATCTTCCTTTGAAAATTGCTCAATATGGAGTGACTCTAAGTACTCCCTTATAAGCATCACATCCCTGTGCCCCTCCTCTTCATATAGTTTTTCATAGTATCTCTGAAATTCCTCCTGTATAACCCTAGGCCCGGAAACTAGTTCACCCTTGTAGTTCTTAATCTCCAAGATCTCTCCCCCAACAGTTTTCTGTCTTGTCCTTGTGGCTAATAAATGCCCACCTTGCACACTGTATTCATAGTAGTTTTGCCACCAGGCCAAGTATTTTTCTGGCGCCCTTACTGCTGAAATTTCGCCAGTGGATGCCTTTGCTAGAGCGAGTTTCTACAGAATCCTCTCCATACATAAGCCATTCGTTATAGCCCTAACCAGTTCCTCTTCTAAGTCTATCATTGTGCTATAGATCCTATTTAGGCACTGAACTGATTTCTAGTTCAGATGCAGGGAAAAGCTCAAAGTCTCCCCTCTGACCCCAGCCAGAAGAGCATCCCATACCACTCCGCACCCAGCACTTCCCCTACTAAACTCTAGAAATTCTTCCAGCCATTTATTCATGTGGCTTATATATTCAGGGTCCTGCAGCAAACCCCTATCAAATGTCCAAGTTCATTCTGGTATATCTAACCCTGTGTTAATTACTTCGAAGACCTGAGGGTTGTGGTCTGCAATAACCCGGGGGAACTTCTTGATGGTGCATGCCGTGAGCAATTGATGTGAAACCAGAAAGTAATCCAGACGCGGTACTGCTCTATGCAGGGCTGAAAAATATGCACTGCCATCCTCCTGAGGTTTTAAGTATGACCAGACATCTGTAAGCCCGTTATCTTGGATCAATTGAGTGAGGGCACGAAACACTTTTTTCTTTCGGCCAGTATAATTACTGGAGTTCCCATTCCATAGCCCACCCAGGCCATTGATGTTCAGGTCACCACAAAGTATAATTGGTAATGGCCATTCAGTGGGCTCCTAATTAAGAAATTCAAAAATGTCGGGATCATCGCTCGTGGAACCATAAACTGAGCAGAGAGTAAATTTAAACCCCAAAAATTGACACTCCACAACTGCCCAGTCACCAAATCTGTCGGTTGCCCGTTTTTTAATAATATACCCCCTTCCGGGCCAGAATGGCCACCCCCTAGTTCTGGTCCCTTGCGTAGTGTATGCTACCAGTTGAAACCCCAGCTGCTCTAATAAGTTTTTCCTGTTCACCTCAATATGTGTTTCCCGCATACATACTATATCAGCATGCAACATTCGTAACTCTTCTTTGATTTTCCATCGCTTTGCCGGGTCGTTCAGCCCACATATGTTTATTGTCGCAATTCGCATTCTGATTGCGCTTTTTTAAACTGATCTAGCACTTTCTCCCTTTCTTCCCCAACCTCTTTAGTTTCCTCATGTAATGGTGTTTTTGCTTTTCTACCCGTTGTCCACCCCTCCGGGTGGCACACCCCCCAGCCTGACCCTCGCCCCCACGCCCCTGCCCTTGAGTCCCCCACCCACCTGCCTCCACCTACACTGTGAAACAAGCAGAACGAAGGTCTAAGTGACGGAGCCTGTACTCAGGCCCCCCGCCACCAACCGGATCATACCACCTTTTTATATATCTGTTTTAGAGATATCCCATCACAAACCCTCTTATTCTGACAAAGAGAATCATGTGCGCCTGGCCGAAGCTAGCATGCTAAAGAGAGGGGCTGTTCGACCTGCTCTGTTTCAGTTTATCAATGTACTCTTTTGCTTGGATTTCAGAGGTGAAAACTCTCGAGGTGTTTGGGTATATGATTTTCAGGCGAGCCGGATTCATCAGATATGCTTCAGCCCCCAGAGGTTGGCTTGGTTGAATCAGCTGTCTAAGTCTCCACCGTCTCTCCACTGTGAAATGACAAAAATCCGGTCATGCGAAAAAAGACTGCTCTTCATACATTCGTTTGGCGTCGGGCTTTCTTTTGAAAACACTTTTTCCCCGAGTAGGTCGTTCCCAAAATAAATTAAGATTGCTCTTGGCTTCGGGGTTTCTCCATTACGTGACGGATGGCTTTTTTAGAGTCAGTGGAAAGCGATGCACACGCTGTATTTCTAGGTCCCAATTCCAGCGATGGAGTTCTGGAAAACCTCTCTTCATTAGGTTTGACGTATAAGTTTGAATATCGTTACCCTCTACTCCTTCTTTGATGCCTAGAATTCTTAAATTGTTCCTCCGCTGCCTGTTTTCGAAATCTTCCAGCTTCCATTGGATATCTGTTATTTGTGCCCCCTGCGACTCTGTCTGGGTTTGAACCCTAGCCACATCATCTTCTAGTGTTGCAGTGCGTTCTTCTGCAGCCAACAGTCTTGTGTTCATGTCTACACAGGAGTTAGCCATCTTTCTGACCACGCCCTGAAGCTTTTTAGTTGCCAGCCATTCTTTTTTCCCATCCAGTCGGGTCTTTTCTTGGAACTGCTTGATGGATTCATAGAGTAATTTCAAGGACGGCTCTTCCATTTGCGTTACTGGAGACTTTCTCCTGCCCCTGGGGATCGGGGTAGACTTTCTGCGTAGCAACATAATCCCATTTCAAAGCAGATTTTACAAATTCATCCACGATCAGCTCAGATGACTGGGGGTCTCTGTTCTTCCTGGAGAGCCTGTTCCTTCTAACCACCGTTCTGGGTCCCGCCTGCTGGCTACTAGGGCTTGAGCTGGAAAGCTGAGCATTACTCCCGACTTCTGAATCAGAGGAGCTGATTTCGGAGCCGTCAGTTAGTGAGAAGAATTTATCACTCAGCTCCTGAGAATCTTCCAGCCCCTTAAGCCCGGTTGCCCCTTCGATCAATGCACTGGTATCCATATTGACCAAAGACTGTGTTTGTTCAGATCAGACAGGATAATGATGCCTAATCTCCTCGATTGAGGCTGTTTGCGTTGGTAGCCCCAAATGCTTCTGGTTATCTTTATTTACATGTCCCCCCCTAAAACACACTCAGGGTAAGGGCTTACCAGCAGGCTAATTGGCCCAGTTTGCCCTTCGCATGGCACTTCTACCATGTGTGCAGGACCGTCTGTGCCAGGCTTAGTCTTCTCCAGGCTGAAGACACTGATGGAGCAGGGGTTCGAGAAAAGAAACCTGCTCGAATTAATACCCCCATAGTACGTACTAACAGTAAGTAGTAAATGAAACTAACGAGCACCTTACACCAACACGTGGGAAAACTGCTTTGCGCATGTATACACTAACGAGAAATAACATGTGGAGGAACTGAAACCGTATTTACATTATGCTTTGAATGAAACGAAAAACAATGCATGACTAGGCTGCATGTGCATTTCGTAGTTTGCATGTTGCACTTTGCTTTAAAATAATAAGTAATGCTGCTTTCTGCTTAAGGCTTATGCTAGGTAACCCTAAATGAGGAATAGTGCAGGGAGGGGGGTAAACAGTGAAAACTACATTGTCATATAATTAATGAATGTCCATTTTCCATTCGCTATAGTTGGCTGGATGAACTCCATTTTGTTTAGGATGTCGGAAGAAGGGAAGGGTGAGCTGAAGAGTGAGTCTGATCTGTCAGAGGCAAGACAGACGCGCTGTGCACAGCAGAAGAAATGAACGAGTTGAAGGCCAGTGTGACGATTGTCGGCCAAGTGATGAAATCAACCGTGGGACCGGAGTCCTATTCTACATTGTCAATTTTATGACTAAGACTGTTTAAATGTATCTGATATAAGAAAACGTGAGAATGAACTAAGAACCGAACTGTGAGAAAGGAAGCAAACAATAAATTGACTAAAATGTACATGAGGTCACTGTGGTGTGACAGAGACGCCTCCTAGGCCCTCCAATTATCTGTCTAGTTTAAAAAAAATTGTTGCAACTAATGTGGGATGGACATGTAGGTTTTAGGGTATAACTGGGGTGCCTTTAGGGGTGTGGTTAGAGGTTAAGCTGGAGAGGCTGAGAGAGAGGGGAGATGCGTCGCTGTCCATCGGTTTGCAGAGAGGCCTAGCTGATTCCTGTCCTGTTCCGTTCCTGTCCCTGTAATCTTTGTTTCCTGACTCTATTCAGGGAACCCCCACCATCGCCTTTGCCAGGGTAGTGGTTTTCTACAGACCGTTAGGTTAGTACGTTTCTGACTCATACAGGCATAATTCTTGAAAATGTATTTTTGTCTCTGAAACTTATGTCTCTTCGCCTATCCACTCCATCATTGATACACTGAATGAATTATTTAGATGAAACTTTGTCTCTTCATCTATCCCCTCCGTTAGGTAAATTCTGTTTCGCATTTGAATTTGCTGAAACTTTTGTCTCTTAATCTATCCACTCCTTCATGCATAATGTCATTATTTGATTGATGAGTTTGTCTCTCTCTGAATTGCTGATGTTTTCTCTCCCTTTGTGAGTTCATTGTTTGCACTTGTAACCGTATGCCTTGAGCATTTTTCCATTTAATTTGAGATACATTTTATTAACTTTACCGAGATTCTGTGATTATTTTATTGACCGAAAGTAAGTTAGAAATGTCATATCATTATCATCAACTATTCAACTAATTGGTTCATCGACCAAGTAGAGGAAATGTTGATATATAAATTAGATAAGTATTTTTGGAAAATGACATATATGAATCTTATTGAAAAGAGAATTGAACATTGCATAAATTGACACCAGCGCATCAGGGATTTGGGTGAATGTGTATGGGCCATTGTTCTGTGATATTATTGGGTATTGATCCCTGATCAGGTATTGACCTTCGCGCTGGATCAGTTTCTTGGTAGCAGAGGACGGTTTAATTATTGATTCGTTTGGTAATGATTATTGATTATATGTTCTTAACATGAAAAGTTAGTGTCCTGTTTTATGTTGTCTGGAAGTTAAGGTACAGAGATACCTGAGGAATCCCGGGAATGAAATTAGCCTGAAGTAGGCAGAAGAAGAGTGTGGTAAAGAAGCTACACTGCAGAAGTACTTTGTCTGTTGTAATAATACCTAAAAGCTACGGAGGGCTGTAGGTGTTATATTAGGGAAATTTCGTATATAAGTAGGGTAACTGAAATAGCAAAGGGTCCGCTTCTGAAACTCTAGCCTTATCCCTAGGAGAGTAACAAGACCTCTTTTCACGCCAAAAAGTCCTCTTGCGAAATCTTGGCCTTATCCCTAGAGGGGTAATAGGTCCTCCCGGAAGCTTGTTTGAAGAGTAAAATAACGCTGGTTGTTATTAGGACTCGTAGTGAGAAAAATCTCTTGAAAGGTGAAAACTATCTCTTTATTTAGTGGAACAGACAAGGTAGCAATGTTTTTGTGTTGTTACTAACAGAAATTTTGATTAAGAAAAACTTAGAAAAATTGCCGTAAATTTTTGTGAAGGGAGGGTCAGTAGAAGGAGTAATACTGACGTCAGAAAAGGCCGCGCTGGCATTGGTCAAGCAGCGGGCGTGTACTGAGCTGTGATTGGTTGGTTGGTGTGAGCCGCGTAAGTATTGGTCGAGACATTGCTTACGTAGCAGGGTTCTGAATGGTTGGTTAGTGTGAGTCGCGCTGGTATAGGACGAGAGCTGACAAATAGAATACATAGAATTACGGAAGGTTTTCTTTGTTTATTTGGTGAGGTACATTAGCGTAAAGGTTTAGAAAAATGAAGCTGTTAAAGAAGATAAAGAATTTTTTCAATAAGGACAAGACGATTGTGACTAGAGAAGGAATTCCTATTCCACCCCCAAAGACGCCTGCTTCTTATATGATGTTGGAGCGAGGATATCATACGTGTATGTGGTTAGAGAATTGGGTGGAATATACAAAAGACGATGGTGTCATAGCTTTTCCACAGCATGGTACGTTTAATGTAAGGATATTACAGAATCTGAGACATCGAATGAATGCGCTAGAACCAAATCCTAGATTGACGCAAAACGAAGCATTGGAAGAATGGGAAGTTGAGGCATTTGAAAATGAGAGATATAGAGGAGGTAACAGAAGATACAGGAGTTGGATGCATGGATATCCTTTTAAAAGTAGGGAAGAAAAGTTGAAAAGATGGAGGAGAGCTGTAGTAACAGAAGGTTTGTATCCAGTTTTAGTTGCTGATGATCAGACTGGAGGAAAGTGTAAGGAGAAAAAGAAGAATATAGAGACTTCTAGTTTTAGAGATGACCCGAATAATTCTGAGGATGATGAGTTGTTGGAGGATATGATGACTAAAAGACCTCCGCCTTATGAAGAAAATTCAGGAGAAGTAACCCCGAGTGCTCCACAGATGGGAACTCCCTTGACCCCCCCAGGTTACTGAAATAGCTAGAGTAGTGCGAGAAAATGAAGTGAATTTGTTGAAAAAGGTGAGACTAGAGCAGGTTCAAAAAATGAATCAGCTAAGCCTGAATGCAGAAGCACTGACAGTAGCAGTAACAATTGGTCCCGTAGTTCCCTTGTACGGGGAAAGACAGAATTTGACAAAAGTACATTCATTGACAGTTCCGAGAAGTGGTAACAGGAGTGGGGTGGTAGCGGTAATGAATGAGAAGGATCAAGATGATCAGAATACCACATTGTTAGATCTTCCGGTTTGTGAGGTGATAACCGAGACCCCTCAAAGAGGTATACAATTAGATCCGAGGAGAATAGGGCCAAATATTACTCCAATAGCAAGGAGTTCAGCAGGTCCTTCGCCGGAAGATTTAAATAATTGGATAAAGGAAATGACAAAACCGAAACCACAGCCACAGAGTATTAATGTGAGTCAATTAAAAGTAGATTTGGAAGAAATTATTATTGGGACGATAAGTCCAGATAGATTAGGGACTTACCTAGATGATGAATTGTTGTTTTTATGCAAGAGCATTACCTGGAGAGCAAAGAATTTACATGAGAAGATATCCGAAGCTGCTAGTGAGAATGGTATAGACATAGAAAAGTCGAAAGTGTTGCAGAAATCATACAGATTGGCTTTTACTGATGAAGACCTAGAGAGTTTAAATGCGTCTGGAAAGAGATTGCAAATAAAAGAATTGATGAATATATTGAAATAATGGGGAGATGTAGATAGATGGAGAAATAGATGGACGAGAAAGAAGGAGGAAGCAGCCAGTAAAGGAGCATCTATGTTTCCATTAAAAGAGACAGAACAAGTTGAAAGGGTGTGTCTGATGAGAGAAGTACCCGGTGGTGGATATGTTCATGTTCCATGGTCAAGACAGGATATATTGTCTTTCACAAATGATTTTCCCAGATTAAGAGAGAAACCAGTTGAATGGTACAAACAGGTAGAGAGGTTTGTGAAAGTCTCGAAGGTTTTGCTAAAAGATTTACATGGATTGTTTGAGATTGTTGTTCCAGCAGATTTATGGACAGAGTGTAAGATCACGGTTGATTGGCCAAAGGAAGAATATCCTAGGGACCCTAAAACAGGTGCACCGTCTGATGAGGTAATGAAAAGGTATAATCAAGTAATCACGTTTCTAAAAGGGAAAATTTCCCCTAAGGAAACAGATTGGGTTAAAATTGATAGAACAACCCAGGAACCAAAAGAGTCAGTACATGCCTATTATGAAAGGTTATTACAGGTATTTAAACAGTATGGTGGATTTGAGAATATTGGAGACAAGGATATGGGACATTTTGTGTATCGTTTTGTGTTTGGTTTGAAACCAGAAATTAGTAATATGATTCAACAGCATTTGATTTGCTGGCAAAACAAGACAATCGATGAAATTCTGAGGTATGCAAAGTATTGTAGTGATGATATTGAAGCGCGACATAAAAAGTTAAAAGAGAAGATGATGTGGGCACAGGTGAAAGTGGCAGAACAGCAAGAGGCGAATAATAATCCTCAAACTGGTATTCAGATGAGTAGTCAGAATCAAAATGGGCAGAATTCCAGCGGAGGTAGAGGAAGAGGAAAAATGAATAGAGAGGAAGCTATGAAGAAATTTCCTTGTCATGCGTGCGGAAAGCTTCGACATTGGAAGAACGAGTGTAGATCTGCTAAAAAGAATAACGGGGCAAATCAAAATTTAATTCCACAGATGCAGAATGAGGTGGGTGTAAATCAACAGCAGCAGCAGCAGATAGTTACTCCACAGTTACAGGTGCCACAAGCTCCCATGCCAAATAATGTGAATGCTCAAGTGCAGAGGTACAGTGCGAATACTGGATTTCACGGAGGTGACCAAAGTGGTTAAAATCAAACTATGCAAATGGTTCCACAATATTGGTTGCAGTGCAATGAGAATGATTCAGACTCATCTCAATGACGGTGCCTGAGGGGGGAGGAGGAGTGCGTGCTTGGCGCATCCTTGGCGGTAGATCAGTCAGGTCCATTTGTTGATGGAAAGGTGGAAGGGAATGACATTACATTCTTAGTGGACACTGGTGCTACCTGTTCTACTGTGAGAGCAGCGGAAATTCCAAACCTACCCCTCTCGGGAGAAACTATCCAAGTTGTAGGAGTCTCAAATAAGCATATTAGAACACCAGTTACAAATCCGATAGAAGTTCACATTGGTAACTTCAAAGATATGCATTGGTTTGTGGTATGTGACTCGAGTCCGGTAAATCTCTTAGGTAGAGATTTACTATGCAAATGAATTGCACCATCTATGTACGCCAGATGGTATTGCATTGCAGACAACTGATGAGGATGTTGAATTTAAAATGATGTTAGCAAAGCAAGGAACAGAGGTGGATGAGTTGTATTCACTACTTACAGAAGAAAATTTGCCTGAAGAATTAAAGAGTGCAGTGAGATCAGATGTGTGGGATTTTTCTGGAAAGGAAATTGGCTTAATGACAAACGTAGATCCCATTCAGAACAGTAAAGGATGGTGCTGTATATCCAAACACCACTCAGTACAAAATGAGTCCAGAAGTAATTGCAGGAGTCACTCCTGTAATCAATCAAATGATTGAACAGGGAATTCTGAAAGAAATACTAAGCAGTCCTTGTAATTCGCCTATCATAGGTATTAAGAAACCCAGTGGGAAATATAGAATAGTGCAGGATTTAAGAAAGATAAATAAAATCAATCAATCAATCAGGGAATTGTAAGCGTGCTACTCACCTGTGAGGGTCTCAAGGCTCTATGGGGGGGGGGGGTCCGCAGATCTGTTTAGCCGAAGAGCCAGGTCTTGAGGGTCTTCCTGAAGGTGTTCAGGGAGGGGGCGCATCTGATGTATTGTAAATTGTAGTGCCCTATTGTCCAATAGTGCCAAATCCAGCAGTGATACTGTACCAGATTCCGTGTGATGCTGAATGGTACACAGTGATTGACTTGTGCCAAGCCTTTTTCTCGATTCCTTTACATCCGGAAAGCCAGTATTTGTTTGCATTCCGGTTCGGAAACCGTGTTTTGGCATGGTGCTGAATTCCTCAAGGGTACACAGAGAGTCCCTCGATCTTTAACCAGATCTTGAAAAAATGTTTGGAGACTCTGGTTATGCCAGGAAATTCGGTTTTGGTTCAATATATTGATGACCTACTGGTGGCATTAAAGACACGAGAAGCATGTGTGACAGACACAGTTGCTTTATTGAACCATTTGGCAGAAGGAGGACACAAGGTGTCCCCAGCAAAATTACAATTTTGCAAACAAGAAGTCCAGTACCTAGGACACAAAATAGAAAAAGGAGTTAGGAAGGTGACACCTGAAAGAATTAAAGTGATCAAACAGATGAACCCACCCAAAACTCAGAAAGAAGTACAAATGTTTCTGGGAATGGTTGGATATTGCAGGCAATGGATCAGTGGTTTCTCACTGATTGCAAAACCTCTACAGAGGTTGACACGGAAGGATGTGAAAGATCCGATTGATCTGGATGATGAAAGTATGGAAGCTTTTGTAAAATTGAAAAACAGTCTTTGTCATGCACCTGCATTAGGAATGCCAGATTATACAAAGGATTTTGTATTGTACTGCTGTGAGAGAGATGGATGTGCACTTTCAGTCTTGACTCAGAAACATGGAATGGCACGACGTCCAGTAGCATATTTTTCTGCTACTTTGGATTCAGTGGCCGCAGCATTACCAGGATGTTTAAAAGCAGTAGCTGCCACTTGTATGAGTCTGGAACAAAGTGAAGCGATTGTGATGGGATATCCAGTAAAGGTGTATGTGCCGCATTCTGTTGAGATTCTTTTGACTCGTACCCGTACACAGTACCTGACCTCTAGTCGGCTGACTAAGTATGAGAGAGTGATTCTGGGTGCTGAGAATGTGACTGTGGTGAGGTGCACAACTGTAAATCCGGCAACTCTACTGCCTAATTCCCGTTGTGAGGAAGTGAGAGAGGAAGCGGATCATGATTGTTTGGATGTGACAGAACTGTGCACAAAACCCAGGTTTGATATAGAGGATGTTCCCTTGGAAGAACCAGACTGTGAGATATTTGTGGATGGATCATGCCTAAGAAATGAAAAAGGCGAATTATGGACTCCCTATGCTGTTTGCACCATAACGGGAGTTCTAGAAGCATCCTGTCTAAAAGGGGTAAACTCTGCTCAAATTGCTGAATTGATAGCTCTAATCAGAGCGTGCAAAATTTCCAAAAGCCTGAAGGTAACCATATTCACTGATAGCCAATATGGGTTCGGGGTTGTCCATGATTTTGGACAGCTATGGATGCAAAGGGGATTTCTGACTTCTTCAGGTTCCCCTATTAGGAACAGCAAAACTGTAAAAGAATTATTGGATGCTTTACAATTGGCCAAAAGAATTGCAGTGGTCAAATATGTTGCACATAAATCAGCAGATGATTATGTGACGAAGGGCAACAGATACGCTGACCAAATAGCGCGTTTCTGTGCACGAAATTCAATGGCTTTAAACAGAGCAATTGAAAGAGAAAATACCAAATGCCATCTTATATTTGCAAATATATATGAAACTTGGGATGAAGTGAGGCAGATGCAGGAAGAGGCAAGTGATGAGGAAAAGGAAATTTGGAAAAATACAGGTTGTAGAAAGCGAGCAGAAGACGAAGTGTGGGTATACTTTGACGAAAGACCAGTCTTGCCAGATTCTTTACTCTCCCATTTGGCCAGGGTATATCATGGAATTGCACATATTGGAAGAGATGCAATGATCAGACTCTTCAAGCAGTCATGGTATAACCCAAAGTTCAGGGTCATTGCAGAGAGCCTTTGCCAGAGGTGTATCACTTGTCAGAAGCAAAATCCAGGCAGAAAAACAGTTGTCAGTTGGGGACGAATTCGAAGAGCAGGAGGACCATTTACCCATCTCCAATTGGACTTCATTGAATTCCCTCCATGTGGTGAGTTGAAATATTTGCTGGTTGTTGTCTGTTTGTTCTCCCGCTGGGTGCAAGCCTATCCGACAAGAAGGAATGACAGCTTAACTGTCGCAAAATTACTTCTAAGAGAACTAATTCCTAGATACGTATTTCCAGTCACTTTATAGACAGATAGAGGAACACACTTTAATAATGAGATAATTCGGATGATTTGTGCAGCATTACAGATTGAACAGAAGCTGCATTGTGCCTATCGACCCGAAGCATCTGGAGTGGTTGAGCAGATAAACGGCACAATAAAATCTAGGTTAGGAAAGGTGTGTGCATCCACAACACTGAAATGGCCTGACGCTTTACCCCTTGTATTAATGAGTCTTAGAAGCATTCCTGACAAAAAGACGGGTTTGAGTCCACATGAAATCCTAATGGGAAGAGCAATGAGACAAGCATACATACCAGCGAACACACTGATGAATATATGTGATGATCTAGTGCTTGATTATTGCAGAGGATTGGCTGATCTGGTGCGTTCTGTGTCTCGCCAGGTTGGAGAAGATGCCACAACAACACAGCCGAATCAAGCTCATGATCTGAGTCCTGGTGAGTGGGTTCTCATCAAGAAACACATGAGGAAATCGTGTTTAGAACCCAGGTGGAGCGGTCCTGACCAAGTTATTTTGGTGACGACAACGGCCATAAAGTGTGGTGGTCTGCCAAACTGGATTCACGCAAGCCACACTAGACGAGTCCCAAGTTCACTTGAAAGACAAGAAGAGCAGCAACTGGTAAACAAAAGTCAAAGACCAGAGGTTGAAGTGTGTGAAGCTGAAGAATCTAGAATAACAGATTCTGAAGAACAGGCTGATGACGAACAGCTGAGCACAAGTCAAGTAAAGTGGGCACCAGCTACTGGGTCTTGTGAGACTGCTGTTGAACCAGGAGAAAGTGAGTTCACTGTTGAGCCAGGGGAAAGTGAGTTCACTGCTGAGCCAGAAGAAAGTGAGTTCACTGTTGAGCCAGGAGTCAGTGAAATTACTGTCGGAACAACTGAAACAGAAGTTACTGAAAATCCAGAAGAGGAAGAAGAGCAGAAAAAAAGAAAGGCCAAATAAAAGAACCTATGAACCAGATACAGAAGGTGAAAAAGTAGTTCAAACCAAGAAACCAAGAAAGGGTGATAATTGGCCAGGTGGAGTGAAAAGACTGAAATACACTCTTGTGAGAAGAAAGTCAAAGAAGAGACCGGAACAAAGTAATGAGGGCTCAAGTCAGACAGAACAAGAAGAGTCAGGAGAAGAATTAGTACAAAAAACCAGGAGAATAAGAATTCCAAGCAGAAAATACAAAGCACCAGAATGGACCTACGTCATATTGGAAGAAATTGAAAGTTCTGATCCAAGTGAAGAAAAAGACAGTTCTGACACTGAGCATGTTGATGAAAGCAAATTGAGACCACCTTAAAAGAACTGTGACAAAAGAAACTAAGGTGCAACATTGTCAGTTGGGAGAAGAAGTAAAGAATTCTGAAGACCAAAAAGAAAAGAAAAATAAAAGAAAGGGGTGAAGAAGAAAGTCTGAAGTGTGGGATTACACTATTTTTTTCTTAGAATTTTTAGTAAAGTTTAGTGTCTATAGATTTAGATTAAAAAAATGATTTTTATAGAATACAGAATGGCTAAAGCAGAAGTGACTGAACATCCAAAATCTAGTTTAAAACGTAGATGTATTAAAGCTTGCTTTTGTAGTGTTTTACTATTAACATTCATGTGGGTATTACTAACTGTCCTTGTACCTATTCTAATGGTAACTAATAATGGGAATAATACTAATAATGTGACAAGTAAAGGAGTGAATGATGTTACTAATGAAACTCCTAATACTAAAATAGAACCATTGGATGAAAGTATTCTCCATCATGATAAATCAATTAATGATTTCTCATTAAATGTGTTTACTAAATTGTTGTACGAATATACTGAAACCATGAATGTGAGTGATTGTTATGTGTGCATGTGATTACCTTCGTCTGTCTCAGAGGGGGTGACTTACCATCACCTACCTTTAACATATGGTGTGTCATGCAGTATTTTAACCAGCCTATTCTATGTGACGGGGAAACTCGAATACCACTATTCTAATATAGATTTAGTATTTTCAGAAATACCGGTTATTAAAGAGCTAAATAAGGTTTTAAGTAGCAAAAATGCACGTTATATGGGAGAGTTCTTCCATATCACCAAAAATTTAGATATAGAATATGCTTATAGAAATAACCTGACTTGTAGTTTGCGGGTGGAAGAAAAGATTTTTATAGAAATGGTAGAAGATAGAAGAGAAAGTTTCCAAAGAAAGGCTGCTGAACAGAAGTCACAGGTACCACCGTGGGCTTTCAGAGAAGGAGTTTATGAGAAAGGCGAGACATACGCTGCAATGTCCCTGGACTCTTCCCAGAAAGGGAAAATATGTTTGCTTAGAACGAAAACTAACTATAACAATTATTTCATTGGTAGTAGTGAATGTGAACATACTTTCCAAATTACTGGAAGTTGGGGATTAAAGGGTGGAACTGATCCTGTCTTTCCAGGAGTTTATTATGTGTGTGGCAAGAAGGCTTACTATAGGTTGCCTGTACATTGGTATGGTAGTTGTTATTTTGCAAATGTTTTTCCTAAAGTCTACCATGTAGACCGAAATAGTAACCAACTAAATGAAATAAAACATGGACTAACACGTAACAAGAGAGCATGTTTCTCAGAAATAGTAGGTGATATTTTTGGCGCACTAATACCCTCAGTTGGAGTCGTCTTGAGTTCGCACAAAATTCGAAAGTTGTCCACAGTGGTTGATCGTTTATCAACAGATACTGCTGGTGGGTTCTTGATGATTGACACCGAAATGGTTGCAATCAGGTCAATAGTTTTGCAAAATAGACTTGCCCTTGATATCTTATTAGCAAAAGAGGGTAGAGTCTGTGGCATGTTGAAAATCCAACACTGCTGTACTTATATCCCTGATAAAAGTAAAGAAATTGAGGGATATATAAAGAATATTACGAAATTACATGAAGACTTGACCCAACTGGAGGTTGATGGTGTTTGGGAGAAACTTGGTAAGAGTTTCTCTTCTGTGAGTAAATGGTTTTCTACTTTTGGAAGTAGTTTATTAGGAAAAATAATAATGCCAATTGTTTCTGTAGCTATAATAGCTTTAGTGATGATAACGACATATAAATGTTGTAAGGGTAAAAGTAAAAAAAGAAAAGTGACAGAATCAAAGAATGAACGTAGAGCAAGAAAGAGAAAGAGAGAGGAGATAGAATTAGAAGACATGAAAGAAAAATATTATGATATGATGAAAGATCTAGATGAGGGTACCATAAAAAGAGAGAAGAGTACTGAGTTTTAGATAAAATAAAGATGGCACTCGGTATGGAAGGTATTTTATGATGGCTCCAGAAAGCCATCAAAGGGGGGATTGATGGAGCAGGGGTTCAAGAAAAGAAACCTGCTTGAATTAATACCCCCATAATACGTACTAACAGTAAGTAGTAAATGAAACGTACGTGCACCTTACACCAACACGTGGGAAAACTGCTTTGCGCATGTATACACTAACGAGAAATAACATGTGGAAGAACTGAAACCGTATTTACATTATGCTTTGAATGAAACGAAAAACAATGCATGACTAGGCCGCATGTGCATTTCGTAGTTTGCATGTTGCACTTTGCTTTAAAATAATAAGTAATGCTGCTTTCTGCTTAAGGCTTATGTTAGGTAACCCTAAATGAGGAATAGTGCAGGGAGGGGGGTAAACAGTGAAAACTAGATTGTCATATAATTAATGAATGTCCATTTTCCATTCGCTATAGTGGGCTGGATGAACTCCATTTTGTTTATGATGTCGGAAGAAGGGAGGGGTGTGCTGAAGAGTGAGTCTGATCTGTCAGAGGCAAGACAGACGCGCTGTGCACAGCAGAAGAAATGAACGAGTTGAAGGCCAGTGTGACGATTGTCGGCCAAGTGATGAAATCAACCGTGGGACCGGAGTCCTATTCTGCGGACATTGTCAATTTTATGAATAAGACTGTTTAAATGTATCTGATATAAGAAAACGTGAGAATGAACTAAGAACCAAACTGTGAGAAAGGAAGCAAACAATAAATTGACTAAAATGTACATGAGGTCACTGTGGTGTGACAGAGATGCCTCCTAGGCCCTCCAATCATCTGTCTAGTTTTAAAAAAATTGTTGCAACTAATGTGGGATGGACATGTAGGTTTTAGGGTATAACTGGGGTGCCTTTAGGGGTGTGGTTAGAGGTTAGGCTGGAGAGGCTGAGAGAGAGGGGAGATGCGTCGCTGTCCATCGGTTTGCAGAGAGGCCTAGCTGATTCCTGTCCTGTTCCGTTCCTGTAATCTTTGTTTCCTGACTCTATTCAGGGAACCCCCACCATCGCCTTGGCCAGGGTAGTGGTTTTCTACAGACCATTAGGTTTGTACGTTTCTGACTCATACAGGCATAATTCTTGCAAATGTATTTTTGCCTCTGAAACTTATGTCTCTTCGCCTATCCACTCCATCATTCATACATTGAATGTATTATTTAGATGAAACTTTGTCTCTTCATCTATCCCCTCCGTTAGGTAAATTCTGTTTCGCATTTGAATTTGCTGAAACTTTTGTCTCTTAATTTATCCACTCCTTCATGCATAATGTCATTATTTGATTGATGAGTTTGTTTCTCTCTGAATTGCTGATGTTTTTTCTCCCTTTGTGAGTTCATTGTTTGCACTTGTAACCGTATGCCTTGAGCATTTTTCCATTTAATGTGAGATAAATTTTAATAACTTTACCGAGAGCCTGTGATTATTTTATTGACTGAAAGTAAGTTAGAAATGTCATATCATTATCATCAACTATTCAACTAATTGGTTCATCGACCAAGTAGAGGAAAAGTTGATATATAAATTAGATAAGTATTTTTGGAAAATGACATATATGAATCTTATTGAAAAGAGAATTGAACATTGTATAAATTGACACCAGCGCATCAGGGATTTGGGTGAATGTGTATGGGCCATTGTTCTGTGATATTATTGGGTATTGATCCCTGATCAGGTATTGACCTTCGCGCTTGATCAACACCCTCATGCAAGTCCTTCAGGTCGCCCTCAAGGGCTCCCATTGCTTCATCCACAGAGTCTCCAGCAGGCAACGCAAAAGTGGGGAAAAATTTAGTGATGCTCTGTTCCTGCTGCTGAAATTGAGACTGTGTCTGCTGCTGTAGTGGGCCTTCAACCTGGGACTCTCGTTTTTTTCCATTGACTTTCTCCAGCCTTCCTTCACCCTTCGTTTCTCCTTTTTTGAGAATGTCCATACTGTGCTTTCCCTTCAAGAGCATTTTAGGATTAGCATTAGTGGTGCTAGTACTAACTCCTAGCTTCCCCACCTTAAAGCGCTGCAGGGACAGCCTACTGTTTTTGTTAGGGGATGCTGGTGTATCCGCAATTACATTGGGATCAAAGTTTTTGGCCCGAGCAGAGTGGCTTGTCTTTGGAGGCATCACTCTTTTGGTGCAGATTCGGGCCGTTAACCACCCGGTCCTGCTGACCCCTCCTCCTCCCCAGACCGAGAACAGAGGCGAGACCCAAGCACACCAGCAATTATCGCAGTTGCCACTACCGCCTCAGCCACCCTCAAAACGTCCACGGTCCATGGACCCAGCCAGTAAGTCCTCTTATATAGGTAATTTTACGCCTTCGTCAGGGGATATCTTCTTGTTAACGTAATGTAGACCCGTGCAGTGGGGAGCGACCAGCGCGGCCGTTCATACAGGCGCCATCTTGTCTCAGTACCACGGCCTTCCAATGGATTGAAATCGCCCGTTTGGCGATTAGCAGCACCAGGTCAATAAATCGGTTGAAGGGGCTTCCCACTTGGTGGCTCTTGTAGAGGCCTAGTAAGCAGGTGGCCATGCAATCCAAATAAAGGAAGCACAAAATTTGATCCACTAAATTGCCAGTGACTTGATGTATTTTAATAGTATCATTTTTTAGGACTATGGACGCTCCCTACAGTATATCAATTATGTCTACAACTCCCCAGACAAGCAATGTAACGTTGCTCAATATTGTTGTACCCCACAAAAATGATTTATCTCAACTGATATTACACTGTATACAACCTGCCTGGAAATGAAGTCGTTTGTATAATGTTTAAACAGATGTAAATAACGTTTTAAAAAATAAATACATCTCAATAGTCAAAACCAGGTAAGACCTATTAAAATATTCACAAATGGATATAACTAGGGTTGATGCCCTGCACATTACTACAGAAATACAAAGGTTTCAAATTATGTGACTTTAATTCTTACTTGATTCCTTTGGCTGCCAAGACAATCCGTGTTCTCTGGGCATAAGGACAGAACCTCATACTGTAGATGCGGATCAGACCTTCCGGAACTGGACCAGGAGCAGAGCTCCCTAGAATAAAGATCAGGTTCAAGAGAACAGGGTTTAAAAGCCTTGTGAGAAAACATGTTTCACACTACAGTTCTCTCTTCATACAAGATTAAACATGAATGATGAACAGTTTACAAAAATGTTCCTCATACAATCTGCAAGTTGTTACATTTTGGGAAATGATTTTACTATTGGTGCAGCGATTGTCAAAAAAGCAACAGTTATGTATGACTTTTGGTCATTGTGCATCTCTTTTTTTTTTTTTTTTTTAAACATTTTTACCGCATATGTGTATCAATAATGCAGCAATGCTTGGAATACAGCAAGTCTGGCAACGAGACAATACAGGAGGGCATGTATGAAGTGTACATAGAACATAGGGCCGGATTTTCGAACAACAAGAGAGTTAACAAACGTCATAATTTACTAATCTAATGAGGACCAAAGGGAAAGAAAAATAGGCAGAGGTCCTATGCAAAGTCCACAACCACACAGGGAGGATGCATGCATTGGTGGTCTATGTGAAGTGATCTGTGAAAATTGGTGTCTGCATGTCTATCCATGTGTGTGTGTTTGTCCATATTTTATATGTATCTGTGGACAAGGATATGCTCTGCACAGCAGCCAAATTTGTTGGCTTGTTCAGTGCTTGTTTTCGATGTACACATGCTCAGTTGGCAGAACAGGTACAGGAGCCTATTCACTTCTGGACTCCTCTTTTATCTATGGATGAGTCAGTCAGCATTGGTCGCTCATCCCATGTGGCCATTTAATGGCATGACACCTTCTGTAGCTGCAGCTGAATGGGCCAATCGATATTATTGGTGGGTTCAAACTGCAGGTGCATCAGCGGATCTAAAGTAGATATTATACCAGTATTTTATTATGAGGCCTCCCTGCTTTTCGTCTGTGGCTCAATGGTGCTGACCTGAACTACTTCACGAGACATTTCAGGCCTCAATGTTGAGTGAGGGAGGCACGAGGCAATCATGGGTCAAGAACTAACCATGCATGCCTGGAGCTTTAGTATGTGGCATCTAACATGTGGTTTGGGAGTTAATTGGCACCCGGATGCCATGAAAGTGATCATGGTCATGCGGCCAGTCCCCCACTTTTTGATTTACTCTGGACTGAAAATTGCTTCATATGGGTCTGCAAGGACCGGCGTTTTCTGTAACTTTCATTTATAATGTAAAGCTTGGTAATAAAAAAAAGGTTTGATAATAAAACTGTTCTCCCCACCGAAGACCAGATCACCTACAAGAACGCCATGACAGAATACCACCAACGCATAAGAGCCACCAAGAGGACCTTCATCCGGAACAAAATCCTCGCCAACGCCAGCAACTCAAAGGAACTCTTCAACATCATCCAGCAGTTCACCAAACCCCCCAGCGAAGCCACTGACGTCACGCTGTCCCAGGACCTCTGCAACAAGCTCGGCTCCTACTTCCACCGGAAAGTCAAGGCCCTCTATGACAACTTCAGCGAACAGACTCCTGAAACCACCCCCCCTCCGACAACGACAGCCAGCCCACCATCACCACCTGGACACTGGTCACCACCGAAGACACCACCACGACCATGAAGAGCACCCACTCAGGAGCCCACCATGGACCCCTGCCCGCCGCACATCTTCCACAGAGCTGCCTCCGCCATAGCACCCGAACTACGCCACACCATCAACGCCTCTTTTGAATCCGGCATTTTCCCCGACGACTGGAAGCGGGCAGAGGTCAAGCCCCTCCTCAAGAAACCCTCAGCTGGCCCGACGGACCTGAAAAACTACCGGCCCATCTCTCTCCTTCCCTTCGCAGTCAAAGTCACCGAGAAATTCGTCAACGCCCAGCTGACCACCTTCATCGAAGAGAACCCCATCCTCGACTCCTCCCAGTCCAGATTCTGCAGTAACCACAGCATCGAGACCGCCCTCCTTGCCGCCACCGACGACATCCGCATGCTACTCGACCAGGGCCACACCGCAGCCCTCATCCTGTTAGACCTCTCCGCAGCCTTCGACACCGTCTCCCACAGCACTCTTGCAGCCAGACTCCACAACGTCGGCATACGGGAAGACCGCCCTCGACTGGATCCGCTCCTTTTTCGCAGGCAGAACCCAAAGGATCAGACTCCCACCCTTCCTCTCCGAACCCACAGAGATCAACTGCAGAGTACCCCAAGGATCATCACTCAGCCCCACGCTCTTCAACATCTACATGGACCCCCTCTCCGCCATCCTCAGACAGCATGGGCTCAGCATAATATCCTACGCCGATGACACCCAGCTCATCCTCTCCCTTACGAAGAACCCCAAAGATACCAGACTCAGCTTCCAGGAAGGAATGAAAGACATTGCAGCCTGGATGAGCAACAGCTGCCCAAAGCTCAACTCAGAGAAGACAGAGGTCCTCGTCCTTGTACCCTCCCCCACCGCTTGGGACAACACCTGGTGGCCCTCCGCCCTCGGAAACCCACCAACCCCTACAGACCACGCCCGGAACCTCAGCATCATTCTAGACTCCTCCCTTACCATGACTCGCCAGATCAACGCCGTTGTCTCCACCTGCTTCAACTCCCTCCGCAAGACCTTCAAGTGGATCTCCCACCGAAGCCAGAAAGACCATCACCCACGCACTCATAACCAGCAGACTAGACTACGGTAATGCCCTCTACGCTGGAATCAACAAATCCCTGCTACACAAACTCCAGACCATCCAGAACACCGCAGCCAGACTCGTCCTCGGCACCCCACGACATGAGCACATGACCAAGCACCTGCGAGACCTCCACTGGCTCCCCGTCGAGAGGAGAGTAACCTTCAAGCTACTCACCCACGCCTACAAATCTCTCCACAACATCGGACCCAAATACCTCAACGAAAGAATCTCTTTCCACGCACCCAAAAGAAACCTCCGCTCCGCTGACCTCGCCCTAGCAGAGACCCCACGCATCCGCAGATCCTGAGCAGGTGGAAGAACCTTCTCCTACGTCGCGGCCAGGGCCTGGGACGGGCTCCCAGTCAAAATCAGAAGTTCCCCCACACTGCACACCTTAAGGAAGAGCCTCAAGACCTGGCTTTTCGGCTGACCTGGAGCTGCACTCCCCCCCACCCCCCAGCGCCTTGAGACCTTGATTGATGTTTGTGTTTGGTGTGCACAGACAGCACAACAACTGACCAACAGACAGCACAGAAACAAATAATTGTTAATGGTCAGTTGCTGTGCTGTCTGTGTAAATAATCTTACATGTATTTCTTGCGCTTTTATGTTTCTTTTTAGGCATGTTCTTAATTCATTCATATGTGAACGCCTCGAAGTGAATTTATAATTGTGGAAGATGTCCAAATACCAGTCCAGAAGAAGGTGGTTAATAACACGAGATAATATCGAACTGTTTTGATGAATACTGAGATCTTACTACTTTCCTCACATTGTGTGTTTAAAATAAGGATTTTTAAACATTTCAACGTTTTAATAATAACAAATGAGAAGGGCTTACAAACCCTATAAGATGTATGGTGCTCTTTATTAATCTTCCTTATATTTATATATATATGTGTGTATTGTCATAGATATCTTTTGGACAAATAATAAATTGTATATTTTTGTATATATGTTATTTCTGTTAGTCTTTTTGCATCGCTGGCACAGTAGTCTGATTAATTAAATGTTATTTTTATTAATTGTTGTTTAATTGCATCCTAATTGATCTGAGGGAGTTTGTTTCTTGCATTCACAAATTCCAGCCCAACACTGTCATAAATACAAACAGCCGGACTAACTCCCCTTTCCAGGACTGAGAGGGGAATAGATAGAATTTGGTGGGGTGTTGGTCAAAGTAATTCTCCATAAGGAAAAGAAATCCTGAAGAGAAAAGAAAATGAAAAACAAAATTCATTTGCACATCAGGCTTTCAACAGTACCTAACTGTACAATTATTCTTTGG
The DNA here is from genome assembly GCA_963921515.1 of Calotriton arnoldi. Classification (NCBI taxonomy): domain Eukaryota; kingdom Metazoa; phylum Chordata; class Amphibia; order Caudata; family Salamandridae; genus Calotriton; species Calotriton arnoldi. The sequence continues at coordinate 1,339,956 of CAWUFW010000182.1, forward strand.
GGAAATATTGACATTTATAAAAATCACAAGATTACTTATTACCATGCCCAGAAAGCTGGGAATAGTGCACTCTTATTAGGCGTACTAAGATTTTTAACTAAGGGAAAGTTGTAAATTTGAACTCATAAGGAATAATTCTATTCGTACAGATTGACAATTCCCTTTGAGAATCAGGCCCAAAGTTGCAGCTGGACCCGAAACAGATATGAAAGCAATTTCTGGCATCGTTTTCTTAACATATCAGACCAGTCTAGCCAACACAATAGTGGCCCAAAAATTGGCCCATCGATTTAGCAGATGAAACACTGCTTTGCTTTTAGACCTCTGTTTTTTTACCTCTGCTGTTTCATGAAATCCCGCCATACTTTTCATTATAAATGACAGCAAGGTCCTTGAGGATAGAGTGTTTGTTAATATGTGCAAATCAAAATAAGTGTCTACTGTAAATATCTCACTGGCTGCAGTAGCCGGCTGCCCCTACTGTCTTCAGGCCATAACACTGCACCTTGAGTGTCACTGATGTTCAACGCAGTCTTTGAACATTCAAACCCTTCTATTGCCTGCATGAGAGTTTGTTGGCTCATGAATCGGGCCACAGTTTGAAGTGGAAGAGGCTGCAGTGGTAGTTCATCTCATTTACCTTGTGTTAGAAATGGGGGTCTCTAGTTGGCAATGGTTTGCACCTTTGTCCAAGTAGGGATCCTTCTCCCTAGTCAGGGTAAGGGGGATACACTTCTAAAATAACCCCTGCTCACCCCCTTGGTAGCTTGACACGAGCAGACAGGCTTATCTCAGAGGCAGTGTGTAAAGCATTTGTGCATGCATACAGTAACACAGTGAAAACACTACAAATGGACACCACACCTGTTTAGAAAAATAATCAAAACTTTATCTAAACCAACAGGACCAAATACGTCAAGCATACCAACATACATTACTGAAAAAGTAGTTACTTTGCAAGATAACCTTTAAAATGTAAAAATAGCTGCAAAACACAATTCGTCCGAGTCGGTAGCTCCGTCGGGGGCTACTGCGATGCTGAAAACGACAGTCTAACAGTTCCACCCGACCGCGTCGGTACAGGCCAGCTAAAGCATCGACAGGCTCGTAGACAGTACCTTTCTCGGTGCGGCCAACACGTTGGTATGGGCCGGTCGGGGCAACCGTCGCGGTTGCGTTGCACAGATGGAAGCGGTGCAGGGGGCGGTGCCCTCACGATGCGGTGCAGGCAGTGGCTCGGTGACGATCGTCCAGACGGCGTCGGTGAGACCAAGGCTTACGGTGCAGGGTGAGGTGGTGCTGCCAGGCTGCGGTGCAGGCGACGGAGCCAGTCGATGTTCGGGTTGGGCAGCGAAGGTGTCGGTGACGTCCGGGCAGAGTGAAGCGACGCGGTGCGGAGAGCGGTGCCCACAGGATGCGGTGCAAGCAACGGCTCGGTGGCGGTCGCCCAGCGGCGTCGGTGAGACCAAGGATGCGGTGCGAAGTGTGGTGGTGCCTTCTGCGTGGCCTTCAGGACATGGAATCCTGCGACGGACGTTGTGACAGAGTCGGTTGCCCTTTTCTTCGGCGGCGACTGAAACCAGCGGTTCCAGAGATGGTGCCCAGAAGGATGGTGAGGTCTTTGCTGTTCGTGAGACCTCTTGAACAGGGGGCAAGCTCCACTTCCGAGCCCTTGGAGATACTTTCTCAAGCAGGATACACACGCAGTTCCTCTCCTTGGCAGAAACAGCTACTGCAGGCCAATCCCAGACAGCACACAGCAAAGGGGCAGTACTCCTCCTCCAGTTTCTTCCAGGACTTCTCCTTGGCAGAGGTTCTTCTTGAAGTTCAAAAGTGATCTTAAAAGTCTGGGCTCTGGGTGCCACTTTTTATAGTACAAAATCCTTTGTTCTCTGGAGGTAGAGAGTGTCTTTGCCCAGCCAGAACCAGTTCTGTCTTCTCTGGTGCAGCTGCCCGGCAGGAGGTGGAGACAGCATTGTCCAAGGCAGACCAGGCCCATTCAGGTGTGAAAGGAATCTCCTCCCCCTACTCTAAATGCAGCCCAGGTCTATTCAGCCCAGCCCGACTCACCCTGGAAAGGCAGGACACACCTAACCCCCCAGGTGGCTGTCTGAACAGAATGCACATCCCCAGCCCCTGTCACTCCAAGGCCAGACAGTCAATACACATACCTAGCAGAGGCACACTGGATGGCTAAGCAAGAAAATATCTACTTTCTAAAAGTGGTATTTTCAAACCCAGAATGTAAAAATCATCCTCACTAAAAGATGCATCTTTAGATTCTGAGTTCAGGCATACTAAACTCCATTTTCCGATCTTGTTCCCAAGGGCAGTTATACTTATAAGATGTTATACGTAAACTCCCCATTCTATCCTATGGGACAGATAGTCTTGTAATAGTGAAAAACGAAATGGGCTGTATTTCACTATCAGGACATGCCACACACATCAGGACATGTCCTACCTTTCGCATACACTGCACCCTTCCCACAGGGGTACCTTGGGCCTACCTTAGGGGTGACTCACATGTAAGAAAAGCGACGGTTAGGGCCTGGCAAGTGGGTGCACTTGCCAGGTCGACATGGCAGTACTAGACTGCACACAGGCACCGCGATGGCAGGCCTGAGACTCTGTTGCAAAGCTGCTTGTGTGGGTGGCACACAACAATCAGTGCTGCGAGCCCACTAGCAGCATTTAGTTTACGGGCCCTGGGCACACAGAGTGCACTGTACTAGGGACTTAACAGTAAACCAAATAAACCAATCATGGAAACACTAATCCATCATAACAATTTCCAGGGAGAGCACTTGCACTTTGGCACTGAACAGCAGTGGCAAAGTGCCCAAAGCATCTAGACCAGCAAAACGAAGTCCAACACACTGCAAAAACACAGAAGGCAAATGCAAAAATATAGGGGAAACCCAAGCCAAGGCTGCCAGGTCTAACACCTTGTAGTGTTTTAATTAAGGGTGGGCGGAATTTACGGAGTTGCGTTCCGCAAAATTCCGCGAAATGGCAAGAAATCTCCGCGAGCACGCGGAATTTCGCGTGCTCGCGAGAGATTTTGCTGCGCCCGTTGAATCCTGCCCTGCATATTTATCCACGAAGATGCCACCGTTTTGTGCAATACCTCTACTCAACTGGAGTACTTTCTACTGGCTAATCGGTAAGTGCTACCTCGTTGGGTAAATGTATAGTGCCTTTCCTACACTACAGCTGCGTAAAGGTCCATAAGAATTGACCCCAGTGACCTGTGTGTCTGTAACTTTGCCACCGCGCCGAAAGCGCCGGGGTCCTTTGATTAAGCTGTCCATCATTCTGGGGAAAGGGCGGGAAGACGGTGCATACCACTAGCGTATGTGGGGCGGGGGCAAACGGGCGGGGCTTCTAGGCCTGTTCACATGCCTCTTGTTTATAAAGGGTAAGAGCAGGATCTGAGCAGCAGATGAGGAGGAAGAACCTCCTGGTCACTGGACCTACACGGGGATTGTGCTCGAGAAAATCAAGGATGCAAAGACCTCCATTGGGGATTACAGCTAACTTTTCAGGGTGGAAATAGGAAGAAGGCACATCTGCTTAACCACGCTCACGAATTCTACACTAGGATTGCGCTCGCGAAAAGCAAGGATGCAAAGACCTCCATCGGGGATTACAGCTAACTTTTCACGTTGGAAATGGAGAGAAGGCACACCTGCTTAACCACGCTCACGAATTCTGCACGAGGATTGCGCTCGGGAAAATCAAGGATGCAAAGACCTCCATCGGGGATTACAGCTAACTTTTCACGTTGGAAATGGAGAGAAGGCACATCTGCTTAACCACGCTCACGAATTCTACACGAGGATTGCGCTCGGGAAAATCAAGGATGCAAAGACCTCCATCGGGGATTACAGCTAACTTTTCACGTTGGAAATGGAGAGAAGGCACATCTGCTTAACCACGCTCACGAATTCTACACGAGGATTGCGCTCGGGAAAATCAAGGATGCAAAGACCTCCATCGGGGATTACAGCTAACTTTTCACGTTGGAAATGGAGAGAAGGCACATCTGCTTAACCACGCTCACGAATTCTGCACACCTGCCCTGCATATTTATCCACGAAGATGCCTCCGTTTTGTGCAATACCTCTACTCAACTGGAGTACTTTCTACTGGCTAATCGGTAAGTGCTACCTCGTTGGGTAAATGTATAGTGCCTTTCCTACACTACAGCTGCGTAAAGGTCCAGAAGAATTGACCCCAGTGACCTGTGTGTCTGTAACTTTGCCACCGCGCCGAAAGCGCCGGGGTCCTTTGATTAAGCTGTCCATCATTCTGGGGAAAGGGCGGGAAGACGGTGCATACCACTAGTGTATGTGGGGCGGGGGCAAACGGGCGGGGCTTCTAGGCCTGTTCACATGCCTCTTGTTTATAAAGGGTCAGAGCAGGATCTGAGCAGCAGATGAGGAGGAAGAACCTCCTGGTCACTGGACCTACACGGGGATTGCGCTCGAGAAAATCAAGGATGCAAAGACCTCCATCGGGGATTACAGCTAACTTTTCAGGGTGGAAATAGGAAGAAGGCACATCTGCTTAACCACGCTCACGAATTCTACACGAGGATTGCGCTCGCGAAAAGCAAGGATGCAAAGACCTCCATCGGGGATTACAGCTAACTTTTCAGGTTGGAAATGGAGAGAAGGCACACCTGCTTAACCACGCTCACGAATTCTGCACGAGGATTGCGCTCGGGAAAATCAAGGATGCAAAGACCTCCATCGGGGATTACAGCTAACTTTTCACGTTGGAATTTGGAGAGAAGGCACATCTGCTTAACCACGCTCATGAATTCTACACGAGGATTGCGCTCGGGAAAATCAAGGATGCAAAGACCTCCATCGGGGATTACAGCTAACTTTTCACGTTGGAAATGGAGAGAAGGCACATCTGCTTAACCACGCTCACGAATTCTACACGAGGATTGCGCTCGGGAAAATCAAGGATGCAAAGACCTCCATCGGGGATTACAGCTAACTTTTCACATTGGAAATGGAGAGAAGGCACATCTGCTTAACCACGCTCACGAATTCTGCACACCTGCCCTGCATATTTATCCACGAAGATGCCTCCGTTTTGTGCAATACCTCTACTCAACTGGAGTACTTTCTACTGGCTAATCGGTAAGTGCTACCTCGTTGGGTAAATGTATAGTGCCTTTCCTACACTACAGCTGCGTAAAGGTCCAGAAGAATTGACCCCAGTGACCTGTGTGTCTGTAACTTTGCCACCGCGCCGAAAGCGCTGGGGTCCTTTGATTAAGCTGTCCATCATTCTGGGGAAAGGGCGGGAAGACGGTGCATACCACTAGTGTATGTGGGGCGGGGGCAAACAGGCGGGGCTTCTAGGCCTGTTCACATGCCTCTTGTTTATAAAGGGTCAGAGCAGGATCTGAGCAGCAGATGAGGAGGAAGAACCTCCTGGTCACTGGACCTACACGGGGATTGCGCTCGAGAAAATCAAGGATGCAAAGACCTCCATCGGGGATTACAGCTAACTTTTCAGGGTGGAAATAGGAAGAAGGCATGTTAGATTTGGGGGTCTCTAGTTGGCAAAGGTAGGTACCTTTGTCCAAATAGGGACCCTTGAGTCTAGTCAGGGAAAGTAGGTACACTCCCGAAATAACCCCTGCTCACCCTCTTGGTAGCTTGGCACGAGCAGACAGGCTTAGTTCAGAGGCAGTGTGTAAAGCATTTGTGAACACATACAGTAATCAAGTGACAACACTACAAATGGACACCACACAGGTTATATATTTATAAAAATAGGTATACTTTATATAGATTTATCACAAGACCATAAACGACAAAAATAATCCACAATACTGTTAAGAATACTTAGTTCTGATCAAAAAGGCTTAATTCGAGGTTCTGTGCGAGTCGGTAGCCTCCTCCGGCTACGGCGATGTCGAGAACAAACAGAGTCTAACAAATCCAGCTGACCGCGTCGAGACGGGCCAACACAGCGTAGACAGACTCGGTCACAGTACCTTTACTTGAAGCGGCAGGCACGGGCGTGCGAGCCGGATGGCTGTTCGTCGCGGTCGCGATGCAAAAATGGAAGCGTTGCAGGACGCGTTGTCCCTCGATGCGGTGCAGGCAGCGGCTCGTTGACGTCGTCGAGACGGAGTCGGTGAGACCAGGGCCGTGCGTTGCAGGGCGAGACGGTGCTTCGATGCGGTGCTGGCAGGTTGCGGTGCGGCGACGGAGCCGGATTCAGGAGCTGGCGTCGATCAGTCCGTACAGCGGTGCGAGTCGGGCGGTGCGTCGCAAAGCGTGCGAGCGGTGCCCCAACTCCGGTGCGGTCACAGGACTCGAACTCAGCAGCAGTGACCGTGTCGGTCGGACCAGTTCGATTCGGCGTAGCGAAGCGTTGCAGGACGCGTTGTCCCTCGATGCGGTGCAGGCAGCGGCTCGTTGACAGAGTCGGTGAGACCAGGGCCGTGCGTTGCAGGGCGAGACGGTGCTTCGATGCGGTGCTTACAGGACACCGAGTCGGTCGTGAGAGTCGGTCACAGCTCCCTACCTCTGCAGCCACTGAAACAGAGTTTCCAGCAGCAATTCACAAAGGGGGTGAAGTCCAATGGTCCTGGGACTTCGATCAGGGGGCAAGCTCTCTTCCAAGCCCTTGGAGATCCTTCACAAGTTGATGAAAGTCACAGCAAAGCAAAAGTTCCTTTCTCCTTTCTTTGGCAGTCAGGCAAACCACTGCAGGCCAATCCCCCAAGCAGCACTTCAGCTTAGGGATAGTCTCTCCTCAGTTTCTTTTTGGTTCCGCTCCTCAGCAAAGGTTTCTTCTTGTTCCCAAAGTGATCTAATTTTCCTGGGGTCTGGGTGCCCCTCTTATACCCTGAATCTCTTTGTTCTCTGGAGGCAGAGAGGCCTCTGCCTAGTCCAAAACCAGTTCTGGTCAGTCCTGGAGCACTTTGTTTTTCTGACTCCTTCTTTCCTTTCAGAATGTGGGGCAGAGTGCTCAGCCGCCCGGCAGGAGGTGGAGCCAGCATTGTGGAAGGCAGGCACAGCCCTATTCAGACCCAGGTTCAACTCCTCCCTCCACTCTGGATGCAGATCTTTCTATTCAGCCCTGCGCTGACTCACCCTGTCTCATGTAGCCACCCCCAGCCCCTGTCACTCAATCTCCAGACAAGGAATACACAACCTAGCAGAGGTAGGCTTGGATAGTTAGGCAAGAAAATACCCACTTTCTAAAAGTGGTATTTTCAAACACAGAATGTTAAAACCAACTTCACTAAAAGATGTATTTTATCATCCTGAGTTCAGGCATACTAAATTCGTTTTTCTACCATGTTCCCGGGGTCAGTTCTGACTATAAGGTGTAATAGTCAGTCTGCCCATTCTGGCCTATGGGGAGCAGGTAGCCTTGCAATAGTGAAAAACGAAAATGGCTGTAATTCACTATTAGGACATGCCACACACACCAGGGCATGTCCTACCTTATACTTACAATGCACCCTGCCCTAGGGCCTACTTTAGGGGTGACCAACATGCAGTAAAGGGAAGGTTTAGGGACTGGTAAGTGGGTGTACTCACCAAGTCGACATGGCAGCCCTAGGCTGCACACAGGCTCTGCGATGGCAGGCCTGAGACACATTTTACAAGCCGCTTCTGTGGGTGGCACAACCAGTGCTGCAAGCCCACCAGCGGCATTGGATTTACAAGCCCTGGGCACACTGAGTGCACTGTACTAGGGACTGACAAGTAAACCAATCATCCAATCATGGAGTCACTAATACATATATCAATTAACGATAGGGAGCACTTGCACTTTGGCACTGATTAGCAGCGGCAAAGTGCCCATGAGCATCTAGTCCAGCAAAAACATATCGGCAACAGTGGAGGCATTACGAAAAAATGGAAGGGAGACCCACGCCAAGGATGCCAGGTCTAATACGTGTCCCCTCCAGCTGAAATGTGGGGAGAACTATCCTACCCCTAGGGAGTTCTCATCGCTAAGGCGGAAAAATCTGGACAGTCCATCAGCATTGGCGTGTTCTGTACCAGGGCGGTGTTCCACCGTAAAGTCCATCCCCTGTAGGGAAATGGACCACCTCAACAGCTTTGGATTCTCACCCCTCATCTGCATCAACCATCTGAGGGGCCTGTGGTCTGTCTGAACCCGGAAGTGAGTCCCAAACAGGTATGGTCTCAGCTTCTTCAGTGCCCAGACCACAGCAAATGCCTCACGCTCGATAGCACTCCATCTCTGTTCCCGGGAAGTAACCTCCTACTGATGAAGGCTACAGGTTGGTCTAGGCCCTCCTCATTGATCTGTGATAGAACAGCCCCTACACCATGCTCTGAAGCGTCGGTCTGAACAATGAACTCATTGGAGAAGTTGGGTGCCTGGAGCACAGGCGCCGTGCACATGGCAGTCTTCAAGGTGTCAAAAGCTTTCTGACAGGCGTCAGTCCAAATCACTTTCCTGGGCTGCTTCTTGGAAGTCAGCTCGGTCAAGGGGGCAACAATGCTGCCATACCCCTTGACGAATCTCCGGTAATACCCGGTGAGTCCTAGGAAGGCTCTCACCTCTGTCTGGGTCTTGGGGGCTCCCAAGCCAGAATGGTATCAATTTTCGGTTGGAGGGGCGCCACCTGGCCGCTCCCAACCTGGTGTCCCAAGTACACCACAGAACCCTGCCCAATCTGGCACTTACTCGCCTTGATTGTGAGGCCTGCCTTCCGCAGCGCCATCAACACTTCCCAGAGGTGATGCAGATGTTCTTCCCAACTGGTACTGAACACTGCGATGTCATCCAGGTAGGCGGCACTGAAATCCTCCAGTCCAACCAACACCTGGTTGACCAACCTCTGAAAGGTGGCAGGGGCATTCTTCATCCCAAAGGGCATCACCCGGAACTGGTAGTGCCCATCTGGGGTGGAGAATGCTGACCTCTCTTTTGCCCCATCAGTCAAGGCGATCTGCCAGTACCCAGACGTCAAATCAAACATGCTGAGGTACCGGGCAGCTCCCAACCGATCAATGAGCTCATCAGCTCTGGGGATGGGGTGGGCGTCAGTCCTGGTGACGGAATTGAGTCCCCTGTAGTCCACACAGAACCGGAGTTCTGGTGTGGCACCAGGCGCGGCAGCCTTTGGAACCAAGACCACTGGGCTGGCCCAAGGGCTGTTAGAGGACTCAATCACCCCTAGCGCAAACATCTTGGAGACCTCCTCCTTGATGCAGGCTCTGACCCTGTCAGTCACCCTGTAAGCCTTGTGCTTCACAGGAAGACTGTCCCCAGTGTCCACATCATGGACGCACCAATGAGTGACACTGGGAACCAGGGAGAACAGGTCAGGGAACTGTCCCAACAGTTGGCGACAGTCACCCTGCTGCTCAGGTGTCAGGGAGGTAGAGAGGTTTACTCCCTCCACTGATCCATCTTGCTCTCGGGCTGACAGGAGGTCAGGAAGAGGCTCGGTCTCCTCCTCCATTCCATCATCTGTAGCTAAGAGCATGCCCACTTGGGACCTCTCCAAGTGGGGCTTCAGGCGGTTCACATGCAGGACCCGCAAGGGGTTCCTGGGAGACTGCAAGTCCACCAAATAGGTAACTGGACTCTTGCGCTCCACCACCGTAAAAGGGCCAGTCCACCTGTCCTGGAGCGCACAAGGCTCCACAGGGGCCATGACCCACACTTTCTGACCAGGCTGAAGCTCTACCAGAGTGGCATTCTGGTCGTACCACCGCTTCATCTCCTCCTGGCTGGCTTCCAGATTTGCCTCAGCAAGTTCTCTGAAACGCCTAGTCTGGTTCCTGAAGGCCAGCATGTAACTGTATACATCCTGGGGAGGTTTCCTGGGAGATTGCTCCCAGCCTTCCTTGACCAAACTCAGAGGTCCTCGCACCGGGTGTCCATAGAGGAGCTCAAAGGGACTGAACCCTAGAGACTTCTGTGGCACCTCCCGGTATGCAAACAACAGGCATGGTAAGAGGACGTCCCATTTACGCCTCATGGGTTCTTCCAGACCCATAATCATGCCCTTGAGGGTCCGGTTGAATCTCTCAACCAGCCCATTTCCTTGAGGGTGGTAAGGAGTGGTGAACTTGTAAGTTACACCGCACTCCTGCCACAGGGACTTCATGTACTTGGACACGAAGTTGGTACCTCTGTCAGACACCACCTCTTGAGGGAATCCCACACGTGAGAAAATTCCCATCAGTGCCCGACCCACCACGGGGGCCGTCACTGTCCTCAGAGGGATGGCTTCAGGGTACCGGGTGGCATGGTCCACCAAGACCAGGATAAACCTGTTGCCCATGGCTGTCTTGGGGTCCAGTGGCCCCACAATATCAATACCCACCCGTTCAAAGGGGGTGCTGACCACAGGGAATGGCTGGAGAGGAGCCTTGTGCTTCCTCCCACTCTTTCCACTTGCCTGGCAAGTCTGACATGTCCTGCAGTGAGTGGCGGCACTCCTGCGCATCTGGGGCCAATAGAAATGGGTAACAAGCCTGTCAAAGGTCTTGTCCTGCCCCAGATGTCCTGCTAACGGTACATCATGAGCCAACCCCAGTAGGAAGGCTCTGAAGCGCTGGGGTACCACCAGCACACGGGCTGACCCAGGCTCAGCAACCTTAGGCTCTGAATACAGGAGACCATTCTCCCAGTAAACCCAATGTGATCCAGACTGATCACCTGCTGCCTGGTCTGTGGCCTGTTGCCTCAGACCCACGAGAGAGGGGCATGCGTTCTGCTCCTCGCAGAACTCTTCCCTGGAGGGTCCTCCTTCTTGCTGCCAATGGGTCAGCTCAGGTAGGTCCCCCAGTTCAGCTACCTGTTCCCCTGTAGGCTCCAGGGCATCCCCCTCAGGGTCTGCCTCCTCCTGGACCGTGGGAACTTCGGGGGCCGGTTTCCCGCGCCCCCTGCCTCCTCTCTCTCCGGCAGGCACCTGGGCCTCCCTCTCAGGCTCCAGGTCCTCTTGAACACCTTTAGCTGCCATTGACCGGGTGGTCACACATGCCCAATCAGGCAAGCCCAACATTTCTAAATGCGCACTCCGCTCCACCTTAGCCCAAGGTGAGCTCTCCAAATCGTTCCCTAACAAACAGTCAACAGGCATGGCTGGCCTCACAGCTACTTGAAGAGTACCCGAGACCCCCCCATTCAAAGGGAACCTGAGCCACCTTGCAGTGACTCTCTGTGTTGTCAGCGGCAACAACCGGATAGAATGCATCAGGGATAACCTGCTCTTTAGACACCAGGTGACACTTGACAGCTGTCACACTGGCTCCTGTGTCTCTCAGAGCCTCCACCCTATGGCCATTGATGGTCACCCACTGCCTGTATTGCTTAGTGTTCTCAGGCAGCGGGGTCCTAGGGACCATCTCAGAGTCTCCTAATGAGACAAGGGAAAACACTGTGGGATCCCCCCCACCTTGGGCACCCAACTCCTCCCCCAGGACTAAACTAGCCAACTGCCGGGGGACTGCACTGGTGGGTGCTGGTTTTCCATGCAAAGGGCAACGAGGATCGTTTGCCTTGTGGCCAGGGGCGCCACACTTGTAACATACCACTGGTCCCTGGTGAACAGGGGGGCCTGTCAGGGCCACTGGCTTCTTCTCAGGGGGAGGCTGAGAACCTTTCCCTTGGTTCCCTTGGGGTTTACTTTGGGGCCCTTTATGGAACTCCTTCTGTTTACCCTTGTCCCCCCACTCTTCTGCTGGGGACCCTGCCCACCCTTGGCGGAGTCTCCCACGTGACCCTTGTGGACCCGGGTACTCACCCAGCGGTCCGCCTCCTCAGCAAGCTGCCTAGGGTTAGTCAGCTTACTATCAATCAGGTGCTGGCGTAGCTCAGGAAAACAATTATCGGACAAGTGCTCCCAGGCAATCAAATCAAAGAGCGCCTGAAAATCAGTCGCTTTGCTACTCTTTACCCAACCATCCAAGGCTCTGCAAAAGAAGGTCACATATTCAACCCAGGTACTGCTTTCAATCTTACTACAGTTCCTGAACCTTTGCCTATAAAGCTCAGGGGTCAAACCATACCTAGTCATTAAGGCATCCTTCATGTGGCTGTACGAATTATAGACTTCAGAGGGCAAATCCAACAAGGTATCCCGCCCTTCACTGAGGAACCGTCCCCACAACCCCGCTCCCCAATCCTTCTCAGGGACCCGGTGGGAAGACATGGCTACCTCATAGGCTTTGAACCACTGCCCAATGTCATCATTTTTAAAAAACTCCTTCACCACATCTTTGGGAATATACACCCTAGCTTCAACAGGCACAGGCGGTACACTGCCACCAGAGGGAGTAATCTCTAAGCTCTTGGCCTTCAATTCCAACTCCCTCAAAACTTTCTCATGTTCAAACTGCATTTTCTTCTCCTCTAGGGCCAATTTCCTAGTTTGCATTTCGAATTCTAACTGCCCATTCAGCTTGAGCTTGGTCAGCTCCATTTCGTGCATCCTACTCTCTTTCCTGTCCTCCAACTCCTCTGGAGACAGTCCTCTGGCAGAAACACTGCTACCTACTGGGGAAGGTGGTCTTCTAGCCCCTAGACCCAATAGCCCCTCCAGCTGCCCTTCTGCATTCTCAGCCCCCTCCACAGGGGCACTCCTTGACTCGACCCAGGCCCTCAGCGCCTTTTGGAGGTACTCATTCCTGGAGAGCCCGGTCATGGACACTTTAAACTTCTTGCAGAATTGCCTGAGCTGCTTGAGGGTGTAGCATTCTAGCCTCTCTTCTTCCCAATCACACTCAACAGAGGCTACTGATGCTGGTTTCTCCATAGTGACTGAACTTGGCATTTGCAAAAATAGGAAATCCCAGAAAAATGCTATAAAAGTATGTGGTTGCGTTTTGGTCTGCACTCACTAAGTAGTGTTCACCAATCACTGTACATGAGTCACAAATGCAAGTCCAGAATCCTCACCGCTGACCACCAATGTTAGATTTGGGGGTCTCTAGTTGGCAGCGGTAGGTACCTTTGTCCAAATAGGGACCCTTGAGTCTAGTCAGGGAAAGTAGGTACACTCCCGAAATAACCCCTGCTCACCCTCTTGGTAGCTTGGCACGAGCAGACAGGCTTAGTTCAGAGGCAGTGTGTAAAGCATTTGTGAACACATACAGTAATCAAGTGACAACACTACAAATGGACACCACACAGGTTATATATTTATAAAAATAGGTATACTTTATATAGATTTATCACAAGACCATAAACGACAAAAATAATCCACAATACTGTTAAGAATACTTAGTTCTGATCAAAAAGGCTTAATTCGAGGTTCTGTGTGAGTCGGTAGCCTCCTCCGGCTACGGCGATGTCGAGAACAAACAGAGTCTAACAAATCCAGCTGACCGCGTCGAGACGGGCCAACACAGCGTAGACAGACTCGGTCACAGTACCTTTTACTTGAAGCGGCAGGCACGGGCGTGCGAGCCGGATGGCTGTTCGTCGCGGTCGCGATGCAAAAATGGAAGCGTTGCAGGACGCGTTGTCCCTCGATGCGGTGCAGGCAGCGGCTCGTTGACGTCGTCGAGACGGAGTCGGTGAGACCAGGGCCGTGCGTTGCAGGGCGAGACGGTGCTTCGATGCGGTGCTGGCAGGTTGCGGTGCGGCGACGGAGCCGGATTCAGGAGCTGGCGTAGATCAGTCCGGACAGCGGTGCGAGTCGGGCGGTGCGTCGCAAAGCGTGTGAGCGGTGCCCCAACTCCGGTGCGGTCACAGGACTCGAACTCAGCAGCAGTGACCGTGTCGGTCGGACCAGTTCGATTCGGCGTAGCGAAGCGTTGCAGGACGCGTTGTCCCTCGATGCGGTGCAGGCAGCGGCTCGTTGACGGAGTCGGTGAGACCAGGGCCGTGCGTTGCAGGGCGAGACGGTGCTTCGATGCGGTGCTTACAGGACACCGAGTCGGTCGTGAGAGTCGGTCACAGCTCCCTACCTCTGCAGCCACTGAAACAGAGTTTCCAGCAGCAATTCACAAAGGGGTGAAGTCCAATGGTCCTGGGACTTCGGTCAGGGGCAAGCTCTCTTCCAAGCCCTTGGAGATCCTTCACAAGTTGATGAAAGTCACAGCAAAGCAAAAGTTCCTTTCTCCTTTCTTTGGCAGTCAGGCAAACCACTGCAGGCCAATCCCCCAAGCAGCACTTCAGCTTAGGGATAGTCTCTCCTCAGTTTCTTTTTGGTTCCGCTCCTCAGCAAAGGTTTCTTCTTGTTCCCAAAAGTGATCTAATTTTCCTGGGGTCTGGGTGCCCCTCTTATACCCTGATTCTCTTTGTTCTCTGGAGGCAGAGAGGCCTCTGCCTAGTCCAAAACCAGTTCTGGTCAGTCCTGGAGCACTTTGTTTTTCTGACTCCTTCTTTCCTTTCAGAATGTGGGGCAGTGTGCTCAGCCGCCCGGCAGGAGGTGGAGCCAGCATTGTGGAAGGCAGGCACAGCCCTATTCAGACCCAGGTGCAACTCCTCCCTCCACTCTGGATGCAGATCTTTCTATTCAGCCCTTCGCTGACTCACCCTGTCTCCTGTAGCCACCCCCAGCCCCTGTCACTCAATCTCCAGACAAGGAATACACAACCTAGCAGAGGCAGGCTTGGATAGTTAGGCAAGAAAATACCCACTTTCTAAAAGTGGTATTTTCAAACACAGAATGTTAAAACCAACTTCACTAAAAGATGTATTTTATCATCCTGAGTTCAGGCATACTAAATTCGTTTTTCTACCATGTTCCCGGGGTCAGTTCTGACTATAAGGTGTAATAGTCAGTCTGCCCATTCTGGCCTATGGGGAGCAGGTAGCCTTGCAATAGTGAAAAACGAAAATGGCTGTAATTCACTATTAGGACATGCCACACACACCAGGGCATGTCCTACCTTATACTTACAATGCACCCTGCCCTAGGGCCTACTTTAGGGGTGACCAACATGCAGTAAAGGGAAGGTTTAGGGACTGGTAAGTGGGTGTACTCACCAAGTCGACATGGCAGCCCTAGGCTGCACACAGGCTCTGCGATGGCAGGCCTGAGACACATTTTACAAGCCGCTTCTGTGGGTGGCACAACCAGTGCTGCAAGCCCACCAGCGGCATTGGATTTACAAGCCCTGGGCACACTGAGTGCACTGTACTAGGGACTGACAAGTAAACCAATCATCCAATCATGGAGTCACTAATACATATATCAATTAACGATAGGGAGCACTTGCACTTTGGCACTGATTAGCAGCGGCAAAGTGCCCATGAGCATCTAGTCCAGCAAAAACATATCGGCAACAGTGGAGGCATTATGAAAAAATGGAAGGGAGACCCACGCCAAGGATGCCAGGTCTAACAAGGCACATCTGCTTAACCACGCTCACGAATTCTACACGAGGATTGCGCTCGCGAAAAGCAAGGATGCAAAGACCTCCATCTGGGATTACAGCTAACTTTTCACGTTGGAAATGGAGAGAAGGCACACCTGCTTAACCACGCTCACGAATTCTGCACGAGGATTGCGCTCGGGAAAATCAAGGATGCAAAGACCTCCATCGGGGATTACAGCTAACTTTTCACGTTGGAAATGGAGAGAAGGCACATCTGCTTAACCACGCTCACGAATTCTACACGAGGATTGCGCTCGGGAAAATCAAGGATGCAAAGACCTCCATCGGGGATTACAGCTAACTTTTCACGTTGGAAATGGAGAGAAGGCACATCTGCTTAACCACGCTCACGAATTCTACACGAGGATTGCGCTCGGGAAAATCAAGGATGCAAAGACCTCCATCGGGGATTACAGCTAACTTTTCACGTTGGAAATGGAGAGAAGGCACATCTGCTTAACCACGCTCACGAATTCTGCACACCTGCCCTGCATATTTATCCACGAAGATGCCTCCGTTTTGTGCAATACCTCTACTCAACTGGAGTACTTTCTACTGGCTAATCGGTAAGTGCTACCTCGTTGGGTAAATGTATAGTGCCTTTCCTACACTACAGCTGCGTAAAGGTCCAGAAGAATTGACCCCAGTGACCTGTGTGTCTGTAACTTTGCCACCGCGCCGAAAGCGCCGGGGTCCTTTGATTAAGCTGTCCATCATTCTGGGGAAAGGGCGGGAAGACGGTGCATACCACTAGTGTATGTGGGGCGGGGGCAAACGGGCAGGGCTTCTAGGCCTGTTCACATGCCTCTTGTTTATAAAGGGTCAGAGCAGGATCTGAGCAGCAGATGAGGAGGAAGAACCTCCTGGTCACTGGACCTACACGGTGATTGCGCTCGGGAAAATCAAGGATGCAAAGACCTCCATCGGGGATTACAGCTAATGTTTGACGGTAGATATGGGCAGAAAGCACTCCTGCTTAGCCTCGACCTTGCTCACGAATTTTTTGTGCTGATTAATGCGTTACAGAATTTGAGCTTCAACTCGGGCACCTGCTTCAGTGCTTTCTTGCACCCGAATTCCGTTCCGCCGCGGATCGCGGAAGTTTCGACATTTCCGCGTTCCGCGTGGAACGCGGAAATGCCGAAATTTCGCAAGTTCCGAGAGCGGAACGGAATTTGCCGCCCACCCTTAGTTTTAATGCTTATGGGAAATATCTTGTTGCTTGCTAATTTTAGTTATCATATGTCGAGAAAGTACTTTATAAATTAGTGAAGCCCGGACTTCTAGCTCAATTGATTTAGGCCATTCCCTGCATCACAAAGGTCAGACTCCATGCAAGGAACTCCTGGTCACACCTCTTTGCCATGCTCCCTTTAGAGCCCCCCACCCCTACATTTTCTTAGTCCACTTAAAACCCTGACTGATTATTCTTTGCAATATATGTTGTCCATTCTGTTATATATGGCTCTCGCTGCCACTAGTGGGAATACCAGATTCTAAATCTGGTCATTCACTGGTATCATGTAGAAATATTGGGAAACAAAAGTTGCTTCTGACTGTTGCTAAGTCATAAAGGTATTTCTGTGCTGCTCTGACAAGGCTCTGAGACATCCTGTCCGTGCAGCACCTGCTCTCTGAACTGATAGAGATCAGGGAGCACAGTTTAGGGAGGGGAGAGGATCGGAGAGAGAAAGGGGGAAGACAAAGAGAATGGTGAGGGTGGGTGCTAGGAAGCATTTTTTTACATTTGGACCAGGGAGGAATGGCCATGTTAAGTATGGCTTCCCACTACTCCTCTACCCCTCTGTCACAGTTCAAAGCAGAAGAAGTTGATTTGAGGGCCAGACATAACATACAATTATAGTAGAATAAGAAAGTGAATAAAGGGGATGTTTTTCACCTTGGGGTTCTGAGTGACATCATTGACAACTCGGGCTCTGCTCTCTTTGTGAATTTGATGTCACTCAGAACCCCTGTAGGAAAAACATCCCCGTTATTCAATGTTAGCTATATAATTCTGTGAACTGAAGCATAGCCATTCTTCTGAAACTGTTCTGTTTGTTGAATCAGTTTAGGCCAGTGATATCAATATAAAGAATATAAAGACCCTCATTATGATAAGTCCAGTGTTATGCAGTAGTTACAGAATATTTTGTATTTTTTTAGCGATGACTCTGGCCCCGCCCCCACGCTCACTTAGCCCGGCCCATTGCGCAAAGCATCACAGTCCGCAAACTTTTTTTAATGTATTTCAACCACTATCCTCTACCCTTTAATTTTGAGGCTTTTCCCAGTCTGTTCTATGATATTTCCACTGACGACCTTTGATCTTTACAATAATAATTCCTCTGCTTTGTCATTCCTGTCTACCACAAGAAATATACACATTCCCCGATGAACTTCAAATTTTCCTTCTATGAAGCAGTAGTCCCCACTGCGGCATAGATAGTTGTGGGCATTGGACCACACAAGATGGAATGAACTTTAGGAATTCATTACAGCGCAGAATACCAGACAGCTGCCATTACAGCGCAGAATACCAGACAGCGCAGCTGTCTGGTTTGTCAAGACGTCTTGGAGACATTCAGAAAGTTGAGCTAGGATTGCATTCCGCCCTTCACTTACCATTGGCTTTGTGGTTTGTTACTTACATCTTCTGGTTTTATATTTGCTGACTCTATTTGCTTTAGGCTGTCCAGCTTGAGTTTGTACCTCCCGTTGCCCAAACCTTGTTTACTGTATTCTTCCACAAACTTGCTCTCTGTAAACAGGCCTTTAAATCTTGTTCTTATCTTGTCCTATTTGCTGGGCATTTAAAGACAGAGGTCAAATGTCAAGCTGTGTCTTCCGTGGGAGCTTGGAATTTACTTTTCATTCTCTGGCTTCAAAGTGAGAGTGTTTATGGGAAAGAGGATTGTAGATTACTCTCATCATGGAGACCACTAATGCCCCTCCAATGCTCCAGTTCACGAGGCTGTAACATTACCCTTAAATAGCACATCCTGTAAGATGCAAGTGATAGATTTTTATTTTAGGTAGATAGGTAAGTGGATTACTGCTTTTAACACAGATCCTTTTGTCACTTGCAGTTAATAAATTGTAATCCTTCTAATACAGCACAGGGAGCTATAAAGGACATGTGACTCCTACACCTTGTAACCCTCACTGTTTTATGCAACAAACATCTTGTATATTGATTTACATACTTACAAGATTTATTATTAATGGATAAGATGTATGTTATGTAAAGTGCTCTGAATCCCTGCACTGGGATGAGTAGAGCTATAAAAGAAATAAAATAGTGATATTTACATTGTTATTTGTGCAAGTACTGGGACAGACCAACACATCTGCCATTCTTACAATGCATACATTTCTCTTATATACAGGGACTGAACACAGTCAAAAACATGCCTCTCTTAAGCACCTGTGAAGTGATATCAAGCTGTGAGCCTTTCTTTCCCCTTCTTTCCATTTGCATCTCAGTGTGAGCCTCCAGACCGCATCCAGCCAGGATCAGATTGGAACAAAAGGAGGCCTGATGGATCCTTAACGTTAGCCTTTATCTTTGGCCCTGCTGGAGGTGAAAACAAATTAAAAAGCCCCTTCCCCACCTGCATGTTGCTGCTTAGAATGACAGCAGACACTGGAGGCGCTGCTAAACGTGTCCCGGTCTCTTAAAATTACACCGGGACAAGTTCAGCATAGGCAAATAGGCAAAGTTGTTCTTCACAAACAACAGCACAACATCACTGCCCTTCTAAACGCCTCAAACCACCTCTTTCTTCCCTATCCTTTGAACATGCACTTACAGGAGCTTACTTTATTTTCAAACAGCAAGTGCAGTGGCACCAGGACAATAAGAACTCGTGGAAACTTTAAACTCGCGCTAATGTTTCAGTTTACATTTTAAACAGACAAAAAGAACACAATTCCTTTACTTGCACTAGGGGATACCACAAACTGCCTACACCAGAATATACATTTTTACCCTAGCTCAAGGTTAAAATACTAAGTATGCTCTTCCATGGCTATTGTTTACTAACACCACAACTTATCACCCTGCTTCGGGGCACACACACCAAGGACACTCTTCCCTCTTTATCGGCCATTCTGAACTAGACTTACCTGACTGGACATAACATTTGTTCAGCAGGTGCATTGGCACCGTGCCCAACACAAACACAATGGACAGGATTCCTCTTCTGTCCTAGACTCACCTCACCCCTTTCCACTCTCCCATGTTTTTACAAAGCCCCAGCTTCCATTCAGGCAGCAAGTCTACTGGTTTCAGGACGGTAATTTCACTCTGTGCTTTTATGCACAAATGGTCAAGTTGTAACATTCACCTTCCACTTGTAAACAAACAGACACCACAATCTTAGAGCCACTCTGAGAATTGCTCCTCCACTCACCCATAGTTCTAAGCATCCCCAGACTGATCTCTCTCTCTGCCTTGCCACCTTCAAAGTTTCACAGTCTGCCTTTACACTCTTGTAACACTTTCCCCGACCCTGTGTCTACTTACACCTCACCACATGGTCTAGCAACAGTTACACTGCATCCTTCATTCCCTGCCACCATGGACAACAATTACAAACATATGCTCTTTCAGGCCCTGTCTTTCACTAACTAAGGGCCTGATTACGAGTTTGGCGGTCCATGGGACAGCCGAACCCATGGTGGCGGTCCCTGGACTGCCAGACTGGTGGTCCACCCGCCGTATTACGAATACTGTGTGGGACCGCCACAGGACTGCCACAACTGCCGGGGATCATGGATCCTGCGGCAATCAGAGGCCCTAATATGCTGCAGTGCACCGCAGAGCATATTAGGAGTTTCTTCGCCACAGTTTTTATAGCAGTGAGGCCGCCATGAAAACTGTGATGGTGACGAAACAAAAGGGGGCTCTACAGGGCCCCCTGTTGCCTCAGGGCCATGGGCGTGCCTTCAGGGGGGCACATGTTGTGCTCCCCTGTGTGCAGTCACCCTCTTTCCTGCTCAGCACGGACTCTACAGTCCATGTCGTGCAGGAACGGGCTTTGGCATTCCCATTCCAGTGCCTTTTTAATAAGCACCGCCGTGGGAACGCCAAAGGACCGCCCGCCAGACTATGAGATTACTCGTAATCTGGCGGTGGACCGACGGTCGAGTCTGGCGGTCTTAAAGCAGGGCGCTGCCTGTGTCGTGACGGCTCGCAACCTCACAAGAAGCACTCACAACAGTAGGGGGGGCGCATATGACACTGGGCTGCGCCGCGGGGTCACATATTTATCTCAACAGTGCTTAGCCATTCTGGTAAAGTGCCCTACCCTCTCTCTGGGTTCCGTGCCGGGGGCCAATGAGCCAGTCCAAAATGCTCCGCCCCTCTAGATCCCAGATAATGCAAGCCCACTCGGGGAGTGGAAACCATCGCCAGCCACCTCATGGGCCGTTGAAGCTGTTCATAGTACGGCACTCCCAAGCCCCCTTTCTCCAGAGGAGCAAACAACTTATTTAAGGCCACTCTTTTTTGCTCCCAGTACCCAAAATCAAGTCAGAGCAGAGTGCGTTCAATTCTCGAAAAAAGCGCTGGGGTAGGAGGACCGGCAAGGCCGAGAAATGATACAGCAACAAGGGTAATACAAG
Organism: Calotriton arnoldi; assembly: GCA_963921515.1. Lineage (NCBI taxonomy): Eukaryota > Metazoa > Chordata > Amphibia > Caudata > Salamandridae > Calotriton > Calotriton arnoldi. The sequence goes on from CAWUFW010000182.1 coordinate 1,360,949, forward strand.
CATTTTTGCACTGGAGACCCTGCCCATTGGAGAGCGGTAAGGAGTTCCAGAACATCAGGGCGCACTGCTGACAAGGCCCTACACAGATTGCCATCAATCAGGTCCCGTTCCGTATGGTAAACATTCACTCCGAGGTAATGCAAGGTGTCATAATGCCAAAGCAAACCCAAGTGGCGTAGACCCTCCCGCTCTGTCTCAGGGAGTCTGCGCACAGGGAAGAGACAGGACTTAGTCAAGTTCAACAGCAATCCAGAGGCTTCACCAAAAGGATCTAGAACTGCCATCACCCCAGGTAAGTCCCTGCAGAAATCCCAGAGGTATATTAATGCATTATCCACATAAAGCAAGACCACATCCCAGGTGGCACTACTCTGAATGCCCAACTGCAGGCCTTGTTGATTAAATAGTCCCAGTGGCTCTAGGGCCAGTGCGATGATGAGCGGAGAAAGCGGGCATTACTGTCATATTTCTGAAACAGAGCTGATTTTTCTGGGCCACATAGATGTATGGTTGACATTCAGGCCATTGTATATAAAGTCATTCAGAATTCTAGATGATGCCTGAGTAGTTCTCTGCTCTGTCTTTAGGGGAGTGGGACAACTTTACGTAAACAGTCTGACCCCAGTGTCGTATTATCGAATCAGATAGCTGAAAAAGTGTCCCACATTTGCAAATCGGGGCATTTTTGAAATTGAAAAGGCAAGTTTGACAGATGTTTTGCAAGGTACGGGACCCTGCTGGCATTTGTGTTTGCTGCAGGCAAATATTGTGATAATGTCAGCAAAATCAACAGTAAAAACTGACTCACCAGACCATAAAATAGACCCACAAGCTGCCAAAAGACTAGTCTACACTCTAACCTGTCAGACCAATCCCTCTGGCCCTGCCGGATTGCCCACTAGGCCAGCCGACCCTGGCTGACCCTGCTCTTGAAGGGCATTCCACGCCATTGTACTAGGCCGTCGACACTTAACAGTTCTGAAGCAACTCCATATGACTTGACTTGCAGTTTGGGCTGGTCCTATTGCCGTGGGGTCAGAGTGATTTGCATGTGATTTAGATAAAGGGCAATGCCACTAACAAGTGATATATTGTAAAGTTTAATCCTAAATTAATAAAATGTTGCATGTATCCCGTAACTGTAAAAGACACAAACTATTTTAGCAAAAATATGTGCTATAACATGGTGTATAGTTCTGTGGCCGTCTCTTGTCTGGAAATGTTTATTGAAAAGGTCACAAATTAGTGCCTTGAAAATGCACTCAGTTGCCAGTGGTTACAGCTGCCTGACGTTGCATTGTTTTCCCCAGAAACGGTTTAATAAAATGTTACCCTCACTAACGGCCTAGGGTCTGGCCAGGCCCATGGACATTTTCTTGCATAGCTCACTCCCACCACAATCATCTGCTCTCCCCTACCTCTGGTTCATAATTCCCCTCTAAGTGCTTTCATTATAATGTAAGCGATACTTTATGACGAGACTCATATTCCATAACTTACATCCTATAGTGTGGGAACCCTTTGGTATGCATAACCCTCTTTTTGTCTGATCCCACCTACTCCTCTATGATGATAGATCTCATTCATAAATTTCTTCTATATTCAGGTATTCCAATATACCGTTACAGTTGGGTAAGAAGGATCTCTTGTAACATCCATATGGAATTGTATACTGTCTACTTGAAATGACTGCATTACAGCATACCTTGTACTTGTATCGCATGTCATCTGATTGTATGTTTACGCATTTAATAAAATACTTTGAACAGTAAATGTTACAGATAACTGAAAGTAGACCACCATTGTCGGCCCATCGCCTTAGTAGTTGGGCAGCAGTCGCTTTATTCTCCAGCACCAAATGCATGGACTATCTTTGCAGTACTGAAACCAAATTAGAGCAAAGCAGTAAAGTTGCTCTTCTACAGCAGTAGCACTCCTCCATCTTTAAATTAAGTGATGCTACACATCAGATGTTACTTTGTTGATGGTAACTCTCACTTTGGTGTAAAAGTGGGAATAGATTTGCTGACAATATTTCAGGCATAGAGTAACCACGTGACCGGTGGAACCTCTGGAATGAAAAAGACAAAGATTGACATAGTATATACCTGCTTTTAAAAAAGGAAAACCAATAATAAACACATTTAACTTTTCTAACCCATTTGTCGCGCCCTCTCGTTTTTGAATGGCACGATCGCAGATCTAAATTACTACATTGCTGTAGTAATCGTAAAATCAAACTGCCATTCTTTGTATATCCGTGCTTTGCTATCTGTTCAATTTTAGTTTGTGACTAATTAAACTTAAATATTACATACTAAACCAAATCCCCTTCAACTTTCCCTTTATTTCAGGAAGTCCAGCTCCAGGCCCAGTTCCAGAAGGGTTGATCCGTATATACAACTTGCGGTTCTGCCCTTTTGCCCAAAGAACGAGGTTTGTTCTGTTGGCTGGGTGGGATACTAAGATGGAGATTGTTGGGTCAACATGGCCAGAATGTAACTGGTGTTGGCCATCACAGTGACGTGCTGACGAATTTCCACCCACCGGTCCTGCGATTCTGCTCTGTTCCTGCAGCTGCAGTTGTCGGAGCCGTAGCCGCCCGGTGGAGTCGGACGGACTTAGGCTGTGGACCCCAAGGCTCAGGTGACTCCGGTGATCCAAATTCGCACACTCTTCCCCTGAGTCCGACGAGTGGGGGGTGGACTGGGACAGTGGAAGTCCAACAGCCGGTGTTCAGAGCAGGGCAGGGGCTAGTGCCGCGGCTCCCTGCGTTTGGTACGGAGGCAGCTGGCAAAGGCCGGTGCGGCTTGTACCTACGGAGGTCCGCTTCCCCACGGCTCACACTGCTCTGTTCTGCTGGTGACATTGCCTGCACCTCCACCTCCATCGCTGGATACTCCTCCTGCACCTACTCCTGCATCTCCATTGCTGCTCCCTCCCCATGGTGTCGGGTGACGCGTGGGGTATCGCGATGCGGGCAGGCCTGCAGTAGGTAAGGGTGAACAACAGAAATACGCCACAGTTGGTATCGCTGTATGGGCCAAGACCTCGGGCGGTCATGCGCCGGTTTATTTAACCCTTCGGGCGAGCCTGCCCTCAGGGGTAATGCAGGCTGCTACATTGTAGTGTGTGGGCCGGGTGGCTCCGACACTACATCCCTCCTTTTCTTTAGTTATGAACCTGTGCTCGGTGATTCTTCTCACGGCATACAGCACACAAAATCTCTGAGCCGTTGGCTTGGGGCAGGGTTCGGCCGGAGACCATACGTCTGGCTCCGGAAGCTGGTACTTGGCCCTGCCCTGGCAATCAGAAGGAGGTGAATGTCTCTGATTTGTGCAAGTTGGATCTTCCTGTGAGACTGGCCTCCCAGTCCTCTCTACTGGGAGTGGAACCTCACCCATCCTCGGGGTGTGTGGTGGTGACATGGTTTCTTCTTCCAGTAAGTCCTGGTCGTGCTCTTCTTCTCTTATTCGTTGGGAGTTGTTGATCTTCTTGAACCACAAGACGTTCCTCGCAAGTGTGCGTGAGCCTCTTCTGGTGGACACCAAAGTCCCTCGCACCTCTGTGACTTCCCACATGTCAGGTTCGTAGGGTGTACGGAATTTCCAGCCGGGGTGCCGATTCTTGACAATTACTCAATCGCCCACACAGATGTTGGTCACTTGCGCTTTTCGACCTCTGCTTGCTCTCACATTTGTTGCTGCTCACCTGGCCTGCGTGGCTTTGCAGTTAAGTTCACTTGGACGCCAAGTGGGGTCAGCATGTATGCTGTCTCGAGGAGCTCACCGGAACAGTAAGTGGGATGGTGCGCACCGGGTCGTGCAGTGCGGGGTCTGGCGGTATGCATTCAGAAATCGCTGTAGGCACTCTTCTGCATCTTCAGCTCTTTCCACTCCTATTTTCAGTGCTCTGTTTAGGGTCCTCATAAACCGCTCCACCTCCCCGTTGGCCTGTGGCCACTGTGGCATTATTTTGTGATGCCTGACAGCATGGGATGCCAGATAGTCTTGAAAATCCTTTCCTTGGAAGGGCGGCCCGTTGTCTGACCTTAGTTCCTCCGGGAGATCCATCATCGCAAAGGTCCGGTCGAGGGTGGCCTTGACTTGGGGGAACGCCGTGGACGATACAACCTCTACAATTGGGAATTTTGAGTGAGCGTCTATTAGGACAATGGTGCTGCGCCCATTGGGGAAGGACCCAAAGTCAATGCTGACCTGTGACCACGGGTCCAGGCATGGCTCTTCCGTGAGTATGGGGTGAGGCGCTGGATCACTGCCGGTAATGGCACATGAGTGGCATGCGTGAATGGTGTCGTCAACCATGGTGTCCATTCCAGGAAACCATACCTTGCTGCAGAGGCGGCCCTTCGTCTTAGCTATTCCTTGGTGGCCCACATGTGCGAGGTCGACTACTCTCTTCTGTAAGTTCTTTGGGACCACGATGGTGGTGCCTCGTAGCACTATCCCATGGGGCCCTTCACTCAGCTCACTGCGAGCCCTCCATAGCTGCTGTTGTGACATCCGTTCCTCCTCACTCAATGCTCGGGCACCGCCCAAGAAGTGCTGCCACTGCTGGTCGGCTAGCGTCTCCTACACCTTGCTAAGACTCTCATCCAGAATGGTCGCGGCTCCTATCACCTCCAGTGTTAATGCTTTGGGGCATGCTTCTTGCGATATCATTCGTACAAGTTCTTCAGTGTTCTCCTCATCTGTGGATGGTACCAGCGGTCCTGTTGGGATTGGGTGGCGTGACAATAAATCCGGGGGGTGTTAACCCCTGGACGGAACACCACTTCAAAGCAATATGCCTGTAGTTGCACCGCCCACTTTTCAATTCTCGGCGGGGCCAGTCGTGTCGTACCTACGAATAGAGGGATCAGCAGCTTGTGATCTGTCACTACTCTGAAGTCATGTCCGTTGCGGTATAGGTGGAAGTGGTGACATGCCCACTTAATGGCAAGGGCTTCTCTCTCTATCTTGGCATACCATGCCTCAGTCTCCGTCAGTGCTCTGCTGGCATAAGCCACGGGAACACACTCTCTGTCAGCTGTCTCTTGGAGAAGGACAGCCCCCAGCCCGACGAGGCTGGCATCCACAACTACTTCTGTGCGGTGATTGGGATGAAAATATGGCATTACCGTCTTGTCCATGAGGGCTCCTTTGATGGCTTGAAATGACGCATCAGCTTTGTTTGTCCTGTTCCACGAGACATCGCTCTCTGTGAGGGCTCGTAGGGGTTCTGATAGGAATGCCAAGTTTGGGATAAAAACGGCAGCAGTACGTGGCCATCCCCAGGAAGCTGCAGACTTCAGTTGGCGATGTGGGCACTGGAGCTGAGCAGATGGCGACTGCCTTTTTTGGGTCGACTTGTAGCCCTTCGCGGGAGAAGATGTACCCGAAGAACTCCACCGATTCTTGGTAAAATTAACATTTTGCCCTGTGAAGGGTCAACCCGCTGTCCGCAAGGCGTTGGAGCGTGTTCCTCAGGTGCATGTGGTGGTCTTCGAGGGTCTTGGAGAATACGAGAATGTCATCGCTAAGGTTGATGACTCCTTGTAGTCCTGAGAGTGTTTCGCGGATGGCGTTTTGGAACACTTTTGTAGCCGACGACACTCCGTAGCCCCACGTGCGTGGAGAATGTTGTTATGTATCTGCTCTCCGGGGCAAGTTCGAGCTGGTGGTATCCAGCATTGAAGTCGAGTTTGGAAAACCATTTGGCTCCATTTAGGTCCGCCACAATGTCGTCCATCGTGGGCGTTAGGTGTCGCTCTCTTTTCATGGCCTGGTTAGGGAGGCTCATGTCGACACACAGCCGGATTGCTACCGGTTGTTTTGGCTTAGGGGCGACGACCAGCTGAGACACCCATGGTGTAGGGCCAGAGACCTTCTCGATGACCCCTAATTGTTCCAGCTTCTGTAGTTCTTCCTTGACCTGTGGGCGCAAATGGAAAGGCACTCTCCGATATCTCAATGCGGTCGGCTTGACAGATGAGTCAATGTGTAGCTTGAACTGAATTCCTTTGAGCCATCCGAGGCCTTCGAACAGCATGGGGAAGTCTTGCAGGATGGCATCAGCATGTAGGTTGTGGACTTGGTTCGCAAAGAAGACTAATTCCAGATCCTCAGCTGTGTGGCAGATGAGGAGGGTGCCTCTCTTCCCTTCTGTGACATGAAACCTTGTGGGGATGCATTGCCCTTCGCTGGCTACATCCACCTCGATTACCCCTCTCAAGGGAAGCGGTTTGGTCCCTCCGTATGTGTAAATCTTTGCTTTGGAGGGCGACATTGGCGGCCATGGTGCTAAGAGTTCATACTGGTCACTGTCCATAACATTAACGGAGGCTCCTGTGTCTATGAGAGCTTGGATGGTGGATCCTGCCACGAGTATGGAGCACATGGGGGGCGGTCTGCGTCGCGGGCCGTCGCGGCTCACAAACGGCACTACGAACACGTCGTCGTCATCCATTCCTAACCTGTAGCCTGGGCCCGGTGGGGTGGTGTCCGCCTCTTCCAGGGGGTCGTCTAGGGATAGTTGCCTGATGGCAGCCAACACTCCTCGTTGCCCCGAGGTGTTTGTTCGTGATCTTCCGCTCCTGCACACCTTGGCGAAATGGTTTAGCTTACCACACCGGGAGCAGGTCTTGCCTTTTGTGAAGCATTGGCCGGCGGACGGGTGTTCCATTCCACAGTTTCTGCAGGTTCCCCTCGTGGATGTCTTGGCACTTGCCCGTGGTGTCATCGGGTGTCGTTGAATGGCATCTACCCTCTCTTCCTTAATCGCCGGCAGTCTGAGTGGCCCTGAGGAGGTCGGGTGTCGATTGAGGGCTGCCTCCTTTTCGTCCGCCTGTGAGTTCAACAGTTTATGGGACCTTGCCAGTACCAGTATCTCATCAAGCGACATCCAAGGTTGTCTAAGTATTAGGTGGCGTAGCAACATCGATCTGCACCCCTGTATGATCTGTGCTCTTATTTCTTCTCGCTGGTCGGGGAATGTGCATGAGCTAGCCAGTTTTCATAGTTGGGCACAGAAAATGTCGATCGATTCCGACTCTTCTTGCTTTGCCTGGCGGAGCCTGAATCTCTCGAAATCAGGATTGATTTGAGGGTCGAAATGTCTGTTTAGGGCTGCTACAGGGGGGCAACAGGCAAACTGCTGCATTGTAATCATCATTGGCCCCGGTGTTCGGGAGTGTTTCGAACAGGTCATATAACTCCCCACCTCAGTAACACATGAGTAGTGTCCGTTTCACTGTGCCATCTGTTTCCCTCATGCCGGTAAAGTAGTGATCCAGCCGGCCAATCCACGACTTCCAGCGTGAGGCAGCTGTGGTGGGGTCCTCCAGCTCGCTGAACGGTGGAAGGGGTGACTTCGCTGCGTGGCCACAGGGCCGTGGGGGTTGTTGTGGTGGTGGTGGGGCAGCCGCTTATGAGCCGGCACCTCCTGTCTAGGCTGGAGTGATCATGTTCACTAGTCAGTGTGCATGACATGCTTACTGCCTGTGGCTTATGTCTCCAAGCGTCTGGGGCCTTCCCCTGTTCTTCACTTTTTTTCTCGGTGGGCCGGGATTGAGGGGTTGGGCTCTGCACCCCAAACAGTGCTTTTATTGTCATGTGCTTGATGACACCAGAGAGGAAAGTTTGCATGTCCAGATATGTGTCTTTTCTGGCTGTGTCTGTTTTTCCTGTGGCCTTTGCCAGTGCTTGTTTGCTGCACAGTTAGAGTTTTTCCTCCTTGTTCACTTTGGCCGTGTGGCAGTCTCTTGACTCGCTCATGCGGAGCGAAGCGACAGGTTTCTCTTGGCCGTGTCCCCCCTGCGCATGAGAGGAGATGGGGGAGAGCGCGCATTAGAGAAGGCCGAGCGAAGGCGAGTCACTTGGCAGTGACTCCGGCCTCAACGCTCATCCGGACGCAGCACTAACCTCCGGGCACAGCGTGCGTTGCTCCTCCGCAGGCCCGGTGCACTTCAGGTCAAGTGCGGTCTGCGTTGTCGGCTTGCCGGACTTTCAGCTGCTCTCTGTGTTCACAGTAGGGGGGGTGGGGTCGCCGAGACACCGCCGGGCCTGCGGTGCCGGTTGAGCGCTGTCGTGCCTCGATGGCGTACGCTCCGGCGGGCTGGGTCGCAGCGGCGTGGCTGAGCCGCGATGTCTTCAGGATATGCAGGAGGCGTGGGTGGGACCCGCCTCGTCGCCAATGTGGTGTCGGGTGACGCGTGCGGTATCGCTACGGGGGCAGGCCTGCAGTAGGTAAGGGTGAACAACAGAAATACGCCACACTTGGTATCGCTGTATGGGCTAAGACCTCGAGCGGTCATGCGCCCATTTATTTAACCCTTCGGGCGAGCCGCCCTCCGGGGTGATGCAGGCTGCTACATTGTAGTGTGCGGGCCGGGTGGCTCCGACACTACAACCCCACTGGATGAGGACTCGGGGGCCAGCCCCTCCTTCTCGTTCCTTGGTGTCTGAGGTGAACAGGGGGGCTGAGTGAGCAGCTGATAGGTAACCAAGCTAGAAGTTGGAGATACCCATCGAACAGGGGAGAGGGTGTGTGTTGTCGCTCTCGTTGACAGGGGGGGAAACAGGCAAACAGACACCAGGGGTCATCTTAGGTCCGTTGGCCCCTCGGCTGGTTCGCCTCTACTTGTGGCATATTCGTGCCCCTCCACAGCGCTACTTCACACTTCGCACCTTCCCAGCGGATAGTGCACATCATCAGGGAAAGGAGTGGCAGCGCCTATCATCGAGTGATTAACTGACTAATTGACAAACATTTGAAGCCAGGCCCCCCAACTACGATTGCCTACAAGAAAGGCTGGGTGTGGGTGTGAGATGCGCCCAAGGAGTTCTTTGCTCTTCAGACCATGCTCTACAAGACCAGCAAGACAAGCAGGGGAGAGACCACTCCCAACAAAAAAGAAAATCCACCAAGCCCCCATCTCACAAACAGGGGGGCAGATCTGTATTTGTTAAATCTCAGGCCACCAAGCCACTGCGGGCATAAAGAAATACTATAAACGAATAAACAGGACACAAGCAGACACAGATACCTCTTTTCCCAGCCCGCAAACTGTGATGTCTAACGACAAAGCATCAATCATAGTGGAAGGCGAAGAGCAATCTTCCCCAGAGCCTCTCCCGTGTTGGGAGCAAAAGGGGAAGCAAAAGGAGTATTGTACAGCTAGTCAGCTAGTTGGAGCTCAAGTGCAAAAAGAATCTGCCCAAATGGAGGGAGAGGGGTCAGTCAAGTTGAGGTCAGAAGTGATGACCCACACAACTCTACTTTGCATGCAATATCCCTCAACCCCTCACCACACAATAATCAGGGCCACGGACTTGGAATGGCGATCACCTTTCCCACCCTGGCCTCTCTCACCAGAAATCATAATTGTTGCAGCTTATCCAGGGCAACCCCCATTACACCAGCCGAGTGATGGAGCACCAAGTACCTCTCTGGCTCCCTTAGACTTTATTGATCTGGTTATCCCCCACAAACCAGTATCAATATGCCCAAAAGATCTGGAGACACCCTCCAATGAATCCTCAGGGAAAAATATAGGCACCCCCCCTTTGGAATGGGGGTAGAAAAGCCTCCTCAAGAAGTTGAAAAAAAACTTCGAAATTGTACATAAGAGATGAAGAACTGTTATCGGTAATGAACCCACTTGACGTTCAGCCAAGCAATAGTGTCAACGAACGCTTTAAATTAAAAACAATCAAAGGGACAAAAGGACAAGCACACCACTCAGCCACTAGAGGGTTTCAGGAGGAGCTTAGGCCCCCACATACAACAATGCCCCATTGTTTCAAAAAGACAGGGCCGATAACCTTGACCCAGCGGCTAACAGCACAAAGCCCATCCATGATACACCAATTATAGACTTACAGACTCAGAACTTGTGGTCGATCATTGACAGAACACTAACAACCATGAGCCAGGTGGCAATGTTGCATGCTGACAAAATGGACTCACAGATTTTAATATTGCAGTCCTTCGTCAACAATGTGAGGAAGATTGAATCGCGACTGGATAATCTAAATTCTCTCATAATGAACGCCCAGAAACAAACCGACAAGCCAATGGAGCGGTGTCACTGCTCACTTCTCCTTGAAATAAATCTCTGCTCTTCCGGAAAGCATGTTGATCTTCTTAGATAATACAAAATAAGTAATACACATCACATCAGCAATTAAAGGCTTTTTCCACGAAACGCTCAGCTTGGTGAGGACTCACTTCTCCCTCCCCACCAAAACGTTGACCAAAAACTGGAACCAAATCTAGAGGATCTGGAACCAGAAGGTGGTGAAGATCAGAACATCGTAATTTCCCCTCTGGTAGTGAATGCAGCCCAAGAAGATGCTGTAGCTCCCAATGTTGTGCCCAATGCAGGCTACGTCCCACAAGCTGATAGCCCCTCAAATAAAATCTCTAAAAGGAATAGAAAATACCTGAAGAAATTAAACAAGAAGCAAAAACAAAAAAACAAAATAGATTTGTAGCGTATTTTTAGAAACTCCAGAGAAAAGACACCCTTTGCCGCCGGAGACTGTGCTCAGGAGAAGGAAAACATCTCACTCAGCAACGCCTCGTCGACAACTGAACCACCTGACCCGTCGGCCCCCTCCCAGACAAAAATAACAGACAGCAAGAGACACAACATCCACTCTGGGGGGACTCAACAAGAGAAAATCCAATCGAGACCCGAACCAATGACCTCGCCCCGAATCGCCCTTGAAGCCCAACAAGGCAATCAATCAGAGGTCAAAAAGACAGCAGGAGCAGCTATTCCCTCTTTATACAGCAAACTAACAAAGATGTTTGGGGCACAGACGGAGGCCATTTCACTCTGGGAAGGGGAAAAAGATAAGGTTCAACAGCTCTCTACTGCCAACTGTGTCCGTCTCTTCCAAATAGATAACGGGGTAACCATTAGTCAAGCCCAGGCCCTTTCTTCTTGCCACAAGCATTAATTGTCTAATATCTCCAATGGGGCGTATAGCTTATTGGACCGAGGAGGGCACTCTCGCCCAGAAACTCCCTCTTGGATGACCCAGTCAGTGAGACCTCTTTTGGCGCTTCCATCTACATCTGCACTGTACGCAAACTATGGAACAGCTAAGTCCCAGCACAGCTGCCATCCATTAGATTCCCCCCAAAAATTGGACCATCATGAGCCTGAAAACATGGAAACACTCTTAATATATTAGCTGGAGTATGTCTCACACGGTCAGGAAAATATTCTAAACAGAAGCAATTTGCTCAAGCTTCTGTCGGCTCTACCTGAGTTGGGGACACTGGACTCGAAAGATTTGATTTATAGTATGTTCATCCCGGGGTCTAAAGAGAGCCCACAGGACGCGACGAAAGTACTATTTACAAATAAAGAGATCTCCAGGCAGATAGAATTGCAGCAAGAGATTCTGGCAGATGGGGCATAAGTCTAAGCAGTCCGGTAAAATCAAAATATCCATGGCTTCTTGCAAACAACAAACCCTCCTAGCACTCTGTCTCTGTACTTTGCACCTCGAAGGTCTCGGCTTTCCCCTGATCTGCAGCAGACCGCATTGCAATCTCAATGGACCAAGTAGCAAATAAAAGAGTCTGCTGCCTCACAAGGAATATCCGTTGATGTTTAAGAAACATTCCAGGGAACATGAGACCATTGACATCCACGAAACAAACAATGAATTCTGTATTACATATGTGTTCGTGGAATATACGTGGCTTAAATTCCCTCTTAAAGGACAATGCAGCACTCGAGGAAATATGATCCAAAGATATAATTTGCTTACAAGAAACATGGCAATTATCCCACAAGTCTTGGCCTGAACATAACGAATACTGTGCAGTGGCCACTCCTTCTACTTCAGGGGGACACGCCTCGGACGGTGTCTCAGTCTTGGTCCACAAAGCTCTCTAAATAGAGGGGACCGTCATGGCACATATTCCTGAGGCCAGCATTTTGCTCAGGCTTGCAGCAACTACACCCGGAGACCGAAAAAGGAGCCCACCGCTTATTATAGGAAGCATTTACATAAATCCTAAGCAACCCAAAAAGAAAACAGTCACATTGGAGATTTTAAAATTAATTAGGCCCTACGTCAGCAACATCCGAAACAATAGTGGGTCTTGACAGGTGATTTTAATATGTTTCTCCTTGAGACATCTTATATCTCTTCCGGGTAGCGAGAAGAGGACAACTTATGGAATATCCTGGAGATTGTGTCAGGTCAAATAAAGAGAGACAAAACTGGTCAGAAATTCGCCTCCGCCTTAAATGCCTTGGACCTACGAACTCTAAACGGAAGAGGAAGTAATGATCAACCTGCCAGCCATACCCACACAACCAGCTCTTCCACCTCGCCGATTGACTACATCTGGATTTCTTCCCAGCATTTTACCAGGGCAAGCAACTTTCAAGTCTTGTTCTCCCCAATTAGCGACCACGCTTTGCTTTCATGCTCCATTCACAGAGACCTTGAAATTACCACAACTGCAAGTAGTTGGTATAGAAACTAGTATCTGTGAACTCCAAAGAATAAAATGGTCCATAACTCCGGCCCCGGGAGCCTTGGCGGAATTGAAAAGAGAGCTGCAAAGTGAAGTGTCCATAAGACTAACTTCTACTTCAAGTTGGCAAATCCTTCTGTCTAGACTATTAGTAAAGTTGGCAAATAAACCCCTAACAATGGGCAGCGCCAATCCTCCAAATGAAACCAATAACCCTGCATTGAGGATTTTGAAACGTGATCTAAATAAACTCCGGAGGCTGGTGCATAAAGGATCTCCCACTGCTAGTGTGCTAACGGAGATCAGGAAGGAGCGGAAGGCATATAGGCAAAAAGCCTTGGAAATTGCCCATGCTAATGAAGAACAGGAGTGGGTGGAATTATACAAGGCCTTAAAAACAAAAAAACCAACAAAAATTCTGGTCCTTCATCAAGAAAAAAATCAAACCAAAATATCGGGAAGAAGTCTCCAGTGGTCTCAGCCCAGCAGTGGAATCAATACATCCATAACTTGTACAACCCGGATAAAATAGTAGGCTCCCTTGAGATTTCTCTTGAAAAATCCTCAGAGGGCCCCAGTTCAACTCAAAGCACCTAATGAGCAGTGGTATTTAGTTGGGTAAATGAAGGCGCCACTCGGGAGAGATAACACAAATATTTGAGATTTACTTGCTGTATTGATCACGGTGCTGCAAGGTGAAGAGAACCACTGACCTCCTCAAAATACAAAATGGCCTTGGCCAATTGACAGATATACAAAGGAATTCCTCAGCACACGTCTGTTATGTCACAATATACATAAACATGCTTGATGTGAGCATAAGTAAAATACAAGTAGGTAAGTTCTTATTTCTTTTTTCCTTTTTATTTTCCGATGTTCAGACAGCCGACACGTGTTTCGTCGCTTACATGGGAATTAATCCCGCGACTTTATCAAGGCTATTGTCTTCCTGTGTATAACCTTTATTAGTGGTGTTAATTCCAACCCACACTCGGATTCAATATCTCGCGACGTCTCACTTCTCAATGTTAAATCCAAGGGATCCCTGTATGTCCCAGAAGTCCAGAATCTTATTTCTTAGTAGTTTGATCCCACACACGGACGTCGCTCCTCGTGCTCAAAGCACATCACCCTGGCCCGATGTCATATTCACTAAGGCATCAATTAAGCACACCTTAGCCTCTTTTAGAGCAACGGGAGCCCCAGGCCCTAACGGCATCCCGACAAGGATTTTAAAAAATGCTGTAGAAGACTGGGCCGTCCTTCTCACGACACTCTTTAAAAATGGTTGAATGGAAATTACAGTCCCGGACAGCTGGAGAGGCGCTGTACTCACTCCAATCCGTAACAAGCATTGGCATAGCCAATAGGTCTCGCTTTTGGGACCTTATAAGTATTTAGTTATGCAGCACAATATCCTTGGTGCAACAACATCAACTGTTACATGGCTAAACACTTATAAGGTCCCAAAGGCGAGACCTATTGGCTATGCCAATGCTTGTTTTTCACTTCTGAATGGCCTTGAGTGAGCCTGGGTATTTCTTGGGGGGGCCTGGCCCACCTTCTGGAACCGAGCCTGTCTGGCGGCCAAAGGGGTAGGAGTAAGGCCGTGGAACAAAGGCGGAAAACAGGACAGCAAAAGGCAAAACCCCGGGCCCAAGGAGCCCATAAATGGAACAGTTAATACTGCTCAGGCTCTGGGATGCCGGATGGCAGGACAGCAGGGTAAGGCAAAGGGGTGTTAGGGTACCAAGTAACACAGACTCGGCACTTGCAGCCCGAAATCCTGGCTAATGGTAGCAAGTTGAAGTCAGGAATTAGCAGGGTACGAGAAACAGTTAAAAAACATCCCCCAACTGGTAACAACGTGAAGAATTCAAAGACATGGACGTGGCTGAATCACAATGGCAAGTTTGAAATGATGTCACCGCCTGCGAGTAACTACTTGATATGGTGTGTTCTATGACCAATAAACTGCGGTCAAAATTATACCACAATATGTCTCGCATCCAGTGCAATTCCGAGAGAAGTGACTTTAAAAATGCGAAATGTTATGTCAATGTGGACTTAGTTCAAGCTGTACGGCCCGACTGCTCGGGTTATATAATCGCACTGTGTGCTAAAAAGAATCTATACAACAGTTCCATTAAGAGAGGGCTACCTCACCATACTTGCAGGGACCGGAGGTTCAACATTGCTGGGGCACCGGTCACAACCTTGGATTCGTATTTAGAAGCATGCAGGCAGGGCAGCCTGAACAGAGTAACAGCTACGCCGGACTCTGTGCACATGACACTAGTAATGTTCAATGCTGCAGCCACATTTTTTTTTAAATGAAACATTTGTGCTTCTGAGGTCGGATCCGTTCTCTGCACAGAGGCCGTAAAGTTTTGCTTTTAAGTGACATATTGAAGTAATTTTTTAACTAAAAGACACAAAGACATTTTTAATTAAAAAACACTGTGGATATTCTTACAAATGTCTAATGTGAAAACAAATCCCCTGGGTGCATCGCAAAACACCACAGGCAAATGCAGAAGGCATGAATTCGAACACAGGACAGCGTGCCACGGAGAGGTCAGAAATGCACGGCGATAGGGAAAACAAGCGCGCGCGCCTCGCACGGCAGCAGGGGGGAGGGGAGAGAGGAGGGGGCCTGCGCAATTCCCTTGCGGGAGCGAGCAGCAAGGCGCGATAATTGCTACCATATGGCGCCAGCTGCTCGCTCCCGCAAGGCAATCGCCAAACGTGCACGCGTTGCCATTGAAGGCAATGGAACGCGTGCACGTTTTTGGCTGAAAAGCCGAAGCGATTCCTAAAGGTCTTTTTGCCTAGGTAGGCGAGACCTAAAAAGGGACATTGTGATAACCCGGCCAACTTCCAACTTATTGCCTTACTGGATGTGGAAGGCAAATGTTGCACAAAAATCTTAAATAAGGAGCTAGAAGAGTGGTCCCGCACCTAGGCCCTTATTCCCATCACCCAAACAGGCTTTAGGAACGGGCACAGAACAGAAGATAACTTGATGATACTCTCCTCACTCATTAAAACTGCGAATTTCATCTATTCTCCACCGTTATATGTGGCCTCAACTGATTTTAAAACTGCTTTCGACAGAGTGAACAGAGGGAGACTGTGGAAGAAGCAGGCAACTTGGGGCATCCCTGAAGGCCTCTTGAGTACCATCAGAAGCTTATACTCAGATACATGGGTAAAAGTGAAAGTAATATCTAATAGAGTTACTACCCATAGAATTAAGACCACCACCGGTGTAAAGCAAGGCTACATCCTGGCACCATTGCTGTTTAATCTCTACCTGGCTGACATCAACAAATCATTAGCAGCCGTTAACGCAGTACCCCCGAAGTTTGCAGGGCACCACATACATTGTCTCCAGTATGCGGATGACACTTTACTCTTTGTTCATACGGCGGTGGGATTGCAGCGTTCACTGGCGGCCCTAGCATGCTACTGTGTAGAGAATAAACTCGAAATTAACAACAGCAAATCGAAAATTATAGCCTGTGGACTGAGAAATAAATGGCCGGCCAAATTCAACTTCTGCATAAACAATGTAGTGCTTGAACAAGTGACCAGCTTAAAATACTTGGGCATCTATTTCAACACTCATGGTTCACATGTTACACACTTAGAGCACCTCAAAGTTTCTGCTTTGTCAATGACAATGAGCTTTAAAAAGCTAGCTTTGACAATAAATGGACCCGATCTTACCGGTTTATGCAATGTAATAAATGCCAAACGTATGCCCACTCTTACGTATGGCACCTTGATTTTCAACTACCACATTTCAGGCTGTCTGGAAAAAGCCCAACTCAGGTGTTATAGACGATTGTTTAACCTTCCTAACGCTGCCCCTTCCTCGCAGGTTCGCCTGGAATTCGGGCTTTTTAAACAAGCATTAATTTCAAAGGCCCGATTTCTGGGATATTATGGGAAGCTTAGTACGGCAGTCCCAGGGTCACTTAAGGAAATGATTTGCCGAGGCATCCTCCATAAAACTCTACCATGGGAACGCTAGTTGAGGGATGCAATGGAAGCCCTGGAGATGTTGATCATCCCACTCGCTAATCCATCCCTGTGGCTTTCAGCAAAACTAATGCTAAAATCGGCAAGGACACAATCGAGAACTGTCACAGACATTCGAGAACTGTCACAGAAGGCTCACGCCAACCTATGTGACTTGCTATACCAAGAGCCAGGGAGAGCTGCGTACTTACCTTCTCACACAAAAGTATTAGTGAAGAAATAGTAAGATTGTGATGCGGACTAAAAAGCCTACTAATTTGGAAGATTATCTGGGGCTCTTGACCAGCAGTGTCAGTTATGTAATTACCCGAAGGAAAGTTTAGCACACATGATATGTGTTTGCCCAGTTTTCAAAGAGCTTAGATCTTTTTGGCTGAAACCGCTGTTCCATAATCTCGGCATAAGGGAATGCAACACAGCTATTATTGAATTCCTGAGCAGTATGAGCCCTCAGCTAACAGCCCCTGGTATGACATTTCTTAAAGAAACTCAAAAACGAATGGCTTTGCACCAACAAATTCCTGAGTATCAGCGCCTTTAACAGGGGGTCGGCCTAAAAACCCTTTCTTTTAGGATTGGTTTTATTTATAGCGGGTCGTGGACAAGTAGAGGAAGATGGCACCACAGTTCAGTTGGCTCTACCAGGCCACAGCTCTTATCTGATGCAATCTGTCACAGACCGGTGTCCCCACAGCTCCATATAGCGGCCCAGACACCGTGAAGACGATTGGGTAGCACCAGTGTCCGTAACAAGGGCTGCGGGTGATTCTGGAGCCAGGCGGAGGCGTGGCCGTGAACGCAGCCTGAGGTAGTGAGTGGAGGGGCCATGCGGGCGCTGCCTCTAGCCCTGGCCTCAGGGCCGGCGCTAGGCATGGGCAGTGTGGGCAGCTGCCAGGGCCCGCGCTCAGTTCAAAACATGGGGCCCCGCTTCTGTCTGAAAGGCTACACTTTCATAGTTAGCCCACCTGCTCCTTCAGGGCCCCCTCCCCAACCCGATTACATTGCCAGTGTTAAGCGAGGTGTCTTGACCTCTATGGTCAGGGCGTGGTGGCATTCCTGGGGCTGCAATGGTGGGGGAAGGGGAAAGACTAGGTAGAGGACCTGATGGCAGCAAAGCCAGCAATTACATCAGCTCTCAGGGACAAGGGCGGGGCAGGACCTCTGTTAAAAACCTGTGGAGAAGTCTTGTCTGCCCTTTGTGTATTCGGTCTCCAGGCAACAGAAGGCCCTTTTGTTTCAGGACCAGCCGGACATTAACAGGTAAGGAGAGGTGGCTGAAGGGAGGAGGGAGCATCCAGATCAGACTGGCACAGCACAGCAAGGCAGTGTTTAGCAAAGTGTCTCCCTACTGCTTCGAGGCACAGGGGAGGTGGTCCTCCTCCCCTGGGCCTGGAAGCACTGGATCAGGCTGCAAGGTTAGGTGTGGGGCCCCTTTCACTGGGACTTGGGCCATTATCCAGTGCTGCGAAGTCCAGGACAGGTGGGCCTTGCAGCCCTCCATCAGGCAACAAGGTCTAGATGTGGGCCCCTTTCGCAGGGCTTTGTAGCAGTTATGTAGTGCTAGGAGCCCCAGGGCAGGGGGGCCCTGTCCTAGGCCTCGCAGCGCTATACTGTTGGATCACTACATTTTATTCCACAGAGGGACTATGTTTGCTTCCCAGCCCAGGTCCCCAGTGCTAAACTTAGAGGGCTGTCTAGTAAATGCAGCTAAGTGCGGAAAACCTGTTAGTTAAGTTTCTTTTATTTTGCCAAGTCTTTGATTACTTTGCACTCTAGTTTTCTTTTGTTTTTGCTTGTGGGCGTTGTTCTCAAAAGATGAGGATTATTTTATTGCAAAGCTACATTATTTCTTTCTTATGTTTATTTTCTGAAATGTTGTTTTAACACATAATCGTGCAGTACACCCCAATGCCACCACTCCAATCCGCACTACACCAATCCACGCCAATCCACCTCATCTCACAACACACCAATCTGCCCCACTTAATCCAATCCAGCCCAGGCCAATCCAAACACCTCCACTCCACCACACTCCAATCCTCCCACCCCAGTCCAATCTGCTCACTCCAATTTAACCCACTCCAGTCCAAAACAATCTGCCCCACTCCAATCTGCCCCACTCCAATCCAAAAGAATTTGGCCTACTCCAATCTGCCCCATCCAAACCAAAACAATCTGCACCACTCCAATCTGCCCCACTCCATCCAAAACGATCTGCTCCGCTCCATTCAGCCCCACTCCAATCTGCCCCACTGGGTGGGTGGACTGGGATGAGGCAGAATGGAGTGGGGCAGATTGGACCCTCCAATCTGCCCCACTCCATTCTGCCTCACCCCAGTCCACCCACTCCATCCTAATTCACCCCACTCCAATCCATCACAATCCACCCCACTCCAATCCAATCCACCCCACACCAATCCAATCCACCCCAATCCAATGTACCCCACTCCAATCCAATCCACCTCACCTCAACCCAATCCAATCCACCCCTCCCCAATCCATCCAACTGCAATCCAATCCACCCCACTCCCAAAAAATCTGCCCCACAACAATTTGCCCCACCCCAATCCAAAACAATCTGTCCCACTCAATCCAAAACAATTTGCCACACTCCAATCCAAAACAATCTGCCCCTCTTCAACTGAAAGCAATCTGCCCCATCCAATCCAAAACAATCTGCGCCACTCCAATCTGCCTCACTCCATCCAAAACAATCTGCCCCACTCCAATCTGCCCCACTCCATTCTGCCTCACCCCATTCTGCTTCACCCCATTCTGCCTCATCCCAGTCCACCCATTCCATCCTAAACCACTTCACTCCAATGCACCACAATCTACCCCACTCCAATCCAATCCACCCCACACCAATCCAACCCACCCCAATCCAATCTACCCCACTCCAATCCACCTCACCTCACCTCAACCCAATCCAATCCACCCCTCTCCAATCCATCCCACTGCAATCCAATCCACCCCACTCCAATCCCAAAAAATCTTCCCCACAACAATCTGCCCCACTCAATCCAAAACAATTTGCCCCACTCCAATCCAA
Organism: Calotriton arnoldi; assembly: GCA_963921515.1. NCBI lineage: Eukaryota > Metazoa > Chordata > Amphibia > Caudata > Salamandridae > Calotriton > Calotriton arnoldi. The sequence continues at coordinate 1,380,555 of CAWUFW010000182.1, forward strand.
AACAATCTGCCCCACTTCAACCCAAAGCAATCTGCCCCACTCCAGGCCAAAACAATGTGCCCCACTCCAATCAGCTCCACTCCAATCAGCTCCAATCCAAAACAATCTGCCCCACTCCAATCTGCCCCATTCTAGTCTGCCCCACTCCAATCCCAAACAATTCGCCCCACTCCAAAACACCCCAATCCAATCCACCCCACTCCAATACAATCCAATCCACCCCAAACCAATCTAATACACCCTTCTCTAATTCACCCTACTCAAATCCACCTCAATCCAATCCACCTAACCCCATTTCAATCCACCCCTCTCCAATCAAATTAATCCACCTCACTCCACCCCAATCTACTCCAATCCAATTCCTCCACTACCTCAATCCACTCCAACCCACTCCACCCGATTCCACCCCATTCCACTCTATGGCACTTCACTCTACGACTCTGCACTCTACAACACTCTCTGCCACTGAACCACTGAACTCTACTCCCCTCTACTCAACTGTATGACACTCTACTCCCCCTACTCCACTCAACAACACTCTACTCCAACAAATCCAGTCTATGACACTCTACTCCTACCACTCACCTCAAGGCCACTCCATGCCACTAACTTTTAACCATGCTGAAGAGCAGCCACACTGGTGTACAACACAGCAAATACACCTTGCCAAAGCCAATAGTTCTTATAGGCGAAATCTATTGACTTTGCCAATGCTTGTTAATAGTGATGTTATTCTGAGCCTTTGCCTAGAATATTTAGCATGAAAAGATGCACACAACTCATTGGGTATTAACGCAGTGGTGAAACGCACAATACCTATGTGGGGGTGTGTCAAAGGTATTTTTAGCTGTCATTTGAATTATCACTCACATATAATAGTGTTTCATTCCACTTTTTCAAAGTAGTTACTATTATACTATTTAATGACGCTCATATAATGGACCCAGGAAGGACGATTTTGCCTTGCATAGATTCAAACTCCTGATCTGCAGTTATACAGCCAGGGTGCAACTCACAAAACTATTCTGCTATCAACCGTGAACAAAGTGAGGCCTTTGTGAGAAGTTGGCCTGGCATATGCTGTCCACTAATTATAGTGGGCACCTTGCACCAGTCCAAATCGACTCTTATGGTAGATAGGTTAAAGACAACCTTATTGAAAGCTATCCTAGTGGTAGCTATGGAGAGCAGCCTTCAGGCTAAGTCTTGAAGGAATGTAAAGCAGCTTGTTTTACCAGTCTATAATCTCTTGAGTGACCAAATGAAAGAGCACCACACCAGGTATATATTCAAAATATATGTATTTATTACTAAACACACCCCTCTAGTCTCTTTATGAGGCTAGAGTTCGAAGTACATAAGTTATAAGATCTTAAATCACAATAATAGCACAAATACACGTTTGGGCCCTAGGGCGTACCAAACCATATACCAATAAAGTGGTATGCGAACCACGACTGAACTAGACACTAGGCCTAGAGCCTCTAGAAGTGCTTGGACCACAAGGAACCACCCAAGGTAGTGACACAGGGGACCCACGGGAGACGCGTGCAGTGTAAATACACAACCGCGATACGCCGTTAACTTCTATGGAGAAAGTCGGGATCGGGAAAATAGAGGAAAGGGACACTTAGAAGAGGACTAGGACAAAACCCTTTGAGATCTAGGACTTTGAAGAGTCTCTACCCACGGGAGCACCGGAGTACTCGTGTTACCTCACCCAGGGAAGCCGGGTGCATAGGTGCCTTTCGGGGTCGGGTTTCGTCGTCGATTCGAATGGCGATCTGCTGCAAAGTGCTGCTGGCGGCCAAGAGAAAAGTGTCCGGGTGGATCCAAGAGTGGATCGGAGTTCTGGTGAACCTGAAAGCAGAGGGGACAGAGTCTGGGTCACTAGCCAGTGACCAGGAAGGCGATGGACAGATGCCCACCGATGTCGAGTGCTTCAGGTGCGTTGACGGTCGTCTTGACTCTTCAGCCACGAGGTCCGGGAGGCGTTGTCGGCGACCAGGAGCAGGATTCGGGCTGGTGCTCGATGTCTGTCGAGTGCTGAGGTGTCGGCGACCGGATTGGACCCAACAAGCCTTGGCAACGGCAAGTCTCGAGTAAGATGTAGATCGTCGATGGTGCAGACCAGCAAGGTCTGTGGAACTCACCCAGCGAGGGTAAGTGAGGGCAGGCCTGGAGCAACCAGGATGCCAAGTAAGGAAAAGATTGGCCTTCGTTAAGGGCTACTAGCCAACGGGCTAGCGACCGCGAAGGAGCCTCGTGACGCCGCACGTGGAGCTGGCTTACAGGACACTCGTGGAGTGGGGGCCAGTGATCTTCGGTGCAGGTGGTGCTGGAGGCTAGGGCTACTCGGAGCCCAAAGCACGACTTCTTGGGAGACCCAGAAGATGGTGCACTTGCAAATGTGCTCGGTGTCCAGGGGTCACGGTCTCAAGTCACCCACGATAGCCACGGGCCTCAGCTTTGCTGGGGACTCAGGGTAGCCTCGGGAAGTCTGAGAATCCACCTCTGGTGATGCGATGACTTCGGCGTCCGACGGGAGCTTCAGTAATGCGAACCGGACAGATGCTTCTTTGGTGCCTGCCAAGCAGGGGAGTCACTCCTTGACCCCAAGGGAGATTCTTCAGTCCTCTAATCTTGTCGTAGAGCGTCGAAGGTCCAGGATTCAGTGTCAGAGTTTCGTCCAGGTATAATCTAAAGTCCTAAGGACTGGGTTCCTACCTTTATTCTAAAAAATAGGGGTTGGACTACTCTGTGGCCCCACCTATGGGTGGGTCAGGGCAGAGGGGTGGCTACACCCCTTTCCCTTTGTCCAGTTCGCGCCAAAGCAGGGGCTGCAAGCCCCTGATCCGGTTTGAACTGGGGTATGCACAGGGACACCAAATGTGCCCCCAGTGCAGGACTTCAAAGCACTCGAAAGTGCTCCCGCCCAGCCCCAATACACATTATCCTGTCTGGGGAGGTGGTCACACCTCCCTGGGACAGGAAACCTATTGTCCAGGCCTCCCTGCCGGAGTTTCGTCCAGCAGCAGGAGGCCAGACTCGTGTCTGTGGCAGCAGCATCCATTTTGTGATGCCAGGGCTCTGGAAAGAAGTTACCGGACTCGTCAGAGTTAACATGTCTTTCCCTCTAGAAGGGTGGAATGCTACCCCCGCCGCCAGGATTGGCGGGGGGTAGTATTCCAAGATGTTTGACACCAAACACGACATGTTTAGGTGCAGCCATTCCAAAGTTAGCATTTTACCGCGAGGATATAATGCGCTTAAGAGTATATGGTCAGGCTGCACTACAAACAGCATCAGAGATGGTCTCCGAACGCTGCAGAGGGGCCCTGCTCATGCAGGGGCACCCTCTCACATAGGAACCATGCACTCTGCCTTTAGGATTGATAAGGCCTGCCTTAGGAGTGACTTATAGGTTTATATGTGTGTATGTATTTAGTGATATAGGTAACCTATATCACAGTAAGGAGTGCATGCACCACCTTACCCAGGCTGCAGTAGCAGACCTGTGGTGTCAGTTTGGATGGCCTTCCAGGGGTGGCATAATACATGCTGCAGCCCCTGGCAGGCCTCTGAGGTACCTATGCCCTTGGTACATAGTATACCATATACTAGGGACTTATAAGGGCACTCCAGATTCCAATCAGAGATGTGCCTAAGGCACATGGAAACCTTTTTACAGAGAAAGCAGATAGACTGGGGCCCTGAATAGCAGGATCCCAGTCCAACTAAGTCATAAACCAGCAAAACACCATAAAAAAAGTGGGGGCAACCATATAGTCAGATTCCACCTTCCTACATAACCCCCCAAACGAAAGGAGATAAGGCTAACCTTGGCCAGTTGAGCCTATATTGACTAAGTGGCCATATAAGGAAGCACCTGCACTAGCATGGTTGCCCCCTATGTTATGGTCCACTAAGCAATCCCTCACCCTAAGGGTATGAGAGGGTCTCCACCATGGGGAATCACTACCTCTGGTGTGCTTAGGTAAAGTACAAGGCTGGTGAGGTGTCTGAGTAGGGAAGTGAGGCCCTAGGAATGTTGGCCTCAGCTTCCTCAGATCACTGGTCACCATGTATGCCTGTCTTTCCATGACTGAGTTGCACTTTGCTCTAAGGGTCAACCTTTGGCTGCCTACAGCTGGGGGTTGGGTCCCTTTGGATGGAACACTGGAGGGACATGGCAGGTTTGGAACCTTCTGGTCCCAGGTTTGCCCTTGCCTACCAGAGTCCTTCTGGGGAGGTCCCTACATAAAGGTATGGGGGATCCCTCAGTGTGTAGAGGAATTTTCACCTGGCTAGGGCTACTAGACTGGGTGCCCCTAATCTGCTGATGGGGGTTTCCTCTGGACAGGGGGCCCTGGGGGTCCACTGACCTCCCTGACCTCTGCAGCCCTGGGCTGACTGAGGCAGGGTAGAGAGGGGCAGGTTACCTGCTCCAGACTGGGTACCACCTTGGAAGGGTCCTCTGCCATCAGGGGTGTGGCCAGGCCAGGCCTGACTACTTCTGTGGCAGTTCCTTCACTAGGGGTAGGGTCAGTTCCCTGAGGAGGCTGACCCTTACCTATTGTCTGGGGGAAGAAGACTTTTCTTCAACCCTTGTGCTCTCTTTGGGGGAGAGTGGGCCATTCTTTCAGGCTCCATCTCTCCAAATTCTTGGGCTGGGGCTGTGGCCATCACAGCCCCACTAACCTTTACAGGGACGCCCAACATCCTAAGATGGGTTTGGTGTTCAACTTCAGCCCAGGCTGAAATTTCCAAATCATTGCCCATCAGGCAATCTACAGGTAAGGTGGGGGACACTGCCACTCTCTTTGGGCCTGTGACCCCTCCCAGCTGAGATTGACTATGGCCATGGGGTGATCTGTTCTGACACCATCAATGTTGGTCACCTGGTACTTAAACTCAGGTAAAAACTGGTGAGGGGGACTAGTTTCCCTGCCACCATGGTGACACTAGCCCCTGTGTCCCTAAATGCCACAGCTTTCTGACCATTAATCATTGGCTCCAATCTGTACCTGCCCAATGCTATGGGACCCATGGTAAAGGTGGCAAATCCTATACCACCATCAGAGTCAGAGGAGTCTGTTGAGGGGTCCCTGTCTAAACTAGGGCCCACCTCTGTTCCTCTTGCAAAAGCACCTAACTTTTTGGGTGCACTACTCCCAACTGGAGGATTACTACTGGTAGTACCAGGAGGGGTGGTAGTAGTTGTGGGAGGAACATTTTCTTTATTGCCAATCCTGGGGCAACTGGGATCAGTTTTCCAGTGCCCAGGCTTTTTACAGACATGGCAATATGGTTTCTTTTCAGGAGAGGAAGGAGTTTGGGACCCACCCCCAGAAGAGGAATTTTGGGGCCCTGTAGGGGACTTATCCTTAGATTTATCCCCACCTTTCTCTTGGGACTTAGTAGAATCTTTCTTCTGGTCACCACCCTGATTTCTAGTTTTTACTCTGGTTCTGACCCATTTGTCTGCCTTCTTTCCCAATTCTTGGGGAGAGGTCAGATCAGAGTCCACCAGATACTGGTGCAAAAGCTGGTTTTGACAATTATTAAGGATCTGCTCCCTCATAATCAAATTGTACAATCCTAAAAAGTCATGCACTTTGTTGCCATGTATCCAACCTTCCAGAGCCTTTGTAGCACAATCTACAAAATCAACCCAGTCTTGAGTCTGAGCTTTTGGGTGTCTCTGAACTTCAACCTATACTGTTCAGTGGTTAGGCCAAACCCATCTATCAGAGCACTCTTCAAGACTGTGTAATTGTCAGCATCCTCTTCTCTTACAGTGAGGAGCTTGTCTCTACCTTTGTCTGCAAAGGAGAGCCACAAGATTGCTGCCCACTGCCTCTGGGGGACCTTCTGAACTTTACAGGCCCTCTCCAGTGCAGTTATCCATTTGTGGATGTCATCCCCACTCTGGTAGGGAGGGACAATCTTGTTTAGGTTTCTATGGTCATAAGACCTTTCCCTATCTCTAGGGATATTGTTGCCACCATGGGACTCTAGTCCCAACTTTCTTCTCTCTCTAAGGAGATCTAGGGATTCCCTATCTAAAGCCAATTGCTTTTTTCTGAGTTCCAGCTGAGTTTCCTCATACTGGACTAGCCTCTTTCTTCTCTCATGAGAGGATTCTCTCCTATGAGATGAGACAGAGCTCCCTATAGAGGTGCCAGAGTGGTTAGACTCCTGAGAAGGAGACCTAGACCTTCTGGGCACACTCTTAATCCTTCCTGGGGGACAAAGAGGGCATCATTCTGATCATCCTCATCATCTTCCACAGGAGGGATTGGGTTATCCAGGTCAGGGTCATTGTCACCCTCCTGGCCAGTTTCAGAGGGGGCTGGGGGTATTGGTACCCCTGGCCTCCTCCTCTTCTTCTGCCCCACCCTCAGCTCCTACCCCTTCAGTCCCTACAGGCTTACTAAGGTCATAAGCCACCAACAACTCCTTGAGGTGTTGGGTGGTGGGGCTTTGGCCTGTCCTTATTTTTCTCAAGTTGCATAAAGCTCTCAATTCCAAGAATGGGAGTGTATCATACTTGGAGGGTGGAAGCTCAATGGCTTCCTGCAAGGATTCTTTAGATCCTACCCTTAAAGACATTACTAGTGTGGTGTGGTGTATGCACTACCTACTCTAGTGTGGCCTACTAAACTCTCTTGAGTTGTAGAAAGGGTTGTGCTATCCCTTAACACACAACTCTAAGTTCAGTAGAACTTACTGTTATTCTAAGCTTAAATTATATGTACCTTAGGTACCTTTAGTGGTTTTCAGTTGATCAATTCAATTGAGATTATCTGGTAAAACAATAGCAAGCTGGAATCCCACACGCTGCACACCAATGTGAGAAGTTGGCCTGGCATATGCTGTCCACTAATTATAGTGGGCACCTTGCACCAGTCCAAATCGACTCTTATGGTAGGTAGGTTAAAGACAACCTTATTGAAAGCTATCCTAGTGGTAGCTATGGAGAGCAGCCTTCAGGCTAAGTCTTGAAGGAATGTAAAGCAGCTTGTTTTACCAGTCTATAATCTCTTGAGTGACCAAATGAAAGAGCACCACACCAGGTATATATTCAAAATATATGTATTTATTACTAAACACACCCCTCTAGTCTCTTTATGAGGCTAGAGTTCGAAGTACATAAGTTATAAGATCTTAAATCACAATAATAGCACAAATACACGTTTGGGCCCTAGGGGCGTACCAAACCATATACCAATAAAGTGGTATGCGAACCACGACTGAACTAGACACTAGGCCTAGAGCCTCTAGAAGTGCTTGGACCACAAGGAACCACCCAAGGTAGTGACACAGGGGACCCACGGGAGACGCGTGCAGTGTAAATACACAACCGCGATACGCCGTTAACTTCTATGGAGAAAGTCGGGATCGGGAAAATAGAGGAAAGGGACACTTAGAAGAGGACTAGGACAAAACCCTTTGAGATCTAGGACTTTGAAGAGTCTCTACCCACGGGAGCACCGGAGTACTCGTGTTACCTCACCCAGGGAAGCCGGGTGCATAGGTGCCTTTCGGGGTCGGGTTTCGTCGTCGATTCGAATGGCGATCTGCTGCAAAGTGCTGCTGGCGGCCAAGAGAAAAGTGTCCGGGTGGATCCAAGAGTGGATCGGAGTTCTGGTGAACCTGAAAGCAGAGGGGACAGAGTCTGGGTCACTAGCCAGTGACCAGGAAGGCGATGGACAGATGCCCACCGATGTCGAGTGCTTCAGGTGCGTTGACGGTCGTCTTGACTCTTCAGCCACGAGGTCCGGGAGGCGTTGTCGGCGACCAGGAGCAGGATTCGGGCTGGTGCTCGATGTCTGTCGAGTGCTGAGGTGTCGGCGACCGGATTGGACCCAACAAGCCTTGGCAACGGCAAGTCTCGAGTAAGATGTAGATCGTCGATGGTGCAGACCAGCAAGGTCTGTGGAACTCACCCAGCGAGGGTAAGTGAGGGCAGGCCTGGAGCAACCAGGATGCCAAGTAAGGAAAAGATTGGCCTTCGTTAAGGGCTACTAGCCAACGGGCTAGCGACCGCGAAGGAGCCTCGTGACGCCGCACGTGGAGCTGGCTTGCAGGACACTCGTGGAGTGGGGGCCAGTGATCTTCGGTGCAGGTGGTGCTGGAGGCTAGGGCTACTCGGAGCCCAAAGCACGACTTCTTGGGAGACCCAGAAGATGGTGCACTTGCAAATGTGCTCGGTGTCCAGGGGTCACGGTCTCAAGTCACCCACGATAGCCACGGGCCTCAGCTTTGCTGGGGACTCAGGGTAGCCTCGGGGAAGTCTGAGAATCCACCTCTGGTGATGCGATGACTTCGGCGTCCGACGGGAGCTTCAGTAATGCGAACCGGACAGATGCTTCTTTGGTGCCTGCCAAGCAGGGGAGTCACTCCTTGACCCCAAGGGAGATTCTTCAGTCCTCTAATCTTGTCGTAGAGCGTCGAAGGTCCAGGATTCAGTGTCAGAGTTTCGTCCAGGTATAATCTAAAGTCCTAAGGACTGGGTTCCTACCTTTATTCTAAAAAATAGGGGTTGGACTACTCTGTGGCCCCACCTATGGGTGGGTCAGGGCAGAGGGGTGGCTACACCCCTTCCCTTTGTCCAGTTCGCGCCAAAGCAGGGGCTGCAAGCCCCTGATCCGGTTTGAACTGGGGTATGCACAGAGGACACCAAATGTGCCCCCAGTGCAGGACTTCAAAGCACCCGAAAGTGCTCCCGCCCAGCCCCAATACACATTATCCTGTCTGGGGAGGTGGTCACACCTCCCTGGGACAGGAAACCTATTGTCCAGGCCTCCCCTGCCGGAGTTTCGTCCAGCAGCAGGAGGCCAGACTCGTGTCTGTGGCAGCAGCATCCATTTTGTGATGCCAGGGCTCAGGAAAGAAGTTACCGGACTCGTCAGAGTTAACATGTCTTTCCCTCTAGAAGGGTGGAATGCTACCCCGCCGCCAGGATTGGCGGAGGGGTAGTATTCCAAGATGTTTGACACCAAACACGACATGTTTAGGTGCAGCCATTCCAAAGTTAGCATTTTACCGCGAGGATATAATGCGCTTAAGAGTATATGGTCAGGCTGCACTACAAACAGCATCAGAGATGGTCTCCGAACGCTGCAGAGGGGCCCTGCTCATGCAGGGGCACCCTCTCACATAGGAACCATGCACTCTGCCTTTAGGATTGATAAGGCCTGCCTTAGGAGTGACTTATAGGTTTATATGTGTGTATGTATTTAGTGATATAGGTAACCTATATCACAGTAAGGGGTGCATGCACCACCTTACCCAGGCTGCAGTAGCAGACCTGTGGTGTCAGTTTGGATGGCCTTCCAGGGGTGGCATAATACATGCTGCAGCCCCTGGCAGGCCTCTGAGGTACCTATGCCCTTGGTACATAGTATACCATATACTAGGGACTTATAAGGGCACTCCAGATTCCAATCAGAGATGTGCCTAAGGCACATGGAAACCTTTTACAGAGAAAGCAGATAGACTGGGGCCCTGAATAGCAGGATCCCAGTCCAACTAAGTCATAAACCAGCAAAACACCATAAAAAAAGTGGGGGCAACCATATAGTCAGATTCCACCTTCCTACAGCCTTTGCTTGCCTCCTCCCCAGGCTTTGTTTATTTAAAGATTTGCTGTCCAATCTGAGGCCCCAATTATAGTGACCACACACAAAGGCTATAGGCCGTGCATGTATTTAGCCTTGTTTGTTGCATGTACCGAGCACAAACCCACTTTACGGAGAGATCAGAAGGAAGATGGATATTGTGCAAGGGCTTCCTATTGGCCTCGCATGTAAAGGTGCAGCCATAGGGAGGAAATGATGCTCACTAACTCATTCCTTAAACCCCATCTTCAGACTTTCGTTTTGATACATTGGCAAGATGGCAGGCGTTTGGAGCTTTCCTTTTCAAGGGTTTTTCCCTGATAAACGTGATTTGTAGTGTTGTGAAAAGCAGATGTTACTGTTACCCAGTTTAAGGATACATTAATCGTAGGCTGGACAGCTTGTTAAGTGAGCAATTAAATAGGTACACTTATGAAATGCTACATGAAAGATGCCACTCTTATGTCAGCTAGCCTGCTCGAGGTTGCACACTGATCACAACAGAAGTCACGTTACCCCACCAAGCAGCCTTATAGGTTAATATTCAATGCTGTGTGACCCACAGCAGCAATGTGGAAGCATTTCTAATTCATTTTATTGGGATTTTAACTTTTCAAGTGTGTCTTACCTCGGGGTCTCATTAAAATATTGTATGGTATTATAGGATTTGTATAGCGCTTACTACCCATATGTGAGGTGCTGAAGCACTTACCAACATAGATAGCAAGCTACAACATGTAGGGTGTGTGATTGGAAGGGTGTTGTTTTGTTTTGAACTTATCTGTAATGTGTTTTTATGTCGTGCGTGATGACCAACGAGGTACGGTTTACGTTATGGGACGCAGCACCGCTGGGTGAGATGGGTAAGGGTGTGTGAGAGGGAGACTCACAAATTGTAAATATAATAAGGAATTCCCAGCGTAGCCACAGCGATAGTGGAATGCTGTGTGCCTGTACCCCAAAAAGGGTGGTAATCACAGAAGGCCCAGTAATCCATATGGCAACATGTGCCAGGCAGCAATGGCTTTCAATGAGTAAAAAGATGTCAAAATTGCTAGAATGGTAATTGGTGACATAAGTTGCAGCCATGCACTATTTATTTATTTATTTTGAGGCAGAGATGCTTCCTAATGCTCAAAAGTACACCTGATGAAGAAGGAATGAAGTCGAAGAGTAATCAAGGATGGCAACCTCAGCAGAAACAACACAAACTTTAAAACATCCAAATTCAACCTACTTCTACTGGCACGAAGGAAGCCAAAATTTTGAGCAGGAGTTAACACAACAAGCCTCTCTCAAACTGCAGAAGGCTATCAAAAGCAGACAATCACCAGTCGGACTGGCCTTATTCGGATTGTGGTTCAGACCCCAGCCACACTGGCACCCTGCACAGGGAAGGCTCAATGACAAAGCGCTTAGTAGGTTTCTGACAGCAGAGGAGCAAATTGGGCTGCCTTGTGCTGCTTTGCTGGCATCACCCCTCCATGCAAGCCCAATATTTTACTTGGATCCCAGGGACCCTTGTTTGTTCTAGCTAACACGAGGAAACATCCTCATGACCTTCAAGAATTTTCTCCCAGAAATGTTTCCCTTCATTATTAGTACTGAAGGACATTTCAGGGTAAAAAAGACACAATGTGAAGAAATGGGACTTACCCAGCTTCTATTTTCTTGTCTAGAAGAGCATCATGGCACAGACTTGTAGTTCTCAATTATTTCAATCTTGGCACTGCTCTTCTCTGATCCAACAAGAGTATACAGTTCCTTTTAAAGATGGTGGAATAAGTGTGTAAAGATACAGTTTATCAGGGGGGGAATATGCTCCAATAGGAGCAAGTGCCCTCACACACCCGTATGGGTGTCATGCTTCATTATCAGGCAAGCTCCTTGTCGGGCCGGGACTGCAATGCCCAACGGGCACTCACAAGATGGCACTTTACCGGAGCTTATATGCTGGACCTAACAACTCCTGCCCCCCCCCCCATTTGATATAACTGCTCTTCTCTAACCTGAGAGCCTTGTGAAAAACACTTTTTGTGTGTCTTCACAAGTTAACTTTACTTCTGAGCTCCAATGTTTTGAGGAATATCCTGATTGGCTCAGAGGATCGCCATCTCCTAATCATTGAAGGAGAAGGTATGTATAACACTAATTTTGTTGCCTTGTATTATTTCCCTGTTTGTTATGAGTGAGCTTTCTGATAACCTGTTATATGTATTTTTGTAATAGGATGTATGCGAAACAGGGCAGATTCTACCAATAACTTCCAGATGTGTACAGGACATGATATGAAGATGCCAATTTCTTTGTTTTCATATTTCTAGCCCTACCCCCATTTTTCTCAAGTTGGACGACCACATAAAGTTGGAAATATATACAACAATAGGACTATCTTTCTTGGGGCAAGTGAGAGATTTTCATCCGAATCCTGCCATTCTGCCACTACCACTTTCTACAGTTCTGACACCAGATGAAAAACCTTAGTATGAATAACCCCTTAAATCTGCAGCATACCTTCACTTTAAACACACAGATACTAAACTTTACATAATTAATCAATACCAGGGAGCCATCCAACGAGAATAATCTAGAACTTTGAAGTTACTCTATTTATGTTTCACTAGAATTGCATTTATATGTACTTATCAATTTACTTATCTCCTTATTATCAGATTGCAATGTTTCCTATTATCTGCTTTTTATAAGAAATGTATATTTCCTCACTTGGCTTCCATCCCCTGTGAGGAGAATATATTCATTCTGTATCCTAAATCCGAAAGCTTTTTTCTACAGAACTCTGCTGCCCTTTTTTTGTTCTGGTTTGTGATTTATGAAGCTCTCAAATAAGAATGCAAAAGGTATATGTATCTGAATTCAACTTCATCTCACTATATACCCTGTTGCATAATTTTTACCAGTGATGCCATTCAATTTATCTTCTGCAATGCTCTCAAATTATTACTATGCACTAATCTGGAAACAATCAGTTAACTTGGAGTAAGAATAGCCATCTTTGTTAGATCTGCGTCTAGCTTTTCCATCCAATGTGACCAATGTAATCCACTTAATACAGTTTTAAAATAGATGGACGTATTTCATTTGGATAATCTTTTAATCCATGTTACTATCAACACTAGGGGGCATATGTACAAGCCCCTATCAACACCACAACGTCACTTACAGTGACGTTGTGTTGGCGTTAGGGGCCTCGCCTTATTTACAAGGCAGCTTTAAGCCACTTAATGTGGCCTAACGCTGCCTTGTAAATAAGGCACCCTTTCACGCTGTGTTTAGCATGAAAAGGGGGGGGAATGGGTGTTGCGGTGGGTGTTCCACCGCAACACATATTGATTTTGATGCTGCCCCCTATTTACAAGGGCAGCGTAAATAGGAGGCAGCGCCAAAATTAAGACCAGGGAAAACCTGGTCTTAAACAGGCGAGACGAGGAGAAATGCTTTATTGCTCCAAGTTTTTGCTGTTTCCATGTGTGCTGCCTTGTGCAGCACACATGGAAACAGCAAAACACCTTTGATTGTTTATGTGCAGGAAGGTCCTCCTTCCTGCACATAAATAATCATTTAAAAAAAATGCCATTATGCAACTTCAGTGTGTGCTGCATTAAGCAGCACACATAGAAGTGACAAAACAGCATTTAAAGATTGTTTGTGTGCAGGAAGGGAGACCTTCCTGCACATAAACAATCTTCCCCTCAACACAGACACCCTTGCACTATGGTGCAAGGGTGCCTGCGTTGGCGCTAGGCAGCTTAATTTAGCACCAGAGCAGGGAGAAACGCAGGGCTGCACCATATTCTTGTAAATATGGTGCAGCCCTGCATTTTCAGAATGGAGGAGCGTAGCGTTAGCAATGTTTGCTTAACGCCACGCTTCTCCATTCTGTTGTACATATGCCCCTAGGTGTCTTCAGCAATGACAAAGATGATCAATAGTCCTGTGATGTTGGTTTTCTATGATGTCATTTCTTGTGATGTCACATTCAAATTAGAGGGGCCTCACATCTTCCCTTTTGCCCAGGGCCCCACAAGTCCTAGGCCCGGCCCTGCCTGGCCTGATCGGTGATCGGCCCCTGCCTCCCTTTTCAGAGGTTGGGAGTGAAGCAGGTGCACCCAAATGGAGGAGGCAGGCAAGCGGCTGGAGCAGCGGACTGAGGAGGGCACCAGGCCAGCGCCATGAGTGCCTGAAGGAGGCCTCTTTCCTTTATACGCACCAAGGTATGGGCACGGGGGGGCGGCGGAAGCAAGGGGAGAGGATGTGGAGACATCCCATTCTGGGTGGCCTGCCAGCCCCGTTAGGGAACAGCATTTTGGTTGCCCACGAGAGGTGCAGCAAGAGAAAGGAAAGCGACGGAGCCCTGGCCAGATTTGGAGGCCAGGGTGACTGCGGAGTCCCCCTTCCGAGGACAGACAGCGCATGACCTGACTCTGAGGCCATGGGAGGGCCCTGAGGGGTGTGCCTGGAGGGGCAGGCGGATGCTCGTGATGCTGTGCCGGGAGGTAGGCAAGCGGGCTGCCCACAGACTGAGGACCAGAGTAGCTGGGGGACACTGCTGGTGACTGCCTACCCACACTGATGACTGGGCAGGAGAGCGATAGCAACACTGCAGAATCCTTCACACGATACGCCTCAGCGCTGTAACACATATGGGAAGTACACGTGCGGCTGCTTGTGCTGCTGTGCTGTGGACAGCAGGCAAATCGGCCGATGACATGGTGGCGGCACAGCGGGGGGCCCTGATCACCCAGCCTTTTCCCCCAGCTGGCAACCAACAAGAGGGGACGCACTGGCAGAAGTGTGCGGCCTGGCATGCATGATGGGGAAGACACGCGAGGCCGACGTCACAGGTACTGGCCTGCTTGGATGTGGAGGACTCTGGACTGCGGAGGATACGCGAGATGTGACTAAGATGCTGGCCCAGCCACTATCCACAGAGAGTGTGGCTCAAATCCTGGCGGTAATGAACCCCTCTTAGACGTCCATGGAGGCCAAAATAGATGCGGTTGCCTGGGAGGTGGGCCTTCAAAAGAAACTATGAGAGCAGGTAACCCACACAGAGACCTCGCTTCACTAGCTACAGCCCCAAACAACAGACCTCCAGCAAAAAATGCACAAGTTGTCAGACCACCTCAAACACCTTGAAGATAGAGTCAATGATGCAGAGGATCGAGCCCGTCATAGCAATATACGATTGGTGGGTCTGCCGGAGGACACAGAGTAACAGGACATGACTGCGTATGCAGAGGAGTGCCTGAAAAGCATGGTGGCACCAAGCAGACTGTTGTTCTTCTTCTCACTGGAGAGAGATCACCGAGTTCCAGCCCGCCAGGACCTGTCGTGGCCAAGCTCCTGCACTTCATGGACAGGGACGTTATCCTGAATGTGGTCAGGCAGGCTGGTCATTATGTGGTTGCAAACAGCAAGGACTACATCTTTCCAGGCAACATCCTGGCTGTGCAGTGGCAAAGGGCATCCTTCCTGCCTGTGAAACGGAGGCTGTGAGACATGGGGTTGAAATACTCCTTGTTTTTCCCATCCTGTCTCCGTGTGACGCACGAGGGGATGTCCCTCTTCTTCACGGAAGCAGTGGAGGCATTGGACTGTACAGAAACCCAGGGGTCCTCGTTGCAACCGGGGTCCTCCCAAGAATGGGCACCGTGCTTTTGGGGCTCGTTTAGAAGTCAAAGCTGAGGCAGGGGTAGTTGGAGACCGTGTGGTCCCGTCGTCTGACAAGCCCCTGGCAGACACTGGTAGAACTGCGGCTGGCCGCAGTGCTTTGGGGGGGGGGGGGCGTTGTCACAGGCTCGGAGGCCAACAGCGGGGACGAATCACAGAAATCTCACCGGGGACTAGATCAACATGGAGTAGTCCTTTCAGGGGTCACCCCTGAGTCTGCTGAGGAGCGGTTATAGCACTGGAGCCCCAAAGGAGCGGGAACAAAGCCCTGCATGGTGTGGAACTGAGTGCCACATGACGGAACAGCAGTGGATGCCTTGTTGGGCACCCAGTCCGCACACTGAACAGTCATTGGAGTGGTTCCATCCAGGCCTATCCCATGAGAACTCAAGTTTTTCTTTGTTGTGATGGTCTATGATTCTCTCCGAACCACTCTTCTGTCCTTTTGCTCTCCTGGTGTTTTTTCAGTCCTGTTTTTTCATCTCTCTTCTGTTTTACAACTTTTCCTTTTGTATTTGCACAGCTGCCCCCTTGGTGGTGACCCTCTTCTCTTGTTCAAGTCTGTTGCTGTTTGTGAAATTGAGCAGGATACAGTTTATATCTTGCCAGGGGAGAGGAGTTCCTAGTTGGAATTTGGTTTACAGATTTTTATTGGGTTATTTGTCACTGACATGAGGATGCAGCACATTCCAACAGACACATATCGGGGCCTCAGTGTGCACTGGGGTCAGAAGGGAGTGGGGAAAGCACCCACAGGTAACTGTGCAGTTGATGGGCGGCGGACCCAGTGTTCGCTGTGCCCTGGATCGACACAGCAAGCACAGAGAGTATGACATGTCCAACTGTATACAATTTGCTCACGTCGAATGTCCGGGGGTTGGAGACACCGGCCAAACCGCATCGCGAAGGTTCCTATTTGCTGAGGCACAGAGTGCACATTGCCATATTGCAGGAGATGCACAAGACCGCGCATGAGGGGACGCAACTGCAGACCTGAAGGAGGGGCCAGCTGTTTCACACCACGCACTCTGTATATACTCAGTGGGGTTTAATATGGGTGGCACCTGGGGTGCCGTTCCGGCCGGAGTAGCAAAAGGCCGATTCAGAGGGCGGGTATGTGTGTATGAGTGGTAAACTAGAGGGCTCCCCGTTTGACATACTGGGTCTTTACTCCCCGAATGCAGGTCAGGTGGCTTACTTGCACTCCTTGTTAGAGCAGCTGGACAGGGCTCTGGGCAACCCATGGTGGTCGGTGGTGATTTTAACTGAGTCACAGACACCACACTGGATCGTTCAGAGCACTGCTGAGTGCGGCTGCGCTATGAGTGGCAAAGCAATTTTAAGACTGGCAGGTTAATTGGCGCATGCTGAATGCGTAGAGACAGGTACATCCGGCGAGCAGAGAGTATTCACACTTTTCCCACATACATGAATTGAACACCAGGATCAACTTGCTGCTCACTTCCCGACATCTGGCCTGTGCGACGAATAGTACAGAGTATCTTGTCAAAACATAATTGGATCATTGTCCACTCCTGCTTATGCTACGGTAGGGCAGGGTGAAGATATGCATTCCTTCCTGGTGGCTTAGCTGTGCCACACAGGAGGATGCTGCATTTAGCAGCACAGTGCGGGAGGAAATTCTTAAAGCTGAATGCAGACACGGCCTCCCCACCACTGATTGAGTGGAATGCATTCAAGATGTACATAAGCAGGGTTCTCGAGAGGGGTGCACTTGGTGTTGCGCGCCTCGAGACCTCGAGCAAAGTGCGCTTGGTGTTGTGCGCCCAGTTGAGCCGGCTGGAATGTAGCACCAGGGTCTGGAGTTCCATGTGTTGACAGAGGAAAAGTCCTGCTGTGACCTCATTAGCCTTCAGCAGGAACATATGGAGGTTTGGGTGAGATTAGCCCTGCATGATTGCCAGGAGTATTCATCGCGGGCCCACACTAAGGGGGATTGGGCAGGACACTTGCTGGATGGCCTGCTGCGTGCAGAGGGCAACCATGGCATGATTACTGCCAGCCACCACTCGGACGGTCACCACATATATCGGCAGGTTGACATAGCAGCACTGTTCTCAGTCTATTACCAGTCTTTGTATGGCCCACCTGAGGCGGTGCCGGCGGAGCGCCTGACTGTCTTCCTGGCTGATACACTGCTGGTCACATTAACCCCAGAGGCCAGTTGACAAATGGAGGCTCCCATCACAGCTGGCGACAGGGAAGACGATGGTAGTGATGCTCTTCCCATAGAACTTAATAAATGCGCCCAAAAGGGATTGATCAAGCCCCTTGCTCATATTAGGAGTGGGCGGAACTTGTGGGGTTTCACTCTGCGGAATTCTGCCAAGTTGCATATAAACTCTGCGGGATTCCGCGGAGTTCCACCCATAGCTCTCAGTGCAGTGTAAACATCTCTCACAGGCTTTCTTCCGCCCAATCTTGACATCCAGAAGGCAGTATGACTGAAGGATTAAAACTCTCGTCCCAATAATCGAAAGAATGTACTACAGGAAAGGCGCCAAGAACCTGTCAGGAGTTACAAAAGGTGAAAACAACCCCGGCAACTAAATTGCTATACAAATACATAAACACTGAGAGTGGTCTGTTTTGATACATTGGAGTCTAGGCAACTGAAGTAATTTCTGTCTTTCAAGGTGGTAGGTTATTCCACCCTTGCCCGGCTCCCCTAGAATGCCATTTTGACAGCGGCTTCTGCTCAGCCATGCCTCTCCCTTACCTTGTTCAATTCCCCCGGCACACAGCGCAGTACCTGTGCTCGCAGAAAGCACTCGCATCTTGGTGGAGTATTGGAAGCAGACAGGGTGATCGCAGTGGCCCAGCGCCAGCACCTCCCGCTCCTGGCAGCACAGCACACAGCTCCACTCGGGAGCCAGGCCTGGAGGGGTGGATAGGAGAAGGGGCCCGCCGGCCCGGGGCAGCGACGTGGGAGGTCGGGGAGACATCTGGGAACCACGGTGGGACTTGGGGCCCATCTCATTCTCAGCACGGGACACTGTTTTGCCTTCGCTGCTGGAGAGCATCCGGAGCAGCCCAGGCCGGGCTGCGATGAGTGGACACAGGGAGCCCAGCCGAGCTTAACTGGCTCAGTCAGCTTGATATCACAGGACCTAGCAACAGCATGTCCGGAAGTGAACCACACTGGATGACAGAATTCCAGACATATGGCCTGGAATAGCTTCCGGGCTGGCCTGGGACTTCATCCACTATCATAGACATAAAGATGGTACAGGAGAGACAGCTGGCCATGATAAGTCTGAAACAGGTCAGCATTCTAGCTGCGCTCTGTGACATTTTCGCATTGTACTGTGACATGTAGCTCTGTAATCTCCGTGCATATAGAGCAGCCCAACACGGTGTACACACATACATTTCATGAGGTGCACTGAGGTACACGTAGGGGTGGGTGCCGGTAACTCCGCTACGTGCAGTGGGTGGAGTTTTTGCCGAACTCCATGCTCCAAGCGAAGCTCGGAGTGGCAAAACTTCACAAACTCCGCCAGTGGAGCAGAGTTTACCGCTCACCCCTAGCTCATATGTGCACAGCAGTGCAGGAGGCCAAAGCTCTCCCAGAGTCTACCTGAGAGGCAGTCATTGTTATGATCCCGAAATGAGGGGGAGATCTGTTGGACAAGAGCACATATAGACCCCTGTCCCTTTTTAATCTTGACTGTAAGATCTTGGGGAAAATCATTGCGAACAGTATTCTGCCATTTGCCGACTCTGATCTATCCAGACCAGTGTGTATTTGTTCCCAATAGGAGTCCACCTGACCTCGCTTGCGCATCGGCGGTGTCGGTAGACATGGAAAAGGCTTTCAACAGTATATCATGGGCATATCTGTTTGCAGTTTTACGTCACATGGGATTTGTCCACGACTCGATAGCTTGGATACAGGTCCTGTATGCGGAGCACATGGCAAGGGTTTGCATAGGCCATGAATACTCGAATTAGTGGCAAATACACTGGGGAAACCTACACGGCTGTCTGCTGTCACCGCTGTTGTTTGCGCTCTTCAAGGAACTGCTGGCATGGAGGCTGCGCACACTACATGGGGACCACAGACTGACACTGAATGGATAGAAACACAATGTATCCCTTTACGAGGATGATGTTCTGATATATTTACATGATGCCTTCTCGGGCTGCTGCCCTTTTTGTGGGTGCTGGCGAATTATCTGGCCTGTTCATGAACACAACTAAGTCGCGATTGCTCCTGCTAACAGAGAGGAGTGCAGGTGCACTTCTTGAGGCAGTGCCCCTTGGTGCTCTGATTGCCCCTTGCATCTTTTGAAATCTGGTTGTGCCGGTGTATAGTGGACGTCCAAGAGCGCAACCTGAGGGAGGGTGGTGGCAATGCTACAGGCATCCTCGATGTTCTGGCATTCTCTGCCGCTTTCAACTTGGGCGGGTGGCCTTAGCAAAGATGGTGGCCCTTCCATGTCTCTTGTACGTGCTTGTTAATGTGCCTCTGCTGTTGCCCTGCAGGGTGTTCCAAGACTTCAACAGCTGGCTCTCTGAGCTGGTCTGGGCCACTGTCTGGTGACACGTGGCACTAAACAAACTGTGCCTGTCTTTAGTGGCCGGGGGTCTGTGGGCTCCAGATTTTGAGTTGTAGTACTTGGCAAGCCAGCTGCAGTGGCGTGGATGGCTCCGGGGGCGCCAAATAACTAACTAACTAACTCACTCACTCTCACACTCACAGACACTCTCTCTCTCTCTGTGTGCAGGGACTGACCATGAACGGCTGGCCCTCTCCTTTATTCAACGCCTCAGCCACGCCTGTCCGAGACGGTGTGTGATGACATTGGGGTCATCATAGCACAGCCCTGGGTGGCTCAGTACATCCCAATCAAACCTCAGATGGCTGAACCCACCTCACTTACGCGCACACACACAAAGTCCCTCAGTCCCTGGCTGGGTGCGGGTTTCGGTCTCAGTCCATCTGAATGGCTCCTCACCGCTGTGACACCTGTGGGGCCTCCGGAGTGGTTGTTGTTGCCCCTTGGCTAACCCTCGGGGTCACCGTGCCTTCTTCTGACGCTGGCTGAAGTTCCCGGCCACTTGGCAGGTCCTCCCTGGGGTCCTCTCCTCACACTGACGTCTCCTCTCCTCCTCGTTGTTCCCGTGGCTCCACTTGCCAGAACCATGAGATATTTCTCGTGGTAGTTTCATTCCCCCCTGTGTGCGGTGATCATGGTCCCTTGAACTGGCGTGACCACCCTGGCACCTCGCTCAAATAGGGTACAGAACTTCCACCCGAGATGACGGTCTTTCACCAGAACGTGGTCTCCCACCTTTAACTGCCAGTTGGTGGCACACCAGGGGTCCTCTACATCCAACATGGTCAGGCTCCACCCTGAGCTGTGGGGATACTGTCTTTCAGCTGTCTTTGGAACATCAGGTGCATAGGGGTGCACAGAGTTGTGTTGTATTCCTCTTAGGGTGTCCGTACATGGGTTTTCCTGTATCATGTCCTTATATAGGCACAATTCGCCCTGCCCTTATATAGGCATAAAATCCCAGTCCTTATTTAGGCATTAAACCGTGCACTCCAAATACAGGCATGGTCTCCGACATCCGTCCACCCTAACGTCACAACGAGTTCTTGAAGAACAGACCCTTAGGCTTCGGGAGTTTCCTAGCACAGGACTATTGATTTCTTCAAGGACTCATCTATTATGCATGAACCGTTATACCTTAAGGGTTCATTCATGACGTCTTCCGCTGTCCGATTCACGTCAATGCTAACATTCTGAGGTACCTCTCAGGTATAAATATACCTTCCCTAGTCCTTGTAAATCAGAGGAGACCTCGACTTCAGAGGAGCCCGTTTCCCGGCCGGACGCACTGAGAAGACGCTGTCATCCCTGCACGCAGAGAGTCCAGCTTCCAGTGATCTGACTTCCCTCGCGGGGTGTTGGAGTTCGAGTCTGGCAAGAGATTCCCACCTCTCTCATTCTTAAGGTATGGAGCTGACTAGAAACCTAGAGGGACTCTTGGCATACTAGGCATACTGGGCGTAACATACTCTTAGTATACCATAGTAAGGAATACTTCACCTACTTCATACCTCTCCCTACACCTAGGTTAGGTTAGGTACATTGGGGTAGAACTAGCTTAGAAACGCATCGTATGAGTACTCGCATTTTTAGTCTATGTTATTGTGAGGGGGCACGAAGCGGGACACCTCGTTTGCCAAGAAGGACACCCCATAAAGACAAAAGTAGCTTACCGGCGGAGGTCCCGTCACGGAATACGAGCCCCGCTACGAGATCAACAAGGATAACCCCGCCCCCACCCTGTACTCTGTCCACACAGGAGTCGCTCATTCCGGATGATGCGGCCGAAGGAGGGGGGATCGACACCGGAAGCACTTCTCTCGAGGAAGTGAAAGGGACCGAGGAAAACCAGGAAGGACGCGACAAAGCCGGAGAGAGGAAGGAGATACGGAGTGAAGGAGACGAGGAACATGAGGAGCGGAGAGAGAAGGAGGAAGACGTGGATTACGGAGGAGAAGACGAGACGTGGTGCGAAGAGTGGTGGACCCCACAGGAGGAGGCTGGAGAGCGGCCGCAACTCTGGAGAGTTGCGGCGGAGCCAGTGAGTAACGGAACAGAGAAAGGAAGCGGGAGGGGGAGGCGGGAAGTGGGTGACAAAAGGGTTGGGAAGGGTCACGAGTGAAGTCATTATTTTGTTAAAAAGAGCACCTGCCCCCTCACGTAGCACTAGGGTGACCGATTCCGGGTGCGACGGTCCTTCAGAGAGTGTGAGTAAACCTTAACCCGGCACGACCAACTACCCCCTTTTCCTCAACCGTCCCTCACGCAAGGAAACCCCCCTTTTTTCCTCACTGGTATCCCAGTCCTGATTAAGAGCGTCTATAGAGACCCACCGGGTGTGGTGACGGGTGTAGTACAAAGCACGGACGTGTTCCTTAGAGGTGACTGACGGCTCCCTTTTTGTCCTTCCCTCCTATGTACCTCCGTGGTAGAGTCCCGGGATCAGAGGAAGGAAAGAAACAGGAAGATAACATCGTTGAAGGAGAAGGGCCCGCGGAAAGAAGAGGAAGAACCCTTAAGAAGACCACCAGTCCCGTAGAGACACTCGCATCCCCCATCACTGACCCTTTAAATAAAAGACGCCCTCTGGCCCACTATATACAGCCTCCGCGTCTGTTTATCCGGCCCGCACTCCCACAAGTGGTGTCAGAAGTGGGATCCGCCGGAGACATGGAGGCAGTTATCGCGAAGATGGCGGAAAGCCAGGAGACCCTCGGGAAAGTAATGGAGAGGTTCCTCTCGATTGTCGAAGACGATCGGGGACGACTGCAACAAGTCATTACGGACCAAGGCCAGTCCCATGACACTGCGATGGGGAAGATCGCTGACGCCATCGGTCAACAGAGAGCCCCGAACGCCTTGCCCTCAGTCATTCTACAAAAATATGTGAGCGGAGAAGACCCAGAATACTTCTTTAATGACTTTGAGAGGATGGCTATGGCCGCAGCCTGGCCAGCCGATAAATGGGGACAGTATCTAGGACCCCTTCTGTCCGGTGAACTTCAAGCATCTTATCAAGCGGCCAACATATTGGGTGTTACCCCATATGCCGACATTAAACGGTGCATAATGGAGAGACTAGGGGTCGACGATGAAACGTATAGATTGAAGTTCAGACAGATCAAGGAGGGCCCCCAAGAAACCCCCAGAGCCCTATACTTTTGTGTAAAAGACATGGCGGACCGCTGGCTGAAACCAGTTACTGCTACCAAAGAGGAAATCATGGCCAAAGTGTATTTGGAAAAATATCTGTCTTCTCTCCATCCACCCATTCAGAGATGGGTTAGGCAACACACGCATCTTACCCTCGAGACAGCTGTGGAGATAGCTAACGCCTACAATAGAGCACAAGAGACGCAGAAGGGACGAGAGGAAACCCCCTGGAGAGCGGGTATAAGCGGAGCTCATCGCCCTCCCCGTTTGTCGATCCTGCGAAAACCCGATCCTGTTACTGTTGTCCCAGGTCCCCCAGTGTTTCGAACCCCAGGGCCCTCGGTGTTCAGACCTTCTACTCCTGGGCCACAATGTTTTAACTGTGGGCGAATGGGTCACATAGCACGTTTTTGCCCTCAGAGGGAGGAACCCATGGAAGTAGGCCTGGCGAGGAATTACTGTTGTTTGTCGCACCCTATCAACTCAACCCCTTACCGCTGTGACATAACAGTGAATGGGAAAGCCATGACCACTCTAGCCGATACGGGATGCCGGCAGAGCGTGGTGAGACCTCAGGATCTTGAAGGTGAGCTGGGAGTAGTTGATGGGACTGTGAACATCCAATGTGTCCACGGGGATACCATACAATAATCCACCACTCATGTACATATTCAACATGATACTGACCCCGGATCGGATTTAAAGGTGGGTCTTATCCCTCGGTTACCGGAGCAGGTAATACTCGGAAACGATTACTCACACCTCTCTACCTTGCTTATGGAAACCAAACCGGACGAGAAGGACTGGTGGGCCATCGCCCCTTTTGCACAAGATGACAATCCAGAGTGGCCGCCTTCCAAGTCCCGTAAAACGAAAAACCAAAAACAGAAGGAAAAAGGAAAACCCGTTACTTCCTTCCCCGCACAGATAAACGAGAGCTCTTGGGAGACGATCGAAATTTCCACGCGGCACAGAGAGAGGACCCTGTCTTACAAGAGGCTTGGAACAGAGCCCTGGCACGTTGAAGACCCTTTGCATGTATGTCCCTATTTTTTTGTTAACAACGGGCTATTGTACAGAAAAGCAGGACCCACTAGTATCCCTCAGCTGTTGGTCCCTACCCTGTTCCGGGATAAAGTCCTGTATATGGCGCACAGTCACCTATTGGGGGGCATTTCGGGGAGGAGAAAACTGAGCGGTTGATCTTAGAGAAATTCTATTGGCCCGGCATATATAGGCAGGTGAAGGCGTGTTGCAGCGAATGCCCCATATGTCAAAAAAATAGCCGATACAGACCCCCTAGAGCTCCGTTACATCCACTGCCCATTATAGATGAGCCATTTAGTAGGGTGGGAATGGATATTATCGGACCATTGTTACCCTCACGGAGTGGATGCCGTTATGTACTGGTCTTAGTGGACTACGCCACCCGCTTTCCGGAGGCCATCGCGTTAAGGCAACCCAATGCCCCTAACATCGCCAAAGCTATGGTGACGGTCTTTACGCGGGTGGGGTTTCCAAAAGAAATATTGACCGATCAGGGGACCCCGTTCGTATCCAAATTAATGAAACAAGTGTGTACCCTGTTAGGTATTAAACAGATACGGACGGCGGCATATCACCCCCAAACAGATGGCTTGGTCGAACGGTATAACGCTACCCTTAAAGCCACCCTAAAAAAACTCCTTTCGCTTGAAGCAAAACGATGGGAAGATATGTTGCCCATAGCCTTATATGCCATCCGATGCAAGGTCCAAAAGAGCACCGGATACTCGTCTTTTGAGTTGCTATATGGCCATCAGCCCCGGTCCTTACTGGACATGGTTCGTGAAAACTGGGAGGCCGAGCCCGACAATACCAAACCACTAGTGGAGTACGTGGCTCATCTAAAAACACATCTAGAACAGGTACGAACAATAGTGCGACATAACATGGAAAAAGCTCAGGAAGCCCAACAAGCCCAGTACAACAAAAAAACGAGGGGAGATCCTTTGCTGTGGGGGATGCGGTTTTACTCATGATGGCCTCCTCTGATCACAAATTGATAGGTCAATGGCAAGGCCCTTATATTGTAGTGGAACAAGTAACTCCTGTCACCTATAGACTAGAACTCGATAAAAATCGGGGCACCTCCCAGATGTATCATATTAATCTTCTGAAAAAGTGGGAAGGACCCCTTCCAGCCTTATCCGGAAAGGTAGGACACGGTCCTCTGTACGATCAATGTGTTGACGATGAATTAGACCTCTTTCTCAGAAACAAACTAAACGTTACCCTACTGCCCCTACAAGATATATTTTCTATTACACCAGGGAGGACTACCTTGATAGACCATTCTATTAAAACCCTTCCAGGGAAGAGAGTACGACTTCGCCCTTATAGGATACCAGAGGCTCGTAGAAATACCATCAGAGAAGAGGTACAGCAGATGCTACAAATGGGTATCATAGAACCCTCCCTGAGTGAGTGGAACTCACCCATCGTCCTTGTCCCGAAGCCGGATGGCTCGGTGCGTTTCTGCATCGACTTCCGGGAGGTAAATAAAATATCCGAGTTCGACACCTACCCCTCCCGAGGGTGGATGAGATGATCGAACGCATAGGAAGAGCCAAATATATCAGTACCCTCGATTTATGTAAAGGGTACTGGCAAATCCCCTGAAAAGCGAAGACCGAGAAAAACAGCGTTCTCTACCCCAGATGGCCTCTTCCAATTCACTGTGTTACCCTTCGGGTTACACGGGGCACCCGCTACTTTTCAGCGAGCCATGAATCTTATCCTACGACCCCATGAAAAGTATGCAGGGGCGTATATTGACGACATCGTTATTTATAGCGAAACATGGGAACAACACCTTGCTCACTTATACAAAGTCGTACAAGCTCCTGGGGGAACATGGTCTGAGAATCAATCCTGCCAAAAGCCATTTGGCCGCCCAAACCGTGAGATACCTAGGTTACCTATTAGGGGAAGGAGTTATACGACCCCAGAAAACCAAACTAATGGCGATATCCCAGATACCCTTTCCCAGGTCTGCAAGAGATCTCCGTGCCTTTCTGGGGTTGTTGGGGTACTACCGAAGGTTTATACCCCAGTTTTCCCAGATAGCAGCCCCCCTCACAGACCTCTTGCATAAAACAGTGAACACCGGAGCCCGCTTAAGGGACCCAACCCTTGCAGTAACCCAGGGATTTGAAACACTGAAGGAGGCCCTGACATCAGACACTGTGTTAGCTAGCCCCGATTATACCTTGCCCTTCATCCTGCAGACAGATGCCTCAGAACAGGGACTGGGGGCAGTACTATCCCAAAGAAATATGCGAGGGGAAGAGAAGCCTGTTCTCTATCTGAGTAGGAAACTGTATCCCCGTGAGAAGAACTACGCTGTTATCGAGAAAGAAGCACTGGCTATTAAATGGGCCATCGACTCCCTGAGGTACTACCTGGAGGGACGCGAATTTACCCTTTTTACAGACCACGCTCCCCTAGAATGGATGGCACGCAATAGAGGGAACAATGAAAGGGTGTTGCGCTGGTTTTTGTCCCTACAGCCCTTCAGATTCCAAACCAAACATCGTAAAGGGACTGAACAGGGAAACGTGGACTTTTTCTCCCGTTATCCTCAGGAAACCAGCCCTACTAGAAGGACAGCAAGGGAAAGGGGATGTGAGGGGGCACGAAGCGGGACACCTCGTTTGCCAAGAAGGACACCCCATAAAGACAAAAGTAGCTTACCGGCGGAGGTCCCGTCACGGAATACGAGCCCCGTTACGAGATCCACAAGGATAACCCCGCCCCCACCCTGTACTCTGTCCACACAGGAGTCGCTCATTCCGGATGACGCGGCCAAAGGAGGAGGGATCGACACCGGAAGCACTTCTCTCGAGGAAGTGAAAGGGACCGAGGAAAACCAGGAAGGACGCGACAAAGCCGGAGAGAGGAAGGAGATACGGAGTGAAGGAGACGAGGAACAGGAGGAGCGGAGAGAGAAGGAGGAAGACGCGGATTACGGAGGAGAAGACGAGACGTGGTGCGAAGAGTGGTGGACCCCACAGGAGGAGGCTGGAGAGCGGCCGCAACTCTGGAGAGTTGCGGCGGAGCCGGTGAGTAACGAACAGAGAAAGGAAGTGGGAGGGGGGAGGCGGGAGGTGGGTGACAAAAGGGTTGGGAAGGGTCACGAGTGAAGTCATTATTTTGTTAAAAAGAGCACCTGCCCCCTCACCTGGCACTAGGGTGACCGATTCCGGGTGCGACGGTCCTTCAGAGAGTGTGAGTAAACCTTAACCCGGCACGACCAACTACCCCCTTTTCCTCAACCGTCCCTCACGCAAGGAAACCCCCCTTTTTTCCTCACTGGTATCCCAGTCCTGATTAAGAGCGTCTATAGAGACCCACCGGGTGTGGTGACGGGTGTAGTACAAAGCACGGACGTGTTCCTTAGAGGTGACTGACGGCTCCTTTTGTCCTTCCCTCCTATGTACCTCCGTGGTAGAGTCCCGGGATCAGAGGAAGGAAAGAAACAGGAGGATAACATCGTTGAAGGAGAAGGGCCCGCGGAAAGAAGAGGAAGAACCCTTAAGAAAACCACCAGTCCCGTAGAGACACTCGCATCCCCCATCACTGACCCTTTAAATAAAAGACGCCCTCTGGCCCACTATATACAGCCTCCGCATCTGTTTATCCGGCCCGCACTCACAGTTATTTATGTAAATGAATATCTACTAAAGATCATGCTAGCGCAGTATTATTTATTTCTACTGCTTACGCTGTACATTATTTATCTTGCATACTGTCTTGTGATCGTAACAGCACATATTACTTACACGAGAAACAAGACTGTTCAATAAATCTTTTATTGAAACGCCCGTCTATTCTTTCTGTGTAACTTTGAGGAAAACTAAGTATGCACGATTGAGCTGAGTGAAATAGTTATCTATTGTTTCCACGACTCTGGGACACGTTCTGATTCTAAAGGGAAACAAAGTTGTCATGTTTTGCGGCTGCCAGAAACTACTCCCTTCTTGTTTATCAAGGAGGTTCTAGTGGCCTCTGAGCTAGCTGGCACAAGTAATTAAGTTTAATATACTCGATAGGGACATATTGACCTTAGTCCTATGCCAAACCTATAGGGTATATTATTCCAATGCGCAGAGCCTATTAGGGAAATAGGAGCTACACTACATGGCGCCCAACGTTTGGTAAGGCGGTAATTTAACGCTAGATACTGAGTAACTCAGCCGTGCTTTTTCTCTCAGAGACCCCTACCCATATACTCCAAAAGACGTCTGGAGTGGGCAGGGTTAAGTATCCGCCACGGCTACATAGGGAAACACCCTATATATTAGCTGTTTGGTTTGCTCAACGTTGAAGGATACAGTGTTCCAAAATATTGTGCACCTTATCATTGTTTCCTTGAAACTTGTTCTACATTTTTCAAAAAACAAAATGTCCATAAACGGGGACGAAGCCACCGGAAACGGTGGAGCTGCGGCTGACCCAGCCATAGCAGTTTTTAACTTTACTGGTTTAAATGAAACCGAGGAGGGTGTTATAGACATCCCTCCAAACTTAAGAAGAGCCATCACTATAAAACTCATAAAACACGGCCTACCACCAAGAGGAGGTAGAGCAGTTTTCAGTGATAGAGGCACACGAATCCTTTCAGACAGAGGTATTCTATTCATGGGTAATATTTCCTGAATCCAATCCAGTTACAAAACTGTTTCACTTCTACAAAGAAGATGATCCACCAGAGGAATATATTCCTTTCGAGGATATTGAAATTCCACTAACATACCAGGAGCATCAGCTCTGGTTTAAAGGCGCCCTAAAACATCACAGAAATATTACCAGGCTTGGTCCACTAGGTAGACCAGGAGCAACATGGCCGATTCTAGCCGGCTACACACCTCATCCTGAACTGGATATAATGTCAGATGAGGAACTACTTACTTAACTTACAGAGTTAATAAAAATCTACAGACAATTGGTCCAATGTCATGCGGACTTTCACAGTCCAACCACCATTAACCATTCCAAATCAGACCCCTCAACAGGGGAATACACTAAAAATTACACCACAGACTCTATACACAGTCATGGGTAAAATGCCCACAAAACGTGAGCAAATTCCATTCTTGATAGCTAAAAAAATTACTCAAATCGAAGCAGTATTTCCAAATACTAGCCCGTATGAGAAACACAGAATCCTAACAATCAGTTTACCAATGGGGATCACACCACAGCTGGAAGACTGCACCACTTGGGGCTCAGTCTTTGCTGCCATCTATACTAAAACACATGGTATTCCATCAATTGCGGTAATACCAGATGTCCTGAAACAAATTCAAAACGAATACGGGGCAGAACCTGCTCTGAATTTAGGTATGAAATTACTGAAAAATTTCGACCAGGTCTCAACAATAATATTATCTAATATTAAAGGGGAGGCAGCAGTGGCGATCCGCCAACGATTAAGGGAATTCGATGTTACAGAACATCAAACTGAGCTACCCAGAATAATTGAACAATCTTATGCAGAATTAGGCAGAGATAGTTTGGGTGGAAGACCAGTGAAGCCGAAACTATCTGAAAGTCCTGAGAAGGACTCTATTAAACAAACTCCTACATCTTGTAAAAAGAAGTGGGAGACTAATAAACAAAATTCAAACGAGAAAAGTTCTCAATCCCGAGGTAGGTCTCCTCAAAAGGAGCCCTCTGAAAGGAGGTATAACCTCAGGAATAGGGATAATTTGAGAAAACCTGACAGGTATCAAGATACTGATACACGTTCCTCTCGTACCTTTCAGATCTCGTCACAGACTTCGGAAAGAAGAGGACGGTCAGAACATAGAGAAGAACGCGTGAAATCCAAGGAAGAAAAACACGCTACAAAAAATAAAACAAAACCTCAATTCTCCAAAAAGAAAGTAGCAGGTCTGAAGATCAGACATGCCGAGAATACAACTCAAGAACGGAGAATGGGCTCAGACAATGCAGGACAGTGCAGCAGAAGTCACAATAGCTCGCCAGAACCTGAAGGAACTTCTGGAGATAGTGGACTTGAATGAGTACATTACAGTTGAGACTGTAGACACCAGGGTTAGTACTCCACAAAAGTTATATGAAATAAAACTCCGGATGGAGGGAGACATACCTAGAGAGGTGAAAGCACTTTTTTGGAAAAAACTTTCAAGGGGCTATGACATACTTCTAGCAGAAAAAGACTGGCCACCACAATTTGTCAGGGAGTGCCCACACGGCGAGGACATTATTATGCCTGCCTTCTCCAACCATATTCCAGTACACCTAAAATATACATATGCCAGGAAATGGGCAGTAGCCCAGGCCCCAGCATTATATAAAAATCATGTAGGATGGGATGAGGACTCACCTCACCATAAAATACATCTGAAACATGAACCAACTGCACAAAGGCAGTACCCAATAAAGCAAGAAGCTAAAAAACAGGTCAGGGAGATCTTAGATCAACTTGAATACCAAGGGGTGATTGAAACATGCACCTCCTCAATGAACAATCCTTTGTTTCCTGTCTCCAAACCAGACAACACCTATTGTCTAGTTTTGGATTACAGACACTTAAACACTTGTTCTAAAACATTTGCAGTGCAAAATGCACATAGCACAGCATTAATGAATAACATTGTGCGTAAAAATATAAAACAACATTAGACATCTCAAATGGTTTCTTTTGTCAAAACATAGCACCTGAAAGCAGGTACTTAACAGCTTTCTCCATAATGGGGACCCAGCGTCAATTTTGTCGACTCCCACAAGGGTTCAAGAACAGCCCAGGGTTATTCTCAGCGAGGGTAACGGAGTTACTACAAATTTATGATAATGAGGCATTGTCATATGTCGATGACATCTATCTGACAGACGATGACCTAGATAAACACTTGAACATGGTGAGCACCATTATATTGGGATTCGCCTCTGAGGGCTACAAATTCAACTTCAAAAAGTCCAGAATTGCCCATCTCAATGTCCTATTTCTAGGATATGAGCTTTCAAGTGAAGTCAAGAGCTTGGCAGCTAACTTTCTAGAAAAGTGTGCGCTGCTCCAACCTCCAAAAACACAAAAAAACTTACAATCCATCCTGGGTTTCCTAAATTTTGGAAGAACATACATTCTAAATTACGCAGAAAGGGTTAAACCTCTCTACGCATTAATCAAACCTGATTTTTCAATCAAAAATTGGACACAGGAACACACAGACATCTTGCGTTCACTCCAAGCTAACATGTTAGCAACAAATCACTTACAAACACGCGTAAGTCAACGCAACCTGGTGATCCGAATAATTTCGGGTCAAAGCGGATTCACCTACTTAACATTTAATGAGGGTGAAAAAATACCAATCGCATACAAATCTCATTTGTACACATAAGCGGAAATGCGCGTCACTTCAACTGAAAATGTTTTGACAGCAGTTCAAACCGCTGTAGCGAAAGAAAGAGCCCTAGCCCAAGGGAAATGCATTATTGTCGTAACCCCAGTACCAGCTTTAGAAGCGGTCACAAAAGCAAGCATTCCAAATGCTAAAGCATTACATCCAAGATGGATACAATGGGTTAATTCTCTTGCTGCAACAGATGTTGAATATGTTTTTGATCCTGATTTAAAAACACAAGCGTTCCTGCAATATGAACAAGAATGTCCTCTGCCCACTGAAATTCTGCCTCTCGATCAGTACAAATTCATAATTTACACTGACGGATCCGTACAGCCCGCAACAGGGAGCAAGCAAGCTTACAGTGCAGCATGTGCAATCGTTAAAGGTCGCATGCGAGATGGCATCTTCAGACCTATGGTCACAAAAACTCAATCTCTAGGAGATTGTACAGCTCAGCGAGCTGAACTACAGGCATTCATACTGGCACTTGAAAATACAGATCGAGAATTCCCCACACTGATAGTGTGCGATTCCTTTACTGTGTTCAGTCGTATAATGAATATATACAAAACTGGCTTGAAAATGGTTTCAAAGATGCGAAAGGTGGCACAATGAAGCACAAAACGCTTTGGGAACAAGTAGTTCAGTTGAAAAACGAACTACCAAAGGCTCACGTGATCCACACACTGAGTCATCAACGTGATGGCGTTCACATTGCAGGGAATTCATTGGCTGACGAGCCGCAAAGGGGCTGTTCAGACGGCTTCCGTAGCTGCGATCACTCGTTCAAAAACGAAAATAGACAGTGAGATAATGTTGGCTGTCAATGCTACAAGCAAAGGCAGTGGTGCAGCGTTACCAAAAAAGTTTCCACTCAAGTACTCTTATGTAATTGATGCGAACAACGTTCCTTTTGCTCGAATCCCTGGAGTGGGGGATAGGGTAATTCCAAACATGGAACGTAGAGCAGCTTTGATTTATGAAGCACATTTGGGGGAGGGTCTGTCACATCAAGGGATCTCTAAAACAATTTTGACATTAAAAGAGATGTACTGGTGGCCTGGGATGAATACAGAAATCCACATCTTCATCAATAACTGCATAGACTGTAAGGTACAGCGTGATGCTGACCGCCACCAGACACCATGCTACAAATGTAGCTGCCCAGTACAGACACCATTGTTAGACAGCATTAGACTATCTACGCGCAGGCGTCCTTCTGGACAAATGCAATCCCACAAATACTGAATCGAGGTTCCTATGGATATGGCCTCAGCGCTCGGCTGACGCTCGAACTGTTATAAAAGATTTGCGAGTCTTTATCGGCACATACACAATAGGCACGCTACATTCTGACCAGGGCCCTGCGTTTAGCTCTCGGGCTTACAAAGAAGCCATGGCCAGTCTGGGCGTTGCATTGCGGTACTCCTCTCCATTCCATCCTGAGGGAAATTCGGTTGTGGAAAGGAAAAACCGGGACATAAAGCAGTCTATAAAAGCTAGGGTATTAGGTTCGGGTGATGGGTGGCTCAAACATCTTTATGGGGTCCAACGCCCATTAAATAACCTGCCAAGAAGTTCTCTAGGGGGGGTCACTCCATATGAGGTCCTATTTGGGACAAGAATGTGGGTACCAGACCTCGATTACGTAGGCACAGTGGTGGAAAATAAACCGTTTGATATCAAAGATCGTTTGGCTGTTTTACAGGAACTCAATGAACTAAGATCGAAACACAGCAACGTAGTCCTGCAGCCAACCACCACTGGGGAAAAACCGGCGGTCCCAGCAAGGCCTGTCTGGATTCCAAAAGTTGGGGATCTAGTCAGAGAAAAGATTGCGGACAAGAAGGAATTTGGACCTTCTTACAGACAACCAGTACCTGTCCTAGCAGTTCAAGGAACTAGAACAGTACTTCTGCCGACCCTTGCTGGAAAAAAGGAGAAAAGATGTGTCCATCGACCTCATCAAACCACAGTATGTGGCCAATACTAAATAGTAGGCCTCGTGGACTCCGACCTAGTAGCAGACGCACTCCTCTCGCTACTATCCAAGAGGTTCAGACTGAAAGACTGATAACCATTGAGAATTCAGCAGTAACAGATGAAGGACTAGGCAACAATGCAATGGAACTCATCCCTCTTGAAAATCAAGTAACAGTTCGTCCAAATACACCTGTCTACACCAATGTAGCAAGTGATCAACTGGTTCCAGCGATTTCGACAAATCCTGATGCAATTCCAACAATTGACAGAACTGCTTCTGGCTATTTCATTAACTTTGATACGTTCTCAGAAGATCAGAGTGAACCTGAAACGACGCCAGCATCATTAAAATTCAAGCAGCAAGTACAAGACTTTCTTCACTTTCTGAAAAAGACTTATCTGGTTTCCCCATGGATTGAACTATGGATTATTTCTGGAATATTTGTTTTCCTGCTTTGGCTAGCTTTGGTTATGACTATGAGCGTGCTTATAAATGGCAGATACATCCATGTGAACACTGAAAGAAAAGATGTGAACGTACTTTTGAAACCTCATAAATCTTCCCATCGTGAAGCAAGAGACTTGTCAAAAGTGAACATCACAGCCGTTCCTATACAGGATGGTATAGTGTGGGACAAAACAGATTTTGATATTTTTGGCCCGACAAAACAATTGAACATTCCACATTTGTTTAAAATTTCACTAAGTGATCTCATTTCGTCCAGTACCTATTCTGATGATTGGGACTTTGAGACTGTTAACGATATAATGTTTGACCTAGAAAATCTGCTGCATTTTCTAAAAATGAATATTTAGAGGGTTCATCAGACTATGAACAGCTGTATTGCTATAACCACTATGGTCATCATTATTTGCATAAATCTGCAAACCCTAGAAATGTGTTTATGTTTAACCAATGGGAGCATTGTCCTACACCACCACAAGGTAGTTCAAAAACATTTGCTAACAAGTTTCCATATTTTTCAGGTTACAATACATCTGATCCAGAAACGTTTTACTATAAAAATGTAAACAAAAAAGGACTGAAAATTATGTTAACTAATACAAAACAGATTTACTCTGCAACATTTATTGCCCAACTGTCTAGACAGGGTTTCGACTTATGGAAAGACACAATAGACACAAAAACTGTCTGGGGTACTAAAGATTGGCAAGTGCAGGGGATAGGAGCTTTATTTAGAGCCTGTATCATCCCTGAACAAATAATGTTTTTGAATGAAACTGTCCAACAAACATCTTCTCTTGGACTAGCCAAGATCAAAGAGATGAAAACACCTTCTGTACCAACACCTGCATGTGATAACAATACACAGACAGCGGTGACAGTTGACAAAATACTACAACTCAACAGATCTAATCCTGATTTGATAAAATGGTTGATCTGGCCCACAGACACGAACAACTGTCAGGAAAGATTCCTGAATAAAACTCAGGGCTTTACTATTCATAGGCCAGACCCAAGATACGTCCAAAGACAGCATCCGGGGGTAGTAACAACATACAGTGTAGGAAAATTATGCCTCGATTGGCTGAAGAAATCTACACTACAGGATGTGAAACAACACTTATCCTTACTTAAAGAAGACGCAGACCTTAGGAATTCTTGCTTGGACCAAGAAAACCGCGTCAAAAACGTTTCATATATGCCGGCATTTATGCTGCCTATAATGAAGCATGGAAAGTGTCACAGATGGAGGCCGCAGAACGAATACGTGAACTTGATCGTATTAATTTAGAAAAAACACTCACTGTGGTCGACAATGGGTTAACAACTTTGTCCTCCAGAATATATTCATTGGACAGCATTGTATCCTCTGCTATCGACATACTAGAACAAGATTTGGTGATGTTACAGCAAGGCCAATCTCAATTACGTTCTATTGTATTATTAAGCTGGACGCTGCAATCTTTGCGGGCGGGCTATGTGCCTTGGCGTTTCATCAACACGTCGGCTCTGTTTGCAGAATACAATCTAACTGATAAACAGATCGAACTGGCACAAAGAGGAGCAAAGTATACAGTGCTGAGCATTGAAAAACTGGAAAAGTTACCGTTCACAGTGGCAGAAAAACCAGCTACAGAATGGCTCATTCATGGCAAAATTACACTACCTGTGACTACTTTTCAGTTTCAGTATTGCCTCAAACAAATGCAAGCAGGCAAATATGAAAGGTTGGGTAAGGAATACATTAAGACATCTTGGAATTTACCGTATACATTTAGATGTTGGAGTGGGGATCGTTAAGTGTTTTTGAGCGGTACACACTGTAAAAGTGCACTGAGCGGTTCACTTATATGTCAGGACATTTCTTTACACGGGGCTTGCAATGGTTCTGTGGCAAATTTGTCCTGCCATCAGCAGGGTACACCAGCTGCTGTGATTAATCCAACGTTTGGAGAACTTTCTAATGGGAGTTACCTCATGTTGAATGATCAGAGTTGCTGCAGCATGTTGCCAGGCATCCCATATCTAGTAACGGTCAACTCCAGGGTCACTTGCTGTATGCAAGTATTGTTTGCCCCAATAGACACAGTCAGGGAGTCGCCTTTGTGGCCTTCGCTGAACGTCTCTTTTATAAGATTTGATACTTTAAGCAGAATGAAAGCCATGCTTTTACAACAAACAGTGCCTTTGACCTCGGCCAAAGAAGTCTATGATCTACAAGTAGCAAGGACTTCGGCTGAGATACAGACTTTAATACGTACAAACTGCCCTATACATTTCGTGGAAATGATAGGACGTATTTTTAACATGTCTGATACAAGCGGAATTGTACATGTATTTAAGAGCATCTGTTCCGGTCTGTTAGCACCCTTCCAGGCAATACTCGGAATCATCCCGAACTTTGCACATTCGGTGTTTGGTGGCATACCATTAATTCTAGCACTTGTTGCCGGAATTCTATTTCTCTTCCTGCTATTACGCTATGGCCAGCCTATTCGCAGACATCACTCCGAGCGACATGGAGAAAGCTCTCCTTGAACGAAAGTGCCGTGAGCGAATAGTACAGCTTTGGGCATGACTCGTCTCACGGGACCTTAATACCACGTGGTTCCTGTCATTCAGACCAATCTGGCAAGATTGCATCTTATCTGTTCTACGATGCCTGCTATGCGGTGAAGAATGCGTGTTAGACACCTGTCTAACATTTCCATCAGCAACGCCAACGGATATCGATACTCTGCTGGACCCGATAACGGCCCATGCTCTGTGTTGACCCCAGAGGCTACCAATCCTGATGACGGCATTCATTGAAATCTCACAGACGCTTCCAGCTGCTGCTGAGGTACGAGATGGATCTACAGGCACACAGGTAACAACGGACGCGAACATTGCTGCGGCATCCTATGCTGAGAGCGATGCTTCACATCTCTGTGCAATTAATCTACTACACGAGGTGTTCCAACTGACACCAACTTCAGTGGACGATATTTTGTCTACAGAAATAGATGATCTCATGTTTACACCAGACCCGTACACTGACTCTGATTCAACCCACAGTGTACCAGAGACGCAGTAAAATTTGGCCTTCATATTTCAAAAACTTGGAACTCTTCCCAAATTGAACTTTTTTCCGTTTTTTCAAAAAATGGCAATTCAATCTGCTTGAAGTAGAACTAGTCTTATAGTACGGACTTCGCGGTACTTCCCCAGACACTTTGTCATCTTATTTGTCTAAAAAGTTCATTAATCTTCATGACATGAAATGACTTTGATTTTGAACAACTTATCGATCATTTTCTGTCACATGTAAATTTACTGCTTATTTCATTCAAACTGCATTTTATTTCCAAATATCTGCCTGAACTGAGAAAAGCAATGCTTAAAATGTACAGTACCTTTTGCATTTTTATAGGTTTTTTAAATGCTTTTTAATGCTTTTAAGAAATATTTTTAGCAATATGCGGTACTCTATTTTATGTTTAGCATATTAAATGTTTAGCATTTTATTATTATCATACACACGAAAGTGGAGTGGGTGTTGTATTCCTCTTAGGGTGTCCGTACATGGGTTTTCCTGTATCATGTCCTTATATAGGCACAATTCGCACTGCCCTTATATAGGCATAAAATCCCAGTCCTTATTTAGGCATTAAACCGTGCACTCCAAATACAGGCATGGTCTCCGACATCCGTCCACCCTAACGTCTCAACGAGTTCTTGAAGAACAGACCCTTAGGCTTCGGGAGTTTCCCTAGCACAGGACTATTGATTTCTTCAAGGACTCATCTATTATGCATGAACCGTTATACCTTAAGGGTTCATTCATGACGTCTTCCGCTGTCCGATTCACATCAATGCTAACATTCTGAGGTACCTCTCAGGTATAAATATACCTTCCCTAGTCCTTGTAAATCAGAGGAGACCTCGACTTCAGAGGAGCCCATTTCCCGGCCTTACGCACTGAGAAGACGCTGTCATCCCTGCACGCAGAGAGTCCAGCTTCCAGTGATCTGACTTCCCTCGCGGGGTGTTGGAGTTCGAGTCTGGCAAGAGATTCCCACCTCTCTCATTCTTAAGGTATGGAGCTGACTAGAAACCTAGAGGGACTCTTGGCATACTAGGCATACTGGGCGTAACATACTCTTAGTATACCATAGTAAGGAATACTTCACCTACTTCATACCTCTCCCTACACCTAGGTTAGGTTAGGTACATTGGGGTAGAACTAGCTTAGAAACGCATCGTATGAGTACTCGCATTTTTAGTCTATGTTATTTATGTAAATGAATATCTACTAAAGATCATGCTAGCGCAGTATTATTTATTTCTACTGCTTACGCTGTACATTATTTATCTTGCATACTGTCTTGTGATCGTAACAGCACAAATTACTTACACGAGAAACAAGACTGTTCAATAAATCTTTTATTGAAACGCCCGTCTATTCTTTCTGTGTAACTTTGAGGGAAACTAAGTATGCACGATTGAGCTGAGTGAAATAGTTATCTATTGTTTCCACGACTCTGGGACACGTTCTGATTCTAAAAGGGAAACAAAGTTGTCATGTTTTGCGGCTGCCAGAAACTACTCCCTTCTTGTTTATCAAGCAGTTTCTAGTGGCCTCTGAGCTAGTTGGCACAAGTAATTAAGTTTAATATACTCGATAGGGACATATTGACCTTAGTCTTATGTCAAACCTATAGGGTATATTATTCCAATGTGCAGAGCCTATTAGGGAAATAGGAGCTACACTACAGTTGTACAGTGGTGGGGTGTTTTGATACACTCTCAGGCATCAGTGTTAGCTCCACTCCAAATCCTCCTGCTGATCAACTGCTATTCAGAGTGTTTTGTTCAATGTCCTCATGAACCTTTCCACAGTGCTGTCGGCCTGTGGCAACTGCGGTGTTATCTTTTGGTGCTGGATTACCAGCGCTTCCAGGTACTTATGGAACTCGACCCCGTGGAAAGGAGGTCCACTGTCCGTCTTGGTTGTTTCCAACAGACCATGGACTGCTAGTGTTTTTTACAGCACGGGTCATACATGGGAGAAAGTCGCTGTGGCCACCAACTCTAGGACCGTGCACTTGGACTGGTCATCGACCTTGACCATTATGAGTTAGCCATCCAGAAAACTTCCAAAATCTAGACTAACTCTTGTCCACAGTGTGGTGGGCATATTCTCCATGGCGACAGGAGTCGCTGCCAACGGGCTTCCCACCACCATGTTGGCAAAATCCTCAACCCCTTCACTCTCACTTGTTCCACCATCAGCTTTGTCAAGGGGGTGACAGGATAGGAAGTCCACCGGGTTACCGGCTCCAGGCTTGTATGTCGCACAGAACCTGTACGGCAGTAGTTGAACTGCCCACCACTCGATCCGTGGGGTAGATGCGGGACGGTGCCACTAAACAGGCTTATCAGGAGCGTGTGGTCTGTGACCACCTTGAATTCCCTGCATTAGAGGTACAGAGGGAGGTGATGATGCGCCCACTTGATGGCTAGTGCCTCCCTCTCAATTTGCAGATAGTCCACTTCCATTGCTGTGAGCACCCGGCTCGCTATTTGCCAATGAGGTCTACACCCTTAAGTGGGCCGTCCTGTTCTTGTATTGGAACAGCCTCTAGCCCCACGGGGCTTGTACTGACCACCACTTCCTTCGCCCTGTCTGGATTAAAGTAGGCCATTGTGGTATCGGCTCGAATCGCATTTTTGATTTCGTAAAATTCCTTCTGTTTCTCTGTACCCAATGCCCATCTGGTACCACCTTTAGTAAGGGCTCGGAGAGGGTTTGACAGGGTTGCTAAGTTTGGCAAGAACCAGCCACAGTAGGTCACCATGCCCAGGAAGCTGTGCACTTCTTTGATGTTCTTGGGTGCTGGGGCAGCCCTGATGACTGCCGACTATCTAGGGGCCAACCTGGAGCCATCCGTGAAAATGTAAATCCAAAGAATTCAATCTTTGGCTCAAAGAACGAGCATTTACCTTTGTGCAATGTCAGCCCACTGTCACTCAGTCTCTGATGCATGGCTTTGAGGCATTTGTGATGATCTGCTAGAGTGGACGAGTAGATCGGGATGTGTTCACTAATAATAAGGACCCCTTCAATCTCCAACAGTGTTTCTTGGATGACATTTTGTAACACTCGGCTGCCGAATAGATCCAGAATCAGGGTGTAGCTTTAGTTGGTGATACCTGCCATTTAGGTTGAGCTTTGAGAACCACTGTGCTCCATTTAGGTACGCTATGATGTCATCCATCGTTGGGGTGATGTGTCACTCCCGTCGGATGGTGCAGTTAGTTAGCCTCATATTGACACACAGCCGTATGGCCCCTGGCTGCTTGGGCTTGTCGGTGATCACCAGGGGAGGGACTCATGGGGTGGGCCCTGACACTCGCTCAATAACATCCATTTGTTCCAGTTTGTCAAGTTCAGGCTCCACCTGGGCTCTCAGGTGGTATGGTATCCTCCTGTGACGCAGTGCGGTGGCCTGCACAGTTTTGTTACTGTGGAGCTTGAAGGGAGCCCCTTTTCGACACCCTAGTCCCTTGACCAGATTTGGGAATTGGTCCAAAATGTGGTCCATTTTCAGAT
Organism: Calotriton arnoldi; assembly: GCA_963921515.1. Taxonomy (NCBI): domain Eukaryota; kingdom Metazoa; phylum Chordata; class Amphibia; order Caudata; family Salamandridae; genus Calotriton; species Calotriton arnoldi. Next base: position 1,421,069 of record CAWUFW010000182.1, read on the forward strand.
CATGAATTTCTTTTGCAAAAAATACTAGCCCCAAGTTTTCCGCCGTATTGCATCACAGTAATGTGCCATACCCTTCTTTAGTGACATGGAACATGCTCATGACTTCTAGTTTACCATGCTGTACTGTGACATCCATTGCTCCACCAAGCACGTACACCTATTTGTCAGACACTGCTCAGTGGGTTGAGCTTCCCGCACACGGTTCCCACATGATGCAGATGCATCTGACCTGAAACGTCCCCTCTGTAATGGGGTTCTTGTTTGCACGACGTCCATCAACTCCATCTTGATGTGCGGTTCACTGCTTCACGTGAGAGGTCCTGCCCCCCGGTTGAGGGCCACTTCCATTTCATCTGCTCTCACACTGGGCAGGTCATATGTGCGTGTCATCACAAACATGTCTTCTAGTCTGATCCCTGGCTGTCTGAGGATCAGTCTTGTGAGGGTTGCCGATCTGAAACCCTGTATGATTTGTGCCCTGAACTCCTTCTGTTGGCCGTCGTCAGTGCACAAGCTCGCCAAAATCCTTAGCCGGGTGTAGAAACTGTTGACTGACTCCCACTTAAGTTGCCTAGTCTGACACAGTTTAAGTGTTCGAAATTGGGTATTAATTGGAGGCCAAAATGTGCGGTGAGGGCCGTGATCGCGGCGTCATAGTTACTTACATTCCTGGTGTTCAGGAGGTGCTTAAATAGTTTGTAAATCTCATCTCCAACTAAATGCAACAGCAGGGACCTCTTTACTTTAGGGTCCCTCTCTTTGGTGGCTCTGAAATAATTTTCCAGGCGGCCCATCCAAAGTCTTCCAACCGGGGCAGCGGTACCCTGGTCTGCCAGCTCGCTGAAAGGTTCCAGTGCTCCCACTGCTGAGTGTACACTCCCTTCTGCTCTTGTGGTGGCTATGTGTGGTCCAGGGCCTGCCCCTTGGGCCCCTGCAGCATTGCCATTGTCTGCCATCCTCCTGTCCAGCCTTCACCCCTTGCCGAGGGTGTTGTAGGTCACTGGGGTGTACCTCACTGTCTCTTTTGCCCTCATCAGTGGCACTGATGTTTGGCCCTCCGCCCCAGCTCCGCTTGGCTGTGCTGGCATTGGCCCTTCTTGGCTTCACCATGCACGCCCTGTGCTCACCTGGGGCCATCCTCACGCCTCCTCAGCTTGCAGCTGTCTGTCTCCAGTGACAGAACTCTCTGGGGCCTACTGCGCAGGCTGCTATCACTGCCAGCGTTGGGCGAGGTCAACTGACACCTTGTCCAAGTCCAGACACGGTGCGGCCCGCACCCTTGAAACACTACGCCTTTTCAGCAGGCTTCCACCACACCCTTCCATTGCCTCGGATGAGGAGTGAATTTCACCATGTGTGTGTCCAGCAGGGCGTGGCAGCGACAGCAGAGCATATCTGAGTCAATCAGGCCCCATGGGCAGTTTCTGTGGGTGGCTGGTTTTCGTAATCTTCACCCTTGTGCCCCCAGATAGCCTCCGAAATACTGTGTGTGCTTGTGGAGGGATGCAGCAGTGCTGGCGCTGCACAGGATGCCTTTTAGGTTTCACCTGCAAGAGCTCCCTTGTGGGTCTCGTTTGCTTGCTTGCTTCTTATTGGTAAGCACCTCCTCCGCCTCCTACTCGCTTCCGTTTTCCTCCAGGGCTTCAGTCTTCGTCCGGCCATGGAGCAATGACCAAGTACTACTTCCAGTGGCCAGTGTCCTTCCACTAGCCACAGGCTCCTGCAAGTACTCTTTTTTTTTACTTTTCAGCATGCACTCTCCGGAGAGGTCATGACTCAGCAGTCCCTCTCCTTCACCCCTGCCCTCTCTCCTTTTTGTTCTCCCCTTGCCTTCTCTGGCATTCTCATCATTTCTTTCCCTTTCTATTCTCTTCCATTTTTCTGGCCCTTTTTTTCCTGTGTCCTCCTCATGCCTTACTTTCTTGCGGCCTTTTGCACTCCTGCCGTCCCCTCTGCACCACCTTCACCGAGCCTAAGCTCCTATTTATGAGTCAATGTCTGCGTGAAATCCAAGGATGGTCTTACATCAGAAACTGGTTTCTGATACAAGGCAGCTTGCCGGGAAGCAATAAGGAGGACATGTTCAGTACAGATGAGATTGGATGTTGCCAGCTTACGTAAGCATTGTAGAGTGGTAGTTGAGGTGATGTGGATTGACAGACATACTTTTGTGAAGATCGTGGGGAGGAAAGCAGTCTCTGGACCTATTTTGCTTGCCTACAGGCAAATTTGTTTCCAGGAAGCTATTTGTTACTCGAATATGTTATCTTCTGCTCTGTTATTGAGATCAGCATTCTAAGTGGCGTAATGGCTAGAGCGGCCAACTTAGAAGCTGGGGAACCAGGGTTTGGGTCTCGCCGGGAGGCTCAACATCCTGTGATTCTGGGCAAATCACTTAATCTCTCAGTGCCTAAAAATTTATGTGTCCGTGTGAAATGCAACTGGTGCTCATGTAAAGCACTCTGATATATTCGGGTTGAGTTAGGACTATTTAAAACTGCAAAAAAACAACCTGTGTGTTTTCCCAGTATAAACCCCTACCACATATTTGTGAATATAATGGTTAGGATATGAGAAATATTGTGGTAGCTTTTTGGAAGCATAGTTTAATTTATCAACCAACTATAAACTCGTTTTCTGACCTTTTCTGAACAACATTTTCACAGAAGTGGCCTTGTTAAAATCATACTCGGAAAACAAAGTACTTTGTGATAGAATAGGGCTGGAATGGGAACCCAAAGCAGCCCTGTCCAATTTTGTCAGACCAGCTCCCGTACGTTGCGCAGCGAGCGAACACAGTGAGCGAGCTCGACTACAACAAGGAGGGTTTGGGGGGAAGCATTCTCCCCACCAAGAAAATTTGTAAAAAATGGCAAAAATGGTACATTCTACAACACATTTTTCATTATATATTCAATGGTATTAGCGTTTAAAGCATAGTAAATGATGGGCTTTCAGTGCACCAGGATACGATAATCTTTATTGGGACCCTTCAATGGTTCCCTCACTATCACCCTCCAACAGTGCCCCTCTCTCACATGTAGTTCATTAGTTTTTTTTTTATAGCACCTCTCATACAAATTATGGTGTTGGAACATTTTACATCAAATACACATAGAGACAATGAATAATACGTGTGTAAGTCAGTGAAGAGAAAATGTAACATAAGACACAGGGTACTACGAGGTGTAGGCATGTTTTAAGAGTGCTTGGGCTGGAGAAGCACAAACTCAGGATTCAAAACATAACAAGCAGTTAGGGTTACATTTACTAATAAGAATTTATTTCTACCCAAATAAACCCTTTTTAGCAACATTGGGATCAGGAAAGACTGGAAAAAACATAACTTTCTAACCTTTACCATGCCGTTTGCATGCAACTCTTTGATTTCAGTTCAATGCTCACTGTGCTAGATTACTATTGTAATTTATGAACTGCAGAGTAAGAAGAGGATCTCTGTGAACAAAAGCAGTAACAGACAGGGCTATGCACATAAAATACACTTATGTGATCTGTGTGGTACACATTCTTTGCAGCAGGCATATTAACCCTCTGCACTACCTTAGATGAGTCAAAACTGCCACTAGACAAAACTCCAGCTCACTACAGCAGGAAGATTAATCACCAGAGATAGCTTGACACTTTTATTGTCCCTGAAAAGTGCTCGATTTACAAAGAACTCTGCTTTTAACCTGTACCATATTTCAAAACACAGGGAGGCTGGAAAAGAAAGTGAGTGCTGAATAAATTATGCTGGCCTGCTGATTTTGTTACTGGGGGACGACATTGCAGCACTGCTGCAAAACCGCCCCCATGCCCCCCAATCTCCCAACCTCCCGGGGAAACGCCCGTTGCACAGTACAGCCAGTCCAGTCTTGACTTCACATATATATTTCATCTGCAAATGCGCTGGTGTTACAACAGCCAACCATAATCGTGAATAGTTGAAACTGCAGGATTCAAGCAGCCATTTCCAATCACAAATTTTGTCTATCAAAAACTACACTCACTTTCTAATTGCCCTACTTATTGGAGTCATGTAGGCCCAATTTAAAGTGTATGTTTCTTTGGTGTTTAAATTCACTTGGAAGGGTGTTCTCGACAAATGTTGTAATGCTCTTCGTATGTTCCATGGTTTTCTATGCTCGTTTTTTTTTCAACACTCTTTATTGGCATGTTGCACATGGTAGCAGTAACAATTCACATTTAAAACATAGTTTTCCAAAGTTGTCGATTGTGACAGGATCTGTGTTGAATCCGACAATGTTGCAGTAATAACTATAACATTTTCCTACAAACTTAATTCCCCCCTTCCCACCCGACCGTCGTGTATAAGTGTCCAAAATCTGTGTTCACGTCTATAGTTCCATACCCATCTATCTGAAGTGCTGCACTATGTTCCACCTATCCCATTCCGTTCCGGGGTTTGCTGTGAATCCCTCACCACCTCTACCTCCCCATCCAGGGGATCCTTTAGATCTGCAAGCATCGCAGTCCATGCTCGCGCATCGTCCTCAAGTCTATCATCTTTTCTAATGTGTTTCATCCGAACCACTTCAGCTGTCACCCACTCTTTCATATCTCTCAGCCAGATACTTAAAATCGGTGGAGTTGGGCTAAGCCACGAGATTGCTATTCTCCTCTTTGCAATCACCAACCCCAGGATCACGAACCTCCTACTCAGTTTTTTCTTTTTTAGGGTGGGTATTAGATTCAGCAGAGTAGAGCGGACCGTCCTGGGGACGGAACATCCGGTCGCCGCATGCATAAGTTCCAACACTCCCTCCCAGAATGGGCTCAAACTCCTGCACTCTCATATCATATGCACGAAACGTGCTGCTGCTTCTCCGCATCTAGGGCAAGCGAGTATTGGAGTTCACCTCTCGGACTCCTTCATGTACTTTCGCCCACTCCCGTTCTAATATGGGTTCCTCTGACTCCACCTTGCCTGAACCGGGAGGGCATTGACCGGGCTATCGTCTCGAAGGGCCCTATAAATGTGGGAGATCAAGTGCCGCCCACCCGCCATTGATAGTATAGTTGTAAGAACAGCAGTGCATGGGGGTTCCTCCGGGAAGGAAGTCCAGATCTCCCTAGCCACTGCCGCTATCTTACCATACTGTAGGAATTGGCCCATTCCCAGCTCAAAAGCAGTCACCGCTTCCTCTCGGGTTATAAAGTTACCGTTAGTTTATAAGTCTCCCATTGTAAGACATCCCCATCCCTCCAACACTGGATGGACATGGACTCTGCTATCTTTTTAAATGGCCGGGCGACCCATAGTGGCATGTCAGGGGAGTAAGGCACCCTCCAAATTATTCTCTTAACTGCATCTTCCCAAACTCTTGCTACATATCTGATCAGGTAGGGATATTTGTCTGGGATCGCAGCTCCCATCATGAGTAGTTCAGGTAGAGTACTACCGTTATAGGTGCCCACCAAAATGGCCTTCTCCCAATTATTACCCTCTTCTAGCCAGTGGACCGCGTATTGTAGTTGGGCCACTACGTAATATAGATGCATATAGGGGATCCCCACCCCCGTCAACCCACTTCCGTTGGAAAGTGTCTAGTTTAACTCTTTTCCGCTTGTTTCCCCACAGCAGTTCCACCAATAAGCTATCTAATGCCAGAAAATAGGATTTAGGAATTTCATAGAAAGAGTGTTGCAGGGTGTAGAGGCAGCGGGGAAGTATTATCATTTTTATAATTGCCACCTTACCCATTAGGGAGAGAGGCAAGGACTTCCAGAATCCCACCGAAGCCCGTATCCCTTCCACTATCATTCCTATATTATGCTCTATGAATAACGAGGAGGAATGCCACAGTTGTATTCCCAGATACCTCATACCCTCTTTCTTCCACTGTAGGCCCACTTCAGGGTGTATATCAATTGCATCCCGTGACATTTCCCCAATTGGGACTATTAACGATTTACCAGGGTTAATGTGGAGTTCGGAAAACTCACCAAATTTCCGTAGTTCATTTAGGATGAGTGGAACGGCTTGAGGTGGGCGCCTTAGATATCCCAACATGTCGTTCGTGTACAGGGAAACAATGTGTACGCTATCACCCAGGGAGACTCTGTCCCACCATGTTTTTCCTAAGTGTTGCCGCTAGTGGCTCCATTACCACCGCAAACAACAGTGGCGACAGGGGGCATCCCTGTCGCGTTCCCCTTGACAAACAAAAATTGATCTGACACCACTCCCCTAAGTCTCACCCGAGCAGTCGGATTCACATATAGTAGTTGAACACAGCGGAGAAACCCCTGTCGCATCCCCATCTTTTGGAGGACTGTCCAGATATACGACCCCTCTACTGAGTCGAAGGCTTGCTCGATATCTAACATAGCTAGGGTACAGTCCTCATCTTGTACTATCGGGGAATGCCATATATGTGCAAGCCTTCTAAGGTTATGCGTGGTGTTTCTCCTAGGTATAAATCCAGCTAGGTCCGGGTGTATTAAGTGGGACATGTGGGGGAGCAACCTAGTTGCAAGAATCAGGCCCAGTATCTTAACATCCAGGTTCAGGAGGGAGATCAGTCTGGAGGAGCCGGGCAGTAAGGGGTTCTTATCCGTCTTTAAGATCATGGAAACCAGAGCGAGGCATGGATCGTCTCTCACACGCTTCATTATATACCTCTTGTAATTTCTCGGCTAGAAGCGTTGCGAACCGCTGATAAAATTCAGCCGGGACACCATCGCCACCCGGACACTTGGTGGTTTTAAGATGACTGATGGCGGAAAAAAACTATTCCCTTGATATGGGAGCTGCAAGGGACTCCACTTCCCCAGGTTCTATCTTTTTTTAGAGTTTTTTTATACAGCGCAAACTAGACCCGGGAAATCGGGTATCAGAGCGCTTTACATGAGCACCAGTTTCGTTACAGATGGACACATTCATTTTTGTTAGGAACGGAGAGATTAAGTGATTTGCCCAGAATCGCAGGATGTTGAGTGTTGTTGCCGAGACTCAAACCTGGTTCCCCAGCTCCGAAGTCGACTGCTCTAGCCATAAGGCTACATCCTCTCTCCCTATCTGTGGTAGCTCAATATGGTAAGGTATTCCTGTATTATTTCTGGGGGTGCATCCGACTTGGTTTGACACGTGGTAGTCAGATGGTGTGCTAGAGTGTCTACAATTGCCCGCTGGGTACCGATCAGCTCCCCGTTTCTGTCCTGCAATTGCAAGGTGGGGGGTGGGGCGGATTCAGATTTAATCAATCTCGCCAGTAGGGCCCCAGCTTTATCTCCTTCCATATGAAGGCGTTGTCGATACGCTATATATTTATGTTTTTCCAGCCTACATGAGGAGGCCATAAGTTTTTCTCGTGCCTTCCCCCACTCCCACAGAGCCTGTGGATCCTCATGCAAGGCCACCTCCAGGACACCTAGTTTCTGCTCTTGAGAATGAATGTCCCATTCCAATTGTTTAACTCCGTAAGTTGTCTTAATGGGCACGCCCCGGATCACAACCTTCACAGCTTCCCAGTCTATTGCTCTAGTAGACGCAGTCCCCCAATTTTCAGCAAAATAATGTGTGAGAGCTTCCTTAAGGGTGGCTACGTATGGGGGATCTTGTAGTGTTTCTGCTCGGAGGCGCCATAGTGGTATTGCCAGCCACCTTCCTACCGCTTTGATATTCAGCAGGAGCGGGGAATGATTCGACACATATCTAGGTAAATATGAGATCCCATCTAACTCCGGTATCAATCCAGAGTAGATACAGCAATAGTCTAATTGACTAAAAGTATATGTTGCAGGGGTGTGGCAAGAGAACGCCCTCTTCAAAGCATTTCGCTCCCGCCATTCGTCCCTGAGCTGCAGGCCGGTCAGGATATCCAGTAATACTCTGATCGTTCGGGGTTTAGTATTGTCTTTGGGCGGGTCTCTGTCCAGCCGTGCTTTTAGGGCGCAGTTAAAGTCTCCCATTAAGATTACTTCCGCTCCCAGAAAAGGGGTCGCAACTTCCATCATTGTCGTACAGAAGTCGGGACTGCCAGAATTGGGGGCATAGACGTGATGAGACATATCTCCTGTCCCTCCCACTTCCCATATAATATCACATACCGCCCCTCCAGATCCGTCACTTGTTGAGTGCATTGAAACAGTACCCCAGGAGCCACCCATATCAGTGTCCCCCTAACGAACCCAGAGTAAGAGGTGGCGAATATCTGGCCCCTCCATTGCCGTTGGATGCATGGTATCGCAGCCCGCCCATACATGCGTTTTCTGCAGACATGCAATCGCTACTCTATAGCGTTTCAAATATTCTAGCACTCTCCTCCTCTTCTGGAAGTTTGCCATACCCCATACATTCCAGGATATAATTTTCAGTTCTTGAGCTCCCATATTTGCTGGAATTTCTTTCTACTCATCTTAGGTCCTGCACTTCCTGTGATGGGCTCCTCTCCCCCCCTCTCTTTACATGTATCCCAGAATCAGACACTAGACACTTCACCTTTGATATCAGCATCCTTCCCCAATTAAACTCAACAACAAAACTCCCCATATCCCCCCTCCCACCAGGCATTCCTGGAAGTCTCACCCACCCCATATGGTGCGGGATGTCGGCCTGCAAGTACGCCCTACTCCACCCACCACCCCAACTGGAACTCTCAAGTTATCGTGCCTTAAATAGGCAGGAGGCAGTCTCTTTTTTTTTAAAGGTCCTTTTACTCAAGTCTATTAAGTGCTGTGCTAGCAGCCTAGTAGCCGAAGAGGGTGCAAGGCAGAACCCTACATCTCTCTCCGCGGGAACAGGCCAGTTTTGGGGGGGGGTTTGCCTCCCCGGGACAACTCAGCTTCAACAATCACGTCTTTCTTTAGCTTACATGTATGCTATGCCCATGTCTCTTACACCAATGTCTCTCTCACCGTACGTTTCCTCTCAGACCATACCCACAAATTCAGTGTAATCAGAAATCATCTCCTGCACACTCGACCAGCTCTCCCAGCCTCTCTGGATCTGGTCCGTATCCTGGGTCGCAGTCTCCGATTCCTGTATAGTTTCAGTGTCTGAAGCCTGCAGTGTCCCATCAGGGCAGACTCTGTGAAGAGGAGTTTAAATTCTTGAACCCACGCACACCAGCTTTGTATGGTCTACCTAAGGTCCATAAGAATTCCATTGACCCTCCGATGCGTCCTATAGTTAGTAGTATCGATTCATTGCTCGAACCTATCAGTAAATATGTAGACCATTTTTTGCGTTCTTGTGTATGCAGCCAGAGGTCCTATGTTAGAGATTCGGCGCATTTTATTTCCCTTATTGAAGGAAAAGAGTTCTGTGGAGAGACTCAGTGTCTTGTTACTCTAGACATTGAGTCTCTCTACACGAACATTCCACAGGAAGATACAATACTTGTTGTGGGCGAGGTGTTAGACAATATGGACCTAGGTGGGGCAAACAAGGATTTTATTGTTGAGTGCGTCAGATTGGTACTTATGAATAATATCTTTCTGTTTAAAGAGGAATTATTTAGACAAAAGAAAGGGACCAGTATGGGAGCTACATGTGCTCCGAGTCTGGCCTGTCTGTATGTTGGACAGTTTGAATCTAAACATATTTTTAATGAATTAGCACCTTTTTGAAAATGTAGCGGGTTGGTACCGCTACATTGACGACATCTTTTTTATCTGGGATGGAGAGACTGAACAATTAGAAGAATTTTTAGTGTGGCTTAATTTAGGGGACTCTAATTTGAAATTTACCTATTCTTATAGTAGGTAGAAGGTGGATTTTCTAGATATCTCGATTTTAGCTAGAGATAGACATCTAGAGGTGGAACTCTATGTTAAACCAATGGCGAAGAATACTTTATTACACTTTTCTAGTTTTCACCCCAAATCACAAAGAGAAAATATTCCTTTTAGTCAATTTCTCCGTCTACGAAGAAATTGTTCAGATCTTGATGATTTTTATAAACATTCATTAGCTCTCAAAAAGAAGTTTAAGGATAGAGGGTATCCGAAAAGACTTATTACCCACTCCTTTAAACGAGCTAGGTTTTTTGACCGTGATGCTATGATTAATAAATCTCCGAAAGAGAAAAAACCCATGGATAAGGTGGTGTTCGTGAGTAAATATTCAAATATAAGTAACCAAATTAAAAATATTGTCAATAAGAACTGGCATATTTTAAACCACGATGAAGCCAACAAGTTAGAGAAGCCTTTATTTGCTTTTAAGAAGAATAAAAACTTGAAGGATCTGTTGGTAAGTACTTACCGTGAGGATTCGCGGTGTACTCAACGTACCATTACTAACACGATACCAGTTGGGAATGTGAGATGTGGTTCATGTAATGTCTGCAGCCAATGCATAGTGGCAAAAGAAATTCAGGTTAATGGCTGTAGCACTAAATCTAAAAGTCTCAACAATTTTAGAAGTAAGAATATTGTCTATTTGCTCAAATGTCCCTGTGATCAATATTACGTGGGAGAGACTGGTAGGGAATTGCGGGTCAGAATACAGGAACATAGATCGGCCATTAAAACAAGGAAATTGAATGCCCCTCTGGTAACCCATTTTATTGAAAAAGGACATAGTGAAAATGATTTTATGTGGTTTATTCTTGAGAAGGTCTTTATTGGTAGAAGAGGTGGAAATATGCAAACTAAGAGAAAGTCGCGTGAACAGTGGTTCATTTCCAGATTAAACACTGTACGAAATGGCTTAAATTCAAAAGAGGAATGGGATAGGATCATTGGGGCTACTTGATGATAGATAGTTCTGTATAGTAGACTAAATTGAAACTTTTTTCAAAAAACTTCTTTCCGTTTTGTAGTTTTTTAGATTTCTGATTGAAATCATATTGATGCGGAGATAGGGAAGCGATTATGTATAGGCATTGGTATTGTCGATTTTTATTAAATAGTGTATGATTCTGAACGTGTTCAGGCTTTTCGATTATTATTAGCCGCTACAAGATGGCGGACGAGTTGGTAAACCTGTTTGAATGGCGCCGATTGTTATAGGAGGTATCTTGTGATTGGATTTATGGAGTTTGAATGAATTCCCGACGGAAGTAGTACAAGTGTAAAAATAAAGGTGATACTTGACTTGTTTTTATGTTGATGTGCGGAGGCAGAGACCCCGTCGGTTTTGGAATGATAAATGTTTGAGGAGGTTAGAGTATTATGGAGTCAGGTGGAATGAACTCCCGACGGAAGGAGTATAAGTGTAAAAATTAAGGTGATACTTTATTATCACTGATGATTGACAATCGCTAGTTGTTTGACTTTAATTAAATAACGCATTATTCTGAACGTGTTCAGGAGTTTCGACGATTATTAGTCACTACAAGATGGCGGATGAGTTGATAAATCTTTTTAAATGGCGCCGATTAGCGTAGGAGGTATCATGTGACTGCAGATATGGAAGCAGGTGGATTGAATTCCCGACGGAAGTAGTACTAGTATAAAAACAAAGGTGAGACTTCATTTGTCTTGACGCTGACGTGCGGAGGCAGAGACCCCGTCGCTGCTGGAAGGATACTCGTCTGAGGAGGTAAGAGTATTATAGATCGTGTTAGAGGGTTTTAGGTCGGTTGGCGGTTAGTGGCCGACCCGGGCGTATTTTACGCCTATTAGTTTTTGACATGGGGTTGTGTAGATAAGATATTAAGGGATCTTATTTGGTCTCGTATGGTGGTTTGGTCACAGTATGTTGAAGGGTTCATCGTCTTCGGTTATAGATTTGGGATAGGTGGTGGTATTAGTTTAAGCCATGGTCCTGATATTAATGTGGGCTTGGGTCTGATAAGCTTTGTTTGCGTTACAGATACCCGAGTATCCAGAGCGGATGAATCTTGGCGCTTTTGTTTGAGCACAGACAACCCATGAATCGAAATTTGGAGGGCTGATTGGTTTGCTAATAATTCATACTAGTCAAGTCTAGTTCATCTTTTAAATAAGCTGGCTGCTAAAATATTTATATATTTTTTATCTATTCAAGGTAGGTTGAGTATTAGGTCCTCTTTATTTATGCAGTTCCTTTGTGAGGAAAGAGTTTGTTCTGATCTTGTTCTGTATGTACATATTTCTCAACAGGATTGTGAAGAGAATTACCACTTATTTGGCAATCGGGTGATATTGACAAACGTTTTCTGCCTGGTGTGCCTATGGTAGGTATTCGTTTGGCATTTTGAGTTCAGAGGATTTGGGAGTCAGTTATGAAGAATATATGAACTCATTTAGCGTTGTTATGATGTTATTTTCAGACAACAAGATTTGGAGTCATTAAGGCTACCGCCCATGATCTAATTTATGTCCAATATTGGAAGACATACCAAGGTAATTAGGTATTCCAGTTCCTTGCGACAGGTAGTGTGAGTGAGAGTGTATGGATGCATGTGACCAGTGTGTCAATATGTATAAATTATCTGTATGCGCATATTGTTTTGTGATTCATACATGCTTTTTATTACAGACATATTGTCTTTCCGAATTTTGGTACGGGGAGTTATCTTTTTGGTCCTGAGGAAGGTGGTTGCTATACAATTTAGAGACCCACCGAAACGCGTTGACGCCTTTTTTTAAGAAGATTACTTTGTATACTGTATGCATTATTGTACCATGACAAGCAATTGAATTTTTTTCTTATGGTTGTAATTAATGACGTATGTTTAGTGTTAATCATTGGTGTATTTTTCTTCTTGTTCTAATTTTTCGTTTATTCCCTTTCCTTTTATGAATATTTTAATATCATATTTTTATCTATTGGATTGTGTATTGATGTATATGAAATTGAAGATCTTTTTGTCTTTTATGATACTTAAGTACGGTACTGTTTTTACTGTGTGTCTGAATTAACATGTTTTTAATAAGGATTTTTTAATAAAAGGCATTTATGAATTTGGCTAATAAAGATCTATACATTTGATTCTACCTAGCTGGGCAGAAATTTGATTTATTGACATACTGGTGACTGTCTGTTTATCTATTGGCTGGTGACTGTTTGCCTGTTTGTTATTTTATATTTTAAGTTTATTCATATTTCGTGTCTCGGAGGAAGGTCTCTTTTTGACTTTCAGACTCTTACTCTGCCAGGACTTCCTCGTCGAGTTTGTGATTTCTGCCTAGGGCCCCTGCGTCGCTCCCGGTTATTGTCTCCCATCGTCGAAGTCTTTGATGATCCCGTGGACGGGACCAAACAGGCCTCCGGTATCCCGCTGGAGTCCAGCCAGTCGTTGGCTTCAGCTGCCGATTGGAAAAATAGCCTGCGGCCAGCTTTTTCTACCTTCAGCTTTGCAGGGAACAGCAGGCTATACTTCATATTAAGTTCACGGAGGCACTTCTTGACGTTGAGAAAGGTCTTTCTCTGCTCCTTCACACGCTGTGTGTAGTTGGGGTATATTGATATAGGATGACCTTCGAACAGTAATGGTCCTTTAGTACGTATGGACTGTAGGATCACGTCTGTATCCCTATAATTAAAGAACCGAGCAATGATGGCTCTCGGCGGTGCTACCGGTCTTGGTGGGGCGACCAACGACATGTGTGCTCTTTCAATGTTAAAAAACTTTGACAGACGCTTGGGGGCTAACTCTTGCAGGATCCACTCTTCCAGAAAGAGCTCCACCGAGGGACCCTCTGCCCATTCGGAAAAGCCCACGAAGCGAAGATTGTTCCTCCTGGACCTCCTCTCAGAGTCCTCCGCCCTCGCATCTAGATGAACCACTCTTTAATGTAGTGCAATAACCGTATCCCTGAGGTTCGCACTTCTGTTTGTAGTGTCTCCACGTTTTCCTCTGTGTTAGTTACTCTGTCCAGTCTTCCGCAGGTCACGTCGGAGGAGATTAACATCAATGGCTACCGCGTCTATTCTGTGTACCACATCCGCCCGGGTGGACTGGATCGCCTGTAGCATGTCCGTCAGTGAAGGGGACTCCTTTTCCTTCTGTGGTTCTGCATGGTCACCTCCGCTCATATTTCCTTCTCGTAGTTCAGACTCCTGTGGTAGGGGTAGTGCGTAGTTACTTATTTTGTTGGCCTGTGCTTTGGTTCCCTTATCCTTCACCATGATGGGGGCTTAAGGTAAAGGGCCCCCGCTGTGCCGCGGAGATCAAGGTCCCGAGGGGCGCACCTTGAATAGTGTACTCCAAATAGTGTATCTAGTTAATCCAAGGCAGAACACCAGGTCTCGACTGGGCACCCAGGTTATATGATATCATGCAGTCACACGGACCAGGGCTGCCACGCACAGTGCCCCGTGGATGTGACTCTGAGCCCCTCTCTCAGTGCAGGCTCGGGTAGGATCCTTTGCCGTCTCAGTGGTCTCCCAAGAATATGGTCAGTTCTGGGACCCAGCTTTATCATCAGGTGTCTCTCATTGCGCTCCAGTGCACCTAGTAACATAAACACTGTTATGTCCTCAGGAGGACCCGCACACCTGAGCCTTCCGCGCTACTGAGCGTTGGGGATGGTGCCTCCGATATCAGCGCAACTCAGCTAGGTCGCCTGGCCTGGAGCCTCAAAGCACTCCCCCCCCACCACGGATCTCAGGATCCTCCGCAGAGGGTAGGTCGCAGGGCTGCTCACTGACCTCCAGATTTGTCCCTCAGAACTTAATGGTGCAGACCTGGCCTTCTCGGATTCCAATCAGAACCGCCCCAAACCGGAGCAACCTCTCGCTGTCGCCGGAGTAGTCCCTGCTGCAATCTCTGCCCGTCCGGCTTACTCTCCCCTCACCCTTGGGTCTCAATTCTCCAGAAGGAGGGTTCCGGGCCACGGACGCCCGCCAGGCACTCCGCGCACATTGCGGACCCCCAGCCACACAGGCCCCCAGGACTTTTCCCCTCGTCCGTAACACAGCAGATACCTCCTCCCGGTTCTCCAACTCATGGCGGGGGAGGTGCCCGGGCTGCCAAGAGCCTATCCAGGGCGCTCCAACACCTTCCAGTCATGCCTACGGGCGGGCTGCATCTCCCTGCCGCCTCAGTGTGCCAGCCGTCGCCACTCCTTACTTGTGGCGGGGGCTGGCACGAGTCAGGTCTCGGCCCAGGGGTCCAGCGTTGCAGAGGTGCTAAGCCCTTTAGTCTTACTCTCCCACTCAGCGCCACTGTGTTCACCGCTGCAGCCGGGCTACGAGCACCTGCAGCCTACACTGTTTCACAGCCTGCCTCAGCGCTCGAGTCTTCCGGCTCGTCTCTCCCCTAGGACGCCACACAATAGGCCGGTACTGTAACCCACTGGATTCTGCAGGTGAGTCAGAGTGTCTGCATTACTTTTACGCGTTCATACGGGCAGGATTACTTGCGGTTGATAGCAAACTATTTTGTCGTCCCCGGGAGCTCCCGCAGAGACGTCTATGCGGCCATCTTGGCAAGCCACGCCCCCTACATATTGGTTTTCTATGCTCGTTATGGAGAGTTTGCCAGTGTTTGTTGTTGAGCTCTAGCGACTATTCTGTAATTGCCCTGGGCAGTAGCTTTTCCCTAGGGGCGCTCTTAAAGTAGAAAATCGCGATCGTGAAGGTGAATGACTCTGATTATAATAAAATGGATATTAAAATATAGCATGCTCAAACTCACTTGTTTACCAAAGCTTTATTCTCCCACAACCCTCAGGTGCGTGACAGGTGCACAATGTGCCTATCCAATGGTGAATTTGCGAGTGCATGCCTGTTTGCGTTTGTGTAATATGGGTGCGTCTTTGTGTGGTGTATGACTGTCCGTTTGTGTATACGTGTATGGTTAGCGTGTGCTTTCTATCCAGTTTTTATTGAGGGTGAGCCATTGTGTTTGCTTGTGTGGTGTTTTTGCTTTTGTTTACAGAGAGAGCATGTGAGTTTTGTATATATAAGTATGCAGTTGTATTTCAATAAAATGTGTCCTAATGTGTGCATTTGCAATCTGTGTCAGATAAGGAAGACATTAAGAAACTGAAAAAACGTGGAATTTTATTTCCAGTGATTGGTTGCAGTATGACATTTTATTTTCAGAGTACAATTAAAAAAGATGTGTGTGATGGGTGCATTTTTTTTACTTAACCCATTCATGAGTTTGTAAATGTTTTTTTAAAGACGTTAAACGGCATGGCTTAATTTTTTTTTTAAGCGCTATGACGCGGTCAAGGCTGGTCGCCTCATAGCGGTTTCTTTTTTTTTTTTACATGTTAAGTCATGCTGCACAGCAGCTTGCGCTGCTGTGTAACATGTCTAAAAAAACATTGACAAAGCCAGTAGACTTTGCAGAGGCGAAACCTATTGGCTTTGCCAATACTTGTTGGTGTGCGCTGCCCTTCCTACTGGGCCCCAGGACCCAACAGCCTTCGAGTAAGCCTGCCCTCACTTCGGAGAATGTACAGTGGGTCTGGGCTGGCGCAGTTGCACACTTAAAAGTGCAAGGCGGCGCAGGTCTGCCAGTAGGGCTGCCACCTTTTTTTTTTTTAAATTGGGTTTCCATAAAGCATACAAGTTAAAACAGTGTGCATTGCATCATGTCAAAACACCGATGTAAAACACTCAGAAACTGCCCCCCGTGATCGATCAGTTCAGTACTATGTTTGCTCATAGATACATTCAAACAGTACATTTTGCATGTAAGAGTGCATGCTTTACGCAATCAACTTATGTAGAGGTTATGTCCTGATCTTTAGTCCGTAGATATTGCACTAGTGGCTCCCAAATGTCTTTTGGTCTCGATGTCGTTGGTAGCTCCTCGGCGTAGAGTTCAAAATTCTCCCTGAAATACACAAGGTCTTTAATCCAGTGGTCTGGTCGTGGTGCAAGGGAGCCCTCCCATGTCACTGCCACCCTTCTTTTCGCCATCAACAAAGCCACTCTTATAAATTTGCCAATGGCACCTTTTAGGTGTGGTGTGAAACTCAATAGACAGGTCTGAGGAGTATATGGTAGAGTGACACTGGTCATTACCTGGAGCCTTTCCAGCACCTCCGCCCAGAATTCAGCCACCCGACCACACTCCCAGGCCAAGTGCCAGAAGTCTGCACCAGACATCCCACATCTTTTACATGCATCACTGTCACGAAGGCCGTATTTAAACAGTTTAACAGTCGTGTGATATGTTTGATGTAAGTACTTGAAGTGAATTATACGTAAATTGCCATTCGATGTAAGCGCACTAGTGAGTTTACAGCAATATTCCCACTCTTTTTGTGTAAGCTGAGGATGTAGTCTGGCGTTCCATCTATCCAGGCAGGTGTGGTCCCCTATTACTTTCTCCTCCCTAGCTGCCCTGTATAGCTTCGTTATTAGCTTTCGTCGCGAGGGACTGACCAAGAGCAGTTGGAGCGTTTGCAGTGTCTGCGGCTCATCCGGAAAGGTGGGGTAGTGTGCCTGTATTGCCTTCTTGAGTCTATGGAAAATAAATAAGAAGAGTGGGGAACTGTTATGAACATACCCCATCTCCTCATCCGTGAGGAAACTGCCGTTAGGGAACAGATCCTGCATACTGTCTATGCCTGCCCGTGCCAGTGTGTGCATAGCGCCCGCTTCTTGAGTTACTGATAGTGCTGCGTGATGTGCTAGCGGGAGCGACGGGGCGTACAATGGGAGTTTCGCAGCTAGTCGGCCTATATCCTGCCAGGCCGCAATTGTGGTGTCTATTGTATTGATTTCTTGCCTAGGAGTGCCTCTGCAAGAGTGCAATAGTATACATTTTAGAGGAACCGGGTGAGCATCCCCGTCTTCCACCGCAACGTGCGGGATAAATTTGTGGTGACTGCGCCAGTAATACGCATACTGTGCTTGCGCACAGAGATAGTACAAATGCATGTCCGGCACGCTGAACCCGCCCTTGTCATAATCTAATGTCAAGACGTCCAGACTCACACGGGCTTGCTTCCCTCCCCATATCAGTCGCACCAGCAACGAGCGTATGTTTTTGAAAAAACGTTGCGTCAGTTTTATTGGTATATTGCTGAACAGATACAGAAAGCGGGGCAAAATAACCATCTTGATGAGGGCTATGCGGTCCGCCGGTGACAGCGGCATCATTGACCAGCGGTAAACTTGCTGCTCAAGTTTGGCGCATGCAACGCCGTAGATCTCCCGTATTACTATGTCTGGATCCTGATGTATCCACACACCTAAGTATTTGAGGGGTCGGAGGACCATACAATGGGGAAGTCCAGGGGGTGAATCAATGTGCATTTAGTCAGCAGGACCACCAGTGACTTATTCCAGTTTATGCAGAGCCCTGAAAAATACCCAAATCTGATATATTTGCGGAATATGGGCGGCAGGTACACCTGTGGTTCGCGAACAAAGAGCAGCATATCATCAGCATATAATGAAATGCTCACAGGTCTATGTGCGAATCGCAACGCCGCTTCCCTGTGTCTTTGCCTAATAATGCAGGCTAATGGCTCCAACATTAAGGAGAAGAGGAGCGGTGATAGAGGACACCCCTGTCGGGTGCCTCTTCCGATCCGAATTGTGCTTGACGTGAACCCTCCCACTCTTATGCGTGCCGTGGGGTTCGTATATAACAACCTCACCCATCTGCTGTATCCCTCGGGGATTCCCACGCGTTGTAAAATACGAAACATGTAGCCACATTCAATCGAGTTAAAATGCTTTAGCCGCATCTAACATAATTGCCGCCGCTTGCAGATCAGGGTCAAGTATATGAAACATAGCAAAAATTGTGCGTAAATTGTGTGATGTGGATTTATTTGGTATGAAACCAGACTGATCTGGCAGGACCAGTTTCGGCATTAGTGGCTGGAGTCTGGTGGCTAAAAATGTTGCCAGGATTTTCGCATTTATTTTGATAAGCGACAGGGGGCGATACGACTCGCAGCACGAGGGCTCCTTATCTTTTTTTTAGTAGAGTTATGATTAGCTCTTCCCTGAGGGTTGGCGGCAGCGTTCCCGTTTCATAGGCTTCCGCATACATTTCCAGCATGTACGGAATTAATTCATCTGCAAATGCCTTGTAGAATTCGCCTGTGAGGCCATCCGGCCCCGGCGCTTTCTTGTTTGGCGGTGAGCATATCGCCTCCCGGATATCAGCAGCTTCAATCGGCTGACACAAATATTCTCTTTGACCAGAGGATAGCCAGGCCAAGGCAATATCCTCTAGATACTCATCTAGTTCCGTGGGCTCTGTCTCTCCTTTAGATGTGTACATCTCAGAGTAACAACTGCGAAATTGCTCCGCGATGGCCTGCGTGGTGTAGTGGTCCTGCCCGTCATTATCTGTAATTTTTTAGATTACTGTGTTTTCTGTCATTATCTTAATCTTTTCAGCCAGATTGTGCCCCGGTCTGCCCCCCTCACCGTATGCACGAGCGACGTGCCTCTTGGATAAATATCGCACCTCCCCGGCTGCCAACTCATTGTATTCCAATATGAGTTCTTTTATGCTTGCTAATGTAGCATTGTTTGGGGATTCTGCATATTCTCGCTCCAACCGCGCTAGGTCAGATTCTTTACGGGACAGCTGACCACGAATATCCTTTAGAATACCTGAGGTTGTGCTTATGCAGTTGCCCCGGATTGTGACCTTGAAGGCCTCCCAGAGTGTTGCAGTACTGTCCACTGTCCCCTTATTTAAGTCAAAGTATTGAATAATGGCTTCTCTAATTGTGTTTGTGTACAGCGGGTCTAGCAGCGCCTCCGACCGAAAGCGCCAAGTGAATTGACGTGGGACGCATAATGGGATGTATAGGGTAAGCGTGACTGGGTTGTGGTCAGATAGCATCCTAGGCAAACTGGCTACCGAATGTATCCACGGATTAACCGCCTCACTCACCAGCCAGTAATCTAACCTCGACCAGCTGCCATGCGCTGTGGACGTGTGTGTGCCTTCTAGTCTGTCAGTGTTACGATGTCTCCAAGCATCTATGAGTCCTATCTCATCCATCCCGTTGTTTCTGACTAGTGCCACCTTGGGTGACTGCCCTCCCTGTTTGCTCGATTTATCTCTACCGGGGTCTAGATGCGTGTTTAGGTCACTTCCCCATATTATCTGCGCCTCAGGCCACTCTCTCAAAATAGTGAATATGTCCTCAAAAATTGCAGGCCTGTCAGTGTTGGGTCCGTATTCGTTCACTATGGTGAATATTTAACCGAAAAGTTTCCCATGCAAAATGGCGTAGTGTCCTTCAGCGTCTGTGTGTGACTTTATAACAGCAAGCGGGAGACCTCTTTTCACCAGTATGAGAACCCCCCTGGCATACGACGAGTACGAAGATGCCAGCCGATATCCAGCCCACCTCTCCCCCACCCTGCCCTCCGTCTGTTTGGTGAGGTGCGTCTCTTGGAGCAGAGCTATCTTTATATCATGCTTGTCTAGATAGGCTAACACTTGTCGTATTTTTTTGGGAGAGTTCAGACCACGGACGTTCCACGTCATGCATGCTATCTTTTCTGTTCACAGTTTGTCATGCACTTGTATCTGCATTATCTCATATGTATCTACACAGTAAGGCAAAAAGACAATCGTATGCTCATTATTATCCTCTGATCGATCATTAAAAAACAATAGTGAGACCCCTCCCCACCCACTGCATCCCCCCTCCCACTTCAGCACCCCCAACTTTTCTAAAGCCATCCCAAAAAAGCAAACAGCCCCCCATGTCAGACATAAACACAATCAAGTGCGGGGTACACCCACTGGGGAAACGCCGGAGCGCAGACAGCCTCCCAGATGAGAAGGGAGGTGGCTGCAGGTATGCGTACACCTCCGTCTAGGTTGTGAAATTTCAATATATAAAGGGGTATGCAGCACATAATTCCTGGTTTTATCAACATATCGTGCTAACAGCGTGATATTGGAATATCTGGCTCGGCAGACGAGACCAGGACTTGGCAAAAGAGAAATAGCAGTACTGATCTCCACCCGCCCCCCGCAAAAGTAGCCATGTGTCTTTTCTATATAACATTTCAAAAACAGAACTGTGTCATTTTAGCAAGTACATCACCACACATGTTCAGCGGGCATTCAGTCTTCTTCATCCTGCGCTTCGGGCGCGTTTCGAGCGTGACGTTTGAGGCTCTTCGCGTATTCCATAGCTGATTTAGGGTTTGCAAAGATTTTCGATTTGCCTTCTGCTCCGATTCGCAGGCAGGCCGGATACAACATAGCGTATGGGACGTTTTCCGCTATCAGCAATTTCTTTACCGCGTGGTATTCTCTTCTCGCCACCTGAACCGCCATTGTGAAATCCGGGTAAAATGCCAATGTATTTCCTTGGTAAGTTATTATGCCCTTTTCCTGGGCCAAACGCAAAACTGAATCACGGTCCCTGTAGTTCAGGAGCCGGGCGATGATCAGCCTCGGTGGTGCGCCCGGGGGCGGGCAAGCAGACAGTGAACGATGAGCTCCCTCGATAATCAAAACCTGGGATAGGTGTTCCGGCCCAAATAGTTCGCGCGGCATTGTCTCTACATACTTTTCCAGTCGTCCAGTGTTGGTCGACTCCGGCAGGTCCGTGATTCTTATATTATTTCGCCTGGACCTGGCCTCCAAATCTTCATTTTTTGCCTGTATGACAGCAAGCACTTTCTCCATGTCAAGTGTCTTGGAGGTTACGGTCTGTAGGTGGTCCTCCGTGTCCGATATGTTCTTCTCCGCTTCTTCCAGCCTGGCTGCATGTTTGTCCAATTTGGCTGACACATTATCCATTCTTGTATTTAGGGCTGCTATATTCCCATCAATGGACTTCAGACTGTTCTGAATGGCGATAAGCGTCGCCTCCAACGATGGTGGGCTCTCAGAGGGGGCGTCATGCTCCGAGTCCGATGTGGTATGCTGTGTCGATTTTGCTGGCGTGCGGGGCTCGAACGTGAGGCGGGGCTGAGCTTTATCGGACTTGCCTATGTCTGCTTATAGTATACGCTTCAATTACGTCGAGCAGGTCAGGGTGGGATTCTCTGGTTTTGTTTATTTTTCTGCGCTGGTCCGCTACCCAAACGATTTACCCACTGCTTCAGGCACTCTTCCAGGGAGGGTGGCGGCGCTCCAACCGGACCCCGAGCTAAGGAGACCTCCGCCTCCTGCGGGCCACTTAGCTTTCAGTTTTGCCTTTCTCAGATCTGCGCCCGTAGAATCAGCTCAGTGCAGTCTTTAACCCTTGAGTGAAAAGTGCAGGGCGGCGACGCTATATATCAGGCCTTTTCCAGCACAGTTTGCGCTGTGCGTGTATTAGGCCCAGTGTCCACACGCTCCAACCCACGCAGTTACAGGCCCACTATGAGCTGTCGAGGACAAGGTGACACACCTCGTGGCAATTTTTGGGTGGTCCCCTCGAGCGCAGCAACACACACACAGTGAACTTCTAAGGCCACACTCACAGGCCTGCTTCAACGGGGCCTTTCGTTAGGAGCTGTGCTCGCCTCGCAATCCCACCGTCTCAGCAGTGCGGCCTCAGCGAGCGCACACCAGGCACCGGATCTTTACAGCCGTTCCGCCACAGTTCTTTATACTTTGGCTCGCCGGAGTATGCTGACTGGGCTTTCCACGGCGTCTCCATACTTTTTTATTTGAAATATTCGACGTGACAGGAGTTCTTTTGATGGCCGCGTGAATAGGCCAGCGATTGAGCTCGCAACACTTCATATATCCTGGGTTCTGACTGAGATAGTGACTACGGATTTTTATACAAAAGATATCCTGTACCAGACTTTATGATCAGAAACAATACTTACGAAAGTGCCGATCGATTTGGGACTATGCGGACCGCTTACTTGCCCTGAAGAAGCCCGCAAGGGTGAAACGCGTTGGCTGTTGTGTATAAAAAATTGAATAAAAAGGATCTACAACATCATCTAGTGAAAGAATTATTATTACTGTCATCGCTGTCCTTTATCCTCTGTGGGATTAGAACCCTATGATTGTTTGCTTTTACAAATTTGCCTCTCTCATTTCTTGTGCTGTATTTGAAACTATAGTGGGTGGCTGGTTTCGAGAGGTGGGCATTGTTTGTTAGCAACTGTAAAGAGTATTATTTAACTCTTTGTGATTTACACTGAAAAAAACATTAGTAGTTGGTGCAGCATCTTATACCCTGCCACCGTGCCTGTATGTAGTAGCCCACTATATGAGCTGTCAAGGACAAGGTGACACACCTCGTGGCAATTTTTGGGTGGTGCCCTCGAGCGCAGCAACACACACACAGTGAACTTCTAAGACCGCTCTCACAGGCCTGCTTCAACGGGGCCTTTTGTTAGGAGCTGTGCTCGCCTCGCAATCCCACCGTCACAGCAGTGCGGCCTCAGCGAGCGCTCACCAGGCACCGGATCTTTACAGCCGTTCCGCCACAGTTCTTTATACTTCGGCTCGCCGGGGTATGCTGACTGGGCTCTCCACGGCGTCTCCGCCGTATTACTCACTCTGGCGGCGCGCCGTTTGCCTCTCCTGCCGGTCACAGCTGACATCCGGGGCTCGTCAATATTCACTGTTGGTGCAGATGATACGTTGCCTCACTGCCAACAAGTTTGTTGGCCCTCGTCGGGCGGCTCTATGATGAGACGCTATACTGCTCCTTATCGTCTCACACGGCCGCCATGTTGTGCCGCTGAGCCGCTAACACACTTGGTCGCCGTCCGGGGCCGCCAAAGCAGCCCGCCGTCTGCCCCTCACCCCCGGATCAATCACCTCGATCGCATCTCATCTTATTTTGCGCTCCGGATGACACCTAGGGAGCAGGATTTCTGCCGGATTATAGATTCAGCCGGCAGAGCTGCACTACAGCGCAGCCATCTTGCCGCGCGCTCTCTAGCGCCCCCCGGCTGCCACCTTTCCAAGGGAAAAACGATGGCAATTTGCTGCTGTTTTAATAGTCTGCAGAGGTCCGGCTCTGATACTATAGAGGACTGTAAACAAAATTGTATGTATTCCTTTGCAGTATGACTTTCAGTCTTTATTTGAATTATTAGTCACTGCTTCTACAACACACTTTAAAATGCCTCCTTTTTACAGTTGCTGTTTGAAGTATGTACAGATAAAGGTTCAAATTATGGGCTTTAGGGGATTTTGTAAATTTTTGCACCAGCCGGGATATTAAAATACTGGTGATGCTGGTAGAAAACTGACCATGTGGCAAGCATATATGCCAGTGACTGCATTACTTGGATGGAATACGATAACGTGCAGCTGCCACCAGAGAGCCCTAGTGCGGCAATAGAGCTCAGCTGCAGTGAGTGAGCAGCAACCAGGCAAGAAAGTGTGAACCCAGGCCTTAGTCAGCACCAGCCCACTGTGAAACAGCAGGCACCCCCTACAGCAGCTCAGCCTACAGCAGCACTGCCACTGTGAAATCACTTGCCCCTTTGCAGAACAGGCTGATGAGGGGTGATACTCCGACACGGGTTCTAGGATGCTTGTTTTTGGTCCAGGAAAGACCTGGCTAGGCAGTTCGGGCTGGACTGTTCCCATGGGGAGTTGAGTCAATACTGATTTGCATACAGCTGGGTCCAAACTGGAATGGTGTGGTGAGCAAAAAACTATGGATTTAGGCCCAGATCTCTGACTGAGGGTGAGCGTTTGACATTGCTCAGCATTCCGTCCATCATTTGTTCTTTTTGCAATTGTCACCCCAAGTTGGATGGGTATGCCCAAACATGGGTCCCGTGCTCGCCATGCCACTGGATTCAAGCTTTTGGCTGATGAGGGGTGATACTCCAAAGCGGGTCCTAGGATGATTGTTTCCGGTCCAGGTACGACCTGGCCTGACAGTTCTGGCTGGATTGTTCTCATGGTAAACAGGGTCAAGGCTGATTTGCATACGGTTGGGTCCAGACTGGAATGGTGCGGTGAGCAAAAATAAAACGATGGATTTAGGCCCAAATCTCTGACTAAGGGTGAGTGACATTGTTCAGCATTCCGTCCATCATTTGTTATTTTTGTCCTTGCAGAACAGGGGCCAAAGACACACTCTTTGGCTCAGCCTGGCACTGCAGAGAGGCGGATTTACTTCTGGTCGTGACACTGGTGAGCTTAAAGCACAACATTTTCTATAACTTTTTTGTTGATCTTTCATCATCAGGTAGGGTGAGCAGAATTTTAAAACCCAAAACTGGGATATTTCCCAAAAATAGGACTACAATTTTGCTTCAACAGAGTGCACAGAATGACAACGCTCATCAGCATAGAATTACAGAAGAGACAGTAAGAACATAAATAAAATGCAAATTTTAAAGCCATTATCATGCCTGTTAATTAAATTGCTTTCTTATAACAGCTGCTAACTATCCCTGCTTTGGAAAACATAAAAAGGCACCTCCCACCGTTTTTAGTTGACCCTCTCTAAAAATCGGGACATGAGTTAAATTTCCCAAAATCTGCCAGGACAGCTAGTGAAACAAGCATTGGCATAGCCAATAGGTCTCGCCTTTGGGACCTTATAAGTGTTTAGCCATGCAACAATTGTGCTGCATAACTGACACCTGGTTAAACACATATACGGTCCCAAAGGCGAGACCTATTAGCCAATAGGTCTCGCCTTTGGGGCCTTATAAGTGTTTAGGCAGAGCTATTGGTTTTGCCAATGTTTTTAAGAACATTGTGGCTGCTGTGCAGCATGTTGAAAAGTTATAATAAAAAAGACAAGCATTTTTGTTACTTTATATATAACTTAGACGACATTATGTACAACTGAATGACCCAATTAAAAAGAACATAAGAAAGGTCGTCGTTTATTTTGTTGTTGCAATGTTGGCAACTTCTTCCTGCCTATTCTAATGTTGAGGTGGTGCTTAGTGATGCTGAGGTGGTGTTGAGTGATGTTGAGGTGGTGCTGAGTGGTGTTGAGGTGGTGCTGAGTGATGCTGTTGTGGTGCTTAGTGGTGCTGAGTGGTGGTGCTGAGTGGTGGTGCTGTGGTGGTGCTGAGTGGTGGTGCTGTGGTGGTGCTGAGGTGGTGCTGAGTGGTGGTGCTGAGTGGTGGTGCTGAGTGGTGGTGCTGAGTGGTGGTGCTGAGTGGTGGTGCTGAGTGGTGGTGTGGTGGTGCTGAGTGATGCTGTGGTAGTGCTGAGCCTCGTCCCCATTATCTGAGTGAAACAGATCTGCTATCCATGGGCTAAGGAAAGGTCCCCCCCCCCAGCTGTTTGTCAGAGACATCCCAATCTACATGACAGAGACATCCCAATCTACAGAGGTTAAGAGAGCCCGCCGAGAGAGGTGAATTCCTGGTGTGGGAGACATTTGGTCGTATTGTTGTACTGCTGACTATAAAACTAGGAATCCTGTTGTCGGATCTTGACTTCCCTGCATTTCACACTGTGTGACGCGAGGCAAATATTATGTTCGTTCTCCTGTGCCTTGCCCGATTATCCACAAAAAAAAATGTTGAGCGCTGTATCTCTCTCGCGTGGGCACTGCTTGTTGCGGCTTTCCTTGCCAGTGCTGGCCAGCTCTAGTATGGGCAAGACAGGGGATTCTTATGCAGTGCACAGTCTTGTGTCTTGCAGGGTTTATGGCACTCACCGTGGGGCACTCGGTTTCGCGGCACCCATGCGGACTTAGCAGGGTCGCCGTGCACAAGCCACTCGATGCTTGGTGGTGCTTTCAAGGTCCTCTGGCCGCAGCACTCAGACACTCTCCTCGATGCAAGCACTGGTGCGTAGACTCCTCGCCCCATGCAGGCGCCGTAGGTGCCGAGGAGGTCACTCGGTGTTGTGGCAGTAATTTACACCTGCTTCTCTCCCAGGTCAAACGTGTGCGGGCTGGCGGCCGCAGGGTCCTGCCTTGCAGGTATACAGATGCAGGGTTCCTCGGGCTACATTTTCCTCGCCTAGCGCGGTGATATTAACGATCGGGGACAATAAATAGAGAGGTACAGCAATGTGACAGGCGAGAAGTATAAACTGTAATATGCAGCTTATTTTTACAGCTCTTCGCCATCCACCGGAGTGTGTTGGCATCGCATGGGCTCTGCACTCTAAGCCTAGCACGCCACACAAGCGCGCGACCAACGCTGCCTCGTATCACGTGTGACGCCGTCAGCCGGCATTTCTACTTCCGAGTTTTTAGCCCACCTGTACAGTGGTAAAAGAGAAAGTACAATCCCCAGAAGCTACAAGCCATGGTTCGGTTGTCTAGAAGTCCATGACATTAACCTACCAGCTACGTATTGTTCTCAGCTACCTACCCTCCACCCGGGTTCTAGGACCTTGCCAATCCAAACTCGCGCGAGGTACTTCAAAACTGGAAATGTCACCCTTTCTTGTTAATGCCTACACTACCCCCAATCTCCCAAGGAAATGGCCGTGGGACTCCAGTAATCTACTGCAAACGACAGCACATACCCTTCTTGTTAGGGTGACCAGATCTACAATTTTACATCATCGGGGTGGTGCAGAATGACAGCTCTCATCAACATAACACAGAAAAGGCACCAAGAAAATAAATAAAATGACATTTTTAAAACAAGCATCCTAACTGTTAATTAAATAGCTTACTTATAACATCTGCTTTCTAGCACAGCTTTAGAACACCTGAAACAAGCACGGAGGAGCGGGGCGAGCGAGCGCGGCAGCCTGCAGAGCTGACCAAACGCTCGTGCGTCGTGGCTGGCCTTTGAATGTGTACGCGCGGCAGACATGTGTTTCCACTTATCGCACCCGCGTCTGGGCACGATAATTGGAAACACATGTTTGCCGTGCGTACCCATCCCAAAAAGGCCAGCCACGACGCTACGAGCGTTTTTGGGACTGCTTTTAAACCCGCTTACTAAAAGTCTTCGCCTCTAAGCAGCGCTTGCGCGCTACTCGAGGCTCGACCTAAAAACGGAACTGTCCCAGCAAATCTGGGACGCCTGGTCACCTTATCTTCAGGCAACTTTATAAAATATTCTGAAATATAACCTGAAAGATGCAGTTTTGAGGTTTTTTTAGAGCTTCTTGTTGGTCAAAAGAGTTTCATTTCTGATACTGAAGGCTTTCCATGCACTTCATTGTTTTTATTTGCACAAAAGTGTCACTCCATAAGAACACTGAAACCATGCAATGGACACACATAAGCAGTCTGAAAACTTGACACTACATTCATTCACCTCAGCTCCCGCCCACTTCGACCTCTATGTCAATCAGATATTTTACCTTTCCTTCTACTTTTCTCCGACATGGCCACTTGTGACTCCCACTGCCTCGGCGAATATAGCACAACGTTCCAGAATACTGAAAAACAAAGCGCACAGCATTAGCTTCCACAGTCAGGTGGGCGGGGAGTTACTGGAAGGTGACATTGCTTCCCACGTGGGGTTGACTGCCTACATACCTACCGCAGGCCGAGCAACACTGCAAAAAGAAGGAAGCATGCACGCTAACGAGCATTCTTAATATATTTATACTTTTTGGCATATACCCGCCTCCTTAGCAGAAGAGCAAAGGAAGCCTCTCCTCTTATAAAGCGAGACAGAGCACCAACACGCAATGAAGTGAGGGGGTGGAGAAATGGACATTTGCCAGAGAAGAAGAAATAAACGACTCAAGCGTAGAGGAATAACGGGAGGGGTCGTACGTAAGTATGAAAAGAAAGGGAAGCAGTGGGGAGGAGATTAAGAATAAAAGGGAGAGAGAGATACTAAAGAGATACAGGGAGAAAACGAAGCAGAAGAAAAGGGAGATAGGATAACAAATCAAATCAAACAAGCTTTATTCGGTTAAATGAAAACATAACCATAAAAGCAGCCCAAAAATGTATACATATTTTCATCTTTCACAATATGCAATAAAAACACATAGAATACACACAAGGCTAAAAAGGAGACCCCAAACAACGGACCCTGTTGGCCATGTACATTAAAGTGCTTTGTGTATATAAATCCAATTCATAGCATGATAAGAGCTCTAGCTTCATTGTGCAGCAAAGAAATATCAGTAGAAGGCGTTATGATTCTGGCACTTCAATACTCTATCTAAAAAGACCCGATATCTAAAATAAAATATATACAATGTATATTTAAAAATCATATAGGTATTACTTGCCAAAAGTACTAAGTGCTAAATGGTGCAAGATTATCCAGTTCGAAAACTAGGCAATGATTTTAATAACTTCATAGTACATATGGAATAAAGATAAAATTAATTCCCTCTAAAGAATCATAATTATGACTGGGAAAACAAGAAAGATAAGAATACCAAATACATTAAATATAATAGTTTGCGGAGCCTATTATACAGGGTATTGGCTCATTTATCTGGATTTACATCATTGTGTTCGTATACAAGGGCCTCAAGATGAGAATTACTATGTCGTATTTTAATTGACTTCTGTATAAAGGTCACCACTGCATTGCAGACCCTAATATTTGCCAGACTACAAACATGTTCAAAAGCTATATTATACGTGAAGAGCCTCTCCTTTAAAAACAGTGGTCGTAGGAGACTCTTCCTAACATCACTGTAAAAACCACAGAATAATATAAAATGCAATGTTGTTTGATCTGATCTCCCGTCGCATGGGCACTTTGGAAGATTATGATTCCACTTGCCCATCGTTGGGAAAGCTATTAAAAAATGGACTAAACCCATTCTCAGTCTTGTGAGGTAAAATCTATGTTTTATGTTTGTAATCTGCAATAAATAAAAAGGTATCCCTTGCCCAGATATCCTGTCCAAATAAGCCTTGGTCATTGGTTTCTGGATTGCATTTACATCCTTGAGCCAGTTCCGTGATTCCATTAGATTATTCTTCAGATCCTTTTTCCCATAATCAAGTATTTGGGAGGGATTTTTGAAATCAGTATTTATAGTACATTCATTTAAAAGATTTTTAATATAGACTAACCATGGTATTTTTGTTCCTTGGTCATGGGCAACACAATCTTTAATAATATCTTGCGTAAACTTTGTACCTTCTTTGCTCCAGATACCATACCACACATTTAAACTTATTGTACTTATAAAATCATGTATATAGGGGGCATCTAACTCTTTATGCACACTAAATACCGGGGTAGAACTGGGTATAGCTAAAAGCCGTCGTAAAAATGTATTTTCTTGGGTATAGAGGGTTGTACAATTTGCCTCTCACCATAGTATTGCCCTATAACAAACCCCAGTAAGACACTTGCTTTTATAAAGTGTCATTATTTCCCTGATGGGCTTATTGCCCATTTTTTGTGAAAATCTAAAGATTGACTCAGTTATTCTCAAGAATTTTAATTTACATTGCTTGGACTCCCCAGCTCCCCTTATCTGTGAAAACCAGACCTAGATATACAAATGATTTTGTTTTTTCAATGGGGACACTATTTATATGGTGATTCTTAGTTTTTATTTTTCCTGGCCCACAGACCATCGTAAAGGTCTTTTTCAAATGTATTACTAGATCCTTATCCTGCATATATTGTGCATATTTTTCAATAAGGGTCTGCAACCCTTTTGCAGTTCTTGATAATAAAACTGCGTCATCCGCATAAAGTAGGTTCGGAACAGCGCGTTTGGCTACTTTAGGGACGTCTGCATTTAACTTTTGCAGTTCCTCATCTACACCATTTATGTATACGGAGAACAGGAGTGGGGCAAGCACACACCCCTGCCTGATTCCCCGTTTTACCCTGAAGCTAGCGGTCCATTCCCCGTCTGGCCCATAACGAACTCTTGTAGTCAGGCGACTGTATATCTGAGAAAGGTAAATTATGATATCATTGGGGGCGCCCATTTGAGTCAAGGTCTGCCATAGTTTCGAATGATTTACTAGATCAAAGGCACTGGTTAAGTCAATAAAACAAAGGTGTAGATGGCCCATTTTTATTTTTGTGTACTTACTGATCAATAGGTGTAAATTAATGCATTGTTCAATCGTCCCTATTTTCCTTCTGAACCCATATTGTGATTCCGTAAGGACATTGTTTTCCACTACCCATATTTCCAGTCTCTCTAACAATATCCTACCCATCAGTTTTGAGGTTGTGTCAAGAAGGGAAATATGGCGATAACATTTAGCGTCACTTCTGTTGCCCTTTTTAAACATTGGCATGATTATGCTTTCAGTCCATGTTTTTGGTATTGTGCCCCCTGCAATAATATTAAACACTTTTTGTAAAAGGGGGGCCCAAAATCCAGAGTTGTGCTTAAAGATATCTATTGGAACCCCATCAACACCGGGTGCTTTGCCATTTGCACTTCTCACTAGTGCCGATGTCACCTCATCCAGTGTGACGGGGGCCATATTAGGTGATTCAAAAGTTATAAGAATTTGATTATTTAATAACTCTAAGGTATCATCAAGGCCACTTTGTTCAACTGGAATAGGGGTTTCATTTTCAGCATTAAAAACCTGGCCAAAATAACGTACCAATTCTTCGGGCTGCACCAGGCTCTCAATCTTAATAGCACAGTTTTCTTTAAAAAACGGATGGTGTATAGTCTTCCAAAATAGGGATGGATCTTTAGTATTTGCAGCCTGGGAAAGTTTTTCCCAAGCATTATATTGGATTTCACGCTTTCTTTTTATTATGGACTGTTTATATAAAAGTCTCTGTTGTTTGATAAGTTCTTTATCTCTAGGCCTGATTTTTAGAGCGTTTTTTAGTGACTGGTTTGCCTTCGTACATTGTGAATCAAACCAGCCAAATATTTTCTTTGTTTTCCTCTTGCTCTTAATTTTCAATCCTCTGGATATTTCGGCAGTCATATTACAAAAAGACCTCATAATCTGATTATCAGTAAGATCCACCCTATTACAGATTTCTATATCTTGTTTACATTTATTTGTTAAAACCTCCATGAAATCTATTGGATTTACTCCCGACCATTTAATAGATATACCGTTTTCCCCCTGGGTAGAATAAAGGGGGCTAAACAAGGTCCAGTCTGGTGAGTATCATCAATTCTAACTGTTAGGACAAGTGGGTGGTGATCACTAACATAGACTATTTTTACCTCCATTTTCTCTATTTGTTCTTGGCCATGTGCCGAGATTAGAATGTGGTCAATTATTGAACTTTGGCCATGTCCTTCATAAGTCGGTAGTTGGGATTGCCCGTCCGATATATACTGATCTAATAACTCTAGGTTGTGTTTGGACATAACCTCGTTAATAGAATCACCGTAATGATTATGAGGAAAATGGGAATAGCTATCACCACCCTCGTTTCCATACCCACAGAGCTTTCCATCTGAGATACATTTCTTACTATTAAAGTCTCCCACCCAAATCAAAAGGTAATCTCCCCTTATTTTTTTAAAAAGAGATCAAGCTCCCTCTCAAGCGCAAATATCATTTGATTTCTGGTGGTATCAAAATCATTATTGTAGAAATTAATGAATACATAACATTGATGGTCAGAAGAATAAAGCCACAAGAATTGGAAAAAGGGAGAGTCAATGTTAGCTTTCTTCAAGGTCAATGGGCATCTAACTGAAAGTAAAACTGCTAGGCCACCCCTCGCTCTTCCATTTCGTGAAGGTGTTGCTTTAGTATCCACGGTTAAAAAACCATCAATATGGAAGGATTCTGTGTGCCAAGTCTCTTGCACACAAATAATTTCACAATCATTTAGAAAAACAGGCCATGTCCCATCTTTCATTTTCTTATTAATACCCGCAATATTCCAAGTTACTAGAGTCAGTTTTCTAGATTTCAATTTTTGAGTTGCAGGTAATGTCTCTGGTAATATGTCATCAATTGAGCCAAGGTCTTGGACCGTATCCTTTTGTAGTCAGTCTACATCACTAAATCGTCTGAGTGGTAAGAATCTATTAAACAAAGCAAGTGGTCTAGACTTTTCTGTTATTGTGAGACCGTGACCTGATTGAATCCTCTTATCCGGCTTATAAAAGTACCCTAGTGGTACCCCAGTGATGGTTTCATTCTGATGTTCTAATAATTTCTCCCAATTATTACTTAGATCTTCTAGCAGGGTCTTAACCATCTCTGGGTATCGAAAGGAGACTACAACGCAGTCCCCTTCACAGTTTTTAGGTTGTTTCCCTACCCAGGGTACTCTTCTTACCATATTAATACTTTGGGACAAGATATTTGCGTCATAGTCACAGTGATTGTTAAACCAGAATACAACCTTGTTGTTCAGTTCTTCCCAATCCTCATTTATACCATCCTTTTATTCTGGCACGTTTTTCAAAATGATCGTGTACGGTGTAGCCTCGGGGGGTAGGTGTAGGGATCTTTGGGGCCTGATAGGTAATGATTTATAACCATGTTTGTCCAAGTTTATAATGTTTGGTTTTGCCTTTTTAGTCGCTTGATTAGCCAAAGTCATAGGGCGTGATCCCTTGTTGGTTTCTTTCATGTCCCTTTGTCCAACAGTATTTCTTCCTTCTCCCAATGGTGGTGGGCTCTGTAGACTATGTGTGGGGTCGTTTGTAGTAGTTCGGGGATTATTTACCGTTGATGTATTGTTGTTTATGACGGGTTGTATGTTTCCCCTCTCGTTCTTTCCCTGTATTATCAACTCCCCAATTAATTTAGAAATACCAGCAACATCATTCTTAATTTTTACAATTTCAGTTAACAGATTTTTCTCAACTGAGTCAATTTTCCTATGTAAATTTTTAACAAGTGAGTCCAGGTTATGGGAGATATCATGACATTGAATATCCCTTATGCCCCCACTCTTTTTCTGGGGCAGTGTTTTTTGCTGTATTTGAGGAGGTTTTGCGGATTGTTGATAACAATTAACAAATTGAAGGGAGAGGTGAGGAGGCGAAAGACGGCCCACCGGGGAAACGTCCGGTGCCAGCTACGGCCAGTCCGGCACTGAACACTATTGACTGACGAGAAAGCGAACTGGCAGAGCAAAAGAGAAAGAAGTAGAGATCAGAGAAAGGAGGTGAACGTGAGAGACTTGACAGAGAAGAAAGGAATAGAAATGGTGTAAGGAATTGTGAGAGAAAGTGAAAGAGAAATGTGACAGAAAGTGAAAGACATACACTACAGAGGGCCAACAAGAGAGCGAGGGCATTGGAGGAAAGAAGAGGAGATAAATGGAGAAAATATTTTGGTGTGACGAGAGTACAGATTCATGAATGGATTCTCGAGAGTCAATGTAGGGAATGCAAAGACAGACGCAAAGCAGGAAAAAAAACGGAGTTAAGACCGCGCTGGGGAGGTAATACCAGGAGAGCACAGAAAAGACAAGAACAAACCACAGTGAGGACAAAAGAGATAGAAACGGAGACGAAATGAGAGAATAACTGACACAGCTGATGCAGCGGAAAGGGTCTTTGCCAGATTTTACCATCAGAAACCAATTTCAACACCTACCAGTCCCTTAAGCTGCATAATTTAAAACATGATACCAAAACAAGTTACCAATATTCATAATATTTATGTGGTCCTCTCTCTCCGATGGACCTTTTAGAGTAGTCAGGGATTGGCAAAGGATAGACGGAATCCTAACCTTATGAGGACCTAAACAAGGAAAATAATTCAAATACTATAATCAAAATGACTTAATAATGACAAACTCTGGTTACTTATCAACTTGCTTTTATCTAATTTATAAGAAGTTGTGAATGCTCATCAAGTACAATACAGCTTGAATCATAGATCATCACACAAGAGAAACATCAATACAGTAATTCATAATAACATCCCTCAACGAGCCATGAGTGAGTGGATAGGTGAAGAGACAAAAGAGCATTTGCAAATAGGATCAATGCAAATTCAGAATATCATACGAATCTAAGAATAACTATAGCACAAAATGCTAATAGTCAGAAAAGCCACTCTACGGCCGGAAGAGTAAGCTGGGCACCCTCACGAAGGTATGAGGAGCAAAGTTAAAGAGTCAGGATCAGCAGAACAACAGCCAGCCAGTTAAGTAAGGAAAACAGCAACACAGCCCTCTCCTCTCGCAAAGTCAAAGTCTCTCTCCCAGCCTGCCTAATTCTAACACTAGTAATTATACCTTTATTCACTAAAGATCCAGCCCCCCATGTATCAAAACACAAAAAATACACAATTCCGATTGGACTAGGCCAGGGGGTGTCTGATCACTCCACTTCCAGTGCATCTGACTCTCAACAGTTCCTTTGTCTTTAGGAAACCATCGTCATCGTCCTTCAGCAGAGAAAACTCCGATAATCTCTTCCGCAGCTTGCACATGGCGCTCAGTAGCATTGTAGCAAAACTTTCAGCACAATTGTCCACAAGAACACTTTCTCCGGTTGGCAAGGAAATTCCATTAATAACATTCATTACTTCCTCCGCACAACCATGGCCATCGTCAGGAACTCTCGAAGGACAAAATACATTTCTTTGCAACCTACGTTTTAGAAAGCAAATTAAACCTAAAGAGACTTTTGAGGCCTTCTCTGCAGAACAGTAAAGTGTGCTTTTTCTATAGGAACAACAAATACACAAGTAATTATCAAATCACAACAAAACTTCATTATTAACGCTTTGCATTTCTCTATACGTTATGTACACCGTTTTGGACAGTTAGTGCAAAGGAAAAGGTCTCTTTTAAAACTCATGGGTTCTATCATTAATTTCTTTTGCATGTTATTTCTGCATTAATCATTCACGTTTGCGGCCTACTAGAAAAGCACTGGAAATACTAATCTCTTTTCCAGCACGCATTTGCGCAATTTCATGTTCTCCCCGTTTTTAGTTTTTTTTTTCTCTGTTAATTTTCACACGACTTTTGTTAATGATCCACACAATGAGAAGTTTGATCCAAGCGGGTTTTATTTTGCAAAACCCTGCTCCATCACAGCATACTGAAACAAGCATTGGTAAAGGCAATATGTCTGGCGTTAGCCATCAGACTTTTGGCAATGTTTGTTTTGTTCTGTCATGGTTTTTGCAGAACCTTTTTGTTCAGGAAGCTGCCAGGCCGTCGTAAATCTAAACAAAACAACAGCTAAAGGAAAAAACTGTTCTTTTTGTCTAAAAAAAAGCATACATTACCATACTCCCTGGCACTGAAGGGAACTGCTTTGAGTGTTTATGGGCTCCTTGCGAAAGGTGAGCAAGCTGTTACTCATAGTGAAGTCAGCCTGTGGCTTAGTGGGCTGACACATTGTCCCTTGATGCATGCTGGAGTGGGTGAGGAAAATATGAATGACATAACCGCAGACTAATGTATAAAGTCTGGCTGAAAACCCCTATAGGTAACTATGTTACACATCATTTTAGTAAGATCAAAATGTCTTTGCTAACACAGACTTTAAAAAGCCAGTCGATCTGGCATTGGCTGACAACCGCTTGCCTTTGGTGAAGAAAAAAAGAAAGGAAGAAAGAACGAGAGAAAGAAAGAGAAAGAAGGAAAGAAAGAAAGACTAGAAAGAATAAAAGAAAGAGACTAGAAAGAAAAATGAAGGCAAGACAAAGGAAAGAAAGTAGGAAAGAAAAAGGCAAGAAAGAAAGAAAAGCAAAAGAAAGAAAGAATGAAAGAAAAAAGAAAGAAAGAAAAAAGGAAACAAACAAGCAAACAAGAAAAGAAAGGAGAGAAAGAAAAAAGAAAGAAAGGAAGAGAAATGAACAAAAGAGTAGTGCAAGAAATAAAAAGTTAAGAAGGAAAGAAAGAAAGAAAAGAGAATGACAAGAATGAAAGAAAAAGTGAAGAAAGAAGGAAAAATAATGAGGGGAGAAAAGGAAAGACAGAAAGAGAAGCAACAAAAGGAAGTAGGAGAGAGAAAGGGAAAGAAATAATGTAAGAAGGACAGAAAGAAGGAATGACAGACAGGTAGGGTTGCAAAGATAGATAAAACGAGTGACAGCAGCAGTTGGGCAAAGATAGGCAGGCAGAGGGGGAGCACAAGACAGCGAAAAAACACTCCTAGTTATCAACATAAATCTGGTGAATCTGATGTTCTCCTAAAGTCATTTTAAGCCTCTTATTTTCTTGGAAGGCAGTATTTGTATAGATATTTTCCCACATCATATATGCTGAGGAGTAGAATGAAACAGTGTTTAATAATACCTTGTTTTTATATACCACTTCATTTAAAAGATCAGCCCTTTCAGAAAATAACAGGTATTACTTTTACCCAATTTAAAGGTACCAAATTTTCCCACCTTGGAAGAATAAAAGGCTGAATTGGCCCTGCCACGGCTTCCAACTCGCAACCTTCATACCATCCACACATCTTGCTGCAAGTATTTAACTCACTGAGCCATCTTTCTGCCTTGAAGCATAATGTCATCTGCATGCTGCGTAGATGTCACTCAGTACTTATGTGAGAAAAGAGTTAATCAAATGTCACCATGGCCACATACAGTAGATGTCAGGCACAAAACTGAGTGCCAAATTCCACAAATGGCAGTGCAGCACAACCCACCAGACACAAGTAAGCACAAGGAAAAAAATATGTTGACCTGTCTATGCTTACTTTCTCCGAGC
This sequence comes from Calotriton arnoldi, assembly GCA_963921515.1. Taxonomy (NCBI): domain Eukaryota; kingdom Metazoa; phylum Chordata; class Amphibia; order Caudata; family Salamandridae; genus Calotriton; species Calotriton arnoldi. The sequence goes on from CAWUFW010000182.1 coordinate 1,458,297, forward strand.
CCCTGTGGATGAAACTTTGCAAGCAGAAGATACTCGAAATGTGGCAGGCGCAGTCAGGACTGGCACAACAACTCATCCCCATTTCCCAGCATGAAATATATCACAGTAATAGCTGTCTAAACACACATCAGAGAACAGTGCAAATCACTGCGATTGCCAATACCACCACTGGCACAAAATCAATGTAGTGCAGGGCGGAACATGCTTCCCCCTACAATAAATTATATTAAATCATCACCACAGACATATTTCCTTATCTTGTGGTTGTCATTGCTGTTGACTTGCCTGAATGACGACTGGCCATTCACAATGGATGGAGACACAGCCTGGTAAGTCATCCACCATGTCAACCAGTACATTTCAATGCGTGCCTTTTCGAGACAACAAAAATGCAAATAAAAAATACAAGGCAAACATATTTTGCTATACATAAGCAATTGTAAAGTATGTATAACCAATCCATGTGATGGATGTGACTCCATATGTAATATTGGCTTCTGCAACATACAACCATTGACGCTATAGCAGTCTTGCTCAGCTCTTGCAGGTAAGAGCGGTGGGGCAGTGGGACGAGGGGGGGACCCGACAGATGATGACAGGCGAATATTAATTAATTAATTAATTAATTTTCCCTCGTCGTCTGTCGAGTTACTCCCCACTCTGCCCCACCACTCTTACCTGCATGGGCTGCTCCATAGATGTTATGAGCCCCTAGGCCGGACAATATATATATATATATATATATATATATATATATATATATATATATATATATATATATATATATATATATTCACTGAAAAAAACAAAGGTTACATGGACGTTATAGTTAGGCTGATATTTCACTCATACAAAACCAGAGAAATTCAGCAGTTATAGTTAGCTGAGCTAACTATAACTCACGCCCCTGTAATGCACTGCTTATGACCTCACATATTACATCACTCATGAATTTGAGAAGGCATCAGACACGACCAGCATGTGGCACCCATCAGGCAGGGAGCAAAAGTCTACCCTGATGTTGTGCCACGGACTCTCACTAGGATGTTCTTTGATGATTGGTGTTGGTCTGTTTGGGACCTGCAGTCTTTGCACCAGTGACAACTAGATCATCAGTGTCTGAGTCCATAGCACGGAACCAGACTTTACCACTTAATCATGCTTTTGTTTCTGTTGTCCCTTGATGTCCAAAGTGCGCTAGACTAAGTATTTGGCATCTCATTTGTCGAGAAATGACGCTCCTGTGGCCTCTCAGGTGGACCCTCTTGTGCGGTGAGGCTAAGCTCATGTTTGACATTCTATATGGTGGTTAGATTGCATTATTAAATGGCGTCATTCTCGCTGACGTTATTAAGGAGGTACTTGCACGAGTTCCACAGTGTTTTGCTTATTGACTTCTGAAGGCAGGTATCGGAGTGTGTCGCAGTGGCAATGTTAGCCAGGGTTACTGCATGAGGGGATCTGATTTTTGCCATCCACTGGACAAAGTCGTCTGTTTTCGCATTGAAGTCTTGCTGGGTGTCAGCGGCTGGCTTTGGTTGTCCGTGAGTTAGTCAGCTGAGTTAGTGCACCCTGGTTTGTAGCTCACTGACATTTGGTACTTTTGGAGTTAGAGGGCCCACATTTCTATGCGTGGTGGAGGGTGAGGGGCTGCCTCCAAAAACAGTGGTATTATTTGTTTGTATGCTATTATTTTGAAAGGACGGCTGTAGACATAGAGACATCTTTTTCAATGTAGGTTAACCTTTTTTCTCTTTCTGTGAGTGCTCGACTAGTAAAGGTGATGGGCGCACATCGTTCTTCTGTGGCTTGGGGCTGTCATCCACTAGGCATTTAGAATCATTGCCTGTGTCAAGTATTCAGGGTGTATTACATACATTGAACAAAGGAATGGCTATTCCCCCGACAGAACCACTTTTTTGCATATCATGTGTCAAGTAGGCCATCACAGTATTCTGTAGGGGTGCATGCTTGAATGCTTGGACAGCCCGGTCCTCCTCATTTCCCCGGGTCCACAGGACAGAGGGTTTTATCAGGTTACGTAGCGGGCCGGCTAGCATAGCCAAATTCGGGATAGAACTCCCACAGTAGGTTGCTTGTCCTAGGAACTTTCTTACCTATGAGGGAGATGTTGATGACACTGCAACTCTGATGTCTGCCCCTTTGAGGGATCAACATTGACACCCTTTCCCGAGAAGATGTAGCAGTAGAATTCTGTTTTGTGATGCATGAACTGGCAGTTTTGTTGATTCAGCGTCAGGCCTGCCACGCATAGCTTTGTGAAGGGCAGCTTGGAGGCAGCTCCGGTGGCTCTCAATTGTGAGTGAGTGGATGAGAATGTTTTTGCTGATATTTATGATTCCTTCCAGCCCTGAAAGGCCCTTGTGAATGGCATTCTTGAACACTTCTGCAGCAGAGGAGATACCAAAATTGAGGCACCAGCAGCAGTGAAGACCAATTTGAGTAAAAAAAACTGGTGATGTAGCAGCAGTCTTCCTGGAGTTTCAGCTGGTGGTAACCTGAATTAAGTTCTAGCTTGGAGAGCCAGTGAGAGCCGTTCAGGTCCGCAGTGAGGGCATCAATCGTTGGTGTGATATGGTGTTTTTGCTTAATGGCTCTGTTGGGTAGCCGCATGTCAACGCATATGCAGATGCAGCAGGGCTGTTTTGGTTTGCTCACTAGCACAATCAACAATCGGGCCGGAGATCTTTTTGATCAACATTGTGTCTATTGACTTTACTTCACATTAGCGGGCCTGCCGGAGTTTGAACCAGGTTCCAGGTTCATTTGGGGGTCAAAATAGGTGTTCAGGGCAGCAGTGGCACCTTTGTAGTCTGTGTCATCTCCAATGTTACAGAAGTATTTCAAGATCTCCCCCACATAGTGAAGGAGGATTGATCATTTTGGTTCGCCTGTCCTTTTCTTTGGTGGCTTTGAAATAATTGTTGAGGCTCACCACCAACATGCGGCATCGTGGTACTACAGTGTTCGGATCCCTCCGAATGCATATGGATGCATGTAGCTGAGGAAGTGTTGCGGGTGGCCAGGATCAGTATTTGCCTTCCCCTGTTGCTCCATGACTGACGGTAGCGCTTGGCCTGGCTGGGGTCAGTGCTGACAGTGTTCAGACCCGTGGAAAGGCGCTTCCATAGGCCTGGAGGAGCAGGTGGCTGTGCAGAAAACCCCGGGCGACGCAATTTGAAAGTGGGATGGGAGAGGCAAACAAGGCGATGTACCCCTCTGTTTGTTATTCTTGTCTTTATTTTATTTTCTTCTTTTGATGATGGAGAGGGTGAGATGGAAAGGGTGCCCCTTTCAGTGCACCTTTGTGCAGTAGCCAGTGGTGGGCATGCCTGGATGGGCAAGGGAACTACTCTCCTCCTTGCTAGTGTGTTGTTGGTTTGAGGCGGGACATGCTATCTGTCACCAGCTAAAATTATTATTAACTGCTGTCCTGACCCCACGTTTGGGCCAGTATGAGCGTGATACGTGCATGCTAGTGTGCGTGTGGCATCACTGAGGCGTGCCCTCTGACGTACTAGGGGGAGTGGAAACTCTGGCATGCCAAGGAGTCCACGTCAAGGTCTGGTTTCTTTTGAAGTAGGCATCTTGCACAATACTGCAGATTTACTTTTTACAGATTCATGACACTGGCAATCTGCTCGAGAAAGTGACTTTAGATGATGGAGCACGGATGATGGACAGCTGACAGACTGTAACCTCGCTCCGCTTCTGTCACACTGTCCAGTTGCTGCAAGACTAATCCTGGTACCAGCAACATTGAAGAAGGGCTACACGTCCACCCATCAATCAGTTTTCTAATACACCCTCTAGATCACAATCAAGCCGGCAAAGCTTTTCACTTCAGTATGTCTCAAAAAGCATCATGATGGCTTGGCAAACTCCAGCAGCTCAGACTTAATAGATGCTCTCAGCAGACCTGCCCACTCACACTGTGCCACCATGTGACACATGAAAACGGCACCCTTCACACGGTCACCCGGTGAGGAGTCAATATCACACAGTGGCAGGGAAACAAGCTGAAAACCACTGTAAAAAATAGCTATCCACCAACTCGTTTTCAGAGGCTTTGAACTGCCGACGCTCACTAAGGGGTGTGTAAACACCCCAGGACATTGGCAACAGCCTCAGCAAGCTTTTGTTTTTGGTGGGGGATTGGAACTGAGACAAAAATGCCTCTTAGGTACTATCTGACACGAGGCCACGCCCCCTCCAAAGCCCTAACCCCTCCTCACAGAGTTAAAAAAAATATTTAGTTGGCAGGTCTGTCTCAAAGCCCTGGTAGCTGTGATGGTAGCAGCCTGCTACTGTCATGGTAATAGAAAGAGAACATCAAAGTGAGCCCTGCCAGAGCCCTACACTGAACTGGCAGCCACCTTTGAATGGAGAGTATATTCCTCAATAATTCAATGCTTTTCTTTAATGTGCATCTTTTACGGAGGAATAGCAGGAAGACCACCCCCGCCCAACTTCTCTACACTGTACTTGATCTTTTCTTACTTGCCAAATCCCACTTTAAACCTTGTGCATATTTTCCAGACCTGCCTCCAGCTCATGCCACAGCTACCTACATTTCAGGGGTTAGTGCCAGCAATTATTACCGGGAGCAAAGTCCAGACTTTTGATATTGGTGTTTTTTTTCAGTATATCTCATTGTTCTGTTCTGCTTGCCTCTTCAATTGATGGGCTAAGCCTGTCTTTCCTAACTTTCTGACTCATGAGGACCCCCACTTAATCACTACTGGAATCTGGGGACTCCCATTGAGCAATTACTGGAAGCCAGTAAGTAAACCTCTCTTAAGCAATTTCGATGATTTGAACTACAAAACAGTACACCAAAATACAGAAACAAGCACCCATCAAACAAATATATAAATGATAAAATATTTTTATTCACAAATATTTTTAAAAAAATCTAATTTTAATGGGCAGTTTGGAGGTTTTCTTACTTCAATTGAGACCACCCATGTTATAATCTGTTTGATGCACTTGCACTGCTCCCACAAATCAATCGGAGGATACCAACTTAATTTTTAGACTTGCATTTCAAATTCTTTCACATTTACAAAAGTTTTATAAGATTTAATTTTACATTTTGTTTCTTTACTTATATACACTTTAGTAATCTCTAATATTATTTAATTTTCTAAGCAGTCGCAGACCCCCTGCAAAGGAGTTGCAGACCCCAGGGTCCCTAGACCACAGATTAAGAACCACTGGTCTAGGCTGTAGGATTCTTACACCACTGCTCAATTTGTGGAAATGTGCCTTTTAATGAGCACACCGGTGCAGGGGTCACCCTTCTCTGTCCACGGGTCCGTAGACCAACAAAATAGAGATTGGCACTGAAGCTGGAATTCAAATAACAAGTTTATTAATCACTCATGAGTGGGACTACGTCCACACAGCACTCTCAAGTGCTGCCTGAGGTATTACATTGAAGTCACAGAACACAGGCCTTATATACAGCTTTTTCTGCACTTTAAGCATGTGAACAGAAATAGGAAGGACAAGTTTCACAAATAGTTTTCAGCAAACAAGGACAGATGAAAAACAACATGGTCAGCAAAGAGGGAGGGGGAGCAGGAGTGCTTATGGCAGCAGTAAATGATTGACAGTTGAGTCTGAGACCAGGTGGTCTGGCAGCTACAAACTCTTAGCACATACATTGCTTTTAGCTGAGTCAGGAAGTCAACTAAAATAGACATCACAGGCAGGGAAAAAGACGAGCAGCAGAGGACGGGAGAATTACAAAGCCAACAAAATGGATGCCACAACCAAGATGGCTTCAGCTTATGCTAACGGAAATTATTTCAGATTTCCACAGACGACCCTTTTATCATATGCTGAAGACATCTTCTATGTTTTTGAGGAAGTACGGAAAACATCGTGCACATCTATCTGCATTAATTCAGTAATTTCTTGGTCCATTGCCAAGCGAGCATTTACATTTGTAACATTTCGTTTAGTCAGTATACATGAGGTACAAGTAGAAATACAAAGGGAACAGAGCATTGGGCCGCATTGAATACATAGGCAACAAGTAAAGAGAATCGCAAAAAATATACATAGAGCTGTTAATACTTTCCATCCCCATACAGTAAATACATTCCATAGCCATCCAGTCCAAGTCCATGTTCCTGAATCCTGATGGATTTCAGTGGCTATTTTGTGCAACTTGGAAATTGCGTCAAAAACAGAAGGGCATGGTCAGGGATATAGACACAGCAGCTACTCCCTATGATGCGACATGCTCCACCACGGTCGGCCAGGATTACGTCAAGGACCATCCTATTTTGGAGCGTCACAATTCTCGCAATTTGTAGTTCCTCTGTGATATTTCCAAGCGTCATTGCTATCTGGTTCGTTACAGCCTCTACAACACGTGTCAAACGCCTGATCTTCCTACTGTTTAAGGCCGCACCAACAAAGAAGAATAGTCCCAAATTAAAGTCGATATACTGCTGTAGTGCAGTATCAGTTTGATCCACCTCATCATTATTTATTGTCCTCTTGAATCTATTTTTGGAAATGTCATTATACAGTTTATAGTCTTTATGGTAGGATGCAGGTGCCAAAAACACAGGTGGAAGCAAAAGGACACGTAGCAGCTTCCCGACCAACCAATAGGTAGATGGTAATAACCTTTACTTCCGCAAATGAAATAGGTGTTGTGTGAGGACAAAAAACTGCTATTGTTCGTTCCAGTAATATTCAATACTCTAGTACAGTCACTTTTTCCCACAGGGATACTGCCAATACTGCTCACACAGAGATCCGCTCGAGCTCTAGTAACAGCGATAACAGGAGGCCCATTACCCTTGATGGTTCGAGTGTTGGGGAAAACATAGTGTGTGGAGGAATTTCCTCGGCGATACTCCTCCATTTCCCATACAGTTCCTTTGGCTTGTGGGTCCCCTTCCTCATCAGGGTAGCAGACTTTGTTCAACTGAGCGTTAAGTCTTCCTACATCATAGTTAGTAATATTAGCGATATGAGAAGCCCACAATAATGCAAACCAGGCTCTGCAGGAGCCATTATGTGAAAACGACAAAGGAATGAAAGGCGTTCCTCCCTTTCTCTGATGAGCTGGCATCATTCCACATACCCAGCAGTTGGTAATGTTCGTAGCATTGTGCGTGTGGTGCAACATTTGAATGAAAGTGTTATTAAAGTAGGGCATTCTGTGCTTTTGCTCATGATAAGGTAGAGTAAAATAGTGATGTTCAATGGGGACAGGAGTAGTAGCACTCAATAGATTTCGAACAGGAGCTACTTCCTCTACAACCCAAGTTATTGTAGCGATGACAACAACAGTCAAAGTGAGTCCAGTAGCAATCATAGTTTGTTTATTACAGATTCTCACAGCAGCTGGTTTCTTCTCCTCAAGCATATTCATTCCGTCGTCAAACAACAAAGCAGATGGTGCCCTAAGGTCCTAGGCAGGCGTTGATTTCTTCACTAACATTGAGACGAGTAGTCACTAATAGACTACCCCCCTTTGAAGTCAGTCTTTAACCACCCAGGACAGTGGCTCAAACAGTCTTTTTCAACGAAGTGTCTTTCTTCCTGGGTCGCAGCTGATATCGAGATGTACCAGGGATCCTGTGGTCCGGGAAGACTTCCTCAGGTCCTTCAGGTGACGTAGCTTGTCCTTTCTCTGTGACCAGGATATCGCGGTGATCTGTCAGCGCAGCTGGGCTCACTAGATCCTGCAACACTTTTCGACAGTGTGTCGCATGGACCCAGTTCTTCCGATTGGTCACTCGAACTGTAGTCCTGGTAGCCAGTAGCACCTGCTTAGGGCCTCGCCATCTCGGTGCTAGGGAGCTGGTCCTCTGAAAGGATTTAATCACCACGAAGTCACCAGGGTGCAAACAATGGCCCTCACCTTGCAACCTGTCTGGAAGAGTCTCCCGAACCTGTTGATAAATAGAAGACAAACTATCAGTCAACTGTGACAAATAATCATTCATCAACACATGTGGTACATCATGAATAGGGCGTGGCTTAGGAATCCCCCAAATATTCATAGGCCTTCCGAAAACCACCTCATACGGTGTGAGGCCAGATCGTGAATGTGGTATCGATCTGATAGATAACAACGCCAGAGGCAGCGCATCAGACCATTTCAATGACGTGGAGGCTTGTATCTTAGCCAATTTCAATTTCAGAGTGGAGTTATATCGCTCCACTAGCCCCACTGATTGTGGGTGAAAAGCAGCATGAAACTTCTGCTTAATTCCCAACCCTTTCATGAGATACTCAACAACTTGCCCAATAAAATGGGGTCCGTTGTCACTCCACAAAACTCGACAAATGCCGAATCGGGAAAAGAACTCCTTTAGGAGCACCTTTGCTGTCGTAAGAGCTGTATTATCTTTCGTAGCGTATACCTCTACCCATTTACTGAAGGCACAAACCACTACCAAGACATACTTTAGGTTGTTACAGCGCTCAAGCTGGATGTAATCCATTTGCAGGACCTCAAAAGGTGCAGTTGGTATTGCAAACCCTCCTGTTGGAGTTCGTGTTCCCTTTCCAGGATTATACTGGCGACAGATCAGACAGGACTGAACTATCTTTTTAGCCATGCCGGCAATCTCTGGATGATCCCAAACTTGCATAAGTTGCTTTGTTATTGAGGATGCTCCAACATGTGCCGGCCCATGTGCCATGTGAATCATAGGGTGTAAATAGGCTGTGGGTAACTTCCATTTTGTCATTTCTTTATTCCTCCAACAGCCCTCCTTGGACCATTGGTCTAATTCGTCAACAGAAGCAGATTGTTGCATGTCCAGCACCTCTTGCCTGGCATCATGCCAACGCTCAGCCTGTGACTTAACTACATACATAGATGTAGTACTTCGCTGCATTGCAATCTCACGGGCTGTGTAATCCGCAAAGGCATTGCCTGCTCCTATTTTATCAGTCACTTTCTTGTGTGCACTACATTTAACAATTGCCACTTTCTTAGGATAGGTCAAAGCAGTAAGGAGATTATGTACTAATTCCCTATGCACTATTTGTGTCCCATGTGAAGTAAGAAAGCCTCTTTCTTTCCATAACTGCCCGCAACTATGGGCCACACCAAAGGCATATTGGCTATCAGTGTAAATGATAACAAGCAAATCTGTACTAAGCTCACATGCTCTTGTCAGTGCTATCAACTCGGCTGCTTGAGCTGACTTCTGTGGGATGCGAGCTGTCTCAACTACTGTTTGAAGTGTTGTAATTGCATAGGCGGCAGATGTAGTGCCATCAGGTAACTTCAGGCAGGACCCATCAACCCACAATTCCCCATCAACACTAAAAAGGGGTGTATCTTGTAGGTCAACACGACCCTTTGTTTGTTCTTCAGTAAGGGATATACAGTCATGTAACTCTTGTGACTGAGACTGAGTAGCTGGAAATGGCAATAATGTAGCAGGATTCAGAGTCAAACATCTTTTCAACGTAATATGAGGGGCCAAAAGTGTCAATTCATATCCTGTCAAGCGGGCACTAGTCAAATGCTGTGTTTTTGTTTGATTGAGCAAGGCATCGACTGAATGGGGTACTAACACAAGCAATCTATGTGACAAGACTATTCCGTCACTCTGACGTATAGACACAGCCGTTGCCGCCACCGCTCGAAAACAACCAGGCAGCGCGCGGGCAACTGGATCAAGGACAGCCGAAAAATATGCACAAGGACGTTGTTTATCACCGTGAGTCTGTGTTAAAACCGAGAGGGCACAACCTTCCCTCTCGTGTACATAGAGTGTGAAAGTCTGAGGGGTCGATTCCGATTCGGGCCGGAAAAAGCACCGACCGACTCGGATCCGGAAAAAATACCGACCGACACGTACCCGTGGTGCCCGACACGCCAAGTACGATGCAAGGCGCGAAAACTCCGACCGACACGTAACGAAACCAAGTCGACCGACCGAGCCGCACGGAAAACAGCAATCCGGCCGGAAAAACACGCGAATCCAACCGACCGACACGCACCCGGAACAAATCCGACCGAAACGTACACGCTAACTCCAAACCGCTAAGTACGATGCAAGGCGCGAAAACCACGAGCGAGTCGGACGGAGGACAAGCCGGACGACCGACACGCATACAAAACCGAGCCGAAGCAACACAATACACCGCGACCGACGCGTACGCAGCATAGAAAACTGCACAAACACAGCGTGAACGAAACGGAGAACACCGTACGAGACCAATGCAGGGTCCGACTCGGTCACAAGAACGTTTCCAACACACACAAACAGCACAAAGGAAAAATCACCCAAAAAAGGCCAAACAAGCAATTACCAAGCCAATAAATACTGGGGGGGTGGGGACAGAGAACAAAGACACACCCACAACTCCACCTATATAAAGGACACAAATCACTACCATGAGCCTCTGCAAATGCCATTCCACTGCCAGCACCCAAGAGAAAGCAACCACACACCCACAGCTCATCCCTCACACAAGCCACACACCATCAGCACACCAACAAATACCTACCACACATACCCCCAGCAAAACACACACTCACACACCCTCACCTGCACACCAACACACACATCACTCACCATCACCACCCATCACCATGCCCCCCAAGAAGAATCACAAGTTCCTAGATTGTGAATTGGAAGTCCTGGTAGACGAGATCCTCAGGGTAGAGCCACAGCTGTTTGGCACATTGGTCCAACAGACCCCCATGTCGCAGAAAACCAAGATGTGGGAGAGGATCATCAACAGGGTGAACGCCCAATCACCATGTCGGCGCACAAAGACCGACATCCAGAACAGGTGGTATGACGTGCGCAGGAGGGTACGGAAACTGCTGAAGCAAGACTACATCAACAGCCAACACACCGGCAGTGGCCCTCCTGCCAAGCCAATATACCTCAGGCCCTGGGAGGAGAAGGTGCGGGCCATCCTACCGCCAGTGAGCATATATGGACTAGAGGACATCCCAGAGCCTGGTGAGTACACAACAAATGTACACAATATACTGCCACAAAACACACACACATCACTGTCAAGGGAGAGACAAACCATGCACTCATAGCAATCACACAGCAACCAGAACAGAATCATCCCAAAATGTGTATGTCAGTCAGATAAACACAACACATGCCATCAAAAAAGTCACATCCAACTGTGCCAACACATGTACAAACACAACCACAACTACAGCTAGGCAGTAGCACAAATAGAACTAACAAACACATCCAGACATGTAGCCACCACAACAACACCAACACACAGTGAAGACCACTCAAAGGAAGGAATTCTGTGTATGCTGGCCAAGTCTGTGTAGCCAATAGCATCATGGGAGTCGCAGTCACACATATTGCCCCCCACAACTGTCCCATCAACACCACCATGAACCATGCGCACATCACAGGGAGTGGAGAAGGACTCACAAGATGGCTGACACTGGCAACTGCTGTGGGGAGCACAAGGCCCTGCTGGCAACTGTGCACCAACAAACAGCAGGACACCACTGACTGACATCCTGAGAGACAACTTACACTCCCTGCAATGCAAGCACGTTCCATGGTGGGATATCTGGCTGGCTGGGTGGGAAGGGGGACTTGCAGCACTGACTATAGTCACCAGCACCTCCCCTCACACCCCCCCAACACAAACTACACAGTACCCACCTGGTAGAATGCAATGCCCTCCATCCTAACACAAGATCCCACAAAGCACCACCACCCTGGGTTATGTTGTGTGAAGCACAGGGACACTCTTGGGACTCTTAGCCAAACAACTGCCAGGACAACACTCCCAGCCATCCTGTCAGCACAGCCAGCCCACCCCACAGGAAGCTGAGTCAAAGGAAGGAAGCATGGGCATGCTGGGAAGGGGGGTGGAGGCAATAGCATGATGGGAGTCGTAGTCACAGACATTGCTCAGCCTCACAACTGGCCCATCAACACCACCCTGAACCATGCTCACATCACAGGGAGTGGAGAAGGACTCACAAGATGGCTGACACTGGCTACTGCTGTGGGGAGCACAAGGCCCTGCTGGCAACTGTGCACCAACAAACAGCAGGACACCACTGACTGACATCCTGAGAGACAACTTCCACTCCCTGCAATGCAAGCACGTTCCATGGTGGGATAACTGACTGGCTGTGTGGGTGGGAAGGAGGTCCGGCTGTCAACCAAACACAAGCAATGCAGACCATGTTCACACCCCAGAAAATACATAGAAATGCCCAAATAATGCAGGACAATGTGCCACACCAATATCAACCCCTGACTGTGACGACTTAGGACAATGCAATGTACAGGCCCGCACCCAGAGGCACAGTCACAACTGTCATGTGTGTCAACCATTGATGCCTGCAGAAACATGACATACATTGTTTGTGTCTCCCAAAAACAGGTGATGATGGGGACACAGCAGCAGACGCTGAGGAGTCCCAGTCCCAGGCTCAAGAGGATGCCGAGCTCACTGGCGTCGTACAGCCTCTGTCCTCCTCGGACGATGAAGAACAACCTGGCACATCCGGTGCAAGTCAACATGCAGCACCAGCAGGACCACCAGCTGCAGCACCAGCAGGACCACCAGCTGCACCCCTGCACCCACCCCTACAACGACTGTCACCACAAATACCATCCCTGCCGACATGGACAGAATAAGGAGCAACACCAGCACAGTGACCCTGGACCAACCTGGGGCCATGGACACCACCACCACCACCACCAACCGCCAAGGTGGACCAGGGTTATCTGTGCGTGCCACTGCACACACTGCACATGTCAGCAGGGGTGGTGGGAGGGGTGGGAGACAGAAGGTCGCTGCTTGCAGACGTTGCTGGTGTGCATGACGACCCACAACTGGTACGCATAGCTGATGCGTACCAGTCCAGCACCGGAGAGCTCAGCCAGGTAGTGGGGCTCCTCAGAGACATTAAACAGCAGCAGGCTGCCCATCATGCCCGCTTGGACTCCCACATGTCCCACGTGGAGTCACACATGTCCCGTGTGGACTCACACATGTCCCGCGTGGAGTCCAAGTGGGATACACTGCATGAGATGACGGCGGTGCACAGGGACATTTACAATGCCTCCGCCAGATGAACAGCAACCAGTCCACACCTCCCTGTGTGCCAACAACATCTGGTGCCGAACAAACTGCAACTGCCACAGGGAGGAGGAGGACTCTGGCGGAGAGTCCCCTGCACCGCAGCAGCCTGCACTTGAGGGGCCCCCCAAGAAGAGGGGTCGTCCGAGGAGGGAAAAGTGAGAGGCCGATGGCCAAGCGCAACTCCCAGGAAGCCTGAACCTGTTCTGGATGTTCGCCTTTGTGCACAGACTGTTCACCCTGTTGACGGCAACACTACTCCCACACATTGCATGGGGAGTACAAGTTGGACCAATGTGTCAGACAACTGTGGCCCCGATACTGGGGATCCTGTCTACCCGGACTTTCAATTCACCTAGGAACTTGGGATTGCAAGATTCATGTACAGCACAACCCATCCTATGCACTATTAACACAAATGTATCACAATAAACACACAAATACACCATACTTGCCTCTGTCGTGATTCCAACGTGGGTGCTGTTATGGGGATGATGAACTGCAAAATTACACTGTGTATGCGAACTGCAACAGCAAGGACAACACAGGCATGTGAGTACAGGCAACGTGACACACATGAGGGAGACACACCACCAGGGCTACACGACACATACACACCTAGGCCATCTGACTCATTGCCTACACTGATGTTGCCAGGGAAGACGGTGCAATGCACAGACACCACACCCATTCCCAGTTGTAGTCAAGTAGCCCACTGGTGCAGTAAGCAAATGGCAGTCAAATGTGTGACCACAGACAACGCACATCACAAAGTGAAGCACAGGTTTATTACACAGTTGCAACATGCCGTAACCACTACAGATGCAAGGTAACCCCACCTGGTAGCGGGCACACAGTCAACAACTGTAGACGGAAGGAAGTCCATGGGTGTGGCGCACATCACCTGTAGGGACACAACAGCTACCAGCCTGGATGTGCAATCACGTCGTCGGTGGACACAGTTGACCAAACGAATCTGAAAGTACCCTGTGAAGGACAGAAATGACACACAGTCAAAAGCAATGGAGTACAGGACAGAACAGCAAAACTCATGCACAATACATGTTACAAGATACCCACCCAGAACCAAGTTAGCATGTCAACACTGTTGGGGAGTACAGCCCACCTGTCACCACACATCGCAACACACATCCAGTCAAGTAGCCCATGGACACACTCCAACAGCACCAGAGCACCACCCACACATCATGCCAACTCACATCATTGACATGACACCTCAGGATACTCACATTCAGCTAAAGAAGTTGGTGATGAGCTGTGTGCGGACATCACCATCACCATCATCATCATCATCATCGTCACTGGCATCGTGGTCCAGGCCAGGATCCTCCACAGGTGGCGGATGTTGGTCATTGTCATCCTGGATGAGAGGCAACTCCTTCCGCACTGCCAGGTTGTGGAGCATGCAGCAGACGATGATAATCTTGCACACTTTCGCAGGGGCATATGGGAGGGACCCTCCGGTCTTGTCCAGGCAGCGGAAGCGGCTCTTCAGGAGACCAAAGGTCCGCTCAATCACTCTCCTGGTCCGACCATGTGCCTCATTGTAGCGCATCTTGGCAGGTGTCACAGGGTTCCTGAGGGTGTCAGCAACCACGGCATGTTGGGGTATCCCGAGTCACCTACGGACAGACAAGTGCACATTAGCTGACTTGGAAAAGTGGGCGGAATACTACAGATCAGATCACACACAATGGCACAAAGTCAGTACACACCGACAAGCCAGGCACGCTGGTTCTGCATCTGTGCCATCATCCTGGGGATGCGACTACTCCTCATCACAAAGGCATTGTGTGCTGAACCAGGGAAACGGGCACACACGTGTGTGATGGTCATGTCTGCAAGACACACCACCAGTGCATTGACCGAGTGGTAGTGCTTGCGGTTCCTGTAGGCCTGCTCCTGGGCCTGTGGTGGTACCAAAGCCACATGTGTCCCATCAATGGAGCCAATTACATGCGGCATCCTCCCCAGGGCATAAAAGTCACTCTTCACGTCAGTGAGTCGTCGCAGTCTAGGGAAATAGATGTACCGGTTCAGGAAGAGCAACATTGCCGCCAAAACATCGCGGAGCACACGGCTGAACATGGTCTGTGACATCCCACCAGCAGTCGCCACAGTATGTTGGAAGGTACCGGTGGCAAAGAAGTGTAGGGCTGCCATCACCTTCACCTTGGGGATCAGCGCTGTAGGATACGGCCGGCCAGGCTGCAAATGTGGGGACAACTGCACTGCCAAATCCTCAATCAGCTGCCTGGTGAAGCGGTACCGTCGGATGCTGTCCCGTTCCACCATCGTTGCCAGGTCTGGGAATGGCCGATGGACAGCAGGAGCCCTGCAGTGCAGAGGAGAAGTAAGCAAGATTGTCAGTCACCCCACATATGCGGCATTGAACACACTCAAGATCCCAACATACATCATTATGAGGCACAACTACATGAAGTGTGCAGTACCGGAAGGACATGTATGGTACGTACATGGCCAACATCTGTCAACACGGTCCTACAGGTGGCATCAATTTGTCCCAGGTTGGCCCATTGGATATCATGATGCCGTGTCACAGTTCCCATCTCCTGCTGCCGTGTCACAATCACCCCCACAGTGACATGTGAGGACAGATGTGCCCCAGGCACCACAGCTCAACGACAGGTACATTCCCAGGGACCCTGTAATGCCACATGGACACTGGCATCACATGGAGTATCATGTGTACACCACAGCAAAACAAACATGACCCCCACAGGTAGTGGCCCCACTTGCCACGGCAGGACAGACATGGATGTCTGTGACACACACGCACAACATCAGAGTCCATGCACACACAACGTGGATGTGGAGACTGTCTCCCATTGTGCACATGAAATCAGAGACATTGTAAACACTACATGCACAAAGACTGTGGAGGTCCATCACTATTGTGCCACTGGGACACCATGGCTCAAACATACCGTCCCACATGGGACTCACGGGGTATGTGACATGACATACACAAACACCACTGTGAAATGTGACCATGGCACATGCACAGATATGAACAGTTGCACATCACAGTGGTCACGTACACGTAACACCCAGGATCCTGTCCCCATGAACACGTGCACAGCCTGGGGGTGGCTGCCCACAGGTGACACCCACAGGACAACATGTACACCAACATACACACAATAGGAAATGCAGCCTTACATGCCTTATGATAAGGTTTGGACAGGCTGTCGTGATGTAGGTGTGCCCCTCACTCCCTGGGAGCTATCTGTGGCTGGCATATGTCCATCTGAGACAGGCATGCTGACATATGCCAGTCACATGTACAGTGATGCGTTGTACTGCAATGGACCGATCGGTGCCTCCGGCCGGCCCATTGCTTTCAATGTGTGCGGGTACGCGTTGTACCCCTGTGCGCGTTGAACTGCAATGGACCGATCGGTGCCTCCGGCCGGCCCATTGCTTTCAATGTGCGGGTACGCGTTGTACCCCTGTGCGCGTTGAACTGCAATGGACCGATCGGTGCCTCCGGCCGGCCCATTGCTTTCAATGTGTGCGGGTACGCGTTGTACCCCTGTGCGCGTTGAACTGCAATGGACCGATCGGTGCCTCCGGCCGGCCCATTGCTTTCAATGTGTGCGGGTACGCGTTGTACCCCTGTGCGCGTTGAACTGCAATGGACCGATCGGTGCCTCCGGCCGGCCCATTGCTTTCAATGTGTGCGGGTACGCGTTGTACCCCTGTGCGCGTTGAACTGCAATGGACCGATCGGTGCCTCCGGCCGGCCCATTGCTTTCAATGTGTGCGGGTACGCGTTGTACCCCTGTGCGCGTTGAACTGCAATGGACCGATCGGTGCCTCCGGCCGGCCCATTGCTTTCAATGTGTGCGGGTACGCGTTGTACCCCTGTGCGCGTTGTACTGCAATGGACCGATCGGTGCGCACCCATTGACAATGGGCTTGCCTGGCAACGGACGCGTTTTCGAATTCCGAACGAGTCGGTTGCTGGAAAATCAGTTGGTCAACCACAACAATGTTGCAAAATCATGTATGTCATGAAGTTGAAGATTTGAAGGATGCTGTGGGCATGTTTTGGTGCTGCTATTCCATGGATTGGCCAGATTCAGAAGATGCAAACGACTTGGACCTATCACTTTGGACACAAGGGACAGTATCTGCCTCTCCAGCACATATATATTGCTGGCTGGTCCCCTGAGAGCCCACTTGCCTGCACTACATGCTCCAAGACGACATCTGCCACTGCACTGCTGCTGTCTCTGCCCCTCTGGACCCTGCAATGGCACGTACTGTGGAGAGAGCCCCAGCCTTCAGCCTTGAAGAGAACCAGGCCCTGCTGGACAGCCTACTTCCACAGTACAGCAAGCTGTATGGGACACCAGGGGAGCAGGTGAGTGTCCTGTGCAATGCCTTTCTGAATGTGCATTTTGTCTGACTAGCAAGGCTGAGAGTCTGCACGCCACTGGCTAGCAGGCTCACTGAGTAGTTGTCACCCCCCATAGTGTGTAGTGACTTGCACTGGACAGGTATGGTGCAGTGACAGTGCTTCTGAACAGGGTTTTACTCCCCATGCAATGATACCATGTAGTGACTTCTGGAAAACTGTCCATGGGCAGCCGTGCACTGCCTGTGTACACCATGTGCCCCTGTGATTGCGACATGTATATGCAACTGTGTCATGCACGGATATGTTGCATGTGTAGTAATGGCCTTATCACTTTGTCATCCTGACAGGCTTCTGCCCATCGGAAGCAGGAGATCTGGAAGGACATCGTCCGGGCTGTCCGGTCCGTGGGGGTCTACAAGCGCCGGATCCGCAACTGCCAAAAGAGGTGGCAGGACCTTCGGGGCTGGACCCGGAGGATTGCACGGGTCCAGCTGAAGCTGTCGCCTCCTCGCAGGAGGGGCGGAACACGGACCCTGACCCCCCACATGCTCAGGATCCTGGCGGTGGTCTTTCCAGACCTGGATGGGCAGCTGAAGGCCAGAGAGCAGCAAGGAGGGGGTGAGTCAAAGACTGCACTGTGAACTCTGTCTAACATGCTATGTGCCCTCCTCGGGCCTGGTTAAACTGCCACAGTACAGCAGTCATGTTGTCCAGGAGCCATGTCCCTCTATTGTGCACTGCCCACTCCTCATCTGATACCCAGGTGTGGCCCTTACATGCAGGGAATACTGTCACTTAGGACTGTGTCCTTGCAGTTTGCTTGACTCAAGGTGGGAGACAGCATCTGTTTCCCTGACTCTGTGGTGGGCATCATGGGTGGGTCCATTGCTTACACAATGCCTGTATTCTGACATGTATTCAGCGTGTTACTTTGATCTGTGGTCCAATTGCTGAGCTGATCCACCACATGTGGCTGGGGTATCTGGCACACACCCATGCTGCGGGTGGGAACAATGTTTGGGCCCCAGGAGTATGTATATGACGTGTGTCACACATACTTAGCCAGCTGCCTACAGTCCAGGGCTCATCCCTCATTCATGTGGGGCTGGACAGTCATGCCTACTCCAGGCCATACAATACACTCTGTACTCCCACTCCCGTGTATCAGCTGACACATTGTGCGCAGTGATTTGACCCCTCAGGTGTCTGCCTCTGTGTCAGTGTGCTGTGGATTAGTCGCCAGGACTGCTGTGGAGTTTCTTGGTAGGGGCTCAGCATGCCACTGGAGATGTGACCATAGGAGACGATACTTGTGTGTCACATAGGTGTCTGATCAGCTGCCCATGCAGACTGGGGCATGTGAATGTGAAGTTCAGGCAGCTGTTCCCCATTCACAGCAGAGTGTGAGGGGCTCAGGTTCAGAGGGTAGTATCACAGGTCTCCCATATGTCCAATAGGTATGACCTGGACAGATGAGGGTTGAGAGGATGTGTTGTGGGGGGGATGTACATGTGCACTTGTGCAGCTCCAGGACTTGCATTCCCCATGACCTACTATTGTGACACAGTGCAGAGTGTTGTTGTCTGGCTGCCAAGTCATACATCACTGAGACAGTGATGTATGACTTTGCAGTCATGCCTCCGCCATGGCATGTGTCTACTGATTGGTGAGCCTGCAGGGGAGTGACATGTGCTACATGCACACCATAGTGGCGCTGGCTATCAGGACATGGGTGCATCATGGTGTCTGTCGCTGGTATGCATCACATGCATTTCCTATTTGACTCTGGGCATCCCTTTCATCCGGAAACCTGTACTGACTCAGTGGCAAGAGCTGTGATGTGTGCATGTCCACATGCCACACCGTGTCCTCTGCACTGTACAACTACTGTGTACTTGGTGCATGTGTCCACACTGGGGTGTTGCAATCCAACAGACACCAGACAGATGGGTGCAAGGCCATGTGGGATGTGAGTGCCATGCTTGGCATCAGACTGACAATTGGCTTCTCCTGTTCAGTTAGGGCACTTTTAGCAATGTACAACTAATGATGCCAGGGCTTGCTCTGTGATGTGCTGTGCTCACAGTGGTGTGTGCGTTTGGTGCAGGTGACTGATGTCTGTCTGTTTCCCCATTGTTTGCAGATACATCCACGGCCACGGAAGGGGACAGCTCCACGGACCAGGAGGAGCCAGAGAGCCAGACTGGGTCAGCAGCCGAGGAGTGGTCGGAGGGACCCAGTGGCACGGAGGGCGAGGGAGCCACACCGAGGAGTCCTCAGCAGCATCCACCTCAGCTGAGGACCAGAGCAACTCGGAGGATGACTCCCTTGTGGAGGCGGGTGTCAGCAGCCACCACACCCCAGCTAGTGTTGCTGTCCCCGCCACCACCAGCACCACCACCACCCTCCCATCGGCTCCCATTCCCCAGGTCCGTGGAGGCTCCCATGTCCGGGAGCGTGTCTCCTTTGGGCCAGGCACCGCAGCCCCTGCCCCTGTGTCCCCTGCTGCCCTGAGTGAGGAGTCTGTGTACCTCCTTCGCCAGCTCCATGTAGGCCAGACAGCCATGCTGAGTGTCCTCCATGCGCACACCGCGCTGTTGACTCAGCTGGTGTCGTTCATGGAGGGCATCTCATCGGGCATGTCTGACCTACAGAGGGGCAATAGGTCCATGGACTCCTCCCTGACGGCAGCAGTGTCCCTCCTCAAACGGTCCCTCACCCCTCCTGCCTCTGCTCCATCCACACTCCCCAGCACCTTACCCATCCCAAGCACACACACACCGGCACAGGCACACACCAGCACACACACATCCAGCACACTTACACACACGCCAATGACAAAACGCACACGCACGCACATTGAGGGGACTGAAGCCAGACTCACAGGGGATGGGGCCCTGGAACACAGACACGCATCCACATGCACTGCGCAGTCCTCAGTTCCCTCTCCCTCCAAAGCACCCTCCCTTGCCTCACCTGCAACCCCAAAGTCACAGCAGCTCTTCCTCTGTGACCTCGGCCTCTTCCCCACCGATGAAGCTGCTCCAGCATCCCGGGGGAAGAGGAAGCCCACCCACACGGAGCAGAGTGCCCCTCGCCCCCGGACACCCTCCCCCAGGCGCAGACGGACTGAGGCCCCCACCCGCAAGTCCCCACGGAGTCCTAAGAGCAAGACCCCGCCACCGCCCTGCAGCTCAAGCACCAGGTCTCCTTCCTCCATCCCTCAGGCCCCCACTCCACAGGTGCCCCCACCACACCCTGCCCCAGGTTCCCCCACCCACAGATATACCATCCCCAAGAGGCTCCGGCCTTCTCCCCCTGCCACTTGCTCTCCCAGCACCACACCCCCGCTGCGCTTGTCTGTGCCACTGATGTGGTGAGGGTGTCCTCCCCCTCTGTCCAACCCACCTTGCCTGTTCCCCATTCTCCTCCCCTGGAGGTAGGCACTGCAGTGGAGTCCACTACCGCCCTGTCTGACTTGGGCACTGCAGTGGCGGACCTGTCCACTCCATCTGCAGGGTCCACTGCAGTTGTGCCGGCACCCACAACATCTGAGTCATGCCCCCAGTTGTGCCGGCACACACCATGTCAGACACCTCCACTGCAGTTGTCAGTGGCTCTCCAGCACCCACCACCCCTTCCCTGACTCCCCTGGTGAGCCCTGATCCTGTCCCTGCGGTGCCTGGCCTGCCCCCCGGTTGCCCCTCCTAGTGGATTGTCCCTGGTTTTGTGCAGGCATGCGTAGGGTGACATCTGCCAGTGTCACCCTGTTTGAACTTTGACAATGGACTGGCCATTGGCCTTTGCTCTTTTTTTCTGGACGTCGTTTTCATTCAACACATATGCTGAATAAAGCAACTTTCTTTTCTCTAGTGCTCATGCTTCAGATGTACATGTTGTTGGTGCTGCTAACCATGCCCTTGCTGCAGTGATGGTGATATCTGGTCTCATGATTATGAAGTGTTACTGTGCAGGAACCCATGTGGTCCAGGGGAATGTGTCCTATCATGTGGTGTATCCATGTCATCCATAGCAGCATCTGAGGGTGTCATGTGTTCAGTATTTGGCAATGGGATTTCCTACTTACATTAGCAATTTCATATCTGTGGCTTCTACCCCTGCACATCTGTTGTGCCTTCCATTGTTGGATTTGTCTACTTCCCTGACCGTGTTGCCATCTCCACTGGACATGCAGGTTTGGGCATCAATGGGGAAGGACTCATCCGTGTAGTCAGTGCAACATTGCTATACAAGTGTGTTGGATCTGTGCTGATGATTCCGTTGGCACATCCATGACCAGGCTGATGTGACGGGAGCCCTCATTTGGTGCTAATTGTTGATTGTGTGACCAAGTGCTCAGCTGACATGATGGGGCCCTACTGAGGCAACATATGGCACAGCTTTCCTCACACAGGAGTGGAGTCCCCTCATGGCAGTGTGTACACGTGTGACATTGCCTGCACCCAAGGTATGTGTTGTATGTGCATGTCTGTGTGTTCACTTCCATTTATCTGCGCATGCTGTGATCCCTAGTGTTGTACCTGTTTGTGATGCTTGCTGACTTGAGCTATGTTCCCCCAAAGTCTTCTCCCTGTGTTCTCTGTGATGTGGGTGCATGGCACATTACTGGTCATCAGGGTGTCACCCATAGGTGTGTTTGCTGTCAGGGCTGAGTTTGTGTGCAGACGCAGATGGGTCACAGTCAGGTTTCCCCTTGGCACTTGTTGTTTGCCCCTGTCATGTGATTTTCAGTTCGTGTTATCTTTAAGTTATTGTGACACGTTGTGTGTGTGACTGCTGGCACTCCTCAGGGTCCGGGCTGCGATGTTGGTTGTTGTCTATGTGTGTTCTTTGTGGGTGACCTTGGCTTCTTCATTGGTGTGTGACTGTGGCTGGGATCCCATTGGTTGGTGTGGTATCGCCGTCATGTCCATGTACAGCGTAGTGTGCAGTGTGTCAGACATTCAGGAGTCTTGTTGAGTGGCCATGTGTGATGTGTTTCTGCACCTTGGTTCCCACCCACCACCCTGGAATAGTCATGGGTGCATGTGCAATGTCACCAGTGCATGTGTACTTCACTGCTGCACATTGTTGGAGGTCGAGGGGTGTGGTCTTGAGTGTGTGCAGATGGGAGTTGTTGCCCAGCTGGACCCCTGCCTCCATGTTGGCCTTGGCTTACTGGACATGCTGATTGATTTGTGCTTGTGTCGGTGTGATGGTAGTTTGTTGCTCAGGACACATGACTGTGGTTCACAGTGTGAACCACATTCAGCTTTGTCATCAGAGTGGGAATTTTATGCAGCCAAGGGTCACCACATTGTGGGGGCCCTGGGGGTGGTGCTGTGGTGTGTCTGTGTCTTGCTGTGTCAGTTGTTGTTCCTACGTTCCTGTGTGACATGTGTGTTTTGTGCTCCCTCTCATCTGACAATGCCTGCTTGCCCACATAGGGGATTTGGATCCATGAGTTACCTTAGTGTGGCAGTGTATGCACATCTGTATGATTGGTATTCAGCTCTCCTCATGTGTTGTGTGGTTACCTGGGGACACTGGCACCCCCCTCACCTGCTGTGTATGATGTCAGTGTTGGTCTGCCTGTTTGTGTTTGTGCATCTGCACCACTGCATTGGCATATCTTGGGTGTGCCATTGGCTGTATGTTGTTTGGTGTGTTTCCCCTGCTGTCCCTGGGACTCCTAGGTCATCGGTCAGCACAGTGATCATGGTTTGTGTGTCCCATTGCTGCCATGGTATGGTATCTGTTCACCTCACATCTGCTGTCTCCACAGGATATCTGCATTTGTGTGCCCATTGGTGCAAATATGTGGTTCTGCATTCTGATGGTCACTTCTGTCATTGTGTCATTGATGAATGTTGACGGTGTCAGCCACCATGGGTGTTGTTTGTCTGCACATGGCCAAAGGAATGTCTCATTTGCACTGCAGTATTTGGCTCACCCAATTTATGTTGCAATGGGACACATACACTACTTTGCCACAGATGAGTTTTTGGTTCTGTGACCAGGAATGATCCATGCAGTTTGGCAGTTGCAGCTCTTTCTTTGTCAACACTTACCTTTTGGTCACTGTGATGATGGGGGTGTAGACCCCATTGCCACAATGGTCAAAATGTGCTTCAGCTATGGACCCCACACTTCCCTTTTGGTCACTGTGATGATGGGGGTTTAGACCCCATTGCCACAATGGTCAAAATGTGCTTCAGCTATGGACCCCACACTTCCCTTTTGGTCACTGTGATGATGGGGGTTTAGACCCCATTGCCACAATGGTCAAAATGTGCTTCAGCTATGGACCCCACACTTCCCTTTTGGTCACTGTGATGATGGGGGTTTAGACCCCATTGCCACAATGGTCAAAATGGGCTTCAGCTATGGACCCCACACTTCCCTTTTGGTCACTGTGATGATGGGGGTTTAGACCCCATTGCCACAATGGTCAAAATGTGCTGCAGCTATGGACCCCACACTTACCTTTTGGTCACTGTGATGATGGGGGTTTAGGCCCCATTGCCACAATGGTCATGGGCTGCTTGCATTGTGGGTGCCACACACATATATGTGTGGCACATGTGCTAGGGGGTCACATTGTATGTTCAAAGTCATGTTCGGTGTTGTAGGCATTTGACACAGCCTACACACGCTTGTCATGGTGGTGGGGGGATGTCTTTATCTTGCATTCCCTAGGTTGTGGTGTGCTGGTTGTGTCATGCATTGTCCATCCTATGAGTGGGGGTGGTAGTAGTGGTAGGCATCCTGCCCCCCTGGGTGAGGGTGGTAGTGGTGGTAGGCATCCAGCCCCCCTGGGTGAGGGTGGTAGTAGTGGTAGGCATCCAGCCCCCCTGGCTAAGGGTGGTAGTAGTGGTAGGCATCCAGCCCCCCTGGCTAAGGGTGGTAGTAGTGGTAGGCATCCAGCCCCCTGGCTAAGGGTGGTAGTAGTGGTAGGCATCCAGCCCCCCTGGCTAAGGGTGGTAGTAGTGGTAGGCATCCTGCCCCCCTGGGTGAGGGTGGTAGTAGTGGTAGGCATCCAGCCCCCCTGGCTAAGGGTGGTAGTAGTGGTAGGCATCCTGCCCCCCCTGGCTAAGGGTGGTAGTAGTGGTAGGCATCCAGCCCCCCCTGGGTAGGGGTGGTGGTGCGCATCCAGGCCCCTGTGTGCCTATGTGGCATTGGTGATGGGCATCCCGCCCCTATGGTGCTGCTGTTGCTGGTGTAAGTATATTCAGCATCCCCGTGTGTGTGTGTGATGTGTCGTGTACGTGTTGTATGTGTTTTGTGGTTGGTGTCTGGCTTACCTTCTGCGCCGTACGCGTCCGTGCCTGTTCCGGTAGTAAATGTAGAATATTGGTATGATCGGGACGAAGGGATTCATGGTTGGTTCGTGTCGTTCGTCCTTCTCGTTGCTTGGCGTCGTCCTCGTCGCTTCGCCTCGTCCTCGTCGCTTCGCGTCGTCCTCGTCGGTGCCGTGTTCGTCTCGGAGCCGTGGATCGTGTTGTGGCGCGAATCGGAGCTTATGTGCGCCTCTCCCGGATGCTTTGACGTGCCGTGCGTAGCGACGGGTTCGGAGCGTACGGAAAGCGCATCGTACTTGTCCGGCCGGACGGGGCTGCATTTTCCCTTCCGTGCGACTCGATTCGGCGTTTCCGGATTCGCCTCGGTCGGAGTACAGGACCTGGTTTGGGTGAGTACGGCTTGGCCGGATTTTTTGCTGTTGTGCGCATCGTACTTGCTCGTTCGGTGTACTGTACGGATCGGTCGGGAAACAGGCTTTCGCATGGCTTTTTTCCCGACCGAATGGTATTGGGTGCGCCTCCGACCGAGATCGGAATCGGCCCCTTAGTGTAGTCTGGAGTTCCTAATACAGGTGCAGAACAAAGAGCTTGACGTAACTGTTGGAAGGCATTCTGGCATTCAGTAGTCCATGGGATGGGCATCGGAGTGTCTTTAGTCAAAAGGGCCAACAAGGGTTTAATAATGTGTGAAAAGCTAGGGATCCACTGCCTACAAAAAGAAGTAAGGCCAATCAGTGCACGGACATCCTTCTGAGTACGGGGCACAGGAGTGTCTAAAATAGTTTGAATGCGATCTGATGTGAGTGCACGTCCCTCCTTAGACAGGAGGTGACCTAAATAGGTAACCTGCTGTCTACAAAATTGCAATTTCTTCCGAGAGACTTTGTGATGATGAGAGGCAAGAAATGATAATAATGACAGTGTTCCTGCTTCACACTGTTCAGGGGTATCGGCAGCCAACAAGATGTCATCGACATATTGAATAAGAGCCCCCCTTTTTGGTACAGGAAAAGAATCAAGCTGCCTTTTCAATGCCTGACTATAAATGCTAGGACTCTCTGTATCCCCTTGCGGAGCTCTACAGAATCTGAATGATCTATTATTCAAAATGAAGCCAAACAAATAACGTCTATCAGGGTGAATAGGTATCAAAAAGAATGCATTCTTCAAATCTATTACACTAAATGTCGTGGCAGTAGGAGGAACAATAGTAAGAAGTGTCGTAATGTCAGAGACTACCGGATATTGGGGCACCACGATTTTGTTAACCTCTCGTAAATCAATAATGAATCTGTAAATTTTAGTATCAGTGTCTTTTTTCAAAATAGGAAGGATAGGACTATTACAGGTATTATAAGGTACTTCTTCCACAACCCCCACCTTGATCAAATCCTGAACAATGTGCGTCAATGCTTCTTCACCTTCCCGAGATATTTTATATTGGGGCAATCGAGGCAATGAAGCACCTTCCTTCACTTGAATATGCACTGGTGGAATAACCATTTGACCCACATCTGTATCTGATTCAGCCCACAAAGTACTAGGTAAAGATGCCAGAGCGATATCCTCTTTAATGAAACAAGACCTCTCAACCATTGGATAATTATCTTTAAGATAACACGCACACTTTCTGGGGAACAACGTATTGTAGCACAAAAATATTTAAGCATATCAATACCCACAATGTTATCCGGCGTGTTAGGGGAAAGCAGAAAAGGACATACTGCAGTGAATTTATCAAGACTAAATGCAAGTGGCTGTGAAAGTGGGCTAGGTGTAGGTGTCCCATCGAATCCTATTGATGTTATCATTGCGCCAGACAGGGGAGCCCTAGGAACCAATTTTTTAGACAGAGCACTACGAGTAGCTCCTGTATCAACCAGAAACCGATCAGTAGAGCCCAAGACATTTGCATCAACATAAGGACTTTTCTGATCTACTGGGACCTCAACCGGTTCCTTACCCCATCCTAGGCATTCCTATGCGTAATCAGAATCCCCAAGACCATCAGCCGAATAATCTGACATTTGATATTGATTTCGTCTATCAAAGGTATTAGAATAATTTGGTCCGTGTTCAACTGCCTCAAATCTGGGATGATTGCCCATGCCTCCCCTATTTCCTGAATTCCCTGGGCACCCTCTCATATTTCCTCTACCTCGTTGGTACTGCTGACCTCGCAAAAGGGGGCACTCAGAACGCCAATGTCCAATCTCTTTACAATAAGCACACTGATCAGAAGACAAAGTTGCTCGAGGGAAAGGGGGTACACCAGGTGTATATACTGCACGTCCGCCTCTTCCACCACCTCTGAATGGTGGACCATATACTTGAGCCAACATAACTTTCGTCTTTAAATCCTTAACCTTCTTATCCTCCTTGCCTTTTGCTTCAAATTCCTGACGCTCATAATACTGGGCCATAGTCAAAAGGGAGACTGGGGAAGACGTAGTCCACGAACTCTCGCTGGCCTTGAGGCGACTAGCTATTTCTGGCAACATGTTAGTGACAAATTTGTCGACGAACAGATGCTTACCCGTGTCATCTGTCAAGGACTGCCCACTAAAATCATGGGATGTCTCTTCAAATCGTGTAAAGAAATCGGAAACTGACTCATCCGCTTTCTGTTTACAAGACGCTAATGTAGTCCAATCTATTTTCTTAGGGGGTATGAGAGTTTTCAACGTAGTCACAATAGCTTTAGGAAGATCTGATATCACCTGTTGCGGTTTCTGCGCAGGCTCTCTAGCCACATCAATTTCTTCTAAATGCACCCAAGTATCACCATATGCTACATTATCATCTATTTTCCGAATTGTTCTCCACATATCAGGGGGCAAAATAAGTCCAAAAAACATATCAATATCTGGCAAGGTCATAGTGCAGGAGCTAATAGCTCCTTCTACTTCTTCATAAAAAGCAGCAGGATTTTTCGCGGATCGGGCAAAGCAGCCTTAAGAGCCATAACATCTGCTCTACTCCAAGGAGTATAGACCCAATTATAAATAAAATATCCCTTTGCATCATCTGAAGTTTTATCGTCATTTGTTCCCGCACTCTTCGGGGGAACATACAGAGGCGCAGCTTCACGCATTGGTTTTACAGTAACCACAGTATCACTAGGGTCATTGTCTGTCCCCAAAACTTCTTCTTTTTGAACTGGGGTCTGAACTGTTTGTGCAGCTTTAACTTTACTAGCTGATTTTTGCTCCGCTTTAAAATGTAGTGTATCATGTCTTAATTTAACCACTCGCCTAATTAGATCACGTATATTTGAAAAAAGGAAAGTTCCATCATTTAATTGTTTATAATCTGAATTGATATCAGTGGGCTCTAAGTTTTTAGAAACGTTTCTAAAACCAAGTATTACCTCCCAAGTGAACTTCTCTGCAAAATATAACTGCTCTAAATCCTTCCACTGCTGAACCATTGCTACAAGGTCTGGAGCAGAAGTAGTCCCACAAGCTTCTTTGCGAGCAGTGGATCTGATAGTGGCTTTTTCGTCAGTAGTCAAAGTAGAGCGAGTCTGCCGCCCATCTTGCTTATCTAAGTCTTTATCGTCTGAGGAAAAATGTTCTTCTTCAGAAAGATCATTCTCAGGGGCAGAGGGAAATTTATACGGGGCGGAGGTCGATCTAACAAAATGGAGTCATCCTGAGGTTTATTAAGAATGGGATAAATGGGGCGCCTAATAGGGTACTGGCCAGTTACCTCTAAATGACGCTCCCTTTCCTCTTTTTCTTTTATTGCCTTCATCTCTTTATTTTTAATTCCAACGCTTTTTGATATATCGTTTTTCGCTGTTCTTTTTCTGCTATAGCTTCTTCTTTCCTCACTCTCTCTTGCACTTCTTTCTCCCACATTCGTACACAATCAAACATATCTTGTCGACTTTTCCTTTTAAACAAACACTGTTCTACATATTGAATCTTCTTAAAGTCAAATGACCCATTCACTGGCCATTGTAGATCAGGATCCTTTTTCGTATATTTGTTCCACAATGTACTATACATTATGGAAGAAATACCATATTTGACATACATATGTCTATTAGGTGTCCCCTCTGGGGGAACCGGCTGACTTCTTTCTAAATCCTTTTGGTACCACCAAGACAGCAACACAACCTACAGAGTGTGCTGAAAACAGGCATGCTACCAAATTTTTGTAAAATATTACTTTTCCAAAATATTCAAAAGTAGAGAAAAATCTCCACATTACCTGCCTTTATCTTTTGCAAAAAATAAATCAAACAAACAAAACCAGAATCTTGGCCAAGCAAATCAAGAGTGCCGCTTCAGCGACCTTACCAAACAAGAGTCTCCAACTTCCACCTGCCGATCTCTTAGTCGACCTAATGGTCACTGCAAATTTTACGCCAAAGGATACCTCAGTCGGGACCGGCCACCACCCGGAGGGTCAAATCGAAAAACCGGAAAAGTCACTTTGGCTGCAAAGACAAGGGTCTCCTCATGCAGGACGTCTCCTCCGTAATATTCCACTCTTCCGTCAAGACCACTCCTTCAGACGGCCGCGTCCTCGATGAGGCCCCATGTATCGGGCGCCAATTGTGGAAATGTGCCTTTTAATGAGCACACCGGTGCAGGGGTCACCCATCTCTGTCCACGGGTCCGTAGACCAACAAAATAGAGATTGGCACTGAAGCTGGAATTCAAATAACAAGTTTATTAATCACTCATGAGTGGGACAACGTCCACACAGCACTCTCAAGTGCTGCCTGAGGTAGTACATTGAAGTCACAGAACACAGGCCTTATATACAGCTTTTTCTGCACTTGTAAGCATGTGAATAGAAATAGGAAGGACAAGTTTCACAAATAGTTTTCAGCAAACAAGGACAGATGAAAAACCACATGGTCAGCAAAGTGGGAGGGGGAGCAGGAGTGCTTATGGCAGCAGTAAATGATTGACAGTTGAGTCTGAGACCTGGTGGTCTGGCAACTTTATTTAGAAGATATTTACTATCAGCTAGTTAACTTTAAAATTGATAGGAAGCAATCTGTCATCCTGATCAATTTTTATAATAATATTCCCCTGCCTGATGTAGAAACTGTGATGAAAAAGTTAGTAAGTGATGTACAATCATTATGGCATAAAAACGCTGAAGACACGATGATACTTCTGGGAGGGGATTTTAATTGCGTTTTATGTTCAAATGCTGATATTAATATGTGTGGCCATGATGATAATGAAGGGTTTAGTTGTACGCACTTTTGTCACACAAAATTGGGGGAGCTGTATAATGAAATGTTGTGCACTCTGGATTTAGGTTTCGTGAATGAAATGTGTCCAAAGCCAGCTCTAATGGGTTACACCTTTAATGGGCGGGGCTTATTCTCAACAATAGATTTCATATTTGTGTCAAATAACCACGCTCCAAGAATCAGATCGTTTCATATTGGTGAAATATCTCTGAGTGATCACTTCCCACTGTGTACTACAATTAAAGGATGGACGAGTAGTTCAAGTTTAGGAAAAAACTGCCTCCTGCCTTTAGAATCAATCGCACTTGATAGAACTAACGGTTTTACTTTGAAATGGGCTATGATTGATCCTGAAGGCGTTATAAAATCCGTGATAAATAAGTGCAAAGCTGCTTTTGATACATGTCTGAATGAGTCAGCAACCCCGGTAGTATTCTTGACTCTTTTGTATTAATTTCTAGTGCTGTGAGGGAGGCCCTCTTTGTACAAAAACATTGCAAGGTAAAATCAACAGGGTGGTTTGACTCGAACTGTACCAAGGCACACCTGAATTTAAAAAAAGTACTCCATACTATTCCCAGAAATCAGGATGCCATAAGGGAGGCTAGGAGATTATACAACCTGGCCATTAAAGAGAGAAAAGCCAGCTTAAAAAAGGAAGCTTGGGAGTCCCTTCATCTGGCCGCTTTAAGCAGGGACAGTAGTGCCTTTTGGAAGGCGGTTAAAGCACCATACCTGAAGCAAGATGGGGGTCCCGCTATCGAGATTGCCATCACAGAGGACCAATGGGTTGAGCACTTCACAGAGGTGTTCAAGGGGGTAGGTCACACTGACAATAACTTAGGTGAACCACTATTAACTAGCAACACTGAAAATATTGACCTCCATTTTACCCTGGAGGAAGTGACAGGGGCGATCTCGGTCACTCGAGCAGGGAAGGCTCCAGGACCCGATGGTGTCCCATGTGATTTGTTTAAATCAAACTTAATTTTATGGGGGCCAATTGTAACACAGGTAGTGAATGCAAGTTGTTTAGCACCATTCCCGCCAACCTGGGTAGAGTCAATCATTGTCCCCATTTTTAAAAAGGAAATCGCCAGGACCCTAGATGCTACAGGCCTATTTCCTTATTAGACTCAATGACTAAAATTGTGGGTCGTGTAATATTAGCAAGACTCAAGGATTGGGCACTAGATAAGAACGTTCTCTCCGACCTTCAATATGGCTTCCGTGAAGGAGTGGGCACTATTGAACAGAGTTTAAATTTAGCCCTACTGATGGGAAAGTATGTACGGGTAAAAAAAGGAAGTTTGTTTTTAGCTTTTGTAGACCTCACCGCTGCTTTTGATTCTGTAATACACGCCAAGCTTTGGGAGGTTTTAGAAAAGATAGGCGTCGAACAACAAATTATTTATTTTTTACGACGTTTTTATTGTAATGCTCAGACGAAAGTTCGTTTTGACATTAAGGGTGGATGTACAACTTCAATTCCAATAAGTAGGGAGTTAGGCAAGGATGCGTCCTTGCCCCATTCCTTTTAATTTGTATATAAATGATTTAGAGGAAGCATTGATTAAGAAACAGGTTGACTACCCCAAGATAAATGGTCGTCCTATCCCCGCACTTCTATACGCTGATGATGCGGTTTTATTGTCACGAACTCAAGTAGGTCTACAAAAAGTTTTAAATGGTTTTAATGAATTTATGAATGAATTAGGACTTACGGTGAATACATCTAAGACATATGTCATGAGATGTGGTAGGGGCAGTAAAAAATGTCGTGAGATGTTCATAGGTGATCGAAAAATCGAGGCAACAAAACTTTTTTCATATCTTGGAATACCGGTTCACCAAGATGACTCATGGGTTCAGGCAGTTAGAGCTAAAAAATTAAGTTTTATTAGAACTATCTCAGCACTCGCCCAATTTTCAAAAAAGTTAGGGAGAAGACCCCGGTAGAGCTTTTACAGATCTACCAGGCAAAAAGTATCTCAACTGTAACCTATGGCTCAGGGGTGTGGGGTATTGCAAATACCCAGTCATTACAGTTTGTGGAAAATAATTTTCTAAGATATATATTGTCAGTACCTAGATCAACCTCTTCGTATGTGTGCCACGCTGAACTGGGCTTAACTTATTTGTCTGATCTCATTAAACTGGAGCCGGTTCTTTTATGGCACCGAGTATGGACAAAAGAAGAAACCAAGCTAAACAGGGATATTTTAAAGGATATTTTAAAAATGGAAAAAGTCTTAAGGATACCCTGGGTCAGTTATGTACGAAAATTCCTGCAGAATCTGGGACATTTGGAGTATTTCACTGATCCTGATTCTATGCAAGCGGTACGTAGGAAAGACTTAAAAAGAGGGTCTTGTGATGTTGGAAATGTCACGGTTGACGACTGAAATATTAAAGCCCACGGTACTGGAAAATCAAATGATTTTAAGTGTTTTTAAAATTCAGCCATATTTGGCGATAGTATCAGAAGGATACGACAGATTCCTACTAACAAGATTCAGGCTTGGAATGGTACACAGACTTATTAGTTTTCCCGATATGAATGACTGGAGCCGAACTATGATACCCTGTCCCTGTGATAATTGCTCAAGTCAGTCCACTATCCATGTTATTTTCTTTTGTGGATTTTATACTTTCATTAGGAAAGTCTGGATTCTGCCAATGTTGAGAACTATGGGGATAAGAAAATGTCGTCCAGCTTACATCGCATTACAAACTATGGACAATGCTAATATGATTTGGAAAATTGCGATGTTTTTAAAAAAAGTGGTCAGCTATAGGAAGAGCATAATATCATGAGGAATTGTTTTTTAAGAATATTGTTTTTAGAATTAATGAAACGTTATTAATTTTTAATTGATGTTATTAAGCGCGATATAATGATCATAGCTGCTGCCCAAAATTTTTTTTTAATGAATTAATTTGAAAAATCGATATTCAATTTTAAGTCTTTTAATATGATTATAATGTGTACGAATTGCTTTTATGATTGCAATATCTTACAATCGAATAAAGCTGAATTTGAATTGAATTGAGTCTGAGACCAGGTGTTCTGGCAGCTACAAACTCTTAGCACATACATTGCTTTTAGCTGAGTCAGGAAGTCAACTAAAATAGACAGCACAGGCAGGGAAAAAGACGAGCAGCAGAGGATGGGAGAATTACAAAGCCAACAAAATGCATGCCACAACCAAGATGGCTTCAGCTTATGCTAACGGAAATTATTTCAGATTTCCACAAATTGACTGCTGATTGGTGCTACACTAATGGTGCTATACTGTCCATCAGGTGACTGGTATTTTGCTTTAATGGTTGTCTTTAGATATTATCAACTTGTGGGGCCAATTTTGTGAGCAATCCAGCAGCCAGTAGTTAATTTGAGCTTTTTGTGTTTACAGCGCAGGTGTCAGAGCTGCGCTATTAATATTCACTGTGTACAGATGCAATCTCCTGTGTTGATGGGCCTGAGGTAGTGTGACAAGGCGTCCCGGATTTTGCCAGAACAGTCTCGGTTTCTCACCAGCTGTCTCAGCAGATTTCGGGAAATTTAACTCAAGTCTCGGTTTTTAGAGATGGTCAACTAAAAACAGTGTGAGGTATGTTTTTATGTATGCCAAAGCAAGGATCGTTAGCAGTTGTTATAAGAAAGCAATTTAATTAAAAGGCATGATACTTGCTTTAAAAATTGCAGTTTTTTTCCTTAGTGCACTCATTTAATGTAGTCCTTCTTCTATTTTTGCTAAATGTCCTGGTTTTCGGTTTTAGAAATCTGTTCACCCTAACCTGAAGTGAAATAGAGAGGAATTTGAACATGATCTCGCAGTGTTGGGCAATAAGTCATACATGACAACAGACACAATTCAGACGGGACACTCCTGCTTTTTGAAGCCAAAAAGGCTTTATTTTAGTTGTCTCCCACCTGAAGTTGCCACTCCTTCAATAGAAGTCAAAGGAGAAGATACATGCCCCCGATTTGTTTCAAAATCTCCCACATTCCTGGTATAAAATGTTGCCTTAAATCTAAAGTGATTCACATTTCAGATCTATCCTTGTAGAGAATCTTCCAGATGCATCGTCAAGCACAGAAACTGGCTTCATTTCTAACTAAGCAAAAACAGTGCACCTCAGTGTGTTTAATTAAAAGGATGCATAGGGCGCTGACATAGGCTTAGGGGTTAAAGCTAATATTTGTAAGCGGGAAACAACCTTTACAACGCGGTCATTACACCGCAATACCTTTACAACGTGGTCGTTACAACGATAGCTTTGTTACAACGCAGTACCATTACAACGCAAGTTGTTACAACGACTTGCTCTAGATGGCGCTCTAAACTAAGGAATAGTATAATTTACTATTCCTACACCTTCCCTACTGTTGCACACACTGGAGTTGGAATAGTAAATTATACTATTCCTAAGTCCAGCACGCCATCTAGAGCAAGTCGTTGTAACGACTTGCGTTGTAATGGTACTGCGTTGTAGCAACGCGGTCGTTGTAACGACTGCGTTGTAAAAGCACGGAATGTAATGACTCGCGTTGTAAAGAGACATACTCTTTGTAAGCATGGACGTCTCATTTTTCACTCCATTATATCAGAAACATTTAAGG
The DNA here is from genome assembly GCA_963921515.1 of Calotriton arnoldi. Lineage (NCBI taxonomy): Eukaryota > Metazoa > Chordata > Amphibia > Caudata > Salamandridae > Calotriton > Calotriton arnoldi. The sequence continues at coordinate 1,492,961 of CAWUFW010000182.1, forward strand.
TGAATTAGGAAGCAAAAGTAAGTGTCAAGTTGTAAATGCAGTTCTGGCAGGATGGATTAAAGTATCTTTAATACGCATTTTTTGCTGTTTTATATATATAGTGAAACTTCGGCTTAGGGTATTGGACTGCTTTATATGAGCACCAGTTACTTTCCATAAAGTCAGATTCTTTTTTTTTTTAAATAGGCACAGAGAGATAAAGGGTGATGTGTACAGGTGCGGCCAGCACAGGTAAGAGCGGTGGGGTGACGGGGGGAAGTCGACAGATGACGGGATAGGTAAAATAAAAAAAGAAATAAAACCACTTACCTTGCACTTGCCAAGCTTTATTTATTTATATTTTACCTATCCCGTCGTCTGTCGACTCCCCCCTCAGCTCCGCCCCCGCCCCACCACTCTTACCTGTGCTGGCCGCGCCTAGATGTGAACTTAAAAGCATTTTCCCAAAGAGACAGAATGGGTTAAACCCTTTTATACATCTGGCCCAAAGTGATTTGCCCAGAATCACAGGATGTTGCGTCAACGACGGGACTCAAACCTGGCTCCCCAGTTCCAAAATCTGCAGTAACACTACAAGGAGCAGCAGTATAGTTGCCCTGATTAGTAGACAGTCGGATCATGGGGCTGCAGTCCATAAGAAGCAGCTCGGTGGGGCAATGATAAAGAAGTAATGGCACTGTGGGAGAAGGGTTTAGAGAGCAGCACACTCTATTCAAACGAATCTGCATATTTGGGAAAGAGCTACTTTACACTGCCATCATGTTAACATACAAAACCTTCCAGGACCAGGTCAAAGAAAAACAGTGATATTAAGTAGCTTGGTGTCACAAGGGTACCTTTCAGCTAAAGCTCATCACATGGGTCCTTGCACTTTGAATTCCCCATGATAAAAAACTGCCTGTAATGCCCAAATGCTTAATGTGGTATATAAAAAATAGAATTACCCTAAACTCATCCAGGTGAAATGGGGCAACTTACCAGATATGTAAACAACAGCTGTTACTTTATCCCTCAAAGTGGCAAATACTATTTATATATCATAGTCTTTACAGTAGCAGCTGAAATGTTTTCAAACTGAATTATCCCCACCTTTTTATCATTACGTCAGGCTTTTTAAACTTAATAATACAGGATCTCGCCAGAAGAAACACTTTCCACTCATTGGCTCACCACCTTTAGTTATTCGTGGAAGCCTGTGTGTTGATTGCTGGGCCATGTTGAGCCCCGGAGAATGGTACAGAACCATCACATTAAGGGCCACTGGCCTTTTTTATCAGAGACATGCACTAGTTTGCATAGCGCAAACCGTGAAAGTTTATTCTGCATCCATGTGGACCCATCTAATGGGGGTAAAAAAAGATCATCCATGAACTGAAAGAAACATAGGAACAATTATCTGTGTTGTCAGACACTGTCCTATTAAGGTTAGAAGCCTTAGCTAAATGATGATTTTTTTCTTTCTCATTTTTAGGTCTCAGGTAGACAGTCATGCGCTGTTTCTTCGTGCACTTACAGCCCGCCCATAGCTCATCATTGGTTTGCTTTAACGTTGCTCGCTTTTCGTTTGTTTTGTTTTGTCAAGACATGCCTGTGTCATGTCCTCTTCTGGTGTGTGGCCCCCCCCTTGAGCATGGACCAAGTACTAGCGTCCTTCCACTGCTACCGTTTTTGGAGCTACCTTTTTTGTGTGTTTCAGCACTCCATATGAGTGATTGTGTTTTCTCCTCTGCCCCAGTCCATTACTTCTACAGCCCCAACCGCCCACTCCCCGTTTCAGACCTCCCCACCATCCCTCGTTCATGTTGTATCTGTGAACATTGCAGTTTTTTCTGTTTTATATAGCGTGAACTCGACCTGATAACTGAAACCATAAATTCTCTTGTCACCTCTGTGCCCTCTCTACAAAAGCTCCTCCCCCACCATGAGAAATCTTCCCCACATGACTGTCAGTCCCTCATCTCAGCACTTTTACCAATTTTTTTTATGCACAGTAAGAACAGCACAATAAAGGTGCTTTAAGCTTCAGTGTTCACACTGGTCGTAAAGCTGCAAAAAAAGTAAACAAATGTAGGCTATTGTTTCAAAGGTTTGTGTTAATAAGGGAAGCACATTGCTTGTAAGTGTACTGCTCCAACTAACTTTGAAGCTCAAAACACAGAGGTTTGAAGAATTATTCATGCATTACTTTCTGCATTTCATTAATGACACAAGCTGCTGCAAGCTGTTCTGGCGGGACTCCGTGCGACGTGGGACTCTCATAATGTGTGCAAAGCAACTCCTAGACAATGGATCAAAAGTGTAAAACAATATTTACGCTTGTGTCATGGAATTATCTTAGAAGCATCTCGATCCTTGGCGAAATGAGGCTTCCAATCTCTTCCTTCTACCTCTAAGATAACGTGTTGCTAGTGTTCCGGTTTCAGTTGCAGAGCCCAGTTTATAGAGATAACCATCAATAAAAGGCTGCTGCGAACAAACAGGCTGCACTGCTTGTTAAATACTGAACAAATGGCTGTACGTGGTAACAAGGTTTTCAACCCAAATGCAAGGAATGCTGTTTAACTAGAGAAAGCAAAGGGCAAGAACGATGATGGACATGAACCAAAATGTATCTGAGTACAGTGTTAAATATATTGCTTAACGTGTGAATAAATAAGTACATAAATACATACAATAAATAAAATAATAATTCGAGGGGTCAATTTGCTTTTTCTCAGAAGGCCGTTACTACCGCTGCCAAATACTGGGGTACAAGACACCAAGAATGTCTACTTTTAACCTCATTTTATGCCTCTTTCTTCCACCTTCACATTTTCTACCTCTTTATCTCAAAGTTCTTTTTCATCTCTGTTTTCTCCTTTTGCCACTGTTTTTCTATCTTTTGCCTTATTGCCATTTCCGTCTTTCTCGCTCCTGCCTGGGGTCAATGTCTAATGATGAAAAATAGGCCCCAATTCTCAACAAACATTGGCAAAGCCAATAGGTCTGAGCTATTGTCTTTGCCAATGCTTTGTAGCCACGCTGTACAGCAGCGTAGATGCTTTGCAGTGTGGCTGAAATTGATTTTAAAAAGTGCAATGGGAGGGCAATTGGCTTGGTCAATGTCTTTTAGCAATGTTGTGTAGCTGCATGGCTGAAAGTCGGGCAAATAAGTGCTGACACTCCTAAACAACATGGCTGAAAGATATTGGCATTGATAAAGCCAATAGCTCTCACATTGCATGTTAAATTTTCTGTTATTCAGCGCCTGATTCACAAAGGTAAACTTATACCTTTGAGCAAATTAAAAAAAGATTTGGCATTCACAAACTATGAGTTAATAGTAAGTTTATGACTGCGGAGACTCCGCTGTCGGGACGGAGAACTCCACACATAAAAAAGATAGGCCTGTCCTATCTTTGTATAAGATAGGCCTGTCCTATCTTTTTATGTGCGGAGTTCTCCGTCCTGACTGCAGAGTCTCTGCAGTTGTAAACTTAATATTAACTCTTAGTTTGTGAATACCCCCAAAACACGTAATCTTACACAATAGTGTAAGTTTACCATTGTGAATCAAGCCCAAATATTTAAGTAACAGTGTAGCTTTGTAGCAGCTTGCAGTTTAAGAGCTTGTTTACATGGTGATATATTATTGTACACAGCTGGCAGCCAAATATAAGTGGTGCATGTTTTCTATTTATTTTTGTGGCATAGTCTTGCAAAACAAAAACTGAACCAGCCAGACAAGGCCAGACATTTTGGCTTTTACAATGCTTGTTTGTTCTTGGTGTTGGCGTTTGCTCATGTGTTAGTGTTGTTCTAATGTTCTAGCAACCCTTCATCTTGGTGACAGCATTTCCCGTGGACTATCACTTGGTGTGGGTTATGAAAAGTTGGCCATATTGTAGCTACGTCATATCTTTCTCAATTAAATTCCTAACTTCTGAATTGGCAACTAGGGTGAAAAAGTGGTATCCCTGTAACATCACATGATCTTGGTACCTACTGCAACTTCTATGTATGCTATTGTTGTCTACTTGTAATGAATGAGTTAGTGTGTGTGTGTGTGTGTCTGCTCTCTAGTTTGGTTTGAAGCACATTCTGGTTTCATGAATTTCAGTGAGGCCTTCTCCCATGGTTCTTATCATCAATCTGAGAGAGGGGCGTTGTATGACCAGCAGGATGACGAGATATTGGGATTATATTGTGTACATGAACTGGGGTACACATAAGCCTATTATAAAGGAAAAATAGAGTTTAGGTTGCGTTGGCAGCACGAGAAGTTTTACGGATCTTGAGCCGTATTTTATTCCATAGGGAAGGAGGAAAAGAGGACTGTAAATCAGATTCCCATTGTAACTCCAATAACGTTTTTGCCTAATAGCTGGGGGAGAAGTAATAATACCATAAATATGGGAGGCTACGGGAAAGGTCTGTAGAGGGGAAGTGGTAAAGGTGGTAGTAGAGTTTGGAGTGGGAGTTGAACAAAGAGATGTGTAAGAATTAGAAATGGACGAAATCAAAAAATGTAATTTGTTTTTATAGGAGGAAGGATGGTGCAAAAGGGATGGACCATGTGAGACGGAAATACAAGATTAATCTTGAAATAACTGATATGTCCATAATAAACCTCTATCTCTCCAGGATTTTCAATATATAGTTCTATTATTAATTATAATGAGTTTGTTATACCAAATCGAGGAATGAAGGAATTGATTTATAATGGAGGAAGAGGAAATATAGATTGGGCATAATATTCTGCAAGCATTCTTAAAAATAGGAAGGGAAATGGAAGAAGTACATTGAGTAAATAAGAATTCTGAAAAGGAAAAGGATAGAATAAAAAATAACTCTACATTGGTCCATACGGGAGATCCAGGATATATTGGTCTTTTTGCTAAAAAGCTGAGTGTTTCACAAAGAAAGCAGTATGATATGACTGAAAATCAGGGAAATTTACTTCTCTATGAAGTTTAGACCTTTGTAAGCTACTGAGCGACATACATGTTTTTTTGTTATTCCATAAAAACTTTGTTTAAAAAGTATATATTTTTTTAAAACAGAAGAAGGAATATTAATGGGAATTGCATATAAATAGAAAAGGATGATGAGAACTAACATAATTTTAATAGAATGCAACCTACCCCACCAGGAGAGATATAGTGGATGCCATCAGGAAGTAAGAGTGGATAAAGTTGTGAGAAGGGTGGATACGTTAAAGGTGACTGAGTCTTTTAATGAATTTGTAAACCAAATACACAAATATAAAAAATTTACTGGACTCTAGAGAAAGTTTGATGATTGAAAGGCATGTTTAAAACACCATTTATCTAAAGAAAGAATCTCACACTTATCAAGATTTCGTTTATAACCCGTGATTGAGGTGAAATCAGAAACTGTGGGCCTGATTTATATTTTGGCAGAGGGGTTACTCCATCACAACGGTGATGGGTATCACTTCCGTCAAAATATAAACCACATACGATATTATGGGATTTATATTTTGGCGGAAGGGATATCTGTCACCGTTGTGACGTAGTAACCCGCCCGCCTAAATCTAAATCAGGCCCGGTGTCTAGAAATGGTTGTAGGAAGGAATTAGGAGAAGAAATGTATAAAAGAATACGGTCAGCATAAACTGAGAAGTTAATCTGGTTATCACCGTATTTTCTAGCCCTGTATACTAATATGTTGTCGAATCTTGGACAAAAAGGTTCAAGAGCAAGAATAAAAAGTAAAGGAGATAAGGGACATCCTTGCCTAACCCCTCTATGAAGATGAAAGGGACTGCTGACCAAGATAGATGCTTTAGGGGATGAGTATAGAAGTGACACTAGATTAATGAATTTTTGCCCGAATCTGAACCAAGTAAGGGTTGAGAAAAGAAAATTCCATTGCATGCGATCAAAAGCTTTCTCAACATTGAGAGAGACAGTTGCTAATGATTGCTTATATGTGTTAGATTTGCTTAGAATGTCGAAAAAAAAGTCTAGTGTTATTTTTTTTAGTTTTATATAGCGCGAACTAGACCCGAGAAATTGGGTATCAGAGCGCTTTACATGAGCACCAGTTTCGTTACAGAAGGACACATTAATTTTTGTTAGGCACGGGGAGATTAAGTGATTTGCCCAGAATCACAGGATGTTTTAGCGTCGTTGCCGAGACTCGAACCTGGTTCCCCAGCTTCGAGGTCGACCGCTCTAGCCGTAAGGCTACATCCTCTCCGGATGTTTCCCTTTCACAAAACCAGATTGCTCCCTGCCAATTAAATTTGGTAAGAGAGGGTCTAAATGTAAAGCAAGAATTTTAGCAAAGATTTTATATTCCGAATTAACAAGAGATACTGGTCTTAAATTTTTACACAGTTGTCACGGTTCCGTGCTAACTCACGGGGAGCAGGAGCACGAGGGAGAATGGTGGACTGCGCCCCCTGAAACGCCCCCTTTCCTTTCTCCACAGACTGACGAGTGGAATGCGGAAGGGAATGCACCGCATGATACTGACTCGGTGTATTTCGGCCCCAGTCCCTTTAACTGGGACAGCTCTCCCGAAGACCCCGCCCAGGACATGGTCGTCATCCCGGAGGAGGCAGAAAAGGAACCCGGAAGACGCTGGAGGGGCGCGCACCGTCACTAGAAGTGTGAACCGAGCACTGGTGTCCCTCACTTCCCTTCCCCATTGGATATTCGTAATACCGGCCCTCACGTCTGCCGTATTCTCTTTTGTCTCCCGAGCCTCCAACCAGGACTGGGACGAGACCGGAACCCGGAGAGAAGAAGACGAGATCCACGCCTGTGAACTGAACAGGACGGGACCGAAAGTCCGGACATTCTAATTCTTGACTCTGGCGTCTCGCAAGAAGAGACTGGTTTCAATAAAACCTAAGTTGAATCAACCTTGTGGCTCCCCTGTTCCTTCCGTACCGCTACAACTGGTGGAGAATGCGGGCAACCCGTCCGTTAGTAAGGATATAATGGACGCTGTGATACAGCACCTCATCGCAGGACAGAACAAGCTCGGATGGGCAGTGGAACGACAACTGAGTTCAGCCCAGGCAGACCGAGATGTATTTAAACATAGCGTGGCCGCCCAGTTGGAGGATCTGCAGAGGCTGGCCACGGAACAAGCAACACAACGACCAAAAGAAATCGTGGGAGCACCCCCTCCAGGTCCTACGGGTGTTTCTCTACAGAAATATGTAGCAGGGGAGGACCCAGACGCCTTCCTGCTGAACTTTGAAAGGGCGGCCAGGGCGTGTGGATGGCCCATCGAGAAGTGGCCTTTCTTCTTGGCCCCGTTGCTGACCGGCGAGGCTCAGGCCCCCTACCAAGTGGCCAACAGCACGGGGAACAAGCCTTATCGGGAATCCAAGGCCATCATATTGGACCACCTGGGACTGGACACAGAAGCGTTCCGGGTACGGTTCAGAAAGGAAAAGGGCCACCCTGGTGAAAACCCCAAAGCCCTATACTTTAGGCTCAAAGAAGCCGCGGACAAATGGCTGAAGCCTAACGAAAGCACCAAGGACGAAATAATGAACCATATATATCTTGAACAATACCTAGAAGCCCTGCCCTTCAATACTCAACGGTGGTTAAGGCAGCATTCCCAGTTAACTCCCGAACAGGCAGTCGAGATGGCCACAACTTTCTCTAGAGCCCAACCCCGTGTCATGTCCTGGGAGCCAGAAAAACCGACCCGCATCCCTCAAGGGAGGCCACAGAAAAGAAGCCACAGGCCCCACCCCGAGACAACCAAGCCTCATCCACCGAAACATGAACTTCCCCCATATAAAGGGCCCCAATGTTTTGAGTGCGGTGACTGGGGACATATAGCCCGATTATGTCCTCGCAAGAAGTCCCAGGAAGAGCCCATGGAGGTTGGTTACATGCCGCGCTCCATCCTGTATGCAGCAGAAATGGGGAGTGCCTTCTATGTTAGTGTTAAGGTGAACGGTAGAGAGGTGAAGGCCCTCCTAGGTTCAGGGTGTAAGCAATCCGTCATTCAAGGAGATTTGATATTCTCCTCCCAAATCTTGCCACACGTCCTGGTACACATCAGATGTGTACACGGGGACATACGACCGTACCCAGTAGCCTCCGTTAGTATCACCCGACTGGAGGTTCCCCCCATATCGCCAGGGTGGGGGTTTTGGAGGGACTCCCGGAGGAATTGATTATTGGGACCGACAACCCGCGGTTCCTAAACATGTTCCTCTCCACAGTCTTTGATAAACCACTACCAGAAAGGAAGGGGGTCATTTAGGGTACGCACCATCCAGCCCTTGTAACGACAGAACCCTGGGTATTGGACCGAAACTTTAAGTTCGCACAGTCCAATGATACCACTCTCCAGCACGCATGGGAAAACGCCCGAAACTCGGACCAAGTCCCTTCCACGACATACTCCCACTTCCTTACCATAGATGGGTTGTTATACAGAAAGGGGTCTAAAGACGGGGATCCACAGTCACTCGTCCCTCTGCTCTTCAGGGATCAGATAATGTTTTTTTCTCACTCACACCTCACAGCGGGCCACATAGGGGCTGAGAAGGTAACACAAAACGTTTTGAGATACTTTTACTGGCCAGGGATTAATGGGGATATAAAGAAGTACTGTCAATCCTGTGACGTCTGCCAGAAAAAGAACCCCTATCGCCCACCTCCGGTTCCCCTTCAGCCTTTACCCATCTTAGGCGTTCCCTTTGAGCGAGTCGGGATGGACCTGATAGGTCCTCTCCCAAAAACCCAAAAAGGACACCAGTATGTCCTGGTTATGGTGGATTACACCACACGCTACCCAGAGGTCTTCCCTCTGTCAGCCCCCACCACCCGTAACATAGCTGACAAGGTCATTGAGCTCTTTTCCCGAGTAGGGTTCCCCCGGGAGATCCTGACAGATCAGGGTACTCCCTTCGTCTCACGACTCATGAAAGAGGTGTGCAAGACGTTAAACCTGAGACACATCAAGACGTCTGTGTACCACCCTCAGACTGACGGCCTTGTCGAGAGGTACAATGGGACATTGAAGCTCATCCTCAAGAAGATGTTGAGTAATGAAGGGAAGGAATGGGATAGACTTCTGCCTTTAGCCCTATACGTGATCAGGAGCCAGGTCCAGAGCAGTCTCGGTTGTTCCTCTTTCGAGATGCTCTTCGGAAGACAGCCGAGATCGCTCCTGGAGATGACAAAAGAGGCCTGGGAAAAAGAGGAGGCAGACGAGGCTCGAGGGTTTCTTGAGTATAGCAAACGTCTCAAATCCAAAATGGGGAAACTAAGGGACCTCGCCTATTCCCACCTGGAAAAGAAACAGAGCAAACAAATGTACTTCTATAACAAGGGAAAAAAATGGCGACAGATGGCCATTGGAGATTGGGTTCTGGTTCTGTTACCCTCTTCCTCCAGCAAGTTCAAGGCAGAGTGGTTAGGCCCTTACAAAATAGTCGGGACGATGGGAAGAACCAGCTATAAAGTGCAGGTACGGTCTTCGCGCACCCAGACCTATCATGTGAACCTCTTAAAGAAATGGATAGGTCCACTAACCTCCTAACACCACTCTCCCAACCAGAAACCCCCTCCTGTACCCTAAACCAGTTAATCATGAATGAGGAGTTGTCCGCTTCAGACAAAGCCTCCTTGGGGGCTGTCCTGAAACCAGTCCATCATTTGTTTGCTGTAACACTGAAACCTTTCTCCTCCATCTTCTCAGACAGCCCGGGAAAAACGTCCCTGACCGAACACGCCATCACGGCTATCCCAGGGCGAGTCGTGAAACAACGCCCATACCGGATACCAGCCGCCCGTAAACAAGCGATAAGGCAGGAGGTCAGGTCCATGTTGGAGATGGGGGTCATCCGCCCTACTAACAGCGAGTGGTCATCCCCAATAGTGATGATCCCCAAACCTGACGGTTCCTTGCGCTTCTGCATGGACTTCAGGGCCCTGAACTCGATCTCTAAATTTGACTCATACCCCATACCCAGGGTCGACGAGTTGATCGAGAAAATGGGAGAGGCACGCTATATCACCACCTTTGACTTAACGAAGGGTTACTGGCAGGTCCCGCTGAAGGAAACGGATAGAGAAAAGACCGCTTTTGTTACACCAGACGGCCTCTACGAATTCACAGTTCTACCGTTTGGCCTTCACGGAGCACCTGCCACCTTCCAGCATCTGATGAACACGGTACTCCGGGAACATCGGGCCTTTTCATCAGCATACTTGGATGACATAGTGGTGTTCAGTCGTACGTGGGAAGAGCACCTGGAACACATACGCCTCATTCTACAATCACTGTCACAAGCTGGGCTCCACATAAATTCAAAGAAGTCCCGGGTGGGTTTCCAATCCGTCTATTACCTGGGGTATGTCTTGGGTCATGGGGTGATTGCACCCCAAAAGGAAAAGATAAAAGCCATTGTGGACACTCCTTTTCCCTCCTCCAAGAAAGAACTGAGAGCCTTCTTGGGGCTGCTTGGTTACTACAGGCGCTTTATCCCTCAGTACTCGGAGATAGCAGCCCCCCTGACACACCTACTTCGCAAAACAACCAAAACACAGACCCTGCTGAACCCCCCCCCCCCGAGAGGACACTAGAGGCCTTCTCCATACTGAAGCGGGCCATAACCACTAGTCCTGTACTGGCTTCGCCCGATTTTAGTAAACCTTTCCTGCTGCACACTGACGCATCTGACTATGGGTTGGGTGCCGTTTTCTCTCAGTTTTCACCTGATGGCATCGACCACCCAATCCTTTTTATCAGTAGGAGACTGTTCCCTAGAGAGGAGAAATATCCGACTATTGAAAAGGAGTGCCTAGCCGTAAAATGGGCGGTGGACAAACTGAGATACTATCTAGACGGCAGCCCTTTTATCCTGTATACGGATCACGCACCTCTCCAGTGGATGAGCAGGAACATGAGCCAGAATCCCCGCGTCCTGCGATGGTTTCTGTCCCTACAGCCCTTCACGTTCGAGGTCAGGCATCGTAGGAGTGCTGACTTCCTCTCTACGGTGCTTCCTCTCCCCGATCGGGAGAATCCGGGGGGGGGGGTGTCACGGTTCCGTGCTAACTCACGGGGCGCAGGAGCACGAGGGAGACTGGTGGACTGCGCCCCCTGAAACGCCCCCTTTCCTTTCTCCACAGACTGACGAGTGGAATGCGGAAGGGAATGCACTGCATGATACTGACTCGGTGTATTTCGGCCCCAGTCCCTTTAACTGGGACAGCTCTCACGAATACCCCGCCCAGGACATGGTCGTCATCCCGGAGGAGGCAGAAAAGGAACCCGGAAGACGCTGGAGGGGCGCGCACTGTGAGTCGGAGGAAAACTACAGGGAGATGCCGCGAGACCTACGTCCACCTCAAGTATCCAGCCCGAAGGAGGAAAAAGGACCCGAGAAGCCAGGAGGCCAACGTTCCCGCCTATCGCCCAGCCACGCTTCAGGAGGAGCGTGGCTCACACAGGTACGGGATCGTGTCACGCGGTGGTTGGGGAGGAAGGCGAATGCAAGTACCTAGAATCGCCCCGCTATTCCCCAAGAGATTCCCCGCACCAACCTTCACGTCACTAGAAGTGTGAACCGAGCACCGGTGTCCCTCACTTCCCTTCCCCATTGGATATTCGTAATACCGGCCCTCACGTCTGCCGTATTCTCTCTTGTCTCACGAGCCTCCAACCAGGACTGGGACGAGACCGGAACCCGGAGAGAAGAAGACGAGATCCACGCCTGTGAACCGAACAGGACAGGACCGAAGTCCGGACATTCTAATTCTTGATTCTGGCGTCTCGCAAGAAGAGACTGGTTTCAATAAAACCTAAGTTGAATCAACCTTGTGGCTCCCCTGTTCCTTCCGTACCGCTACAACAGTCTGTGGTCTTTATCATCTTTGGGGACAAGGCAAATCAAAGCGTCTTTAAATGTACCTGTAGCATTACTAGAAGCAAAGAATGTAAATAACTGATGTAGTTTAGGAAGTAACGTTTTGGAGAAATGAGAACAGAATTCGATAGGGAGTCCATCTGGACCAGAAGATTTGCCTTTTTGATACAATTGATTGCATTTTGGATGTCTTGAATTGTGATATCTTCATCCAAGGGGGAAAAATTGGTGTTTAAATCATATTCTTTACGAATGGATGATAGATATGAAGTAATATCAGCATGGGAAGGATCATGTTCTGGTGTATAACAAGCTTGAAAATAGTTGGTGAATTTAGCCAAGATATCCTTGTCTTTAAAAACAGGAGTAGAATAGTCTCGTAAAATTGTATCTATTTTCACTCGATCCCTTTTAACCTTGAGACCATTTCCATAGGTTTTCCTGCTTTATGTTGGCCACCATAGTTTTTGGTGCTGGATTTGAGAAGAAAGGAGGCAGCTTCTTCTGTAGAGAGTTTAATTAAATACAAATTTAGCTTTTACTAATTGATCCAAACAAGACTTAGATTTGGATGAGAAGTAGGAGTGTTCTTGAGTTTCAATGTTTTTTTTTAATGTGCTTTTCTTTTGTTAGTAACATATTTCTAGAAGGAGCTTTAAAGGAGTCCCAAATACATGGAAAGGATATAACTGGAGATGTATTTAATGCAAAGAATTCAGTAATAAAAGAGTCAAAGCAGTGGGTAACGTTATTGTCTAATAAAAGAGAAGTATTAAATCGCCAGTGTCTTGTTTTTGGAGAAGTAGGAAGGAAATCTAAGGGCCTGATTTAGATCTTGACGGATGGGTTACTCCGTCACAACAGTGACGGATATCCCGTTTGCAGAAATATAAATCCCATAGGATATAATTGGGATTTATATTTTGGCAGACAGGATATCTGTCACTGTTGTAGTAACCCGTACACCAAGATCTAAATCAGGCCCTAAGTTTATCAAAACCAGGGCATGATCCGAGATTAAAATGGTATCTATATCAGCATGCAAAAAAGTGTTAAGATAGAGCCTTAGCAACAAATATATAATCAATTGTAGACTGAGAGAAATGGACGGGGGAAAAGAATGTGTATTCCCTTGAACAAGTATTTCAAATTCTCCAGGAATCCATAAGGGATCTTTGAGTAATGGCTGAAGTGAATTTCTGTGAATGGAAGAGGGAACAAAATTGGTTTTAGAGGAACGATCCGAAAAGGATCCAGAACTAGATTACAGTCATCACAAAAAATTAGGTAATCATCAGTGAGAGAAATTAGGGCCAGAATGTTTTATCAAGTTGGGTTATAGCATATACATTAAAGATAGTAAGTGGTATCTCATTGATTGTTAATTTTAACATACACCAACGGCATTCCAAATCTGATTCTTGCGATATTAAAGTGACAACTAAGGATTTTATACAAAGAATCCCAACACCATTAGGTTTACCAGATCCTAGTGAGGTGAAAGCTTGCCCAACCCAATTTCATACTAGTTTATTGATTTTTAGATCTACAATCTGGGTTTCCTATATTAAAGCAATGTCAGCTTTGAATTTGGCTATTTGAGACAGTACTCTTGGACGTTTGATGGGTGAGCCCAACCATTTAACATTCCATGTAATTCCATGTAAATCATAGAAAACAATTCGTAATGTAAGTGAAATACTCTACACAAAGATCATTGTTATGAAAAACTGTACTCATATAGTAGAGAACTTTATACATAAAATCATCAACATTAGATAAATAGAGAATGAAGAATATGCAAAAAGTGAAAAATAGCCAAGAAAATATAAAGCACATGGAAAAATCAGGAGGTGGATAACTGAAAAAAGTAATGGAAAGGAAAAGGAAGATAGGAGAATTGAGAAGGTAAAATAAAACATAAAGGAAACATAACTACGATCATGAGGACAGGAGGATACAATTAAAATACCAGGTAGCAAACAAATGAGTGGGGGTGGTGAGACCATAAAAGGAAGATAATGAAACCGGAATCCAGAGGCAACCGAGAGAGGACAATACAGACCGCATATACAGAATTTCAAATACAACCATGAGAAACAGGAGAAGGTGGGAACCTATGGGAGGAAAACATGAGGTATGTTGTTATCACATATGATATGTTATGTTATGTTATATAGTCTTATAAAGCGCACTATCACCCCACGGGTATCCTGGCGCAGGATTACATTAGTTCCCCTGTTCGCACATGTTGCCATAAGGAAGACAGATGTTCGTGAAAGATGGCTAGTCTACGTTACACCCTTGGAAAGAGCCATGTTTTAAGCTTCTTCCTGAAGTGTAGAAAATCTTCTGTTTGTCTGAGATCGGACGGAAGTTCATTCCATAGTCGAGCAGCTACAGAGCTGAATGCTCTTCCTCCAAACCCAGTAGTTCTGAATCTGGGTATACTAACCAAATTGGCTGCTGAAGATCGAAGGCTTCTGGTCGGGGCTTACCAGACAAATTTGCTCTGCAATGGCAAGGGTCCAAGTCTATGCAAGGCCTTAAAAACAATGCAGAGCGATTCAAACTGTATCCTCTGTGTTATTGGGAGCCAGTGAAGCTCTTTGAGGGACAGAGAGGCAGATGATCTGCGTGGTCTCTTTAGAGCTAGCTTCGCAGCTAATGTCTGGATTCTTTGAAGTTTCTTAATCAAAGAGTTTGGGGTGCCCAATATCAGAGCATTACAATAATCTAACCGACTCAGAATGACACTTCTCACCACAAGTGCTCTAGCTGAAGTCGGTAGCATTGGAAGTATCTTCCGCAGTGCTCTGATAAGGGAAAAGCAGGTTGCAACCGTTTTATTCACCTGGGTTTCTAGACTCAATATGTCATCAAATACCATCCCTAGATTGCGCACTGTCTCAGAGGATGTTAATGGCTTATCTGTAGGGATAGGCCAGAAGTTGGCCGGGAGAGGGACTTTCTTTGCCGTACAATACAAAATTTCTGTTTTTATCTCCGTTTAACTGCAGAGAGTTATCTCTAATCCATCTTGCAGTTTTTTGCATACACTCGTGAAAACTATCGAGTAGTATTGATTGATTCCCCTCCAATGACAAAATAAGTCCGCATAGTTCACCAAATTGATTTTATGTGATTTAATAATTGGAATCAGCGGGCTCATATATATATTGAACAGAACCGGACTGATTGCTGATCCCTGGGGACGCCATGCTGGATGGTGCCATATTTAGATAGAAAGGGGGTAGGGCCACTGGCTGTTGTCTATCCTATAGGTATGACTGAAACCATTTCAGTGCCATGCCCTCAATCCCAATTTCCATAAGCCTTCTCAGGAGGATTTTATGATTGACCGTATCGAATGCAGCAGACATAACCAGTAGGTTCAGTATAACTGACTGTCCTCTGTCTGCTCGCATTCTAAGTTCGTCCAGGACTGTTACTAATGCAGTCTCTGTTCCATGTCCTGGGCGAAAGCCAAATTGTACATCTTCTAGCCTGTGATTAGTTTCTAGAAATTGCGAGAGAGTTTTACTAACCAAGCGCTCTAGAATTTTCACAGGGTAGGGTAGAAGAGAGATGGATCTGTTGTTATTTGGGCACAGGTGATCAAGCGTAGCTTTCTTTAACAGAGGTGTCACCATTGCCTGTTTCCAACATGCCGGTACTACCCCACTACTCAGGGATTGACAGCCAATCTGTCGAAGCTGTGGAAAGAGCTTCTCCTTGAGTTCCTTCCACACCCTGTGTGGGAGAGGATCCATTGGGGACCCTGATGAGATACTTAGAGCAAGTCTGTTAAAATCTTCCTCTGTAGGAATCTCAAAGTGGTCTAGAGTCGCTGACTTGTCCTCACCTACCCACTGTAGCGGCATCTCGGTCGCTCTGATTTCACCTTCTGTCCTATCCACCTTGTCCATTTCCAGACCGTCGATAATTTTAGTGATCTTCTCCTCGAAGAAAATCGCTAAGCTATCACATAGGTCTTGAGTCGCAATGATCTTATTTTTTATACAGTCGGGTTTGGAGAGGTCATTCACTATTTTGAATATGCTTCTAACGTTGTTAGACGCCCTTAAAATGGTATTGGCGTAATACTCGGCTTTCACTTTAGCGATTTCCCCTTTATATTTACCCAGTGCTGCCTTCAGGGCTATTTTATCCTCCTCCTCGTAAAATTTTCTACACTTTCTTTCTGCTTGTTTGCAGCCTCTCTTTAAATTTTTTAGCTCCTATTATACCAAGGGGCTAGCGACTTATGCACATTTTTTAGTTTTTTCATTGGAATGATCTGATCAAGAGTATTGCTTATCTGGTCACAGAGTTTCAAATAGTTTTCATCCACCGATTTACTTACATCAAAAGAGTCTTTATCAGTGAACATTGGGGATTGTTTTATTATTTTCAGCAATTTATTCCAATCCCTGCCTTGATGGTTATTTCCCATGGGAGCAGTATTTTTTTTCATTCTGGGGTCGGACACTAGAAATGTAATAAGGAAGTGGTCAGTCCAACATAAAGGTAGTATATCTTCCACTTCTGCAACGTTTTTTTCTGGGAAGATTAAATCTAATATATGGCCTCCCTGATGCGTTGGTTCCGTCACCAGCTGTTGCAGATTTAAATTCTCACATGATTGAAGGAGGTCTTTAAATGCTGGACCTAAATTCCCGTTTGCCCATAGATTAAAATCTCCCAGAATAATCATTCTGGAATGAGTGAGTGACATATTATAAAAAATGTCAATTAATGTCTGTTGTTGAGGGCTAACTGGACCAGGAGGTCTATAGCAAACTATGCCATTAAGCAGGTGCCCTTTAGAATCCTTTAAGGATAACCCCAAGAGTTCGATGCCCTCGGCTTCATCAATGTCAGTCGGAGTAAAATTCCATTTGTCCTTAAATTACTCCTACTCCACCTCCTCTTCCATTGAGCCGTGGCTTATGAAAGACTTTGTAGCCTGGTGGACAGGCCAGCCCCAGTTCAACATCTGAGTCCGGGTGTGTCCATGTTTCCGTCAGAAACATTGCATCCAGGTTATGTGACTCTAACAGGATATATATCTCCTGGTGATGTTTCACCAGGGATCTGACATTAATTAGTCCACATTTGAGACTATCCTATTCTACTTTCTCAAAGACTGTTCCCACTTTCGTCGGCGTGATATAATTAGGAGCATCGCCCCCTTGCTCACCTATCACCAAAAGATGTTCCCTTGTATATCGATGGAGGGTGCTCTCTGTGGAGTATGATCCCAAACCGGCACCATGGCTAGGGCTGGGCGAGGCCAGGCTTACCTTTGGCGCGCCGATGGCGCGTCCGCTGCGCGCGCGCTTGCATCGGTTTAAGTAGGGAGGGTAGCCTCCTCCTTTAGAACAACTAGAGTGCTAACCAAGATGGAGCATTCCCGGTGACCCGCTCTTACATGCGGCGTACACCAGCTCACCTTGGGCTCAGAATCAAAGTGCAAGTGCTAGTAACGATTTTAAAAATAATTTTGCGGATTCAAAACAATTTTAAAAACAATTTAGCAATTTCCATGACACGTTAAAAAGCCAGGTCTGTGCAATTCATAGCGGTATGTACGACGGGTTAGCCTTAATATAAACAAAAAACATGAATAAGACACCATAATAATATGAGATCAAATATTGCAGTGATAACATATATATATATACATATCTTTTGTCCAAGTAAAATAAAACAACTTTACCTTATCGAGTGGGCTCGTGGATTTGTTGTGATCAACATCCAGTTTGAGTGGAATATATATATATATATATATATATATATATATATTCACTGAAAAAACCATAGGTTTCAGGCCTGTTATAGTTAGGGTTTAGCATTTAAAAAACCTTTGAAATTCACTGAAAAAACCATAGGTTTTAGGGAAAGTTATAGTTAGTTGGACATTGCACTTTCATACAAAACCCGTGAAATTCCCCTGTTATAGTTAGTTCAGCTAACTATAACACGCGCCCCATAATGCACTGCTGATGACGTCACATATTACATCACTCATGACATGGTCAGTGACATCACTGATGACATCACTGATGACATCTCAAATGACATCACTGATGACATCATCCAGTGACTGTGTGTTTCTCTAAAGTTTAAATATTTTTAATATATATATAGGAAAAGACGTATTGAAGAATGAGTGGGTGTGTAAGTGTCTGTATGGATGATTTAGTAGGTGCGTGACTGACTGTATAAGTGAGTGATTTAACGTATCTTACTGAATGCATGGGTTAGTGACTAAACTGGGTGAATGTCTGTATCCGTCTGTCTGTTGCTGTGTAAGTGGCTGCATGTGTTTGTGAATAGCTACATGAGTGTCTATTTGAGTTATTGAATGCTTGTGTGAGTATCTGTATGGGTGCCTGAGTGTTTGTGTGGGAGGGGTGTGTGCGACTCTGTGCATAGATGTGTGAGTGGGTGATTCACTGGGTGGATGGTTTCAAGAGTGCATCTGTGATAGACTGTATGGGTGGGTAAGTGTGTGTAAGAGTGTGTTAGTGAGTGAATGTATGTCCCAGTGGTACATGTGTGAGTAACTACATATGTGAAAGGCAGTATATATGTGTGTTGGAGTATATAAATAGCTATAAGCGAGAGTGACTGATTGTGATAGTGGCTGTATGGATGAGTGTGTGCTTGTATCAGTGATTGTATAAGAGCGTAAGAATGTGCTAGTATTTGTATGAGTAAGTGAGCTGGTGTGTGTATAACTGTATAGGTGAGTAAATGGTAGTGTGTTTAATTATTTGCATGACTGACTAGGTGTGTGAGTACCTCTATGGATGAGTGGCGGTGTTTGAGTGTCTATATAGGAGTATGAGTGCATATGATAGTCCTGTACTGAGTGACCGTAAGTATGAGTGACTGTACGGGTGAGTGAGTGGATGTGTGTGTGTAGACCTAAGAATCAGTGAGAGGGTATGTAGTTATTGGTGTTGGAGTGTCTATGGTTTTGCGAATGGCAGTCTGTAATTTAGAGTGGGTGTATCAAAGGTTATATTAGGGTGTGAGGAGGTGCATCAGATTATCACGTGGATGATGTCATCAGTGATGTCATTTGAGATGTCATCAGTGATGTCATCAGTGATGTCACTGACCATGTCATGAGTGATGTAATATGTGACGTCATCAGCAGTGCATTGCGGGGCGCGAGTTATAGTTAGCTGAACTAACTATAACGGAGGAATTTCACGGGTTTTGTACGAGTGCAATGTCCAAGTAACTATAACTGTCCCTAAAACCTATGGTTTTTTCAGTGAATTTCAAAGGTTTTTTAAATGCTAATTTGTAACTATAACGTGTCTGAAACCTATGGTTTTTTCAGTGAATTTCAAAGGTTTTTTAAATGCTAATTTGTAACTATAACGTGTCTGAAACCTATGCTTTTTTCAGTGAATTTCAAAGGTTTTTAAATGCTAATTTCTAACTATAACGTGCCTGAAACCTACGTTTTTTTAGTGAATTTCAAAGGTTTTGTAAATGACAATTTTTAAATGTATTAATTGTTATATTAATTTTTTCATACTGATTTACTACATTTTTAGAAACAACTTTTTTTACATATTTTATTTTTAAATTACATTGTAATTACATTATACATTACATTACAAAAAATACTTTCTCTTAATGAATTACTTTAGTTTAAATACTTTGCAGATAGGCAATAGACTTTTAAGTACAGTAGTTACAGTTGTTGCAATGGGCAACACATTTTCAAACACAATGCAACATTCAGCTCAATGTGAATTTCTAGTTAAATGCAATTAGTTACTTTATGGATTACTTTTCTAACCACAGGACTGGATCCTAGATTCAGTCCTGGTACATCTCCTGTAAACAGTTGAGTAAAAGCGTTTTGGTTACAGTCGTGATTTTTAAGGAATATTATTGTATTTTAAAAGTTGACACTTAGAAACTTTTTCTCATAGAATCACCAATGTTATCCTATGGAAGGAAATTCACTTAGCAGGTAAAAACTGTTATCGTTACTTTTTCTTACTCAGTGTTGGATCCTGGATCCAGCACTGGTGCATCTCCTGTAAACAGTTGAAAGAATGCGTTTAAGTCATACAGGCGATTTTTAAGGAATATTTGTAGTTTGTGAAAATCAACACTTTGAAACTTTTTGCTGAAAACCAGTCAATGTTAGCCTATGAAGGAAATTCAAGTTACCGGTAAGTACGGTTAAAATTACTTTTGAGGATCAGTACTGGGCTGAAACATGCAGCACTGAGGTCTCTCCTGATAACAGGTGAGTAAATCGGAATTCGTATTTCGGCTGATTTTAGAGGAATATTTTAAAGTTCCAAAACTCCACACTTAGAAGAATTTCCAAGTGAAACCAGTCAATGTTAGCCTATGGAAGGAAATTCAAGTTACTGGTAAGTACGGTTAAAATTACTTTTCAGGACCAGTACTGGGCTGAAAGATGCAGCACTGAGGTCTCTCCTGATAACAGGTGAGTAAATCAGAATTCGGATTTCGGCTGATTTTAGAGGAATATTTGTATGTTTCAAAAATCAACACTTAGAAGAATTTCCAAGTGAAACCAGTCAATGTTAGCCTATGAAGGAAATTCAAGTTACCGGTAAGTACGGTTAAAATTACTTTTCAGGATCAGTACTGGGCTGAAAGATGCAGCACTGAGGTCTCTCCTGATAACAGCTTGAGTAAATCGGAATTCGTATTTCGGCTGATTTTAGAGGAATATTTTAAAGTTCCAAAACTCCACACTTAGAAGAATTTCCAAGTGAAACCAGTCAATGTTAGCCTATGGAAGGAAATTCAAGTTACTGGTAAGTACGGTTAAAATTACTTTTCAGGACCAGTACTGGGCTGAAAGATACAGCACTGAGGTCTCTCCTTATAACAGGTGAGTAAATCGGAATTCCTATTTCGGCTGATTTTAGAGGAATATTTGCACAATGGTGAAGGGAGGGGGCGGGGCCTGAGGTGACATCTGTGCAAACGCGCCCCGTGGCGCGTTTTAAGTTGGGGGATTAAGTCCCCTTGAATCCTGAGGGTCCCTAGGGGCCAACTAGCCCACCAGGAACCTCCAATATGCGCCAGGGGCTGCGTTGCAGAGACGTGTAGAGAGGCCACACCCCTTATTACACCTCTCTGCAACGCAGCTCTGTGGCGCTTTCTGGATGTACCTGTTGGGCTAGTTGGCCCCAGGGACCCTCAGGATTGAAGGGGATTTAATTCCCCATCTTAAAACGCGCCACAGGGCCTGTTTGCACACATGTCACCTGAAGCCCCGCCCCTCCCTTCACCACTGTGCAAACGCGCCCCGTGGCGCGTTTTAAGTTGGGGGATTAAGTCCCCTTGAATCCTGAGGGTCCCCGGAGTCCAACTAGCCCACCATATACCTCAAAAGCGCCACAGAGCTGCGTTGCAGAGAGGTGTAAAAAGGGTGTGGCCTCTCTACACGTCTCTGCAAGGCAGCCCCCTGGCGCATACTGGAGGTTCCTGGTGGGCTAGTTGGCCCCCAGGGACCCCCAGTATTCAAGGGAATTTGTTCCCCTCTGCAAACGCGCCAGGGCGCGTTTGCAGAGTGGTGAAGGAAGGGGCGGGGCCTGCGGGCCCGATCGTTTTTTTAAAAAAAATTGTTTCCTGAAGGGGGGCTGTGTGGCCCCCCTTCCTTTTCTCTTTTTGGGCCCTGGGGACCCCATCCCCCAGGGCCTTACCCCTTTATTAAATTACAAAAAAAAAAAAACGGGAAGGGGCCGCGTGGCCCCCTTCCCTGGGCCTGTATTGGCCCCGGGGACCCCATCCCCCGGGGCATGGCCTCTATATTTATTATTTTGAGGGGGCAGCGTGGCCCCCTCCTCTGGCCATTTTAAGGCCCCGGGGACCCCATCCCCCGGGGCCGGCCTTTCCATTTAAAAAAAAAAATAAAAATTCTCTTTTTTGGGGAGGGGGCCGCGTGGCCCCCTCCCGAGCCCTACTTGCCCGGGGACCCCATCCCCCGGGGCTGGCCCTCTCCGTTGGGGACTGTGGGGGGTCCCCAATCCCGCCACAGTCCCGCCGGCTCCCCACGTCCCTTGGGAGCCGGCATTGCTGTTCCACATGGGGAGCAGCTGACATGCTGCTCCCCATGTGGAAAAGCAATCGCTTTGGATATTGGAAGAGAGAGCAGGTTTCCCTGCTCTCTCTTCCAATATCCAAAGCAGTTTGCTATGGCAGGACGGGAGCCGCGAGGCTCCCGTCCTGCCATAGCAAACTACAGTGTCCCGGGGGTAGGCACCCCGGGACACTGCAGGAGCCGGCCCTGGGGGTGGTGGTCCCCAGGGCCATCAAGGGCTCCAGGAGGAGGGCCGCGCGGCCCCCTCCCATTCAGTACACAGCCCCGGGGAGGTGGTGGTCCACGGGGCTCTGGGGTCCGTAACGGACCCCCATATTAAAATGTTTAGTGCCCGGGGAGGTGGCGGTCCCCAGGGCGTGTGGGGGCTGGAGCCCCCCACACAGGTTCTATAATGTATACAAAAAAGCCCCGGGAGGTGGTGGTCCCCGGGGCTGCGGGAGGGCTCAGAGCCCTCCCGCACCATTTTTAAAAAGCCCCGGGGGTGGCGGTCCCCGGGGCTTGGAGGCCCTTGAGGCCCCCACACATTAAATTATCCCCCCCCACCATGCCCCCGGGACTTGGGCCACCCGGGGCCAGTAACTATCGAGCGCGGGAGACCGCGCTTCGATTTTATTCCATCGGCAGGATTCGCGCACCCTGAGCGCATCCTGCCGATTTTTAAAAAATTTTTTTTTTTTTTGCCCAGGGGTCCTTGTGGGACCCCTGAGCAAACCTAGGGGGTCAGGGTGTTTCTACCCTGCCCCCTTTGTGCGCTTTGCGCACTTGTTTCTGTCCCTCGGTTCTACCGAGGGACAAAATGGCTGCCAACATTTCCTGAATCGGAATGTTGACAGCCAGCTGACAGCCAATTAACATGCAGCTCGTGATCGGGACGGTGCGCGCAGGGTGCGCTGAGGGTACGCGGACCCTACTCGGCCATAGATATCACTAACTTTTTACTTTTCATTTTCTCAGCAACTACTGAACGGATTTACACCATTTAACAAAAACGGTTCTTTCTGAACCAAGAACTACCTCTTTGCCAAATTTGGTGTAATTCCGTTCAGCAGTTCGGGCTGTAGCCGTGTCTAAAGTTTCCTATGGAAAAGTGCATGGGGAAAACGCGTTTTGGGACCCCCTTTTTCTCGGCCCCCGCTTGACGAATCCCCCGAGACTTTCAGGGTAGGAGCGGACCGGAGCGGGCCACAAAGTTTGAAAATTTCGCGAAGATACGTCAACCGGCAAGAGAGTTATTTCAAATAGAATGTCGCGGATTTCCTATGGATAATAGGTTGTAACTATAACTATCTACTGGCGACCGCCAGTAGATAATATATATATATATATATATATACATATATATATATATATATATAATTAAGCACAGAAGCAGTTTTTAGGAATGCAGAAGTTTAGAAGCATCCATAGCTTCAATTTTACAATTGGTAATAAGCTTCTGCAATAGAGAAGGGTCCTCATATGTCGTCGACTTATTTTTATATGTCACTTTAAATACAAATGGGTGGAAAAGACCAAAACGGGCATCAAGGGAGCGCAGAACAGGACGCATGTCCATAAACCTTTTCCGTCTGTCTGCTCTAGGTTTGGCAAAATCCTGAGTAAAAAATAGTGAGTGACCAGGCCAAGTAACTCGGCCCTTAGATTTTGCTTATTTAATCACCATGAGGAGGTCCTGATATTCCAGAAATAAGATGATAACCCCTCGGGGTTTGTGCGATGGTGAAGAAAGATGGGGTCGATTGGCAAGTCTGTGAGCTCTTTGTATATTCAATTCAGTAGTTACTGGCATATCTAAGATTTCAGGATAAATGTTTGAAATAATGAGATAGGTTGAGAGCCTTCCACACCACCAGCTAGACCATAAACGCGAAGGTTATTTAATCTTATGCAGGTTTTCAAGTCTTCCGTCATTTATTTAAGATGCGCTACTTCTGTTTGGGGAAGTTTAACATCCTGGACAGTGTCTTGTATGCCGCTGATCTGTTGTTCCATAACATTAACTCTGTTTTCCATTAAAGACCACTTATCATCCAACTGCTGAAATTTCTTATTGGTGTCTTCCATGTAAGGTTTCAAAGCATGAATTTCAACTAGAATAAGTTCCATGGTGACAGAGGCAGTGGATTTGACAGGCGAGGGAGAATGCTTTTACAGTCTTTTATTAGTTGGTACAGGTGTTGTCATAGGAATTTTAGAGACAGCCTTTGAGGAAGGTGAAGGAATGAAGGAAGCTCAAATGTAAAAATCACAATATAGGAATGACAACTTTGATTATAGACAGGAATAACATTTATCAAAACATGCGGACTCTGTGAAAGGTATCAAAAAATATTTATTATTGTATTTATTAATGCAAATTGTCTAGAATATCTGTACATTTAAAAGAAAAGAAAAAGAAAGAACAAGGAAAGAACGTGATTCTCTCCATGTTCAATTCTACATAAAACAAACACAAATCAATTTTTATATGGACGTTCTATAAATTGCATTATATGTCATATCAATGTTCATATGAATAGAATTATACACAGTCTTTAGATTAACTTCTTTTATCAAGACATGTAGATAAGGTGAATAATCACTAGAAAAAGGACATGATACATTTAGTATTAATATGGCTCTGGAAATTCCG
The DNA here is from genome assembly GCA_963921515.1 of Calotriton arnoldi. NCBI lineage: Eukaryota > Metazoa > Chordata > Amphibia > Caudata > Salamandridae > Calotriton > Calotriton arnoldi. The sequence goes on from CAWUFW010000182.1 coordinate 1,517,576, forward strand.
TATCCTACGCGCGTTTCGGCTGTGCGCCTTCATCAGGAAGCCATGTGTAAAATAGAAACCTAAACAGAATGCATGCAAATGTAAATATGAGATAAATATCAATATTCCACAAATAATCCTGCTTAATTAATGTTATTTTAGAGTGCCCAGAAATTGGGTCTAAGCAAATAGTAGACTTAAAAGCATTATTTATAAGTTAAAAACACTAATTACAAATCAGTCACATAACATATTTAAATATAGTGAAATGTGGGTCACAGAAATTACCCAACACCAGGGGTTAAAGAAGAATGATAGAGCAAAGAATATATGAGTATTCAGACACCTAATTGTGAGGGTTTAAAGGTGAACTAATAATATCACTAGTAAAGAAGAGGAAAGAAAAAGAGGAAACTTAGTGAAAGTCAAGATGATCCCAAGTTTACCACAAAGTACTAAGAATTTAGAATGGATGCACATCTAGTTTGCAGAGACTATCCTCCACATCTCGGGCGTATGGTGAAAGAACTGAAATACCAAAGGCAAATACCTCATAGGATTCAGCACGGCAAACAGTTTGTTGGGTGTTAAAGAAATAGATCTAAGGTCCAATGTTGAATAGTAGATTCTAATCAAAAAGATAATACGCGGATAATAAGAAGTTGAAAAGATAGCAACTCTATTTATTCATGGATGTGTAGCTATGTAAATATAGGTGAGACATTACCTTTCTATTAAATATCTCCAAAATAAGTAATTACTGTACTGTACAACTCGAAACGGTCCAAGCACATGGACCAACTGATTTATAGTAGTATTGGTCAGCAATGGATAATGATCATCCACTATGGAAATAGATGACAATGAGAGTGTAAATTAGGGTGACAGAAAATTTATATTTATAAAACGGTCAATGATAACAAATTTATTCAGTGCTTAGTAATGCATAAGATTGAGTAAGCTAGATAGGCTCAGAGATGGATGAATATAATATGCGTATGCCGCAAGAGTAATTTAGGGATAATCAAGATCATGAAGCAGCTTCACCAAGTAAAACACGTGGGTGGCGATTTAACTTGTTTCAGGTCAGAGAGCAACTCTGTCAAGTAGATCATACAGATAACAATCAGACCTAGTCTGGAGTCACCTTCAAACAGGGAAAGAAACAGAAGTGTGCCAGGAATTAAACATAAATAGTGAAGTTTGCAGAAAATATATATGTACCTGATAGATATAGCTGGGGAAATGTAATTATAAACCCTTAAGACGGAAATGGTCTCACTTGGATTTGCAGTATCACTAGAATAAGGCAAAAGGAAAAATGAAGAGCTAATGTTTAAGAGATACAAGTCTATGGCACCTGACTGCATATTTAAGAAAGAGTACAAGTAGGGTGTGCTTACCCGTACTGAAGCGCTAGTCCAAATATCAGCGTGCTGGAATGGAGAGGCATCTCTAACGTCGCAAACTACGCTCTAGTTCGGCATACCGGTCATCGTCCTGTGGTACCAGCTAAACGTGTATATATCGGAAGGACTGATATATATATACTGCCAAGCCAACTCAAAGAAGCGCGCCCAAACCGATGAATGCTAGCTGCGTAACCGGAAGTAGAAAGTGAAGATGGCCACTATTAAGAAGCAGTCTCAATAGTGTATGGAAACCTCGCCGCCATCTTGGAATGGATATACGGGAATGAATTGGATCCTATTGGCTGCATTAGAAAGTGACAAGCTGAGAGTAGCAATGACTTAAGAATATAAAGTCATGTATGAAATCATTTATTCAATTTGTGTGTGAAAATGAGTGTATCTTGGTGCCAAAATGGACTCTAGGGACCAATGGAGGTGAGTGATCAGTTAGTATTGACACATGAACACTATGGGGATGAGTCTGAAAACACGCTTCAGAGCCCACGCTTCTTGCACTGGAAGAAGAACTTAAAATGGACTCCCACGTGCAAAGCAGAGAGAGTCTCATGTGATAGTCAAAGAGCATTAATGACATGGTTTGCATAAAGCGATAAGTGTCGGACTATAACTAAAGAGCCCTCACGAATAGATTGTAAGAGTTTAACCAGGGTTGTGTTTGATCACTTGGTCCCACGGAATTTCATTGTTCATCCCATTGAGATAGGTGTTCAAAGAGAAAATCCAATAGACTTCTCTGCATTTGCGAATATTGGTGCTGATAGTGCCAGTATTAGTTTGGATTTTTTCTAATATAATCCAACGGATGTCATCCACCGTGTGATGGTTTTCCATATAGTGGTGCACTAAGGGTGCCTGCAGTTTTTGGGTGCGAATGGCCGACCTGTGCTCCGTAAGTCTAGTGGACATAGTGCGTGCCGTCTCGCCCACATAACCTTTATTGCATGGACACAAGATAAGATAGATGATATTCGAAGTTTTGCAGTTCGTGAAGATTTTCAAGGGCAGGTTGATGTTATTAAACGCAAAAGATTTCGTTTCAATGGCATATTGACATGACACACAAGTCATACATTTAAAATTACCTGTAAGAGGTGTGAGGTTTACAATAGAAGATTGAATAGTATGCTTCGGCTGTACTGGCATACGTGATTGTACTATAAGATCTTTAAGGTTCTTACTTTTCCTATAAGCAAACAGAGGTTTAGGCAATTCTGTAGCTTTAGTTTTAGTGGCATTGAGAATGTGCCAATTGGAGTTTATCACTTGGCGGACTTTTTCGTTCATGGTTGAATGTCTAGAAACGAATACTAACCTAGAAATGGGAAGCTTCGTTTGTGGTGTAAGTAAATGTTGTCTGTCATAGAAACGGGCCCGTTTATAAGAGTGACGCACCAGTTTTTTGGGGTATCCACGGGCTATAAATTTGGCTTTCATATCTGTGGCTTGAGTGTCAAAATCTTGAACGTTGGTACAGTTCCTGCGAAGCCGCAGGAACTGTCCAAATGGGATGCTGGTCTTTTGCATCTGCGGGTGATAACTTTCAAAATGTAATAAAGTGTTGCGTGCTGTGGGCTTGACAAATAAGTCGACTTCTAAGTGATTGTCCCTGTTTTGTATTGTAATGTCCAGGAAGTCCACTTTGATATTGCTGGTATTGGCTGTAAAGAGAATATTAGAGTCACAAAGGTTGAGCCAAGTGACAAACTCAGTAACTTCTTCAGGGTCAGCTGTCCAGATAAAAAAGATGTCATCTATATATCTGGACCATAGACTCACTGACTCACTGAAAGGGGCAATCTCATTATGGATGTAACGTTTTTCATATAATGCCATGTAAATATTGGCTACTGTGGGCGCACAAGAAGCACCCATACTTACTCCTTTGATCTGTTTGAAAAGGGATCCGTTGAATTCAAAGGTATTTTCTGTGAGGACTATACGGAGGCAATCAATGACAAACTGTTTAGGGCAGTCTATATCAAAAGCGTCCATAAACCATTGGACAGCTTCAATAGCTCCTGTCTGTGGTATATTAGAGTACAGAGCCTCTATATCCATAGTGACCAGGGTATGAGCTGAAGAATTAAAATGTAAGTGTTCTACCTTGGTGATGATATCTCGTGTATCACTAATGTGAGATGGAATCTTGCAAACAGATGGTCTAAGAATAGTATCTATGTATTTAGATAGAGGTTCTGTGACTGACCCGATAGTGGTGACTATTGGTCTATACGGGGGGTCCTGAGTATGTTTATGTATTTTGGGTACCCCATAGATGGCTGCCATTTTAGGTTGTTTGATGTTGAGATACTGCCATTCTTTGTCACATATCAAATTTTGTCTGAGTGCCTGTGTTGTTAGTTGTAACACCAATTTTTGGACATTTTTAGTGGGGTCTCTTTGAATAGGGATGTAATGAAGTGTATTACTTAGCATCTCCTCCATTTTAAGAACATATTGATCACTATCAAGTACAACTATGCCTCCGCCTTTGTCGCAACACTTGATAGTCAAAGTCTTATTAGCAACAAAAGATTTGAGTGCTAAATGTTCTTCCCGAGATAGATTGTATCTAGGTGGAGGGATATATTTGGTAGCGGAAATAAGCTTGTTGAACACCACATGTTCAAAAATTGATATTTCTGGTCCCACTTGTTCTAAGGTGGGAAGAAAGGTGGATACTGGTTTTAGACCAGACCTATTGTCGATACCGGGAGGTTGATTGTCCTGACCTTCAAAAAACTTTGAAGTCTGATTTTACGAAAAAAGATCATAAGAATGAAGGAAGAACATGACCGGATAAAGTCTTGAGGAGGGTTACCAAGACCTTTCATTGCAGAATCCAGGACAGAAAAGGAATTCTCGGTGTCAACTGAATACTGCAAGGATATAGATTTAACAGGTGCACTTAGTTTAAGGTTGCTAAATTTCCCCATGGGTCAAAGAGAAGTAAGCAGGAAGAAATACCAACAATGCCCTCCGAAATCTAAAGGCTTGAAGACCTAGGCTGTTCACATAGAAAATAATGGAAATATGGCAGTCAGAAATGCCGTGAATGACATAAAATGAGGCAGCATGAAAGGAGAATAATTTCAACAAAGTTCAAATGCTCCCAAGAAGACCAAATGGTGAGGAAATGATGCGTAGTGACAGTGACTGAGATAAAATGATGAGGCGCGATGAGCAGGGAGCGACAATTACCTTAGGAATCCCTCCAAAAGGGGGGCAACTTTGGCGTCAGTGCGGGAAAAAGCACTGAAGGAAAGGCGTCCGTAGTTAGTGGGGCCTGTGCAGGAGAAGTTCAGCTGCGCTCATGTCTATTTGAGAGCGGTCATTCAGCAGAGAAGTTAATAACCGGCTGAAATATTCCCGCGGTCACCTTGGAGCTCCCGATCAAGCGGCCATCCCCGTCAGGCGTCAAGCCACGTCCTTGTGTGTTTTTCTTCCAAAGAGGTTAACAAGTAGTGCAGTCACCACTGTGTACAGTATTTTAGATTTGTGCTGATAGAGCAAAGCATGGTTTCTACTTTACATTAAGATGACACAGAAAATCATGAAATGCATACACCACAATAAGTACGTGTTGAGCAGCGCATTTATCATCCACCTTTGCATAGGAAAGGGGAGGAATGGCGATGTTCATGTTTAGGGTTGAAGAAACATCATTGTTCATGTTAAATTTGAAGCACATGAAGAAATAAAATGGTTGATGAACCTTCCTCTTTCTCCCTCTTTCCTTGTAGTGGGCAGCTAAGAAGAAGGAGAGGGCCAGCAGGAAATGATTCAAAGATGACTGACATTTCCTACAAGGCAGACACCAGGCAACATCACCACCACATCAGATGGAGAAGAGGAGCAGGCGGGTGACACCTCTTTTGATGGGGAGAATGTGTTCAACTAGAAGGCCACTCTAGCTCTCTCTCTCTCTTTCTTTCCCCTTCTTTCCCTCTCCCCCCTTTCCAAATGGAGTTCTCAGCAGGGGGAGAGGTGCTCAATCTAGACACTACAGGCCAGAAGGAAAGGGAGGAACAAACTATATAGTACAAACTGGTGGCGTTCACAGAATAGACTCCTCTGACCTTTGGGCCTGATGTCTTTTGTTACACCATGGAACAATCCTCCCTGAGATTGCTGCCTTAGGACAGCTGTTGTTCAAAGACTGAAAATGGCGAAGCTGTTAAGTTTCCTTTTAGACTGCCTAAGTTAAGGATGACTCCTTTCACTAGCCACAGTACCACCCTGCACTTCATAACACATGTGAAAGGTGTCACATGTCTCAATCAATCAAACAGTACTTATATAGTGTGACTTATCGCCCGTTAGGTTATCCAGGCGCTGTGCTGTGGGTGTCAAACGAAGAGCCAGGTCTTGAGTCCCTTCCTGAAGTCTGTCAGCGAGGGTGAGGTACGGAGGTGGAGCGGAAGGGAGTTCCAGGATTTGGAAGCGAGGTGCGAGAAGGAGCTGCAGTGGCGAATGTGCGGTAACTGTGCAAGGGCAAAGTGAGCCTAGGTTACTGGGCGGCAGGTAGAAATTCAGCAGTGGTTCATGTAGGCAGGACTTTGTAGGCGTAGGTCAGTAGTTTGAATTGACATCTTTTCTGGCTGGGGAGACAGTGGAGGTCTTTCAGGTGCTGGATGATGTGGGTTCTGTTCGGCAGGTTGATGATCAGCCTAGCTGCTGCGTTCTGGATCATCTGGAGTCTTCTCATCATTTCGGTGGTAGTGCCTGCATAGAGTGCAATGCCGTAGTCCAGCCAGCTGATGATTAGGGCCTGCGTTACTGTTTTCCTGGTGCTGATGGGGAGCCATTTGAAGATTCTGTGGAGCATGCGTAGGGTGTGGAAGCAGGCTGAGGCAACGGCGTTAGCCTGGCGTTTCATGGAGAGTTCGCTGTCCAGGATGATGTCAAGGTTGCGGGCGTGGTCTTTCAGAGTGGGGGTGGGTCTGAGTTCTGATGGCCACAAGGAGTCGTTCCAGAGGGAGGTGTATCTGCTGAAGATCAGTACTTCAGTTTTGTCACTACTGAGCTTCAGGCAGTTGTCCTACATCCAGGCTGAGACGTTTTTCATACAGTTGTGGAAGGTGGTCTTTGTTGTGGTGGGACCGCTGAATGAGAGGATGAGCTGGGTATCATCGGTGTGGGAGATGATGTTGATGTTGTGTGTTCTGACAATGTCTCAGAGTGGCATCATGTAGATGTTGAAGAGGGTTGTACAGAGGGATGAGCCTTGAGGGACGCCACAGATGGTGTGCTTAGGCTGCAAGGTGTAGGGGGAGATGGATGCTCTGGGTGCGCCCCGTGAGGAAAGATGCCATCCATCTGTGTGCGTCATCTCTGATTCCGATCTGGCGTAGTCGGTCGATGAGAGTGTGGTGGGACGTGGTGTCAAAGGCTGCGGAAAGTTCCAGCAAGAGGCTGATTCTCCGCTGTTGAGTAGGGTGCGGATGTCATCTGTTGCGGTAATCAGGGCTGTCTTGGTGCTGTGACTGGCTCTGAATCCTGATGGGGAGGGGCCCAGTAGGTTATTCTCCAGGTTTCGGTTTGTTGGAAGTTGATGGCTTTCTCCCGGACTTTGGCGGAAAACAGGATCAGCTAAATGGGGTGGTAGTTCTTGAGCTCTCTGGGGTCCGCGGAGGGTTTCTTGAGGAGGGGTCTGACCTCTGCGTGTTCCAGGTCTCAGGAAAGGTGGCTGTGGCGATGGAGGCATTGAGGATGGTGGTGAGCTGGTGGCTGATCTCATCTCCTCTGAGGGTGAAAACTCGGTGGAGGAATGGGTTGGTGGGTGCTCTCAAGTGGATAGAGTTTATTAGCGTAGTAGTGTTCGGTGCATTGAGTTGTTTCCATCCATTGAGCAGGTGGTCGGCGGCATTGATCATGGTAGATGGGATGCTGAGGAGGTCGGTGGGTTGAGGATCAAGGTTGCAGTATATGATGGCTATCTTGTTGTGGAAGTGGTCAGCGAGGGCGTTGCAGAGTTCCTGTCAGGCGGGGATCGAGCTTTCGGTGGCTGACGGGCAGGTGAACTCTCTGACGATGGTAAAGAGTTCCTTGGTTTTGTTGGCGCTAGCCTCGATGCGGTGTGTCACTGCCTCCTTTTTGCTGCTTTGTTCTGGTGGTGGTAGTTGTTAAGGGCCGATTTGAAGGTAGCGCGGTCAGTGTTGTTTCTGCTGGTGCGCCATCTTCTTTCGAGTTGTTTGCACCTGCATTTTGAATCACTCAGTTCCGGGGTGAACCAACTGGCTCATTCAGTGGCTCTTTGCGTTTTGGCTGGTTTGATAGGAGCGACTCGGTCGGCGACGCTAGTGATCCAGGCGTTGAAGTTCTCTACTGCCTGGTTCAGGTTGATGGTGACGCTGGGTTGGGTGATGTTGAGGGAGTCAATCCATTGGTGTTGAGTGACCTTGGTCCAGCTGTGGAAGTGGGAGTCCGGAGGGCAAGTGTTCCTGTCACTGGGTGCAGTCCTAGCGCAGACAGGATTGCTTTGGGTGACCTTCAGTGCGTCTGCTGCGTATGTCCACTGCAAAGCCATGCAGCGGCCTCCATAAGTAGTCCTGGGAGGTGGGAGGGCTGGCCGGGAGGTAAGAGGGCGTGGGGCAAGAAAAGCCTGCGGGAGCTGGAACCCAGGTGGGAACTGCGGGATCGAGCGGAGCAGGGCTACAGGGTGACGAGAGACAGACAAACTTAAAAATAAACTTATGGAAAGAAACACCCAATAATTAGATTTAGTCCAGTTATCACAAGAACAAAGCAAAAACCCAGTTATGACGCTACTGTAGGGTTAAAAGGGATACCTGTGGGGTGGTGATGAACTGGAGGCTGCAGGGAGGAGGGGCAGATGCCTTTTCAGGGAGCCAGGCGACTGAGGCAGTGAAAGGGGAGCAGCTGGGGAGACCGAAGAGGTCAAGGGCCGCTCACTGAGGTTGTGCAGCGGCCTCCATAAGTAGTCCTGGAGGTGTGAGGAGCTGGGCAGGAGGCGGGCTGCATGGGGCGGGAACAGCCTGCGGGAGCTGGAACCGGGGCATGAACAGTGGGATCGAGCAGGCGGGGGTACAAGGCAACGAAACTCAGACAATAAACGTAAAAATAAACTTAAGGAAAGAACACCCAATACTTAGACTTAGCCCAGTTATCGCAAGAGCAAATAAACAGAAACCCAGTTATGAAGCTACTGTATGGGGTAAGCGGGATACCTGTGGAGTGGCAAGCTATGCGGTGGTAGGCAGTGGTGAGGAACTGGTGACTACAGGGAGAAAGGACAGATGCCTTGTCAGGGAGCCAGGCGACTGAGGCAGCGAGAGGGGAGCTGCTGGCGAGACCGAAGAGGTCAAGAGCTCTTTAAGAGGATCCATAAGAAGATTCCAAATAGGAGACAAAAAACCATAATGGTACACAATCTCGCTGGCAATCTTGTAGTTCTTGAGTGAAGAGGGAGATTAATGTAGCAGCAGGTAAACCAGACTCTAACGTCTCCCTGACATTAATACAAAGAAAGAGCTGAGCCAGGTACTCTATCAGAAGTTCCAAAAGGGAATCAAACTTTAAGGAGAAAAACAGGGACATAAATAGAAACAAATGGGTCAAGAACGCAACAAACAATTGGGAACAAATGCATTGCAGCCCATATTTCATTCATGATTACCTCCAATATATATGATTCATACAGGAACTGACATTACAGGAAGACTAAAACTTAAATTTAGATAGAGAACTTCTGGTATAGTTCTAAGGGTGGGCGTAGTTCGCGAAGTAATGCTTCGCGAAGCTACGCAAAGTGCAGTTCGCACTACGCAAGCTTCGCGTAGCACTACGCGAACTGCGTAGCGCACTGTTCGCAATGATTGCACAGTGCCGGATGCTTGTCCGCACTGTGCAATCATTGAAAACGGCAACTTGCACAGTGCGAGCTGTCTTTTACTGCCGCTCGAGTAGATTTTTACTCGAGCGGCAGCTTTCTCAACGCGGACTGGTAGTTTCTCATCGCGAGCGGTCGCAAGCATACGCGACCACTCGCAATGAGAAACCTGACCTCCCGCGTTGAGAATCTCGCCGGGAGGTTTATTTTCCACGCTCGCGATCGGCAACTTGATGTTGCTGATCGCGAACGAGAAAAAGTCTCGCCGGGATGTCATTTTGCTTGCTCGCGGTCGCCAACTTGACGTTGAGGACCGCGAGCAAGCAAAAATGACCGCGGCACTACGCTACGCTACGCTACGCGTGTTCGCACTGTGCTACGTGCAATTCGCGTTGTGCGAAGTAGCGCAAACTTCGCAAACTACGCGAGCGTAGCGTAGCACTTCGCCCAGGGTTATATAGTTCTCTCTGCAAGCCACCATATTGTATAGGATATTTTATAAGCTGGACTACGCCCCTCTTTTCAGAATCATGGTATCAACTTAACAAATCAAGAAGCCTAAGTATGACATAATTTGCCCTCTACGAGACTCCGCAACACTTCCACCACCTTTCTCGATCAATGCTTCTGGCTGATTGTGGAACTCCCCTAGGGGTATTGCCAGCATGGTCTAGGCCACCCAGTGGTCTAGGCAGGCCTTGAGTGCAGCATTCACCAACATACTGCTTGAGTTCGTAATACATGCACAATCTTTATCTTTCGGCAGAGTGTTCAGCTCTCCCGTCACTACTTCTCATGCTGAGAGTGCTGTAGAATATGAATTTTATTTAAAAAATATAATGCTTAACATAGGTTTGGTGTTCTTGAGATAACTAGCCCACACTAGGCCACATTATTGAAAGTTCATGTTTAAATGTTGTGCATGAACATTGTTTTTAATTGCTGCTGAGATAATCATTGAAAATCATTTGCAGCCACAGTCTTTCTCTGTAAATGTAAAGTACCATTTTTCTCTAGCTTTCTCAGCCAAAAGGATGGGCTTTGATGTGGTTTGAAACATTACAAGGTTATGTGCTGAAACTTTGCAACTATATTCGTCGTTATGGCCGTGCAGAGAAGTCCACTGTATTAAGTTTCATTTTTGGTTTAGTTCTTCGGTGCAACTAAATTGTGCCAGTTAATTGCCAATGAAAATCATGTTCAAGTAGGTGTTAATTAGGGTGGATTGGAAATTAATAGTTTGATTGTTTGCTCTGCAAGTAACACTTTAGTGCTGCCTTTTTATGTAACGTCATGCTATGAAATTGTGTGCTTTAGTTCTCTGAAATATAACAGATGTGCTATTTGGGGAGAATGTTTGTTATTTTAGAGCAGGCTAGATGTTGTGTGGGCATTTTGTTCAAGGGCTTGTTATTATTAATGTGACTACTGACATATGTGTTGTGGCTACTGAATTTCTTAAAGGCACATTGCATTATTGCATTTACGAATGAATTGGTGTCTGATTTTAACTAACGTTATGCTTTCTGTTTTGATTATTGTGACAATTAACTACATCTCAACCTGAGAATTGGAAGAAGCCTACAAATCTTTCCTTAATGGTCCTGGCTGATTATTTTAGCACAGGATTCTCCCTCGAATTGACCCTCCTTTATTGTAATTGAGTTCGAGTACCTGCCCACAGAACCAGGAGCAGCAGAGGGTGCACTTTGCCCCAGACACCTGTGTCATCAAGTGTGACCCTTCCACCTTGTGCTCTGTATGTGCACTTGGAGCCAGTTCATGTGGGAATCAAATGGTTGAGGGTTCATGCAGATCCTTAAATGGGTCTCAGCAATGATTTAGCAGGTGTGACCCTCATGATGCGTCATCCACTCATCAGTAGGACATGACATGATTATTGTCTTTCTACACTGCTACCATGTCATCTCATAGCACCCTCTTTCCTCCTCAACTATAGTATTGGTGAGTCCACCTCAAGCCCCCCTGGGTAAGGGTGGTAGTAGTGGTAGGCATCTGGCACCCCCCTGGCTACGGGTGGTAGTAGTGGTAGGCATCCAGCCCCCCCTGGGTAAGGGTGGTAGTGGTGGTAGGCATCTGGCACCCCCCTGGCTAAGGGTGGTAGTAGTGGTAGGCATCCAGCCCCCCCTGGGTGAGGGTGGTAGTGGTGGTAGGCATCTGGCACCCCCTGGCTAAGGGTGGTAGTAGTGGTAGGCATCCAGCCCCCCTGGGTGAGGGTGGTAGTGGTGGTAGGCATCTGGCACCCCCTGGCTAAGGGTGGTAGTAGTGGTAGGCATCCAGCCCCCCTGGGTAAGGGTGGTAGTAGTGGTAGGCATCTGGCACCCCCTGGCTACGGGTGGTAGTAGTGGTAGGCATCCAGCCCCCCTGGGTAAGGGTGGTAGTGGTGGTAGGCATCTGGCACCCCCTGGCTAAGGGTGGTAGTAGTGGTAGGCATCCAGCCCCCCTGGGTAAGGGTGGTAGTGGTGGTAGGCATCTGGCACCCCCTGGCTAAGGGTGGTAGTAGTGGTAGGCATCCAGCCCCCTGGGTAAGGGTGGTAGTAGTGGTAGGCATCTGGCACCCCTGGGTAAGGGTGGTAGTAGTGGTAGGCATCTGGCACCCCCTGGGTAAGGGTGGTAGTAGTGGTAGGCATCCAGCCCCCCTGGCTTAGGGTGGTAGTAGTGGTAGGCATCCAGCCCCCCCTGGGTAAGGGTGGTAGTAGTGGTAGGCATCTGGCACTCCCCTGGCTACGGGTGGTAGTAGTGGTAGGCATCCAGCCCCCCCTGGGTAAGGGTGGTAGTGGTGGTAGGCATCTGGCACCCCCCTGGCTAAGGGTGGTAGTAGTGGTAGGCATCCAGCCCCCCTGGGTAAGGGTGGTAGTGGTGGTAGGCATCTGGCACCCCCTGGCTAAGGGTGGTAGTAGTGGTAGGCATCCAGCACCCCTGGGTAAGGGTGGTAGTAGTGGTAGGCATCTGGCACCCCTGGGTAAGGGTGGTAGTAGTGGTAGGCATCTGGCACCCCCTGGGTAAGGGTGGTAGTAGTGGTAGGCATCCAGCCCCCTGGCTAAAGGTGGTAGTAGTGGTAAGCATCTGGCACCCCCATGGCTAAGGGTGGTAGTGGTGGTGGGCATCTGGCACCCCCTGGCTAAGGGTGGTAGTGGTGGTTGGCATCCAGCCCCCTGGCTTAGGGTGGTAGTAGTGGTAGGCATCTGGCACCCCCTGGCTAAGGGTGGTAGTAGTGGTAGGCATCCAGCCCCCTGGGTAAGGGTGGTAGTGGTGGTGGGCATCTGGCACCCCCTGGCTAAGGGTGGTAGTGGTGGTTGGCATCCGGCCCCCCCTGGGTAGGGGTGGTGGTGCGCATTCAGGCCCCTGTGTGCATATGTGGCATTGGTGATGGGCATCCCGCCCCCATGGTGTTGCTGTTGCTGGTGTAAGTAAATTCTGCATCCCTCAGTGTGTGTGTGTGATGTGTCGTGTACGTGTTGTATGTGTTTTGTGGTTGGTGTCTGACTTACCTTCTGCGCCGTACGCGTCCGTGCCTGTTCCGGTAGTAAATGTAGAATATTGGTATGATCGGGACGAAGGGATTCATGGTTGGTTCGTGTCGTTCTTCGTTCTCGTTGCTTCGCGTCGTCCTCGTCGTTTCGCGTCGTCCTCGTCGCTGGCGTGTTCGCCTCGTAGCCGTGGATCGTGTTGTGGCGCGAATCGGAGCTTATGTGCGCCTCTCCCGGATGCTTTGACGTGCCGTGCGTAGCGACGGGTTCGGCGCGTACGGAAAGCGCATCGTACTTGTTCGGCCGGACGGAGCTGCATTTTCCCTTCCGTGCAACTCGATTCTGCGTTTCCGGATTCGCCTCGGTCGGAGAACAGGACCTGGATTGGGTGAGTACGACTCGGCCGGTTTCTGTGCTGTTGTGCGCATCGTACTTACTCGTTCGGTATGCTGTACGGATCGGTCGGGAAACAGGCATTCGCATGGCTTTTTCCCGACCGAATGGTATTGGGTGCGCCTCCGACCGAGATCGGAATCGGCCCCACAGTCTTTCTTCTAGATACTTTTGAGACTGTAGGGCTATCACAGATGGTGCATAAACCTACACATGAGGCAGGGCACACACTGGATGGCATATTTACTTCCATATCGAGCCTGACAGCAAAGGATATCTATCCTCTCACTTGGACTGATCACTCTATAATTTTATTTAATCATACTATCCCTAAAGTACCAGTGGTAGCTGCGGCTAAAGCCCACCCAACTACTTACAAAGTCTGGAATAAGATTGATGAGACTATGCTTCATACCCATTTGGGTATGTCTAGGCCTACGCTAAGTACAAATGTAGATTTGGCAGCCACCGAATACACAGACTGGCTCAATGAAGCTTTTAAGGTCACAGTGCCTATTTGTAAAATTTCAGGTAATCATAAACTACCCTCTGCTCCTTGGTTTACAGAGGCACTGCGACAGGAAAAACAAAAATGCCGTAGATCAGAAAGACGTTGGAGAGCACAATACGATAAACTACAAAAAAGTAACTATAAGTCTGCACCGGCTAACTACAAGACCATGTTGGTCATGGAAAAAGGAATTTTTTTCCAGACAGATTGAGAGTGCTAAGAAATCAACAAAATAATTGTTTGGGGTAGTAAAGAAGCTCACCTCCCTGCTTAGTAAAAGGCTACCGAAAGCAATCAATGCTTCTGTGATGATATTGCCAACACTTTTAGGAACAAAGTTGATAATATTTATGATTCTTTTGAGGCCACCCTTACACACGAGCTAATTGAGGAAACCCCTAACACTGACCCCTGCAAAAATACGCTTCAGGGCTTCTCCCGGGTAACTAGTGAGCTAGTGGAAACACTTATTAAGGAAATTAAATCTGGGTCCCCCTTTGACCCTTGTCCCCCTGCAGTATTGAGAGATATAGCAAAGGAGGTCAGTCCTACTCTTTCGGAAATTTTTAATACCTTGTTTACTTCGGGAATTTTCCCGGCACTTTGGAAGGACGCGTCAATCCTTCCATTGATAATAAAACTGAACCTGGATGCATCTGACCCTTGCAATTATCGTCCTATCGCCAGGCTGCCTTTTCCAGCTAAGATAGTGGAGAAAATCATGAATAAACAATTAGCTCAATTTGTCCAAGAAAATGACTTACTTGACTCCTTTCAATTCGGGTTTCGTCCCGAACACAGTACGGAGACGGCCTTGATTAAGGCTACTGAGGAGATCAGGACAGTGATGGACAGAGGTGGTGCCGCTGCCCTGATCCTTTTGGATCTGTCGGCAGCGTTTGACACTGTTGATCATAATCTGCTGCGGTTGCGTTTGGAAAAATTAGGTGTAAAGGGTCGGGCAATGTCCTTGCGATCATCTTTTTTGACGGAAAGAAGACAAACAGTGACCCTGGATCGCTTTAAATCGGCCCCCTATGTTCTGCCATGTGGGGTCCCACAGGGCTCGTCGCTTAGCCCATCCCTTTTCAATATCTATGTGTCGGAACTGGCTCCGCTGATCCAGCATTTTGGCTTTAGCTTAACATCGTATGCCAATGACACTCAGATTGTGGTAGCTGCGTATAAAGATCAAGCCTTCCCTGTATTGCAATTTCTAAACTGTATGCTGGAAATTAACAGCTGGATGGGCAAACATTGTCTTAAACTTAATTCGGAGAAATCCGAAATAGTGATTTTTGGCAATCTCCAACCTAGATGGGATGGTTTTTGGTGGCCTACAGAGATGGGAGAATTGCCAAAACCAGTAGAAAAAGCAAAAATCTTGGGATATTGATTGACAAAAACCTAGCATATTCTCAGCAAACTAATGCTATTGTCTCTGCTACTTTTTATTTGCTCAAGAAACTGAAGAAGGTCCTTCCTTATATTCCTATGGATTCTAGGAAGACGGTGGTGACTGCATTGGTACTATCAAAATTAGATTATTGCAACGGACTGTATTTGAACATGCAGAAACAACATTAAAAAAAACTGCAGATGGTTCAAAATGCAGCCGCTAGACTCCTACTAAATCTGCCTAAGCACGAATCAGTTTCAAAGGAAATCCAAAGACTTCACTGGCTTCCTGACGCTATGCCTAGCCTACAAGGCCTTCAATAATATGGGACCTATGTTCCTAAAAATATCTTTTCCTGGTATCATCCGGGCAGACAGCTACGTTCTACTGGTACCAAGCTTATGATGGTCTCCAGGATTCGTACCTCTTGCTGGGGGTGATGAAGCATTGGTTATGGCACGGCCAAACTATGGAATATGCTTCCAGTGCATATTAGGTCTGTAAGTTCACTAGCCTCATTTAGAAAGAGTCTTAAAACCTGGCTATTCGAGAATTAGTTTGTGATCTTTTGGGCTTACTTTAGTTCTTTAGCGCCAAGACACCTCCGAGTATTCGTGTGCTCAATAAGTTACATTAACATTACCAACTACTGCTTCTAGACAGTTTGCTTCTGCACGATAGGCCTCGTTACCATCTCTGCCTCTATTGACCCGAAAATGCTAGTACTAAGGCTGGTCCTAGTGTGGTTGGTGCAGCGCAACTGTTCTGCTTCTCTCTGGAAACACTGGCTCTTACTGTGCAGATCTGTATTTTGGATTGGACTGTTTTCCACCTTCTTCACATTTAAAATATTTGGCGTTTTTAAAGGCTACCATGTCTGTTGACCTGACATCACATCACATTCTACTCACTGTCACGATCCACACACATCACAATTCTTTGTTTTTGTTCACCATCAGAAATATCTACAGTGTTGCAACATGTTCTGCACACTGTTACACAATAAATAAATTTGCACTTAACTTTACGCTGTCTGACATCTTGTGAATATTTGCCTTTAAAAACAGGATTATGTGCTATCAGGCATGGAATATGCAATTCTGAATATATGCTACGTACTATCATTACATCATATGCACAACAACATTAACTGGCATGCACACAAATGATACAGAAAGGGAAGGCATTTCCAAAGATGCCTATATTAGGAAATAAAATATAGTCAAAAGACATACAAGGTTGAAGTCGGAAAAGTGGCAGGGAATTCGGGCACATAGTGAGGAAGTGGGCCTGGCGAAACAGGTGAGAGGAAAGCTAACCAAATTGTTTCCCGAGTCCAGGCATGCAGCTGAAACTTAGAGGGTCGAGCGCAAAGGAAGTTGAAGGATTCATATGGGAAGAAATTGGAAGAGCAGATCAATTAAAATGCACCTAATCAAAATTTCAATGTAAATACAAATGTGAATAAGTTAAAATGAAATCAAATGAAAATGTCCAAACCAAATACAAAAACCCAAAGTCAGTATCGCAAAAAAACCAACTCAATATCATCAAAATGAAAGTAAAAGACAGTCTCGACAAGGTGTGATAATCATTGTATTTGATTTGAAAAAATAATTCCTTATTGTCGAAGTCAAGGTGACCTGCGCCGCCTCTTCTGTCATGGATGTGTTGTCAAGCAGAGCAGGATCATATATCCCCCGAGAGCTGGGTTGTGCGGGTAATGGATGCCTACCACCCTTAGCCAGGGGGTGCCAGATGCCTACCACCACTACCACCCTCACCCAGGGGGGCTGGATGCCTACCACTACTACCACCCTTACCCAGGGGGGCTGGATGCCTACCACCAACACCACCCCCACTCATAGGATGAACAATGCATGACACAACCAGCACACCACAACCTAGGGAATGCAAGAAAAAGACATCCCCCAACACCATGACAAGCGTGTGTAGACTGTGTCAAATGCCTACAACACTGAACATGACTTTGAACATACAATGTGACCCCCTATCACATGTGCCACACATATATGTGTGTGGCCCCCACAATGCAAGCAGGCCATGACCATTGTGGCAATGGGGTCCAAACCCCCATCATCACAGTGACCAAAATGTAAGTGTGGGGTCCATAGCTGAAGCACATTTTGAACAGTGTGGCAATGGGGTCCAAACCCCCATCATCACAGTGACCAAAATGTAAGTGTGGGGTCCATAGCTGAAGCACATTTTGAACACTGTGGCAATGGGGTCCAAACCCCCATCATCACAGTGACCAAAATGTAAGTGTGGGGTCCATAGCTGAAGCACATTTTGAACACTGTGGCAATGGGGTCCAAACCCCCATCATCACAGTGACCAAAATGTAAGTGTGGGGTCCATAGCTGAAGCACATTTTGAACAGTGTGGCAATGGGGTCCAAACCCCCATCATCACAGTGACCAAAATGTAAGTGTGGGGTCCATAGCTGAAGCACATTTTGAACATTGTGGCAATGGGGTCCAAACCCCCATCATCACAGTGACCAAAATGTAAGTGTGGGGTCCATAGCTGAAGCACATTTTGAACAGTGTGGCAATGGGGTCCAAACCCCCATCATCACAGTGACCAAAATGTAAGTGTGGGGTCCATAGCTGAAGCACATTTTGAACATTGTGGCAATGGGGTCCAAACTCCCATCATCACAGTGACCAAAATGTAAGTGTGGGGTCCATAGCTGAAGCACATTTTGAACAGTGTGGCAATGGGGTCCAAACCCCCATCATCACAGTGACCAAAATGTAAGTGTGGGGTCCATAGCTGAAGCACATTTTGAACATTGTGGCAATGGGGTCCAAACTCCCATCATCACAGTGACCAAAATGTAAGTGTGGGGTCCATAGCTGAAGCACATTTTGAACATTGTGGCAATGGGGTCCAAACCCCCATCATCACAGTGACCAAAATGTAAGTGTGGGGTCCATAGCTGAAGCACATTTTGAACATTGTGGCAATGGGGTCCAAACCCCCATCATCACAGTGACCAAAATGTAAGTGTTGACAAAGAAAGAGCTGCAACTGCCAAACTGCATGGATGATTCCTGGTCACAGAACATAAAACACATCAGTGGCAAAGTAGTGCATGTGTCCCATTGCAACATAAATTGGGGGAGCCAAATACTGCAGTGAAAATAAGACATACCTTTGGCCATGTGCAGACAAACAACACCCATGGGGGCTGACACTGTCAACATTCATCAATGACACAATGACAGAAGTGACCATCAGAATGCAGACCCACATATTTGCACCAATGGGCACACAAATGCAGATACCCTTTGGAGACTGTAGATGTGAGGTGAACAGATACCATACCATGGCAGCAATGGGACACACAAACCATGATCATTGTGCTGACCGATGACCTAGGAGTCCCAGGGACAGCAGGGGAAAGCCACCAAACTACATACAGCCAATGGCACACCCAAGATATGCCAATGCAGTGGTGCAGATGCACAAACACAAACAGGCAGACCCACACTGCACATCATACACAACAGGTGAGGGGGGTGCCAGTGTCCCCAGGCAACCACACAACACATGAGGAGACCTGAATACCAATCATACAGATGTGCATACAGTGCCACACAAAGGTAACTCATGGATCCAAATCCCCTATGTGGGCAAGCAGGCATTGTCAGATGAGAGGGAGCACAAATCACACATGTCACACAAGCACGTAGGAACAGCAACTGACACAGCAAGACACAGACACACCACAGCACTACCCCCAGGGCCCCCACAATGTGGTGACCCTGGGCTGCATTACAATCCCACTGTGATGACAAAGCTAAATGTCGTTCACACTGTGAACCACAGTCATGTGTCCTGAGCAACAAACTACCATCACACCTACACAAGCACAAATCAATCAGCATGGCCAGTAAGCCAAGGCCAACATGGAGGCAGGGGCCTAGCCGGGCAACAACTCTCATCTGCACACACTCAACACCACACCCCTCGACCTCCAACAATGTGCAGCAGTGAAGCACACATGCACTGGTGACATTGCACATGCACCCATGACTATTCCAGGGTGGTGGGTGGGAACCAAGGTGCAGAAACATATCACACATGGCCACTCAACAAGACTCCTGAATGTCTGACACACTGCACACTACGCTGTACATGGACATGACGACAATACCACACCAACCAATGGGATCCCAGCCACAGTCACACACCAATGAAGAAGCTAAGGTCACCCACAAAGAACACACATAGACAACAACCAACATTGCAGCCCGGACCCTGAGGAGTGCCAGCAGTCACACACACAACGTGTCACAATCACTGAAAGATAACACAAACTGGAAATCACATGACAGGGGCAAACAACAAGTGCCAAGGGGAAACCTGACTGCGACCCATCTGCGTCTGCACACAAACACAGCCCTGACAGCAAACACACCTATGGGTGACACCCTGATGACCAGTAATGTGCCATGCACCCACATCACAGAGAACCCAGGGAGAAGACTTTGGGGGAACATAGGTCAACTCAGCAAGCATCACAAACAGGTACAACACTAGGGATCCCAGCATGCACAGCAAAACGGAAGTGAACACACAGACATGCTCATACAACACACACCTTGGGCGCAGGCAATGTCACAGGAGTACACACTGCCATGAGGGGACTCCACTCCTGTGTGAGGAAAGCTGTGCCATATGTTGCCTCAGTAGGGCCCCATCATGTCAGCTGAGCACTTGGTCACACAATCAACAATTAGCACCAAATGAGGGCTCCCGTCACATCAGCCTGGTCATGGAAGTGCCAACGAAATCATCAGCACAGATCCAACACACTTGTATAGCAATGTTGCACTGACAACACAGATGAGTCCTTCCCCATTGATGCCCAAACCTGCATGTCCAGTGGAGATGGCCACACGGTCAGGGAAGTAGACGAATTGAACAATGGCAGGCACAACAGATGTGCAGGGGTGGAAGCCACAGATGTGAAATTGCTAATGTAAGTAGGAAATCCCATTGCCAAATACTGAATACATGACACCCTCAGATGCTGCTATGGATGACATGGATACACCACAGGATAGGACACATTCCCCCTGGACCACATGGGTTCCTGCACAGTAACACTTCATTATCATGAGACCAAATATCACCATCACTGCAGCAAGGGCATGGTTAGCATCATCAACAACATGTACATCAGAAGCATAAGCACTAGAGAACAGAAAGTTGCTTTATTCAGCATATTTGTGTAATGAAAACTGAAAGTCCAGAAAAAACACAATGGCCAATGGCCAGTCCATTGTCAAAGTCCAAACAGGGTGACAGTGGCAGATGTCACCCTACGCATGCCTGCACAAAACCAGGGACAATCCACTAGGAGGGGCAACCGGGGGGCAGGCCAGGCACCGCAGGGACAGGATCAGGGCTCACCAGGAGGAAGCAGGGAAGGGGTGGTGGGTGCTGGAGAGCCACTGACAACTGCAGTGGAGGTGTCTGACATGGTGTGTGCCGGCACAACTGGGGGGCATGACTCAGATGTTGTGGGTGCCGGCACGACTGCAGTGGACCCTGCAGATGGAGTGGACAGGTCCGCCACTGCAGTGCCCAAGTCAGACAGGGTGGTAGTGGACTCCACTGCAGTGCCTACCACCAGGGGAGGAGAATGGGGAACAGGCAAGGTGGGCTGGACAGAGGGGGAGGACACCCTCACCACATCAGCGGCACAGACAAGCGCAGCGGGGGTGTGGTGCCGGGAGAGCAAGTGGCAGGGGAGAAGGCCGGATCCTCTTGGGGATGGTATATCTGTGGGTGGGGGAACCTGGGGCAGGGTGTGGTGGGGGCACCTGTGGAGTGGGGGCCTGAGGGATGGAGGAAGGAGACCTGGAGCCTGAGCTGCAGGGCGGCGGCGGGGTCTTGCTCTTACGACTCCGGGGGGACTTGCGGGTGGGGGCCTCAGTCTGTCTGCGCCTGGGGGAGGGTGTCCGGGGGCGAGGGGCACTCTGCTCCGTGTGGGTGGGCTTCCTCTTCCCCCTGAATGCTGTATCAGCTGGATCGGAGGGGCAGAGGCCGAGGTCACTGAGGAAGAGCCGCTGGGTCTTTGGGGTTGCAGGTGAGGCAAGGGAGGGTGCTTTGGAGGGAGAGGCAACTGAGGACTGCGCAGTGCTCGTGGATGCGTGTGTGTGTTCCAGGGCCCCATCCCCTGTGAGTCTGGTTTCAGTCCCCTGACTGTGCGTGCGTGTGCGTTTTGTTTGTGGCGTGTGTGTCTGTGTGCTGGATGTGTGTGTGCTGGTGTGTGCCTGTGCCGGTGTGTGTGTGCTTGGGACGGGTAAGGTGCTGGGGAGTGTGGATGGAGCAGAGGCAGGAGGGGTGAGGGACTGTCTGAGGAGGGACACTGCTGCCGCCAGGGAGGAGTCCATGGACCTATTGCCCCTCTGTAGGTCAGACATGCCCGATGAGATGCCCTCCATGAACGACACCAGCTGAGTCAACAGAGCGGTGTGCGCATGGAGGACACTCAGCATGGCTGTCTGCCCTACATGGAGCTGGCGAAGGAGGTACACAGACTCCTCACTCAGGGCAGCAGGGGACACAGGGGCAGGGGGTGCGGTGCCTGGCCCAAAGGAGACACGCTCCCGAACATGGGAGCCTTCACGCACCTGGGGAATGGGAGCCGATGGGAGGGCGGTGGTGGTGCTGGTGGTGGCGGGGACAGCAACACTAGCTGGGGTGTGGTGGCTGCTGACACCCGCCTCCATAAGGGAGTCATCCTCCGAGTTGCTCTGGTCCTCAGCTGAGGTGGATGGTGCTGAGGACTCCTCGGTGTGGCTCCCCTCGCCCTCCGTGCCACTGGGTCCCTCCGACCACTCCTCGGCTGCTGACCCAGTCTGGCTCTCCGGCTCCTCCTGGTCCGTGGAGCTGTCCCCTTCCGTGGCCGTGGATGTATCTGCAAACAATGGGGAAACAGACAGACATCAGTCACCTGCACCAAACGCACACACCACTGTGAGCACAGCACATTACAGAGCAAGCCCTGGCATCATTAGTTGTACATTGCTAAAAGTGCCCTAACTGAACAGGAGAAGCCAATTGTCAGTCTGATGCCAACCATGGCACTCACATCCCACATGGCCTTGCACCCATCTGTCTGGTGTCTGTTGGATAGCAACACCCCAGTGTGGACACATGCACCAACTACACAGTAGTTGGACAGTGCAGAGGACACGGTGTAGCATGTGGACATGCACACATCACAACTCTTGCCACTGAGTCAGTACAGGTTTCCGGATGAAAGGGACGCCCAGAGTCAAATAGGAAATGCATGTGATGCATACCAGCGACAGACACCATGATGCACCCATGTCCTGATAGCCATCGCCACAATGGTGTGCATGTAGCACATGTCACTCCCCTGCAGGATCACCAATAAGTAGACACATGCCATGGCGGAGGCATGACTGCTAAGTCATACATCACTGTCTCAGTGATGTATGACTTGGCAGCCAGACAACAACACTCTGCACTGTGTCACAATAGTAGGTCATGGGGAATGCAAGTCCTGGAGCTGCACAAGTGCACATGTACATCCCCCACACAACACATCATCTTAACCCTCATCTGTCCAGGTCATACCGATTGGACATATGGGAGACCTGTGACACTACCCTCTGAACCTGAGCCCCTCACAATCTGCTGTGAATGGGGAACAGCTGCCTGAACTTCACATTCGCATACCCCAGTCTGCACGGGCAGCTGATCAAACACCTATGTGACACACAAGTATCGTCTCCTATGGTCACATCTCCAGTGGCATGCTGAGCCCCTACCGAGAAACACCCCAGCAGTCCTGGCAACAAATCCACAGCACACTGACACAGAGGCAGACACCTGAGGGGTCAAATCACTGCGCACAATGTGTCAGCTGATACACGGGAGTGGGAGTACAGAGTGCATTGCATGGCCTGGAGTAGGCATGACTGTCCTGCCCCACATGAATGAGGGATGAGCCCTGGACAGTGGATAGCTGGCTATGTATGTGTGACACACGTAATCTGCACACTCCTGGGGCCCAAACATTGTTCCCACCCGCTGCATGGGTGTGTGCCACATACCCCAGGCACATGTGGTGGCTCAGCTCAGCAAGTGGACCGCATATCAAAGCAACACGCAGATTACATGTCCGAACACAGGCGTTGTGTGAACAATGGACCCACCCATGATGCCCACAACAGAGTTAGGGAAACAGATGCTGTCCCCCACCTTTAGTGAAGCAAACTGCAAGGACACAGTCCCAAGTGACACAATTCCCTGAATGTAAGGGCCACACCTGGGTATCAGATGAGGAGTGGGCAGTGCACAATAGAGGGACATGGCTCCTGGACAACATGACTGCTGTACTGTGGCAGTTTAACCAGGCCAGAGGAGGGCACATAGCATGTAATACAGAGTTCACAGTGCAGTCTTTGACTCACCCCCTCCTTGCTGCTGTCTGGCCTTCAGCTGCCCATCCAGGTCTGGAAACACCACTGCCAGGATCTGGAGCATGTGGGGGGTCAGGGTCCTTGTTCCGCCCCTCCTGCGAGGAGGCGACAGCTTCAGCTGGACCCGTGCAATCCTCCGGGTCCAGCCCCCGAAGGTCCTGCCACCTCTTCTGGCAGTTGCGGATCCGGCGCTTGTAGACCCCCACGGACCGGACAGCCCGGACGATGTCCTTCCAGATCTCCTGCTTCCGATGGGCATTAACCTGTCAGGATGACAAAGTGAAAAGGCCATTACTACACATGCAACATATCCGTGCATGACACAGTTGTATATACATGTCTCAATCACAGAGGCACATGATGTACACAGGCAGTGCAACGCTGCCCATGGACAGTTTGCCAGACGTCACTACATGGTATCATTGCATGGGAAGTAAAACCTTGTTCAAATGCACTGTCACTGCACCATACCTGTCCAGTGCATGTCACTACACACTATGGGGGGTGACAACTACTCAGTGAGCCTGCTAGCCAGTGGCGTGCAGACTTTCAGCCTTGCTAGTCAGACAAAATGCACATTCAGAAAGGCAGTGCACAGAACACTCACCTGCTCCCCTGGTGTCCCATACAGCTTGCTGTACTGTGGAAGTAGGCTGTCCAGCAGGGCCTGGTTCTCCTCAAGGCTGAAGGCTGGGGCTCTCTCCACAGTACGTGCCATTGCAGGGTCCAGAGGGGCAGAGACAGCAGCAGTGCAGTGGCAGATGTCGTCCTGGAGCATGTAGTGCAGGCAAGTGAGCTCTCAGGGGAACAGCCAGCAATATATATGTGCTGGAGAGGCAGATACTGTCCCTTGTGTCCAAAGTGATAGGTCCAAGTCGTTTGCATCTTCTGAATCTGGCCAATCCATGGAATAGCAGCACCAATACACGCCCACAGCATCCTTCAAATCTTCAACTTCATGACATACATGATTTTGCAACATTGTTGTGGGTGACCAACTGAATTTCCAGCAACCGACTCGTTCGAATTTCGAAAACGCGTCCGTTGCCAGGCTAGGCCATTGTCAATGGGTGCGCACCGATCGGTCCATTGCGGTACAACGCGTACAGGGGTACAACGCGTACCCGCACACATTGAATGCAATGGGCCGGCCGGGGCACCGATCGGTCCATTGCTGATCAACGCGTACAGGGGTACAACACGTACCCGCACACATTGAATGCAATGGGCCGGCCGGGGCACCGATCGGTCCAATGCGGTACAACGCGTACAGAGGTACAACGCGTACCCGCACACATTGAATGCAATGGGCCGGCCGGGGGCACCGATCGGTCCATTGCTGATCAACGCGTACAGGGGTACAACGCGTACCCGCACACATTGAATGCAATGGGCCGGCCGGGGCACCGATCGGTCCATTGCTGATCAACGCGTACAGGGGTACAACGCGTACCCGCACACATTGATTGCAATGGGCCGGCCGGGGCACCGATCGGTCCATTGCTGATCAATGCGTACAGAGGTACAACGCGTACCCGCACACATTGAATGCAATGGGCCGGCCGGGGCACCGATCGGTCCATTGCTGATCAACGCGTACAGGGGTACAATGCGTACCCGCACACATTGAATGCAATGGGCCGGCCGGGGCACCGATCGGTCCATTGCGGTACAACGCTGTACAGGGTACAACGCGTGCCCGCACACATTGAATGCAATGGGCCGGCCGGGGCACCGATCGGTCCATTGTGGTACAACGCGTACAGGGGTACAACGCGCACCCGCACACATTGAATGCAATGGGCCGGCCGGGGCACCGATCGGTCCATTGCTGATCAACGCGTACAGGGGTACAACGCGTACCCGCACACATTGAATGCAATGGGCCGGCCGGGTGCACCGATCGGTCCATTGCTGTTCAACGCATCCCTGTACAAGTGACTGGCATATGTCACCATGCCTGTCTCAGATGGACATATGCCAGCCACAGATAGCTCCCAGGGAGTGAGGGGCACACCTACAACACGACAGCCTGTCCAAACTGTATGATAAGGCATGTAAGGCTGCATTTCCTATTGTGTGTATGTTGGTGTACATGTTGTCCTGTGGGTGTCACCTGGGGGCAGCCACCCCCAGGCTGTGCACTCATGGGGACAGGATCCTGGGTGTTACGTGTACATGACCACTGTGATGTGCAACTGTTCATATCTGTGCATGTGCCATGGTCACATTTCACGGTGGTGTATGTGTATGTCATGTCACATACCCCGTGAGTCCCATGTGGGACGGTATGTTTGAGCCAGGGTGTCCCAGTGGCACAATAGTGATGGTCCTCCACAGTCTGTGTGCATGTAGTGTTTACAATGTCTCTGATCTCATGTGCACAATGGGAGACAGTCTCCACATCCACGTTGTGTGTGCATGGACTTTGATGTTGTGCGTGTGTGTGTCACAGACGTCCATGTCTGTCCTGCAGTGGCAAGTGGGACCACTACCTGTGGGGGTCATAGTTGTTTTGCTGTGGTGTATACATGATACTCCATGTAATGCCAGTGTCCATGTGGCAATACAGGGTCCCTGGGAATGTACCTGTCGTTGAGCTGTGATGCCTGGGGCACATCTGTCCTCACATGTCACTGTGGGGGTGATTGTGACACGGCAGCAGGAGATGGGAACTGTGACACGGTCTCATGATATCCAATGGGCCAACCTGGGACTTATTGATGCCACTTGTTGAACCGTGATGACAGATGTTGGCCATGTATGTACCATACATGTCCTTACGGAACTGCACACTTCATGTAGTTGTGCCTCATAATGATGTATGTTGGGATATTGAGTGTGTTCAATGCCGCATATGTGGGCTGACTGACAATCTTGCTTTCTTCTCCTCTGCACTGCAGGGCTCCTGCTGTCCATCGACCATTCCCAGACCTGGCAACGATGGTGGAACGGGACAGCATCCAACGGTACCGCTTCACCAGGCAGCTGATTGAGGATTTGGCAGTGCAGTTGGCCCCACATTTGCAGCCTGGCCGGCCGTATCCTACAGCGCTGACCCCCAAGGTGAAGGTGATGGCAGCCCTACACTTCTTTGCCACCGGTACCTTCCAACATACTGTGGCGACTGCTGGTGGGATGTCACAGACCATGTTGAGTCATGTGCTCCGCGATGTTTTGGTGGCAATGTTGCTATTCCTGAACCGGTACATCTATTTCCCTAGACTGCAACGACTCACTGACGTGAAGAGTGACTTCTATGCCCTGGGGAGGATGCCGCATGTCATTGGCTCCATTGATGGGACACATGTGGCTTTGGTACCACCACAGGCCCAGGAGCAGGCCTACCGTAACCGCAAGCACTACCACTCGGTCAATGCACTGGTGGTGTGTCTTGCAGATATGACCATCACACACGTGTGTGCCCGTTTCCCTGGTTCAGCACACGATGCCTTTGTGATGAGGAGTAGTCGCATCCCCAGGATGATGGCACAGATGCAGAACCAGCGTGCCTGGCTTGTCGGTGTGTACTGACTTTGTGCCATTGTGTGTGATCTGATCTGTAGTATTCCGCCCACTTTTCCAAGTCAGCTAATGTGCACTTGTCTGTCCGTAGGTGACTCGGGATACCCCAACATGCCGTGGTTGCTGACACCCCTCAGGAACCCTGTGACACCAGCCCAGATGCGCTACAATGAGGCACATGGTCGGACCAGGAGAGTGATTGAGCGGACATTTGGTCTCCTGAAGAGCCGCTTCCGCTGCCTGGACAAGACAGGAGGGTCCCTCCCATATGCCCCTGCGAAAGTGTGCAAGATTATCATCGTCTGCTGCATGCTCCACAACCTGGCAGTGCGGAAGGAGTTGCCTCTCATCCAGGATGACAATGACCAACATCCGCCACCTGTGGAGGATCCTGGCCTGGACCACGATGCCAGTGATGATGATGATGATGAGGGTGATGTCCGCACACAGCTCATCACCAACTTCTTTAGCTGAATGTGAGTATCCTGAGGTGTCATGTCAATGATGTGAGTTGGCATGATATGTGTAGGTGGTGCTCTGGTGCTGTTGGAGTGTGTCCATGGGCTACTTGACTGGATGTGTGTAGCGATGTGTGCTTACAGGTGGTCTGTACTCCCCAACAGTGTTGACATGCTAACTTGGTTCTGGGTGGGTATCTTGTAACATGTATTGTGCATGAGTTTTGCTGTTCTGTCCTGTTCTCCATTATTTTTGACTGTGTGTCATTTCTGTCCTTCACAGGGTACTTTCAGATTCGTTTGGTCAACTGTGTCCACCGACGACGTGATTGTACTTCCAGGGTGGTAGCTGTTGTGTCCCTACAGGTGATGTGCGCCACACCCATGGACTTCCTTCCTTCTACAGTTGTTGACTGTGTGCCCGCTGCCAGGTGGGATTACCTTGCATCTGTAGTGGTTACGACATGTTGCAACTGTGTAATAAACCTGTGCTTCACTTTGTGATGTGCGTTGTCTGTGGTCACACATTTGACTGCCATTTGCTTACTGCACCTGTGGGCTACTTGACTACAACTGGGAATAGGTGTGGTGTCTGTGCATTGCACCGTCTTCCCTGGCAACATCAGTGTAGGCAATGAGTCAGATGGCCTAGGTGTGTATGTGTTGTGTAGCCCTGGTGGTGTGTCTCCCTCATATGTGTCACGTTGCCTTTACTCACATGCCTGTGTTGTACTTGCTGTTGCAGTTTGCATACACAGTGTAATTTTGCAGTTCATCATCCCCATAACAGCACCCACGTTGGAATCACAACAGAGGCAAGTATGGTGTATTAGTGTGTTTATTGTGATACATTTGTGTGAATAGTGCATAGGATGGGTAGTGCTGTACATATATCTTGCAATCAGCAGTTCCTAGGTGAATTGAAAGTCCTGGTAGACAAAATCCCCAGTATCGGGGCCACAGTTGTCTGAGACATTGGTCCAACTTGTACTCCCCATGCAATGTGTGGGAGTTGTGTTGCCGTCAACAGGGTGAACAGTCTGTGCACAAAGGTGAACATCCAGAACAGGTTCAGGCTTCCTGGGAGTTGCGCTTGGCCATCGGCCTCTCACTTGCCCCTCCTCGGACGACCCCTCTTCTTTGGGGGGGCCCCTCAAGTACAGGCTGCTGCGGTGCAGGGGACTCTCCGCCAGAGTCATCCTCCCTCCCTGTGGCAGTTGCAGTTTGTTCAGCACCAGATGTTGTTGGCACACAGGGAGGTGTGGACTGGTTGCTGTTCATCTGGCGGAGGCATTGTAAAATGTCCCTGTGCACCGCCGTCATCTCTTGCAGTGCGTCCCACTTGGACTCCACGCGGGACATGTGTGAGTCCAAGCGGGCATGATGGGCAGCCTGCTGCTGTTTCATGTCTCTGAGGAGCCCCACTACCTGGCTGAGATCTCCGGTGCTGGACTGGTACGCATTGGCTATGCGTACCAGTTGTGGGTCATCATGCACACCAGCAACCTCTGCAAGCAGCGACCTCTGTCTCCCACCCCTCCCACCACCCCTGCCGACATGTGCAGTGGCACGCACAGATGACCCTGGTCCCCCTTGGGGGTTGGTGGTGGTGGTGGTGTCCATGGCCCCACGTTGGTCCAGGGTCCCTGTGCTGGTGTTGCTCCTTGTTCTGTCCATGTCGGCAGGGATGGTATTTGTGGTGACAGTCGTTGGAGGGGTGGGTGCAGGGGGTGCAGCTGGTGGTCCTGTTGGTGCTGCAGCTGGTGGTCCTGCTGGTGCTGCATGTTGACTTGCACCGGATGTGCCAGGTTGGTCTTCTTTGTCCGAGGAGGGCAGAGGCTGTACAACACCAGTGAGCTCCGCATCCTCATGAGCCTGGGACTGGGACTCCTCAGCGTCTGCTGCTGTGTCCCCATCATCACCTGTTTTTGGGAGACACACACAATGTATGTTATGTTTCTGCAGGCATCAATGGTTGACACACCTGACAGTTGTGACTGTGCCTCTGGGTGCGGGCCTGTACATTGCATTGTCCTAAGTCGTCACAGTCAGGGGTTGATATTGGTGTGGCACATTGTCCTGCATTATTTGGGCATTTCTATGTATTTGTTGGGGTGTGAACATGGTCTGCATTGGTTGTATTTGGTTGACAGCCGGCCCTCCTTCCCACCCACCCAGCCAGTCAGTTATCCCACCATGGACTGTGCTTGCATTGCAGGGAGTGGATGTTGTCTCTCAGGATGTCAGTCAGTGGTGTTGTGCTGTTTGTTGGTGCACAGTTCCCAGCAGGGCCTTGTGCTCCCCACAGCAGTAGCCAGTGTCAGCCATCTTGTGAGTCCTTCTCTACTCCCTGTGATGTGAGCATGGTTCAGGGTGGTGTTGATGGGACAGTTGTGGGGGTGAGCTATGTCTGTGACTATGACTCCCATCATGCTATTGCCTCCACCCCACTTCCCAGCATTCCCATACTTACTTGCTTTTGTGGGGAGTTCAGTGTGTGTGGGTGTGAGAGCAATGGCAAGATGGCTGACAGTGGTGTCCTGCTGTTGGTTGGTGTGCAGTTCCCAGCATGCCCTTGTGCTCCCCACAGCAGTAGCCAGTGTCAGCCATCTTGTGAGTCCTTATCCACTCCCTGTGATGTGAGCATGGTTCAGGGTGGTGTTGATGGGCCAGTTGTGAGGCTGAGCAATATCTGTGCCTACTACTCCCATCATGCTATTGCCTCCACCCCCTTCCCAGCATGCCCATGCTTCCTTCCTTTTGACTCTGCTTCCCTGTGGGGTGGGCTGGCTGTGCTGACAGGATGGCTGGGAGTGTTGTCCTGGCAGTTGTTTGGCTAAAAGTCCCAAGAGTGTCCCTGTGCTTCACACAACATAACCCAGGGTGGTGGTTCTTTGTGGGATCTTGAGTTAGGATGTGAGGCATTGCATTCTCCAAGGTGGGTTCTGTGGAGTTTGTGTTGAGGGGGTGTGAGGGGAGGTGCTTGTGACTATGGTCAGTGCTGCAAGTCCTCCTTCCCACCCAGCCAGATATCCCACCATGGAACGTGCTTCCATTGCAGGGAGTGGAAGTTGTCTCTCAGGATGTCAGTCAGTGGTGTCCTGCTGTTTGTTGGTGCACAGTTCCCAGCAGGGCCTTGTGCTCCCCACAGCCGTAGCCAGTGTCAGCCATCTTGTGAGTCCTTCTCCACTCCCTGTGATGTGAGCATGGTTCAGGGTGGTGTTGATGGGACAGTTGTGGGGGTGAGCTATGTCTGTGACTATGACTCCCATCATACTATTGCCTCCACCCCACTTCCCAGCATTCCCATACTTACTTGCTTTTGTGGGGAGTTCAGTGTGTGTGGGTGTGAGAGCAATGGCAAGATGGCTGACAGTGGTGTCCTGCTGTTGGTTGGTGTGCAGTTCCCAGCATGCCCTTGTGCTCCCCACAGCAGTAGCCAGTGTCAGCCATCTTGTGAGTCCTTATCCACTCCCTGTGATGTGAGCATGGTTCAGGGTGGTGTTGATGGGCCAGTTGTGAGGCTGAGCAATATCTGTGCCTACTACTCCCATCATGCTATTGCCTCCACCCCCTTCCCAGCATGCCCATGCTTCCTTCCTTTTGACTCTGCTTCCCTGTGGGGTGGGGTGGCTGTGCTGACAGGATGGCTGGGAGTGTTGTCCTGGCAGTTGTTTGGCTAAAAGTCCCAAGAGTGTCCCTGTGCTTCACACAACATAACCCAGGGTGGTGGTTCTTTGTGGGATCTTGAGTTAGGATGTGAGGCATTGCATTCTCCCAGGTGGGTTCTGTGGAGTTTGTGTTGAGGGGGGTGTGAGGGGAGGTGCTTGTGACTATGGTCAGTGCTGCAAGTCCTCCTTCCCACCCAGCCAGATATCCCACCATGGAACGTGCTTCCATTGCAGGGAGTGGAAGTTGTCTCTCAGGATGTCAGTCAGTGGTGTTGTGCTGTTTGTTGGTGCACAGTTCCCAGCAGGGCCTTGTGCTCCCCACAGCAGTAGCCAGTGTCAGCCATCTTGTGAGTCCTTCTCCACTCCCTGTGATGTGAGCATGGTTCAGGGTGGTGTTGATGGGACAGTTGTGGGGGTGAGCTATGTCTGTGACTGTGACTCCCATCATGCTATTGCCTCCACCCCACTTCCCAGCATTCCCATACTTACTTGCTTTTGTGGGGAGTTCAGTGTGTGTGGGTGTGAGAGCAATGGCAAGATGGCTGACAGTGGTGTCCTGCTGTTGGTTGGTGTGCAGTTCCCAGCATGCCCTTGTGCTCCCCACAGCAGTAGCCAGTGTCAGCCATCTTGTGAGTCCTTATCCACTCCCTGTGATGTGAGCATGGTTCAGGGTGGTGTTGATGGGCCAGTTGTGAGGCTGAGCAATATCTGTGCCTACTACTCCCATCATGCTATTGCCTCCACCCCCTTCCCAGCATGCCCATGCTTCCTTCCTTTTGACTCTGCTTCCCTGTGGGGTGGGCTGGCTGTGCTGACAGGATGGCTGGGAGTGTTGTCCTGGCAGTTGTTTGGCTAAAAGTCCCAAGAGTGTCCCTGTGCTTCACACAACATAACCCAGGGTGGTGGTTCTTTGTGGGATCTTGAGTTAGGATGTGTGTCATTACATTCTCCCAGGTGGGTTATGTGGAGTATGTGTTGAGGGGGTGTTTGAGGGGAGGTGCTTGTGACTATGGTCAGTGCTGCGAGTCCTCCTTCCCACCCAGCCAGATATCCCACCATGGAACGTGCTTCCATTGCAGGGAGTGGAAGTTGTCTTTCAGGATGTCAGTCAGTGGTGTCCTGCTGTTTGTTGGTGCACAGTTCCCAGCAGGGCCTTGTGCTCCCCACAGCAGTAGCCAGTGTCAGCCATCTTGTCAGTCATTTTCCACTCCCTGTGATGTGAGCATGGTTCAGGGTGGTGGTGATGGGACAGTTGTGGGGGTGAGCTATGTCTGTGACTATGACTCCCATCATGCTATTGCCTCCACCCCACTTCCCAGCATTCCCATACTTACTTGCTTTTGTGGGGAGTTCAGTGTGTGTGGGTGTGAGAGCAATGGCAAGATGGCTGACAGTGGTGTCCTGCTGTTGGTTGGTG
Organism: Calotriton arnoldi; assembly: GCA_963921515.1. Classification (NCBI taxonomy): domain Eukaryota; kingdom Metazoa; phylum Chordata; class Amphibia; order Caudata; family Salamandridae; genus Calotriton; species Calotriton arnoldi. The sequence goes on from CAWUFW010000182.1 coordinate 1,550,200, forward strand.
TGCAGTTCCCAGCATGCCCTTGTGATCCCCACGACACAGCAACAGTGTCAGACATCTTTGATGGGCCTTTCCACTCTCTGTGGGATGTGCATGCGTGAGGGTGAGCTTGCTGGGCCATGTGGTGGGGGATGTAGAGCTGTGACTACGACTCCCATCATGCTATTGCCTCCACCCCCTTCCCAGCATGCCCATCCTTCCTTCCTTTTGACTCTGCTTCCCTGTGGGGTGGGCTGCCTGTGCTGACAGGATGGCTGGGAGTGTTGTCCTGGCAGTTGTTTGGCTGAAAGTCCCAAGAGTGTCCCTGTGCTTCACACGACATAACCCAGACTGGAGGTTCTTTGTGGGATCTTGAGTTAGGATGTGTGGCATTGCATTCTCCCAGGTGGGTTATGTGGAGTATGTGTTGAGGGTGTGTGTGAGGGGAGGTGCTTGTGACTATGGTCAGTGCTGCGAGTCCTCCTTCCCACCCAGCCAGCCAGATATCCCACCATGGAACGTGCTTCCATTGCAGGGAGTGGAAGTTGTCTCTCAGGATGTCAGTCAGTGGTGTCCTGCTGTTGGTTGTTGCACAGTTGCCAGCAGGGCCTTGTGCTCCCCACAGCAGTAGCCAGTGTCAGCCATCTTGAGAGTCCTTTTCCACTCCCTGTGATGTGCGCATGGTTCATGGTGGTGTTGATGGGACAGTTGTGGTGGGGGGGGGCAATATGTGTGACTACGACTCCCATGATGCTATTGGCTACACTGACTTGCCCAGCATACACAGAATTCCTTTCTTTCAGTGGTCTTCACTGTGTGTTGGTGTTGTAGTGGTGGCTATATGTCTGGATGTGTTTGTTAGTTCTATTTGTGCCACTGCCTAGCTGTAGTTGTAGTTGTGTTTGTACATGTGATGACACGGTTAAATGTAACTTTGAGATGGCATGTGTTGTGTTTATCTGACTGACATACACATTTTGGGATGATTCTGTTCTTGTTGCTGTGTAATTGCTATGAGTGCATGTTTTGACTCTCCCCTTGACAGTGATGTGTGTGTGTATTGTGGCAGAATTTTGTGTACATTTGTTGTGTACTCACCAGGCTCTGGGATGTTCTCTAGTCCATATACGCTCACTGGCGGAAGGATGGCCCGCACCTTCTCCTCCCAGGGCCTGAGGTATACTGGCTTGGCAGGAGGGCCACTGCCGGTGTATTGGCTCAGGAGGTAGTCTTTCTTGAGCAGGTCCCGTACCCTCCTGCGCACGTCATACCACCTGTTCTGGATGTCGGTCTTTGTGCGCAGACATGGTGATTGTGCGTTCACCCTGTTGATGATCCTCTCCCACATCTTGGTTTTCTGGGAGATGGGGGTCTGTTGGACCAGTGTGCCAAACAGCTGTGGCTCTACCCTGAGGATCTCGTCTACCATGACTTCCAATTCACAATCTAGGAACTTGTGATTCTTCTTGGGGGCATGGTGATGGGTGGTGATGGTGAGTGATGTGTGTGTTGGTGTGCAGGTGAGGGTGTGTGAGTGTGTGTTTTGCTGGGTGTATGTGAGGTAGGTATTTGTTGGTGTGCTGATGGTGTGTGGCTTGTGTGAGGGATGAGCTGTGGGTCTGTGGTTGCTGTCTGTTGGGTGCTGGCAGTAGAATGGCATTTGCAAAGGATCATGGTTGGGATTTGTGTCCTTTATATGGGTGGAGTTGTGGGTGTGTCTTTGTTCTCTGTCCCCCCCCAGTATTTGATGGCTTTGTTTTTTTGTGTAATTTTTCCTTTGTACTGTCTGTGCATGTTGGAAACGTTCTTGTGACCGAGTCGGACCCTGCAGTTGTCTCGTACGGTCTTCTTCGTTTCGTTCACGCTGTGTTTGTGCAGTTTTTTATGCTGCGTACGCGTCGGTCGCGGTGTTTTGTGTTACTTCGGCTCGGTTTTGTATGCGTGTCGGTCGTACGGCTTGTCCTCCGTACGACTCGGTCGTGGTTTTCGCGCCTTGCATCGTACTTTGCGGTTTGGAGTTCGCGTGTACGTTTCGGTCGGATTTGTTCCGGGTGCGTGTCGGTCGGTTCGATTCGCGTGTTTTTCCGGCCGGATTGCTGTTTTCCGTGCGGCTCGGTCGTTCGGCTTGGGTTCCGTACGTGTCGGTCGGATTTTGCACGCCTTGCATCGTACTCGGCGTGTCGGGCGCCACAGGTACGTGTCGGTCGGAATAAATTCCGGCTCCGAGTCGTTCGGTGCTTTTTCCGGCCCGAATCGGAATCGACCCCTGTATCTTTATCGGTCAGATCCTCTAGATACACATTAAAATCACCCAAAATTGTAAACTCGTTTGTGGTGAAAGAAGATTCAAGAAGGGAATCTAAGTTGCTAATGAAGCAGCTTCGTGAGCCTGGGGAGCGATATAAAAGAATGCCTCTAAAGGTCTTTTTTGGATTCAATTCCAGGGCAAAGTAGAGTGCTTCACAGTGGGGGCATTTGCTTTGGTTCACACTCAGTCCTTTCGTTCCTTCACCTTTTTTCAATATCTTGCCAATATCATATGCTTGCTATATTTGTATCCCATCCATCCTCCCGAACTCCCTCCTTCCCGGTGCTGCAGTGGCAATACTAATGCTCTTCAGCGCTACTGAAGGTGTACTTGGGGGGTAATTAAAGTATGCCTGCATGCTGCACCAGTCGGAGAATTACAGACCCCTAGAACCTTGGCCAAAGATGCTGTGCCATACACATCCAGTCCAGGTTTTCCAATATCCAACCTGCAGAAGTGTGTCTCTCTTCTTTCTCTCGTTAACACCTTTCTCCTTATGCACGGGTCCTCTTCATAGGCCTTGATAAAACCACAGAGGGTGAGTGCACCCTTAGGGGGAGGAGGAGGGATTGGTTTTGATATCCTCAATGCTATTAGAGCTTGGGTCATGACAGGTGTTCATGAGTGTGTGGGATATTGTCCCCATCCATGTCACCTTTATGGATAACAGAAAAATTGGAAGATGTGCGGAGACATACAGCATTTTAGGGTTCAATAGTGGGTAGAGATAATGGGAGGTAAAAGTTTTTTATGGTTCAGAGAGGTCATTTTTGTAAGGTTTCAGGAGGCAGGTAGAGGTAAAGGGAGGTAAGGTGCTTTTAGGGTTCAAGGGCAGGTAGACGAAGATAGACCTAAAGGAATACTGGGATACGGACAGGGCTAGGGATTTTTAAAAAGTATATGTAAAAATACATTTTAACTTTGGCTCTTTTTGACAAATCTTCATGAAACTTTCCAGAAAAACATCTCATCCATCTCAGCTCCTTACTGGAAAGTTTTGAGGTGATCTGACAAGCAGGATCTGAGAAACAGGGCGGTCCTAAAACTCATTATCCCCATTCATTTCTCCATAGGAAAATTGAACAGCAATACCTCAACAACCGCTGAACAGATTTACACCAAATTTGGCAGAAAGCTAGATCTTGGTCCAAAAAGCATGCTTTTTGTGATTTGGTGTAAATCGATTCAGTAGTCTTTGAGTAATAAATGCTCAAAAACGTTATATCTATTTAATATATATATATATTCACTGAAAAAACCATAGGTTTCAGGGACGTTATAGTTACAAATTAGCATTTAAAAAACCTTTGAAATTCACTGAAAAAACCATAGGTTTTAGGGACAGTTATAGTTAGTTGGACATTGCACTCGTACAAAACCCGTGAAATTCCCCCGTTATAGTTAGTCCAGCTAACTATAACTCGCGCCCCGCAATGCACTGCTGATGACGTCACATATTACATCACTCATGACATGGTCAGTGACATCACTGATGACATCTCAAATGACATCACTGATGACATCACTGATGACATCATCCAGTGACTGTGTGTTTCTGTAAAGTTTAAATATTTTTAATATATATAGGAAAAGACGTATTGAAGAATGAGTGGGTGTGTAAGTGTCTGTATGGATGATTTAGTAGGTGCGTGACTGACTCTATAAGTGAGTGATTTAACGTATCTTACTGAATGCATGGGTTAGTGACTAAACTGGGTGAATGTCTGTATCCGTCTGTCTGTTGCTGTGTAAGTGGCTGCATGTGTTTGTGAATAGCTACATGAGTGTCTATATGAGTTATTGAATGCTTGTCTGAGTATCTGTATGGGTGCCTGAGTGTTTGTGTGGGAGGGGTGTGTGCAACTCTGTGCATAGATGTGTGAGTGGGTGATTCACTGGGTGGATGGTTTCAAGAGTGCAACTGTGATAGACTGTATGGGTGGGTAAGTGTGTGTAAGAGTGTGTTAGTGAGTGAATGTATGTCCCAGTGGTACATGTGTGAGTAACTACATATGTGAAAGGCAGTATATATGTGTGTTGGAGTATATAAATAGCTATAAGCGAGAGTGAGTGATTGTGATAGTGGCTGTATGGATGAGTGTGTGCTTGTATCAGTGATTGTATAAGAGCGTAAGAATGTGCTACTATTTGTATGAGTAAGTGAGCTGGTGTGTGTATAACTGTATAGGAGAGTAAATGGTAGTGTGTTTAATTATTTGCATGACTGACTAGGTGTGTGAGTACCTCTATGGATGAGTGGCGGTGTTTGAGTGTCTATATAGGAGTATGAGTGCATATGATAGTCCTGTACTGAGTGACCGTAAGTATGAGTGACTGTACGGGTGAGTGAGTGGATGTGTGCGTAGACCTAAGAATCAGTGAGTGGGTATGTAGTTATTGGTGTTGGAGTGTCTATGGTTTTGCGAATGGCAGTCTGTAATTTAGAGTGGGTGTATCAAAGGTTATATTAGAGTGTGAGGAGGTGCATCAGATTATCACGTGGATGATGTCATCAGTGATGTCATTTGAGATGTCATCAGTGATGTCATCAGTGATGTCACTGACCATGTCATGAGTGATGTAATATGTGACGTCATCAGCAGTGCATTGCGGGGCGCGAGTTATAGTTAGCTGGACTAACTATAACGGGGAATTTCACGGGTTTTGTACGAGTGCAATGTCCAACTAACTATAACTGTCCCTAAAACCTATGGTTTTTTCAGTGAATTTCAAAGGTTTTTTAAATGCTAATTTGTAACTATAACGTCCCTGAAACCTATGGTTTTTTCAGTGAATTTCAAAGGTTTTTTAAATGCTAATTTGTAACTATAACATGTCTGAAACCTACAGTTTTTTCAGTGAATTTCAAAGGTTTTGTAAATGACAATTTTTAAATGTATTAATTGTTATATACATTTTTTTCATACTGATTTCCAAATTTTTTAGAAACAATTTTTTTTACATATTTTATTTTTTAAATTACATTGTAATTACATTATACATTACATTACAAAAAATACTTTCTCAGAATGAATTACTTTAGTTTAATTACTTTGCACATAGGCAATAGACTTTTAAGTACAGTAGTTACAGTTGTTGCAATGGGCAACACATTTTCAAACACAATGCAACATTCAGCTCAATGTGAATTTCTAGTTAAATGCAATTAGTTACTTTATGGATTACTTTTCTAACCACATTACTGGATCCTAGATTCAGTCCTGGGACATCTCCTGTAAACAGTTGAGTAAAAGCGTTTTGGTTACAGTCGTGATTTTTAAGGAATATTATTGTACTTTAAAAGTTCACACTTAGAAACTTTTTCTCATAGAATCACCAATGTTATCCTATGGAAGGAAATTCACTTAGAAGTTAAAAACTGTTATCGTTACTTTTTCTTACTCAGTTTTGGATCCTGGATCCTGCACTGGTGCATCTCCTGTAAACAGTTGAAAGAATGCGTTTAAGTCATACAGGCGATTTTTTAGGAATATTTGTAGTTTGTGAAAATCAACACTTTGAAACTTTTCTGCTGAAAACCAGACAATGGATTCCTATGGAAGGAAATTCAAGTTACTGGTAAGTACAGTTAAAATTACTTTTGAGGATCAGTACTGGGCTGAAAGATGCAGCACTGAGGTCTCTCCTGATAACAGGTGAGTAAATCGGAATTCGTATTTCGGCTGATTTTAGAGGACTATTTTAAAGTTCCAAAACTCCACACTTAGAAGAATTTCCAAGTGAAACCAGTCAATGTTAGCCTATGGAAGGAAATTCAAGTTACTGGTAAGTACGGTTAAAATTACTTTTCAGGACCAGTACTGGGCTGAAAGATGCAGCACTGAGGTCTCCTGATAACAGGTGAGTAAATCAGAATTCGGATTTCGGCTGATTTTAGAGGAATATTTGTATGTTTCAAAAATCAACACTTAGAAACTTTTTCAGCAAAAAGCAGGCAATGATATCCTATGGAAGGAAATTCAAGTTACTGGTAAGTACGGTAAAAATTACTTTTGAGGATCAGTACTGGGCTGAAAGATGCAGCACTGAGGTCTCTCCTGATAACAGGTGAGTAAATCGGAATTCGTAGTTCGGCTGATTTTAGAGGAATATTTTAAAGTTCCAAAACTCCACACTTTGAAGAATTTCCAAGTGAAACCAGTCAATGTTAGCCTATGAAGGAAATTCAAGTTACCGGTAAGTACGGTTAAAATTACTTTTCAGGACCAGTACTGGGCTGAAAGATGCAGCACTGAGGTCTCTCCTGATAACAGGTGAGTAAATCGGAATTCGTATTTCGGCTGATTTTAGAGGAATATTTTAAAGTTCCAAAACTCCACACTTAGAAGAATTTCCAAGTGAAACTAGTCAATGTTAGCCTATGAAGGAAATTCAAGTTACCGGTAAGTACGGTTAAAATTACTTTTGAGGATCAGTACTGGGCTGAAAGATGCAGCACTGAGGTCTCTCCTGATAACAGGTGAGTAAATCGGAATTCGGATTTCGGCTGATTTTAGAGGAATATTTGTATGTTTCAAAAATCAACACTTAGAAACGTTTTCAGCAAAAAGCAGGCAATGATATCCTATGGAAGGAAATTCAAGTTACTGGTAAGTACGGTTAAAATTACTTTTGAGGATCAGTACTGGGCTAAAAGATGCAGCACTGGGTTCTCTCCTGATAACAGGTGAGTAAATCGGAATTCGTATTTCGGCTGATTTTAGAGGAATATTTTAAAGTTCCAAAACTCCACACTTAGAAGAATTTCCAAGTGAAACCAGTCAATGTTAGCCTATGAAGGAAATTCAAGTTACCGGTAAGTACGGTTAAAATTACTTTTCAGGACCAGTACTGGGCTGAAAGATGCAGCACTGAGGTCTCTCCTGATAACAGGTAAGTAAATCGGAATTCGGATTTCGGCTGATTTTAGAGGAATATTTGTATGTTTCAAAAATCAACACTTAGAAACTTTTTCAGCAAAAAGCAGGCAATGATATCCTATGAAGGAAATTCAAGTTACCGGTAAGTACGGTTAAAATTACTTTTGAGGATCAGTACTGGGCTGAAAGATGCAGCACTGAGGTCTCTCCTGATAACAGGTGAGTAAATCGGAATTCGTATTTCGGCTGATTTTAGAGGAATATTTGCACAATGGTGAAGGAAGGGGCGGGGCCTGAGGTGGCATCTGTGCAAACGCACCCCGTGGCGCGTTTTAAGTTGGGGGATTAAGTCCCCTTGAATCATGAGGGTCCCTACGGGCCAACTAGCCCACCAGGAACCTCCAGTATGCGCCAGGGGCTGCGTTGCAGAGACATGTACAGAGGCCACACCCCTTTTACACCTCTCTGCAACGCAGCTCTGTGGCGCTTTCTGGACGTACCTGTTGGGCTAGTTGGCCCCAGGGACCCTCAGGATTGAAGAGGATTTAATTCCCCATCTTAAAACGCGCCACGGGGCCTGTTTGCACACATGTCACCTGAAGCCCCGCCCCTCCCTTCACCACTGTGCAAACGCGCCCCGTGGCGCGTTTTAAGTCGGGGGATTAACTCCCCTTGAATCCTGAGGGTCCCTGGAGACCAACTAGCCCACCATGTTCCTCCAAAAGCGCCACAGAGCTGCGTTGCAGAGAGGTGTAAAAGGGGCGTGGCCTCTGTACACCTCTCTGCAAGGCAGCCCCTGGCGCATACTGGAGGTTCCTGGTGGGCTTGTTGGCCCCCAGGGACCCCCAGTATTCAAGGGGAATTCGTTCCCCCTCTGCAAACGCGCCAGGGGGCGCGTTTGCAGAGTGGTGAAGGAAGGGGGCGGGGCCTGCGGGCCCGATCGTTTTTTTTGTTTTTTTGTTTTTTTTTTTTTTTTTTTTTTTTTTCCCCCTGAAGGGGGGCCGTGTGGCCCCCCTTCCTTTTTCCTATTTTTAGGCCCCGGGGACCCCATCCCCCGGGGCCTGGCCTCTCGTTGGGGACTGTGGGGGGGTCCCCAAACCCCCCACAGTCCCGCCGGCTCCCCGTGTCCTACGGGAGCCGGCATTGCTTTACACATGGGGAGCAGCTAACATGCTGCTCCCCATGTGGAAAAGCAATCGGCTTTGGATATTGGAAGAGAGAGCAGGTTTCCCGTCCTGTCATTGCAAACAGCAGTGTCCCGGGGGTAGGCACCCCGGGACACTGCAGGAGCCGGCCCTGGGGGGTGGTGGTCCCCAGGGCCATCAAGGGCTCCAGGAGGGGGGCCGCGCGGCCCCCCTCCCTACATCGAGAAAGCCCCGGGGAGGTGGTGGTCCCCGGGGCTTGGGGGTCCAAAACGGACCCCCATTTTCATTTTTCTTAGTGCCCCGGGGAGGTGGTGGTCCCCGGGGCATGTGGGGGCTGGAGTCCCCCCACACAGGTTTTTAAATATAAAAAGAAGCCCCGGGAGGTGGTGGTCCCGGGGCTGCGGGAGGGCTCAGAGCCCTCCCGCACCATTATCCATAAAGCCCCGGGGGTGGTGGTCCCCGGGGCTTGGGGGCCCTTAGAGGCCCCCACACATAAAATTACCCCCCCAGCATGCCCCCGGGACTTGGCCCACCCGGGGGCCAATTAACATCGAAGCGCTTCGATTTTTTTTCGGCAGGGTTCGCGCTCCCTGAGCGCATCCTGCCGATTTATTTTTATTTTTTAAATTTTTTTGCCCAGGGGTCCTTGTGGGACCCCCTGAGCAGACCTAGGGGGTCAGGGTGTTTCTACCCTGCTCCCTTTGTGCGCTTTGCGCACTTGTTTCTGTCCCTCGGTTCTACCGAGGGACAAAATGGCTGCCAACACTTCCTGATTTGGAGTGTTGACAGCCAATTAACATAAAGCTCGTGCTCGGGAGGATCCGCGGCCCTAGATATACCTATCTTTTTTTCTTTTGATTTTCTCAGCAACTACTGAACGGATTTACACCATTTAACAAAAAGGGTTCTTTCTGAACCAAGAACTACCTCTTTGCCAAATTTGGTGTAATTCCGTTCAGCAGTTCGGGCTGTAGCCGTGTCTAAAGTTTCCTATGGAAAATTGCATGGGGAAAACGCGTTTTGGGACCCCCCTTTTTTCTCGGCCCCCGCTTGACGAATCCCCCCGAGACTTTCAGGGTAGGAGCGGACCGGAGCGCCCCACAAAGTTTGAAAATTTTGCGAAGATACGTCAACCGGCAAGAGAGTTATTTCAAATAGAATGTCGCGGATTTCCTATGGATAATAGGTTGTAACTATAACTATCTACTGGCGACCGCCAGTAGATAATATATATATATATATATATATATATATATATATATATATTAGCGAAACACAAGTGTTATTGGCGACGCGTTTCGACCGGAACGGTCTTTTTCACAAGCCACCGTTACATCTTACATATCCACCATTTAAAGTGTATTTACAAGACATTGAAGACGGACCATAACGAACTGGTTCATGTATAGACAATGAAAACAGACTTGTATACATTTTTCCGTGGTTTCACAGAGCTATACAACAGAAAGAAAAGACTCCCTTTATATATATATATATATATATATATATATATATATATGAGGCAGTAGCCATTCTGTAGGGGAAACACCATTTATTACGAAGTTTTAAGTATTATTAACAATATTGTTTTACTTTAAAAATTGTTTTAAATATTTAACACTAACTTTTAGGGATGGCTTTATGGGATATAGGGGTTTTGGGTGGGAGAGTATATTAATACTGATGTATTAATTTAATTAATTGTTAATTAATATATAAAATTAAAATATATGCTAATTAATATAAATATTACATTCTAAAAATATTTATAAGAACTATAAAACTAACCTTTAGGAACGGGATGCATGGGATACAGGGTTATTGGGTGGGGAAGTGTATTAATACTCGGGTATTAATTTCAATAATTGATCATTAATATATCAAATATAAATCTATGCCATTTAATAGAAATATTTTAAATATTTATAAAAACTGTCAAACTAACCATTAGGGATGAGATGCAAGGGAACTGTATTAACACTCAGGTATTAATTTAATTTATTGATAATATTTACAATTTAAATAAATGCTAATTAATATAAATACTTTTTTTTTTTTTAAATGTATAACAACTGAAACACTAACCTTTAGGGATGGGATGCAAGGGATATAGGGGTATTGGGTGGGGAAGTGTATTAATTCTCAGGCATTAATTTAATTAATTGATAATTAATATGCATATTAATTTTCTAAAATATTTATAACAACTGTAACACTAACCTCTAGGGACGGGATGCAAGGGATATAGGGTGTTGAAAGGGCCATGTATTAATATTCGGGTATTAGTTTTAACACCTTTATATTGATATTTAGTAACTATAGTATATGCAAATGAATATTAAATATTAAAAATATTTTTAAATCAGTAACACTAAGTTTAAGAGACGAGATTCAAGAGATAAAGGGAGTGTTGAGTGGGGAAGTGTATTAATACTCTGGTACTAATTTTAATACACAAGTATTAATTGTCATAGATTAATTATTAACTTTCAAAAGTTGATAGTAACGTTACACCAAAGTGAAATTAATTTGTGAAATACCAAGGGTCCTATTTTGATGACGGAGGCTTTCCGACCAACATCTTCAGTTTCACTTTCAACCGCTGTATTACAATGACGGCGGTCGAAAGTGAAACCAGCCGGTCATTCCAGCTGGCTTCTGACAGGCTCAAGGGCCAGTCGGAACCGGCACGTAATCCCTTAAGGACGGCGTTTCTGCCGTCGGCATTACGATGTTGGTTTCCCACAGGCTTTCCGACATGAAAAGCCTGTTGGAAAGCGACTTTGGGGGTCCCTTGCAGGGCCCCCTTGCAAAAGTGGCCTCAGGTTGGGAATCTGGGGGGCACATATGGTGCCCCCTGTCAAACCCTGCACAGAGTGGCAGGCACCGTGTGGTGACTGCCATGCGGTGCATGGATTAACAGCAACTCCCAATTCTCTATGGGAGCTTGAGTTGGGGCCGGTTTATGCGCAAGCACAAGCTCCCATAGGGAAATGGGAGTATGTGACTGCACAATGTGCGGTCGCATTGTAATAGCAGTGTCAGGACCGTCAACTGGAGGTCGGTCGGTCCGGAGACCACAACGGTATCAGGCAGACGTGGGTCGTAATGAGGCCCCGAACATTTTCTAAAAATACACAATAATTTCTACACTATTTTTATATATTAACATGTTTTTTTAATATTTATAATCTAAAAGACAAATAATCACACGTTTAATATTTTAAATATTCATTTAAAAATAGTGTAAAATTTCATTTTTAACTATATTGGTGGCTACGTTTACTGTAAGGAGAGACAGTAGAGGTAGTTTGAATATAGATATACATAATATGTATGTTTTACTTGTTTTTACCACATTTGCATTCCCATGTAGGTTGCGTTTCTATTCCCACATCGCGACAGTTGTTTTTTTTTAAAAATAGGTTTAAAAAAGTTGCAAAAAAGGTTTAGGACTTTTTAAACCTATTTGAAATAAAAGCAACATTTTAATGGTTTTTTCGACCCGTTTTTTAACGTGCATTTTATTGGGACAAAGACTGCATGGCTCCTGGGGACTATTGGAATTTGTGCATCGACTACAACAGGATTGCTTTGTGGAAATTTCGATCTGGGAGGCTTTTTTTCTTATTTAATGGCTATGTTTAACCAAGAAGACATTTCCTGCTGGATTTTTGCCTTTTGGATTGCATATATTTCATGCACAGAATTCACCTGGGATCTTTGTTCCTAATATGTTATGGAAAATGGATTTTTTCACTCATCTTTTAGTAACACTTGTGTGCTTTTTGGAAGTTTGCTTGTTGGAGTGGCATTTTTAGTATTCAAATCTTTTTGGAATTTACTAATTGGCTTTTAGGAGATGGTGTAAATTTACCACCCATACTTTCCAGGAATTTGCTTTTTAGTGAATAGTGCATTCTCTGTAAGGATTATTGCAGTAGTAAAGACTCTTGGTTACAGGTGGTGTTAAAAAGTCACCAAGAGTTGAAGAAATAAGACAACAACAGGTAGGAACCACAAAATTCCTTTAATTTAGTGTAAACAAATTGCAAAAAAAGCCAATTGTAATTGCGCTGTATTTTCTAAACAGGCAAGTAATGTATGGTGGGCATTCTACTTGCATGGGAATGTTCAAGGCTACCTCCCTCAAAACTGAGCTACAGGGCTCATTGGAGGTGGATGCAAGCATTTTAATATGTTGTACATTTTCTCACACTTCAGTCTCCATTGCAGAGGCAGAGTGGTTATGCTCTGTTGTACTAACTACAGTCTCATCCAGAGTAACTGCTATGCCTGTGCAAATGGATGAAAAATACTCCGCACACCTCCAATAATTCCTGGGCTCAGTTATCTTCTCCTTACAAGAAAGATAGCCACCACACTTTAATGGTCAATTGCCCCATCTTGACTTTACATACATTGCTTGATGCCATAAATGTTGGTTCTGTAAAAACAAAAGAAATAGGAAAATTAATATTAAAATAATTTTAGTGTATTGATTTATTTATGTTCTTTGCGGTTTTAACCTTCTGATAGAAAAAACATTTACATGTTATTTTTTACACTCTGGAGAGAAAGAGAAAAGTATTAATGCCCTGTTGAAATTAAAAGTTGTATTCTTAGTTCACTGTTTTGCCTACAAAAAAATGTGGTTACTTGTCTCTGGAGAATTTAAATATATTACTCTTTTGTTTACCCGGGGGATAGGCTTCTTGTGCTTGTTTTGAAGATAGGACTGGCAGTACAAGTTTGGAAAGGAAAAAAATAGAATTTAACTGTTGCTATATATCTGTGGGATTTTTTTTACCATTCACTTGCTTTAGAACATATATTATAGGATACATGCAATGAAAATACAGATTTTCTGTTGTACGAGTTTGTGTGTAGTTTTTCTAATTTTCAGGGTTCATGTTGGTAGATTTATCTGTTGAATTAAGAAAAACATATGTAGATTTTGTTTTTTTGGACCTACCTATCACCTGCCCTGAGGGATGCTCCCAGTGGAGTTGCAATAGTAATTTGGGCCCCCAGTCACTGTCAAACACCTGCCCTGAGAGATGCCCCAAGCGGAGATAGAATAGTAATTTAGGCCCCATTCACTCTCCAGTACCTGCCCTCAGGGACGCCCTCAGCAGAGTTAGAATAGTAATTTAGCCCCCCAGTCACTGTCCAGCACCTGCCCTGATGGACGCCCCCAGTGGAGCTAGAATAGTAATTTAGGTCCCCAGTCACTGTCCAGCACCTGCCCTGAGGGTCGCCCCCACAGAGTTCGAATAGTAATTTAGGCCCCCAGTCATTGTTCAGCAACTGCCCTGAGAGATGCCCTCAGTCTAGTTACATTACTAATTAAGGGCCTTATTACGATGACGTTCTGAAGAACGTCCGACCCTCATCGCTGTGAGCAGATGACCGTCCGACAGTGAGTTGGTGGTCCCGCCCGCCTGATTACAATACTACCGCCATGCAGGCGGTCGTAAAATGCCTTTTTCTACTGCAGCTTGTGCAGCGGCCCGGAAAAGGGCTGCAGCATAAGCCACAGTTGAAAAAGGCACTTCTCAAACATCCATGCACCATGTGCCAGGCAACACGTGGTGCCTGGTACATGCTGCATGGATGTGCGGGGGCCCACACGTGCCCTCCTGGCCATTTAGCACTGGCTTACAGGAGACGGGGTCCCTGCTTGGCGCCCACAAAGTCCGTTTCCGTCTGCCTTTTCATGGCGGTCCCACCGAAGGCAGGCAGAAAGGGCCATCCTAGTCCCTACTGTGGTGCCTGCATGGGCACAGCCTCCATTCTAGGGATTAGAGTCCGCCCAACGTGCCGACCGGATCCTTGAGCCTGTCGGAGGCGGCGGTTTCCACCCTGACATAATCGCTCTGACCGCTGGTACTGTAATCCGGCGGTCGGACTGATGGCCTGTTGGTGGCGGTCAGCCTGACATCATAATGAGGGCCTGAGTTCCTAAAGTCTCTGTCAAGCTCTTTCACTGATGAAAGCTGTTTATTACGAATATGTTTATTTATTTAGGTTTGCAAAATTCTTAATTAAAGGAGTGTAATTATTTTTATAAAATATTGACTTACATTGATAGGATTCCAACGAGTGTGTTGAAAATAATTTATCTGGAAAATCGGTCAGTAAACTGTTAATTTAAAAAAACATGAAATTTTTTGATATTCTGATTTAAATAGATAAAAGAAAAGGTGTTTTGTGTGAACATTGTACTTACTTGTACTGATAGGTGGCAGTGTGTCCACGGGAAACTATCTTCCTCTCAGACCCTCAGAGATGTTTTGCCGTCATGAGAACTGTCAGTGTACCACTGAGCACAAAATGGTGGACGGTTGTTTTTATACGTTTCTTTTAGTGGTATGGCATAATTTAAACAAAAATATGTTTTGTACTGTATTTGTTATGTGGGTTAGAATCTGAAAGAATATATATTTATTTTGTTTGTTGAACTATGACGTTATTTCTAGTTCCTCGCACACAACGACAGCCATTTCACGTTGAGAGAAGCTGCACTCATTGGGTCAAAATAAAGGAAGGACTACTAAACAAATGGGATATCTGGAAACACTTTTATTAAACAAATAGCTGCATTGTGATATGCTTTATAAATAATGCTTATAAGTCAAATGTGAATTTATTTACATTAGTGTGCTGCTTTGTTTACCTTTTTCTACTTATTTGTCATAAATTATAATGCAGTTATTACATTTTTATTAAAAGAATACATTTTTACATAGATTTCAATGGTGCGTTGTCACTGTATGCGTGATAATAGTATGCATGATACTGGTGTTCGTAGTAACTGTACTTTTAATGTAACTCTATGTGTAGGCGTGATAGTGACATGTTTGGTTAAGACTGTTGCTGTATTGGTACATTCATTGTATGGCTTACGTTGTAAATACCTTCATTGTTAAGGCATGTGTTGTTCCGTCATACACTTCTCTGCAGTTATAGTTAGTGTGACCGGAGATAGGAATTTAGATGTTTGCCCCTTAATAAATGTGCACCTGTTTGACGAATGTGCGCAAAACTATGCAGAGCTTCTGCCCCGGTTTCATTGTCAGAGCCCTTTCGTCAAGGCGGTGGGGGGGGGGGAGGGGCAAAGAAAAAGAGGGGTCCCAAAACGGGCTTGAAATCCAAATGCATTTTCCATAGACTCTTGTATTCCGCTAGCGCCAAAACTGTCAGCTGGATGTTTGTGAAATTTGGTAGTATTACATAGAAGGGGGTGTAGATGATTCACTGAGGTAGAGCAGCCAAGTAGAGTGAGTAAATGTTAAGTTATAAGGTATTTATGTTAGCTATATCTGTGGCCGCTGTACCGCACTACATCCTCGGTACATAGCGATGACAAGGGATTTTCTGATTGACTAATGTGTACTTTTCCAAAAACTGAAGGCAGCCATGTTGTTTTATACAGAAGTTTCAGTGTGTTTTGCAATACGCCTTAACAATGTGTTTTAGTAACGTTGAGTTTTGTAATTGTAATTCTAATGAGGTAAGTATAGTGGTGATATGTGGGCAATAATGTTTTGAAATGTATAAATGTTGTATTTAAAAATTACGAAGTACTGCAGTACTATCCCGTTGGTCCCTAGAGGACCACGGCACTGTAAAGTTATTTTCTAAAAATTAACCCATATGTGCTCATATTTACTGATGCTCCTGTTAGGTTTTCTGTTAGAAGAGCCTTTTAATACAAGTGTGTACTTTGGATTTAGATATGGTTTAGTAGGACTTGGTAGATGTTATCAATTAAGATATTATTTCCAGTTGCAGTAAAATGTACACCATCTGCACTCTATAGGAAAGGTTTGGAAAATATAACGTTGAGGTGATATATAGAAGACATGGTGTGATCTCATAGAAAGGAAGGCACTGTTTTGTTCATATGTCTGCATGCTTTTTCATACTTTCCTGTATTTTCCACTGAGTACTTCCATTTGGCAAATATTAGACTATACAAAATGGGTGTGATGAAATAAAGTCATTAAAGATTTGAAAATAGCTTTCATGTCTATTTCAATTCGTACACAGTGAGGTTACCAATATCATTGCCTCCACAATGAATAATTATAAAATGGGGATGCCCACAATTAGTAAGAGATGAAATGAGAGGTAGGATGTTATTCCACTTTAAACCTCTTTCAGCCACTCATGTGCTCTCCACATTTGCCATACCTATATTATGCTCAATTCCTCTTTTGTTGCTATACTCTCCAGCCCAAAAGATATAACTGTGTCCAATTATCCAAACACAAACATAGCCCAATTGTACTACAGTTATGCAAACGGTATTTACATTAGTTGTATTGCTCTACTAGAAATGTAGTTCAAGTTAAGGTTGGAGATACACTTATTTATTTCATACTGTAATGTTTCCAATGCTTAAATGCTTTCTCAACAGTCACATAATTTGAAAGATGTGTATACTTGCCTATTACTGATTGTAAATCAATATCATTGAAAAAACTGATATATCAAGCTGTGCACTCTAACGTTTGTTCAAACCGTGGATCTTAAGTTGTCTCAACACTTTCCTTAACTATGATTAACAAATATTCATGCTTAATAATACTAAGACATTCTCCACATAATACAAACATTTATACAGTGATTACAGATTTTACTGCTACTCAAATTTCCATATCTGGGCGCCCTTTCACTTGTCCTGCAATTATTTTCCATCATGGAGAAAACACAATTTGCGGTCATTATACCATATATTTAAGAATTATTACAGGATGGACTAATGTGATAACAGAAGGTCAACTTTTAAACACAGCTTGCCCAAAAATGTATTGAAGTGTTACCTTCAGATACTAACTCCTAATTTTTAATTGTAGGTCAGAAACTCAACATTTTTGAAATATGGAGTACATATACTACACACTACCTACACTAGATACGTCATTATATGGCCTCGCATGGCTGATGGCTTCTGAAGAAATCTGTTACTCCCATCTGAACAACACTAAATAAAAACATTTTGTTTCAATACCTATGTATGTTAATTAATGTATATTAAATGTGTTGTAATTGAGAGTTTTACGTTTAACATAATAAATAACATATGGAATTTAGAAAGGAACATCAGTATTTATATAATATACATAGGTATTTTATGAGACTTACTGTAGACTTACATACTCGCTAATTCTTCGATTATTACTACCAGTACCTGTAACTTAAAAGTTAGCAATAAGAACCAGCCCTTTATTATAAGGAATTTGATAATAGTTCTAACAAGACGTTTCTTTTTCTTCTTTTGTGTTTTTTTGTGTTTTGTTTTCCCTAGAAACTGTAGGTCAACAGGACCAATAATAAAACAGCAAAAAACACACCCATCAGGACACAAAAAAAAACCTGCGACAAAAAAAAAACCTATGGGTTTTGGGGAAGACAGCGGTGAGCAAAGACAAGCTCATGATGAATATTTAGGTTACTCTTCCCTGCGACAATAACTGATTGAGAGTATAGACGGTATGTCACAGTTCCCGCATAGGGCTCTGCAATGTTGTGCTGCTGCTGAAGTTGGTTGATTGTAACTTGTGAGCCAGCTGGTGGAATGGTGGGTGGGGCAGAAGTACAAGATTTCGGTCATATTTCAGTGATCACACCAAAAGTGGAAGGAACAGAAGCAAGGGGAACATCCCCAGGTCCAGCAGAGGTTCCTTCCTACAGTTGGGCCAAATCCAGCTCGCGCCTCCTTTCTGTGTTAGCCAAAGGGGTGGAATGCATGGCACGCAGGTGCTTTCTCATTCCAGTTGTCCCTAAGGAGTACTGCTGGCCTGGTCCACGTGAGATGACACCTGCTGGGTGTACACTTTCTTCTTCCCTGGTGGGATACTGAAGAATTGCCAAACCAGTCAGTTGTTTCCGGTGCTCCAACTCCTGCTCCTCCATAGCAATGGCCTCCTCTTCCTCCTCCAATACATCTGGAGCAGAAGCATCAGTTTGACTTTCTGCAGCCATGTCTGGAAAATACCCAGCAATAAAACAGAAGCAGCAGTAGGCTTGCTTGACTTCTGAACAGGTCAAAAGCTCAAAACATTCCCAGCCTATCAGAATCTTTCTATCGCGGAGTACCGCAGTACCAGAGAAACCCTGCCAAATAAATAACAACATAATGCTGTGTAAGGTTAGTATATAACTGATACCATGCTTACAACTGCTACTTTTCAGGTAAAAAAAAAAAATCTGTATTTGTAAAGCGCGGACTACTCACCCTTACGGGTCTCAAGTCGCTGGGGGCTGTCGTGGAAATTAAGTGAGCTATTGCCCAGAGTCACATGGTGCTGAGCTGAGCTGCCGCCGGAGATCGAACCGTGAGCCCTGTGCTCCGAAGTCAGCTGCCCTGGCCGCTGCACCCCACCTCTCCACAAAACAAATTAACATTACTTTAGTTCTAAATCATTTCTTTGCAAAAAAAAAAACCACTAAATATTTTGGGCTACAAACGTGTAGCCCAATTCAACCAAATAAAAAAAACATTGTCTAAAGACAATTTAACTTTTAACATAACATTAAATACACGGTATTACATAGGGACATACCTTTACAAACTTTTCACTTGTAAAAACTTAAGAAATTCACAAACAAAACAAAGGTTACAACTTCGTAATAGTTAGGGGTTATTACATTACAACAGCAACACATTTAAACGACACAAGCACTAGAAACACTATAGATAGAGGTTTTTTTAAAACTTCAATTTAAACATAATTTATACGGCTTCGAGTAAGGTCCACAATCTAACATGAAATAACTACGTCAATGATCTAGTTGAACACCTATAACTCGCCATATGCCTCTGCATATAATAATTTATATATCATTGCTAAATTATATATATTAAGAAGCCATTGTTTAATGGTACACACAATACATATGCAATTGGCGAGTTGTAGTTGTTCAACTCTATCATTGACGTAGATATTTCATGTTAGATTGTGGACCTTACTATAAGTTCTATAAATTCTGTTTAAATTAAAGTTTTAAAAAAGCCGATAACTATGGTATTTCTGGTGTTTGTGTCGTTTAAATGTGTTGTTGTTGTACTGTAATAATCCCTAACTATAACTAAGTTGTAACCTTTTTTTTATATAAATGTATATATATATATATATATATATCACAAAAGCACCTCCATTTTGCCGGGGGCCCCCGGTCCTGCAGGGCGAGCTCTGGAGCCAGGAATGGAGATCCTGGTAACAACGGTACTTCATCCACACACAAAAGAGCCCAACACTGACTGAGAGACAGGCTTGACTTTTATTCGTCTTGGAAAGCGGAGGTAAGAACACCCATAAATCCTTATGCGTTTCAGCCGTTAGGCCTTGGTCACAGGTGAGTGTAATTTACAATTGTAGTCCCAGTGGTCACATGGCTTGTCTACCAACTGCAAGCCCCATAATGCAATATTCTTTTCCTTTTTGCATCGAGACATGGCATATTTTCAATTTAGCAATATTTGCGTGTTTTTGCAATGTCCCAATGAATTTCTTTAGTCTCTGCATAGTGCGAGTTCCTCCGCTCCCCTAAAATTGCTGCTTGTCATGCAGTGCCGTCAGGGAAAGAATGAACCTTCTCTTCTCCCTTTCTCGAATTGGAAACTGCCATTTAGCAACGGAAATCCTTTACGCTGGTGTTTCCACGAGCGGACCATGCCCCCTCAATTCACATCACAAAAGCACCTCCATTTTGCCGGGGGCCCCGGTCCTGCAGGGCGAGCTCTGGAGCCAGGAATGGAGATCCTGGTAACAACGGTACTTCATCCACACACAAAAGAGCCCAACACTGACTGAGAGACAGGCTTGACTTTTATTCGTCTTGGAAAGCGGAGGTAAGAACACCCATAAATCCTTACGCGTTTCAGCCGTTAGGCCTTGGTCACAGGTGAGTGTAATTTATGTATATATATATATATATGTATACTGAAAAAAAGCAAAGGTTACAGGGACATTATAGTTAGGCTCAGGTTTTACTCGTACGAAACCTGTGAAATTCAGCAGTTATAGTTAGCTGTATATATATATATGTATGTATATATATATATATATATATATATCCGCGTACCGACAGATCTTCTGATTGACTGCCACCGCATCAAGGATGTGACAGCAGCTATCTTAGGACTCTGGACTCAGTCCCGAGTCCTAGAAAATTAAATAAAACAAAGGGGGCAGGATAGGAATATCCTAACCCCCAAGGCCAGGGGCCAAAAGCTTTTTAACAAAACATTTTGTTGTGAATTCGTGCCCCTGCCATGCACTGATAACTACCCCACATATTACATCACTCATGATATCTTCTATGACATTATTGATAGTATCACTGCAACATCTGCTGTAAAACTAATAATGAGAAAACTGTGCATGGCAGGTATATGAATTATAGTTACCATAGGGCACAAGTTATAGTTACTTGAGATAACTGTAACTATAACTGCTGAATTTCAATGGTTTTGTGTGTATCAAATCTGAACCTAACTATACCGTACCAGTAACTTTTGTTTTTTTATTGAATTTCAAGGTTTTTTTAATTCTATTTCCTAACAATAGCATTCTGGTAACCTTTTTTTTGTGTGAATTTCTATGATATTTTCATGTTATTTCCAAACTATAACTTTCCTGTAACATTGGGTTTTTTCAGATAAATTCAAGGTTTTTTTTAATGAAAAGTAATATTTAATTACCATACGTTAATCCAACCGCCGCCGTCGGGAGGTTGGCTGCAGGTCCTGTCCTGCGGTCAGACGCTGTGGCAAACTCCCTGAATGCAACCAACCCCACACTTCGCATAGCCTTTGGTCGTGTGCAGTGGGGGGATGGCGCCAGGCCCTGTGGCCAACCCCCCAAAGGCAGCCAACGCTTGGGCCGTCTCCTCAGGCCGCTTTTGGCCCTAAGTACCCATCTCCTCGGGCCGGAGCATTTTTTTAGGGGGAGGGGGTACTGGCCCCCCTCCCTGGTCTGCTTTTGGCCCCAGGGACCCCATCTTCTAGGGCCCAGCAACATATTTCAGGGGGAAGGGGGTATGCTGCCCCCTGCAAGGGTCAATTTAGGCCCGGGGACCCCATCTACCAAGGCCCGGCACATTTTGTGAAGGAGGGCGACACCGGTCACCTCCCTGTACCTATTTTTACCCAAGGAACCCATACCCCGGGCCTGGTGCATTTGTTTAAAGGAGGGGGGCAAATGGGCCCCCTCACCAGGCCAAGTTTGGCCCTGGGGACCCCTACCCCAGGACCCGCCCTATATTTACAGGGAAAGGGCATGTGGCCACCCTCCCCAGGCCAATTTTGCCCACAGGGACCCCATCTCCTGGGGTCCAGTCATATTTTAAAAAGGGGAAGGGGGCACACAGTCCTCTCCCTGGGTCAATTTTGGCCCTGAGGGCCCCATCCTCCGGGGCCCGGGCCAATGTCCAAAGGGGGTGGGGGTTCATGTGGCCCTCCTCCCCGGGGCCTATTTCGGTCCTGGGGATCCCATCCCCTGGAGCCCAGCCAACAAAGGGTGGGTGCGCACCCACCACACTATGGTTGGGGACCGTAGAGAGAGCCCCAAGGCCCGACCCGACTCCTCACCTCCGAGAGCTGGCAGTGCTCCTGCCCAGAGGGCGCAGATAAAAATGCTGCTCTCAGCGGGCGGGAGCAATCTTTTCATCAGTTTCCCTCCCCACTTAAGTTCAAGCAGGGAAACAGATGAAAAGTCGGCTCCCAGTGGGAGGAAGCATTTTTCATGCTCTTGCCCGCTGGGAGCGGACTTGGTTTTTGCTCCCGCTTGGCGGGAGTTTTGAAATTACTCCCGTCAAGCAAGAGCAAATGCAAGTTTCCCTGCCTGCGCAGGTGCTGGCAGGGAAACCGCTATGTCCCGGGGGTGGGCACCAGGGACACAGCATATGAGCCAGCCCTGGGGAATGGGGTCTCCAGGGCCATTAATGGCTAAGGGATGGGGGTAACACGGCCCCCCTTCCCTTTGTAGTTGTGGCCGGGGGGTGGGGTCCCTAGGGTCAAAATCAGCCCTGGCCCTGGGAGATGGGTCCCCCAGGCCGAAATTGGGCTGGGGAGGGGGGCCACGTGCCGCCCTTCTCCCCCCAAATATATATACTGTTCCTCCTAGAACCTAGCCAAGCCGGGGGCGTAAAAAAAACAAGCGCGGAAGACCGCACATATTTTTTGTGTGCATTTTGCCGCAGATCCATGAATTCTCAGTGAATACACGGTACAATAAAAAAAGAAAATGTTTTTTCCCCCCGGCGGAGCCCCTGTGGGACCCCACGACCAGGCCTACGGGGTCAGGGTATTCCTACCCTGCCCCTTGTGTTTTTTTGCCTTTTTCTTGGGACTTGGTTGAGTCCCAAGTCGTAAGATGGTTGCCACCATTTCCTGGTTGAAGTAGTGGCAGCCAATCAGATCTCAGCATGATATCTGTTGGATCCGCAAACCCTCTGTGTCTCTAGATATACATAAATCTTTTTTTTTTAATTACTGAACAGATTTACACCAAATTACGAAAAGCACTCTTTCTGGACCAAGATCTAGCTTACTGCCAAATTTGGTGTAATTCCATGTCTAAAATCGCGTCTAAAATCCCTATGGGAAATTGAATACGGATAATGCGTTTTTGGGACCCCCCCCCTTTTTCTCAGCCCCTGCTTGACAAATCACCCCAAAACTTTCTAAACACGAGCTCAAGTGAGTGGTAAACTAGTCTTGAAAATTTCGTGAAGACTCATCAAACGGCATCAAAGTTATTAGCAAAAGAAAAAATGCTTTTCCTATGGAAACTAGGTGCTATCTATAACTACCTTTTGGCGATCGCCAGTAGGTCTTTTAGGTCGAGCCTGGGCAGCGCATGCGCTGCTCTGCGAGACATGCTGTATTGAGGTATGCACTTGAAGCCCCACCCATATTTGTCATTGGCTTGTGTCATTGTCCTTCTTAAATGCTGGCTTCTGATTTGTAAATAGGCTTGTTAGTCCCACCTTAGTGCCGCCTTGTCTTCATTTGTAACTTCCCATAAGGACACCCCCTTTTACATGTGTTGTAGCTTGGTAGGCTTTAATTACAGACTCCAAGCACTATTTCATTTAATGGTTTTCGCATGCCTGTTGTTGCAGGCAGGACACGCTCTCTCGAAACAGCTTTATTATTTTTTTTACATAGCACGGAACGCCCCGCTGATAGTGGCAGCCGTGCCTTTGCTTTACTTGCTGCGCCAAATGCGGCTGCATGTTTTTTTTTTAACTATTCATTTAGTTGTTTTTTTTTTTTAATTGTCCCATGCCGCACTTACACTTTAATGTCAGCCGCGCCCCTTTCCTTAAACGAGCCGAGTTTAAGGAACGGGGCATGGCTGCCATTAAAGTAAAAGCTCGGCATGGGGCACTTTTACAAAGAAAAAAAAGCGTTTGTTTATCAACTTGACAAACAAATGCTTTTTTTTGTAAAAGCGCCCCATACCGCACTTTCACTTTAATGGTGGCCACACCCCTTTCTTTAGACAGGGCTCATCTAAAGAATGCGGCGTGGCCGATATTAAAGTTAAAGCGCCGCATGGGCGTTTTTACAAGCTAGCATTTGTAATGCAATAGGTGTCACATTTACGAAATTCACTTAAATGCGATGCCTATTGAATTGCAAATGCTTGTTACATATATATATATTAGAGTGGTGGTAGCCTACCCACTCTGTAGTTATAATTAGGATTCCCAGAGATAGGGATTCCTCAGATGTTTGCGTCCTAATAGCTTTGCCACCGTTTGACAAATCTCCACGATACTTTGCAAATCTATTCCTTTTTCTACATTGGCAGATGATGCAAACTTTTGCAGTGATTCATTTATGGGGTGCAAAGAAAAAAGGGGGGTACGAGAACACATTTTTCTACCAATGCATTTTCCATAGACTTTGTACCTAGCAGTAGCAGTAAAATGGCTGAATGGATTTTAATGAAATTTGGCAGAAATATACACTATGGTGTGTAAATGACTCTTTTTTTGGTAGTAGGTTTAATTTTGTTAAGTAGTTTTAAAGCATTAAAACATAGTGATATATTGGGCCACGGTATATGGCTGAAATTTCATGGTTACTGTGGTAAATGCTGATGATAAAGCAATATATGATTGGTTAATGACTGCCTTTACAAAAGTAAAAGCAGCCATGTTGTTTAGCTCAAACTTAGGACCTGATTACGAGTTTAGCGGAATAGGACTGCCATCGCTTTTTCAGCGGTCTTCCTGTCCACTGCCTTGGCGGCCCAACCGCCTGATTATTATTTTCTTTCTAGAGTTTTATATAGCGCGAACTAGACCGGAGACATTGGTCAGAGCGCTTTACATGAGCACCAGTTTCGTTACAGATGAACACATCACGGGGAGATTAAGTGATTTGCCCAGAATCACAGGATGTTGAGCGTCGTTGCTGAGACTCGAACCCGGTTCCCCCGGTCCGAGGTCAGCCGCTCTAGCCGTAAGGCTACATCCTCTCCCCAGATTATGATAATGGTGGGAACTCGGCTACTAGACCACCGCTGCACTGCTGCCACCACCGAGACTCCTGCTACCTTGTTGACGGCTGGAGAGCCAGAGGGGGGTCGCGGAGGGCATCCTGCTAATCTCCCCATGGTCCAGATTATGATCAGCATTTTTACCAAGTTGTTCCTGGCGGGGACACTGCCATGTGTGACTCGACAGAAAGGTATTTTTGGGGTCCCACTTCAGAATCAGTGTCGGACGCCATTGTCCAGGTCCACCCTATGCTGCTGCCCCCAGACCATGATGCTCAGCAACGCCGTTGTCGCCAAAATCGAAGGTAGGCTTCTCTGTCATTTCTCCTATGTGGTGCATGGTAACAGTTACTTTCGGCTCCGACAGCACACGTGACCTACACATACATTACAACACATACACAACATATATATGAATATTCTGATGTTAACAAGTAGTACTTACCTATCTTAACAGCAGCGAAACTTCACTCTGTCACTCCGCCACCAAGCGACCGCCAGCACATCTGGAACATCCTAATCGGCCCAGCGGTATACCGCCAGCCCAACAGCAGCGGAGTACTCTAGTCGCAACATCGTAATACAGTGGGCGCAAGACCACCGACACCATGGTCTTCTTGGGACCGCTACCACAGCGGCGGTCCGGTGGTAAGACTGCCAAACACGTAATCTGGCCCTGATAC
The DNA here is from genome assembly GCA_963921515.1 of Calotriton arnoldi. Lineage (NCBI taxonomy): Eukaryota > Metazoa > Chordata > Amphibia > Caudata > Salamandridae > Calotriton > Calotriton arnoldi. Next base: position 1,575,718 of record CAWUFW010000182.1, read on the forward strand.
TGCGTTGTGGGTTTTATGTTGAAATATAGTGTACTACTCTTTAATAAGAGCATAGGAAGGCTTGAGGCACTTTAGGTAAGTGTTTAAAGGTAGTTAAAAGTAGTTTTATTACTATCATTAAAAGGTTTACGAAGTACCACGATACTACCTAGAAAGTACTGCAGTACTTACAAAAGATTTTTTTTAAAACAATTTGTAAAATAATAGAAATACCCTGTACTACACTATATTTCACAAATAGTGTGCTACAGTCTATTTTTTACATATTTAAGTTTTTTTTTAAAAAGGTTACGGGGTACACAGGGTACTAACTACAAAGTACTGCAGTGCTTTCAAAAATAAACAAGCATTGGCATAGCCAATAGGTCTCGCCTTTGGGACCTGCTGCATAACTAAATACTTATAAGGTCCCAAAGGCGAGACCTATTGGCTATGCCAATGCTTGTTTTTTTGCAAGCGCTGGTGCAGGCCGAGACCTAACAAAAAAACCAAGCATTGGCCGCGCGGCCGTGAAACTGACACGGCCGTGAAAGTGAAAGTAAGCGGGTTTTGGAAGTGCAAACAGTGGCTTTTGCTGGCGACCAGCTTGCGTTCACGCGAGCGTCCAGATGGCGAGGAAAGCCATATGGCGCCTGATCGCGCGTGCACGCTCGCGTGAACGCAGGCTAGTCGCCAGCAAAAGCCACTGTTTGCACTTCCAAAACCCGCTTACTAAAACTCTCGCCAGAGCAGCGCATGCGCTGGCTCAGGCGAGACCTAAAAAAATATATTTGTAAAAAATACTCTATACTACCCTATATTTCATAATTATAGCGTACTACAGTCTATTTTTTTTATGTAGAAACAATAAAACATACATTGTACTACACTATATTTCACACATATATAGTGTACTATAGTGTATTTTTTACAAATGTAATTTTTGTATTCTTTCTGTAACTATCGAGGTACTTTCTAGGTACTAGCACGATATTCCGTAAAATATTTTTTAAAATATAAAAGTAAGAAAACTAGTTTTCCCTACCTTTACAGACTTACCTAAATTGCTTCATTCCTCCCTATGCCCTTATAATACAGTAGTCAACTATATTTCCACTTAAAATCTAGAATACAGACTAAGGAGCCTGCCAGCCGCATTATGAGCTGTGCTATCTGTAATGCCAACCACGGCCAAGGCGCTCTTCCTGCCGGGACCACGGCGGTCTGCATTCTTGTAGTTGTGTCCTCCGACGCCATCAGGGCTGTGGTGTACACGCCGAGCATCTTATGACAACACAGTGATACTGGCAGTCTCCCAGCAGCTGTTACCCAACAGCGGTAGACCGCTGCGGTAAGCGCACAAAAAACACCACAACAGTGACATTTGGATGGATTTAAAAAGTACACAGCTGATGTGTTTTGGCCAAGTGGGCACGCCTGCAAATCACACTATAAAACACACTCCATCTTTGACCAGGACCCTTTCATCTGCAGCCCACGAGACAGGCATCAGATAAGGCACAGTTTTTTTCATCTTCCCATTTTGCACTCTCCACTACTGTCATTTTTGTTTTGCACCTTTTTACCTGTATCGCTTGTTTGTTTTCCCTTTCATATAGTTACTCACATTTTATTTTTTTGTCATCATGCCTGTGCAAAAAAATCCACGGTTCTCGGAGTTGGCAGTCATGGTGGATGAAATCATTAGAGTAGAGCCCCAACTTTTTGGTTGGTTCCCAAGTCCAGCATACTCCTCTCAGTATGAAAACTGAAATGTGGAACAGGATAGTCAACAGAGTGAATGCTGTTGGTACCACCCTGCACACACAGAACGACATTAGGAGGCGGTGGACTGACCTCAGATTTAGGGTGCATACCCGATACAACAACCACCACCTGCAGGCTCAGAGGACTGGTGGTAGCCCTCAAAGTGCCCCGTTACAATTCTTTACCTGGGAGGAGAAGGTCTTGGCCATCCTACATTCGGAGGGCTTGACAGAAATAGCTGGACTCTGGTATGTTACACTTCAATAACTATCTAAAGGTCACGTGGGAGGTACCCTTCTTTGGAAAAGGGATGGGTATATGGACTCAAAAAAACAAAAGTTCCCTTCTCCTGTTGATGTGATTAGGCAGAGATTATCTCCTCCTGGGCCTCTCTTTTCTCAACGTGAGAAAAAGGGATTAAGTGTGCGATAGAATCTTATGCAGGTTGCCAAATTTACAATAAAATAATTCAATGCTTTGTGATTACATAGTCAAACGAAACAACTACACAGATGCAAAGGAATAAGATGTTTACCTATTTTATTAACCAGTACATTCTTCATTATTCATCCATATCAGTTAAAAACACTTTTCCATGTTATTTATTAAAAAAACATATACAATACCTAATAATAAAACAAAGATATTTTGAAAAAAGACTGTCGACGCGGCGTTTCGGTGTTCTAAAATATCTCTCAGTCTCCAACTAAGACTGGAGACTGAGAGGCCAGCAGGACGGACGTCTACAGGAAATGCTCTTCCCTTTCTCAATTTATGATCTGACAAGACTTAGATGAGACACCCCATTTTAAAAAAAGGAAAAAAAGGGTGGTAAAGAGGAAAAGGCAAGAACCTTCTCGACGAAGAACAAAAGAGAGGAACCTAACCAAGTAAAGTCCGTCCCACATATATCCCTCAGAAATTAATAAGATAACAGACTTCCTTGAATGATGTTAGAAACAAGAAGTTTGAAGTAAATTGAGATAGCGATATATAAAACGCACTCTACGCAACAAGTCAAACAGAATCCATTAAAATTAAAAGATAGCCATACATGGTGAAAATACTGAGTGAGGATACAGAGAAACTTATGAATAACAGGCAACTAAAAGCACCATTCTATCTTTTATCCGAAAGTACTGAAGGATTGCAATAATATCTTTTGCCGATTGATTGAGGCTTCAAAACAGTACCAAATTCAGATGTTTTTATAATTGGAAATTGTTGTCCTGAAGAAGGTGACGATATTTTAGAACACCGAAACACCGCGTCGACAGTCTTTTTTCAAAATATCTTTGTTTTATTATTATGTATTGTATATGTTTTTTTAATAAATAACATGGAAAAGTGTTTTTAACTGATATGGATGAATAATGAAGAATGTACTGGTTAATAAAATAGGTAAACATCTTATTCCTTTGCATCTGTGTAGTTGTTTCGTTTGACTATGTAATCACAAAGCATTGAATTATTTTATTGTAAATTTGGCAACCTGCATAAGACTCTATCGCACACTTAATCCCTTTTTCTCACACTTCAATAACTGTCACACTATCACAATGCCCTGTTTGCTCTCAAATCTGTTTTTGCTATTGTGTTTTCTAACTACTTTCCTAACATGCAGTACTCAAAGTATCTGAGATGTTGGTTTGTCTGTGTTAATGTGTAGTGGTGCCTGTAAGACCACATGTATCTAACTCCATGACATGCCACATGTTGTAATGGTGTCTGTAAGTGGAAAACCATAAACATATAATTCCAGGACCCATGATATGTGTTAAAATGTAATTGTATGGTCCATCCCAAATGCATGTTGCCAACAGTTATGGTACACTAACCGTTTGTTAAGTGTTGGTAAAGTGAGGTTAAAGTGACTACAACTACCATGAGGCCCTGTGACTGGAACTCACACCAAGATGTTAGACTCCTTTTGGTCCCGTCTCACTTGTCTGCAATGTCACAACTGAGGTTCACTAGTCATGCAGTTTACCAATGGTCAAGTGTTGGTAAAGTAAGATTGAAGTTACTACAACTGCCACGAGGTCCTGTGACTGGTACTCTAACCAAGATGCTCCTTTTGACACTTCTCACTTGTCTGCCATGTCACTACTTATCTACACTCATCATGGACTGTGCAATGTACAGACAATGCTCTATTTAGATACATGTCTGACCACTTTGCTTTATGATGTCCTGAAACTATTGATGACATGAGTGACACTCTCACAACTGTGTACCCCTAATATATGTTAGCCCTGAAGGAAACTCAGCTGATTAGCAGTGGCAGGTGACCCCTTGACTCTGCAATCCTCACATGTTGAACAATGCTAAATATACAACCAAGCTGTGTGTTGTGTTGGCCTGTATTATACACAACTAGGCCTTGGAATGGAAAATACAGATTACAAATACACTGTGTTTGTTTATTTGTCTTGGAGATGTCATGTATATCCCTAAAGCCAAAATGCAAAATATCTGCACATCTAATCAGCTGATGAAATCTATTACATATATTGAATGTCTTCAAATGTCTAGTAACCAACTTCACCTCCACGCAAATAGATGACAACACTAACCTCTACCTATTTTGTTTCATCTAGGTCCCTATTTACTTTGTCACAAACAACGTGGTTGCAGATTCCTCACTTCCACCATAACAATGTACTTTCTCAACAGGTTGATCGGCCACACAACCTCTCCCTTTCAGTCCCTCATACATCCAGAAAAAGGTAGTCACCGCACTCATCTCTTCGAGACTTGATTACTGTACTGCGCTTTTTACCAGCACCCAGAAATGCTGTCTAAACAAGCTACAGATCTTACAAAATTCTGCAGCCGGACTACTTCTGGGCATTCCCAGATACAAGTCGGCTTCCCAAGCTTTGGTGCAACTACATTGGCTACCTGTAGCAAAACGAATCCAGTTCAAAGACCTGTGCATAGCTTTCAAGTCCTCGCATGGCCAGGGTCCTACTCAGCTATCTCGCTATTTCATACCATACATCCCCCGTGATCCCTCAGGTCTGCTGCCAGCGCAAACCTTGTTGTTCCTAGATTCAAGAAGGTGAGATGGGGCGGCCGGAGCTTTGTCACCACCACAGTCAGGCTATGGGACACCCTCCCCTAACCCTCAAGAAAGAATCAAATTTGCTACGATTCAGGAAAGGCCTGAAAACTTCACTATTCAATCAGTAGCCAAGCCCTCACTGTCACTAAATATCCCACACTGTTTCTCAGAAGGTAGCGCCTAGGCACCCCAGGGTATTAGTAGGGCTTTATAAATCTTCATTTCATTTCAAAGGTTGGACACCGAACAGAGTTCCGCTCCACCCCAGGAGGAAGCCCTCAGTGATGACAACTCTCCGGGAGATGTGGACATGGATGACGGTCCTGGCCCATCTGGTCAGCCTGGGCAAACGGCAACAGAAAGGCTTAATGTGCCCACAACAACACCTCCCACCACAGCTACAACAACACAGCCAATCACTGCACCCCCAACCTGTGTACCTAGCACAGTCACTACCATTTTGTGCCCCCTAGTCCTGGATTTTGCTGCGGCTATCACCACCCCTGTCATGGAAGAACCAGGACCCAGTGGGAGGGTGCAGTCTGTGACAAGGGCATAGGCCCGTGGGGGTAGGCGTAGTGTGAGGGTAACTGTGGGCCAGCAGAGTGAGCCCCCGGATCCACAGACACCCAGGCTGCAATCACCCAAGTCCTTGAAGTCTACCAATACTCCCAAAGTGTGATGGGCCAGGTGTTGACCAAAAGCCAGGAAATTAAGGAGCTGCAGAGGGACACATGCCAGGAGGTTGCTGGCATACACACCAAGGTGGCCGGCATTAACACCAACATGGTCTCCCTTGTTGGGGTGCTGTGGGACTTCAACACCACCCACTGCAGGGCTTTTTCACCTGCATCTATCCCTGCCTGTGGTCAAAGTCCAGCCAGCTCATCAACATCTGCCACACCTACAGGAAGGGAAGCCCTGTCAGAGGACGACACACCTGTCAGCACCCCAGTCTCAGTAGCTCCGGATCCTCCCTCTGTCAGAAAGAGGGGACATCCATTAAAGACTCCAGGAGGTGGGGATGGCAAGACACTCACCACTGCCAGTAAGAAACCTTGCCCTTAATGTCCTCCTGTGTGTGATACGCATTCACTTTGTGGTCTATTTCTGCTCACTTTTCCATACCTGAGGAGAGGAGTATGTTGGACTTTGGACTCCAGACAATTTGGACTCTACTACAATTGTTTAATCCACCATGACTGTGTAATATTTTAGTTCATTTCTTATCTTATCCTTGGTCACTTCATTAAAATCACACATCACCGAATCATTGTCTCATAATGTAATTCTCACATATAACAATGTGAATGTACTAGCATGTGAACTTTGCAATGTCAAAACTAGGTACTTCTGGAAGCATGGTTATGATGTATGTAAACAATGTTCAACTCAGGGTCACTACCTTGTCACAACAACACATACATATAAGTGTCTGGGCTGATAACATCTTTATTCCATTATTCAAATCGTAGGCTGACATGATGTCAGAAACCTAGAAAATAAGACATGACTCAGTTAATCTGTGTCAGTGATCACATAATCACTTTAAGACTTTCACAACATGGAAGGAGGGGATACATCTGACAATATCCTACACAATAGGCAACAATAAATTAGGTCTACATAATCACCTGGAGCCATATTGTATATCTCACAAAAGGAATCCTACATCAAATAAACAAATAACCAGACACATGTCAGTACAACAGTTTCTGACCACAGGGACATTTCAATCCAGTGTTGCTTGCATTTGCTGGAATGTCACAAACAAACGTCAGTGATGTGCCACAAGCACTTAGACCTACAATGAGGAGACACATCAACAGCTACATACAGTTCATACACAATGAGGAATTAGCCAATGTGAAGGCAGGATAGAATGAATTGGGTCCAACACAACATTGTGTTGGAGCACATGATGGCACACATATTGCATTAGGACCAACACACCACAAGGAGCAAGTCCAATGGAAGCCATGTAACTTCCATCCTATCGCTGTGCAAGCTGTCTTGGTACCGGCTTTGTATACCCAAACTCTGTGACAGACATTCCCAGGACCAATTCATGTCACTTCATATGCCTGAACAGCATCATATACCTGCTAATGTCACAACTCTGAAATGTCCAAATGAAGATACCATGGTGAAGGAATCTAAAATAGACCAACACAGAGAGGGATTAGCTAAGCAACCATACAAATAGCCCAAATCACATTGTCAACTCCTAGAGAACATAGTACCAGACAACATTTACTGCTGAATAAAGCTACACTTGCAAAATAAACACCTTTCCCCAGATATTGCCAGGCCCAAATATTCCTAGTATGTTGCATTAACATCCTCCTCACAACATCTCTACAAGAGTTGCAATAATAGTCAAAGTCATCACATCTCACACCATACTTACACTCAGGAGAAGTTATTACGCATGACATCTTGATGCAAGTTCATTCCTTCCTCTACACCACTATCATTATCATTTGCCATTTCAGATTCCTCGCCAGGTGTCTCTTCATGGCCTGCATCCTCTGCGATGTAAGGGATGTTCCATTGCAGGGCAATGTTGTGGAGCATGCAGCAGGCCACAGTGATCTTACACACCTTCCTGGCTGAGTAGAGGAGGGCTCCCCCACTCTCATCCAGACATCTGAATCTGGCTTTCAGGAGCCCAAAAGCCCACTCCACTGACCGTCATGTTCTTCCATGGGCCTCAGTGAAGCTGACTTCCCCTGGTGTAGAAGGATTCCTCAGCGGTGCCAACAACCATGGGCGGTTGGGATACGCTGAGTCTCCTAGATGGAAGACAGATAGAAGTGCAACAATGAGTTACACACTTTCAGATTATACTACCTGAAGTCACCCACACAAAGTTAGGACAGATCACACTTACCTACAAGCCAGGCCCTCTCCGGTAGCAGTTGTGACATCAGCTGGGGGTATGGTGTTGTTCCGCAGTATGAAGGAATCATGTGCAGATCCTGGGAACAGGGCACAGACGTTTGAGATGTACAAATCCGGTAAGAAGACAACTTGCAAGTTGTTAGAATGGAAGTGCTTTCTGTTGCTGTACTCTTGTTCCCTGGCTTGTGGTTGTACTAAGACAATATGGGTGCATCAATGGATCCAATCACATGTGGGATGTGACCAAAAGCATAGAAATCTGCCTTCACAGTGGCTAAATCCTGACTTCTGGGGAACTGGATGTAGCTGTCCACGTGTCTCAAAAGTGCTGATAGCACCTCTTGGAGTGCCCGGTTGTGACATTCCACCTGAAATTGCGACAGTGAATTGGAAAGAGCATGTGGCCAAAAATGCAATACTGACATGGTCTTCACAAGTGGTGAGATGGATGTAAGATACGTGATGTGAAGTAGGAAGTCAGGCTCCAACTGATGACATAAGTCCAGTATTGTTTGACTATTCAAACGAAATTTCTGTATCACATGTCACTCTTCCATGGTCTGCCTGGAAATGGGTGGTACACTGGAGCCTTGCGTCTACTCCCTCTCCCAGGGTACCTATGTGAGGAGTAACACAAAAAAGTATATTGGTCACAGTGTGCACAGTAACATATGTGAAGAGTAAGGCAAAAGTCATGCGACTGAACCTAAATGCTTCATGAAGAATTACACATTTCGCATCATGATTGTCGAATGTTCCACCAGTCATCCCCAATGTGGCCTTCAAATGTATGTTACAGAACTGTGCACATCATCAAATCTTAAATTGTAAATTTGCAGTATAGTGAGGGTATCAATAGATGTCATGTGAAATACCCCCAACCGCGGTGTACAGTGCATGCGCACATTTTGCCTATGTGCACAGTAATACACTACACAGATGTTGTTATGTACTGGACATTACATGGGGCGGAGTTTTTCAAAAGTAAACATGTTTGCCCTCATTTGTATTAGTGGTGATGCACATAACTGTCACCAATACATTTTATTCCTAACCGATAACATGGCAGATGCTTGACCTTGCTAATAGGACATTTCGAGCATCCGCTGCCAGCGGAAGTCAACTGTGCGGTGGGCGGTTGCATACACGGCAATCATAGCCATAGGCTAACGTTGGCGATAGTGATGGTCGTGGTCCAGTGGCTGTGTGCGCAGACGCTGATGACCACGTACGTGGCGTAAATGTATGCTGCGGTTTAAAAAATTACTCACTTGCCTCCTGACACTGCTGCTATCAACACCTCCTCCATTTTTGCTGCTGTTTGCCACCATTGGGATCAATCATGGCACACACTGCAGGGGAGAGGGCCCATCCCTTCATACCAAAGGAGCTGGATACCCTGGTGGATGAGGTTCTTCCCCAGTATGCCAAGCTCTTTGGCTCACCAGAAGAACAGGGAATTATGTCGAATACATATGTGACTCTATTTAACTGCTTCCTTTCTATTACCATAGACTACAATGTGCCTCTGAGTGTCAGAGTGTAAGAATTATGTTGATTGCATACATTGTGTGGTCCCTACATAGGACAGACATGTAATGGAGTATGGGGCCCTATACTTTGTGGAGAGAAGGCCACCATTCTAATGTGTCAAAAGGGTTATCTCTATTTGTGTAACATGCATATATCTATGCAGTGCTCAAGTTCATAGTAGCGACAAATAGTTCTCAAATCACATCATGGGATATGTGCATTGTAATGTGTAGGCTGTACACCATGTGCCAAGTCTGGATACTGTTCTAAGCATTTCAGGATGATGTTAGCCATGTGTACCAACCTACAGATCATTCAGCCCACATCAGACTTTGTAAAACAGTTGCCTGGGAGGTAGCTATAACTCACAAAGCCCTTCAGAGTGACACACAACCATATGCTCACATATGAGATGGGCAGAAGACTCACCTTTATGAACAGAAAATTTGGAAATGTGAGGTACATGTGGAATAAGTCGCCTCAGCCTGCAGGGAGCAAGGCCTGGCAATGATTTGTGGACAGTCTGGGCCATAACCCAGCCTGAGCCAGAGTTACTTTGGCAGGAGAAGTGAGGCACAGAGTAATGTCCCTGTAGACCAGCTGATGCATGGATGTTCCCAGAAAGAGTTATCTGTTCCACTAGTAGGTCTGACATGTGTAACATGGATAATATAAGGAATGGTGTCTGAGGTGACACCCTGACCTGATACTTCTTTATATTGACCCACAGTGTCAATGCGTGTCTGTCGCTAATGATAGTTCCCTCGCTCACACAGGTCTGTTGACACTTTTCCTATGGTGTAGCTTCCACTGTACAAGCCTATTGCACATCAGAGACATGAACAGTGGAGCTAGTGGGTTACTTCTGATTAGATTTTTGAATGAGATTCATCTGCTTAGTTACCATTTTCCTGTCACAAGACACATACAACGTTATGTTGAAAGTCATCCCCGTTACAGTGCCACATATGGCAAAAGGTGTGTCCTGTTCTGGCAGTGCATAAAACACAAAGATGTTCTGACGTACTATGATATCCCAATTAGTAGTCCACATGTACACACATTCCCCAGAGATGTAGCTCTCAGTGACACACATACCATCTCTTCCATTGTGACCTTAGGCTTAGGATGTTGTGTATGCTATGGTACTCGCCTCCATGGACCATATGCATCAATGCTATGAGCCTGGCAGTAAAGGTGTCTGGACAGTCATGCACAAGTAGTTAAACCTTTAGAAGGTCCAAATGGTGTGCTGTGTGCCATAGTACCTCACATCACATTTCACGTAGGATGGGCCTGGCCTACATGATGTTAGTGGGCTGTCTCAGTCAGTGTGGGTCATGACCAGGGTTGAGGCTAGTCATCAGATGACCACAAAAGTGTGCATCAATGCTTTAGTTGTGCTTAGCATGTGACATGGACACATGTATTATGTTCACTCTTGATGAATGCTTGTGCTAGATGTCAACAAAATGTGCATTAACCCAACAGTTATTCTCATACTTTCAGTTACAATTTGTTTCTACATCTATTGCATCCATACAGGCCAATGCCCATCATCAGAAGGCCATTTGGACAGCCATCGCCTGAAAGGTGCAGACCCTGGGGGTCTTCAACTGGTGTAGCGTCCACTGCAGAAAGAGGTGGGAGGACTATGGCACTGGACCTGGAAGATCGTGGAGGTCCAGCTGGGGAAGCCCTCCCAATGTGGAAAAGGTGTGCGCCGGACCCTGCCCCCCCCGATGCCCCACATACTGGCGGTGTCCTACCGGAGCTTGATGGGAAGTTGAGGGCCCTATAGCAGCTACATGGCCAGAGTCATACATCTAATATTGCCAACTTTGAGTATTACAGACAGACATTTCACCTACCATATTGGTGGTGGCCCATGTGCCACACACAAGATGAGTCAATGTTAGTGTAGAACTGGTAGTAGGTGCATGCAGCTGTGCTGTGCCTATTGTCTTTCTGACCTGAAACACAGCAGAGTCGAGTCCACATCCAATTGGCTCCTTTTGAGCAAACACCTGGCTGAGTGAAGTGAGTGATCATCTAATGTTCTCAGATAATCTGGGTGACAATTGTACCACACTGGCAACTTGTCTTCCTTGTGTGAAGAGTAATTTTCGCTCACTCCTGTCTCTCATGTGATGCTGGCCTTAGTACATGTATGCAAGGAAGGACAAGGGTCACCCTACTCACTAGGAACCAGGGTATTGAGTGTGCAACAAGGAAGAGTGGTTCCCGTGGACTAAGTAAAAAATATATCTGATAATGAAAAAGCTCAATGGCATATATTTTTATGGGAACGGATTGTCAGAGGGAGAAGCAAAACCATGCAAGAAGAAGTTTCTAAGATTTTTACTAATTTTTGCATTTCATATAGTGAAAAATAGTTAAAAAAGGCAATGTGCTCGGTGTCCCAAATGACTGAAACATAAAACAAGCATTTGCAATGCAATAGGTCTCACATTTGCGAGAGTTTAAGCTATTGGCATTGTAAATGACAATTCCTTTTATTTATCTGTTTTCAAAATTAACACATAAATAAAAGCCATTGTCATTTATAATGCTAATAGCTCAGAGGCTGTGGTAGACATTTAGAGAACATTTAGGACTATTGTGGCTAGGAATAAATGTGACAGTGGATGTTTCCTTAATGATTATGGCCGTGGATTTAGTATTTACAGAAGTTTCTGGAATTAATTGAGTTCCAGTGAGACTGTCTGTGATGGAGATTCACTGTAGCAGCACACCCTTTTAATCTGATGACAGCAGAGGATGGCACCAGGACTAACATCTGGAAATCTTTATTCACTGATGGATTTAGAGTCTCTGGATCGAATGAGACAGCTGGATTCACTGACATACATTGTAATGCACTGTAGATAGCCTGGGAATTTTGCCTTGGTACAATTGCGCATACACACAGAACATCACCAACCACCACGGCTCTGGGTGTGAGCCCACTCCTCCTCAGGCGACAGCCTCATTATGCACTGCACATACAGAGAAGGATACCAACAGGGAGGGGCTAAGCGCTAGACAGCTAAAATGTAATGTACTCATTGTGGATTCGTTTCCCACACCAGAAACTTGTGCATAAGGTCTCTTGGTAAGACTACACTTTGGTGCCTTTCAATCATTTGAGTCTAAACAGCACTTAGAGTCGCTGCTGGGTTTAAGGCCCTGCTTACTGGGGGAGACTGACCAGCACACACACCTTAACTGAGAACACTTTAGACAAACTGCCGTTTTTAGGGGCGGAATTTCGGAAATACAAGACAACATGCTTCCATCAGTCTGCTCAGACACGCGCACACACAAACACATAGAAGCGCACTTGGATAACCCAACTAGACACCAGAGAAAGAAAAAGATGGCCTGCACTAAAAAATCTCAATATCGTCCCAATGACGTTTAAACTGAAAGAGTATGCTCTTCGGGAGGTAAAAGCACGTACAGAAACGGAAGTTGTTCTTAATGACTATGAAATAACACAAAAAACAAACCAAGAGTAAGTTCCTGCGTGTACTTTTAAAAATGAAAGCGTAAGCGAATTACCTTGAAATGTACACTTCGTCATGTGTCAGTCTTGGTACGCTGCAGCAGCGGCGCTGGTACGCTGCAGCAGGGGCGCTGCCTATCTACTTCTTGGCACTCACTGCACGTCTTCCTTGCCGTACCTCTCAACATGGCAGGCTGCAGCATTGGGGACACGGGCCAGTGGTTTGGCGGCTTCCGATGCTGTAAAATGCTCTCTAGATGCCGCATTAATGAGAAACGGCCAAAGTGATTTACACTGTTCTCCCGTTCCACTTGTGAAATTAGGAATGGGAGGGTATTTAGTATGTGAGATGAAGCAGCAAGTGAACAGTGCAACCCTCTCCACCTACTTTAAAACGTGAGAGCGGAGGCACTGTAAAGACGGAGTGACTCCATGTTACTCACACCCCCGGGTGAAACGTTTCTGTTAATAGGGACGCTGCTGATACCTCGCCTGGTCGACGGGCACCGGGTCAGCAGGCAGTGAAAGACCGAACACTGTCAGCGAGCCGATTGAGGGGGTGGAGCGCCCGCCGTGTGCCGGATTCTAGCAGCAAATTTTACAAGGAGGGCTAAGCCCCCACCGTTGGCAATGTTATTCTAACCCTGTGAAGTGTGAGAAGCCTCAGTGGCGCAGGGCGGAAGCACCGTTCTGACCGGATCAGACAGGCTCACTCTGGCTACTGACGCCTTGCCAGACGCCTGAACACAAACACTTAAATAAAATCCTGTGGGCTGTATTCGTCCCTAAGACTACATGCAGTATTTTCCCCAATGTTTCCGTTTACCTTAATGTCATGCACACTTTTGTTGTTTTGCCCCTGTTCATTATGGTGCTGCGCTGAAACAAACCGTGGCGCCTGTGTCGATAAAACGTACATGCCCACTTTTGTTGTTTTGCAACTTTTAATTAGGGTGCCGCGCTGAAACATAGATAAAATGTACACGCCCACTTTTGTTGTTTTGCAACTTTTAATTAGGGTGCCGCGCTGAAACAAACCGCACGCCTGTGTAGATAAAACATATGTGAAGCCAGCTACATGGTAATACTACTTCGGTGTTGGCGTATGCGTGCCTTGATGGGTTGTGATGTTTGCCCTATGTACACAAAATTACATGGACACCATATAAAATACACTACATTGCGTGTATTACAATTAGAGAAACAGTTCAACTCATGCCAACACCGAAGTAGAATACGATGCGCCACACTGAATGCTCCTCTGGTCACACATTTCAATGAAATGAACCACAATTCTGACGACATAAAGTGGCAAGTAATTGATATGGCTACTATACCTGAAAGAGGAGGAGATATATCACAGATTGTTCAAAGAATGGAATGTCGCTAGATAGAACGGACCGACTCAATCACCAATGGACTTGATACAGCTGAGAAATGGCGTGGTTTTGTAGCAATCCTGTTAAACTGAGAATTCACGTGAATTGTACAATGAGTTAGGGGTAGTATGGCCCTGTACACGAACCAAAATGATGCCATACTCTAAGATGAAGAAAGAGTGATATGACCTGTTGCCTCTAAAAAATGTTTTACAAACACCTTTTATAACTCATAACTGTGAAATATTATGTGCATAGTATTTTTTCTTTTTCTATTGAATCCCTTATCTCCATTGTACGACTGAAGATAGCATGTAACAACTTTCTACTTTAAACTGAAGTAAGAGCAATATGGCCTGCCACTTGCAATGAGCGGTTGTCCTGCCATCAGTAAAATGTTTTACAAACTTAATTCTGTAAAACAGCACGTGCACAGTATTTCTTCCTTTTAATGACGTCCCTATGTTCAAATGAGCGGCTTAAGACAATGTGTAAAAAAAGTTTTATTTAATTTATTTTATTTTTGGATGCCGCCGCAACAAAATGTCATTGCGCCCACATTTAATCCTCTAAACATCGCTACACACGTGGGCTCACTGCCTCTAGCGTTGCCTGACACACCACGTTATAGGGGTCCTGTAGGCGCGGCTTCATAATGAGTATAGGAAGCCTCGCGCTGCTTTCGCCATTCCCGCCACGATCCTGCCACTTGACGACTTCAGGAGACAAAGGTGCATCATCTCCCTATCTCTTCATTCTCCGACCTATTACGGCAGCTGAGCTTCATCAATTCCCGATGAATGTGCATCTGCACGAAGCGGGTGAGTGGAAAGTTACTTCACAGCGGGTTCACACATTAACTTACACTAATGAATCTACAATATTTTGCTCAATTGACACGCGATTCTGTCTCCAACAGACGGGCACCCACACCGACAATTATACTTCTAAGACCGATATTTGATAATCCGGCTATTTTACAGGAGCCACCCACATCCTGCAAATAAGAGAGACATGCTCTCCTTCGGGTGAGTGGAGAATAATGCATTTAGTTTATCTGTCACACATATCGGTGAGTATCTACTCTGACTTTTTGTAATTTCCACACCCAGATGGTACCCCTAGACCCTAATTGATTTGGAATTGGATGCCACAGATCACATTCAAAAGGACTGTCAGTCTCCTCTCCCTCACATTGAGGTGAGTAGCCTCTATTGACACACAGGCCAATTTGATCTATTTATTTCAGATGATATTATATGTAACCTTCTCATACCTTTTTATTTCTGTTATTAGTGCTCGGCTGGGCCTCATGTGAATAAACCCCCCCCTTTTTTACACTTTGTCTTGAGCCACATAATTACTGGTGTGCACTCCCCACCCTGACAGTCAATCGCTCTCACTTCAGGTAAACCCATAAGCCCACATTATTTGGACAACAAGTTACTCTTTTTATTTTAATTTAGCAGACTTAGTCACAACTCTGTTATTTTATTTTAGGTGTCCCGCATTGTTAGGTCCTGATGAGACCCCTCATCTGCTTTTGATGTTGAATCGCTGTCGACACGCAAATTAAATGAACCACTTCCCAGCCTTTATTATTGTGTTAAAAGGCTGTTGATATTTTGTTTATATATAACTGTGGTTGTTTTTATTTAAACTGAAAACCTATTGGATTTCACAAATTGTCACTTTGCCCCTTCCCCTCTTTTTTTTAGGTTTCAGTCACTTGGGACACTGAGCACATTGCCTTTTTTTAACTATTTTTCACTATATGAAATGCAAAAATAAGTAAAAATCTAAGAAACTTCATCTGTGTATGGTTTTGCTTCTCCCTCTGACAATCCGTTTCCATAAAAATATATGCCATTGAGCTTTTTCATTATCAGATATATTTTTTACTTAGTCCACGAGAACCACTGTTCCTTGTTGCACTGGCCCGATTACATGTGACATGATAGAGTCACAATACCTGCAGTTACTGTACAACACTTTCCATTGGTAAGTACTGGTCATACAGTGAAATGAGAGAGCAAACATCACTGGTGCCTTCAGAATTAGTGCCTACAAGTTGGCAGTGTGCATTAGCCAGCTGATGGTTCACCTGCAATAGTGTTTCAAAACACTCATTCACTGGCTGGTGACATGCATAAGGGAGTGAGATGTAGAACTGTAGGGATCAAATGTGAGTGTCTACACTTATCTGAGTGTGCAAAAGCAAATAGTGGCAAATAGACAAACTCAGCACCTTTTTCCACCACAAAATCAAGAGCATCTACGACAACTTCGACGAAGACAACCAACACACTGAACCCTCACCAACCACCCCCGACACCCGGAAACCAGCGATTGACGACTGGACAGCCCTCACCACGGAAGACACACTGAAGACAATGAAGTCAATCCACTCAGGGGCCCCCACGGACCCCTGCCCCCACCACATCTTCAACAGAGCCGCCGACACCATCGCACCCATGCTCTGCCACACCATCAACCGCTCCCTGGCGACCGCCTCGTTCCCCGACGACTGGAAACACGCCGAGGTCAACCCCCTCCTAAAGAAACCCTCAGCGGACCCCACCGACCTCAAAAACTACAGACCCATCTCCCTGCTCCCGTTCCCAGCGAAAGTCATCGAGAAAGCCATCAACAGCCAACTCGCCACATTCATTGAAGAACACAACATCCTCGACTCCTCCCAATCCAGCTTCAGAAAAAACCACAGTACGGAAACCACCCTCCTCGCCGCAACAGACGACATCCGCACCCTACTGGACAAAGGAGAAACAGTAGCCCTCATCCTCCTCGACCTATCAGCGGCGTTCGACACAGTCTCCCACCGCACCCTAATACGCAGACTCTACGACGCAGGAATCCAGGACAAGGCCCTCGACTGGATCCGCTCCTTCCTCTCCGGCAGGACGCAGCGGGTCAGACTCCCCCTTTCCTCTCGGACCCCACACCTACCACCTGCGGAGTCCCCCAGGGCTCCTCCCTCAGCCCGACGCTCTTCAACGTCTACATGGCTCCACTCGCCCCCATCGTCAGAACCTACGGACTCAACATCGTGTCATACGCAGACGACACCCAGCTCATCCTCTCCCTATCCAATGAGCCCAACACCGCCAGACGCAACTTTCGAGAAGGCATGGAAGCCGTCGCCAAATGGATGAAAAACAGCTGCCTACAACTAAACACCAACAAAACAGAAGTACTCATCATGGGTCCAAACCCCGATGACTGGAGCGACACCTGGTGGCCCCCCGCCCTCGGAAACCCGCCAACCCCCACGGACCACGCACGCAACCTGGGAATCATCCTGGACTCCGAGCTCAAAATGGACCGCCAGATCAACTCTGTCTCGTCTTCCTGCTTCCACACCCTCCGCCTCCTTCGTAAGACCTTCAAATGGATCCCCCTCGAACACCGAAAGACCGTCACTCACGCCCTGGTCACCAGCAGACTCGACTACGGCAACGCACTCTACGCCGGAATAAACAAAAACCTCACCCGCAAGCTACAGAACATCCAGAACGCCGCCGCAAGACTGGTCCTCAACCTGCCAAAACACTGCCACATCTCCCAGCACCTGCGCACACTCCACTGGCTCCCTGTCGAGGCGAGAATCACCTTCAAGATGCTCACCCACGCACACAAGGCCCTCCACGGCACCGGACCAGCATACCTGAACAGCCGACTCAAATTCCACGCACCCCAAAGGACCCTACGATCAGCCCAGCTCTCCTACGCCGTGGTCCCCCGCACCAGAAAGACCAGATCGGTAGGCCGCTCCTTCTCCTTCCTCGCGGCCAAAGCATGGAACGCCCTTCCGCTCCACCTCAGACAGACAACATCGCTCCCCATCTTCGCAAGAAACCTCAAAACCTGGCTTTTCGACAGACCCCCTCCTTGATGGATGGAACCTGCACCCCCCCCCCCAGCGCCTTGAGACCCTTACGGGTGAGTAGTCGCGCTTTAACAAACCCGATTGATTGATTGATTGGTGTAATGTTCCTACCCATTGGGACTCTAGTGATCCCACATCCTCATGTCATAGATAATAAGGAACACCCAAATCCTTCAAAGGTGTATTGGATTGTGTATATACAATCTCTGACTGTCGTCATCACCTGTACCAAATAGGATTGGGGATGTTCATATGGCTATATGGAGTCTTGTGCTATGAGAATGCTGAGTATCTATCTCCCAAATGTTATGACTTCAATGTTTTCATGGGACTTTATATGCTAAATGTGATACATAGCTCAATGACATGTGTACAGCTTTCATTTGACTCTTCAGGTTATAGACATATGAAGTAAACTGGAGTGCAGAGTGTCATCAGTGTGCAATGAGCATTTTCATGTGCCATGATATATGCCACAACACTAATTGGTGGTACATTAGTGTTGAACTTGACCTTCAGCACATCATGATGTGTTATGAGTAATAGTTAGAATTTGTTTAACTCTGGGCCTGGTGTGAGCATTGTGTAATTCTCAAACCTGAATCAATTCTATTCAGTTACATCATTTTACAATGGTATAATACAAGTGTCAAAGTATGCAAGGTGACCAACTATCCTAGTATGGACATGAGGATGGAGTGAAGACAATTCCATCAATGTATTTAGGCCTTTATAGGGTTATGACATGAGTGGACCCAACAGTTTGCAGGTTATGTAGCATGCATGCATGCATGTGCTCATGCTAAATTTGAAGCCTATAGAGTGAACAATGAAGCTGGTGTGATTTGTGGACTTGCAATAAACCCATGTTTCATGTCATTTCAGATACACTCAGGGCAAGCAGAGGAGATGAGGCCAACATCGGTGGGGACACAGCTTGTCACAGCAGTTTTGGACGTGGGACATCAGACACGAGGGGGCCCAGTGACCAGGGGGGCGTGGGGAGTGCATCGAAGGACAGCAGCTCAAGCTCTTCATCTACTGAGTCATCCTCCGGTAGACACTCCCGAGTGGTGGCGAACCCCACAGGATCATTACCACCTTCATCCTTGTCTGCCACCCCCAGTTCCATCGCCACCCTCCCTGTTGTCCTCCAACAAGTTGGCCATCCCCGCTCCCCTAAGAGGGGAGCAGTCTCCTTCGCTACAGGCACCTCAGCCCCTGCCCCTGTTAGCCCCGCTGCCCTGAGTCCTGAGTGAGGAGGCTATTGACCTCCTGAGGAACATCTCTGTGGGTCAGACTGCACTCCTGAATGACATCCATGGGCAAGGCAGCCTGCTGACACAGATGAAGGCCCACCTGGAAGGCTTCCACTGTGCTATGTCTGGCCTACAGAGGTCTTTTCAGGCTCTGGCCTCCTCCCTTACGGCAGCCTTCTACCCATCCCAACCTTCCACCTCACCTCCTGCCAGTTCCACATCCAAATTCCCTATTCCCATGCCTGTTCCAAGCACATTCACACATCCGCACAAACAGACTTCATCAGACCTAAGCACCACACACAAACAAAAACAGCAGAAAAGATTCAGGCAGGCAACCACTCACCAGACACTCACCCCCCTCACCACCACCCCCAATATACCCCCAGACACCACACCCACAGATGCATCCCCAACCACTAACATACCACCAGATACCACACCAACACCCACAGACCCATTCCCAACCACCAGCATTCCCGCAGACACCACACCCACACCCACAGACCCATCCCCAACCACCAGCATTCCCGTAGGCACCACACCAACACCCATAGACCCATCCACAACATCCAGCACGTCCACATCACACATACCCAAAAAATGCAAACGCTCACAGTAGCACACACAAAAGACACCTACACAACACACAGAAGATACAGCACACACACCTCTCACTTCTACTCCCTCTGCCTCCCGAGCCCAACACCCTCCCGAACATCCTGCCCATTTTCCCCATGAAAGTGTCCTATCTTCCCTGGCTCTTAACCCTGTGAAATCCGAACCCACCTCCCAAAGTCAAAAAACCTCTCTCAAACCCCAACCCATCCCTTCCACATCCAAATCCACCCCTGGAAAACCTGATCCCCACCCGACAAACTGGGGTGGCGTAGTGGGCAAAAGAACGATGGATTTAACCCAGATCTTTTGACTGGGGGAGAATGTTTGCATTGTCAGCATTCCGTCCATCATTTGTTTGCTGTAACACTTTTCGCCCTAAGTGGGATGGGTATGCCCAGACGTGGGTCCCGTGCTCACTGTGCCACTGGATTCAAGCTAGCCTGGCTGAAGAAGGGTGACATACCCTGAAACAGGTCCCAGGATGCTTGTTTCCGGTCCAGGGAGGACCTGGCCTGGCAGTTCGGTCTGGACTGTTCCCATGGGGCACAGGGTCAAGACTGATTTGCATATGGCTGGGTTCAAACTGGGGTGGCGTAGTGGGCAAAAGAACGATGGATTTAACCCAGATCTTTTGACTGGGGGAGAATGTTTGCATTGTCAGCATTCCGTCCATCATTTGTTTGCTGCCCCACCCGACTAAACACAGCTATACCCCCAAGAAGTCCAAGAAAACCCCTCCCAAAACCCAAACCCACCCCTCCATACCCCCCCCCCCTTCCAAGTTTAATCTTCAAGGTGCCTGCCATGCCCAATGGATGCCCCTTTGTGAGGAGATTACCTGGCACAGATTGCACAAAAGGACTGGCCATTGGCCTTGGTTTTACTTGATGTTTTGTCATACAATCATCAACATTTTGCTTAGTTTGGAAGACATTAGCACTGTCATTACTTTTCTAATTATTTGATGTTATTGGATAGTTAGTGATGTGTGACTACAGTTGTGTTTGTTTCATCCCTGACTGATGATCCAGTTGAA
The DNA here is from genome assembly GCA_963921515.1 of Calotriton arnoldi. Classification (NCBI taxonomy): domain Eukaryota; kingdom Metazoa; phylum Chordata; class Amphibia; order Caudata; family Salamandridae; genus Calotriton; species Calotriton arnoldi. The sequence goes on from CAWUFW010000182.1 coordinate 1,596,678, forward strand.
GTGGTCAGTATGATCTGACCTTGGAACCAGAGCTGGAGTTACAAAGGGAAGGGGAAATGTTGAATGGATGGATATGTGTTTGAAATCTAATTGGGGCTGACATTCAATTGGGAGTTATATTATATGATAAGTATTTCAGCTTGGCCTGGCCAATGTCATCTTTGATATCACAACAGGACCTAGGATGTGAGCAATGTGAGGGTGTCACAGAGATTAATAGGAGTGATATTGATGATGAGATGCTGTTGTGTGACAATTTAATGCACACATCACTATCACTGATTATGAGATGTAAACACATGTCTATTTGTGTAGAGTGTGCCTGTGCAATGTCAGTGACCTGGCCAAAGAGGGCATCATAGAGCTGTAATTGGGTCATACATTTAAAACAATTACGACCATGGGCTTTGGCCCAGAGACCCCAAACCGCTTTCCAGGTCCATGGCGGGGCCTCTATTTGCTGAGGAGTCGATGGAAACCTCCGGTTGCGTCAGAGACTGTGTCAGTTTTGGATGTCATCAATAAGGTACAGCAGCGACAGGATGTGTACGATCGGCTCCATGGTGGCACAGGATGTGTGGAGGTGAGTACAGGTGAGTTTTGGCATTATATACCTCCCTTTTTGCCTGCTCAGATGTGGTAATTGGACAGCCAATTCACGTAGACTGTAAGGCACCTCATAATTGGGCCGGTGGCAACACTGGTGGTCCCCTCTCTGACAGAAACATTGGCCTATCCCGCTGCCACCACGGTCAGGATTTTCTGCCAGTACCTAAAGCCTCCACAAGGAAACCCACCAGTCACGAGCACCACGCTGTCGTGGTCTTTCGATCCGCCGTTCCGCGGCGGGTATTTTCCACGACCGGGCCAGCCGTCTAAGAATCCAAAAATCAAGTTTTTGCTGCCCAAACAGGGAATGGTGACGGACACTGATGCCAACCCACTGGGGTTTTTCATTATTTTGCATAAGAAGGGGAGCAACATGAAACCCACTGCGGTAATATTAGGCAGCACTACAAGTAACACAATGCCCGGAGGCCTGTTTGGGCGGGGCTTATTTGGAAATAAAATGGTGACTGCATTTTTTCATGTTTCATCCTGTGCTGTCTGTGAACAAGGGCGTATAGCCCGAAACGCGTCTGGCTGAGAACTATGGCACTCTGTTACTGCCCCACCCGCTGCACCTTCAAGAAAGGAATGTATTACTCACCTGTGAGGCTTTTTCCAAGTGGAGCAAACTTGATTTTTGGATATATATATCCTCGGGGAAGAGGCAGAGGAGGAGACAACGAATCAGGAAAAGGAAAACAAGGAGAAGAGGCGAAAGCCAAAGACAACGAGACGCCGTATGGGAGAGGAACTCGGCGGTCCAAGCGCAACAAATGATGGGTGAGCAACAAAATAACTTTTCTATCATTAACATTTCCACACACCAACTTACCCCTGAGAAGCGCTCAGTTTTAGAACTAGGCCTGTCTTTCTGTCCCACTGCCAATTTTAACTTCCCTAGAGCACGCAGTGACATTTTTCTATTTATTAGGAAACTTAAACTTCTTAAGATGCATGCCACTAAACTAGGGAGCTCAATCTCCACCGACACTCAATCCACCAGCGACATGGGAGCAGCTGGTAATGTCCTGACCATTTCGGACATTGAGACACTTGCTACACTAAGACAGATGGAATTAGGTTGTAAGGATTGGGCGACCGATCGTGAGCTTCTTGCTAATATGGATATAGTTACTGATCGCAATTCTAGAAATGATTTTAAGCCCAAGTCTAAGTTCAACCCAGTGACATTACATGATAACTTGGATACATACCATGAGATGGTTTTATTAGATTTGATGGAACTTTGGAAAAAAGAAAGCAATCAAATTGCCCGCAACATGACACCAGCACAAAGGTTAGGTTTTCAGTCCCTACAAAAGGCGGACAATTTTGTCATTAAGCCCTCTGATAAAGGGGGTAATGTTGTACTCTGGGACATTAACAAATATAGGGCAGAGGCAAGACGGCAATTGGAGTTCTCTGGCAGTTATCTGAGGTCAAGTTTGGCGGAGTACAACAAAACTATATCAGAGTATCACATCCTCCTTGAGACCTGGCAGGGACAGGGTTTTCTGAGACGTAATGAATTTCTATTTTTGAGGGCAGTGAAACCGGTTATCCCTGTGTTCTACATGCTCCCTAAAGTTCATAAAAATGCTGTAGAACCCCCAGGCAGACCGATCATTGCTGCTAACCAGAGTCTCCTGGAAAATTCCTCCATCTATTTAGACTATTTTCTACGTGAATATGTTCTCAACTTACCATCCTATTGTAGGGATACTACTGATTTCATCACTAAAATCCAAGGTATTCCCTGGAAGAATTCCTATGTCCTAGCCACAGTAGATGTGGTTGCTTTATATACTTGTATCGAACACGATTTGGGACTTGAGGCATGCAGATACTTTTTTCGTGATAGACCTCTTAACATGTATGATCATACCATGCTATTATTGGAGATGTTGAATTTTTGTCTGCATAATAACTGTTTTATATTTGAGGACAAATGGTATAAACAATACACAGGGACCGCATTGGGAAGTTGCTTTGCTCCCAGTTATGCCTGCATGTTTATGGGATGGTGGGAGTCTGAGCACCTTTGGAACAAAGATAACGAATGTTATAATGACAACTTGATCCTGTGGACCCACTACATTGATGATATTTTTCTGATTTGGGATGGTCCACAGGATCAACTTTGTGATTTCATTGCAGGATTATCCAATAACAGCCTCAACCTCCAATTTACCAGTAAAACACATACCACCACTATAGAATTTCTGGATGTCTTGGTAGAGGTCCACAATGACAGTTTACACACGAGGCTGTTTAGAAAAGCTACAGCAGGAAACAGCTAGCTGCATGCCCAGAGCCATCATCCACAAGGACTAGTGGAGAAGTGTGGCTCAATGGTTAGAGCGGCAGACCCTGATGCAGAGATCTGGCCCGGGACCAGGGTTCAATTCCCGCCTTGGCGGGTCTTGGGCTCAACTTCCTCGGACCTGATAATTCTCGCCTCGGTGCCTATTCTAATCATGGGTCCCACTCTGCAACTCTGGGCAATAGCTTGCTTAATCTCCACAACGGCCCCACCAGCGCTGGGATGCCTGGCTTCACCTTGGGGGTGCCCAGGAGTGGACATTTCACAGGGAAAAGCCAGGAAGGGTTCCACAGCGGTATGCGTTCAGCGCCAGGATGCCTCAGGGTAGCAGTGCGCTTTACAAGTACAAATTCATTTCATCATTTCATAAAGAGGAGCATCCCCTATGGTGAGCTCCTCAGGGCTAAACGCAATTGCAGCTCACCTGCAGCATTTAGCAAAGAACAACAGTATATGGTGGGCCGTTTTAAGGCACGCGGTTACTCAGGTAAAACAATCAGAACAGCAGTCGAGCAAGCCGCTACAAGAGACAGGGACACTTTACTCACACCACAGACACATAGTAAGAGTATACAGGAAGTGAGACTTATTACCACCTTCAATAACGCCTCACAGGCTTTGCACAAAATTGTATCTAAACACTGGCATCTAGTCAGACAGGACAGGATAATTGGCAAGCTGGTAAGTTCTAAACCACACATTACCTATCGAAAATGTAAGTCCTTACAGGATACATTGGTACACAGCCACCTGACACCAAACAGCAGGACCCAGGGTACCTGGCTGAGAGAACTTTCAGGATTTTACAAATGTGGCCGATGTAAGGCCTGTAGCAACAGTTGTAATGTCAAAAGTTACACCTTGACGACAGGTAAAAGTGAAAAGATCCGTCCTTTTATCAATTGTAATACTGAATTCACAGTATATGTACTCATTTGTGTCTGCGGTTTGCGCTACATAGGCAGCACCATTTTCCCAGTAAAAAAGCGTATTTTAGAACATTTGCGCGCAGTGAGGAACAGAGATCTGTCGTATACAGTTGCAAAACACTGTTACCTTGCTCACAGCGAAATCGCTGACATCAGCTCTAAAATGTCTTATTTTGGGATTGACAGGGTTGCAGCGCACCCACGAGGAGGAGACCGTGAACGCACTTTGCGACGCTTGGAATCTGAGTACATTGTTCGGCTTCAGAGCAAGGTTCCAGGAGGCCTTAATCGTGAGGAAGACCTTCATGTCCACTTAGGATAGAGACGATATTATATACTTGTGGTGCCCTTCCATGATTTTGGACATTGTATATATTGTTCTCTCCACTTGGTCTTTTACCTCTTTATGTTTTCCCCACGAGTACCGAGTGGTCTCTCCTTTCCATCTCTTGGTCTTTCATTACACATACTGCCTCTACCCTATACCATGTTGTTCTGTCCTATCTTTCATCTTGAGCATATGCATTTGCATCTTTACTCTGTCGCCATCATGTTTTCTAAAGGTTTCTAAGATTTTAAATGGCTGTCCATGGTTCTTAAGCGGCTGCTTGGACTAACTGTGACCAGCTCCACGCATTTTTCACATCTCACTTGGGTGAACTCACTGTTATGTATTTTATTCACAACACTTTCCTTCTATATTTTGTTTTGAAATTTGTTTTATTTTATTTTTTTTCTTTATTTTTTCCATAATTGATAGGGGGATACAGTATACTTGAGGGCCATTAGCATTTACTATCAACGGGTCCGATTATAGACTAGGCCACTGGGCATGACCGGACATTTTAATATCGATATACTAGGCCACAACTCCTCCCGTCTTTAAGTGCTCTGTGAAGATGCTTGGTTTTTTCCAAAACTTTATTGTTCATATTTTATGACAAAGTGTTAAACAACTGATATTTATAGTTTGCCTATTCTGATATTTTTATAAATGCTATTTGGAATTACCTAGCATAGCGCACATGTAATATGAATACAAAAGAATAAAATGTGAAAAAATGTAAAAATGTGACTTGAGTCTCTCTTCACTTTTAGATTGACTCCAACATCGTTGTTTATAGTCTTTTCTTGGTGTTTATACTTTTTGTTGTCAATATGCACTTAAATGTGATCACTTCCGGGTTTTTGGGATGACTTTGATGAAGGCCGCGAGGCTGAAACGCGTCAGTCATTATTAAATTTCATTTTCAAAATTTCATTTTCTGGTTAAAGCTATCCTGAGTGCGACTTTTGCCTTGTAGACAACTATAAGGAACATATATATATATATATATATATATATATATATATATATATATCACTCGAGGTTCCCCAGATCTTTAGAGACGCTACTCCGCAAGCAAACAGGTTTCCAACCTCTTTATTACAGGAAACTGCGCATTACACCTGTTCAAAGAAAAGTCCCGACGCGTTTCGAAGCTCCTGCTTCTTCTTCATGGGACGGCAAAACATCAAGTGACGGAGAAACTGCAGCCATCTTTATCCAATACGCATGCGCTCCCTGGTGAGTAGCATGCTGGTAGTTGCAGTTCAATTATTCCCCTTCGGTGGAGTCCGTAACTTGAACTTAGTTCTTTGTGCCATGTCTGTATTTTTCAAACCCTCCGGTGGGCTACAGGCGTAGTGATCAGTTTCAATTGGTGAGCTTGCTCGCGCTGCGTACAGGCTGTCTGATGGCAACCATGCAGCCCCGCTATCACATTCCCAGCGGGTGGTGCATCTCCCGCGGCTTGAGGTTGCCGCGCACAACATCACTCGAGGTTCCCCAGATCTTTAGAGACGCTACTCCGCAAGCAAACAGGTTTCCAACCTCTTTATTACAGAAAACTGCGCATTACACCTGTTCAAAGAAAAGTCCCGACGCGTTTCGAAGCTCCTGCTTCTTCTTCATGGGACGGCAAAACATCAAGTGACGGAGAAACTGCAGCCATCTTTATCCAATACGCATGCGCTCCCTGGTGAGTAGCATGCTGGTAGTTGCAGTTCAATTATTCCCCTTCGGTGGAGTCCGTAACTTGAACTTAGTTCTTTGTGCCATGTCTGTATTTTTCAAACCCTCCGGTGGGCTACAGGCGTAGTGATCAGTTTCAATTGGTGAGCTTGCTCGCGCTGCGTACAGGCTGTCTGATGGCAACCATGCAGCCCCGCTATCACATTCCCAGCGGGTGGTGCATCTCCCGCGGCTTGAGGTTGCCGCGCACAACATCACTCGAGGTTCCCCAGATCTTTAGAGACGCTACTCCGCAAGCAAACAGGTTTCCAACCTCTTTATTACAGGAAACTGCGCATTACACCTGTTCAAAGAAAAGTCCCGACGCGTTTCGAAGCTCCTGCTTCTTCTTCATGGGACGGCAAAACATCAAGTGACGGAGAAACTGCAGCCATCTTTATCCAATACACATGCGCTCCCTGGTGAGTAGCATGCTGGTAGTTGCAGTTCAATTATTCCCCTTCGGTGGAGTCCGTAACTTGAACTTAGTTCTTTGTGCCATGTCTGTATTTTTCAAACCCTCCGGTGGGCTACAGGCGTAGTGATCAGTTTCAATTGGTGAGCTTGCTCGCGCTGCGTACAGGCTGTCTGATGGCAACCATGCAGCCCCGCTATCACATTCCCAGCGGGTGGTGCATCTCCCGCGGCTTGAGGTTGCCGCGCACAACATCACTCGAGGTTCCCCAGATCTTTAGAGACGCTACTCCGCAAGCAAACAGGTTTCCAACCTCTTTATTACAGGAAACTGCGCATTACACCTGTTCAAAGAAAAGTCCCGACGCGTTTCGAAGCTCCTGCTTCTTCTTCATGGGACGGCAAAACATCAAGTGACGGAGAAACTGCAGCCATCTTTATCCAATACGCATGCGCTCCCTGGTGAGTAGCATGCTGGTAGTTGCAGTTCAATTATTCCCCTTTGGTGGAGTCCGTAACTTGAACTTAGTTCTTTGTGCCATGTCTGTATTTTTCAAACCCTCCGGTGGGCTACAGGCGTAGTGATCAGTTTCAATTGGTGAGCTTGCTCGCGCTGCGTACAGGCTGTCTGATGGCAACCATGCAGCCCCGCTATCACATTCCCAGCGGGTGGTACATCTCCCGCGGCTTGAGGTTGCCGCGCACAACATCACTCGAGGTTCCCCAGATCTTTAGAGACGCTACTCCGCAAGCAAACAGGTTTCCAACCTCTTTATTACAGGAAACTGCGCATTACACCTGTTCAAAGAAAAGTCCCGACGCGTTTCGAAGCTCCTGCTTCTTCTTCATGGGACGGCAAAACATCAAGTGACGGAGAAACTGCAGCCATCTTTATCCAATACGCATGCGCTCCCTGGTGAGTAGCATGCTGGTAGTTGCAGTTCAATTATTCCCCTTCGGTGGAGTCCGTAACTTGAACTTAGTTCTTTGTGCCATGTCTGTATTTTTCAAACCCTCCGGTGGGCTACAGGCGTAGTGATCAGTTTCAATTGGTGAGCTTGCTCGCGCTGCGTACAGGCTGTCTGATGGCAACCATGCAGCCCCGCTATCACATTCCCAGCGGGTGGTGCATCTCCCGCGGCTTGAGGTTGCCGCGCACAACATCACTCGAGGTTCCCCAGATCTTTAGAGACGCTACTCCGCAAGCAAACAGGTTTCCAACCTCTTTATTACAGGAAACTGCGCATTACACCTGTTCAAAGAAAAGTCCCGACGCGTTTCGAAGCTCCTGCTTCTTCTTCATGGGACGGCAAAACATCAAGTGACGGAGAAACTGCAGCCATCTTTATCCAATACGCATGCGCTCCCTGGTGAGTAGCATGCTGGTAGTTGCAGTTCAATTATTCCCCTTCGGTGGAGTCCGTAACTTGAACTTAGTTCTTTGTGCCATGTCTGTATTTTTTTTTTTTATATATATATATATATATAGAATAATCCTAAAGTGCTTGTTTGTTCAAACGGGACACAGACGCCAAAAAAAGTGCTGATGACTGTTTTATTTCATGACAGGATGACGCGTTTCACCCACCACACTGGGCTTGCTCACATAACCAGACACTGTTCAAAGACCATCATTTAAAGTGAAATTCACACCATCACGTGATCGCACAAAGGACTGGTCATGGACAACAGACTGACTACAAAACATCAAAAAATCTACCTAACAATTCACTTCAATTATTGTTTTTAAATTGGTGTGCATAAATTAACTATTATCATTTTTCCAACATATTAAATGGTTATTTCACATGATTTTTACTCAATTAGAATCGTATGTTAAGATGACAAAAGCAAGATCCGCCCTGTCTAGATAATTAAAGTGCATGATAGAGGTAACAGTTGGGTACTAAACATAATGTCTTATATATTGTAACATACTGTAGCAGGGGTACCCCAACTATGTCTTAAAATGCTATGACTGCTTAAATGCAGTAATCATCACTCAACATTGTTCCTGATACAGTACTAATCTCCTCTCGGAATTATAATAAAGTGTACAGTGCAAAACAACCTTCATAGATATAGTATATGTCATCTCATGGAGTTATAATAAAGTGCATAGTGCAGATACATCCTTCATTGATATAGTACCTGTTTCCTCACAATGTTATAATAAAGTGCATAATGCAGTTCACCTCAATGATTACCTTCTTGTATAAGTAACCACAACAAATCTTAACACTATATTGTTTTGACAAAGTAAATATAAAAATCACTTAAAGATGATTTACAGTTGGTCATAGCTGTTGTGTTAAAATGACCCTCCTAAGTACTACTAGCAATCAGTGCAAATAATGTAAATGGGCTTTGGTGAGTAAAAAGGTGCTTAAGTGCTAAAATTAAAACCCTTTGATATTAAGGGGACGAGGGGGGCAGCAGCATTCTTATATACATTGTTGTGCTGGATGACCAGCTGTGTTCTACCTCCCTGAATCGGAGAAAACTAATGACCCACTTGGTATCTCACTATGTTTGGCGACTCTTTCCTGGAAAATAAATAGCTGTTACTTTGGGATGGTTGTGGAATTTCTATGGAGTGACCACCAAATGGGCCAAACCCTAATAAGATTGTCAGTGTACGAATTCTAACTTGTCTTTCCTCTGTCTCGTAAATTTTAAATTAAAAGGAATCAATAGAACATGGATCTCAAATCTGCTCTATGACCTATCTTCTGTTTAGAGGAAATTATGGAGTTCCTCCCCATTGTTGAGCCCATTGGGTGTGCGCGTGTCTAACTTCAATATGAATCTGAACTCCAATTGTCTCAGTAATTTCTCTCTATTCCCTCCTCTTCTTAATGGGGGCACTGCATCTATAACATAATACTTCAAGCAGCTCAGATCATTATTATGGGCTGCTTTAAAGTGCCTGGCTACCGGGTACGACAAATCCGAGTTGACTATTGCCCTGAGGTGTTGAAGAATTCGCACATGAACTTGCAATTTGGTCCTCCCCACGTATTGTAAACAGCAAGTACACGTTAATACATAGACCGCAAATTCTGTACGGCAGTTGAATATCCCCTTAAGCTGATTGATAGTGGAGCCAAATACAGAAGAATATTGGGTGGTGTTGTTACCAAACTTACATGCTCGACATGAGCTACATTTGTAGAACCCGTTTTTTGGTGTCAGTCAAATGGTTTTGGACTTCCGAGTCCCCACAGGGTATCTCTGGGCTACTTCTAACCAAAGCATTGTGCATGGATTTGGCTTTCCTAAATGTTAACGTGGGTTGCGATGGAAATAATTCTCCCAGAATCATGTCTGTTCTAATTATGGGCCAGTTGTTGTTAATTATAGCTCTGATTTGGCTGTGTTGTTTATTGTACGTGGTTATGAGGTGGATTTCCTGACTGGTCTTACTTGATGTATCTTCAGTGCAGGCCCTCCTTGATGACCTCAACGACTGGCTGTGTAATAAGTCTTCTCGTGTAACCTCATTGACCTTGTCAAGGGCTGATTGAATAATGTGGTTACTGTAGCCCCTATCTACAAATCTACTGGTGGTTTCACGGACACATTTTTGATATTCCTGATCAGTACTGCAAATTCTCCGCAGTCTCAGAAACTCACCATATGGAATACTTTTAATCAGGTGGTGTGGGTGGAAACTGGACGCATGGAGGATGGAATTACCAGCAATACTCTTCCTATGTAGGGTCGTTTCTAGTTTGTTGTTAATTACTTCAACATGAACATCTAAAAAGTCAATGGCACCAACATCCATTGTTGCATTAAACTGTAAGTTCAAGTCATTGTTATTAATGTTATCAATAAACGCCAGAGCCTGATCTTGAGACCCATTCCACACTAAAAAAAGTCGTATATGAAACGCATCCAGCATGATATGTGTTGGTCCCAGTCCTTCTTATTTCTTACCTTGAGAACCTGCTCCTCCCACCACCCTACGTGCCAGCACGCATAGCTGGGGGAGAAGCTGGCGCCCATTGCAACTCTTCTTAGTTGTTGGTAGATATCTTTATTAAACAGAAAGAAATTGCTATGTAAACAGAAATTAATCATTTCAAGGATCATTACCCCATGTTTGTATTTCTCAATGGCTCTGTTTTTTAAAAAGAATTCTACTGCCTTAACACCATCTACATGATTGATGCTGGTGTACAGAGCACTAATATCTAGAGTAATAAGAATGCAATGTTCCGACCAGGGAACATTTCTTATCTTGTCTAAAAAATCATTAGTATCCCTTCTATACGAGGGCAATGTAGTGACAAAATCCTGGAGATAAAAGTCCACATATTGTGACATTTTTTCCAACAGTCCTCCTTTGGCAGATATTATAGGTCTTCCAGGGACTGGAGAAATTCTCTTATATATTTTCGGTATGAAATACAAAATTGGTGTGATTGGAAAATCCGTGTTAAGAAATAAAAATTCATCAGTGGAAAGTAGAGCTTCTCGTCTCCATCTATTGAGAAGCTGTTTACATGTTTCGTTTACCACTTTAAGTTGGTTATAATTGGACTTTTTTAAACAGGATACATCATCCAAGTGTTTGTGTGCCTCAATTAGATATTCACTTTTGGGCCACAAAACAATATTGCCCCTTTGTCGGATTTATTTATGATGACATTGCTTTGTTCCTGTAGTTTCTTTATAAGAACCTGATATTTTTTCTAAATAAACTTGACTCTGTTCTTTCTTCGTTGATTTGTTAACTGCAATTTTTTAAGTTCATCTACCACCACATCTTGAAAAATGTCAATGGCATCCGGCGGCATGACAGGGATAAATGATGACGTTGGTTTGAAGGGACTGGATTTTGCAGATGAAAATTGAAACCCGTATTATACAAAAGTTCTTGAATGCTTTGTATTGGATCCTCATTGTTGCCTTCTGATGCTAATGAATCCAACGTTCTCAATGTTGGAATGTCTGATACCAATAAAGTCGATTGATTAGCCTGTGCCGATGTTGCAATGATGGAATTAGGTTCAGGACTACTTTTAGATTTCTTAATGGCAAAATACTTTTTTAGTTTCATCTTTCGAATGAAATATATATATATCTCAACATGTCTGCTCACACATTCGAACAGACTCCAGCACGCTCGGGATCACGCAAAAAAGAGTTTTATTGTGGCTACATACAACCAGGTAACGCGTTTCAACCGCAGCCGTGGTCTTTGTCAAACCTAATGTTGCCTCCATTTTTGTTTGGTTTTATACACCCTCATAAAGTTTCAACAACCTTAAAGTGACAGTGCCAAATTCATGAATTAAAGTGACATACGCATTCTTATTGAAAAGGAAGAAAGTGACCTGTGCATATTCATTGAATTGTCTTGAAAAGTGCAAAATTTGTGTAAAATATACTCTATTTAGCACTAATGGTAAAATCCATTCAAAATCCATAACGTTTAAAAGTGCTCATAAAATCTTCATAAAATCTCCTCCACTTAATATAAATGTTGTCTGCTGAGTCTGATTCTATAAAGGAAGATTATTGCTACATTGTATCTATGGGCATGATTGTCTGTAAACTACTCATGATAAAATCATCTATTTCATCAGCAACAGATACATGACACATAAAATACAAATAGCCATAACATTTTTTGCGTGATATTTCTTGTAACACTATTTCAGGGCAAGTGCCCATTTGCGTTCTTTGGAGCATGTATCTGAATTTTACACCATTTATAGACAGGTCATCTTAATTCTACACTGCAGTGCAAATAAAAGAAACTATAAAAATAGGTAAAACGTTACTTGTAGGAGTGTGCTCAGATGGATACACCTTTATGTACAGTACATATTCATAGTCATAACTAGTTCAAAACACATAGTGATGACCAGATGCGTTATTTGAAACTACAGCATCATAGGTCGACGTGAAGGTCTTCCTCAGTATTAAGGCCATTGGGAGTCTTGGAATTAAAACGTAAAATGTATAGTGATTCCAACTGTCTCAAATGTTTCTATTGTCTCCCCTCAATCTCTGTGGTACGTGATCCAATACAAAGTATTCCAAATTCTGCACGTTGCTCTTATGTACCTGTTCAAAATGTCTGGCCACCGGGTACGTTTGATCCTTATTTTTGATGGCTCTAATGTGCTGTAAAATACGTTGATGCACATGTAGGATGGTACTACCAATGTACATTTTGAAACAGCTACATCTCAGGACATACACAACAAATTGACTTTTACAGTTCAAAGATTTCATAATCTTCCACTTTTTGTCTGTGAAAGGTAGGGATACTTCCGTGATGTTCACGCCAAACTTACAAGCTTTGCATTGATGGCACCGTCTAAACCCCTTACTCTCTCTTAACCATGTTTCTTGTTGTTGTACCCCTGGACTGTTGACCACAAGGTCCTGTCGCATTGATTTCGCTTTGCGAAAGGTGATAAGGGGCCTGTTATCTGTCTTTGACCCCAAAATGGGGTCACTGCGTACCATATGCCAATGTTTTTGAAGTATGGCTGTAATCTTTTGGTGTTGTATACTGTACCCCGTAATAAATCGGAACTTCTGATCTTGCTTATCAGGAGGGACATCGATGCTGTTCCTGTTTGTAAATATTAACTGTTCCTTGGGCTTCAAGTTGGCTTTATCCTTAGCTTTTTCTAGAATAGCCTTGTTATAGCCTCGTATTTCGAATCTTTCATTCAATACTCCCTGCTTTGGACAGCTGTTCTGGACAGCTACAGTTTCTCCTCATACGCAGATTCTCCACGTAGGGGATACTGTTCTTGAGCTTGGTGCGATGGAAACTGCGAGCATGTAGTATTGTGTTGCATGCAGTGCTCTTACGGAATGTTTTGGTATGGACCTTTCCATCTACCACATAAATCGTTAGGTCTAGAAACTGTACCTCCGTCTCGCTATGGTATGATGTGAACTCTAAATTCAGATCGTTCCTGTTAATCCTTTTTATAAAATCCTCTGCTGACAGTTTACTCCCTCGCCAAATGACAAATAAATCGTCAATATAGCGGGACCATAGGACCACATTTTCTGTCATTTCTTGACCAAATTGCATTGCCAGCACCTGCTCCTCCCACCAGCCCATATGCAAATTAGCATAGCTGGGGGCGAAGCAGGTGCCCATTGCTTTCCCCCTCATCTGCTGATAAAGATCCTTACCAAAGAGAAAAATGTTGTTGCGCAAGCACCAACCTAACATGTACACCAACATTTCAGTGTGTCTGTATAGGGTTAGTGGTCGAGAGCTCAAAAAGTACTGCACAGCCCTAATTCAATCTGTACGCGAAATACTGGTGTAGAGGGAGGAGACATCCAACGTCATCATTACAAAGTCTTCCTCCCACTCAATGGCATAGATCTTTTTTTAGAAAATCTCCTGTATCCCCGGTATAAGATGAGAGATTTATGACAGGAACCTGCAAAAAAATGTCTAAATATTTGGAGGTGTTTTCAAGTAAACTTCCTATAGCCGATATAATGGGACGACCAGGTGGCATATTCAAATTCTTATGGATTTTAGGTATGAGATACAGGACTGGTGTAACTGGTGACTCCACTTTGAGGAACGTGAATTCTGCTTGAGAAATGAGCCCTACTGATTTCCAATGTGCCAAAGCCGAATGGAATTTAGTGGTAGGGTCTTGGAGTATATCCTTATCTATTCTTAAATAGCATTGCCTATCATTAAGTTGCATCATTGCTTCATCCTGGTACATGGTGAGAGGCCAAAGGACGATGTTCCCGCCTTTGCCCGCCTGCCTCACCACTATATCAGGCTGTGAATGCAACTTGGTCACTATCTCTGATGTGTTTGTTGGAGCCTTGACCTGTTGCTCGGCATATAGCTCCTTTAAATCTTAAATTACCAACTCAGAGAATAAATCTATCGAATCTTTAGGGACACCAGGTAAAAAGATTGACCGTGGTCTGAAAGGCATCTCTGGCCTTCCATATACGTGTAGCCCTTGTTCTCTGGCCAGTGACCCATCTGCTATTTCATTCATGTCACCCCTTTCCAGACTGTCCAAATCTCTCAATAAATTGAAATCAGATATTTGTAAGTTATCAGTGCCTTCAATTGGCTCTAAGTTCCGCCGTTCATTTGTCTTACCTGTGGCAAAATACTTTGCCGATCTCAATTTTTTAACAAATTTGAAACAGTCTATTCTAGTCTGTACATAGTCCACGTACTCCGGGGCACAATAAGATAGACCACGCGAATGAGTTTTTAGTTCTTCTGCATTTAATTCCAAATCAGATAAATTCACTATGCTTGCACTTGCAATGTCATTAATCATTTGTTCTTTTTGTTGGTTGTCTTTTTGACCGCCTGTTCTCTTTGACTGTCGGTTTTTCCTCTTCCTCTTCCCCCTCCTCGGAAGGTTCTCTCTTGGCCTCTCAAAGGTCTTAAATTTGTGTTTCTGTCCCATCGTAAAAAAAGCAATTCGTCTTCCACAGAGGGTACATTCATTGTCTGGCGGGTATCCTCATTATCTGTGTCCACTTCAGAGCTAATTTCTGATCCAGTTTCCTCATTATTTGGCACACCACTACCATGCAAACTTTGTGACAGTTTCTGGCACCGAATACTTTCAAAACGTTTCGAAAAAGTGAAGATTTGACCCCTCTGGTAGTCCAGTTTATCGCTCCTGAACTTGACAGCTTTACGATCTTTTATAATTTGCTCATACCTCCTCACTCTTTCTTGCATTTCCACCTATAGTTTCTTGATAGTCTCTTCTTCTGGTAGTTTACTTAATTGTTCAGACAGCGCCTCAATTTCTTTCAGCAGAGCTTGCCGGTCTATGTCGGCATACTTTATCAAAATTGCCAACATTCTTTTGGAAGAGTCGGCATTGTTCTCAGCCCACTCTCACAGCATATCCGGATTCGGATTTTCATAGGTGGGTGCAATTAAAATCCGCAAGCCTTGAGGGACGCGGCCAACTTCTAAGTATCGTGTTAGAGATTTGCTCTCCCACCATTTCGATGTTTCGCGTTTTATCAACTTTTCAAGCGCTTTCAATAGCTCCGTATATATATATATATATATATATCCCCACAAACGGCTCCTTTTGTCGGATTCTCGGCGCTCAGTACCAGTGCGGGATCCTCACGGTCGAGCCAGACCGTTACATATTCACCAAACTCCTCTGAAGAAGGAACAGGGTCGCACAACGCAATTTCAACAATTTATTTTACTTAAATATTCAGCTCATTATCTAGTGCAAGCTACAGATCAACGCGTTTCGGTCTTGGCACAAGACCTTAGGCCCCCCATCTCCAATTCCAATACTGCCCGGCGCCACGGGATGGGGTCCCCAGAGACCCAAATTCGGCTCAGGGAGAGGGGCCGCGTGCCCCCTCCCTGTAAATATAGTGGCGGGTCCCGTGGAATAGGGTCCTCGGGGCCAAAATTGGCCCTGGGAGGGGCGCCATGTGTCTCCCTTCCCTAAAGAAATGCACCAGGCCCTGGAGATGGGGTCCCCAGGGCAAAAATCGATGCAGGGAGGAGGCATGTCCCCCCCCCACAAAATGTGAGAGTTGTGGAGGATGGGGTTCCTGATGCTGAAATCGACCCTAGGAGTAGGACAGCATGTCCCCCTCCCCATTAAATATGGTGACGGGCCTTTCGGGGATGGGGTCCCCAGAGTCAAAATCGGCCTGTGGAGGGGGCCGCATGTCCCCCTGCCCCTGAAATATGTTGCCAGGCTACGGAAGTTGGGGTCCCCGGGGCCAAAAGTGGACCACAAAGGGGGGCCCATGCCTCCTTCCCCCTAAAAATTCTCTGGCCCCAGGAGATTGATCCCAAGGCCTAAAGGCAGCCCGGGGAGGTGGCCCAAGGGTTGGCTGCCTTTGGGGGGTTGGCCACAGGGGCCTTGTGGTCAACCCCCACTGCACACGACTAAAGGCTGTGTGAAGTGTGGGGTTGGTTGCATGCAGTGGGGTTGCCACAGGGCCTGTTAACAGGCCAGGCCCTGCGGGCAACACCCCACCGTGCATGTCCGAAAGTCATACGCGGCGGCAGTAGGATTAACGTATGGTAATTAAATATTACTTTACATTAAAAGAAACTAGAAATTCACTGAAATAAACCCAGGTTAAAGGGAAGTTGCAGTTAGGAAACAGCATGAAACTGTTTTCTCATTAATAATTTTACGCAAATGTTGCAGTCATAATATCAATGATGTCATAGATAATGCCATGAGTGATGTAATATGTGGGGTAATTAGCAGTGCATGGCAGAGACGTGAGTTATAGTTACCTTAGGACACGAGTTATAGTTACTGGAGATAACAGTAACTATAACTGCTGAATTTCTATGGTTTTGTGTGTGTAAAATCTAAACCTAACTATAACGTCCCTGTAACCTTTGTTTTTTTTAATGAATTTCTAAGTCTTTTTTAATTTCCTTGCCTAACTATAACGTCCCTGTAACCTTTGTTTTTTTAATGAATTTCTAAGGCTTTTTTAATTCCCTTGCCTAACTATAACGTCTCTGTAACCTTTGTTTTTTTCACTGAATTTCTACTTTTTTCTCTGTAACATTTGTCCCTATAACCTTTGATTTTTCAGTGAATTTCTTCACTGTCTTTTTGTTTTTAATTGGTGCTATGTAGCCGCAGATTCTCGATGGTTCCATGGCACCGATTAAAAACATAATGCCTTTTTTAGCCCCAGGAGGTCCCTCTGGGTTATCCCTACCCTGCAACCCTATATGGTTTGTAAGAAACTTTTTTGTAGGAGCTGAGACCCAGTTACAGAGTCCTAAAATGACTGCTGCCACATCTTTATAGATGTGATGGCAGCCAATCGGAGCTTATCTCAAGATCTGTTGGTGCTGTGGATCCCACAGCATGAAATATACAAAGTTTTTTAACCTTCATTATTCATAAATTACTGAATGAATTTTCACCAAATGGCAGACTTTCTGGACCAAGATATAGCTTTCTGCCAAATCTGGTTAAATTCCGTTCATCAGATTTTGCATTATCGCTGTCCAACCCCCCTATGGAAAACTGAATGGGGAAATTGCGTTTTGGGACCCCTGCTTGACGGATCACCCTGAAACATTCCAGGAAGCAGGTGGATGAGATTTTATTATAAAGCTTCATGAAGATGTCAAACGGTGCACAAGTTATACGTTATAAGCAAACCAAAAATGCTTTTCCTAGGGTAAGTGGTCCAAATATAACCTACACATATATATAGATATTTATATATATAGATATTTATTTATATATATAGATATATATTCACAGAGAAAAGTTAGAGTAATGTTATAATTAGGTGAACATTTCAGTGACAACGTAATGTTTGAACTTAAAAAGCCACTGAAAATCACCAGTTGTATATGGTTATCTCTAATACTTCGAATTTCTAGGGTGTTTTTTTAATGTGAAGTAATATTTTATCACAATATGTAAAGCCAACCTCTTGCAATCAAGCAACCTTACATTATGCACGGCTTTCGGCTTCAGGGCCTGGCCCTGCAGGCAACACCCCCCATGGGCAGCCAGCCCCCTTTGCAGGTCCCGGGGACACCATCCCCAGAGCCATATTTTTTTTTTTAAGGAGAGGGGGCACATGGCCCTCCTCTCCAAGCCTTTATGGCCCCGGAGACCCTTTCCCCCAAGGCCTTTATTTTGTAAGGGGAGGGGCGTGCACCCCCCTCAAGAACCCTCTTTGAGCCCCAGGGACCCAATCTCCCTGGCCTTTTTTCTATTAGGGGAGCATGTGGCCCCTCCTCCTGGGGGGATCCATTCCCCCAGGGCCGAAACACATATTTAGAGGTGGAGGGGGCACGCCGCCCGTACCCAAGCCAAGATTGGCCATGGGAACACCATCCCAGGGGCCTCAGCTGGATGCCCTGATGGTCACCCGGGGCCCTCTCGAAATATTACGTATGGGGCTGAAGGGGGTAGACCCAGGGTACACGCAGCACCAGCATACTATGTGCTGGCGGGAGTTGGCACCTTTCCTTTGCATCAGCATTTTTTATCTACTCCCGCCGGGAGAGAGCAAAGTGGAATTCCTTGCCAGTCAGCCACACTACATTAATTATAACTAACTGCTCAACCTTGCACAGTGTTCCCACAAATTATGTCAAATTATGTCATTTGTGATGTCATAAATTTGTTATAAATGAAGGTGGTGCGTAAATTATACATTTAATGTATAACTATAACTTTTGAATTTTTAATGTTTGTATAGTTTAAGTTTGGCTTGTAGAAAAAATATAAATAAAGTTTTCCTAACTATAACTAAGCTTTAATATTTTTTAATAAAAAAGTGTTTCAAATCGTAGAGTGGAGTGTTGTTGAGTGAAGTGCCATTAAGTGGAGTGTCATAGAGCACAGTGAAGGAGACTGTCGTAGAGTGTAGAATCTTACAGTGGAGTGTCGTAGAGTGGAGTGGTGCAGAGTCAAGTGGCATAGAGTGGATTAGCGTAGAGCGGAGAGGCATAGAGTTCAGTGACATAAAGTGGAGTGGCATAGAGTGGAATAGCATAGAGTGGAGTGGCGTAGAGTGGGATAGCGTAGACTAGAGTGGCGTACAGTGGAGTGCCATACACTAGAATGACGCAGAATGGAGTGGCATAGGGAGGAATAGCATAGAGTGGAGTGTCATAGGGCGGAATAGCATAGAGTGGAGTGGCCTAGAGTGGAATAGAGTAGAGTGGAGTGGCATAGAGTGGACTGGCGTGAAGTGGAGTAGCATAGAGTGGAGAGGAATAGAGTGGTTTGGCGTACAGTGTATTAGTGTAGACTGGAGTGGTTTAGAGTCAAGTGACATAGCATAGAATAGCGTAGAGTTGAGTAGCATAGAGTGGAATGGGATACAGCAGAGTGGAGTGGAGTGGAGTGGCGTAGAGTGGAGTGTCGTAGAGTGGAGTGGTGCAGAGTCAAGTGGCATAGAGTGGATTAGCGTAGAGGCATAGAGTTCAGTGACATAAAGTGGAGTGGCATAGAGTGGAATAGCATAGAGTGGAGTGGCGTAGAGTGGGATAGCGTAGACTAGAGTGGCGTACAGTGGAGTGCCATACACTAGAATGACGCAGAATGGAGTGGCATAGGGAGGAATAGCATAGAGTGGAGTGTCATAGGGCTGAATAGCATAGAGTGGAGTGGCCTAGAGTGGAATAGAGTAGAGTGGAGTGGCATAGAGTGGACTGGCGTGAAGTGGAGTAGCATAGAGTGGAGAGGAATAGAGTGGTTTGGCGTACAGTGTATTAGTGTAGACTGGAGTGGTTTAGAGTCAAGTGACATAGCATAGAATAGCATAGAGTTGAGTAGCATAGAGTGGAATGGGATACAGCAGAGTGGAGTGGCGTAGAGTGGAGTGGACTGGCGTGGAGTGGCATAGAGTGGAGTGGCACAGAGTGGAGTGGCATAGAGTGGAGTGGCATAGAGTGGAGTGTTGTAGAGTGGAGTGGCAGAGTGGATTGGCGTAGAGTGGAGTGGAGTGTCGTAGAGTGGAGTGGTGTGAAGTGTCAGAGTGGAGTGGCATGCCATAGAGTGGAGGGGCATGGAGTCTCATAGAGTGGTGTGTTGTACAATGGAATGGAGTTGCATGTTTTGCCGTTGAGTGTAGTTTATTTATTTATTTTTTATTAATGTTACGTTAATGTTACGTTAATTCGACAGAGGGAGAGGGAGGAAGGAAACATAGCAGGGAGACGGGGAGAAACTATGCCCAATGTCCGGCTGGGTAGGTGACGGCCGAGGGGTGAACCAGGGCCGATCTCCTCTATAGCTGTCTAGGCAGCTCCACCGGGTGTCGGCCAAATTGCTCGGACTCCGCTGTCAGGATAATGATCAGGGTTAGTCTGAAAATGTCGAATTCAAAACGAGGGAGTTGGAGAGAAGAGAAAACCACAGTCAAGTATAAACCCAGGTGAGAAAGGGGTTTTTGTTTCGGTGTTATCAAGGCGCAATCAGCAGGAAGCTCGATGTCAGGGAGAGGCAGCTGCAAGAGAACCAGAGAAGACTGCGGGCAGTACGGTGTCGGGGCATGGGCACCATCTTGAAGTCAGGTGTTGTCCTGGACCGTCCTTACAATGGATAACCCGGCCTCGAAAAGCCCCCAGAATAGAGCGCCTTCATGAGGGGGGGGGATCAGCTGGAATGCCCCAACAGCTCTGTTTGGGAGTGCCCCGGAGCCTCAGAGGCCCCCCGTGGCGGTAATCAAGACTGGCCCCCGCCGCCATCCTGATTGAGAACGTGTGCTTCTCTGGGTATTTTTGCTGATCACGTTTCGACTGCAGGTAGGTCCGCCATCTTAAGGTCAGGCATCTGAGACAGGCAAGCCGGAGGTTTGTTTTGTGTGGTGAGGAAGCTTGAGTGCTTAGGCAAGGATGAATGCACGGGTAGGGCTTACTTGGTTCTCTTTGGAAGTAGGATCAATGCCAATTGATCAGGATCACCTGTCGGACTCCAAGGCAGCGTTCATCCCCGTGGTGGGATCCGCCATTTTAGTTACCAGCGTTAGGGTCAGGCAGGTCGGAGGTCTGCAGCAAGGTGAAACAACGCACAGCGAAAGAGAGAACCAAGGTATATAATTGGTCTACCTTTTCCTGCGAGGTACGTCGGATCCGCCATTTGGGGCTGTTAGCAGACGTTTAAGTTTTAAACTCAGAGCATTGCAACCGGGTTCTGAATGGAGTAGAGAGAGACCACGTCTCAAGATGGCGGCCCGCAGGTCCTCCCGGTGCGGTCGCCAAAGAGCCAGGCCCGCCCAAGCTCTCCCGTCTATGGGGCCGTTTGGTGTAGCGCAGAACACAGCGATCTCCGGTGCTCCGGACCGTCGGCTGGCCACCCAGGGGGAGTCGGCGTGATCAACTCCGGCAATCGATGTATGTCCCAAGATGGCAGCCGCGGGCCGAGCTGCAGTTAGGATCAGGCTCGGCGGCGGTCGTGGGAGGCGGTAGCACTTGCACCGCCAGTTCAGCGTCGTCTCAGACAGCAAATGGGACTGTCGGAAATGCCCCCCTGTGCCGCGGTGCCGATTAAATTACTTTGCGAGGCGGCGGCGAGCCGGAGCTCCCCGGGCACACGTCCTACTCCATCCAGGGGAGGTCAGGTCCCTTGTGATCCTTTACAAGATGTCCAAACAAAGTTTAAACAGACCTAGCGAGAAAAAAGCCAAACAAATGTAGATTTACTTTTGCAGGAATTTAGAGGGGTGGAAAGGGTCGTTTTTTGGAAGTAGTTCTAAATTGATCGAGTAGTGTTAAGGCAACAAAACTTTGTGATGTTTTGTGCCGCAGTATACCACAGTAATTTCGCGATATACCGACTATGCCAAAGACAAAGCAGTGTATTATTGGCTAATGACTGCCTTTGCAAAAGTAAAAGGCAGCCATGTTATTTAAACCACAGTTAGGGTCTTATTACCACTTTGGCAGTCCTCCTCTAGACCACCACCGCCGCGCCCAAAGAATGACCGCTAAGTCCGTGGTGCACCCGCCTGCCGGATTCTGAGTTGAATCCAGGGCGGGCGGTCAGTGCAGTGGTGGTCTCACGGCAGTGGTATGATAGGCTCATACGAGAGCCTAACATGCAGACCGCCACCGTAAGAGCGCCGACTGCACATTCCTGCACCATGTCATGCATGCCACACCATGCAGGAAAAAAGGTGCAATTGTAGGGGGGCATAACATGTGCCCTCCTCACACATCTCCATATGCTGCCGGGGGCACTGTCAGGGCCCCCTTACCTGCATCTCCACCATCCTTTTCATGACGGACTCCTCACCATGAAAAGGGCGGTGGAGAGACAAGTCGTAATGTGCAGTATATATATATTACAAACTAGCAATCGCCAATAGGTAGTTACAGTTTGGACAAGGAAAAGCATTTTTTGTTTTGCTAATAACTTTGACACCGTTTGATGAATCTTCACAAAATTTTCAAAACTAGTTTGCCACTAACTTCAGCTGCTGTTTGAAAAGTTTCAAAGTGATTCGTCAAGCAGGGGCTGAGAAAAAGGGGGGGGTCCCAAAAACAGAGTTTCCCTATGCAATTTCCCAAAGGGATTTTAGACACAACTACTGCCCAAACCGCTGAACAGAATTACAACAAATTTGGCCGAAAGCTAGATCTTGGTCCAGAAAGAGTGCTTTTTGTAATTTGGTGTAAATCTGTTCAGTAGTGAGTAATAAAAAAAAAGATTTATGCATATCTAGAGACGCAGAGGGTTTATTGATCTCATGCTGAGATCTGACAGGCGGTCACCACTTCAACCAGGAAGTGGTGGCATCCAGCCTAGTCCCAAGAAAAAAGGCAAATAAAACACAAGGGGGCAGGGTAGTAATACCCTGACCCCCTGGGTCTGGTGGTGGGTCCCACAGGGACCCTGTCTGGGGCAAAAACCTTTATTTTGTTTGTGCCGCATATTCACAGAGAATTCACAGATCTGCGGAAAATTGCTGGAGGCAAGGAACGCGGCAGCAGATGGGTTTCAAGCAATAATATATTTGCAACCAGGGCGTCCTCACGCCAAGTCAACGCCGTTCCTTTAAGGAAAAAGGGCTGCATCCGGAAAAAAAACTGCTTTATTTAAAAGCAGTCCCAGACATGGAGGTCTGCTGAGCCCAGCAGGCCACCATCCCTGGGAGGGCCAGCCATTCTCAATGGTGACGCAAATTGCGAGTGCCTCATGAATATTGATGAGGCATGCAATTTGCAACCCCATTAAGAATCGCTAACAGTGTCTCTGACACTATTGTACATGTCATTTTGCGAGCATTTAGGAGGGAGAAACTTAAAAAATAATAGGAACAGAATCATAGACACCATTTGGGGGCCGCCAGGTGTCACAGCTGCAACCTCTGGCTGGTTCCTTGTGAACCCCCGCAATGCTCTTGAGCTTGGCCTCTGAGGGGCAAAGACAGTATGAGGAACTGACGACTAGGGGCATTTTCCTGAATAAAATACTCCCATATTCAAAAAGAGGAGGTGCTCGTGGCGAAGGCTCACTGAGATTGTAACAGTTTCGACTTGCAACTATTATAATTCAGCCTGAACAGAGGAGGTGTCACTTAACCACTTTGCTGCTTCGAACGTTCCGCGCCAGTGCGGAACGTTCTATTAAACGGGCGGGGCGGGGCCGCGTCGGCCAACGGACGTGCGCAGCACTACCGAGGTAGTGCTCGCGACGGCCGTTGGCCGACGAACGCAGCGAAGGGGTTAACAACGCACTCATAGGACCTTCCATGCCTCAGACTGCTCCAAGCATGGGTATGCTTTGCCTGGAGGCCTTTACTGTTGGTGTGTAAGGTCATACACAGGCAAACTGTACATTTTTCAGATATGGCGAATACACATCATTCCTATGGGTCCTACAACGGGAATAACAGAGTTGGCTGCTGCATGTCAGGATTGAGGAGCTCCTTGTGAGTCCCAGCAGCACATGAAGAGCAGTGGTGAGGCTGCAGGTGAGGACTAAGGTACATGGTAGAGTTGGTGAGGCACTCTAGTATGGGTAGAAAATAATGTTATGTGCAAGAAATGAGGTGTATGGCAGACCTACATGTGTGTCCCATTTCTGGAAGAGCAGTGTAGGGCCCAAATGTCAGGCCTGAGATGTACGGGTGCATATGGGTCCCAGTACTCGCTGGTGTGTGTTTGTAAGTCATGTATGAGGTGTATGGCAATGGGCTCAAGTACAGATGAGTAGTGGTGGGTTCTGCAGGTCAAAATTCTGGTGTCACTACTGGAAGAGTAGATGTGGGGGCTCCATGTGAAGCTTAAGCTGTAACGGCAGACCTGCATGTTGGTGCACATATTGTTATTGCATGACTGTGATGAATCAAAGAACTAACTGCCTGCGAGCCCCAGTACAAAGAGATCAGTGGGGGATACTTTGGGTCAGGAGACACATGGAAGAGCTGTTCATAGGTCCCAATACTGTAATAACATTACATGGGGATTGCAGGTCAGGAGGTGAATGGCAAAGCTGCAATACGTCCCAGGGCTAGATTAGTGTCAGTGGGGGGATATGGGATAAGAAAGAGAGCAATGGATTTATTTCATTTCAAGAAATTCGGATTAACATCTATACCCAGCTCCTTTCCATTCTATTACTAAAGTATATCATCAGCATAGGACGAATGGACATTAAATAGTGATGTTTGCATTCTGTCTTACCAGCTCCCAGACACGAAAACATGGCCCATTCTACTCATAATTCTGTTTCACTGGAGTATACAGCATGTACTGCATACAACTAGATCACTCCATGTGCACTGCAAAGCTTCACTGACGCTACTTTATATGATCACCAGCAGGAGAGGCAAATAGTCTCTGATTCTACTACTGTTATGATTCACCACAGGCTGAAGCAGAACATGTTGCTACTATCTACCTGGCATGCATATTTTACAAATTAGAGCACTTTTTATCAACATCTTTGCTAGGGTCGTATCTTACTCAATAATGTTAGGGGGATATAGAGCTGACATTCCCCAATAAGCAATTCTGAAAATATGAGCCTGTGAATTAAATGCTACCGAGGGCTGTGAAAGAAGTGGTGGTCTTTTGAGTGTCTCAGTCACTTCCGTTCTCCCCTTCACACCAATTTCTTCTGCAGTATCACTCTTTTAGACCCCTACACCTTTTTCTCTCCACATCTTTTTGAACAGACGGGCTCGGCATCGAGCCTGCCGCCATTATGGCGGTCACGCCGGCCCCCCCCGGTAGTCGGGGAGGGAGGGGTCCGCCGCGCACAATAGTGACGCGGCCCCCGACCTCCCCAAGGGGTCACCCAATCCGCGTGCGTTGCGGCCTGAACCGGAAGCACTTCCAAGTGCTTCCGGGTCAGGTAGCGTCTGCGCAATGTAAGGGGCAGACCAGTCTAAACTGGTCGGCCCAATCTACGGCGTTAAAAGGGGGAGCGGAGCGGGGAGGCTTTCTCTTCGCTCCGCTGCCCCCTTTTGCTGGACACAACGCCGGTCTTTTGTCCGGGCCGGGGGGAGGCCCGTTTAACTTTTTGTGTTCTTTTTCAGGTTTCCCAAGGGTTGTGTAGCGTGGAAGGATCGGCGTGTAGGAGAGGAGGAGCGGTTTTTTGTTTTTCTCTCCACTGCAGGTTGTCTGGTCGTTGTCGTGGCAGCGGGCGGCGCAAGAGCAGCAGGAGAAGATACGTCGACGGAGCGGCTGCGGGACAGGATCAGCTGTTTGCGAGCGGCGGCCCAGACTGCAACTGCCGGGGAGCCCACATCGTGAAGGAGCGCTACGCTTGGTACCAGAGCCGTCCAGGATCCTCTCGCAACGCGGTGGGGTGTATCGGTGGTCAGCGGAAACCTGGTAGAGTGCGCATGGGGACGCTACCTGAAATAGAGTAGAAGGCGCGTTTCGTTTATGAACGTTTGGGGGGCATTTTGCGCATTTTTAAATAATTCGGGTAGCGCTGGGAAAATATCGGTTAATGCAAAAGAAACAATTGATGGACGGAATGCTGGACAATGCAAACATTCACCCCCAGTCACAAGGATCTGGGTTAAATCCATCATTCTTTTGCTCACCACACCACCCCAGTTTGGACCCAGCCATATGCAAATCAGTCTTGACCCTGTTCCTTGTGGGAACAGTCCAGCCCGAACCGCCAAGCCAGGTCCTCCCTGGACCGGAAACAAGCATCCTAGGACCGGTTTCAAGGCATCACCCTTCTTCAGCCAGGCTAGCTTGAATCCAGTGGTGTAGTGAGCACGGGACCCACGTCTGGGCATACCCTTCCCACTTAGGGCGACAAATGCAAAAGAAACAATTGATGGACGGAATGCTGGACAATGCAAACATTCACCCCCAGTCACAAGGATCTGGGTTAAATCCATCATTCTTTTGCTCACCACACCACCCCAGTTTGGACCCAGCCATATGCAAATCAGTCTTGACCCTGTTCCTTGTGGGAACAGTCCAGCCCGAACTGCCAAGCCAGGTCCTCCCTGGACCGGAAACAAGCATCCTAGGACCGGTTTCAGGGCATCACCCTTCTTCAGGCAGGCTAGCTTGAATCCAGTGGTGTAGTGAGCACGGGACCCACGTCTGGGCATACCCTTCCCACTTAGGGCGACAAATGCAAAAGAAACAATTGATGGACGGAATGCTGGACAATGCAAACATTCACCCCCAGTCACAAGGATCTGGGTTAAATCCATCATTCTTTTGCTCACCACACCACCCCAGTTTGGACCCAGCCATATGCAAATCAGTCTTGACCCTGTTCCTTGTGGGAACAGTCCAGCCCGAACTGCCAAGCCAGGTCCTCCCTGGACCGGAAACAAGCATCCTAGGACCGGTTTCAGGGCATCACCCTTCTTCAGCCAGGCTAGCTTGAATCCAGTGGTGTAGTGAGCACGGGACCCACGTCTGGGCATACCCTTCCCACTTAGGGCGACAAATGCAAAAGAAACAATTGATGGACGGAATGCTGGACAATGCAAACATTCACCCCCAGTCACAAGGATCTGGGTTAAATCCATCATTCTTTTGCTCACCACACCACCCCAGTTTGGACCCAGCCATATGCAAATCAGTCTTGACCCTGTTCCTTGTGGGAACAGTCCAGCCCGAACTGCCAAGCCAGGTCCTCCCTGGACCGGAAACAAGCATCCTAGGACCGGTTTCAGGGCATCACCCTTCTTCAGCCAGGCTAGCTTGAATCCAGTGGTGTAGTGAGCACGGGACCCACGTCTGGGCATACCCTTCCCACTTAGGGCGACAAATGCAAAAGAAACAATTGATGGACGGAATGCTGGACAATGCAAACATTCACCCCCAGTCACAAGGATCTGGGTTAAATCCATCATTCTTTTGCTCACCACACCACCCCAGTTTGGACCCAGCCATATGCAAATCAGTCTTGACCCTGTTCCTTGTGGGAACAGTCCAGCCCGAACTGCCAAGCCAGGTCCTCCCTGGACTGGAAACAAGCATCCTAGGACCGGTTTCAGGGCATCACCCTTCTTCAGCCAGGCTAGCTTGAATCCAGTGGTGTAGTGAGCACGGGACCCACGTCTGGGCATACCCTTCCCACTTAGGGCGACAAATGCAAAAGAAACAATTGATGGACGGAATGCTGGACAATGCAAACATTCACCCCCAGTCACAAGGATCTGGTTTAAATCCATCATTCTTTTGCTCACCACACCACCCCAGTTTGGACCCAGTCATATGCAAATCAGTCTTGACCCTGTTCGGGCATCACAGTTAGGCCACGGGCACAGCAGCGGGAAGAGTTTGTTCAGCGTTGTTGTGGGGGGGGAGGTATATTGGGTTTTTGAGGGGAGCTGGGAAGCGCTTGTTTTTTCTCCCCTTTTCCCTTCTTGATTGTGCTACAGGAATCAAGAGAGACACAGGAAGGAGGAGCCCAGACATCGGTTGGCTGTTTTTTGCGGAAAAGGCATTGTTGGCAGGACCTGTTTGGGGGGGCAGCACCGGCAAGCCGCATTACCATTGCCACTGGGGGCCACGCGGGTTGGAGTTTCACTTACCTGCCCCACTAGATTAGCTGGTGGGAAGTGGCTCCGGTTGCGTGGGTGCAGGGCTGGCTGGTGGCTGCTACAACTGCCAGGTAAGGGTTTGGGTATCCCAGACCAAGGGTCAGAGGGTTGACCATTGAGGTTCATTTGAGGCTTTGGGGGCGTGTTTAAAGCTAAAATGGCCCCTAAGGCAAAGCGAGGGGAACACCCCTCTCGCATGGAGGCATTTATGGAAAAAATGTTACAGGAAATGGCAGTGATGGGGCAAGCAATCACAGAACTACGGGAAAGGACTGAGGGGCTTGATGGGGCCTCAGGGAGCAGGTCCAGGCGACCGATAGTTCCCCCTAAGCCTTACTCACCGCCATTGGCCAGGAGAAAGAGGGCCAAGAAGGGGAGGGGTGGAGCAGGGGTTCATGGACGGGGGGGGGAGCCAGGGGCAGTCCCAGGAGGGGGCACCCCCCTCAACCAGCGGCACCCGTGCCAATTATACCAAGTGGGCCGTCACCGGTGCCACCCCCGCCACCACAGCCCGCTCCTGTCCCACAAGGGGTGAATCCTGATGGGGTCAACCCAGCCCAACCAGAGATGGTGGCCAATTTGGCGGCATTACTCCCATGGTTAGAAAAAGTGGGGAACTGGTCTGCTGATGCGGGAATGTCTGGGAGTGAAGGGGATGCGACAGAGAAGGCCAGAAAAATAATTGCGGAGATCACCAAGGCTAAGCCAAGTGAAGGGCCTGCAGCATGTTAAAGTTAGTCAATGAACACCTTGTACCTATCAATGTATTGGACTTTCTGCGTATTGTATATAATGTAAATAATCATCATTTTTTGAATGTTATTAATCTTGTAATAAATACGGCCGGGGTCTACGACCCCTAATCCAAAGAAGTAGTGGTGTCTGAATTGTGTGACGATTGGGGAGAAGGGAATGGGAGGGTCCCCACCACCTGTTGGGTCTCGGGCAGTTTGCGGGAGGGGGGGGGAGGTTAGGCGGTACCCGCCCATACTGAAATTCTCCATGTGCATGTGCCACACATCATCTTTCCTCTTCAAGCACTGTTTTTTCACTCTCTCCTGAATATAGTTCATTTAATCTCCTCCACTTCACCACCCTCCAGGCACACAACCCACCCACTTACCTGTAAGCACTAAATTTTATTCTACTTCGGCGCTGACCATATTTAGACAGCTGTGTACATTCTTTACACGGTTTCCCACAATTACATGATTTAGCACGTATTTGACCAACGCTCTGTGTGCTCTACAGGGAGATCAAGGATTGCATGTCGTCTAAATACCTTTACGACCCATTGACAGGCAATGTGAGAAACTCACTCTGCCTTAAGCCTCGGCTCTAGAGACCTCAATCGTCCCCCATCATAAACACCCACCTACAACCTGAACTCACTCAGACATCTCAAGGCGATTCATTTCCCAGTATGCCCTACAGATGAGTCACATGTTGCAAAAAACAAACAGTCTAAGGGAATGTAAGATGGAGTCAAACAAGTGAAATATAAACTGACTATATTGCTGACATGGATTACATTAAGGATTTTTACAAACATTGTTGAGAAATTGATCTCTGTGTTTTCCAGGAAAGTTAAGGACATGAATATAAGGCCCTGTACGGACGAGATTTGAAGTTGGTTTTAACCTGTCCCAAGTAAATCACTGCTGCCTGCACTTCACAGGCTAGGAAACCCTCCCAGTTGTTATATGATGGTAACTAACTGCACACGACTGTCATTGCTGGGCTGGTACCTGACTGAGAGATTACTTGGGGGTGTTCGACCCGGAAGAACAAACACTTTCTACACACCTGCCGCTTCCCTTCGGCTGATGATGTCCAGCTCGGGCATGACGAGGGACGTTTCAGGTTATTGTGCATGCAGTCTCTCCCTGTCTGGGCCCACCTTTGTTCTGTCCC
Organism: Calotriton arnoldi; assembly: GCA_963921515.1. Classification (NCBI taxonomy): domain Eukaryota; kingdom Metazoa; phylum Chordata; class Amphibia; order Caudata; family Salamandridae; genus Calotriton; species Calotriton arnoldi. The sequence goes on from CAWUFW010000182.1 coordinate 1,626,436, forward strand.
ACACTCTCCTAGGACCGCCGGTGCATTTATGTTGTGTGGTGTGCGACTTGGCCTGGGAGTACCTTATCAGCCTCCTATCAGCTGGCTGGACCCCCATTTCCCTTTCTCTCATATCTCCAGGAGACCAGAGGGAAGCCTTCAGAGTAAGCAGGACACAGACCTTCGTCTAGTTTTAACACTGGTGAAGCAGGTGCAGTTGCAATTGGGCTGACAACTGGTAGGGCCCAGTAAAGATGGGTAAGCTAGCAAATTCATTGAGGGAGCTGAGCCAGAGACAAGCCACGGGTCTGTGTTGACTATATGAGGCATAGGACAAGTCGAGCCATTAACTCATTTTACATGTAACTCATGCAGTAAAAGTTCACGTAGAAATATGATAGAATCCCACATAATTCAAACAAGTGTATTTCTTGAACATGCAAAATCTTTTTACTGTAGTACATTAGATTGTATCATCTCACTCTATGGCATTTATTAAAACATTTATGTCCTCCCTACCAACATGGGACGATGCCAATAGTGAACCGAGAGGCAAGTCAGTTCAGATCTCATGTGCACCTTTTAAATGGCCTAGGTTGTTATTATAGTCTGTTAAACCATGTGCAAGAGAGGTTTTTGTACAGCACGCATCGTGAACAGCAGTATTTCAAGGAGGTCATCCCTAAAATGGGAGGACGAAGGAAAATAACGCACAATGAATCAAAATAATTGCTTAGGATCATTTAATTTGTGCAAGCAGGGAAGTCGGGATGATCCCAGGTTTACTGGTCTTACATTGTGCAATATGTAGTACGACGTAGGAGCTTGCCCGACGCCGTGACACACATCGCATGCCCTGACCCCATGTTGGAGGTCAAGGGAGAGGAAATAAAGAGTGGGGAGTCCCAGCCCACACAGTTAGTGTGGTGCAAATTTAAAAACACATCCTACCTCCTGTGTGGTTCTTGTTGCTGCTTTCCCAAGAGCTGGGAGGGACCTCAGTATCTGCTGCGCTACAGTGGTGACGAGGATGGGATCCAACTCTGCAAGCCTCTGCCTGTTGTCGCGCTGTCCATATGGGCAACATCCACGCCCTTGCTGATTCGGGCTCTTCAAGGTGACGCTGCTCCCGAGCCAGCGCAGACCCGATGACCCCGCGTGCCTGCATATGTGGCACTTGATCTTTCTACTGGCCAGGTTTGGCTCCTCCCCCAGTTGGGTATTGGCAGGCGACCGGCAGTAGTAAGCACCAGCACAGTGCCATGCTGTCCGGCTCCCTACCCAGTGCTGCCACCTGAGTACCTGCTCTGCTGCAACTATCAAGTGAGTGCCCCCTCACCTTGCCCACGCCTGTCTATGCCAGGATCATGCTCTCTGGCCTGGTGAGTCCACGACCTTAACTTCTTGACATCGGCAGCTATCCTCCTCTAGACATGAGCACAGATTAGAAGGCAAATGCACAGGCCGCAATACCACCACAGCGCCTCATGCCTGCCCACGCCAATCCGCTGCCTCCCTTCAGCAAGCTCAGTGATCCAGCAACGGCCGCCGCCCGCTGGCACACATGGGTGGTGCCCTTAAATAACTACTTTGAAGCCACCAAGGAAACCGACGACGAAACAAAATGCTGCCTACTTCTTCATTATGCTGGGGAAGAAATCTTCAAACTCTTCCGCAACTTTCCCAGGATGGGTGCGGACAATGATTACGACGGGCCATCACAGCACTCAACTCATAATTTGACCCCCAGATGAACCCTGATTTTGAAAGATTCAAAGTGCGGCAAGCCCACCAGAGCAAGGGTGAGTCCACTGATGTGCTTTATGCTCAATTGCGAGAACTCGCCAGTACCTGCACGAAAGACGATCCGCAGAAAGAAGTGCGCACTCTGATTATACAAGGTTGCTGATCCGCCGCACTTAGACGCCACATCCTCCGCCAGCCGAACATGCCCCTTGATGAGATCTTGACGCTCGCCCGATCCCACAAACTGTCCAGTGATCAAGCTGAACAGATTGAGCTGGCACTCCAGAAGCTCTCAATCACTCCCGAGCCCACTTCACGACCAATCAAAGCAGAAATAGCGGCGACAATCTCAAAAGGGCCCCAGCGCCACAACAGCCAAAGCTCTGACCCCACAGGAGCAACTCCTACTTACTGCTGCAGATATTGTGGGTTACCCACACACCTGCCTTCTGACTGCCCAGCCAGAAGCAAGACTTGCTCTGCGTATCAAAGAGTGAGGTGTTTTATTCCGGGTGTCACATACCATTTATGATTGAGTAAAAATTCTTATTTTACCAATTGGCCTGAGTAAGTTGGAGATTCCCCTTTCCCACTAGAGCACACATATCACTAAGGGGTTAGAGGTCCAATCGGGCTTATTAATGTCCTGAAGTCATACTCTGCATAGAGAATCATATGTCCAGACAGCGTTGCTATGTTGCAAACACACTGATTTATTTAGCAAATAAAAGTTGCTGGTTCATACGTTGAACCAGATTTCAAGAAAGACACATCAGCCAACACGTTTCACCCCTTCCCGGCGCGCAGGCCTGGGCCTTTCTCAAGGCGGAAGAAAATAGAACTGTAAAGAGTCAATGTAATCAAAGAAATGCTCGGGGTCACAAGGGTTGTAACCTGTATCTCGGGTGGACTGTGCACCCGGCGAGTGATGAATTGCTTGCGGTCCAAGTAAAATCAGGTCAGATGTGGTCAAACAGTGTGGAAAGAGGGAGAAGTTCATCTATGTTTAAAAACTACTACAGATTAAACTTTAATCGGCAGTGGCTTTTAAACATAGAGGGACTGCTCCCTCTTCCTGCCCAGTTTAGAAATCACTGCAGTGCATACCCCTTGGCGCACCTACATACTCTGCAGTAATTACTGCAGAGCATGTAAAGGCTCTGAGGGGTATGCACTGCATTGAAGTGGTTTCTAAACAGGGCAGGAAGTAATTACGGCAGAGTATGTAAGGGCGCCAAGGGGTATGCACTGCAGTGCGTAACTCCTGGCGAACTACATACTCTGCAGTAATCACTGCAGAGTATGTAAGGGCGCCGAGGGGTATGCCCTACAGGGCAGTGGTTTCTAAACAGGGCGGGAAGAGGGAGCAATCCCTCTCTGTTTAAAAATCACAGCAGATTAAACTTTAATGTGCAGTGTTTTTTTTTTTTTAAAGTGGGATTGCTCCCTCTTTCCACAGTTTAGAAATCAAACCAGTGCAGATGAATTCCATTGGCGAAGCGGTGGAATTTATCAGTAATTCCGCATGACAAGAGTAACTCGGAATCACCAAATTCCTCCGATTTTGCCGGCGGAATGAAATATTCAGCCCTGGCCTAACTTTATCCGATCATACACTACACATTTATCTCGCCATTCATCCATGCCCTTTATCATTTTACGATGCACTCAACCAACTATGCAACCAAACATGCACTTATTCTTCTATTCATCCAACTATTGAGTCACTCTCTAAATCATGCTCTTACCCATCCACACACCTGCACATGTGAATAATAATCAATGAAGGAGCACTTTCATTTAAAAGCCAGACCTATTGACTTTGCCAATGCTTGTTGCAGCTGCAGTCAAAGTGAATGTTTTCAACACTTGATATTTATTACTACCCAATATAACTGATTTTATAAATCTTAACTAGGGAATAGAAACGTACTAGGATTCAAAACTATTCCTTGCAGGTTACATGCAGATGTTTGCAATGGATACATAACTCTCTGAGATATTTACCTAATTTGAATTTGTGTCTTTTAGGCTAAATAAGGATCTCTGTAACAAAACCGTAAACCCACTGTGCTATCTTGAATTAAATAATGTCTGGTGTGTATGGGTGAGTAGTTACATTACCTCTACGTCCCTCTTTCTCGCCCAGTCATAAACAACATGAGGTAGTATCCAATCACAGACAGGGAACAAAACAGGAAATGCTTGCTGACCTCACCCACCCTCCGGATAAGGGCTATAATTACACTAGCCTTACCTTAGTGTCACATCCTGAGACCCTCTGGAGCAGTATCCCCCGTGGCCCTCCGTCCAAGAACAGCTCCGGCTCTGAGTGTATAATAACAGAGGAGCAGAGTGGCTAGATGGGGGGAATGGAAATTAGGAAAGGTATGCCAGGGAAGGAGGCCTGTAAAACAAAAATAGCAACCAACCAATGCTTGAGTTCTACCAGTATCACGTAGACACTCCTTATACTCAATTATGTCTGTTATTCTGTACTTATATATTTATTCAAAATGCATTTCATATATCATTGACTAAGGGAAATAAACAGTTTAGCCACTAACGAAACACTTGTTTCTTCTTGGTGGCTGAGCAAGTCCATACACATTATATTGATTGGCTGCTAACATCAACTAACAAGCATTGGCATAGCCAATAGGTCTCGCCTTTGGGACCTTATAAGAAATTATTAAAGAGATGTCCTTGCCTGTACTTACAGGTGTTGTTTAAGTGTTAACACATTCAGTACTGCGTACTTAATCTTAGTTCTGCTCAGACGGAGTCAACAGAAGGAGCACACACTCAAAGTGTTAACCCTTTATCTAATTGACTTAACACCACCGTGTCAATCTACTGAAAGGTTATATGGAACAACTAACAAAATAACAATTGTGGAAACGTAATAGGCTTCAAACAATAAGCTACCTGATGGACGCTAGCTTCAGTCTACAACATGCATGCTAAATAAAACATTACCAGCTTCTGGATAATTGGGGAAAAAGACATTCCATGTGTGAACCTGCAGTTCCATAATACCCAGTGCTTGTGTGCCATTATCTTTACTGTTGATTGACAGAGAATAAGCAACGGTCGTATTGCAAAATGAAATGCTGGCTGCCCCATCGGTCCACACCTGGACGCTCCCTTCCTCAATGGACCATTTAATTAAACTGCTAAAGCGTGGTTGCTGAAAGGCTGACTAAAGCGCGCTGCATCAGCACCTAGAGACTGGTTACGGTAAAGAGTGCCTTACAAATACACTTTTCAATCACAGTAGTGTGCTGGGGATGTGAGTGCTGGTTGCTGGAGAGATGAGAGCTCTTTGAAGGTGGGGGTGGTACCTGTGTGACTGGAGGTGAAGGGAGCGATTTAAGACAATCCTGGGGTGAAGAGAATAATAGAATATATGAGGGACGATGAGCAGCGGTGTTTATATGAAGCCTTTATGGAACACGTCACATAACAAGACCTGAGGCAGTGCTAAATGAAACTACGACACGGAGGAGGCTAGGTTGAAAAGTGGGAGAGGTGAAGAAAAGAATTGTAACGATTAAAAGGGGTCTCCTGTAAAAGAATAAAAGGTGTTGTTCGCAAGAAGGGAGGGGTCGGGACGTCTTTATTTAATCAGTTCTTATAGCAGAGTGGGCCTAACATTAAGAGGCGGGAAAAGTAGTGCGTGTGCAGGAGAGGTGATAGTGACCTCCGTTCGGAGCTCTTTGGGGAGAAGAGCTCACAAAATCCGCTGCTGCATCAAATACAACAAACATCTAATTTAAGCTGGACTTCGGCATAAAAGTTAGTAGTGAGAAGTGGGAAGCCACCTTGTTCTAGGTGACAGGAAGTGGATCCTTGTCTCGCTCCTCATGACAGGAGGTTGGGTGCCATCTTAATCTCAGCAATCCTTGGCCAGCAGCGCCAGGTCCGCAGTCAGACTATCAGTCTACCCCGCTCCTGTCACTCACAGTGGGTCTCCAGGGAAACAAGAGTGATAGATGGGGAAGAGGTTGGAGGATGCGGGAGGTGGGAGTGAAGGCTGGAGCTGAGAAGTGTACCATTCCGGGCTGCAAGCAGCAACTGGCACCAAAGCACTGAATTGCTTTGCAAATAGAAAGAAAAAAAAAAGAGGTGTTCACAGAAGGCAGTGTGTGAGGTGGTGGCTCTGCAATGCCTACGGCGTGATGGAGTGAAAGCGCTGCAGCGTCCTCTGGACTTCCGGCCTAAGCCTTGCGGTTAAGAGCAACACGAGCGAGGAATGCAGCTGCAGCGTCCCGCGAGTGGTGCGCGCGCGCTCGTGTTGCTCGTAACCGCAAGCCTTAGGCCGGAAGTCGAGAGCGATTCCAAGAGGTTGTTTTACCTAGAGCAGCGCATGCGCGCTGCGCTAGGCTCGACCTAAAAACAAGCCCGGGAGTGGTGCGTGCGCGCGCGCAGTCTGCTCTTTTTGGAAGCACTGCACTCGTGCTTGTGGCGCGCCCCTGCTCGCTCCCGCAAGCTGGATGCTGCCACAAGCACGAGTGTGTGCTTCCAAAAAGAGCAGAGCGACGGCTAAAGGTCCTCCTATGAGGCGCATGCGCGCTGCGTAGGCGAGACCTAAAAAGGCACTGTGCCACAAAGAGTTAAATGCAATAAAAAGTAACATGGTTCTGCATTCACTCGACATAAACCACGCTCAAGGTTTGTGTTGTACACAAGTGGAGACTGCCGACAAATTATTACACATAAATAACCCCTCGTACATGAGCTTGCGGCAACGATTTTTTTTTTTGTTGTAAAATATGTTTATTGATTTCCATCATATATCAATCAAAAACAGTTCAAATATGAGCTTCCGCTCGCATATAACGTCCCCAATGCACATGTCTCCCTATACAGGGCTCTCCGTTAGTCCACAGATACAATTGGGAGTGCCCAGCAACATACCGGCGAACAGATCATTGTTCCACCAACAAGGCCCACATTCGCAAATCTATAGCAAGGCACATCGTGATAAAGGGCAATAACAGAGACGGAGCTCGGAAGCTCTGGAGTATAGAAAAGAAAAAGAGCACGAAATCATAAACCCTGCAACAAACAACAACCCATCCTCCCTCCCACCAACCCCCTCCCACAACCCCCCCGGCATGACTTGATAGCTTGAGACATATCAGGGCATTCAGATCAGTGTCCACAACACAATATTCATGGAACTGGAGGTACACAGCAAACTTTCACAGCGTAGTACAGTTAGTAGGCTAATAGAGGCATCACCCATTCCCCAAAACCGTTCTAAACAGTTAATGATGAGGGCAGGTCGTGCGAGTCACTGAGCAAGTAGTCCACATCAGTATCAGAGTCTGTGGGATTTAGCAGTTCCGTTAAGGCTTCCCAGGCACGGGCAGAATCCATTGCTTTGTCGTTATGAACTTGACTAGCCGCTTGCAGTCGGAGAACCGCCTCGCACTCTGCCCACCGGAGAAATTCAGCCCTCCACCTTTGCAAACTCGGCCCCCGCTGAGACTTCCAATGTGCAGTAATTTCCCTTTTGGCCAGGACAAGCCCCAGGTCTAAAAATGTACTAGTTATTTTTGTCTTAGAAGTATGGGGAAACCAATGTAATAAACATGGACCTATACCAAATTCAATATCCCTCCCCGTAACATCACAAAGTAGCGTCAACACCTCCCGCCAGTAAAGCACGATCCGGGAGCAATCCCACACCATGTGGCGGAAATCTGCTCCCTCTCTATTGCAGCGCGGGCAGGGTGCTGCGAGCGTTTTAAAATATTGTTTCATTTTAACTGGGGTGAGATAAGCTCTGTGTAAAATAAAAAATTGGATCTGCTGAAATCGGGCGTTCCTGGAACATTTCCATGGGCGCTCAAGCAATTCAGCCCACACTTTGTCAGGAATTTCCCCTTCAATGTCCTCCTCCCATTTTTGCTTCAACCCCAGAAGGGGGGGCAACTTTTCATAGATCATACGGCGATATAAACAAGTAACAGCTTTAATGGTACCAGCCGCCAGCACCACGTACTGGCAAGCCATTGATGTCTTCGGTTCAGACAGCCCCCCTTTCCATCGCCGCTGAATGGCAGATACCAAGGCCGTATGCAGCAGGTAATCTCCACGTGGGAGATCAAAGCGCTCCCGAAGGGCCTCAAAAGGCATCAGAACATGATCTTCATGCAAATCTCCCACCGCTGTCAATCCCAAATCACACCACCCCGCTAGCGCCGACCAGTTGCCCCCATGAGGCAATTGCTGGCACATCAGCAACGGGAGCTCTGGAGCATACGGGCAGGCAATCCGCGCCCTTTGTTGGCTCCTATTCCAACACAACCGAAAAGTCTGCACGTCCCCAGGGAGCTCCTTAAGGCGGAGCGGCTGCTGTAATATAATTCTGGATAACAGGTAGGCAGGAATCCGCCCCCCAGTAGCAACTCCCACGTCTCGGAACTCCCGAGCCACCGCTTGAGTAAGCCATTGCAGCTGGGCCGCCAAGTAATAAGACTCGAAGTCCGGAACTGCTAGACCTCCCTCCCCCCCGTGGACGTAGCAGAGTGTGTAAAGCTACACGGCGCCTGCGAGAAAGCCAGAGAAACCCCGTTACCATCTGTTGAAGCCTCTTAAAAATCGACGCAGGGAGCCAAACAGGAAGCGTCCTAAAAAAATATAGTAGCCTGGGGAGTGCCACCATCTTGAGGAGCGCTACCCGCCCTATCAGGGACAACGGTAACGTCTTCCAAAAGTCCATACTGCCTTGGAGTCCCCGTATAGCCCTTCCAATATTACCCTCCACCAGGTCTTTCTGCTCATGGTAGATACGCGTCCCCAGATACGTTATACAGGTATACTCCCAGTTTACAGCCTCCGTGGATAAAGGACCCCCTACTGTCTTGGAGGTGGGGAACAGGCACGATTTTGTCCAGTTCACTCCCAGACCTGCCATTTCATCAATATGTTGAAGCAAGCGCTTCGCTCCCAGCAAAGCCTCCTGGGTGTCGGCTAGGAACAGAAGGAGGTCATCCGCGTAAAGCGCAATATAGTGGGTGTCGTCATATACCTGTAGCCCCCTGAACCACTTCCCTGTTCGGGCCTGGGCCGCCAGTGGCTCTATGGCCAGTGCAAATAATAGCGGGGATAGAGGACACCCCTGACGAGTCCCTCTACTCACCGCACAGGGAGCCGATATCAGTCCGCCAGACTTAGTCCTAGCCGTGGAGTCCCTATATAGCAAAGGCGTCCAGGCCACAAACCTCTCCCCCAGTCCAAAGGCACGCATTACCTGGAACAAATAGGGCCACTCCAGGCTATCAAAGGCCTTTTCAATATCGACCGAGAATACGGCAGCTGCACGTGACGAATACGTATCGGCCTCTAGAATAAGGAGCAGGCGACGAATGTTGCCCGCTGTATTCCGTTTAGGTATAAACCCTGCCTGATCCATATGCACTAGGTGGGTCATATACGGCAGGAGGCGAGTGGCCAGTATCCAACTTAAGATCTTATAGTCGGTGGTAAGCATAGAGAGTGGACGATAGGCGGTCCTGTCCGAGGGGGGCCTCCCAGGTTTCAACAGAGATATTATAAGAGCCTCACGCGTCGTGGCAGGAAGCCGGCCCACCCTCCGTGATTCATTATAGAGGGCCACTAACCTAGGGGCCAACAGGTCAATATAAGATGCATAAAATTCGATCGGCAAACCATCCACCCCTGGAGTCTTCTTCCGTGCCATATGTTTGATCGCACCTCTTACCTCCCCCAATGTGATGTCTTGACCCAACAAATCGGCTTCCGCTCTGGCAAGTTCCGGTAAATCCGCCGCTGCTAAAAACCCCTCTAGACGATCCTCGTCCAAGGAGACCTTACTGCGATAAAGCCCCTCATAATAGTCAGAGAAAAGGCGATTAATGCCCTGCTGAGTATAGCAAACATTCCCTGCTGGATCGCATAGGGCCAAAATAGGTACCGCCTGCCTCGCGGGGTTCGCCAGCCACGCCAGCAACGCACCAGATTTGTCGCGCTCTGCGTGGGCGCGTACCATGTATTTCTTATAATCATAACATCGCAGCTTCTCAACCCCCACTGCCACTGCCTCCCGCGCCGCTAAGAGCTCCTCCTGCCTAGCTGGATGCTCCGGACGATCACGCTCCAAGTCTCGCAAGCGCTGGTCTGCGGTGTCCACCTCCTAGAGGAGAACCTTTCGTACCCCAAGCATATTAGCAATACAGAGCCCCCTCACCACCACTTTAAAAGCGTCCCACTCCACTGCCATTGATGACGCTGTACCTGCATTCTCCAGGAAATACTGGGTCACCCCAGTTCCTACCGCATCCTGGAAGACCGGGTCCTCCAGTAGCTCCGGATTTAGCCGCCATGTCGGAATCGCTGGGCGCGGTGGGGCCCAACGAAGCCTCAGCAACAGGGGATTATGATCCGAGAGTGTTCTGGTCAAGTATTCACTGTGCTGGACCGCCGTGTGTAGGTCAGGGGAACAAAGTATAGCATCCAGCCTAACGTGCAACTCGTGGAGCGCTGAGAAGAAGGAGTAGTCTCGCTCATGTGGGTGGTGCTCCCTCCATGTATCCAACAATCCCCAATTCGACTGCCATGCACTTTGAGCCCTAGCGATCTTATTAATTGGTGCTGCAGGAAGAGGAGGGTGAGATCTGTCAAGGGTAACACCAGTAATGGAATTAATGTCCCCTCCCAACGTCACTGTACCAGACAAATAGGACGCCAGCTTCCCCGACAATAAAGTAAACAAGCATTGGCATAGCCAATAGGTCTCGCCTTTGGGACCTTATAAGTGTTTAGTTATCCAGCACAATATCCTTGGTGCAACAACATCAACTGTTGCATGTCTAAACACTTATAAGGTCCCAAAGGCGAGGCCTATTGGCTATGCCAATGCTTGTTATACATGTTAGGAAAAAGCAATTTCTTTTAGGTAAAGTTAGCCTTAGTGTATGAAATCTGAACCACACTGCCCTAAATTACTTCTCGTCTTACTGACACGTTGAGCGGTCCTGCTTAGATTGAGGAATTCCACTAGTTACGTTCCTAAGATTCCTGGACCCTGAGATAACCCTTGACCCTGTTAACAACATTCCTTGTAGGCAGGCGCAGTACGCATTGCGTGTGTGCAGTCGGAACTGCTGGCTGTCCCATGGAGCAAAAGTGTGACCTGTTTCACACATTTGCTTGGTTACAGCTAGAACTGAACTTTTCTGTGTCACTGTCAACTAAGGCCAAATTAAAACCCTCCCCCTGCGCTCATGCACTGCTTACTGCTTGTCGTACAAGCTCATTCTAAAGTTATTGTTGTCTTTCTGTACGAGGTCCTTTGTGGTTCTACTTTATCGTATTCAGTTAACAAGAATATGTGCATCAACCCACAGGTGGAGCGGCCTACTGGTTAACACTCAAACCTATGGCTTACCTGACCTATGACTAGCTCTCTTGTCACCCTACTGTCCTTTCAGCGGCACCGGCTTCCGCAAAAATCTCCTGAATTCCCTCAAATCTCATCCACTTCTACATCACTCTTGAGCAGTTCCCAGGAAACGTTGTACTGTTGTGAAAATTAGGAAAGCATTCGGACAATGCACACTCAAAATGCCGCAGTGGACTTACATGTATGGCTAAACTATAATGTGTCTGATATACTTATACTGAATTGTGTTAGAAATGTTGTTTCCACTCCAACACACCAGACTTGTGGTATTCGAGTAAAAATAATAACTCTTTTTATATAGCTCGTCATATTGCTCTTCCAAATGCCATGAATAACATATCTTACTCTTCCCCGATTTAATGGTCCTCCATTCACCATCCTTGGAAGGATAATAGAATTGTCTGCATTCAAACTTGTGGCCTTCATCTCTCTGCCGATGCCAGCAAAGTCGCGGAGTCCACCTACTAGCTTAGTTCTAGTGATCTTGCTAAATAGCCTGTAGTGTTTTTATATTATTACAGACATTTTTTTGTTTAGCTTGGAGCAAATACATTCATCTTTCAGCTTGATTGATGGACTCTATCTTAAAAGCTGTCAATGGCCTTTATGCTGCTGGTGTTTTTGTGAATATTGGCGTGAGCTGATGTTTAACAGTGATTAGAATTGAAAAGAATCTAATTGCATCTCCTTCCTGTCCATTGTGAAACCCCTATCCATTACTCTGCTTGTCACTGTCGTGTCAGTCTGGTGTCCTTTGTCCATCTGATACTATGATCAATTTACGCACCACTCTCAACTGTTAGGGGGCCTTCAGATGTGCACCCACCAGTACCCTAGCACGTTCTTCCTCTTGCTGATCCAGAGTGACAAGGCCTTGGGGGCTGCCTCCTTAAAGTCTGGAGCTTGACAAGCTAATCAAATTTGCTCCAGTTATCTTTGGTAAGTGTGCCCCTTGTCTAACATCACACTGGGCGCATCTGCTCATCCTGGTTTCAATACATTGCATTTTGACACCACAAACAAATTGTACCTACAGAGTTAGTCACGCTTTATTTACTTAAACCCAAGCCGTCATAATGTTCCCTTTTCTACAGAACATATGCGTCTTACCTCATCACAAACCCCCCTGTGCCCACTTCTCACTTTCTGCATTTTATCTGATGTTTAGCCTCTCGTCTTCTTTCTTGTCTGTTGCCTCCCTAGCCATCTCATCAGCTCCTTTCTTTCATCTGCACATCTGGGATTTGTTCTTCTAATGGGTCTCTAGTCTCTGACAGCAGCAGACAATGTACATCATTATTTCTGGCATGTACTGTCTCATTAGATGCTTTAAAGGGCTGCATTTGACCCACTTATAACAGGGTAAAGTAGTTTCTTATAATGATTGGGACTTGACAAAATGACTCTGTATTGCTATATATTTTTTTTTACTTATAGACTGAGTACTTTGAGTATATGCCCGTGCCAGCGGCAATCAAATATAGTTAATGCCAAGTGGCTTATTTACAGCTTTGGGTGAAGTGCCCTTTTCACAACAGAATAAACCCATAGCTTATAGAGTGTACACTGTGTAAAATGTTCTGTGACTTTTTACTTAATGACCTGTCAGTTGCTTGGAAGCCTGCATTGGCAGTCACTGAGCTGGACTGCATGTCAATGGTGAGATGCCTGCACAGCCGTAGTCAGAAGTGGATTGACAGGTCAGTGCCCTGGAAGGCCTGCACAATCAATGTCTGAAGTGAATAGGCTGATCATTGTTGTGAAAAGCCTGCACAACCACAGTCTGAGGTAGATTGATAGGTCACTAGTGGCAAAGGACTGCATAACTACTGCCCGCGTTTCAGTGAGGGGTCAGTGTTGTGGGAGGCATGCACAGCACAAATATAAGGTTGTTTGAAAGATCGTTGTTGCAGAAGTCTGCACAACCAATTTTTGGGTGATTGGCAATTGAGTGATTTGGTTGACCTGCAGAATAAACATCTGGACTGAAAGATCACTGGTGGTGGCACATCTGCCCAGTCACTTTACATGGTGGCTTGGAAGTTCAGTGGCAGGGACTGGTTTCAAAATCACTCTTTTGTGTAGTTAACAGATTAGCTTTGTTGCAGGTGTGCACAGTCACTGTCTGTAGATCAGAAAAAATACAAAAACAGTGGCTGCAAAGGATGATCTATTTCGTGTTGGAAACTCCTGAACAGTCACCATCTGTGTTGTCCTTTCTCAGTTAATTAATGGGACATTTGTGTTGCAGGGGTCGTCAGACTGGCACTTTCAACAGGCCGTGAATCTATTTTAGTTTACTATTTTCTTATTGCACTCATACTGACTTACGGTTTCGTCACACTAAATATGCATGCTGATAAGATGTCACAAAACTCTTCCCCTATTGAGGTTCAAGTTGTCACGTGTAGAAGATTCACCTCTTTGTCGAGACATATTCGCTGAGTTTTCATGGCTAACAGTCATTGCTTTTTATTACAATTTAGTCTGCAAACATGCCTTCATACAGGAATACTTTCCTCCAGCGGTGGTGCTAAGCTGCTAAATAAATGTGACATTTAAAATATTGTAATTGTATTTATATAGCGCTTACTACCCCGACGAGGCGTTGAAATGGTCGTAGCTCACACGGACTGCACAACAGCGAGCAGCGCACATCAGAGACCAGCTATATATAGCCCTGCATTTGTACTTATCCGTACCATGTCAAACTTGGAAACATTTAAAAATATTTTGGAAGTTCCTTTGTTTTCGACGACCTTCTCTCGACGGCATTGACACCCCCTGCGTTTCCTCCCTCCCTCCCATGAAGCAGTCTTCTAATTAGCAGTATTGTTAGAGACGTTTCTGTCATGAGCACCACAAAGCAAATTAGGAGACACTTTGAGAGCCGAGCGGTGGGAATTACGCATTCCTTTCTCTTTTCCATACTAAACCCAGGCTGGGTCTGTAGAGAATTTGTGCCGGAATTCAGAATACATCGCCCTAACTTCTTGCTACGGCTGTGTAGTTGGAGACAAAGCTGTCAGTTCAAGGTTGCCCACCCCCTCTGAGCGATGTGTCCACACTGGCACAGGAAACATCTACTTGGCACAGTTTGCTTGTTATAAAATGGCCGCCGGCCGCTGATCCATTGACCGATGGTGATGAGTCGTGCAGGGGTACCAAAGTCCTAATTATCGCTGGCAGAGCTGCCTTCAGTTCCTATTAAAACGCTCCCTTCTGAAAACAAACACTCCTTTGATAGAATTCTCTAGGTCGGAGTAGTTTTAATGATGACAAGTTTTCAATTAGACGTTGCCCTATGAAAGGCCTCCTGTGCTGACAAATACATGGTAATTTGTGTTTTACCTTTTAAGTGGCCTACTCCTTTTCTGGGCCTAGTTTTCTCTGAATAAAGAGGAAGTGGATACAAAAAAGTCATCTGATCTCGTCAGAAAGTGTCCGCGTGCCTTGTACGCTGCATCACCTTCCAGGGGTCTTTGTAAAATCGTCGGCTGCCTGCTTGCAGCAGAGAAAAGACGGAGGAGGGAGGCAGCGTCAGCACAAGTGAAGCGCTGGACAGCAGAGACGTCGGCAGCGTGAGAGAGGAGGGGGGCGAGCGAGCGCGGCAGCCTGCTGAGCTGACCACACGCTTGTGCACAATGGCCATGTGTTTTCAATTATCGTGCCCGCGTCTGGGCACGATAATTGCAAACAGATGGCGGCCCTGCGGGTAACCGCAGGGAAAAGGCCATTGTGCACGAGCGTGTGGTCAGCTTTCAAAAGCCCCTTACATAAAGTCTCGCACAGCAGCGCTTGCGCGCTACTCGAGGCTCGACCTAAAAAGGCCTGTTGTTCAGCATTAGGAGCATATATACTGCCCAGTGTGATGTCCCTCCCGTTGAGTCTGCCCTGTACCAGTACATAACGCCCTTCCGGATCTACAATGTGCTGCACGCGATGAAAGGGGACCCCAGCCCTGACCCACACCAAGACTCCCCTTGCAAAGGCAGAATACGAAGTGTGAAAAACCTGGCCTCTCCAGCGGCGCTGCAGTGCAAGACCCTCTGAGCCTGTGATATGTGTTTCCTGGAGGAAAGCTACTTGAACCCCCTCCGCACCAGATATGTATGGATTTTATGTCGACGGCTCATGGTGTGTAAGCCCCTAACATTCCACGATAGGCACTTTAAATCATTCAGCGACCCCATGGTATATGGTGTGTCCACTGCCCCACAAATAAAATACAAGCATCATGCCGGAGCCCCTGATGAACATTCCCAAACTCCCAAACCCCCCTCCCAAGGACAGTTACCTTAAAACTAGTTCCCGTCCAAACAGTAAAAAGTAGCAACTAAGCAAAGTCCCCTGACTACTTTAGAGGCAAGAGTGGACGCAGCTGCCCCAGGACGAGCTCTGCGAACAAACAGAAGGCACCAGCCGCAATAAGAGCATAAAACCTTCTCAAGGACTACGCACCTAGCGCACAATCAATTCCTCTCAAAGAATTACAGGAATTTCCCACCCACCCCACATTAGAGTCATATTATATCATCCACACTCTGGGGTGTTACCACTGGGAGCTTTCCACCACTAGTAGTGGAGGTGTCCGAGTCATTATCTGCAGAGTCCCTGGTAGAGCCTGCCTCATCTTCCGGTGGGGGCAGACTGATGGAACCCGACACTGATTCCACCGCCAGTAGAGCGGCGGCCCGCTCCAATTCAGCTTGCGTCGTGGAGGGTTTCATCCGGACCCTCCGCAGCAGCCTCCGAGACCCACGCACTCCAGGCAATCCACCTCGGGGCTCAGATCTCCCATGCCTGGCAGTGGCTGTCAGTCCACCTTTATACTCCTCCAACCAGTCCCAGGCCTCCGCCGAGGAGTCGAAAAAGTGGGAGGTATTGTCAACAACAATTCGCAGCCGTGCCGGAAACAACAGGGAGTACTGGAAGCCCTCCTCCCTCAGCGCTTTTTTGACCTACAGGTAAGAGGCTCGCCTTCTCTGGACCTCCAGGGTGTAATCCGGGAACAGTGTGACTCTGCTATTATCCACTGTAAAGGGCCCCGCTGTTCTCGCCCTTTGAAGTAGTAGGTCCCGGTCACGGTAATGCAGCAGGCGATCCACCACTGGCCTCGGTGGTCTGCCCGGCCCGAATGGCTTAGCCGGGACTCTATGAGCTCGCTCCAAGGTGTAAAAGGCAGACAGGCCCTCCGGGGCCACCACCGTCTTAAGCCAGGTCTCCAAGTATGCCACCATGTCGGTCCCCTCCACTCCTTCCGGCAGCCCAACCAAGCGAACATTGTTCCTCCGGTTCCTGCCCTCTGCATCCTCAGCTCTGCGTTCCAGGAAGCTCACTCTATCTGTAAGAGCATGCAGCTGTTGGGCTGGGAGCAATTCCGCTATGGTAGTTTCAGTGTCCTTGACCCTCCCTGCCAGCTTCTTGTGTTCGTCTCGCAGGAGCCCTAGGCCGACCGCCACCGTACTAATGTCCTGGTGGAGGGTAACTTTATTGTCAGTGATAGCTGCTAGAATTTCTTTTAGCTGTTGGTGGATAGGGTCCCCAGGGGTCGTCTGCGACAGTTCAGGCGCTCCATCCTCTGGGTCCTGCCCCGCTCCAGCGGCCTTGGCTTTGGGCTTACCCATGGCGGCTACCCAGTCCCCAACCAGAGGTGCCCCCGGTCGTCAAGCCGAGAGGTCCGGGATTGGAAGGGTCCCACTGCACCCCGCGCCTTTGCCACTCACCGCCGGCAAGGAGGCTCCAGGAACAGGGCCCACAGGTACTCCCAGTCCGCTGCAATTATTATACCTGAACCTCTGGTCTCGGGGGAGGCAGGTTCGCACGGTTCGCAGTCCACCATCCAGGCCACACAGGACTCCGCTCCGCACCCTGTCCTAGACGAGTACTCCAGCCCAGGAATCGTACAGCAAGGGCGACCCCGGCTCCAGCACCCTCAGATCTCCAGGAGCTGCGGCCGGGGAGAAACGCACACCACCCTGCGAAGGTTTCACCGCCAAATCCGGGCACCAGCGGCAACCATCCAGAGCTCAGCAAGATCCAAAATGGCGTTAGACCCACGTGGGCTCCAGCATACACTGCCCCCCAGTCTCCAGCCAACCCTCGACAGGACCGGCTAGCACTCACCGCCGGGACCCCAACTAGACTCCAGCCAACGAGGGAGCAGCAAGTCCGCAGTATGGGCCATCTGGGTCAGCAGGTGCGTCACGCCGCCCCTTCGTCAGGGACCGCTCGGGGTCGATATTCCCAGCACTCCGCTATTGTTCGCCCACTCTCACTGGGCAATTGGTAGTGCCCCTCAGTGGCCCACAGTCGTCGCGGGCTAAGATCCGCCGCCTTTACGCTGCTCACGCCGCCACACCGGCTCGTCAGTAGCACCGCGGGCCCACCAGTCAGCCCGCGACCAGGGAGTCGCGTAGTCGCGCAGCCGTCCGCGCGCACCGCAGTAGGCCGCAGTTGGAGCTCCCCGCTCCCGAGGAACCAGGGACAGCCGCCGCCTCGCTCACACCGCAGCGAAAATCGCCAGAGCACTGCCGATGACCGCTGTCTAGAGTTAGCGGGCGATCGGGTGCAGCACCGCAGCCTCGATCAGCAGTTATGCCAGGATTTATGTGCGGCTGGTGCGGAGCTCCTCGCTCACGCGTCCGCCATCGGTCCCAGGCAAGCCACGCCCCCCGCTTGCGGCAACGATATTGAGTGTTGCACCTCTGAACCGCAATACGCTTTGGATTGAATACATGAAAGAAGACACTGTCCAATGCAAGTGTTAGGCTCAAGGAGGGGGGTGGAGAGGAACTGAGCAAGGGCGCATTGCTTTTACTGGACGCGGAGTGCTCCAAGAACTAAGGGGCAGATTTACAAGCCTGACGCCACTTTTGCGTCATTTTTAACATGGGAAAAATGACGCAAAAGTGGCGCAAGGGGCTTGTAAATCTGCCCCTAAATGTCTTTCAAAGATTTAGGGCCAGCGACAGCCGCGAAACGAGCGCGTTCAAACCGTGACCTCCACGTAACCGGCAAACTGCTTTCTGATCCAAAGGCACTACAGGCGCTGCAACGAGAACACACCAACCACAGGGACTTACCAATTCTTTGGCAAGGTTCAAATAGTAGGCACTCGCACCGCGTCTCTCAGACTCTCTTGTACTGACAAGGATCCTAGATCACTCCATAAGACCAAAGTTACCACTACAGCCACCTTGGAGTGGAGTAAATAGGATTACTGGGCATGTTTTGTGAGTCTCCCAGCATTTCCACCACCCAGGCCCCTGAAGCGTGGTATTTACCACAGATAAAGGAGACACCTCACCCCGTCTGGAGCGCAAAAGGGGCACACGCTCCGCAAGTCCTGACACTTGTTTCCTGTCTGCAACAGGATACGGGGAAGTAGAGGTGACTGCCGAACTACCACATGGTTACTCCTTCTGCCGGGATGTGATGAGCACCTGTCGCCCACGAGGGAGCGGCAGGGTCGGGATGCATTTTATGACCTCCTGCTTTGACCCCTTTTTACTACAGGTAAGTCATGGATGGCAGACCGCCGAGAATACTGCAGGGAGGTGATTCTCGGTAGCCGAGTGTCTCGGTGTCCTACTCTGCTTTTGTGTGCGGAGGCAGGGTTTTTGGGGCATACGGCTGATGGCATTTAGCTGTTGCGTGTTAGGTCGCCAAGATTACTGAGGTGAAGGGGGGCTTGGGGGGAGTGGCCGACCGCAGAGAGGTCCCCCCCCCGGGCAGTTTGGGAGGGGCTGTGGGAGTGGGGGGAGTCAGGGCCAGGCTCGGCCATTTTAATTTTGGGCTACATATTTTTGTAGCCCAATGGGAGCCCAATCATAAAACGGTTGGGCTCCCGCTCCCGGCCACCATTTTAGGTTTGGTGACCTGGTAGCTGGGAGCTTAGGCGTGGGTACGAGTTTTGTAGTTTTGTGGAGCTTAGGTAGTAGTTTGGCAAGTGTTTTTGGACGTCATGGCGCAGGAGGATTATCGCGTATTGGAGGCCCTCCGGCTCCTGAGTGAGGCGGGCCGGATGGACCTCGTCATCGGTGCGGGGGCAGGGCCAGCGCACCCGGCGCGACAGGCCTCGGCGGGCGTAGCGGCGGCGGTGGCCGCCTGCAAGTCACCTAAACGTCGCCGGACATCACCGGTAAGTGAGAGGGGCCGCCCTCGTGAGAAAAAAGCGGCCCGTCTACGGTGATGCTGTATGGGAAGGGAGGGTCGGGCGGGCTGGTGCGAGGGGGCGGAGGTGCTGCGGCGGGGCGGAGTTGCCGTCAGCGATATGGAACCTCTCCCGGCGCCCGGGAGAGGGCAGTGAGTGCGCCCGTGGCGCGGGGAAAGCGTAGGGGAGGGTGAGGCGGCAAGCGGAGTTTCCCCGCGTTGCAGTTCCTGGGGGCGGGTAATGCAGCGGGTGAGGCAGGGCGGGCCGGGGGTCCGTTTTCTGCGGGGGATATGTTGGCAGTGAGCTCCGGTAGCGGGGAGGTGGGCGGAGTGGGTTTTCCGGCCCTCGCGCTTCCACAGGCCAGTGAGGGGAGAGCCGGCAGCGCGGGGGGGAGGGGCGCGTTGCTGGCATCGGGCCCGCCGGCAGTATCTGGGGGTGGGGCGGTTATGCAACCCTGCGGGATGGCAGGCGGGGAAGACCTGTTAGCCGGCTTGGAGGAGGAGGTCGTTGGGGGGCCTAATTATAGCCCCCTGCTATTTTCTCTGCCTGGCTCGTTGGTGGGGGAGGGGTTGTCTGTGGTGGGGAGCTCCCTGGGGGAAGGGGAATGGGCACAGGTGGGAGGGTGGGGGAGCTGGCAGAGCGTGTTGCCCACCAGGGCCTTCGAGGCAGACAGGGCGCTTCCTCAGTGGGGCGGGGGGGGTCTCCCAGGTGGGAGGGGGAGTATGTTGGAGGGGCGGGGGAGGACGGGGAACTTCCTTGTCGGAGGGGGGGGGTAGTTTCTGGGGAGTTGGAGCAGGCTGGGGCGGGCCAGGCTTGGGAGGGGTTGGATATATTCCCTGCATGGGCGGAAGGGGTCCAGGGCGTGGGAGGTGGGGGCCGGTCAGAAGGTCTTCACGCACGGCGGCGCGGGGGGCGCGTGGGTCCAGCAGGCCAGCGGGAAGGGTGGGGGCCAGAGGGGGGGTCCGGGGGGGTCCGGAGGGGCCGTAAGGGGGGGGGGGGGAGTGTGGGCCAGGGCTGGGGGCCCGCTTCCGCGGTGGTGCAGGCAATGTTGGACTGGAGTGGGGACGAGGAAGGGGGGATCCCCCCCTTCCGGGACGTCCTGGCCAGTTAGGACAGGACAGCGACAGGCGAGCGGGAGAGGGCTCGTCTGGGATGCGGGGTGAGGGGGTGCCAGGCAGAGGTGAGGGTCCCAGCACATCAGTCCAAACTTTTGCTTTGCAGGTCAGGGAGCGTTGCAGTGTTGCGGACTCGGTAGGGCAGGGTGCGGCCCACGTACACCGAGGTGAAGGGAGGGTAGAGCCCTGCACGGCGCAACCCGTACCGGCGGGGGATCCCGTCGCGGCCAGCACACGAAGGTCCAGCACGACCTCGCTGGCCCCAACGACAAGCGGAACATGTTGGTCGGCCATATCCGTGGAGAGGGATCTGTACAGAGGTCAACGCAGGGGGGAGTACCGGCGAGTACAGTCGGCTCCCCCGCATGGATTACAGAAGGGGGCCGTTATGGCCAGCACAGGGCAAGGGGGGCCCGGTAAGGCCCGGTGTGTGGAGTTTGAGCCGGGGCTGCTCCAAGGGGAGGAGCCCATTGTGCTTGACTATGACGAGGATACCCCTGAAGAGGGGGAATGGAGGGATGATGAGAAGGGGGGGCCCTCTCATGTGTGTCATAGTATTTTACAGGCACCGGCGGTGGCGCCGCACAAGAAAGCAGGGGCATCTGGATCCAGGAGAGAGCGCGGCCCCTTGGTGAGGGCTCCTCGGCCAGTGGATCAGGCGGAGGCGGTGGCTAGGTGGTCGGCGCCGGTCAGGGCACCCTCCTTAGAGCCAGGTGAGTGTGGTAAAGCACAGGCCAAACCAAAAATGGTGTCTGTGGGGACGGGGGGGAAGGGGGTGGGGGGCTGAGGGACGGGAGACTGCACAGAGGAACGTATGTGAAGGACACCGGGGTAGGGCCAGAGGAGGGGGGCGCAGCTCAGGGGGAAAAGGGGGAGAGCGGGACAAATACAGAGACGGCGGTGGGGGGCAAGGAACCTTTACTGAGCAAAGAATTGAAGATTAAGAAATTGCCCTATATGGGTGTGACGAAACCTCTGGGGGCGCATTTAATGCTGGCAACCAAGGAACGTAATTGGAAAGGGGAATACGTGGAATTGTTGAAGCTCTTACACAGGGAGGTGCGGTCCAAAGAGGGTTCTAAGGAGGAAGAATATGAGCTGGCCAAAAGGCCTAAGGTGCCGGTGACCATAGAGAATTGGACTGCAGCGTTTTTGATTTATGCCAGTGTGTATTGTGAAAGGTTTCCTGAGCGCTGCGTAGCCCTGTTTAAATATTTGGATGTGATTAGAAAGGCACAGATTACTGGGGGCGGATACGCTTTGGTGCAATATGATGAGGAGTTTAGGGCTCGCATGGCATGGGACTCGGAGGCCAAATGGGGGAACTGGACACGGATTTGTGGCAGCACACCATGGGGTCGGCCACCGGTGGTAAGACTGTGTTCACAGCTAGCGGGCTGCCATTGGTGTACCGGCCCTTTCAGGGGAAGCCCACCCGGGGAGGGGTGGGAGGCGCAGGGACACCGCAAACAGGGACAGGAGCGTGCTGGGACTTTAATAAGGGCCTATGCACAAGGGAATACTGCAGGTTTCGGCATGAGTGTTCAAAGTGTGGGAAGCGCCACCCCCTTGTTAACTGTTGGGGCGTCAAACCACAGGGAAACCAGCAATGGCAGCAGTCAGGTAACAGCACCCCTGGCCCCTCACAGCAATTCCAGAGCAATAGGGTGGGCAAGGGCCTGCAGGGCACTGGGCCCAAAAGCTCCTACGCCAGTTAGACTAGCGAAACTGGTGGAGGGCCTGCGGGGGTATGGGGATCAGGGAGCAGGAAAGGTTTTGATTGAGGGGTTTCAGTGGGGGTTTCATTTGGGCTATCGGGGCCCACGACAGAGAAGGTGGGCGGACAACTTGAAATCGGCGGTGGAACACAGGGTGGTGGTACAAGAGAAACTGAACAAGGAGGTGCGCGAAGGGAGAATGGCGGGCCCCTTCGACGATTGGCCAACGGAAAACCTGATCATATCATC
The DNA here is from genome assembly GCA_963921515.1 of Calotriton arnoldi. Lineage (NCBI taxonomy): Eukaryota > Metazoa > Chordata > Amphibia > Caudata > Salamandridae > Calotriton > Calotriton arnoldi. The sequence goes on from CAWUFW010000182.1 coordinate 1,648,834, forward strand.
GATCGGGGTGGTGCCCAAAAAGGAGGAGGGACAAAACAGGTTGATTCAGCACCTTTCCTGGCCCGAGGGGTCCTCAGTTAACGATGTCATTGATGAGGAGGCGGCCTCAGTTTCTTATTCCTCAGTTGACGTGGCCATGTCACTAGTTGTGACCGCGGGCGCGACTGCAGGATGGCAAAGTGTGACATAAAGTCGGCTTTTCGGTTGCTTCCAGTCCATCCAGATGATTGGGATCTTCTGGGTATCCATTTTGAGGGGAAATGGTACGTGGACAAAGCTCTACCGATGGGTTGTTCTATGTCCTGTGCTTTATTTGAATGCTTTAGCACATTTTTGCAGTGGTACTTCACGCGACGCACAGGTCACACATTGGTGACGCACTACCTTGACAACTTCTTCTTTGTCGGTTCACCGGGCTCCACGGAGTGCCAGGCAGCCCTGGACACCTTCCATGAGCTCATGGGTGACATGGGGGTGACGCTAGCACCCGAGAAGACAATGGGTCCTTGCACGGCTATGTCCTTCTTGGGAATTGAAATTGACTCAGTGGCAATGCGGGCTCGCTTGCCAGATGACAAGAGAGTAAGAATGTTGCAATTGTTGGACGGAATGCTGTCTAAACGGAAGGTGACAGTGAAGGACATACAGGTGCTCCTCGGTCATCTTAACTTTGCTTGCAGGGTGGTCAGAGCAGGGAGGACATTTTGCAGGCGGTTGGGACGGGCGCTGGCAGGTCAGCATTTACCTCACCACCATGTTCGCTTATCAGCAGGGGTGAAGGAAGATTTGCGCATGTGGTCAGTCTTTCTTCAGTCTTTCAATGGTGTGCCATTGGCCCGAGAGGAGGACGTCCAGTGGGACGTGCAGATCTTTTCCGATGCAGCAGGAGGGGAAGGCTTTGGCCTTTACTGGCAGGGCAGGTGGTGCGCCGAGCAGTGGCCACCTCAGTGGAAAGATGGTGGGAGGAGCATAGCTTTCCTGGAGCTTTTCCCGTTACTGGTGGCATTGACACTGTGGGGCAAAGAGTTGGCACATAAGAAAGTGTTGTTTCGGGTGGACAACATGGCGGTGGTGGAGGTCATTAACAGACAGTCCGCAAGAGATGAACAAATGCTGAAGTTGCTGCGGGTTTTTGTGCTTGGCTGCCTCCGTCATGACATTGCTTTTAGGGCGTTGCATATACCAGGTGTGGACAATGACATAGCTGATGCTTTGTCTCGTTCACAGTGGGGGAGATTCCGTGGGCTCGCCAAGGAGGCGGACAGGACGCCGACCCCAATGCCGGATCATCTCTGGTATGTAGGCAACGTAGGGTGCTACAACTGGTGGTAGGCTCGCTGGCGGCCTCTACATGGGCAGCATACAATCTGGCCTGGCGGGATTTCTTGGCGTCAGGGGCTTGTAAGCGAACTGAGGTCTGGCGTCGGTCGGAGGATGTGATTCAGTTTATTCTGGCACTCATTGGTAAGGGCCTCTCGAAAGTGACCATTGCGGGAAAGCTGGCAGGCATTGCCTTCATGGGGAAACTATTATGGGGATACAATCCGACGGCAGGGGAAATGGGAAGGAGGATGTTGGAAGGTTGGGCTCGGGAGAGGGGGGGGGAGAGTGTGGCGCGTAACCCCCTCACCTGGCAGAAGCTGTCGCGAATACTTGAGGCTTTGCCGGCAGTCTGCAAGGATGATTTTGAGGCCTGTCTTTTCTCGACTCTTATGGAATGGATGTTCTTCGGGGCATTCCGGGTGTCTGAGCTTCTGGGCAACAACGTAAAAAATGGGGTGCGGTGGGACGATGTGGCCATAGGGGATACATGTTTGGTTGGTCAGTTCCAAAACGGACCAGAGGGGTTTGGGCAAAGGGGTTCGGTTACAAGCGGCGGTGCCTGCCGCAACGTGCCGCCTAAATTGGGCGCGCCGTTGGCATGCTCTGTCACAAGGTGTGGGGCCGGCGGCGGTTTTTCAACATGCTAATGGGAAGAGGGTTACGGATTACCAGCTGCGGATGGTGTTGAGGAAGGCCTTGTGCAGTGTGGGGGTAGACGGGGCAGAGTATGGGACGCACTCTTTCAGGATTGGGGCCTCAACGGAGGCCTATAACAGGGGCTGGTCCAGGGGGGACATAATGAGGTTGGGGCTCTGGTCGTCAGATTGTTACCGTTGCTACGTAAGGCAGAATGCGGGGGAGGCGCATGCGTCATCCTCTTTAGTTTGAGTCTCACCCTTTTTTCTTGTTACAGGTTCGGTGGCCGGGCCCCAGGCGAAAGAAATTACCATTTGGATCGTGGGGCACTCTTTTATCAAATGGGCACAGGTCCAGGCATGCCGGTGCTATTTTGGGGCAATGTTGGGGTTTAACGACCGGCTGTTTAACATTGTTTGGAAAGGAAAAGGTGGGATGCGGTGGAAGGAATTGTTACCGTGCCTTAATAGATGGATGGTGAAGGGGGGGGGCCCGGACGTGTTGGTGATTCACCTGGGTGAGAACGATTTGTGCGAGGTTAAGGGTGTGGTGTTGATGAGGGCCATGAAGAAGGTCTTGTCGACTTTAAAAGAGCGATGGGCAGGTGCCACGTTTTGTGGACAGAGTTGGTTCCGCGCAGAGTGTGGAGGGGTGCTTTGAACCCGAGGGCCATTGACAGGGCATGGAGGAAGGTGAACTCTGAAATGTCTCGGTATTGCCGGCACCTTGGTTTTGGAAGAATTACACATAAGGAGCTGCGTTTTGAGGCAGTGGATTTTTTCAGGGATGACGGGGTGCATCTATCCCGGCTTGGTATGGACCTCTATTTATTGGAGATTAGGGAGGTGTTGGCAAGGTGTTTTAAAGTTCAGGCGCATTCCGGGTAGAAGGACAGCGGCCAGCCTAGTTGGGGGGGGCAGAAAGGGGGGGTAGTTTCACTCCCCCCCTGCTTTCTGGGTGGCGGGGGTTATTTGAAGTTTTTCAGGGTTGACGGAGGTTTTTGGTTATTGTTGGAATTGGGTTATCGACATGGGAAGGGTAGGCAAGTTAAGTTATAGTTAGGTTACGCATGAGCGGGGTTTGACGACGGTAAAAAAGCAGGCGGGGGAAGTTGTTTAACGAGGGTTATTATTGTGTTGCATTGTTGTGTATTTGGTAAGGTTGTAATGTAGGGGTGGGGGCGGGTACAAAGAAAATTTTAGGGGCGGGGGTCAAGGGTCAGGTACATGGTTATTTAGTGAGGTTTAGTTTTGTAAGGCGTTTTGCCGAGGAATGTATATGTTATGCGCACCTGTTTCAATAAAAGCGGCCTTTTACACACAGTACTGAGTTTGTGGTCTGCTCCCTCCCCCACCCTCCCTCCCAAGGGGGCTTGGGGGAGTGGCCGACCGCAGGGAGGTCCCCCCCCCCGGGCAGTTTGGGAGGGGCTGTGGGAGTGGGGGGAGTCAGGGCCAGGCTCGCCCATTTTTATTTTGGGTTACATATTTTTGTAGCCCAATGGGAGCCCAATCATAAAACGGTTGGGCTCCCGCTCCCGGCCACCATTTTAGGTTTGGTGACCTGGTGGCTGGGAGCTTAGGCGTAAGTACGAGTTTTGCCCACCCACCCGCCCTGTTTTTTGGAGGTTTTTCGGGGTTTTTCTTCTTCTTAGATTCTGGCTTTAGGCGGCTTTTGGTTGGGACAGGTGTGCAGGGATATGGCTATGTATTGTCGCTTGGAACAGGTGCCGTGCGGGGGTTATTTGAAGTTTTCCAGGGTTGACGGAGGTTTTTGGTTATTGTTGGAATTGGATTATCGACATGGGAAGGGTAGGCAAGTTAAGTTATAGTTAGGTTACGCATGAGCGGGGTTTGACGACGGTAAAAAAGCAGGCGGGGAAGTTGTTTAACGGAGGGTTGGATGTTAAAGGGTTATTATTGTGTTGCATTGTTGTGTATTTGGTAAGGTTGTAATGTAGGGGTGGGGGCGGGGACAAAGAAAATTTTAGGGGAGGGGGCGGGGGTCAAGGTCAGGTACATGGTTATTTAGTGAGGTTTAGTTTTGTAAGGCGTTTTGCCGAGGAATGTATATGTTATGCGCACCTGTTTCAATAAAAGCGGCCTTTTACACACAGTACTGAGTTTGTGGTCTGCTCCCTCCCAATCTCGGCTGCTGCATGTATTAAACTCCAGAGCCCTGCTCCGCGTTATGAGCCGAGTAAGGGCTTGTAAGAAGTGTGTGGCGTGCACCAAGCTACTGTGGCGTGAGTCACTGCGACCACGTATGTCAAAATACTGAGCCCTACTCTACTTTATGAGCGGAGGAAGGGCTAGTAAGTGGAACAGCGGGAGAGCACATACCCTATTTACATTATGGCACGCCGGCTCCAGCTGCACATCGGAGTCTTTAATGATGAAACGGTTGCTGGAACAGCGTGTAGCTGGTAGGTGCAGCAGCAATGGAAAGTGAAAGCGCGCTTGGAATGTGGCGCACATGCGCATTCCATAAGCCAGTTTTTCACTTCCGTATACCAGCAAATGCTGCACGGCGATTGACAGCATGATTTGTATAGTATCTGTCAATCGCATGTGCTTTCTGGTTAAATGCAGTTTCAGCTGCATTTTTACAATTATACAGCATACAAGTTAATTGCAGTTTGAGCTCTGTTTTGGGGAATACTTTAATAGCTGCAAGTATTGTTCAGGAGACTAGCATTTATGTTAGAGCTGGTTGATGTGGGGAGCTCTAGCTGTTGGCTGTAATTATGGGAAAACATGCAGGGAAAAGGAGACACTGTTCCCAAACATCCTCATCTTTTTCAGTGGGCAGTCCAGTGCCAACACTTCCCCCTAAGAAGAAAGTGGGTGAGGAGGAGAGGCTTAAGAAATTGATTTTGGATACTTTGTTTGCCTTGAAGAACAAGAAATCAGGAACTCAATCTGGAGGTGACCAGGAGCTGTATTCTGATATTTCAAGTTCCAAGTCATCAGATGGAGCATAAGGGAAAATATGTGTCATAGGACATGTTAACCTGAAATTCTTGCCCATGTTAGGGAAAACATGGGATTTCCAGAGGAGGAAGTGCCCAGCACATCTAAGGACACTGCATCCTTCACCTCCAACGGTGGTGATGACGGATGCCAGTGCCCTGGGTTGGGGCGCAACGATTAAACAGCGGTCTGTTCAAGCTCGATCGGACAGATTGGAGGCCTTGCGGTCATCCAATTGGAAGGAACTGTCAGCAGTGAAGAGGTCAATTTGATATTTCAAGCCCCATCTACCCAATTGCAATGTCCTGATTCGATCAGACAACACAGTGACAGTGGCATATGTCAACCATCACAACAGCACGATCAGCCAATCACTCAAACAAGTGGCATGTTCTGTGGCGAGCTGCGCAGAACTTCATCTTTAATCCATATCTGCTCAGCACATCAGGGGTATAGACAATGTGGTGGCAGATGCCTTGAGCCGAAGGTTTCCATACTATAGGGATCTGCGACTTTCCACCAGGGTGTAACGTCTGATCTGCCAGAAATTTGGATGTCCAGCTGTGGATTTATTTGCGTCCAGAGCCAATGCACTTCTGCTAACCTTCTGCTCCAGGACACTGGAATTGGGGACCTGGGGAGTGGATGCCTTATTGATTCCGTTGCCGTCAATGCAGCTGTAGGCCTTTCCCCTCATTTAGTCTTTTCTGCTGAAGACCCAGTGGGAGAGAACACAGGTGGTGGCAATACTTCCTTACTGGCCAAGGGGATCATGGTTCCTGTTAGAAATGGGGATCCCTAGTTGGCAGTGGCTGGCGCCAATGTCCAAGTAGGGACCCTTCTTCCTAAGTCAGAGTAAGGGGGCTACACCCTTTGATAACCCCTGCTCAACCCTGTGGTAACGTAGCACGAGCAGGCAGGCCTATCTCAGAGGCAGTGTGTGAAGCATTTATGACCATACACAACATCACAGGAGATACGCTACAAACGGACACCACAAGTAGTTATAGAAAAATAGTTCTCTTTATATAGACTGAACACGAGGCTAAAAGCACTCAAGGAGCCACAATGCACACAATTACAGATTCACTTAAAAGCAATAAAGGCACTCGAAACGGGGGTGGAACGAACTTAGTTCGGGACCGGGGTCCACGCGACCCGGTGATGCACAATGTACCTGAGATGTAAAGGGGCATGGCACGCAGCCTCACAAGGAAGCCGTGGTGATGACAGGCGGACTCGCAGCGGCCACAGCTCCCAGCTGTAGCGGTCCGCGGCATGCACTCACGATAATCCTGGGACGGGGCTTAAAGGCGGGCACCCAACGGTACCCGAAGGGGGTAACAAGATCCTGAGAGTGGTGACTAGTGCGGGCACTCAGCGGCACAGCGGACGAAAATAGCGATAACGATGATTCTCGTAGGATGGCAAATGTGGGCACGCAGCGGCACAGCTCCTCAGCTGCAGCGGCCCACAATAGCGATGACTTCCGTAGGATGGCAAATGCGGGCACTCCGCGGCACAGCTCCTCAGCTGCAGCGGCCCACAACAGCGATAGCGATGATTTTCGTAGGATGGCAAATGCGGGCACTCAGCGGCACAGCTCCTCAGCAGCAGCGGCCCACAACAGCGATAGCGACTTTCATAGGATAGCAAAGGCGGGCACTCAGCGGCACAGCTCCTCAGCTGCAGCGGCCCACAATAGCGATAGTGACTTTCATAGGATGGCAAATGCGGGCACTCAGCGGCACAGCTCCTCAGCTGCAGCGGCCCACAATAGCGATAGCGACTTTCAGCCTACGTTCCCAGCAGTAGAACCAGAGGCTCTGGAATTCTCGACAGAGGCCTCACCTGCGGGTAGGATCCCCCTCAAATAGGAATCCAGACGGCTGATGTCTAATGTCCCTGAGACTTCAGCAGGAGGCGAGCTCAAATCAGGCCCTTGGGTAGTTGCTTCAGCAAGATGGATGAAAGTTTCAAAAGTCCTTTCCCTCTAGTTACACGGACAGAGGTTCGTCTTGGCATCCAGAAGTAACACACCGTGTAGGAGTTACGCGCAGATCTTTATACCCCACAAGTCTTTGTTCTCTCAAAAGTCATAAGTCACTGAACCCAGTCAGAACCAGTTCGGGGAGGTCCTGGGGGCACGTTGTTTACGAGGCGGCATCCTGCCTTTGAGGAAGAGGGGGTCTGCTATCAGACGCACAGTGGGGGCTGGAGCCATCATTCACCTTGCCAGGCCCAGCCCTGCTCAGACCAAAGGGTCACCCCTCCCCATACTCCAGCTGCAGATTCCTCTACTCGACCCAGGTCGGGTTCAGCCTACCCTGTCCCTCCAAAACCAGACGGCCAATACACATAACAGCAGAGCACACGGGAAGACTTAGGCAAGAAAATACCCGCTTTCCCAAAGTGGCATTTTCAGACACAGAATATAGAAATAACCCTCACTAAAAGATGTACTTTAATATTCTGAGCTCAGGCATACCAAAATCGACTTTCCACTTTACAAGCTGCTTCTGTGGGTGGCGCAATCAGCGCTGCAGGCCCACCAGCAGCATTCGGTCTACCAGCCCTGGGCACGCACCGTGCACTATACTAGAGACTAACAGGTAAACCAAATGAGCCAATTATGGGAACATTAATTCATACAGTCAATTTACCATAGGGAGCATTCGCGCTGTGGCACGGAATAGCCGTGGCACAGCGCCCAGAGCTTCTAACACCAGCAAACACAGAGGAGACAAAAAGCGAGAAATGGAGGGGAGACCCACGCCAATGGTGCCAGGTCTAACAGTTCCCATTGTTAAAACGCATGGCTGTGGTTCCTCAATGGATCTTGCCTCGAGTCCCGTCCTCTCCGCAGTCTCTCAGTCTGCAACTGATGGTTCCTCTAACTCTAGTGGTTTGGAGGATGAACGGCAGACTCTAGAGAGGCAAGGTTTGCCTGCTTACAGTATTTCAGTGGTTCAGGGCTCTTGTAGGAACACTGTCTTCTTACTCTAAAGACTGGGCTAATTTTGACACGATGTTCTTTTCATGATCTTTCTTCTACATCTTTTTTGATTTCTTCTATTCTACAATTTTTCCTGGATGGGTTTGATAGAGGTTATGCGCTATCTACCTTGAATGGGCAGGTATCATAGGGTTCAGGGATTCTGTGTCTTTTTCCTCAAACGCTGGGCCTTTGGATTCCAGTTTAATTCGTAGTTTTTCTCTGTCTTCTCCAACTGTCAGATCTTCTGTGCCTTAGTGGGATCTTTCTCTGGTTCTTTACGCTCTTCAATCCCCTCCTTTTGAGCCTTTGTCTTCTGTGGATTTGAAATACCTTTCCTTTAAAGTGGCCTTTCTGGTGGCTATCACGTCAGACAGGCACTTGGGGGATCTTTCTGCTTTGAGGTGCAATGAAATTCATGGAGGATGCAGTGATGCTGAGACTGAATTCTGGATTTATTCCAAAACTACATTCTAAGTTTCATTCCTCTATGGAGCTGGTTTTACCCTGTCTCTGTCCTTTTCCTTCTTCTCCTGAGGAGCGAGTATTGTACACTTTGGATTTGAAACGTGCATTGTCTGTGTATGTTGACAGATTTGCTACATTTTGGACTTGTGACAGTCTCTTTGTGACTTTTGGTCTTGCAGGACAGGGGAAGGTAGCATCTAAGATGACCCTGAGTCACTGGATTAAAGACACCATCTCCTTGGCATATCAGGGCTCTGAGTTGACTTGTCCTTCTAACATTTAAGCAAAATCCTCTTGTGGTGTGTCAGCTTTATGGGACGCTTTTAAAGAAGTGTCCGTAGATGAGATCTGTTGGGCTGGATCTTGGGCTTCTGGGCCCACGTTCATTAGACATTATCGTCTGAATTGTGTTCAAACCAATCGTTTGAATTTTGGGAGTGGTGTATTAGAGGCAGATGAGACTCCTGCTCCTGTTTGATTGGTTGGGTGTGGCATTCAATTAATTTAGGGGTGCTTTATATCCTGTGTCATACTTTATTTCAGGTATCTGTATTGCCAATTCCTTCATTTTTGGGTGCATGCTTTGGGTTACCTCATGTTGTTTATGACTGGCTCGAGGACAAGGGACGTAGAAATAATGCCCTGATAACTTACCGGTAAACCTCATTATTCTTAGGCCTACTCGTCCTTGACCCCGTCATACTTCCCACCCACACTCCTGATATCAGGCACTTGTGTTGCTTTGTATTTCAGGAAGTGTTACGGTAAGGCTATTGTTATTATAGCCCTTAGCCAGAGGGTGGGTGGGGTTAGCATGCATTTCCTGTTTTGTTCCCTGTCTGTAATTGGATACTACCTCATGTTGTTTATCACTGAATCGAGGAAGAGTAGGACTAAGAGTAATGAGGATTACCAGTAAGTAATCAGGGCATGACAATAAGTAAATGTTTTCAACACGTAATAATAAGCCAGGTCTCTGCAACAAAAGCATTAACCCGCTGAGCTATCGCACATAAAAATGGAAACATGTGACCTGAACATTACACTTAATTTTCCATAACTTAGCCGCCATCTCGGAAGATGACCTCCTCAAATGTATCCTCGAAACCAAACTCTCCAACCATTCTTCTGACCCCATACCTAGTGTCATCGCCATTGATTTCTATACCAATACTCTCTCTTATTGGACCAGGCTAGTTAATCTCTTCCTCAGTCAAGGATCCCTCCCAGCTGTCCTCAAAACAGGACAGGTTACCCCTCTTCTAAAAAGACCCTCCGCAGATTCGAACGACCTCAACAACTTCCGCCCCATCACCAATCTCCCTTTTCTTTCAAAAATCACAGAAAAATGTGTTGCAAAACAACTTTCCCAACACATTATTGACAATAATCTCCTTGACGTGTTCCAGTCTGGCTTTATTCAAAATTGCAGCACTGAAACAGCCCTGCTGCAAGTGATTGATGATGCGCTGCATATACTCGATTCTGGGGAATCGTGCCTTCTGATTCTTCTCGACCTCTCTGCAGCCTTTGACACTGTTAATCACAACACCCTCCTTAACACTCTTCAACAGAGAATGGGCGTGGAAGGCACAGTGCTTAAATGGTTTGCCTCATTCTTCTCGGACAGATCCCAGATGATCAAGATTGCGAACAGTCTCTCGTCCCCACTGGTGGTTGGTCAAGGCGTCCCTCAAGGTTCTATCCTTGCACCCACTCTGTTTAATCTCTATCTGGAACCATTAGGGAACCTCCTAAGCAAATCTGGGATCCTTTACCATCTCTATGCGGATGACACTCAAATCTACCTCAAGGTGTCTTCCTCTCAAGATCTCTCACTACTCAACTCTACTCTCAACTCTATTCACAACTGGATGTTAGTTCACCAACTCATTCTCAATCCCTCCAAAACTGAATTCCTCCTCCTATAAACCTCTCTCTCCCCGCCTCCTGTTCAATCCTAGATGGATCAGCTGAATTTACTCAACAATAAACCCATCATTGTCGACTGCGCTAAATCCCTAGGTGTCATACTTGACAAAAGACTCAACCTAATCTCACACATCAACTCCATTTCCAAGAACGCACGTTATCAGCTGCGCCTTCTGTGGGGGATTCGTCGGTTCTTCCTGGAGAAAAATCTAAAAACCTTGGTCCAATCGCTAGTTCTCTCCAGACTGGATTATTGTAAATCTCTTCTGACTGGCCTACCCAAATCTCACCTCTCCCCCCTCAAATCCATCCTCCATTCAGCAGCTCGCTTCATTTCAGGGTCCAAACGAAGTGACCACATCACTCCCATCCTGTCTGCTCTTCGATGGCTTCCCATCGAGGCAAGAGCTATTTACAAAACGGCCTGCATCACCCACAAAGCATTGCACACTTCCTCCCCTCGCTATCTGGCGAATAAACTGAAATTGTCTGGAGGCTTGAGACCTTCTCGGAATGCGGAAAAGTTTCTGCTTGAGCCCCCCTCCTTCAAAAGGGAAAAATCGTTCTCAGGTAATGCGGTGAGAATCTGTAACTCGCTCCCTCCATTGCTCCGTGCCACCACCTCCATCCGGATCTTCAAAGCTGACCTCAAAACTCTTCTATTCCAAAGACACTTTCAGAACTAATTCCTTCATTCTCAGACCCCGCCAGGAAGTTCGTTAGTCGTAAATTTGTAATATTTTTTGAACATTCCTTGCTTGCTGTGTTTCATATTGTGTTCTTGCCTTCTATGTTTTTCCCTACCTCCTCTTGCTTGCTGTGTGTGATACTGTGTCCTGCTATTTGTGTAACGTTCTATTTTGTAACATTTCTCCCATGTAACGTAACTGGTTCTATTGTACAGCGCTCTGACACCTTCGGGTAAAGTCCGCGCTTTATAAAAATGCATTAAATAAATAAATAAATAACAAACTCATGAACCGTCGTCTATTTATGATTTAAACATATGACCCAAGATTACACACATACACAGATATCTCCAGCTGCACTAACTGAGATCTTAAATACGGGCCAATTTCTGGCCCGTTAAGACATAATAGTTTTACTATCACATCTGTCTATGCCGCGGGTTAGGGTTTCTAAAAAATAGAGAATTCGATCATGACTGTCATAAGCACCTCCTCACGACTCCACCAAGCTCAGCTGAAACATATATACCTGTGGATTCGCAAAATACACTTTTCCATTTCAGCACTGCCTCTACAATTACTTCCACATTTGCACCTGAAACAGTTACAATTCTAAAATAGGTGCTACTGTACCTGCAACCTCTACGAGCTTACGGGAATATTAGCACGACCGTCTTTTGTTTTTGTTAGTACGTGTGACCAACGAGGCAGGCAGCCCAAGAAACGTGCGTGCGTGACATGGCTCCAAGATTCTACGCAGGCCAATGGGAGAAGCTGTTTGTGTTTCCATGGTGACTCTGGTAAACGGAAGCCTCAAAAAGTAGTGAGATGGGGCATTAATTTAGGTTGGTAAGCTCTACGGCAGCAACTCTCATTTCTGTAAGCAGACCATGGAGGACAGCAGCAGCAGTATCAACATCGTCAGCGTTAGTGCCCGCGCTAGCAGCCTCAGCAGCAGCCCCTTGGAGCTCAGGTGGGAGGGCAAACGACTTTGGTGTATAATTGTTTTAATACTGCAGACCATATGAGTTCTTCAGTGTTAGGCGTTAATAGATTACTCAGGCGTGCTTTTATGTTTTTGATTTTGGGTACCCAGCCTCACAGTGCGTCCTCTCCTTTCCTCTCCTCCTGCTCCTTGTCCGTTAAAGAATGTGAGGTAAAGATTCCATATTCCGTCACGACTCGAGAGCGCGGGGCACGAGGAAAAAGACAAAACGCACCTCCTCCTTAATGCTAACACAAGAAGAAAACATCAGATGTAGGACAAAACAACAAAAACCAAGAGGTCATTAACATAGCAATAACAATAGCAATACACTATATACATACATAAGTAAAGAATAATGCAATAACCATTACAATTATATAACTATACACAGATACAAAGCAAGATGAACTATGCATAATAAATATATTTCTTTATCGCATTACGGAATCCTTGAATTTCACAGGAACCTTAGTTTCACGTTTCCCACGAAAGGGACCACCTCCCCCACTTTTAGACTTGGAAGACACATTTACTCTCTCAGGAACATGAGAAACCTTCACCACCCGAGCAACATTCCACCATTGTCCATTTTTCAATCTCACCGCACTTCTAGCCACATTCACTTACCACTTTGCACAGCGCACCGTATTTCACTTTGCCTTTCATTATCTTGACGCTAGTTAACTTACTGTGAACCCATTCTCCTTTTTCTAATGAAATTGAAGATGTCTTTTTGCACACAGCGTATCTAATCTTACTTCTAAATTGACTATGTTCAATGTTAGCATGCATGTCACCAACATGTTGCTTAATGTCAAAACTAAGTTCAAATTTAGGCAGATTATTCAAACATGCAGATTTAAAGTCCGGAGAAGATCTCCCCCCTCAGTGCTTGAAATGGCGAACCCCCTGTTTCTCAATAAGGACATTGCGATAAGACCATAACATGGCGCGTACTGCATCTACTACATCCACCCCTTGAATGATTGCACCTCTGACACATTCACTCACAAGTCTATTAGCTCTTTCCACCTGACCATTACTTTGGGGATCATAGAGACTACATGTTTTGTGGTTGATACCAGCATCTCTTAAGAATCCTACTATGTCATCCAACACAAACTGCACCCTGTTGTCTGATATAACTTCCAATGGAAAACCTTCTCTTGAAAATAGATCAGTTAAGAAAGTTATTACTGTTTTAATGTTGGCATCACTCATCAAACCCTTCCTCGTTGCCAGTGTTATAATTGAAGAAGCTGCTGCGTAGACGAATGGGATACTTTATGATCAAAAGACTGCCATGATGGAGTTCCAACCAGGGCAGAATGTGTCACGAAGAATAAGGCAGCCACCAGCCTCACAGTACGTCCTTTCCTTTCCTCTCGTACTGCTCCTCGACCGTTAAAGAATGAGAGATAAAGATTCCACATTCCGTCACAGCTCGAGTGACGCGGACTCAAGAGCTCGAGACACAATAACTCCACATAAAGAATATATAAAACAAACCTTACTCCCCCTTCTGTGGTAGAGCCCACCATGGAATCATTTGGGGTCCAGGGTGTAGGAAGCCCGACGATGAAGCTTGCCCAATTTTGATGTGAGTGAGGGCCCTGCATTTCCCAGAGAGATCTCTGTATAAGGAAAAGGCATCAACAATAATAATTGCCGAAGCTTTTTGATGTTTGTTTGCTTATGTTGGGAGGAAAACGGTTTGGCTTAAATACCTCTCACCCCTTTTTTTTGTGGAATAAGGATTTAAAAGTTACAAAATAGTAAAAAAGTTATCGCTCGGAGGTCCGGCCTTTGTTTTTGTATATATACAATGGCTCTGGAGCACTCTCCAGCTGCTGGGTGTTGATCCACCTCTGTTGGCAGCTATTAAAGGTCTGCACTCCTGCAAAACAGTGCAAGTGCAATTTGACTTAGTTGGGGAATTTAGCCCCCCTTTTCCCATCCTCTCTTGGGTCCGGCAGGGTTGCATCATGGTCCCCCTCCTATTTAATTTATTTATAAATTATTTTACTGTGTGTCTGGAGGAGACGGTATAGATTCCCTTAAGCTACTTTTTGCGAAGGATCCTATACTGTTACATGCCAATAAGGTCGCCATCTTTGACGGAAAACTCTATGCATGTTATGAGTGACAAAGTTCATGGTTTCTGCAGAGCATAATATCTCTATTAACGTGAAGAAAACCAAGGCTATGGTGTTGAAAACAGGCTTGCAAGTAAAGAAACCTTTCAAGATCGATGGGGAATTGCTAGAAAAGGTTGATCAGTTCGACTATCTTGGCTTGAGTTTTCATCGCTCACTCAATTGGCAGCCTCACTCAGAGAAATCTATAGTTCGGTTTAGACCATGCTGCAATGCCATTCTTAGATTTGCCAAAAGGATAGGTAGCCAGCCCCTAAATGCTGTTTTGAAGTGTTAGAAAAGGCCCTTTTTGCAGGGTTATCCCCAAACGTTTTGCTTCTTCCTCCTATTTTTTCCTGACCTGTCTTTGTTGATATTAGGACTCTGGGCACTTTACCACTGCTATTCAGTGCTAAAGTGCATATCCTCTCTGTGAAATTTGTATTATGGATTGGTTTTTCCATGATTGGCATATTTGATTTACTTGTCAGTCCCTAGTAAAGTGCACTGAGTGTGCCAGGGCCTGTAAATCAAATGCTACTTGTGGGCCTGCTGCACTGATTGTGCCACCCACATGAATAGCCCTGAAAAGGTAACTCAGGCCTGCCATTGCAGAGCCTGTATGCAGTCTGGTACTTCCATGTCAACTTGGCAGGTGTACCCACTTGCCAGGCCCTAACCTTCCCTCTTCTTACATATTAGTCATCCCTAAGGTAGGCCCAAGGTACCCCTGTGGGCAGGGTGCCGTGTATGTGAAAGGTAGGACATGCCCTGGTGTGTGTGGCATGTCCTGATAGTGAATTACTGCCAATTTCGTTTTTCACAATTTTTTTTTTTTAAACAAATTTTATTGATTTTTCCATACATCCAAAAAGGGGGTTTCGGTTACATACCCCGGGTAGATAGTAAAGTCACAGTGTAAATTAGGTTATTTAAGGCGCAGTTACGGCACCAAATGATGTCCATGTTAACAGTTCAGACACTGCATACAGTCATCACAATAAGTAGTTGCAACCATTGGAAAATTCCCAACCCCAACTAACCCCCCACCCTTCTTCCCGCACCACCCTCCCAGGCGTGTCACTTAAGAGCAGGCTACAAGAGGCCAGTAAAACTGGTATCTCAGTGGGGCTGCTTATTTGAATAGGAGGCTGCTGCAGCCGAGTGTTATCTGGCTTGCTTGCCAAGCACCGCTACCAAACGTGAGGCTACAGTTCGAGGTGGTCTTAGAGCTGCTTGTGCGTTAGACCATAGCTGCCACAGGGTCACCTACAGATGCATCATCCCCATCTGCTTCGGGAGGTTTGAGTGCCACAACGAGCGCTTCCCAAGTCCTCGCCCGCTCCAGGGCCTTTTCACTCTCAGTTATCCGCGCTATTTGTAACCTAATCACTCCCTCACACTCAGCCCACTTTAGGAATTCCGCTTTCCACTTTGCTATGCTAGGGCCCTGTTTCGCCTTCCACAGGGTGGTGATGTTCCTTTTGGCCAGGAGCAGACCCAGATCTATAAATTTGCTAGTGATTTTGTTCTTTGACGTGTGGGGGACCCAGTGTAAAATACAGTGAGCCATGGTTGGGTCCAACTCTCTATCAGTGAGGTATGCCAATATTGTCGTTACCTCCTCCCAATAACTGTCTAGGAACGGGCAAGCCCAGAACATGTGTTTAAAATCTGCACTTTCTGCGCTACATCTCGGGCAGGCCGCTGACTGGGCCGGGAAATATGCGTGTAGTTTTGCTGGGGTAAGGTATGCTCTATGTAGAATATGGAAGTGCACTAGCTGAAACCTTGCATTCCTCATGCACTTCCAGGCTCTCTCCACTAGCTCTTCCCACGCCTTGTCTGGGATGTCCACCCCTATATCACCTTCCCATTTGAGCTTCAGGTCAGACAGGGGGAGTAAGGATTCCAGCGTCATTCGTCTATAGATATCGTGAAATTTGCTGTACACAGGACCTTTTCGTGAAAACGATTCATTGTCAACTCGTGTGGAGTTTGATTCAATCTAACTTACTTGAACCCTGAGAAACTATTTAATAACATTCCCTAACAAAGTCGTGAGATTATTCCTGATTTTCTCACGAAAGGTACGGGACCCTTTTTGAGAAGACGAGTCACTAACAACTCGGAACCTATTCGTAAGGCCCTTCCTCCAACCCTATCATTCAATCAGTCTCCTTGGGTTGTGACAACCAACAAATATCGTTTGAGGAACTTGTTTTACAAACATCTGTATGTCCTGAAGATGGTCTGACGGACGTTATTGCCATAACAGACCGAAACGTCGACTATTACATCTATTTCCCCAACAACTAAGGCGTCTGAGGAATTGTTCTCTATTTTAGTTTCTTTTTTCCTCTATGTATATTTCCTTGGAATAGATGATCACACTTATGATTTGTAGGTTCATTTGTGTACCCTCTATCATAGTGTCTCGCTGTTTTGAATGTACCCCTCTCATTTTTGTCTCACATTAAAATTGTGTATTTATGAAAGAAAGATATACCCGTGTTTTCCAATGAATTTTCAACTGTTTCATTTAAATTGTGTTGTTAAATATTGACTTTGTGTACATTTGCATAGATGTGCAGACTTTTGCTAAATTAAGCCACCAATTGGGACTTAACAAATAGGTGTATAAGAAATTCAATTAAGTTTAGTAAACGAAATCCCTTGTAGGTACCTTTACTCAAACATTTATTCGTCTATAGAGGCACGTCACTGCTTTAAAAGTGCCTGCTGCCAACACTACGTACTGGCAGCCCATGGAAGTGGGGGGTTCTGTAAGTCCCCTACCCCAGTGCTTCCTAATAGCCGCAGTGAGGGCCGTGTACTGTAGGAAAGCACCACCAGGCAAGTCAAAGCGAGTTTGTAGATCATTAAACAGGATCATGGCTCCCTCCTCATATAGGTCCCCTATGGTAGTCAGCCCCTGTTCCACCCAAGTCCCCAATCTCTGCCAATTGCCACCATGTGGCAGGGCCCTGCCCATTATCAATGGTATTTCTGGAGCATATGGGCATTTAACAGAGGCTCTTTGCAAATATCTATTCCAGCATTTTCTTGCCGTGGCAAATTCCAGGGTGAGGGACACGGTGTTGACCGGGAGCCGCAGAATAATGCGGGACAGCAACAACAGGGGCCCCAAGTCCTCTCTGCACTCGCCCTCTCCCCTAGTGGCCCTCGCCACCCACTGCGTGAGCAATTGAAATTGTGCTGCCAAGTAATAGGTCTCAAGGTCTGGGACCGCCAGGCCACCCTCTGCTCTTGGTCGCATGAGTGTACTGAGCGCCACCCTACGTCTGCCCTTGCCCCAAAGGAAGGCTGTGACCATTGAACGAAGCTGCTTGAAGTACGTTGCCGGGATCTAGATCGGTAAGGTCCCAAAGTAATATAAGAGCCTCAGGAGTGTTATCATTTTGAGTAGGGCCACACGGCCCGCCATGGACAGCGGCAAAGAACCCCAGAATTTGAAGTTGACTTTTGCCCGTCTGATGGCCTTCCCAATATTACCCTCCAGAATGTCCTCTTGTTTGTGGTAAATATGTGTGCCCAGGTAGGGTAGACATCTGTCTTCCCAGTTCACACCCTCTGTGCGTTGCGGACCTACCCTATCCCCACGCGCCGGAAACAGGCAAGATGTCGACCAGTTCACCTTCAATCCTGCTGCTCTGCTGAGAGCGTGGAGTAGGTTTTTCGCCCCCAAGAGTTCCGTTCCCGAGTCAGCGAGGCAAAGCAAAACGTCGTCAGCATATAATGCAATATGATGAACCTACCCATTTACGTCAAGCCCTCGATATGCCTGCCCTGACCTGGCATGTGCTGCCAGGGGTTCCATCGTCAGAGCAAATAACAGTGGGGAGAGGGGACAACCCTGTCGTGTGCCCCGCCCCACCCTGCAAGCGTCCGAGATTAGCCCCCCAGTTTTAATTCTGGCGGTGGAGTCAGTGTATAAAAGAGCCATCCAACTCACGAAGCCAGGCCCAAGCCCCATTTTCCGCATGGAACAGGAAAGCCCACTCCAGACTGTCGAAGGCTTTTTCTATGTCCACTGCAAATATCGTTGCAGCATCCACGTGGTAAGTATCCGCTTCCAGGACGCGCATCAGCCTTCTGATATTGAGTGCTGTGTTTCTAGTAGGGATGAACCCGGATTGGTCGTTATGTATAAGGGTGGTCATGTGAGGGAGCAAACGGGAGGCTAAAATTTTACTTAGTATTTTATAATCGAGATTGAGCATGGATAAGGGGCGGTACGCAGTTTTATCCCAGCCCTGCTTGCCCGGCTTTAGCAAAGGAATGATTATTACTTCTCTAGTGGAGACAGGTAGTTTGCCAAGTCTCTTGGCATCATTGTATAATTGTACAAGGTTGGGAGCTAAGAGGTCAATGTATGTGAGGTAAAATTCTATCGGGAGACCATCAGTGCCTGGGGTTTTATTGCGGGCCATACTCTTGATTGCTCCATGCACCTCCCTTACTTCGATCTCTCTTCCGAGCGAGATTGCTGTGTCCTCATCCAGTGCA
This sequence comes from Calotriton arnoldi, assembly GCA_963921515.1. Classification (NCBI taxonomy): domain Eukaryota; kingdom Metazoa; phylum Chordata; class Amphibia; order Caudata; family Salamandridae; genus Calotriton; species Calotriton arnoldi. The sequence continues at coordinate 1,667,499 of CAWUFW010000182.1, forward strand.
GGTAGAGCAACCCCTCGCGTGAACTCTTGCAGTTCCTCATCCGTTGGGGACAGCTGACTTCGATAGAGCTCAGTATAATATTCCAAGAATAGGTCATTAATCCCCTGTTGGTCATATCTAGCTACCCCATTCTGGTCTCTAATCTCCAGTATGACTGATCCACGTCTGGCCGGGTTTGCCAACCAAGCCAGAAGGGCCCCCGATTTATCCCTCTCCGAGTGTGCCCGAGTTATGTAGTTTTTGTAATCAAAGCATCGCAGGCGCTCCACCTGAGTGGCTACTGCCTCTCTAGCCTCTAGTAACTCCTGTTGCTTACCCGGGTTTTCGGGTCTGTCTTTTTCTAGGGTGCGTAGGCGCTCGTCATCCCTCTTTATATCTTGGAGGAGAACCTTCCTAACCCCAACCAGCTCAGAAATGCACTTCCCCCTAAGGACTGCTTTACAGGCGTCCCACTCCACGAGGGAGGATGTGGCTGTACCCCCGTTGTCTTGAAAGTAGTCAGTGATAGCTGATCCTATTGCAGTGCGGAAAGCTTGGTCATCTAGGGCCTCTGGGCTCAGACGCCAGGTGGGGATTTTTGGGCGTGCGCATGACCATTGTAACTGCACCAGAACAGGGTTGTGGTCAGAGAGTGTCCTGGTGAGGTATTCCCTGCAGCCAACCCCCTCATGGACATCAGGTGAGCACAGGATGGCGTCTAGTCTGACATGTAATTCGTGGAGGGCCGAGAAGAAGGAGTAATCTCGGGTCATGGGGTGTTGCGCCCTCCAGGTGTCAATTAAGCCCCATTTCTGTTGCCAATTACGGCGTGACTATGCCAGTTTGTGTGCAGGTGCATTAGGGAGTGGGGGGGTGAGAGCGGTCAAGGTTAACGTTAGAGGTGCAATTAAAGTCACCCCCCAGTAGCATCGACCCCGTGAGAACGGTCGCCAACTTTCCTGATAGTAGGGAGAAGAAGGCCGGTTGCTCCGAGTTGGGCGCATAAATACTACCTAGTGTGAGGTCTCTACCGTCTAGTCTCCCCGTCACCACCACATATCTGCCCTCTGGGTCAATCAACTGTGTCGTGCATTGGAATGGAACACCTGCCCTTATCCATATCAATACTCCTCTCGCAAAGGCAGAGTACGTGGTGTAATAGGCCTGACCCCTCCAACGGCGTTGCAACGCCTTCCCTTCCTTTGCCAGCATGAGTTTCCTGGAGAAATGCGATTTGAATGCCTCTGCGGATCAAATAAGCGTGTACCTTATGGCGCCTGATCATAGAGTGCATACCCCGCACATTCCACGAGAGACAAGTCAAGCCTAATGGGGGTCCCATTGTTGTTGCCTACAATTACGACCTGTAAAAAACTTTACCCCCATGACACGCCTAGCTCCCCTTAAAAAACCCCAACTATAGAAACAATCCCAACTCCCCCTCCCCAGGACAGGTATCCAAACAAGAATCCCCGTCCAAACCGTAGTAGAACAAACCATCGTCCAGTGACAGTGGAAGGGGTGGTCACCCGACAAGACCCGTCTTAAGTACCCCATAGTGCCGCCCCCCCATAACTGATCTAGACATCAAGCCCTAGTTCAGCTGGATATTACTCATAATTCAATGTAGGGAAGGCATACGTTCACTGGCACTGCACCAGTGGTACAGGGATGGAAGGTCCCGGGAAATCGCCGTGTTTGGTGTCTCACCATGGTCTTCACACGAGATCATCAACCGTTTGAGGCATAACCTGTGGCATGTCCGGTCCTAGGCTGTCGTTGTCGCTGCGGTCCGGCGAGGTCTCCGATCTGCCAGTGTGGCGTCCACTCCCACTCGGAGGGGAATCAGGGCTTTGCTGGCTGTGCGATATCACTTCCTGCAGCGCTTTGCGACGTTCAAGGCTGAGTTCCCTGGGCGAGGGAGTCTTGGCTCCAATCCTATGGCTGCGAGGACTCTGCTGCGGGGTCCTGGAAGCTGAAGCATGGCGATCGATCGAGTTGCGGGTTTCAAGCCAGTCCCAAGCCTCTTGTGGCGTGTTAAAGAAACGAGCTCCCGCCGGGTCTGCCACCCGAAGTCGAGCTGGAAATAACATTGCATAGGGCAGGTTCAATTTGCGTAATTTAGCCTTGACAGCTGCGAAGGTCGATCTGCTTCGCTGAACCTCCCTTGTAAAATCTGGGAAAATCATGATATTGTTATTGTCAATGCGCAGTTCCTGTTTTTGGCGGGCACTTTGCAAAATGTTATCCCTGTCCCGAAAGTGTAGGAGTCTGGCCACAATAGGTCGGGGAGGAGCCCCTGGTTTTAGTGGCTTAGCTGGAACTCTGTGAGCCCGTTCCAGGGCGTAGAAGGGGGAGAGCCCTGTTGGAGCCACTTCAGAGCGGAGCCAGTCCTCCAGGTAACGGACCATGTTCGCCCCTCCCATTTTTCTGGGATCCCGATAACTCGGATGTTGTTCCGTCGCAATCTCCCTTCACTGTCCTCGGCGCGCATCTTCAGGGTTTTCGCCTTAGATTCCAGGATAGCGAGGGATTGGCGTATCTCGTGGACAGATTCCGGCAGGTCGCTCATCTCCTTTTCATTGCTGGACACTCTGTCCTTGAGTTTGTGATGATCGTCCTTTAGCAGGCTGAAGTCCGTTCCAATAGCATCGATTTTCCCTTCCAGCGCCTCTCTGGAGGCCGTTATGGCCTGCATGATGTCAGCCAAAGTAGGTTTCCGGGAGGTCAGGTCTCCACTTGTTTCGGGCAAGTCGTCCTCCTCTTCGGAGTGGGTTCCTGGGACATCCACACTAAGGGCAGCGAACCCCCGTTTCTTTTGCGTTCTCCCCATTTCCAATCCGCTACGTACTGGTGTGGCTTTGGACCGAGTTCTGTGTCCGCGGTGGTTAGCGCGTCCGAGTGCCACCAATTCCGTCGGGCCGCCTCGGACACACCGCACGCTTCCAACTCGCATGCAAGACACCGCAGTTGTTTCTGGTGGCCTTGTGTACTGCAGGTGCTGTGGGTCGAGTGGTCCCACCGAAGAAAACACCGCCCACCGGTCTGCGGGTCCTGACAGAGGCCCCCCGGGACTCGTCCGCGTCTGTTTGTCCCGGTCACCATCTGCGGCCTCTTCCCATTGACATACTTGAAGGGCAGACAATCTGTCGCACTCTACACAATCACTGCTCGGGCACACCCCACTCACCGGCGATGGCGCTGCAGCACTCCGCCGCCAAATGCAGGCTCCTTCCGGTTCCCCACAGTGCGGGATTATTATTATTATTATTATTAATTTAATTTTATAAGGCGCACAGCTACCCGGAAGTTTCCCGGCTCCATCGGACACACGCAGAAAGAGAGAGGAAAAACTATTGGTTGAATAACCACGTTTTTAGGCCTTTACGAAAGTTCCTATAGATGGTTTCATGCCGGAGTGGCGTGGGGAGGGAATTCCATAGTGAAGGGGCCAGATAAGAGAAAGACCGGCCACCCATACGCGACCGTCTGATCCTAGGGACTAAAAATTTGGCCTGAGTAGAGGATCGGAGAAGGCGCGTTGGAAGGTAGGGATGGACTAAGGCACTCAGATACTGTGGTGCTGTGCCCAATTTAATTTTATGCATGTAACACAGGGCCTTAAATTTGATGCAGTTCTCCATCCTAAGCCAGTGGAGGTCGAAGAGAGAGCCTGAAATAGAGTCTTTTCTAGGTACCTGGCAAAGCAGTCTGGCCGCCGAGTTCTGTACTACCTGCAGTTTTCGAACCACTTCCTTGTTGGCTCCTAAATACAGGACGTTGCCATGGTCCAGCCTGGAAGTAATCGGGGCCTGGACCACTGTTCTTTGTGTGGGACTGGGCAACATCCAGAGTATTTTTTTGAGCCATTTTAGGATGGTGAAGCAGATTGAGGCGGCCTTGACTGCTTGCTGCCTCATTGATAGCTGGTCATCAATGATTACGCCTAAACGGGTTTTGGTTCTCCCTGGAGGTCGAGATGACCATTGGGTGGAATGAGGCCCTCTTCTGGGGCCCGCCCCGGCGGTGGCGAGTCGCAGTAGTTGTTTGACACCGCTCACAGCATGGGCGCCCATTTGCGACTTACCCCTGTGGGCCCGAAATCTCCCTGTGCCATACAGACAGCGACGATGCAGGCGGGTGAAGGCTCCCTGTCACTGTTCACCTCCCTCTGGGGCCTGGTTCGGCAAACCCGAGCACTCTCTTGAGCGGGTTCCGGTCTGACCTCACATTCCGGGTTCTCCCAGTCGCAGTCACCAGGTTCAGGCGGGCCTTGACAGGTAACACTGGTGCCTCTTGTGTGGCGCTGCGCTCTCTAGGCTCCTATCCCTACTCGCCGTGCTCCGGGGCCCTCCGGGGGAGCAGGGGCGTCTCACCGCCGCGGTAACCGCTTCAGTTCATCTATGGCGCAGTCGCCATCTTGCAGTCAGTGCTGCGCGACCACGGTCTCCTCCCCGCTGTTTTTCAGGGTAGTCTGCCCTTCAGAGTTCCCACGTCAGCAATGTGGGCAAGGGGAGGCTCTCTGTTTCTGGGCGCTCCCACAGGGATCCCGACCTGACACCCCTGATCTGCCCTCCGTGCGGTCCTCTCCCCAGCCGGTCCCCGCAATGTGTCACAATTACAGCCACCAGGCTCGGGCGGGCCAGATCAGGCAGCTCTAGCACTTCATTACGCGCGGCATTGCGCTCCCCGGGCACCCACCTCCGGCTGCTGTATTCCGGAGCTCCGCAGGAAAACAGGGGGGCCTCACCGTTATGTCGGTCAATTCAGGCCACGGGAGGCGCGGGCGCCATTTTGCAGTCACTTCCACTAGCTTGCATATGCTGTTCTGCAAACGTGTAGAGATACTCTTGACTTCGGCGCTTTCACCCCGCCGGCAACTCTTTAAGATGCTTGGCGGGGTGGGTCCCGCAGTTGGGCTTAACTGTCTCGTCGGCGAGCCGTGAACGCTGTGCACTGCCAGTCACTGCATCGGCGCCTTCTTGTCGCAGCTCCGCACTGGCCTGCAAACGCCGGTTTCTGCTTGTGTAGAAGCAATGCAGGCAATTTGGACTCACTGCCATGTACTATCCACACCGGGCGTCCCCCGGTCTAGGAATCCGCCTTCCCAGGGTTATTCAGGGGGCTCAGGATATGTGATTACGGGGGAGCGGCGGTCTGAGCTCTTCAGCTCGCGTCCGCACTCATCGGCTGCAGGCCCCGCCCCTCGTTTTTCACTATTGCAAGGTTACCTGTTCCCATAGGACAGAATGGGGAGTTTGTTTATAACATCTTATAAACATAACTGGCCCTGGGAACAAGGTAGAGAAATAAAGTTTAGTATGCCTGAACTCAGAATCTAAAGATGCATCTTTTAGTGAAGGTGATTTTTACATTCTGTGTTTGAAAATACCACTTTTAGAAAGTAGGTATTTTCTTGCTTAGCCATCCAGTGTGCCTCTGCTAGGATGTGTATTGACAGTCTGGCTGTGGAGTGTCAGGGGCTGGGGATGTGCAGTGGCTCCAGAGAGTCTGGATGAGTCAGGGCTGGGCTGAATAGACCTGGGCTGCATTCAGAGTAGTGGGAGAAGATTTCCCTTGCACCTGAATAGGCCCTGTCTGTCTTGAACAATGCTGTCTCCGCCTCCTGCTGGTAAGCTGGGACAGAGAGGACCAAACTGGTTTGGACTAAGCACAGACACTCTCTGCCTGAGAGGACAAAGGATTTTGGGCTATAAAAAGTGGGACCAAAACCCCTAAACTTTAGAACTCTTTTGGACCAATAAGACTGCCAAGAAGAAGAGCTGGAGAAGCTGTGAGAAGGAACTACCACTTTGCTGAGTGCTTTGCCCTGTTGGCCTGCAGTGGCTGCTTCTGTCTTGGGCAGTGAAAGGACTGGACTGAACTTTCTGCAACTTCTTTCTTCGAGTATCTCCAAGGGCTTGAGGTAGAGCTTGTCCCCTGTTCAAGAAGTCTCAGGAACAGCAAAGACTTCAAGTTCTTCTGCCATCAGCACTGGGGACTGTGTGTTTTGTGCTGCAACAGAAGAAAGAGCAACCTGACGCCGTCTACAACGCCGCTGCCGACTCCGTGTCCTGAAGGCACCGCAGAGGGCAAAGCCGTACCGCGACCCTGGTCTCACCGATGACACCTGCTGATGCCGCCACCGAGCCGCTGCTCACACCGCGACCTGTGGGCACCGCCCTCCGCATCGCCTCGCTTCACGACGCCGCCTTGGTATCCCCGACGACGTCGCTCCACACCGAAATCGACGCCGCTGCTTGCACCGTCGTTCGAGGGCACCGCTCGTAAAGTTACACGACGCACTGTCCTCATCCCGCACCGCAGCCTTGGCCTACCTACGCCGGAGTCATCGACTCCAGTTCGTCAGCCGACGACAGCGCTTCAGCAACGACTACGCTGCTGCTTGCACCGTGACCTGCCAGCACCGCGACGAGCACTGCATCACTTCGCACCGCGACCCTGGTCTCCCCGACAACGCCATCTGACACCGCCACCGAGCCGCTGCTCGCAACGCAACCTGAAGACATCGCACGCCGCACCGCTGCACTTCGCACTGCAGCACCCGACGCCTGCCGATGCCAGCGCTCCTGACTTCAACTGCAAGGAGTTCGATCTGCAATGCGTGTGACTTCAAGGGCCTGACGACTCCGGAACCGATGCTTGCGGACGCCGTGCTTTCGGAAGCTCAACGAGAGGTCGCCGACGCCCTGCATTTCTAAAGGTACTGTTTTGCGGGTCTTCCCGACACCGTAGCTGGCTCGCGACGCCGCGGTCAGGCAGAACTGTTCGGATTTGTTTGTTCACGACGCCGTGATAGCCCCAGAGGGAGCTATCGACTTCAAGGAACTGTTTTTCAAGGTTATTTTGATAACTGAAGATTTCTAAGTATTGTATTGTGGATTTTTATCGTTTTTAGTCTTGTCTAAAGTATATAAAAATATTGGATATTTTTCTAAACTGGTGTGGTGTCCTTTTGTGGTGCTTACACTGTATTACTGTTGGTTATGTGCAAATGCTTTACACACTGCCTCTAAGATAAGCCTGACTGCTCATGCCAAGCTACCAAGGGGGTGAGCAGGGGTTATTTTAGGAGTGTAACTCCATTATCCTGACTAGGAAGAAGGGTCCCTACTTGGACAAAGGTGCAAACCCTTGCCAACTTTAGAACCCCATTTCTAACATGAAGGTTTTTAGACACAAAGTAGTTGTGATAGCTCTCTTTGGAGCCAAGATTTGGGGTTATAACAAAGCTAGGGGCCTGCAACTAGTTGAAAACAATTGCCTACGTTCCTTTCTAAAATTGGGTCCTTGGACTTGACTACTCCCTCTATAAGCAGAGCTGGGTATACGATCTGTATCCGATTTAGACGCCTTAAGACTTGATCTGTATTGGATCCACCTTAACAGAAACCACCTGGAAATTGTGTATTTACAATTTCCCATGGAAGTATTAGCTTAATGGCACATAAAAAGCCATAGCTGGGAGAAGCATGTAAGTAAAGTACTTAATGATATAGGTTTGGACCATCTCTGGTGGGACCCCAGTCAAATAAATGGTGATAGCTCTGCAGCTGTTAAGGAGGCACACTGGCATCTGAAATTCACTGTCGCTATCTGAAATATGAACCCTCTAACTGCCAACTATTTTGATTATTATTTCTATAACCAAGTTCCATATCTAAACTTGCTACAACCGGAACTGAAACGTACTTTATACGTAAAGTTCAGGTGAGGAATTTTTACAAGTTGATCTTGTAGGTCTAAATGGGCTGTAGACCTGCCTCACAATTGCACTTGCACTTTAGGGGGCAAGGACACAATATCACATTTCCTGCTTTTTTGTACAAAAATAGCTTGCTCAAGATGGAATTGGTTTGGTCTGTATGATAGTTGATATTGATATTGTGTGCACTGTCACTTCCTACACATGGTCTGCTTAGTTTATTCTGAGAAAAGAACAAACACAAGTCTGAATCTAGTGCCTGCTTTGTAAATGGATTTTAATTGTGCAGTTGACTGAAGAAGATTTCTATGAATTCAGAATTAGGCACTAGAATGAATTTGAATGTAGTTTTATTGTGATTTAACACAGATGTATCACTGTTATTTGGAAATCCTTTCTAAATGTTTTTTTTTTTTGTCCTCATCTCACCAATAAGCATCTGCAATTCTCAAAGAGAAGCTGTCGATCGTATCTGTGCACCCTACGGCTACTGCGTTCGCTTAGGCCCAACCAGGCCAACCCCCTTTGTTGGGAGCTTGGTGTAATCATAGGACTAGTTGGACCAGGAAGGAGCTATACCATGCTCGGCTCCCTACCCCATAATAGAAGTGCCTGCCAGATGTTCACACTGCTCTCTGTCTCTCCTCCCTGGCCCAGACGAGCCATGGCGAACGCTGCTTTTAACCAGTCCTCACACGTAGGGGGCCGCGGTTCTTTCCATTTCATACATATTTCTCTTCGGGCTATTAATACCAAATATAGCAACAGACCTCTATCGACCTGCTGGAGGTTCTTCCCAAGCATTCCGTCATCTCCAAATATTACCAATGAAAGATTAACCTTGATTTTACATTTGAAGATACCAGTTAAAACATCCCCCACCCCTCGCCAAAAGTTACTAAGTTCAGGACACTCATAAAAGATATGGATGTCATTAGCATTAAGAAGATTACACCTTGGACATTTGGGGGCGGATAGTGGTGCAAACTTAGCGATCATAGCAGGGGTATAGTAAAGCCTATTAATAACAAAAAAATGGTTCTTTTTTAAGCTGGCCGGTTTAACATATTTATAAAGCAGCTTCAAAGAAGGTTCGTACAGTTCTTCGATCACAGACTCAAAGGCAGACTGATTCCAGACTGCATACTGCGGGGGAAATTCCGTATCTTCCATCTCCAGAAACTTCTTATACCAGATGGAAACCTCCTTTCTTTTGGTACATACTTGTTGCAACAATTGCTCCGTCTCCCAATTTCCTTGTATATCCTCCTTTTCCGTAGTCCACCATGAGGCTAACTGCAGGTATTTAAATTTAGATAGACCGCTTCCTACCTTAGCTCTTAAGACCTCCCAAGGAAACACTCTATCAGGGGATAGAAGCTCAGACCAGATTACAATACCCGCCCTTTTAATTGGGATTGCAAGGCTATCCCTCAAGCACAACGGAGTCCCTGGAGAGTCCCAGATTGGGGCGAAATCTGAATAGTACCCTATCCCCCATCTGCATCTGACTTTATACCAAAGACAAAGGGATGCCCTAAGAACTTTCAGACGAACCCTTTTGAAGAACCTAGGTGCCCCAAATTTATAAAGAAAGCCTTCACCTCCTCCTTCCCCCTCTAACTTCACCATTTCCCCCAAAAGTCTCCCCCACGATGTCTCTTCCGGTTTTACAAGTAGCATCCTGATGTTTTTAAATTGGAAGGCGACTGAATACCAGCTAATATCTGGAAGAGCTAACCCTCCTTTCATGAGCCTACGTCTTAGCTTTTTCCATGACAGTCTTGCTCCCTTATTTGCCCAAATAAAACTTCCAATCTTACTTTGGATTTTACTTATAATTTTACTAGGGAATTCCAGGGGGATTGCATTAAACAAATATGTCAGCTTGGGTAAAATGACCATTTTCACCAGGTTGACCCTACCAAAGATTGTTAGTGGGAGATTTTTCCATCTTGCAAATAGACGGTCCACTTCTTTTATGGTCTTATTCAGATTAATCTGAGAGATTTTGCCCAGATCTTTAACTATGGTAATACCCAAATATTTAAACTCATTACTCGTGGTACCATCCCAACTGTCGATGTTCCAACACATCACCTCTGTTTTGGCGGTATTTGCCAAATATCCTGATAGTGAACCAAATTCCACCAACAAAGCCTCAACCCTAGGAATTACCACCCCCGGGTTATCGGTATATAACAACAAATCATCAGCATAAAGAGCCAACTTACTACAATATTGCTGAGATTTAAAAGGGGAAATCAAATCATCTAATCTTATAGCTTGTGCTGGTGGCTCTATATAAACATCGAACAACAATGGGGAGATGGGACACCCCTGTCTGGTTCCTCTTTGGATGTTGAGCTAGAAGTTAACATGCCATTTAGCAAAATTTTTGCCGAGGCACCCTGATAACAATTTATTAAGGTCTGAACAAAGATAGGGCCAAAGCCCATTTGCCTGAGTACCTCCCAGAGGTATGCCCAACAGACTCTGTCAAAAGCCTTGGCCGCGTCTAATGCCACAACGGCCAAGGGATCCGATTGCCCCATTGCCAAATCAATATTACCAATTAGCTGTTGTGTCTGCTCCTGAATATATCTCCCAGGGATGAACCCTTTTTGATCAGAGTTTATCAACTGAGGGGCCAACTTGACCAATCTCCCTGCAAGAACGCTCATAAAGATCTTATAATCGGCATTCAGCAGAGATATTGGTCTATATGAATCCGCTTTTAAGGGACCTTCCCAGGTTTCAAAATGAGTACGATAGTTGCCTCTTTCCAAGATCTCGGAACTCGACCTTCCGCACTATAGACTGTGTTGAAAAGAATACCCCTAATCGGCACCAGTTCATCCGTGAGTAATTTGTAAACCTCACTAGGAAGCGCATCCGTACCTGCTGCCTTATTATTCTTACACTTGCTTATTTGGACTCTAATTTCATTTTCAGTGATTGGGGCATCTAGGCTTTCTCGACCCTCATTCTTTAAAGTTGGGAGGAGTTTCCCCTTCAACCAAGTTTGAAGGGTTTCAGTGTTAGGCACAGTTTCTTCCCTATATAGTTCTGAGAACAAAGAGAGAAGGCAGGCTTGCATATCCTCCATGCTATTTGACTTTTCTCCGCTTTCATTAATTATCAATTCATTAATGTTGTTTTTTGAGCGGTCTGCTCTTGCTTTCCACGCCAAAAGTGCTCCTGCCCTCTCTCCGTATTCAAAGTTCTGCATATTTTTTGACAACCACTGAGCCCTGCACTTATGATCTAACCTTCCCCTATATTCCTGGCGAGCGTCATCCAAATCTCTGTTGACCTGTGAAAGCCTATCGGTATTCCCATGATGATACCGAGAACACTCCTCCTCCAGTGAAAGAATTTTCCCCTCCAGGGTCTGTAACTCCCGAGCATCTGCCCTATTCTTAGAGCAGATAAGACTGTGTAGGATACCCCTTATGTTGGCTTTAAAAGCATCCCAAACATAATCCATGGAGGTTGAACCAATATTGATTCTAAAATAGTCTACAGTGGCCGATTTAAGAGCCATTGCAATATCTACATCTAACAGCATAGACCTTTTAAGTGTCCATCTGGGACGTAAATTATGCCTTTTTCCAACAAAGGAGAACAATACCGGGGCATGGTCTGAAACGTGACTGGACAAAACAGTTATACCGGTAATGTCATCCAAGGTTGACCTGTCAGTTAGGACATAATCTATTCTAGAGGAGTGGCCGTGCTTCTTACTATGGAACGTGAACCCCTGTTTGTCACCCATCTTTGCCCTCCAGACATTCACAAGATCTAAGTCGTGTAGCAAATTTGTCAATGCCCGTCGCCTTCGAGGGGCCCCCACATAATAACTCTGATTGGATCTATCTTTCATGGGGTCGAGAAGAACCTTAAAATCACCTCCAATTATTATTGGTGATACTACATCAAGCATATTGGATTGTAATCTAGATATATATGTCGGGTCATCGATATTGGGACCATAAAAAGAAGCACATGCTAACTCTAGGCCTCCAAAGTCTAATATGGCCACTAGCCACCCTGAGTGATCCGAATGAATGGATTTGATGGAACATCCTGCTCCTTGTTTTATCAATATGGCCACCCCCTTGCTGTGGACTGTATGATCAGAGGAACAAAAGTGTTTTACCCAGGAATATTTAGGAAAAATAATTCTACACTCTGCATGACTTAAATGAGTCTCCTGGATAAGACAGATTTGGGCAGGGGATAATTCTAGATACTTCAAAACCAATCTTTGTCTAAGGGGGCACCTTAACCCATTAACGTTCCACGTAATAAACTTAACCTCGCTACTCACAGGGAGAATACCTGCCATCTAAGGGTGAAACCCATATCCAACCGACTTATGAGTGTGAGATTGAGGATATTTTTTTAAATTTTTACCCACTGCTCCCCACCCTGTGCAACCTACCACCACCACCCCCCCCCACTCCCCCAGTGACCCCCCTCCCCTCGGGAAACCCTCCCTTCTATTAGGCCTAAGCCTATTCGACCACTGTCCCATGGTCTAAAGAAAAAGTGAATAACTTAATATTCTATCACGGGTCTCACTGGACGGGGGCCCCCCATACTCCCACCTTCTTCCTTCTCCTACTTATATTCCACCTTTAATTTTTTCTGTAAGCAAATCGACCTCTTCAACTGAACGAAACATGTACATATGATTATTCCACATGACACGTAGTGATGCAGGGAACTTCAGTTGGGCCTTAGCCCCCAGTTTATTTAGAGCCTCCATTCTTTTTCCCAGTTCCCACTGCTTTGTTGCGGTGATGTGGGATACATCCGATCTGATGGTGAAAGAAAATGGACTGGAAAAGGATGTTGATGTTATAAGACCTTCCTTTAAAGCCGATGAGAGGATGGCTTCCTTAACAGTGTACGTTAGGAAATTGATTAAAATTTTCCTTGGTTTTTGTTTCGCCGGATTTCTTTTGAATGGGTCACGATGTACCCGTTGTATTTCTTGGGCAAGATCTATATTAGGAGAGTTTTTTAACACTGTTTCTTTTAGCAGAGAAATCACAAACCCTCTGATATCTGCACCTTCAATTGCTTCAGGAACATTAATAAGTCTCAGATTATTCTTCCTGGTATGGTTCTCTAAACGCTCGATCTTCCTTCAGTTCTTTATTCTGAGTGGCAAGTTTAGCCATTTCTGTTGTTGAGGTATGGAGTGCCTCTCTAATTTTTGGCATCTCCTGTTCTAATGCGTCAGTTCTTGATGAGACCTCCTCCAACTTCTGTGCTAATACCACGCAAAAGGCTTGAATCGCTGCCTGGTTTGTCTCCGAAACTGTGAACCTATTTCTCATCTCATCTTTTAAAGACAATAAAATGTCAGCCAGAGAACCAGAAGAACCTGACGAGCCAGTTGGACCTAAAGAAAACCCTGGGTCTTCAGTCACCGGTACGGGGTCTTGTTGACCTTCATAGGCCTCGCTGTCCTCTAAAGCAGTAAACCTATTTGAAAGGCCAACTGCGGGGTGTATGGCAGAATCGAGACCTCCAAAAGCCCCAGGAGACCCAGAGCCCGTCACCACATCACACAAAGAACTCGGAATATCCGGAGGTTGCATGGTAGATTGCTGGGAATCTGACATATCGAGGAAACTGCCTTGGGCAGGATCTAATACAATATCAGACTGCAACCTGCTAGGGATTTTCTTATCTGAGCCCGAGATTGTGAAAGAGGATGTGGACAAGACCTTATAAAACGATTTTAAGGAGGGGGTTATTTTAATTTTTAAATCTGCTGTTTTCTTACCCCTTCCCCTACCCCTCCCTCTTCCTTTAACCCCAACAACGGGTCCAATATTGACTCCCTTGAACCTGGCTTGTTTATCTGACACCCGTACTTCGACTACAGGCGGGGAAACTCTGTGGGGCAAAGAGGATTGGGAGAGTTCGGTGTTGCCGTAAAACTGGGCAGCCCTGGTGCGCAGCGTATACCTGCAAGCTTTAGGTGGTGGTGGAGGGTCAAAATGCTGCTGCTCACTTGCCTCCATACACTTAGAAATCTCCTCTATGTTGCTGAAAACTCGGGCAAACAAATCAGGGAGGCTCACTTGATGGCACCTGCACACGCAGTCAAAATGAAAGATTCGAAAGTCTTGAAAATGTCCAACCCGAGATAAGCTCTTACCTTCTTGCTGGATTTGAGCAACAATAGACTTCTTACCAAGATCAGGCCCCAGGCGCCCCACCTGCACAGCTAACCAAGCCGACTCAGCCACGCCGACTCCATCGCCATTGCCACCGGGACTCAGACTGGAGTAATCCCCAGTGCTGACTCTGCCTCCAGTACCCCGGACCTGGAAGCAGGCAACACCGCTACGCCTCCACTCCCGGGCTGCACCTTCCCACCGTGATACTCGGAGCGCCGGGAGACTTCCGCGGAGCTCAGGGGCCATATGCGTGCAAAATGAAGGAGAACCAAAAAGGAAAGGAAAAATGAATCAAGGCACCATAAGGTAGGAGAAAAGTGACTCAAATTAATTAATTATGGCATTCTGGAGGGGCCCCCCGCTCGAGACCAGACGCTGACCCATGGGAACAGGAGCCGCGGCCGATTAGCTTACGGCCGCCATGTTCCCCCTCCCCTTTCTGAATTTTATTTGTACGCTTTTGAAAGTTGTTTTTTGTGTGTAGTCTTTGTACTGTTTTGTATGTGCGGCTATAAGCTGAAAAATCTATAATAAACTTGGCAACATGGTTAAATAGTAAAAAACATAACACAATAAAAATCCAACTCCAATTTATAAAAAAGAGAATAATTTAATAAATAAAATGTCAAAAATCCAATAAGGGAAACCTGAGAGATGAATTATTAAAGCTTTAAATAAAAATAGCACTCAAAAGCATTATATGCCAATTGTGGTCATCTGGTTGCTCTTGATCCATACCTAGGCATAAGTTAAGGTTGACCTAGATGGATCGCTCGTGGGATGCAGGGACCAGGTTTGTCCAAGTGGAAAAGTTTCCTCCCAGCATCGAGAACCTTCAGTGAAGCAGGCATTGGCGTTGGCATCAAGGCAAATGTCTCAACATTGACAGATTCCAGCGTCTGGCTGCAGCTGTTGGTTTTAGGCAAGAGAAGTTAACGTTTTCATACCCTGGAGGTCGTCAGTGTCAGGGCCGATGAGGCTGTGGATTGAACCTGAAGAGTGCTCGGACGCAGTAGATTCTGGTATCGAGAGAAGAACATAGCGGAAGCTATGACGAGGTCAGGCCCGGAGGTGATGCACCCTGGTTGGATCTGCTGAGCAGGTTGGTCCCAGTCTCCAGGTAAAATGTTGTAGAAAGTTTCTAAGTCCAAGGTTCTTCCAGGATGTTAGGAGAAGAACACTTTGACACAGCAACGTAACCCAGGACCACAGGAACAGCACTTACGGGGATGGAGAGGTCAAGACTCACTGCAGCTGAAGTCACAAGCAGCGTCAAGGGCAGGTCCAGTTGGAAATGGTCACTTAGCCTATTCAGGAAAAGGTGAGCTAGCAGATTGTTGTGTCCCTGTAGTTTAACGAGAGGTCAGCCAATTGAATCTTGGAGTCCACTTTCATGGCCTGGGTCCAAATGAAAGCAGGCCCAGCCCTTAGGGCTCTCTTCACAACTCTCAGTAGCAGGTGCAGTCTGTCTTCTGCCTTCCACAGGTCTAGTAGTGTTCTGACAAGAGTGCCTAAGTGTACCACATTTATGCTTGGCAGTAGCCTGTAGGTGGGGTTGACTCCTGGCCCCTTCCTAACTCATAGGGAAAAGTTTGCAAGGGTATCCCGACTCACTTTTGTAGCAGTTCCTGCATGCCCTACTGCAAACAATCCCAAAGTGCCCCTCTAAATCTAAATTCAATATGGCGGAACCTTCCTTTCCCTGCGCCGAGCTCCTGTGCCCACTGTAGTGATGTGTACAAACAAATAAGTATCCCCTCCTCTGTGTTCACTCAAAACTGGTTCTGGGCAGTGGTGGCTGGTGAACTTTGTAAGTGGTGTGGCGTAACTCATCACAACTTCTGAGCGAGTCTATCAAACAAGCCTAGACTGTATAAGAGGGGCTGATAAGGGACTCACCCCGACAAATTGTTTTAAGAATAATAGGGAGAATGGGTCAATATTGCACCACAATTGTCAAACTTACTAAAACACCATAGCTTTCACATGCATTTCTGTGGACACTCACTCATAGAAAATTCAAAGTATAATGTTGCAAAGAAGCTCACCTCTCACAAGCGACATCTGGGGCAAGTGTAGACCCTTGCCTAGAAAGCAATCTGGGAACATCTGAACCAAACAATGACATTTTAGCACAATTGCCCAAACACAATGACAAAAGTAATTTACGGAATTTGAAAAGGGCTCATATAATTTTTCTAAATAATGCAAGCAGCTCCCTTATCACCTTAGATTTTACCCGTTCTGTTCCTTCCATAGAATACTAGTCTTATAAAATGAGCAAGCATCATATTGTAGACCCAAGATGGAAGAACAAAAAGTTGCAAAGATCGCAAATCTCAAGTCTTGAACAGCAGAGCTTTCCCTCAGATTAGAAAGATTTCACAATCTATCAGAAGAGTAGTCACACAAGTGCATATAATCGGACCTTAAGTAGCATTTATATATAGTGCTAGCAAGATCATAAAAAGCTGCAGTATAATTTTTGAATCTATAGTCCTGAAATAAGACACAGCACCAATCTGATTTGTTAGATATGCACATACAATTTGTCTAGGAAAAAATATACATTACTACCGGCTTTACATATCCCATACCTCTAGAAATAATAATCTCAAAATTAGCAAAGTTGATCATTCAAATATCAGTGTGTATTATGTTCTAAATAGATTATAATTGTTGTAAATATCAGCTGTTTATTTTCTGAGAGAAGCAGTGCATGCTTTCCTCCACATAAACCGGTATTGCATAGGGCAACAGCAAAACAAGTTTTCCTCACACATAAAATGAGTTCACCTAAGGTAGCAGAAGTGCAAGCTTCAGTGATGCACGTATTCTCAGCAAACGTAGCAACGGTGAAAGCTTGCATGACACACAGAAACCGTGCTGGCTGCATGAGTTTTAGTTACACAGAACATCATCCCTCAAGCACACACAGAATGTTTGGCACAGGCAATATCACACAAAATGTAACACACACAGTATGGCCAGCAAGAAAGCAAGCGTCCCTGGCACATGAAGAACCTTGTCAGTAGCATTGTGAATCCAGAATGTATTGCTAATATACTGTTGTTGGATGAGAGTGCATTTAAAAGGTACACATCTCATTCTAACAAAATCATGAAATGAAGTACTCCGAAGTGCACAGTAGGTACGGGTTTCGTGCAAGGTATAAGGGTTGCTTGCATAGAAGAGCCACGTTGCTTTCCTTTAGCAAAGTCTCACTAATTAAACAAAGTGTTTGTCTAAGTAGAAACAGCACTGTATTGCATGCAGTGTTCGTTTTGGCCCTAAACATCCCACTGCCCTTCTTCTTAAGACACAATTCAAATGATTAAAACTCAAACTATATTTGAATTTTTGTGCGTCTTGGCACCAGACAGTTTCAGATAATTAACAATGAAACTTCACTAGAGATCTCAACATTAAAATGAATTCTCTAATAACACACAAAGGGAATCTTTGGCACACAATGCAATAAAATAGAAAAATACATTCTTTCCTTGCTCTTCCTAGCTAGCAATGCCTCACAAATGCACACAAACTTACGCAACTCACCTTGCAGTCCTTAACTCTTCCTCTGCACAGCTAGCTAGAATGTTATGACGTAGTTGGGAGGCACAAGCTGAAAACCATGTGCAGAGGAAGAGGCTATTTAGAAAGTGCCAGCTCTAATTTTAAGTGAGTGTTACAGCTGTCACAAATCCAGCCCCATCCTGGGACGTGAGAGAAAATGGTGTATCAGAGGAGGAGAAAAGGGAGCCTGCGCCTGCCTCCTATTTTAATACCCGGCTGTGGCGTTCTGCGCCTGAGGTAGGATTAAAATTGAAGGCAATGGGTCCTGCTGCAGTGAAATGGGAAACTGCAAGGGGTGCCACTGCCCTCGACAATAGATGATGCGTCAGACAGTTATGTGTGCCCAGCGCATGTGCAGATTTACTTGGAGAGAAACACTGAAGCTGAAAGTCCGTTTCAGGAACTCACACGCAGCAGAAAGTAGGAACATTTTCGTGCTTGGCAAAATTGTTTTCTCTTGCGTTAGCATCAATCACAGGGGGGGCGTGGCCCTGATGCTCTTGGGAAGCAGTCGCCCCTGGTTCTGGGGCAGCGCCTCTCCCAATAGGATTGGTGCCTAGCTGACTAGAGAGACAAAGGAGACAGGCCCAGGTGTTAGCTACATCTTTCAGTGACAGGATAGGCCTCTTTGAAGTTAATTAGGTTCTTGGGCACTGCCCAGATGGTCATCCTGTCGGAGGAGCAGAACACCTCCCTATACTGAAGGCCTTTGTTTCAGCTCTGGTAGCAAGTTCACACTTCCTCAAAGGGTTTTTTCAACTCTTGGGTGACAGTCGGAAAATGGGCTTCTAGAGACTTTAGGCAGTAAAACATTACTTTTTAAAAGTACTTTTTGTAAATGAAATTTAAACTTTACCCGGGAATTGGGCTTGTAATACATATTTGAAAAAGTCCCAAGAATGACTTTTGTAGATGTTTCCTAAATGGAGATAACATTTAATTTAAATAGTATATCTCAATTCTTTCCTCTGTAACCACTAACCCTGCTACAGCTAAAATGGCTGTTGAGGCCATGTCCCTGTAAAGACATATTTTATAATAGACATCGACAGGTCCTACTTTGAAATACTATGCACCCTGCCTCATACGGCATTAAGAACTCCTTCGTGTTGATTTATTAACATTTAAAAGGAGGGTCCTGGGCCTGTCAAAAGGGCTTACTTTAGCAGGTCAGACCTGCACAGACAGGCTACAGGGGTAGGTCGGCAGTCATGTTTGCACTGTCACTCTAGTTATAGCACAATATGTGCTACAATTCTCTAGTGACATTTAACTTGCAGGTCCTGGGAACATTTTGTTCCATATACTTGGGACTTATAAGGAGGTAATATTTACCAATTAGGTTATATCCAATTTCAACATGTTTTAGGGGTGAGAGTCATGCACTGGGGTCTGGTTAGCAGAGTTACAGTGCACAGAGTCAGAAAACCAGGAGAATTAGTCCAAAAAGATGGGATGGGTGATCATACAAAAAGAGGCATTTTCCTAAAGAGTTAATATATTTTTCTGTTGAGGTTAATTTGAAGAGTATCATTAATATACTTGTAGAATTAGGTGTCCATTTTTTGTAATGCATCGGTACAGAGTCCACATAAATGTTAAATAACAAGGGAGATATTATTGAGCCTTGTGAGACTCGTCTATTATGAATGGGGTACCTTAGATTCAATAGAGACTCTTTTTCATTGCCTGGTTCTGTTCATGAATTTCAAGAAAAAGGCAATACATTTCTTGCAAGACCTTATACAAAAAGGTACTTTGCCAGCCCAGATAAGTTTAAACAATGTGTACTTGTCACTGTTAGTCATCCCTTTGCCTTATTACAGATGTTCCCCATGGGTGCAACAGACGTTTGCACCATTTCTTTGTGCCAGGGACCCTTCTGTAGCACAGAAGGGGCGTCAGGCATTTGTCTGGCCCCTTCATAATAACAAGTGCATGGGCAACTTTTCCACCAACTTTATCTCACGGAGCATTCCCTCATTTGAATTCCCAAGTAAATGGGGCAACACCTTTGCCCCAGCATGTTACTGATGCATGTGCAGGGACAAACAGGCTCTTGAGACTTGTACTAACTATGCTAAGGCCCTAGGGACCCTTATGTGAGGTGGCATGGAGCTCCAGGGGACTCCCAGCAATCTCTCCATGGGTGAGTGCAGTCATACACTGCAACCGCATGTGGTAGGAAGGTCTCTTTAACCTTAGGCTGATCAGACGACTGCCGTGGAAGACCGAGCATCGGTTTATTGATAAGTAATATGTTGTGTTCTCTTACAGGAACCAAGGCTACGCCAGGGTGCAACTGGGGCTAAAAAGCGAGGGGTACAGGGTTGGAATTGAATGAATAGATTGGAGATGGATGTTAAATTTTTTGCCAATTGAGGACTGACAAAGTTGAGCTTTGTTTCCGTGAGACTAATTGTGATAATTTCTGGTTCAAAGAGTGAGAAACAAAGGAAAGAGGCAGTTGCATCAGAGGAGAAGCATATATGGAGGACTGTGAGTCAAGTTCCTCAAATGCTGATCACTTTTTTCAGCTGTCCATGCTATATGACTTAAATACATCTCCCTTTGCTACTAGTTACATGGCTAAAACATTAGCGTGTATACTTGCCCCATCCCAAAAAATCAAGAAATTCTTTTATTACGTTTTAATTTGTAAAAGCAGCATTTGTAAAATTTAATTTTTCTCATAAATGTTGTTACAAATGTTACCACTCACCCTAGATGTTAAAGGATTTGACCCCACATTCCACTACAAGTGGGCAGTATGTGATAATATTCCATGTAAATATTGCATCCCCTAGATATTGTATATTTTGGCGTAGTTTGTTGCATTTGCTCTTGTTGTTTTTCTTACTATTGTTATACACAACTTTTTCTGTGCATTTTGTCTTTTTTGTTTCGTTCAGGTGGGTGCAGGGCATCAATAAGCAGAATATTTCTTTTGTGAACAACCAGACTATTTGCTTTCCCTGTGGAAACTACATCCTCTTCACTGACCTCGAAACAAAGGCCCGTTCAGTGTTGCAGTGCATGAGCGGGAGCATTGGGGCCTTTGCTGCTAATCAGTCCACTGAGGTGGTTGCCTTTTCAAATCAGAGGCTTAATCCTTCGATCTTCGTGTACACCTTTCCAGGGTTTGTCAAAAGGGCAGAACTAACAGGTAAGCGGCAACATTCATTTCCATTTGTTACCCGGAGCTGATGTCATGTGAAATAGTGGCTGTTGCATGTCCCATCTCCTAAACAGGTTGTTTGTTTTTATCGTGTCATGGAAATACCCAAGTTGTTGTTGTTGTATACTAATACCCTCAGCATAGTGCACAGCGGTGGCATGATTCTAACTAGAGTCCCTGCTGAAACATAGCTTTTGTATTTTCTACTTTTATAGGCCCCACAATGCTTCTTCTTCAGTTTCCAGGTTCAAATATATCACAAGTAGGCCCCAGATGTGAGAGACACCCCCCCAACAGACAATGTATATAAAATAGACATTTACTTGAGCAATTATTCACTGACCTTTGCTGAAGAAGTTGGGGTGAGGATCTACTTTGATGGTGAAAGCAGCCTTTGGAAAAATGTCAATGCTAGCTCCACATTGCACCATGCACCTGCGCCTAGCAAGTTTAAGCATCATAACGTCAAATGGTACATCTTACCAGACCATGTTCAATGATATTGGATAAATAATCATATGATTATCAGGAGCTCTAAAGCGCCCCCACTGACCTATTCAAGTAATTGAAGGTCTCTTATAGTAGACTAGAGCAATATTTATCCGTAGCAAACAAATAATAATGTTTTGGGACCGTGTAAAGATTCTGTGTCAGGCACAACAAAGTGTAATCTTCAGGTAAATATTTCTACCACAAGAAAAACAGTATATATTGGATACAGTATGTTCCACAGGAAAATGTCCATTGATAATCCTATGCCAAGGGAAACCGCACTAAATTTAATTATGTGCTAGTACATCATCTCCAGAAGTGTTCCTTTAAATGTAAAAAGTCTGTCAAAATGTCTCTGCTGCGCGCACTGTGATGTTCGGTATGCAGATATCACAAGGATGCCATTAAAATATTCCTCACTGTTGCAACATGCAGTATCCACATAGCCCCTCTATGAAATAACCATTGCCATACAGAGAGTCACATTGTCCTTGCTACATATTACCAATGATATGCCTGAATCTACAATGCCCTACTGGTAAAAAATAAATACATTGTCTTAATTTGGAATTGGGGTTGTACATTCCAGCATTTAATATCTGCGGCTAGTTTCTCATCTTCATCCGTGGTGTAAATTAAGTTTGAGTTGAAGTCTCTGTAAGACAATATCCCAGAAGGGGTTGGTACTTCTTATGTCGAAGATTATGGCTGTTAACAAAGCGTTGTGGGCTTTTTTCTTCTGCGCCGTTGGATGTGCATAGGTGTTAATTAATAGTACAGTTCTTGGTTTCTCTTTAGCTGGTAGCGAGAATTTTATTAATTGCACATTCGGTCCAGAGGGGGATATCTGCTCTGATTGAATGTTAATGGCTGTAGACATATAGACTGCTAGGCCACCTTTCGGACGACCATGTCTCCTGTGTTTCTCGGTTGGTGTGTTAAATGTATAAATCCTACAAGAGGCAACTCTTCCAGAGCACAGGTCTCCTGAAGGGCAATTATGTCGCATGTTGCCAAAACTTGAGGGGGGCTGCCGCCTTCTAGCCATTTTTTCGCTCCAGCTATGTTCCACGAGAGAAGGTGTAGATTCCCGTTTTTGGGGTTCGCCGCCTGGTTACACGATGGTCAGTTGTTTTTCACTTTGTTCAGGATTCCTGGGAGCCAGCTCCATTGGTCATTGTCGGGTTCTATGTTCGCCTTTTTATCCGTGAGAGCCCCATTACGCCGTATGGCTGGTGGGCTCCTTCCTTTTGCTATCAGAAGGACTGAGTACACCTGTGGTTTTTCTTTTGTTTGTCCTGGCCCCACGTTTACCTTCTGGGTGGAGTTTTCAGCAAGCGGGCCGGGATAACGTGGTGTATCGGGTTCAGAAAGTTTTATGCCCCATGTATCAAATTGTTGGTTTTGGCTCATAATGAGCTGGGCAACTTCCACTGTTTGCCATGTGGTGAGCCTTTGTTCGTTGAGGTGTTCTTTTCCCTTCTGGCGAAATTCCACGGTGAGGAGGTGGGTTGATTTTAGATGTTTTAGTGCAGGGATGTTGGCTAGTAATTTTAGTATGTTGCCCCTGTTCAGAATATCGTGCCGCCCCTGGGACTCGTATTCTGGCGTTAATAATATTTGTTGCAATGATAGTCCATACTGCCGAGTATTTGTGTTCCATTCCCGCTGCAGGTGACTTTTGCAATCTATGGTTTCCGTGATGGTGCATACTGCCCTTAGTGATGTTTTGTGCTGAGGTTACTGGCGATGGCAGGTTATTCTGATTGGTCTCATTCTGTCTTGTAGTCATTTCCTGGTCTAGGAATCCCGACTCGGTTTCTCGGGTGATTGCCCTTGGCCAATTCCCTTGATTACATTCTGATAGGTTTGCATTTTCGTGGTTTTGTATGTAGAATCTAAGATTTTCATGTTGGGGATGCCCCTTGTTTTGGGTCTGGGAGATGGGGTCTTGAATGCCAATATTGGTGTCGTCTTGTGGTTCTTGTCTTGGAAGGTTGTTTCTGCATAATCTCTGATCCCTGGCTCATTGGTTTCAATCCTACCTTGTGCTTTTTTTGTCCGCCCTTGCTGAGTCCAGTCCTTGATCATTGCGTCTTTGCTGAGCAGTGAGTTAGTCACTTCTCTCTTGTTCGATGTTCCTCCTGTCTGGTCTTTAGGCTTCAGATTTGTGACACAGGTCGCGAAAGTTTGAGATGTCAAGTTTGCGGGTTGCGCAATGTTTCTATCTTGTTGCTTTTTTCCAAGTTCCAGTGTCTCTTCGATTTGGTCGCTACTTTGTGGCCTTTTAGTTGTCCCTTTTCTTGTCCAGAGATCGAAGCCCCCCTCGATTAGGTCGTTGCTTTGTGGGCTTTTCGTTGTCCCTTTTCTTGTGCAGGGCTCGAAGCCCCCCCCAAGTATGTACTGCTGTTTTTCCACTGGGTCCGGGCCCCACCACACTGTGGATGTTACTGTCACTCAATTCATGTTGGTCCTCGTCGTCCCGAGTGTCCGTCTCCATAAACCAGTCCTTGTGGTTACCACTTGAGGTGTCAGTCATTCCCACAGATGTCCTGGTGATGTTAAGTTTGCCTTTTGTTTCTCTAGTTGAACTAAATATTGAGTACATTTTAGTTCCTTGCTCGTTGTCTCCAATTGTTAATTTGTTTCTGGCTTTCCTTTCGCGTTTTTTGTCTTCTTGTTTGCTTGGTTAGAGTATGTTCTTCCAGATTTTGTGTGGCGCCAAGCTTAGTCACTGCGGGTGCTGCCTTCCTTCCCATTGGTCTTTGTGAACCGGCTGGCGTTTTTATTTCCTTGTCGTCCTCTTTCATTTCCGCCTGCAAAGGAGTTGCTGTTTGTGTTTCGTTGTCAGCGTGTGCTTGATGCAAGATGTGTTTAGCTGTCTAAGAGCTATTATTTGTTCTAAGAGAGTTAGTAAAAGGCTCAGTTTGTCGATAATTGGGCCACAAGCGCAGGGACTTTGCTCTAATGAGTATTTGGATTGTGCTCTTGTTATTAGATTGTTAAGGTTATCCAACTTAGAATTTATCCCTGCGATATGTGGCGCTGTGATATTCATTAAATCAATTTGAATGTCCAGTTTATCTAATTGCAAGTTGAGTGCCTTTGTTGGGGATTGAAGTGTATGTAGTAAAGTTCTGAAGAGCTCTGGGTAGCTACTTGTGCCACTGGGTGTTTTATCTTGTGGTGATGTCGGTTTTGATTCAGAGTTTGATAAATGATTTCTGGTAACTGCTTGACTGGTGTTCTGCGATGTGAGGGCAGCTATGGTTGCGTTTTCCTTATTACAAGGGCCAGTTATTTCTCCATTGTTTTGCATTGGGGAGATGTAGGCATCTCTGCCTAATGCCTCTTTTGCGTCTATTACTTGCTATGACTCCTTGTTGGGAGTGAGGCTTAAAGTTCTCAGCCATGAGTTTTCTAGGTCTTCTAGATCTTCTAGGTTTTTGCTTCATCTGAATTTATCTGATGAATCTGAGCCACTGTTGTAGGCCCTTGTGTAGCGTTGTAGGCTTTGGAGTGAAATTAAATAAAGTTTTTGGGCCTGTGCGTTGATTTGGTGAATGAGCTTTTACATTCCTGTTTCCTCTTCTGTGGCTCCCTTCTTTTCCATGGCCGGGAAGGAGCTCATCTATGGCCTTGTTGTTGCACACAACGCTAATGTTTTTTATTTGGCCCTCTGGGGGTTTCTCTGGGTAGAGATCCTTGTGTGTAGGTGTTATCCCGTTGACTTTGCATATCGTCCTTGTTTCATCCTTAGAAATGACCATGTCCGTATCTGTCTGACCTAAGTTTTGACTGGTTACTTGGCTATTTGGGTCCGTTGTGTTTGTTATAGGAGCGCCAATGCCCTACTGTTAAATCACCATTTCCAAAATCTACATTACTCTGGTATACAAACAGTAGAAGTGTAAACTTTCTGGCATTGCTTTCATGCCAGAATCCACATATCTTGATATGCAAGGCGCCATTTCCGTGCCCGGCCCCTAAATCACATAAATGTGCCCTAAGGCATCATTGCTGCACCAGTTTATATGTCTATTCTTTAACCAGCCAACAGCCCATTCATAATCCATCCTTCCCTGTAATAATTACATTCATCCATCTCTCCATCCTCAAGCTCTGTGATCTTGAAGACCCCCATGACCTCAACAGGATGAGCGTGGGGGCACCTCGATCCCATCTCCTGCACACATTGCTTGTCGACCCAGTTGGAGGGTGATCGGTGACTGCCATGTTTGAAGAGGAGCCCTGCCCCCAGAATTGCTCTGTGCATTGATCCTGGACCAGACAGAGATGACTGTGGCATGCATACAGGGATGGGGTGGGGTGGGTAGGGGCGCTCTCTGAACTCGGGCGTAGGCTCATAAGTTCGGGGGGAAGAGCGGGACATGCCTGGGGGTGCCCCGCTTCCCTCCTTCACAAACATCACCTGCTAGAAGAGAGACTGGGCGGTGCCATGGTTGAGGATGAGCCTTGCGCTCTGGAATAAGGCTCCACCCTGGCCCTGGCCTGGATTTGTTGGCCTCGCCCCTGCAGGTGGACACAGGGGGCTCTGAGCAGTAGTGAGTGGAGTGCCTTGGGAGCTATTGCTGGGGAGCAGCGGTGTGACGGCTGTGGCCTGTGGTGTTGGTGGCTGTGCCTCTGCTGGATTCCAGATGATTTCGGAGGGAGTGGTTGACCTAGGTGGAGCAGGGAGGTACCTTGAGACTGGGAGCCTCCTCCCTTTCCTTGGGGGGGGGGCTGAAAGAATGGGGCGCTCTCCCCATCGGTGAAGCCTGAAGAAGGGTTTTGTGAGAGATGGGTGCTGGCTGAGTACCATCACCCTTCCTCGCTGTGGAGCTTGTGACCACGACCAGCTGCTCGTGCCTCAACATGGCCTTAAAATTGGGTAGCACCAAGAATGGTCTTGGCCAGCTGTTAAGTGAGGCAGGCTTGCAGTCCAGACCCCTTGAGGAATCACCGCAAGCTGCCAATGAACTCTCAGCAGCAGGAGTGAGGAGGAGGATGATCACATACGCATACTTGTGGCATCGGCCAACTGGAGAAATTCTGTAGACCTGCTTGAGACGACGACAATGCTGGAAGTGAAAGTGGATGCAGTGGTCACATATCTCAGACTTCTACAAGATGTTCAGCACAAACTGTCAGTTAGGGTCTTCCACATGGAACTACGATTCATGAGCTCCAACCCCAAATCACAGACCTGCAGAAGCAACTACAGGAAACGACTGACAAATTGCGCTTCTTGGAAGGGCGGGCTAAATATAAGAAGGGCAGGGCCCAGCGGAACAACCTCCTCATTATAGTGATGCTGGAGGGAGCGGAGGGAAACAACCCTATATGGTTGATCAAGTCCAGGCTCGCAGGGACGGTGGGCCCACATAGCTTGCTCAGTTGGCTCATAGTGGAGAAAGCTCATAGAGTTCCAGTGAAGCCTCCTCCTCTGAGGAGCTCCCCCTAGATCCAATGTGGCCAAGCTCCTGAACTTCTGTGACAGAAGCACTATTTTGCAGAGAACCAGGAACAAGGGATGCTTTTCCCTTGAAGACGTAAACGTTTTGATATTCCTGGACTACACCTTGGTGGTTCAGCACAGCAGGGCGAGTTTTACAGCGGCCAAGAGGAAGCTGAGAATTATGGGTGTAAGGTACGCTCTCCTCTTTCTGGCCAAGTTAAAAAAAAAAAAATTGAGCCAGCGAACCCTGTTTTTTACAGAGCTGTGTGGGACTGGGCTGAACAGCATGCGGCATTGATGGAGGTGGGTGAGCGGATTGATGCTGATCGGCATCTTCCTTTGTGACAGCACTGATGTAGAACACGACAAAGGGGAGCGGGTGATGATATCGCTATCCCTCACTAAGGTGCAGCAAGACCAGCAAACTACAAGTAGTAATGGCATCCTATTAGCAAGGACCTGAAGAAGAATATGCTCCAGAAAACACACACACATACTCCCCCCCCCGCACCCCCACCCCCCAATGAAACTGAGTCTAGCTGTTATACTGGTCCGTCTAGGGGCACCGCCCGGGGTTACTCTGCAGACAGCCAACGACCTCCTGTGAGACCCGAATCATTGAGACTACCTACTGGTACTGTTAGAGCAGCACTGGTACAAGGTGGCCCTTGCAATGTTAGTCTCAGGGAACCCTCCACAACCGCCTTCCCCTACAGATTACTCTGAGATATGCCAGAATACAGATTTGGAGTAAATGTAATCTACACAGAAATGTAAATATGCCTTATACTGGCATGTGGGGGAGGGGGGGACGCAGTGAGCTGACTCATGCAACATGGATGAAGCAAGTAATTGTAGTACAGTTCTGGTGCCTGGGCCCATATACTGATATTAAATGACTGGGCTGATAGCCAAGCATGTTTGTGGAGTACTGAAGTACTGGTCCTCATAGGTCCCAGTTACTGTGCACCAGGTATTCCCTTGATGCATATATGTTCCCAACTGGAGACAAGTGTAGCGATTGCACCCAGTTTAGTAGTTAGTTACAGGTTTTGTTTGACTCCCCTGAAAGCTGGATGTAGGCCTCTCAGGGTGATGCATGCACAGGTGGAGGTAGGGCAGCCCTTCATGGGAACTGGAAGGTATTCACCAAAAGCATGGGATGAAGGAGGATACATGTACAAAATATTAAGGTGGAATGTTCACAGCAACCAAACAATATAAGAGTTACTCCTTTGTGAGGAGGAGGAACACATGTAGCTTTACTACAAGAGACACACCTGACAGAGAATGAGGGCACAAGGTTGCAGGCCATGTGAGGGGACGAGTGATGGCCACGGGTTTCTCCTACGGCAGAGTGGTCCTGATTTGGATATGTCCTGGGGTCCCTCTTCGAGATCACCAAACAATTCATTGTCAGGGATGGCAGATATATTATAGTGGGGGTCAGTTGGACGGTAAGCCAAATGTACTGGGGAGTCTATATGCCCCTAGTTTTGGCCAGTCACAGTACTGTACATCTCTATCATCCTTATTGGCTTACTGGCCACAGCATCCCATGTTATTGGGGGGAGATTTCAGTGGGGTCCAGGATGTATATCTGGATCGCTCTCACCCACTGCCGCATTCACCAGCTTATGCAACATCAAAGGCCTTCAAGAACTGGTTGACTCAATGGACCATGGTGGACATATGGAGATGCTGGCACCCCATTGGAAACAACTATTCCGTCTATTCCACTGTACAAGATATTAACTTCAGCACAAGGGGATTGGTAGCAGATGTAGACAGGCTGAATATTTAGCACAGATAATATCGGACCACAACCTGCAGACCATGACTATCAACTGGGGGAGAAGACACACACGCATCACAACGTGGCGACTCCAAAACTCTACACTAGAAGACCCCGCTTTTCGCTCTTTATTGAGCAAGCTCATTGTTAGAAATGGGGGTCTCTAGTTGGCAGCGGCTGGCCACTGTCCAAGTAGGGACCCTTCTTCCTAAGGCAGGGTAAGAGAGCCACACCCTTTGATAGCCCCTGCTCAACCCTGTGGTAACGTAGCACGAGCAGCTAGGCCTATCTCAGAGGCAGTGTGTGAAGCATTTAGGACCATACACAGTAACACAGTAAAGAACACTACAAAGGGACACCACACAAATAGGTATATCAAAAATATGTATCTTTATATAGGCTTATCACAAGACCAATAACGATAAAAAGCCACTATACTTGTCAAAATCGGATCACTCTTGAAAGGTTGTCAAAAATAGTTCACAGTGCGCCAAGAGGAGCTCAGTTCAAAGCAGTGGTCTCTGCGACCTCGTTACTTACAAAGTACCTGGATTTCGTAGCAATAGCAACAAAGGGTCGACAATAAGCTGTAGCGATGACTCGCTGCATGCAAGGCCGGCGATGCAATGAGAAGAGCGGACGCCCGGCGTCCGCACTGCGATGTCGTGAAGCGATGATCTTTGGAGTTAACGAGCAATCGGGGCCCGCAACGTGTGATGAGCTGATCCTTGATAGCGAGCGCTCGGCAGCAGCAGCGCGTTTAGTTTTCTGAGCGCTTTTCAGCTGCTGCGGCTCGTGGATGTGCGTTAGCGATTCTTTCAGCACTCTTTTCTCCGTAGTAGATCTGGAGGCCCTGGAACTCACAGGAGCCTCACCTGCAGATAGAAATCCTCGCTGGGAGGAATCAGGAGGCTGGTGGTGAAGTCTGATGTGCCTGAGACTTCAACAGGAGGCTAGCTCTTTCCTAGCCCTTGGGTGATTGCTTTAGCAAGATTAATAAAAGTCTTTTCAAAGTCCTTTTCCCTCTTCTTCCAGGTCCAGTGATAACCGCTGCAGGCCAATCCAAGAAACCGCACACAAGCACAAGGATGGTCACCTCCTGCAGATTCCTTCTGTTACACGGACAGAGGTTCGTCTTGATGTCCAGGAGCAATACACTTTGTAGGGGTTTCAGCACAGATATTTATACCCCAAAAGTCTTTGTTCTTAAAAGTTACAAGTCACTGAGCCTAGCCAGAACCAGTTCTGTTCAGTGATGGAGCACTTTGTTTACCAGGCTGCATCCTTCCTTTCAGGAAGAGGGGGTCTGCTATCAGACGCACAGTGGGAGGTGGAGCCATCATTCACCTTGCCAGGCACAGCCCTATTCAAGTCAAGGAGCTACCCCTCCCCACACTCCAAGACAGATCTCTCTATTCAACCCAGGTCTGGCTCAGTCTGCCCTGTCCCTCCAAAACCAGACGGCCAATACACATAACAGCAGAGCACACTGGAAGGCTTAGGCAAGAAAATACCCACTTTCTAAAAGTGGTAATTTCAAACACAGAATATAAAAATAAACTTTCCTAAAAGATGTTTTTTAGTATTCTGAGCTCAGGCATACTAAATTCGTTTTTCTACCATGTTCCTGGGGTCACTTAGGACTATAGAATGTAATAGTCAAAATTGCCCATTCTGGCCTATGGGGAACAGGTAGCCTTACAGTAGTGAAAAACGAAATGGGGTGTAGGTCACTACCAGGACAGGCTACACACACCAAGGCATGTCCTACCTCACACATACAATGCACCCTACCATAGGGGTGGCTTACATGATGTCAAGGGAAGGTTCAGGGGCTGGGAAGTGGGTGCACTTCACAGCCAAGGTGGCAGTTCGGGACTGCACGCAGACTCTGCAGTGGCAGGTCTGAGACATACTTTACAAGCTGCTTCTGTGGGTGGCGCAAACCAGCGCTGCAGGCCCACCGGCAGCATTCGGTTTACCAGCCCTGGGCACTCACAGGCCATGCTACTAGGGACTAACAGGTAAACTAAATAAGCCAATCAGGGATATACCAATTCATCTGTCATATTTACACAGGGAGCATTCGCGCTGTGGCACTGAAGGGCAGTGGCACAGCGCCCAGAGCATCTAACACCAGCAAAACGGAGGAGACCACAGCGAAAAATGGAAGGGAGACCCACGCCAATGGTGCCAGGTCTAACACTCATTGAGGTTTTTTTAAGATGAATGAGAGGTCAGCCTTCTCGCTCCTAACTGAGAGGTCACTGTATTTGGACCACCATGGAGGCTAGGGCTTGAATTGCCTGTCAGCTTAGGGATCTAGACTCCAAAATCAAAAAGCTAGAGAATGAAGCAGTAACCAGAGAGTCTAAAGTTGATACAGAGGCTATTGAGACAAATGCCACACTGTTTGAGAGATAGAGGTGCCTCAACTACACATCATACGCCAGCATGCTGAAGGACACAAGACAGACAGGCTCTTAGCATAGCTAGCTGGGTCGGACAGTAGCAGTTAACTCTTGACTGGGATCAAAGACTTGGGGGTGTGGTGGCAAGGGAGGGGCTGCACCATTCCCAAGAGGCAATTACTAGGACATTCTATGAGTGCTATGCAGCATATATAACAACAGACCACAGCACACTGAGGAGGAAATACACAGATTCCCTCTCCCCTGTCTCAAAACGCAGAATAGGGTCATGCTAGACCAACCAGTTTCGAACCAATACGTCAGAGAGGCACTGTCATCCCTTGCCCATGGCAAGGTGCCAGGCACTGCTGGCGTTGTAGGCTACTTTTACTTACCAACACGGCACCCAAGCTGACTGCGCTGTACAATGAGGCATTACAAATAGGCAGATTGCCCACTGCAGCAAGTGAAGGCCTATTAATCTCCCTCCCTAACGGGGGGAATGATCTTGGTTGAGATGTCCTACTGCCCTCTCTGAATTTTAAATGTGGACTATAAAATATAAGGCAAAATGTTGTTACATATGCCAAACCTTACACATGGCGACCAAAAGAGGTCCCAGCATGTCTCAGAACATTTACAGTTATTAAGTAATGGAGGCTGCTCGAAGAATGGTCTGAAGCTGCAGTAATTACAATTGATATGAAAAGGCTCTTGACTCACTGATTTGGCAATTCCTGCACAAAGCACTAGGGATATTCAGACTGGGGCATGGCTTCTACAAATGGATAGCAGTTCTGTACATATCCCCCGTAGCCAGAGTACGCATGGGGGAGGAGATATTGGCACAATATCACATCAGCCATGGGACAGTGCAGGGCTGCCCCATCTCTCCCCTCCTTTCTGCACTGGCAATGGAGACCTTTATGGCACAGCTTAAAATTTACAGGTGGGGCTGTGGGGGATCTGAATTAGGGAGACAACTAATATTGTCTCGTTTTATGCGGATGATCTCCTGTTGTACATTTGGAATGTGAAGGCTGAGCCCGACAGCCCTAGACAACTTTGGAGACTATCTGGGTTGAAAGATAATTGGGAGAGGTCCTGTTTCTACCTGCTGGGTTCAGGGACTACACCAAATCGAAAGGAATTTGGAGGAGAAGCCATTGTGTGGGAGAACATCACCTTTAGGTACCTAGGGATACAGATATACAGCTCGGATCGATCTTCTAGGCCATAATATATAGCAAGCTATTTGGTCCCTATGGCCTCAGGGAGTCTTGGAGGACTTCGCCCCTTACTGTGGTGGGAAGAATAGCCACCACTAAAATGATAATGCTATAGTGTCTCTTGTATTAATTTGCAAGCCTTCCTCTAGTCATTCCCAGAGGGTTTTTCCGAGACCTTGATAGTTTATTATACGACTTAATGTGAGATGGGGACGGCGCAGAATCGCTCTGGGAACTCTAAAATGACAGGCAGGTTTTGGAGCCATGACAGTCCATGACTTTGAGCTATACTATATCACAGCTCAGACCCAGTGGACTGATAGATGGCTAGCTGGATGCAACCCTCTAGACCTGTGCAATGCATTGCGGGCAGATGGCAGTTTGCTGATCCAGGGACGGGTATTGCCACCTCCTAGGCTACAGAGCTCCCTGCTGTGTCTCAAACAACAGTGTCACTGATGTGCACTGCAGCCTACCCATGACACAGTACCTTATGCACCCAATGTTCCATTGAATATAGTGCTAGCTTTCTTGAGGTTACAAAGCAGCAATGAGGTGAGGAGCTGGGTACAAGTTGGGACAACTGTAGTGGGAGCCCTGGTTGAAAATGGTGCCCTAGTACCATTTGTTACATTAGTGGTCACAGCTGGGCTCCCTCCTGACCAACTCCTGCATTGCAGGGGTATAACAGTGGGACTGCGCAAGCTATGGGATATTACAGATACAGAACTGCAGAAGCACAACAACTTTCAGGCACTATTTACGATGGGCTGTGGTTGGAGACTCATTACCTAGATATATAAAACTCTGCCGGACCTCGGGGTTTCCTCTCTGGATAAATTAAAGATCAAGTGAGAAAAAGATATTGGGAGGCCTTTTCAAAAAAGTAGTGTGATAAAGTATTAGAGTCCCCCCCAAAAAAATCTCCTGAAATGTCAGGTTGCAATACATTCAATACAACCAGTTGCATGGGGCCTATCTGACACCGCACACTATTAGCAATCCATATCCAGGTGTTTTGGCATCCTGCCATCTTTGCCATGTGGATTGAGCTGGATTCCTTCACATGTTTTTGCATTGACCCATAATAGAGCTGTTTTGGCAGGGAGTTGGTCTGCACATTGAGAGTCTTATGGAGAGGAGCAACTACAAGACCATGGAGGTCTGTAAATTGGGCATTGTCCCCTGCCCCAAGGTGGGAAAGACGAAATTTGCGGACCTGTTGCTGGTGCTAGACAAGTGAGCCATAGCCATGCACTGGAATGCCAGGGCAGGCCCTCCCATTAAACAGTAGTGTATGACAGTCAGAGCATTGCGTTGTACAGAGAAGAAGCGATAGGCAGTTCCTGAGACAATAAAACCACTCCTTGTCATTGTTCTGATTGCTGTCTCAGAACTTTAAAACTTTGAGCAGGACAGTATAGAGGCATTTCATTAAATGTTGGAGGTTTCAATTCAACATATAACAGATTTTTTGGCGGTGTGGCAAAGTGGTAGGTGGTGGGCCGGGGAGCCCTCCTTGTACTTTGCAGAGGGGCCCCCTCAAATTTTGTTATGCCACTGACCATATCCGGAATAGTTTTGTGTGGTGTTGTGATGCCTATTGGAGTTATGATTAAATACATGTCACCCAGTTACTCTGAAGAGAGTCACTGAGCTCAACCCTGACACAGATGTACCTTGAGTAAATAGGCTATACTCAACAGAGAGCTACAACGAAGCTCGGGGTTTCTATAAAGAGCTAAAACATATAAAACTCAGGCTTCTAAAATCCAGTTCTATTACAAATAGCACTGGGTGAATTTTGTATGCATACTTGAAGTATAACCTGATGTCATATTCGAAATGCAAATAGAAATCGTTTTAAAGAAATCATGGTGGTTTGCTGCGTTAATGTATGATCTCACCATACGAATATTAGACTAAGAAAATATTACTCTTCTTTCAAGTCAAGTGTGCTGCAGGGGCACCGTAAATCGAGGCAAAGAAAACCTTTGGACTGTTAAAAATAAAATGAATAATTGTATTTGCTCAAATAAGTAACCTTACTTTGTGTTTTGGTTTTCTAGGAGGAGCTCAGCTGGATTACTCTTTACTCGCTTTCAGTTATACTGGCCCATTCCTGGCCAGTTATTCATCAATACCAGAGTATGCACTTACACTGTGGTAAGTGGAAAAGGTGCTTTCCGTCTCCCAGCGAAACGCAGACAAGCTTAAATTACTGATCAATACAGGTCTACATTTGCTTTGCAAGAATTTGTTTTATTATTTAGAGACACCAAAACCCTACATAGCAGCTTACGGTTTGGTTTAGCACCAACCAAGAGTCTCAGTTCTTTACAATGAGCAAATCGTGTTAAAGACAGATAATTACAAACTCATAACAACATTAGGTTGAGTTGTGTTATTTTCCATGCCTGAATACAAGACTAAATACCGTCCTCACCATTGAGATTAGGGGTGTGTACAATAAGGATCAGTAGGGTCGAGACATCAAAAGAGATATCGGGGATTTCTTCTGGATACTCAATCAGGGTTCTTGGAAAGCGCAACTACTCCCCCGTAAGGGTCTCAAGGCGCTCACGTCCAAGCAAATCGGAGTGATTGGAAGGAATGCATGTAGAGGTGAAGAGGAAAAAGGGGAAGACTAAATCATGTAAGAGAAGAGATGAAAGGCCATGGTGCTCCAGCAGCAGCATGAGGATATTGTGACATTGAGGTGATACCTAAACAATAGCTGTTTCAGGTCTTTTTTGCAAGCCTGTCCCAGATGGTCAGGCAGAGCTTGGAATGGGAGGTTCCATATTCTCAGGGCGCACCCTGAGGGAGAGTCAGTCAGGGTGGGCTGTTTCTTAAAATCTGGGGTACAGCCACTCTGTGCTGCTTAGAAGTCTTTTGAAGAGGGCCTGACTCTCTGGCAGACCTTTAGGAGATTCAAAATGTGAAGGATTTTGTGGAGCAGGAAAGCAGTTTTGATATGTCTAGTGACCATGGGAAGCATGTGTGGGGAGATAACAGTAAGGTATTGTTTTTAACGCATTGTATACCAAAAATCAAGTGGCCTGCTGTATGGAGCTTTGCCTCAACGGTATCTAGTTGGGCTTTGGCTATATCCTAAATAAAAGTTTTTACATCATCCAATCTGGACAGGACCATAGCTCAGACCTCTTACTTGAAGTCCACTTAAGGTTTGAATTCCTTGAAACCCTGCAGCCGCCTAAGCTGACATTGAGCATTATTAGACATTTACATGGAGTTGAAGGTGTAATGTTTAGTCTAACCCAAAACTCACGGATATGGCATTATCAAGGATGGTGAGGGTAGTTAAAATGATTTGGACCAGGAAATTAGAGAAGTCTCTGAAGAGATTAGAAGTAGTTTGGTCTTCTGTGGGTTCAACCTAACACCAAATGTATATTTTTCAAAGGATTATGAGAGCAGAATATTATGAGAATTAGTGGAAATCTTTAGGAGGAGCTGTGTGTGTTCTGCTGATTGGTGATAGGCTGTGCCTGAGTCCTGTGAATGGTCACCAGGCAGCACCACATGTAGATTGAATAGTGGGGGCTTGAAGGAAAGTTTAGGGAGAATGAAGGGGGAGCAAGATAGGCTGAAAGAGAGGGAGAATGCAATGATTAGTGATTGGAAGTGATTATTCAGGTAAGACGAGAGCCATTTGAGTGGGTGTCCCTCAATACCGATGTAATACCTTGCGATGTGTAAAAAGATTTCATGATCTGCTGCATGGCAATCCACAGAGATTGTTTAATTTCGGGTGGTAGGAGTCTCCTTTATTGGAGATGTATATTGACTCCTCAGTGATTCATAGAATGGCCGGCTTGTAACTGGCACCAGGCCTGAATCCACATTGTTCATTATTAAGCAAATTATAGCCAAGTGGAGTTTGCACTGGTTCTTAGTCATCTGAAAGAATAGGAATAAAAGAGGTGCATCTGTTGTAGTTTTTGTGATGGGTACCATACCGTCTTGCGTCAGGCTTTCCTGATAAAGCTAAAGTTTTATAGCATTGACATATATTTTATCTATTGTAACAAAAGATAGAGTCGAAAGCAGGTGAAGAAAAAATGATTTACTCTAGAAATCCACGGTTGAGTTCATAAACTGCAGCAGGAATTAATTGTTCAAAAAGCCGGCAGCTGTTGTCAGTGTTGTGATGTTCACCAGTACACATGCTCCCCCAGGGATCACAAAACTAACACCATGCTGGCACGTGTCAATCTTGACAGATGATCTGGGCAGGGGGTGGGGCTTTAAAGGGAGTGCCATATACCCTTTGTACTTTTCTGGTATATATATATATATATATATATATATATATATATATATATATATTATCTACTGGCGGTCGCCAGTAGATAGTTATAGTTAGGACCTATTATCCATAGGAAATCCGCGACATTCTATTTGAAATAACGTTGGCGCAGGTTGACGAATCTTCGTGAAAGTTTCCAACTTGTTGGGGCGCTCCGGTCCGCTCCTATCCTGAAAGTCTCGGGGTGATACGTCAAGCGGGAGCCGAGAAAAAAGGGGGGTCCCAAAACGCGTTTTCCCCATTCATTTTTCCATAGGAACCTTTAGTCGCAGCTACAGCCCGAACTGCTGAACGGAATTACACTAAATTTGGCAAAGAGGTAGCCCTTGGTTCAGTGTCGTGCCTTTTGCTTAAATGGTGTAAATCCGTTCAGTAGTTCCTGAGAAAATCAAAAGTAAAGTCACATATATATCTATGGCCGAGTAGGGTCCGCGTACCCTCCCGATCACGAGCTGCATGCTAATTGGCTGTCAAGTGGCTGTCAACACTCCAAATCAGGAAGTGTTGGCAGCCATTTTATCCCTCGGTAGAACCGAGGGACAGAAACAAGTGCGCAAAGCGCAAAAGGGGGCAGGGTAGAAACACCCTGACCCCCTAGGTCTGCTCAGGGGTCCCACAAGGACCCCTGGGCAGAAAAAGCATTTTTTTTTTTAAATCGGCGGGATGCGCTTAGGGTGCGCGAATCCCGCCGAGAAAAAAAAAGCACAAGAACACGTCAGCCAAACGCAACAAGGGGCAGGGTAGAAACACCCTGACCCCTAGGTCTGCTCAGGGGTCCCACAAGGACCCCTGGGCAGAAAAAGCTTATTTTTTTTTAATTGGCGGGATGCGCTCAGGGTGCGCGGATCCCGCCGATTAAAAAAATAAATAAATAAATAAATAAATAAATAAAAATAAATAAATTAAAAAAAATAAATAAATCGAAGTGCGGTCTCCCGCGCTCGATGTTAATTGCCCCGGGTGGGCCAAGTCCCGGGGGCATGGTGAGGGGTTTAAATTTAATGTGGGGGCCTCTAAGGCCCCCAAGCCCGAGGACCGCCACCCCCGGGGCTTTCAAAAAATAATGGTGCGGGAGGGCTCTTGGCCCTCCCGCAACCCGAGACCGCCACCCCCGGGTCTTCTTTTTAAAAATTATTTTGACCTGTGTGGGGGGCTCCAGCCCCCACACGCCCGAGACCGCCACCTCCCTGGGGCACTAAAGATTTGAATATGGGGGTCCGTTACGGACCCCAAAGCCCGGGGACCACCACCTCCCGGGGCTGTGAAATGGTTGGGAGGGGGGCCGTGCGGCCCCCCTCCTGGAGCCCTTGATGGCCCTAGGGACCGCCACCCCCCAGGGCCGGCTCCTGCAGTGTCCCGGGGTGCCTACCCCAGGACACTGTAATTTGCTATGACAGGACGGGAGCCTCGCGGCTCCCGTCCTGTCATAGCTAAACTTGGTTTGCATTTTGAAAGAGAGAGCAGGAAACCTGCTCTCTTTCAAAATGCAAACCCAATTGCTTTCCACATGGGGAGCAGCATGTTAGCTGCTCCCCATGTGAAAGCTAATGCCGGCTCCCGTAGGACACGGGGAGCCGGCGGGACTGTGGGGGATTGGTGACCCCCACAGTCCCCAACCAGAGGCCAGGCCCCGGGGATGGGGTCCCCGGGGCCATAAGTGGCCAGGGAGGGGGCCACGCAGCCCCCTCCCCAAATAAAATAAATAAATAAATAAATTTAAATAAAAAGGGCAAGGCCGGCCCCGGGGATGGGGTCCCGGGGCCTTAAATGGCCTGAGGAGGGGGCCACGCAGCCCCCTCCAAATTAAAAAAATAAAAATCGAGGGCATGCCCCGGGGATGGGGTCCCCGGGGCCAATACAGGCCCAGGGAAGGGGGCCACGCGGCCCCCTTCCCGGTTTTTTTTTATTTAAAAAAAAAATTAAATGCTTAGGCCCCGGGGATGGGGTCCCCGGGGCCAAAGTGGCC
The DNA here is from genome assembly GCA_963921515.1 of Calotriton arnoldi. Taxonomy (NCBI): domain Eukaryota; kingdom Metazoa; phylum Chordata; class Amphibia; order Caudata; family Salamandridae; genus Calotriton; species Calotriton arnoldi. The sequence continues at coordinate 1,705,845 of CAWUFW010000182.1, forward strand.
AAGGGAAGGGGGGCCACGCAGCCCCCCTCCCATTAAAATTTTTTAGAAAAAACGACCAGCATCGTGCCGGAGGCCCCGCCCCGCTCCCTGCAGTACTCTGCAAACGCGCCCCCTGGCGCGTTTTAAGAAGGGAAGTAATTCCCCTTGAATACTGGGGGTCCCTGAGGGCCAACTAGCCCACCAGGAACCTCCAGTATGCGCCAGGGGCTGCGTTGCAGAGAGGTGTACAGAGGCCACGCCCCTTTACACCTCTCTGCAACGCAGCTCTGTGGCGCTTTTAGAAGTACATGGTGGGCTAGTTGGACTCCAGGGACCCTCAGGATTCAAGGGGACTTAATCCCCCAACTCAAAACGCGCCACGGGCGCGTTTGCACAGTGGTGAAGGGAGGGGGCGGGGCTTCAGGTGACATGTGTGCAAACAGGCCCCATGGCGCGTTTTAAGATGGGAAATTAAATCCCTTCAATCCTGAGGGTCCCTGGAGGCCAACTAGCCCAACAGGTACGTCCAGAAAGCGCCACAGAGCTGCATTGCAGAGAGGTGCAAAAGGGGCGTGGCCTCTGAACACCTCCCTGCAACGCAGCTCCTGGCGCATACTGGAGGTACAGGGTGGGCTAGTTGGACCCCAGGGACCCTCATGATTCAAGGGGACTTAATCCCCCAACTTAAAACGCGCCACGGGCGCGTTTGCACAGATGTCACCTCAGGCCCCGCCCCCTCCCTTCACCATTGTGCAAATATTCCTCTAAAATCAGCCGAACTACGAATTCCTATTTACTCACCTGTTATCAGGAGAGACCTCAGTGCTGCATCTTTCAGCCCAGTACTGATCCTGAAAAGTAATTTTAACCGTACTTACCAGTAACTTGAATTTCCTTCCATAGGATATCATTGCCTGCTTTTTGCTGAATAAGTTTCTAAGTGTCGATTTTTGAAACATACAAATATTCCTCTAAAATCAGCCAAAATACGAATTTCGATTTACTCACCTGTTATCAGGAGAGACCTCAGTGCTGCATCTTTTAGCCCAGTACTGATCCTGAAAAGTAATTTTAACCGTACTTACCAGTAACTTATATTTCCTTCCATAGGAATCCATTGTCTGGTTTTCAGCAGAAAAGTTTCAAAGTGTAGATTTTCACAAACTACAAATATTCCTTAAAAATCGCCTGTATGACTTAAACGCATTCTTTCAACTGTTTAAAGGAGATGCACCAGTGCTGGATCCAGGATCCACCACTGAGTAAGAAAAAGTAACGATAACACTACTTACCTGCTAAGTGAATTTCCTCCCATAGGATAACATTGGTGATTCTATGTGAAAAAGTTTCTAAGTGTCAACTTTTAAAATACAATAATATTCCTTAAAAATCACTACTGTAACCAAAACGCTTTTACTCAACTGTTTACAGGAGATGTCCCAGGACTGAATCTAGGATCCAGTCCTGTCGTTAGAAAAGTAATCCATAAAGTAACTAATTGCATTTAGCTAGAAATTCACATTGAGCTCAATGTTGCATTGTGTTTGAAATTGTGTTGCCCATTGCAACAACTGTAACTACTGTACTTAAAAGTCTATTGCCTATTTGCAAAGTATTTAAACTAAAGTAATTCATTCTGAGAAAGTATATTTTGTAATGTATAATGTAATTACAATGTAATTTAAAAAATAAAATATCTAAAAATAAATAGTTTAAAAAATGTAGTAAATCAGTATCAAAAAAAATAAATATAACAATTAATACATTTAAAAATTGTCATTTACAAAACCTTTGAAATTCACTGAAAAAAACCATAGGTTTCAGACATGTTATAGTTAGGAATTAGCATTTAAAAAACCTTTGAAATTCACTGAAAAAACCATAGGTTTCAGGCTTGTTATAGTTAGGAATTAGCATTTTAAAAACCTTTGAAATTCACTGAAAAAACCATAGGTTTCAGGCCTGTTATAGTTAGGGTTTAGCATTTAAAAACCTTTGAAATTCACTGAAAAAACCATAGGTTTTAGGGAAAGTTATAGTTAGTTGGACATTGCACTCGTACAAAACCCGTGAAATTCCCCGTTATAGTTAGTTCAGCTAACTATAACTCGCGCCCCGCAATGCACTGCTGATGACGTCACATATTACATCACTCATGACATGGTCAGTGACATCACTGATGACATCTCAAATGACATCACTGATGACATCATCCATGTGAGAATTTAATGCATCTTCTCACACCCTAATATAACTTTTGATACACCCACTCTAAATTACAGACTGCCATTCTCAAAACCATACACACTCCAATGCCAATAAGTACATACCCACGCACTGATTCTTAGGTCTACACACACACATCTACTCACTCACCCGTACAGTCACTCATACTTACAGTCACTCAGTACAGGACTATCATATGCACTCATACACCTATATAAACACTCACACAATGCAACTCATCCATAGAGGTACTCACACACCTAGTCAGTCATGCAAATAATTAATCACACTCCAATTTACTCACCTATACAGTTAGACACACCAGCTCACTTACTCATAAAAATACTAGCACATTCTTACGCTCCTATGCAATCACTGATGCAAGCACACACTCATCCATATAGCCACTCTCACAATCACACACTCTCACTTATAGCCATTTATATACTCCAACACACATATATACTGCCTTTCACATATGTAGTTACTCACACATGTACCACTGAGATATACATTCAATCACTAACACACCCATACACACACTCACCCACCCATACAGTCCATCACAGACGCACTCTTGAAACCATGCACCCAGTGAATCACCCACTCACACATCTATGCACAGAGTCACACACACCCCACCCACACAAACACTGAGGCACCCATACAGATACTCAGAGAACCAATCCATAACCCATATAGACACTCATTTAGCTAGTCAGAAACCCATGCAGCTGCTTACACAACAACAGACAGACGGATATAGACATTCACACAGTTTAGTCACTCACCCATGCATCCAGTAAGATACGTTTAATCACTCACTTATAGACTCAGTCACGCACCTACTAAATCATCCATTCAGACGCTTATACACCCACTCATTCTTCAATACGCCTTTCCCTATATATATTAAACATAGTTAAACTTTACAGAAACACACAGTCACTGGATGATGTCATCAGTGATGTCACTGACCATGTCATGAGTGATGTAATATGTGACGTCATCAGCAGTGCATTGTGGTGGCGCGAGTTATAGTTAGCTGAACTAACTATAACGGGGGAATTTCACGGGTTTTGTACGAGTGCAATGTCCAACTAACTATAACTTTCCCTAAAACCTATGGTTTTTCAGTGAATTTCAAAGGTTTTTAAATGCTAAACCCTAACTATAACAGGCCTGAAACCTATGGTTTTTTCAGTGAATATATATATATATATATATATATATCCAAGAAAGAAGTGACTCAAACAGATAGATTCACCAAAGAACAAAAATATATTTCAACTACAACGTTTCAGCTTCCGCCTTCCTCAGGTAGTACAAGATGGTTTGCTCAGTGGCTGCACAGATGACACAGCTGAATTTTCAAAAAGCATCATGAGTGAAGATTCTATTTGGAATGTGGAATCAATGCAGTCCTGAGAGCTCTTGAGATATGCAGTAATCAGGTTGTATTATCAGTAATGTTCAGTCCATCTGGATGCAGTGATTTTAAACGGTACATCCAGAAGTTTTCTCTGGAGTCCAGTAGTTCTTCCTTTGAGACATGTTCCACGGGGAAAATCTTCAAATCTGATAGTAAATGATCCACAAGTATATATATATATATATATATATATATATATATATACATCTTCTATTCTTCCCATTCCATAAAGGCAAGGGCGCCAGAAAAGGGCATATGGCGCTCCCTTTATAGCTCCACCTCCTGCACAGATAATCTAACTTCTATCTATATATATATATATATATATATATACCTTAATAATCTTACATTTATTGGTGGGAAGAAAGGAAAACCACTTTCATGCCCGTGGGCATTCTGTATAGCTCCACGAGACCCTTTCTAAAGGGAACGTTGTGCCTAATAATTTCCTCTTTAATAATACAAATAAAGTAATACTCTGTGGACAGTAAAATGTAATTCAAATATGTATGCAAACATTTTAAATAGAGAAGATGAATAAATTCCGACGCCCGGAAATCACTCCTGTTATGAGCTATCTGCACTGCTGAGGAAGTCTGCTGTACTTGGAGACGAACTGACGCAAATCTGAGAGTCCATATTCAGTACCGCTGCCCCATCACATTACCTTTCAACCATCCCACCTCCGCTGCAGTTCATCTTCAACACAGTCTGCACTTCAAGGCCAGAGAATGAGTGCTGACAGCACAGCTTCGGTACCATGTGAAACTATAGTATACACGATCTGCAGGATCACCACTCCTGCTTGACGCTTGCAGAGGTCACTGAATCTGCCCTGGCTGCGATCTTCCTGCCCTTGGCAAGAACAAGAGATGAGCTTCTCAGCCGCCTCTGTCACTGTGGATCATGACACACTGCTGAGCACACCTGAGGAATGGGATGTAGAGGCCGGACCTGCCCTGGAAAAGGTCCATTCCTTCATCTGCTTCTGCAACCAACCGGTTACGAGTGGATCAATGTTCTCAACATCACACAAGGAGTCCTGTAGCGCTCATGAGGATATCCTCTCCTGTCTTTTTGTTTTTTATATCTAGGAGTGTCTATTGGCATAGATCCCAGAGTTCTATTAGCTGAACCTCCTCATGTGTATACTTAGAGGACCCCGATTATTCCATGTGAACAACAGGCCAGCATCATTACAAACTTATGCCACAAATTCTATTGCATGAACGAGAGCGTCTTCTCTTTGAATGGAATGTAGACTGAGGCCCTGGTGCTGGGAGAAACCGAATCCAACACGCTTCCTTTTGATTGGCTTTCCTGATTTGCTTCATATCTCTGTCAACCCTGATACCGGCCAAAGAATTCTACTTTGCAGACTACCAGAGTCACCTGGGATCCTATGTAGATTTAGGTGGTCCCTCCTATTGCATAATGCACCCAGATTGTAAGTGTAAAAACCCACCAGCATTTCACAGCAGGCTATTATTTATGATGGGAGAGCAGTAGTGCTTCTCGTCTGGCATTGCAAGCCAGACAGACACACACACACACACACTTCCTCTTTCCCTCTCTCTCGCTCTTTTCATATTCTGTCTCACTCTTTCTCTTGATTCAAATTGTACACAATACCCTGCTCAATCCTGACAAAATATATGCGGCACTATGCATTTGTTTGTCGTTTGGGGTCTTAATTGTTTGATAGAAGTATGATAAAATAATGTGGGAAATTCCGGCAAAGCAAATTATGGGGCACGGTGAAACCAGTTGTTTTCAAAGAAGCTTTCATTTTAGGACTGCTCTCTGTTTAACAAACTGAAAGTGGTATGGTCAGTCAAAGGTCGGCCCAAGGTACCAGATATTCTTTTACATAAATAATAATGATGTTTTGGTTTTCCATGTAATTCTTGTTTTGAGTTCTCTATACGCACTCTATACATGCTGTTTAAGAAAACTGAAAATATGGAATTCGCTATGCATTTTCAATATACTTGGTGATGTGTTTGCTTTTCCTACAGTACTTGTAATGACAATGCTTTACAAACAAGCACTGGCAAAGCCAATAATTTAGCAATTGCATTATAAAGGCTAGACACATTGGCTTTGCCAATGCTTGTCTTACACAAGGCACGTGTTACCACTCTCTTGCACTTATGCTGCATTGTATATAGTAGGTGTATCTATTAGCCAGTTTCGTCATGCTCATTTTATCAAATTTGGACGCATGAAACTGAGTTGGCTACAGTAAAATTTTATCCCACTGTCTCTGAGTTTCCCACACATTTCCAAATGCTGCAATATCAAACCAATGAGTTGTCTTAACTGTTCTATCTACCGGCCAAATGTATCAGCAGATAAGGCAGCTCAGTTGGTTAAAGCATCTTCTACAGCAGTGGTTCGTAACCTGTGGTCCTGGGGGTGTGTGAGGCCTAATTGGGGTGTCCGCGACAGTTTTACAAAATTAAATGATATTAAACTTAATAAATAAAACTGAATAAAGTATGTATAACTAAGCAACATTTGAAAATGTAAAACCTTTTTCATATGTGATTGTGAATTAAACAAAATATTTCAGTTTTTGGCCATTTCTTTGGTGTATGCTTGTTTTTGTTTATTGTTTTAAGGTTCAAATCGCAGAAATTGCTTAGGCCAGGGGTCCCCGGCTTCCAATAATGACTCAGTAGGGGTTCCCGGCTTCCAATAACGACTCGGTGGGGTCCACACAAGTAAAAAGGTTAAGAACCATTGTTCTACGGCGTTCTTTGTGTATTCAGAAAGTCTCAGCTTTCAGTAGTGACAAAATAGCTCAGGTGGTTAACACTTGAGTGTGAAATCTGGATACTAACTTAATGGGTTCTTGCATTTGCCGCAGAGATTCAAGTATGACCTACAAGTCACAAGTTCTAAAATTGTTGAGATAATTCACCAGATTATGCACCTGAGACAAAGACTGTATGCAAGGTCCTGGACATGAGCTTGAATCCCAGCAGGGCCTTCCAGCTCAAACATGCTTTCTTCTTTGAGTGATTTAATGGCTACCATAGAGTTTGGTAACTATGAACGCGTTATTAGCGTGAAATAACAGTTTTGTGTTGTATGCTGTAAGTGTGGTTATTATTGGTAGGTTTTTTTTAATCTAGACTGGCAGTGGGTTACGTATATTGTGTAATCAGGAGATTATATGTTTTGTGCCTATCCTAAAGACCATGCTGAAAAAGGTGCTGAATCATTTCTGCTGTTTCCCTGTTCTATAAACATTTTGTTAACTTTTATGTGGAAAATGGTTTGCATCCTGTATATATATGATGCTTATTTATCTTTGTTTAGGTGTTATGGCCTCATGTACTAAAGATTTTTTGCGGTCGCAAAACTATGTAATCAGGAAACACCTTATCAGAATATACAAAACCCTCCTGTTTTAAAAAACTTTTAAAACAGGAGGGTCATAAAGTAAGCATTCCCCTCCTCTTTGTGTGTCGCAAAGAAATGTGTCAATGGTTGTGATCTGCATTTGCTTTCAGGGAGGGAGAGCAGGTCAGTTATAGCCATGGGTGGCATTCAGTGGTAGGAAGGGTGGACTTCAGTACCAACCCTTGCAGGACAATGCAGGCTGATCCATCAAGCTAGGCCCTTGGCCTAGTTATTGTCATGATGATGAGCCAGCCTCTTCATCAACCTGCATGTCTAGGACATGGTGGGGAGGTACGTAAGCCTATACAAATCAATCTGGTACATACTGATGAAATGAAAGGTTCTGGTTGGTTAAGACTTGGCCCGTGACTGAGCTGTGGCGGAGCCCCTCCAATATTGCGGATTGCCCGTATCACCAATCGGATTTCTTTTCCAGGCATAGCACAACCTTGATTTGCAGCACACCTTTGTCAATGGAACTTTTGTACTCGTTTGAATGTGCTTTACGAAAGTGAAGTGGTCGGCATTGTATTTCAGGCTCGCCATCTTGAAGACACGTCAGACTTTAGTGAGTAGCCAGTGTATCAATATTACGCCTGGGTGATGTGGCCAAAACAGTGGATGCCCACAATTAAATGGGCTTCTGCATTTTGTACAGCTTTCATATAGGCTCAATGGGAGACATCATTGTGGGCCTGTTTGAGGGGCCAAGAACTTTCAGAGCTTTTTCGTCCGTGTCTACAGTGTAGGTTTTCATAAGACCTGATTGTTGTAATGTTTGCAATGAGCTGGCCAGTGGGCAGTGTTCTAATCAGGACGTAGCCAAAGGGCTTTGTGCTATCTAGGACACGCTAAAGCCAGTTCAGATTTAGGAGTTGCAAATGGGAGCATCGTTAAATATTTTCTTCATTTTCTGTGGCTTTATGTTCTGCTCATCTGTTACTTTCATGTACAATTTGGCATAGTCGTGTACTGGTGTTTTTTTATCCATCGTTCAATCCGTAATTCAAGGCCTCTAAATGCATTTTAAGTGTATAATCTTAAGGAGTCTTAATGGGCCCTGTCTGGCAGTGGTATAGATGCTCAATTTCGACAAGTTGCTCTCTGTTGTTTAAGGATTATGAAAACCGTTTTAGGACTTTGTCATTAGGACAAATGCACGTTTTCATACTTTTGAGGGATGCCCAGTGGCAGATTGTGTTGAACACGTTTCGGAAGTTCAGACGAATACATGAGCATACCTTGTTTAGGAGCCGAATCCAAAAACATAATCACCACTCACTGCAAAGTTGGCTCTTTTGGTGCTACAACCCTGGTTGCAATGATCTCATTTTGCATCACTGGAACACGTATCTGGTTAGATCCTAAAAGTAAAGCAAACAACAATTGACTCATAGGTTGCATTATGTCCTCTGGAAAATTTACTTAAGAGACCTGTCCGTTTATCTCTTCACACGCTTTGACATGCCGCCCGTCTGGTTTGCATGCCTGTACTACCAACTCTAGACTCAGGGTGGCAGCAGAATGCCATACATATGAAGTTTTGAAGCTGTAAATGATCGAGCCATATCGAAAAGTGAATGGTGTATATCACTGGAATGGCGCATAACTTTTTGCGAAATACTGGCCTTTGTACGATAGCGAATTTAGGGTTAGGTGTACAAAAATTTTGATTTGTGATTTCCTATTTGTTTTTTTTGTGAATTGCAATTAGGTAATCGCAAAACAGAATGTATGTACGAGTTGTGACCATAATTTGCGACTTTCAATGTAGTCGCATTTTTATTTTGGTATTCGCATTTTGCAATTACCAAAATTGCGATCAGAGCCACAAATTGCTAACACCTTGAACAAATGAAATGGTTTGCGAGCTGCAAATATAGAATCTATAAATATGAAATACAAAATTGGGTTGCTAAAAATAACGATTCGCAAAACAGTCGCATGCAAAAAAAAAAAAATTGCTGTTAGCTTTCTTACGTCGCAATGTGCCACTTTTTAAGTCGCTAGGCAATTTGCGACCAATTTGGGATTCACAAACACCTCGTACATCTGGCCCTCAGTGTTTGGATGCAGGCAGCCAAGTCTGTCTGCAGCCAGAGGCGGCTAAAACGTAAGGGTCCCTTCTTTTCCTCTTATGCGAATGTTGAACAGCAGAAATCTAGGCAACTGTAGACACTGTTTATAAGCACTAGCTACATTATTAATCTAACTCCTAACAATATTCCTCCTGCTCCTATTTATAAATTCCTCGTGATTCAGGCAAACACAAGCATGAATCCGCTCTTGAGTACTTTGTCCTTCTCACAGGCAAATACACTTTAACTCTTTGTGCTACCCAACTTTTGATGACGAAATGCCCGCCCTTTTCTGAATGAATTCTTAGTTCTACGCCCTCCATGTCGTTTGTTTCCTCCTATGTATCTCACCCACCACAGCAGAATGCTCCTATTTTGCTGATTAAAACTTGCTCCCCTGGTTTGAAAGATGCACACATTCCACTGCAATCACTGATTTATCCTGTATTAAAGGAACCGCCAAACAATGTAGGCTGTGTCTGAATTCTGATGGTTTGGGGCGGATCCACGCTTTACAATATGATACACTAAACATTTGATTAGAACAGCCTTTTTGATTTTCATTCATAAACCCATACTATGACTCGTTCTTCAGAATTTACTTGTATGTTCCTGAATTCTTCAATTTTTCTTCTTTTTTCTCTTTCAAGGAATTGGCAGGAAGGCACTCCCTTGTGCAGTAAATCGGAATCCGACGTTCCTGCAACTAGTTTGTCTTTCAATCCAATAAATTGGTATCAACTTTGTTTATCCAGCAATGAATTTCTTACTGTGTGGAACATTGAACGATGCGACACAATTTATCAGCTCAAGCCAACGTAAGTTACAAATTTGTCACACGCAATATCAACCTAATGAGCGACTCACTTAAACCCGGTCCATGTAGCTACATGTTTAGGGGGGAGAAAGACTGATTAATAGATTCATTCAAGCAATCCATATTCTGTACAAACAATAAAGCGAAAATGTCCTTGCAATTCACTTCCAAATAATGTTTCATTTATTTGACTACTCCCGTTCGGTTAACAAAAATGTTCTGTTTATAACATGTCTGTTTAAACACGATCTGTAATAAGAACGATAACCCACATTGTGGTGTCATTTGATATTCTTATAGTGTGCAAACGAGCAGTTTTTTTTATTAATTAAACCTCCGGGAGCAATTAAATTGTGTTGCTTAGCTCTCCAACCCAATAAACAGGGCCACTGGAATTATGCAGCACCGGAGCACACAATTATGTGGCAGGGTTGAGTAAATTATGTGGCAAGAAAAGGCAAATTATGCGGCGTAATGTGGCACATTTTTGATAGTATTTATTCATTATTTTGTCATTTTTACGTAAGGCAATATTGTCTGGGCGAAGGTTTCACCTCATTAGTACCAGTTTAACAACCAAATGCAGAAATAAGCAACTGAAAGATAACCAGTTAACCTTTGCGAAGGGGCTTTCACTGCACCCAAATACATATCACCACGTTTTTAGTACCTTTTGATCCGTTAGAGTTAGAAACAATTTTTGTGTTACAATCTGCAGATTATGCAACAGATGATGGATTTTGTGGAATGTTTGGCAAACCCATATTTATGCAAAAAAATCAGTGGCAGCAGAATCGCATAATTCCAGTGCCCTTCCATTAAATCATGTACTGTTTATTACTATTACATTCTTGCTTTTTGCATTGTCATCTTGAGGGTACTCTGCCATTTAGAGGCAGTATTAGACACAGCATCTGCGCGTATCAGCCTCTCTGAGGCCTCAACACATACAATTCTGTTGTGAGGTTACCAAGACCTTTGAAACGCGTCGCACCAAGAAGTGCATGACCCCGCTACCTTCCCTTCCAGTCCACTTCTTAGAGGAGCAAGAGTGTGCACCAGCATCCCCGGCAGAACCGAATGACTCCCTGACGGCTATCCCGGCACCCAGGGTGCCTCCTCAGGTCCATCCTCTAGGAAGTCCTCCCTCAGGCGTGAGGGATGCCACGGCATGTTGGCCAGATTAAGCCGACCAGGAGGAGCTAAAGTAGGAGCTGCGAAATCCCTTTTAGCTTCCCTTAGATCTGGATGCAGGTTTTATCTCTACTCTCTTGATCCTCAGCTCAGTACACATCCTGAATAGTCTGAGTGGGAAGTAGAAGACTAATGGGATCTCCGCAGTCCTTGGCCCCACGTGCAGTGCAGCTCATTCCCTCTACGATACACCTTCCCCAGTACACCTGCAGTAAGGTCCGGGGTTTCTAAGGCCAGAGCACCAGGCACTCCATGCCATTCGCCTGTCCGCATTCGGCTACTGGTCCCAGCTGTCTTGGCTGATCCAGCTTGGCCATCGAAGATGGATGATTCTCTTGTGGAATCGATGGTGAAGCTTCCAAATGCAACCTTCTGGGGCCACATGGCTGATCCAGCCATCGAGGAGTGGTGATTCTCTTGTGGAGCCGAGGCTGAAGCTCCCCAATGCAACCTCCTGGGGCCGCATGGCTGATCCAGCCATCGAGGATGGGTGATTCTCTTGCGGAGCCGAGGCTGAAGCTTCCCAATACAATCTCCTGGGGCTGCATGGCTGATCCAGCCATCGAGGATGGATGATTCTCTTGCGGAGCCGAGGCTGAAGCTTCCCAATGCAATCTCCTGGGGCTGCATGGCTGAACCAGCCATCGAGGATGGATGATTCTCTTGTGGAGCCGAGGCTGAAGCTTCCCAATGCAACCTCCTGGGGCTGCATGGCTGATCCAGCCATCGAGGATGGATGATTCTCTTGTGGAGCCGAGGCTGAAGCTCCCCAATGCAACCTCCTGGGGCCGCATGGCTGATCCAGCCATCGAGGATGGGTGATTCTCTTGTGGAGCCGAGGCTGAAGCTTCCCAATACAATCTCCTGGGGCCGCATGGCTGATCCAGTCATCGAGGATGGATGATTCTCTTGTGGAGCCGAGGCTGAAGCTTCCCAATGCAACCTCCTGGGGCTGCATGGCTGATCCAGCCATCGAGGATGGATGATTCTCTTGTGGAGCCGAGGCTGAAGCTTCCCAATGCAACCTTCTCTCTCCTTCCTGTTCTCGGCTGCTGTGGAATGTACCCACATGGTCGGAATACGGGAAAAACTAAAAGTAGGAGTAGGGTAAAGTTACGTCCATGCTGAACTGATTTACTTTAGTCCTTGGGCTCTTTTCCATCATCAATTCCCTTCTGTCAATCCCTCCCACAAGTTGATGCTGGAAAATAGCCTATGGGCTAAGGGTATTGGAGTCACTAAGGCCAATGGTGCAGTAGGCTCAGTTGCACTGAATAGCAGATATAATTGGTTTGCTGTGAGGGCCCCACAGCAAACCATTTATGTCTCTCTTTTACTGTAACAGGGTAGCCATTTTCTTCCTTACATTTGGGTAATGGATCTCTTTCTATCACACAGTCAGAGGAATGTTAATCTGGAACAGCTCTTGTGCCTCATTCTTTGACTCAAGTCTCCTAAGCAATACAACTGAACTACCTTGGGGCATGGATGAAATGCTCTATATAATATATGAGTTCTTTGTGGCTATTCAGGTCACAGCATTGAGAAGGATGACACTTTTTTAAAAATAATGGTGTGGCAGTAGGAGATTAATATAGCAAGATAAAAAGATAAATAGAGACAGTTCCTTTTGAGAGAAGAACGTCCCTTGTACTGTATGGTAAACGGTGATGCACCCTTGCCCCGAGTGCCAAACTGCATGTGAATCTGCAATCCTGACTTTTATTTTGGCCCTGGCATTACACAAACCTAGCTAGTGAGCAGAGTCCTAGGCCTGTCGTGATAATGCAAGGTCCAGGATCTGTCTTGTGACTTGGAGGGGGACACCAAGCATTCCCTGGACATATCACGTAAGGCGGTGGTGGAACCATAACATGTTTTTTGATTTATAGCTTGACCAGATCTTTTCTCTGTCAACGAGTCTAATGACCCTCTTGTGTAATGTTCCCTTGTTATGTTAAATCCCGAAACTTGTGCTGACATCCTGTGTACATGTCTAGTGTGTGTGTGTGTGTGTGTACAGTGAGCGTTTAATACCCATATGGCAGTAGAAGAGTGTGTGTGTGTGTGTGTGTGTGTGTGTACGCCGGTGTGTGTGTGCCTGTGAGTGTGTGTGTGTGTGTATGGATGTACGCTGCATGTGCATGTGGGCGTGGGTGTGTGGGTGTGGGTGTGTGTGTGTATGCATGTGCATGTGTGTGCACGTGTGATTGCACCCGTGTGTGCGCATGTCTGTGTGCACACGAGTGTGTGTGCGCACATGCATGTGTGTGTGCATGCGTGTGTGTGTGTGTGCGCGCGCATGTGTTTGTGTGTGTGCGCACACATGTGTGTGTGTGCATGTGCGTGTGTGTACGCACGCATGGCACAACATGGAGTATGAGGACAGTTTCCTCAGGCAGTGCAGATGTTACCTGAATTCATGCTCATTGTTATGAAGCATTGCATTGTGCTGCATGTAGCACAAGAAGGATTTTAAGGCTCTGCAATAGCCCTAGCAACAACAAATGTAGGCGGATGCAGCATTGTACCTTTTCAGCCTAAAGGCAGCAGTCGATTTTGGTTTCTCCCATGTATACATCTTAGTACTTATCATACCCTACAGATAAATCATATTTGGTGACTGGCCTACTACGTTTGTGTTGTTATTGGAGTTTATTTCTTTGGTGGACTCTTATCACTTGAAGGTTCAAAGTAATGATCATTTAATGACAAATTGTCCACTCTCTGCCAAATAGGTTTTCCCTGACAATTACTACTTCTATTTCCTTGTTCAGCATTATTGATTTTGGCAACAATTATAGTAGAATGTGGATTTTAATTTCAATTGCTCAACATTTCAGGTTAGTTTGTTTCATAGCACCCTGTGTGGGAGGGAGAAGGGGCGCTGAACTATCTCGCTAGTAGGCAGGAGCGGGATCATGAATGCTGACTCAAGTACAGCGACTATGCTCAGTTAAATTAGCGCTGGAGCTGGAGTTCACAACTCTGAGTACTATTTTATTTTTGTTTACATCAGAATGAATAGGCAATAATGTTATTTGCTTTGCTTTGCCCAAAGGCCAGTCAAGCTTCCAAATCAAGATGGCACCATAGTAGAAGATGCTAAAGGGGATGTGGATGCTCCTCCCTCTAATGCGCCACCTGCCTATGATGGACCATCACTGCCAGTAGCTGCTATTGCTGGGATTACTGGTGACCTTGCTGAAACATTCACGGTAACTAATTATTATCTGCAATTTATTGCATGTCTTTGAACTAATCCATAGCCATTTGTGAAGAATGAAACCACGTTAGCCAATGTTAACTAAACTCATAATTGTACACAGATCTCTCAAACAGACCTCACCAGAGAAATGCGAGAGAAAGGCAGAGGTTACATTTGGTTTGATCACACTACAAAGCAGAATTAGATAAGAGGGACTTCAACCCCTATGATGGTCTCTTCCTCAGTCGTGGGTATTTTCACCACCTATTCAGTCTTCAGTGGTCCTCGCTCTCTTCAGTAATCCTCGCTCTCTTCATTGGTCCTCCTCGCTCTCTTCAGTGTTCCTCCTCGCTCTCTTCAGTGGTCCTCCTCGCTCTCTTCAGTGGTCCTCGCTCTCTTCAGTGGTCCTCGCTCTCTTCAGTGGTCCTCGCTCTCTTCAGTAATCCTCGCTCTCTTCAGTAATCCTCGCTCTCTTCAGTGGTCCTTCTCGCTCTCTTCAGTGGTCCTCCTCGCTCTCTTCAGTGGTCCTCGCTCTCTTCAGTGGTCCTCGCTCTCTTCAGTGGTCTTCGCTCTCTTCAGTGGTCCTCGCTCTCTTCAGTGGTCCTCGCTCTCTTCAGTGGTCCTCCTCGCTCTCTTCAGTGGTCCTCGCTCTCTTCAGTAATCCTCGCTCTCTTCAGTGGTCCTCCTCGCTCTCTTCAGTGGTCCTCCTCGCTCTCTTCAGTGGTCCTCCTCGCTCTCTTCAGTGGTCTTTGCTCTCTTCAGTGGTCTTTGCTCTCTTCAGTGGTCTTTGCTCTCTTCAGTGGTCTTTGCTCTCTTCAGTGGTCCTCGCTCTCTTCAGTGGTCCTCGCTCTCTTCAGTGGTCCTCGCTCTCTTCAGTGGTCCTCGCTCTCTTCAGTGGTCCTCGATCTCTTCAGTGGTCCTCGCTCTCTTCAGTGGTCCTCGCTCTCTTCAGTGGTCCTCGCTCTCTTCAGTGGTCCTCGCTCTCTTCAGTGGTCCTCGCTCTCTTCAGTGGCCCTCCCTTGTTCCTGCTTCCTAGTATGTACTTTCCAGTCCAAAGTCAACATTCTGTCGCATGTGTGAACCATGCAATTGTCAACCATTTTTTACCCCTGATAAGGTTATTATGTTACAATCTGTGCATTCCATGACCATGCTTTAATAACTTGTAAGGGCTTACTCTTCCTAATGACCGACCGAGCACAAGCTGTCACGGAAGAGGAAGGAACATGTGTGGTACAAAATGCCAATTAGTGGGCTTGCCAGCAAGGTCTTTCTTAGTCTTTCCACTCTTGGTAAAACCTCACGAACAAAAGAGGGCCTGCAAGGAGACAAGGAGTGTTAAACTATCTAATCCTCATTGCCATTCTGGGAACATAATGTGTTCATGCCCCCTCTTGACCTCAGCAGTACTTTTTAAATGACGCTGCATATCCCTCATACCCTAATTATACATGTAATCTAACCGTATTCCAAGGTCTCTGTGCCTTCTTAGAATCTGAACAGTTTACTGTTTTCTTACCTTGTAGTACATGTTCACATGTACTGTTACCACTAAGGAACGACGATGCATTGTAAATTCCTTCACTCTCCGAATTGCTCTATAGCCCCTTTTGTTGTTTACATATTTCTCTGTTCATGACGTACATTGATGACGCATTCTCTGTACCCTGTTTAATTTTTATACCTAACTGCTGCTTCTTTTTTGTTCTTCCCTACAAAAGAACATTATTGTTAGCAAAAAACTGTACTTTTTAAAATGTTAGCACACATCAAAGACTGTGGGGACTGGAAATGAGTCTGCTTCTCTTCTGTGCACAACCGATTTGATTACATTACGATTTGGCCTTCAGAGGTCGTCGTAGATCCTCAGTGAAAGTGTGACTTTAAAGGTTTTGTAAAATCTGCCTCCTCTGTGTTTCTCTGTCTGCCCTACTGTGCTTTATAGTTGTGATATAAGATGGATTGCTGAATATATGATTGTGGAAGTGGCCTTTACTTTCGGCTAGTGGGTACACATAGATGTTGATGGGGGAGGATGGCCTTCTCCTGGCGGCGGCAAATTCACTGTACTTGTATAATTTGTAAGTGTCGATCAAGAGGAGCTATGTTATACTGGCTAGCTTGATACTTGTGTACAGAGAGGAATCCCTGTTCTAACACTTGAGATGAGTGTTAGAAGCTAAGTGTGCATCTAGACGTCTTTAACACACTACTGTCTCATGGCAGCCGACGGCCGTAATGATGCAGATCAAGAGTCTGCTAAGGAGTATGTAGTAGTCTGCTGAAGAAATAATTAGTGCTGACGAAGGATATGAAGAAAGACTAGCCTGTTGAAAGATAAGGCACCAAAAAGAAAACTGCACCTTGTCAAAAGTCGAGCAAAATATTCAAAGCAAGAGAGGAAAAATATTCAAGTACAAAATCAAAAACATGCTACATATAAAACAGCAAGCACTATGGCAATAAAGTCCAAACAGAAGCAGAAAAATGTTAAACATAAAATCCTGAATCGAATAGAAACAATGAACTGGAATGCAAGTGGGCGTAACGTAGCAGAACCATGAGCATTGCAATGCAAAGTACTACATTTCAGTCCTCCCTTTATAGTGCCAGTGCTATTGATGTCTGTGGTAACTGGTTATTTGTTAAGAGCGGTTTTGTAGAAAAGACGTGAACCAACATAGGACCACCCTGTCTGCTCCGATCCTTTTTTGAAGGGAGTCCAAGAGAAGCTTGTGGTCGACCGTGTTGAAGGCCGCCGATAGGTCTAGGAGTATGAGCAGGCAGCGTCGGTCTGCATTCAAAGATTTGTGTAAGTCATCTACTATATTCAGAACGCTGTTTCTGTGCTGCATCTTTTTCTGAAGCCTGATTGATGAAGGTCCAAGAGATTGTTGCTGTCAATGTATTGGTTGAGTTGTAAGAGAACTCATCTCTCAAGAATTTTGGCTAGGAAGAGAAGGTTGGAGACAGTTCTGAAGTTATTGAGTAAATTCGGGTCTGCGCACGTTTTATTTAGCAGTGGCAATGCTTGACCAAGTTTGAGGCAGTCTGGCATAACTCCTCATCAGGGATATGTTTATTATCTTAGATCAAAGAGGAGTTAGAGCATGATTGAGCTTTTTTGCCAGGGGGGATAGAAGTTGGCCAGTGACGTGGGAGGAGAGTTTATACATAGCCATCCGCTCAAAGATGTCCGCCTTCGAGAGTTCGTTGAACACCTTCCAGCTCCTGGGAGTTGTGTTAAAAATGAAACCTTTGTCAGCCATTCTGACTCATTCAAGTTGTTCTGTTGACTTTTGTATCCTGTATGTCAGAGTACCCTGCATTCCAGTCCCCTTTGTTTTTAAATTCTTTCTGTTTAGATATAATCCACGCGTATAGACAAGACAGATCAAAAACCCCAAACTCATGTCTTGAATGTAAACATGAAACCACTAATAGTAAACCTTATTACAGTCATGCTACACCTGGGCATGAGCCTTACCCGTGGCGGTGGGGGAAGTGTGTGTGTGTGTGTCTTTAGCGATCAGATTGTGGTGAGGAGCCTGCTCCCCTTCCGCTCCAGCCAGCCTGCACAGCCATTTCTGGGGTTATTGCTGCCTAGAAGAATCTTCTATATGTAAGGAAGGATGTCATAGAACATAGAGTTCTTTTACCTTCAGTTTCTGGAATATAAAATGTTCCTGAAAGTAGGCTTAGGTACCTGTACTAGACATTTGCCAAGCTATGACGTGGTGGTACTTATGTTCCCAAAACACTAATGCCATTTCAGTCTGATCCAGCCTGATGTTCACTTTACCTGCTTGGTCCTAAATTACTTTTTGGTCTGAGTTTAACCGACGGACTCTCCAACTTTGGGAGATACTT
Organism: Calotriton arnoldi; assembly: GCA_963921515.1. NCBI lineage: Eukaryota > Metazoa > Chordata > Amphibia > Caudata > Salamandridae > Calotriton > Calotriton arnoldi. Next base: position 1,724,060 of record CAWUFW010000182.1, read on the forward strand.
CTGTGCTATCATTTCTAAAGGTGAAGAATCTGTGATTAGAAGTATCCAGAAGAAGAAAACGTTACTAACCTTCTGTAATACTTGTTCTGGTGGATCACTGTACTCAAACCGCCCCATTCTCTGGAGTGACTTCTTTACCATCTAAAACATCCCATGTCAGAAGGTAAGCACAAATTCTCAGAAAATGTGTTCTACACTCCACGCTCCATGCCTGAGGGTGTGGAAGGAGAAATACACAAGAAAGTGACATCAGCGCACAGGGGTGTGCTGATCCATCACTTCCCAGGCTCTGCTCCATCACTTCCCAGGCAGTGTGGAGTCATTGCAGAGCCACACGGCACCATCTACCGAACATTGCTGAAAGTTTTTCCACATCCAGTCTGGCTCCTGGGGATATTATAAAGGTGAGGTGTTTGTGATTATATAGAGAATTCACGAGAAAGAGCATTACCAATAGTAAATAACTTGTTCTTCTCAATCCTATCTCGTGGTAGTGTTGGTGCCTTGCTTATCAACTCCTGCATCATTAATCATCTATAATAAAGAACTAGAAATATTTCCTAGAAGGGGTTTCCCTCCCAACTGGGCCACTCTTAAGGAGACATTTGTCACCTTTCACGTATATATTAAATGCAGAGTGGCACCATGGCTACTGGAAGGAGTCAACCTTTTATCAGGCAATTAATAAGGCAGTTAGAAAGGCTATCGCAGCATTCAGTCCAAGATAAGTCAGTTGGAAACTTCAGTAAATTCCATCCTCCTCCAATAAATTGTTCATACCAATGAGTTAGGAGAAAATAAGGGCCCTGACAGATTAACAAATGTAATTGTCTCTACTAATCTTGAAATTACAGGCCCAGATCACAGTTGACCCAGGAGTAACATGTATTTACTCACAGAAAAAGATCTGTGAACCTGTCCCCCATGTCTATCTAAATAACTTAAGCTACAATATTTTCAAATAATTTTCTCTTTACCCTTTAACTGATTTCAGAAGCAAGTTCTATCATGACAGATTCACGCTGTTTTTTTCTTGTATTCCTAAATTAATTTGCGTTTTTTGTTAAATCTGTAAGGAATTTGTTCTGCTGATACAAGTTTGTGAAATATGAAAGCAGTTCTTGGAGGGGTAGAAGAGCATGCCCAAATTTGAGGGATCCCATATATCTTTCTACTGTCATTCTCTGATGGATACTTCTAACCGCTGATCCTCACCTTCTGCCAACTAAATCTGGAAGATTTTTCAGCATAGCCCCTGCACCAGTAGGTGGCATCGTGCAGCTCTGTGTCTACTTCGCTCCACCCTGGAAGTGACTACTGAAGAACATAGTTCGTTCTCGTTCTCGTTTTCTCTCTCTCTCTCTCTCTCTCTCTCTCTCTCTCTCTCTCTCTCTCTTTCTCTCTCTCTTTCTCTTTCTCTTTCTCTTTCTCTTTCTCTCTCTCTTTCTCTCTCTCTCTCTCTCTCTTTTTTATATGGGCATTGAAGAATGTTCATCACTGAAAGTAATTTTCCATCTAGTCTAAGTGTAGACAGAGAAGGCATAAGACGGTGTGACTGGATGCAAGATATGAAAGCAGAGCAGGAGAGAAGGAAAAGAAAGAGAATGGAAAGGTCATCTTCCCATCACGCTACAGAAAAGCGTCAGAAATCAGATCTAGACTCCCAAAGAGGGAGATCTAGGAGTATAAAGTCTTCCTCATGACATTGGCATGGACACCACTCTCATCGACGTCATTCACCTACGTCGAAGGTATTGGCCCGTCTTGTTTGCCATCGAAAGAGGGGTCCACGTGGAGGCAACAGCATCATCATCGTCATCGCTTGACATCCAAGACGGCGATCGGAATACCATCAACGCTGTCGACGTTGAAGTGTTAGACGGCACCGATGCATCATTTAAGATTGGTGTTAAAAATCTACAGTACAACACCAAGATCCCATTTGTCGGCGTCATGGTTCCATCACTCAACGTCAAGACCTCCGTTGACGTCCAAGAGACATGCTTCATCAATGACACCGGTTCCTGCAAAGAGAATCTGGTCGATGTCACCCCTCTCGACGTTGAGGATACATAAAAGTAATTCATCCCCATTTTCGCAATGGTTAGGATCTTCTTCTTCTTCTCAGTCATCACGTTCTCATCAGTCAGAGTCTCAGTTGCCACAAACAGACACTGAGCTTCTGCCTAAATGTCCTATTATACCAGCGGACAATCCTCTACAGGTACCATTATGACCATTAAATCTGTCTCCTGTACATCAATTTTCTAGGGCCACATCTATGCCACCCATTAGAAAATGGAAGGCTCCCTCTCCAATTAGATCTCTGCCATCAAGGACTCCTTCTCACGCACGAATCATGACCACCTCTTGCTCAAGATCCCGATCAGAATCACCTGATTGCAGTTCACATTCATCATACACTCCAACTTCTCCACCTCAGTCTCCGACTAGAGTATCTCCAGTGGATGATATCATGACTTTTCAATACGCCCTAGTGAGAGGTGCATCAAAGCTAAATATTACGGTGGATAGACCCCAGCTGGCAGTGTCCGTGATCTTGGAAACCCTTCAACCAAGATCTACTCCACAACTTCTTCTTCCTCTGCTTTCTGGCCTCATGGCTATTGTTGAGAATAAGTTTCTAACCCCAGCCTTGGTAAAAGTGGCCACACCAAGACTCCTAAAGAAATACAGACCTTAACAGCAAGACTCGGATTTCCTAAAATCTGATCAGAAACCAGATTCAATCATTATGACGTTGATGAGGCATATGCATGCTTCGGCTCTGGAGTCTACGGCTTCTCCAGATTGGGAGAGCAAATGAATGGATGCCATCGGCAAAAAAGTGTGTGGCACAGCACCCACTCATTTGAGAAACATTAATGCGGCTGCATCGTTGGGTAGATACCACAACGAAATATGGGATGGAATGAAAGCCTTCATGTCTGACTTACTATCCCACAGAGAGCAAGATTACCTAGAAATGGTAAATGAGGGGTCCTTGATTTCTAATCAATCGATTAGTGCTGCAGTGGACAAGGTTAAATGTTCTGCAACTTCTTTTTGTCATGGCATCTCACTGAAGCAAACATCTTGGCTGAGACTATCATAATTGAAACCTGATGCCCTCAGAACATTCCTGGACCTGTGAAGTCTCAGAAGAAGGACTGCTATGCTGTCTGAAGCCTGAAGGAAGACTGGGCCTAGTTGCCTTGAAACCAGGATGCCAGAAGTGAGTCCAGGAGTCATTGGGTGAACTCCTGTTTGAGCTACAGGGACACAACAAGCTTCCAGAAGCTGTAACCTGAAACTGTCCAACTGGCGAGTGCCAACTGGACCTGCCTGAACCCTGCTGCTGGCCTCTAAGGGAGTGAGTTCTAACCTCAAGAGGTGTAGCTCCAGGTCCTAGACGCTTGGCTGGTGTTAGAGTGTATTCCCCCAGCTCTAAATCTGAAGAACTGGACTCCAGGTGATTAACAAGAGGTTCTGGAATCTTTGCATCGAAAAGAGCCGTCCTCAGTCTCCTCGCGAACGCAAGCAGACTTCACAGAGGCCAATATGGGCTTGGATCTGACTGCAGTTGTGACCCCGGATACAGACGTCACTGCCCAGAGCTCTTCGCATCCACAAGAACCGCCCATGTTTCCTTCCAATGCGAAGTTCAGATGGTCGACCAGCTCTTTGCACTAATGACAACTGCACCGTCAATGTGATGTTTCAACCGAGGCCTGATACTTCAGCAAACTGCAGTTAACAAGCCCCTCTCCGGATCCAGCTTGCAGCCCGACCACTGCTGACCTTGTCGACAAGTGCTTCTCACGTGAAAGAGGACTAAGTTACAAAGTAAACTTTCCACCAGGAGGAACCTGGTCCTTATATCCAACTGGCACTCCATCGCGGTCCACCTGAACTTTTGACTTTGCCCTGGTTCAGCAAGATCAGATAACCATGATTGGTGCTTTCTGCTTTTTGGTGCTATTTTTATTGAAATCTTTAAAAATGTTTATCTCCAGTTTTAGGTATTGGAGCTTTGTTGTTCTGGTATCATTTTGTTTATTAAAATTTACTGTATTTTCCTAAATTGGTTTGGGATTTGTTTTGTGTTGTGTTTTCACTTTAGTACTGTTTGAGTTATGCATAAACATTTACACATTACCTCTAAGTTAAACCCACTGCTTTTGTGCCAAGCCATCAGAAGGTTAAGCACAGATTTATTTAGTGACTTTGGTGATTCACACTGACCATGATTGTTTGTTACTTGAGTGGGGCTCTCAAACTCTCAACTAATAACCCACTTTCTTACATTGGTGGTCAGTCGTGGGATCCATTACTTGTGTTTGTGCCGTACCATTCAGTGATTTGTGTAAAACCAAATATCCCTTGTATAATCTGACATCAAAATCCTTTTTTTCCAAATTCCCCTCATTTTTAATTGGGCAGTTGTCTCCTTTTTCCAAATTAATTCCTGCCTCATACTGTGTGGCTGTGATATGTGATATGCAAAAATTGAAGGAGACATCAGTAACATGGAAGGCTTTACTGTGGCAGAGCTGAAAAAGTTGTGCAAGGAGAAAGGGCTGAAGATAGCCATGGGCACCAAGAAACTGGAGTACCAGATAGCCCTCAGTGCCTGGGAGGAAGTCCGCCTGCTGCAGTCTACATCAGAGGAGCATGAGGATGATGATGATGTAGAAGGGGAGGAGGAAGAGGAAGGAGAAAATATCATGGACATGGCCCCAGAGCCAGAGAACGGAGTTGGGCCATAGGAGTTAGATCCCCTGATGGATCTAGAGCAGGGAGCAATGTGTCCTCAAGCAACCTGACCCCTGAAGAATTGGACGACACGAGGGCAGAGAGAGAGAGAGGGACAGAGCTGAAGCTGCAGCTGGCCAAGATAAAACTGGCTGCACAACAGTAAAAAAGCAGAATTGGCCTTGGAGGAAAAAAGGGCTGGGAGAGCCTTGGAGGAGAAAAGTTTGGCCTTGGAAGATAAAAAGGCCTTGTTGGCTCGTGAAGTGAGTCAGATAGAACTGGATTTGAAGGCCAGGAGAGCCACATAGTCCAGTGAGGATGGTGGCAGTGATACAGAATTGCTAGAGGAGGTAGGAGGGTCTACATCCCCAAATTCCTGGCCTAACTATGCGGTGGGGGTTGACAATGATAAATAGTTTGAGGCCTATGAGGTGATGGTAAGGAGGATTGGGCCGGTAATTTGTGGAAATATTTGCCCACTTTAGGCAGGGATATGATGGTGGCAGTGGGAAAGGAGGATCAGATGAAGTATGTCCTGTTGAAAGAAACTCTGGTTGTGAAATATGTTCTTACCCCAGAAAAGCACATTTAGAGACAGCCAGAAGCTGTCTCACCAGTCTTGGGTGGATTATGTGGAGTATTCCTGTAAGTAACTGGATGGTTGGGTGAAAGGCAGTAAAGTGAGCAATTATGATGAGCTGTACAACCTTTTTGAAAGAACACACGTTCATTAATTGTTTTCCAGAGCTGCACTAACACCTGGTATATTCTAAGCTCACTCTACCCAGAGAGCTTGTGAAGGAAGCAGATCTCTGGATCAGCACCAGGGTGCCAGGGAGTGGCCTCAAGAAGTTGGTTCAGGGTCCTCACCCCAGCAGAGCAAGGGAAGGGTCCAGGGTAAAGCAGTTAAGTTCCAAAAAGGGCCCAAACTAGTGTGGGGAGAAGGATGCCCATGCCCATTCTGAAAATAAGGGGAGGGGAGGTTCTGATAGGCACAGGCCCAGGGCACCCTTTTCCAAGCCCAAGTGCTTTGCCTGTTCCCAGTTAAGGCATAGACAGAGGGGTTACGTCTGTACCTGGAGACCACCCACTGGTGGGAACTCCACAGGAATGGCCAATGTGGCCTTCATGAGAGGTAATCTACAGGACCCGAGGGTAGAGCATGACTAAGTGTCTCTCACTTGGGAGGTGGTAAGCTTGTGATTCCTGAGGGTGGGAGTCCTCACGTTCACCATATCACAGTGAATGAAGTCCCTGTCAGTGCTCTGACGAATACCCGTACCAGTCAGACCATGGTGGTGGAAAGGTCGGTTTCCCCAGAACAGTACCTGCCAGGACAGGTGTGTAGGGTAACCCAGGCCCATAGGCGGGACTTTGTCAATCTTATGGCTCTGGTATCTCTGAAATGGGGTCAGGAAGTGGCCAAGAGGAGGGTCATAGTGAGTCCCCCGAAGCCCATTGACTGAATCTTGGGAAATGAACTACCAGCAATGAGTGACTGGCCTCTTGGATTAGAACTACATTAATGTGCAGAGTCCTTGGCATGCCTACATTCCCCACTGTACAGGGCATGCAAATTGGAGTTAATGATCAGTATTCTTTTCATTATATTTGAAAGTCGCCACACAAAACATAGACATACCGAACTTAAGCCAATGAAATTGTCTGCAACATTCAAATGTATACTCATTTTCATATGGTGTTTTTTTGTGTTTAAGCCAAAAGAAGAGATCCAACCTACAGTCCGTCCTGCGTCTCAGTGCTGGAGTTCAACGTCTAACTTATATGTGGGCTGCCTAGAGGGACACATTTTTTTATTTAATTTGGACACACAGAAGGTTACCATGCTTCACAAGACAGATATTGGTGGTAAGAATTAGGAGCTTTACTACATGAAGCAACATCTTACTTTATTTCTCTTTATTTTCACTCTTGTAATATGAGATTGGCTGTACAAGTCTTACTTTATTTAATTTCAACAGGAAGCCAACTTTAATCGGGAATCTAATGATTGTAGTGTATTCGGTAATTGCAAGCGTACCTTTATTGTAAATCTGTACTTTTCAGCTGTCAAGATATATCATCATCATCATCATTATTCAACTTTATTCGGCTTAAAAGCCATTAAAATGCACATCAATAGAAAGAGCAATACAAATACAAACACATAAAATACACAAAATATACAATAAAAATGCATATATCATCAATTCTCATACACTAATCACGAGATTAAAACCTAAAAACAGATCACAAAATAGTTTATAAAGTGCCATATCTATTTCTAGAGAGCCAAGGCATGGCGGATAAAATTTGCCACAGGAGCACATTTTTTTACATTGTTCAGATGTTGCAAATCCACTAAGGCTTCTTTGTGGTGTCTGATACTAGTAACGTGTAAGATTGGTACCAGATAACACTTACGTGGACAGGAATATAGCTGACAGAAAAGTATAAAGTGCACAGTGTTCTGAAGGGAGGCATTATCACAAGGACACTTAGGCAATGAGGAAATCCTATCACCCTGTGTGGGAAATGCCACTAAAAAAAGAATAAGGTTAAAATGAAATCTAGTGAGATAAAACCCGCTGTAGTTGGTTTGCACCCTTGTACCCCCAAACACCAGGTCCATACATTGCCACTGAAACACACTTGCTTGTGTAGATGTTGACTAACTCTTTTACTGGTTTGTGTCCGAGTCGGCGTGCAAAGCTAAAGACTGACTATAGCTCTTAGGCACTGCACTACCCTTGTGTTAAACATGCTGTTACAATGTAACTGCGAGTCAAGGGGAAATCCTTAATAAGTAAAAGTTGTTACTTTGGAGATTACTGACCCTTCTAATTAAATGTTCTTGTTTTAAAAATCGTTTGGCCTACGCTCATGGCAAATGATTTGTCAAGGTTGGTATTCAGATCCAGCTATTAGGATATTCGCCGGCGTTTCATCAGGGGAAGTTAATTATTAGATTAGTTGTTTTATTATCTTTAATGAGCCTATGTAAAAAAGCCTCCTTATCTACTCTGTCCCATTTTATCCTGGTGCCTTTGTTCCGTAAATACGTTAAGGGCAGGTTCTCCTTAGATCCTTCAGAGTCAAAGAGGTCTAGATCAAGGACCATGGCAAGCGGGTTATGGTCACTTATGCAGAAGATTCCAACATTATAGTTCCTAAATAGTGCAGTTAGATCAGAGGACAAAACAATGTAGTCTATCTCACTCCTGTCAAGATGCATCAAAAAAGATCTCAAATTTGCAACTGCTGTACCTCTCAGTTTTTGATGTGGTTGTCTGAATAGAACTGTGATAGATCAGTTTTAGTGTAATCCTGACTTAAGTGTTGCTTGGCCTTTTGCTTCACAGTCTTAACTCGCTGAATACTATACTATAGCGGAAAAAGCTACTAGCCTCTGTAAGATTTGTTTGGGGAGATATTCTGTTCCCTCTGCAGAGTCTTTATCTTGGTAATAGGAAAGTCACAGCCTGTGAACTTTCCAAAAACGTTTTTCAGTCTGGTCTGGCATTGAGTGGCCCACTCTTGTCCTCTAGTTTTACATTGTTCTGACAGTCCATATCTGTAACGTCTCTGATATTTCCAGTCTTTTAGGGAATGTTCAGGGCATGAGAGGGGATGTGTTGAGAAATAAGGAATTTGAAAGGGAAACAAATTATCCATCAGGAACAATGTTAGCAAAGGTACATATCTTTTCTTATGTGAGAGCCAAGAAGTGGCCAGCGATGTACATTAAGGGTTCAGGTGCTGGACCATGATCTTGTAAATAAGGTATTTGCATCTGGATATTCGCCATAACACTAAGCAAGCATGTGTAGGAAAGACCAGGTGACTGCCTTACAAATTTCCTGTTAATGGTAATGTGTTCATTGTTCTATAGAAGTCCTCCTATGACCTGGAGCCAAACCTTACCAAGTGCTTCCAGTCTGCTAAATTACAGAGGAACATGTGTTCATCCATAGTCCTCAAACTGACAATCACCTAGTGATGACAAAATGGAATTAGAGGGAAATGTCAGTAAGCAGCAGAAGTATAGTGCTGGAATCTGCTACCTATCTCCGGTAATATCACGGTACTGAGCAGTTTAAAAAAACGATTTAATATGGTAGGTTGTCGGCACTGTAACTAACCAGTGCTGTGGTAAACAGACTACAGGGTCAAGGGTTTCCTACGGAATATCCAGCTAGGGCTGCTGTCAGAAAGAAACCCAGTGTTCCCCACCCTCTAAATGAGGTGGGGGAGATATGTATTTGGCGAGGGAAGCTCCCCCAATTTATGGTAGTGGTCCTGCTCCACCAAACTCTAAGTGATCCCCTAGGTTCCCAGAGAAGATCAGCCATTCATTAGCCCCAACCCCGCAATCCATGTTGCTTGCTGGAAAGGGGAGGGATCAGGTTTCAGATGTGCTTGAAAGCAGGAGACTGCAAAAAGAACAATTGATGGACAGAATGCAGAACAATGTCATACATTCACCCCAGTACAGAGATCTGGGCCTAAATCCATCGTTTGTTTGCTCACCATGCCATTCCAGTTTGGACCCAGCCATATGCAAATCAGTCTTGACCCTGCGCCCAATGGGAACAGTCCAGCCCGAACTGCCAGGCCAGGTCCTCCCTGGACTGGAAACAAGCATCCTAGGACCGGTTTCGGGCTACACCACTGGATTCAAGCTAGCCTGGCTGATGAAGGGTGATGCCCTGAAACCGGTCCCAGGATGCTTGTTTCCGGTCCAGGGAGGACCTGGCTTGGCAGTTCGGGCTGGACTGTTCCCACAAGGAACGGGGTCAAGACTGATTTGCATATGGCTGGGTCCAAACTGGAGTGGTGTGGTGAGCAAAATAATGATGGATTTAACCCAGATCCTTGTGACTGGGGGGTGAATGTTTGCATTGTCCTGCATTCCGTCCATCAATTGTTTCTTTTGCATATGTCGCCCTAAGTGGGAAGGGTATGCCCAGACGTGGGTTCCGTGCTCACTACACCACTGGATTCAAACTAGCCTGGCTGATGAAGGGTGATGCCCTGAAACAGGTCCCAGGATGCTTGTTTCCGGTCTAGGGAGGACCTGGCTTGGCAGTTCGGGCTGGACTGTTCCCACAAGGAACAGGGTCAAGACTGATTTGCATATGGCTGGGTCCAAATTGGGGTGGTGTGGTGAGCAAAAGAATGATGGATTTAACCCAGATCCTTGTGACTGGGGGTGAATGTTTGCATTGTCCAGCATTCAGTCCATCAATTGTTTCTTTTGCATGTGAAAGCAGGAGACTGGCATCTACTGAATAGCTTGTGTGTTCCACATGCACACACAGCAATGCACGTGTTAGTTCCATAAGTATTCAGTTTTCATTTTTGCAATAAAGTTAGAATATTAGGTCAGTCACAGCTGTTAATCAAATCAGTATGTACTTCGAACTTTTGCGAAGGGATTGTTATCGACTTTCTGTGCTACCACCATAAGCAGCCTTTTCTACAATAACTTGGGGGTGTTTGCCTATAATGGTAGATGATTCCAAAAACATGTAGCTGCAGTGCTTAATTTGTAAAATGAGAGTGCCGGTGTCCAGTGCTCTGCTCACAAGCTATTAAATGTCAGTGCGCTGATTATCAAGGCTGTGCAATCCTGAATCCAGTGCATGCCTCTGTTATCCCCTTCTAGACACCGTCCTTTCCCCTTTGGGTGTTTTTCCTCCCTTGCTCTCAGGAAATGTCTGGAGCGGAAAAATAAGTGGTGATCCCCAAAAATGGGTGCTGCGGCCCCAATCTGCAACCACCAGCTCAAATTAAGCATTGTGAAACTGATCAAATCTTTCTGAGCGAGATTTACATGCCAGTCGCCAATTGAAGAATTTACCACTACACATATCAGGCTATAGCTTCTAGTTCAATAGTAGAAACATCTTCACAACAGGATACCTTTCCCATGTCTTACTCACAACCCTCTGCCAATCATTCCAGTCATATGTTACAGCCATAGTCTACGGTGATGTCATTCCACAGTTTATTTCAATAGGCCTGGCAAAGCAGCATTTGTTTCCTTCTCCATGCATCTGTTGTGATGGTTTCTTTTGCATATTTTGTTTTTGTGTCTTCTTTTCTAACATAGACAAACAGTGTGATATGTTAGTCCAATAAGTGAGGGCTCATTTTATTTAAATTAGTTAATGTTTTGAATTATTTGTGTAATTGAACTTCGATATACCTCTTGCTTTGACGGACACAACTGCGTTTAAAAAGGAATGGATGAAATATTTGTTTGCTGAAATGCGGACATTGTGAAATCTATTTCAGTCCCTTCAAAAGTGGAAACCGTTTTGGAAATTTGCCAAAAACTGTTGTGTTTGGGCTACTCATGCCTCCATGGAATATAGAATGAGGTCCAAGAAGAATAGCTACAGCTATTCTTATTCGACTTCTTCCAGCCAATCAGAATAGTCCTCTTTTTAAGATCCTATTTTGATAGGTTGAATGGGTCAGTCTGAATTACTGAAACAGCACGTTGGTTCTATAATCTGAAAATCAACCGTTTCAACCAATGAGTTCAGGGCTCTGTGTTGGGACCATTCTGATTGGTTGCAATCAGAATAACTAGCATGGACTAGCCATGTTTCACCTACAAACATACTCTTCGTGAAAGGATGCCAGGTCCTTTGAAGATTAGATTTGTTTCCACCTAGTGTAAATGGAAAAAATGTCCATCACTATCTATGGTGTCTCATTAAAGGTTAATTAAATGATGCTCTCACATGCGATTCTCCAAGATCCACCATTTAACGTGACATTTGAAGGCAGGTTCATATTTACTTATGCCCATAATTTTTTATTTCTGCCCATTTGTATTTTCAGGGGGTGTGTCAAATACCTCGCTGCCAGAAGGGAAGATAAGAACGATGGCCATTTACAAAGATGAATTATATGCAGCAGGACAGGTAAGACATTTTGCTTCCTTTTCAACTTACACAGGGTTACTGTCAGAACTGAATGAACTTTTCTTTTCGTGGCCTTTTTGTAGCATCTCGTTACGACTTAGGGGTTGATTTGGAGTTTGGTGGAGAGGGTACTCCACGGCAGAAGCGAAGGAGTGTCCTCTCCGCCAAAATCACGGTCTGCCTGGCTGATTTATTGGTGGACGAACTGAAAGTATGTTGTGATGGAGCCTACTCCCGCTCTGTCGCCAACATTCTCCTCCGATAGGCCAGAGAATGTATGCTGTCTGAGGTTAGCCATCCGACTCCCCGCCCAATTTAGCGTGGGCAATCAGATGGCTTTTTTTTTTTTTGCTGCCTGTCTTCTCCAGGTGAAACCTTGTGGCATGAGATAATCAAAATAAAGAATAACTCCCCACACCATGGGAGAAAACTCTCATGGGGTGGGGATCATTAGTATTTTCTTTTTCAAAGACAGTATCCAGCTTCGGGAATTTAGGGCCTGATTTAGAACTTGGCGGGACTCCCGTCGTCCCTCTGTGACAGCGGTTACAAGTACTGTGTCGAGCTGACTGATTCCCGCCTGCCATATTTAGGCTGGCTGATCCTCCGTCTGCCTTTTTCCATTGCATAAGCAACTCTCTGCTGTTGACTCAACGGACTCCTCTGCTGGCTAACATTACTCTGTCACCGTCAGGGTTGCGAGATTGCGCTAACCGATTTAGATTTCACAGTTGTGCTGGCGTTGTCCTAGCGGCAGATTGCCAACAGAGGGATTCCGTCATGGGACCTGTTCAACATTGTACTATTCCTGTGGCTTTTGAATGGATTCTAGCACCACTCACCTGATCTGTTTTGGCTAATTGTTTTCACCTGCATACCACACTATCAAACACACTCCATTTCAAACCATTATCCTTTGCCATTCCACTGCAGCAGAACATTGTTCCTGAGCACGTTTTCAGTAATGTCAGGTGTTTTATTGGCCTTCTCTGTTTCTTGTTCATTTTGTTTCATTTTCTAATTATTATCTTGTGGGTTGTTAAAATCATTTCAGTTTACTTTTTCACAGGCACCTCACTCCCTGCCATGTCACCCCAGCTGCCCTGAGTGAGGAGGCTATTGACCTCTTACGCAGCATCTCTGTAGGCCAGACTGCAATAGTGAATGGCATCCTGCGCCTTAACTGCCAAATGCAACAAATGGCTGCATTTCTGGATGCCATTGACAGTTCAATGTCTGGCATGCAGATATTGCTTCAAAATAAAGGGAGCGGAACTCCACTCCCATCCCGGCGCACAGCGTGATTTCTTTGTAATAAAGATGCTGATGTTTTTTTATCCTTTTCAAACACATTTATTTTACGATAATCCAATGATCCACATGTTCATTCCATTTTGCTTTGTCACAAGAGAGCCATTACATGTATTTACGTTTCTGATACTGCGGATATGTCCATCCGGACCTTTTTCTGAAGCAGGAAATATACAAGACTCATCCTCAGTAGTATGATCTTCCCAATGCATTTCGGGCTAATTTCATCGCCCTTCGTCAGGGGTTCACTGCAAATATCAAACATCGACATTAGATCCTGTATTTAGACTTCACCACGCATCAAATACTAAAACTTCAGTTTTGCTTAATCCATATATGTAATTGTTACCATGACCAACGTTCTCCCTCTAATTATATAATCATACCTGTGGGGCTTCTTCCAAAACTTCTCCCCCCTCATTAATCATAAACTTCTCTTTCTAGCGCAAAAAGAATCATTCTCCACCCACCATGTACTCGAATGCAACCATCCCCGTAGGAAGAGAGCTTGACTGAAATACTCCCATACCTGTAATACATATCCACATTATTTCTTGCTTGTTCCAACCTCTCACGAGTACATTCTCACACTCGCTCGTGTCTAACTTCCTTTTTCAAATCGCCAAATGTAACCCCTCCCCTATTAAATGACCAATTATATGCACCTCCATCTGCCTCATTCCTACAATTCCCAGAACCCACTGCATTTGAACACATAATTCCACCATGTGACACTTGTTTATGAAAAACGAAATCCCCCCATACAACCCATTAAATCAACTGGCATGATTACACCGCCCTCCCTCAGGATATTAATAATGACATTGATCATGCAGATATTGCTTGCCAATATTGCAGCCTCCTCACTCACCCCAGCCTCCCAACCAGCCCAACCTTCTGCCCCAACTCGAGTCCCTTCCTCAACCCCAATCCAAACTCCCACCCCAATCCCAAATACACTCTTTGCAGGCACCCACTACAACAGACACAAGCAGCACAATCAGACACACCCATAAACACAAACACACAAAGAAACACAAACAGACACACAAACAACATACACACACTATTGAAACTACACCCACAAGAACAATATCCACCAGCACACCCACCACTACACCCACCAGCACACCCACAAACACTCCAACCACTACAGCAACACACTCATAACCAACACTAACATTATAATTCATTTACAATTCACTGATTATTAAAACTGTTAATGAGGAATGTGTGAAATACATATTCTTACTCACATTTATGTCAGAAACTACTTCTGGTTTTTTAAATTACATATTTGTGCAGTCCAAACATTAGTAATAAAAAATTGTAATGGACATTAAGATTTTGGGGCAAGCATTCATCATGATAATGGACACTTGCACCAAAAATACAATTGTTTTAGTGTTTTTATTTTTTGATGTGTTTATACAGGCGTGTTTGTTTTAACTAAATAAGGGACAAAAATAAACACATATGCATTACACCTTGGAAAAATTAGAAAAATACAATTTAATAAAATACAGAAAATGCACTAGATGTGGAAATGTCACGTCAATAAATATTTACAATGGTTTAAGTTTAAAACACATTGATTTTAATTTAATTTAAAAAAAAGTTTTACGTTGTTTAGTGCAATTACTAAATTGTATTAAATTTAACTTCTCCAAAATGTGTGAAATGCATATGTTTATAATTTGATAGTTTACAAAAAATCTTTCAACACACCTCTATTAACCTCTTTATGAATATTGATTAATGTCAATTTTTGTGTAAGTGTCCATTAGCTTGCACCAAATTTGAAAATAACAAAAAATATTCTTACAGGTGTGTTTCTTAACATTCCTGAAACTACAACATTACACACATATGCGTTACAGATTATAAGAATATTGCTCATAAGAGAAATTTAAAAATGCACAAGTCCAGAGCTAATGTATACAGACAATTCAAAAAGAAACCAGTAACAAGAAGCTTACCTTCGATTCTGGCGACGATAGGGTTTATTTACTTCGTGGTCAGGTAGCAGCAGCAAAAGGAAGGACTCAGACGAACGGGTTCATGGCGGAAAAAGAAGTGGAAACGATAAAAGGGTAAGTTTTTACCTTATATCCCTTCTAAGCCGCCAACTCCGGTGTGTAAGTTTACCCACCACAGTTACGTCGGCTGGAAAGCACATCATGATTGGCCCAGCAGAGATATTGGCTGTAGTTCCCCCCCCCCCCTCTCCTCCCCCCCAACAGCTGCTTTTGCCTATGGCGCCATTGGCTCGGGTGGAAAAATCTGGCAGAGTCTGCGTGACTCTTATGGACTATCGTCCATAGACCCGCCTACATCTATATAGAGCGGCCGGACCGCCTAGTAGGCAGGCGTAGAAACGGATGGAAAAGTGACGGAGGGACCCGAGCTGCCAAGATCTAAATCAGGCCCTTAATTTTGAAAAATGGAAAATTGTGTCAAAGTGTGACGGGCAGCACTGGTTGACTGAGCCATCCAAACCTTTACAACATTGACGGGATCTGCCATGACGGCAGTGCCCGTCAGTATTAAGAGTTGTCCACAGGGCTGGCCTACAGATCTAGTTTTGGCAGGCAGAAGTCCCTTGGGATGGCATCGGCAATATCCTCAGCCATTCTAACAGAGCACCCTCCATCTGCCAAACTTTAAAACAGCCCCTTAGTTTTTGAAGAATTGTTTTGTAATGTTTCGAGAACTCTTCAACATTTTAAATTCTTTTAGTGCTTACTTTAAATATTTTTAAAACACAAAATCCTAAATTGGCATAAAGGTGTGTTATGGCACATTACATCTGAAAAGGAAATTCGAGACATTAAAAAATATTTGAAGTCCTTACTGGCTAGCCCACCCAGCATATTTTCTCATCCTTTTGCAAAGATTAGAAAATCATATGTAGCAATACATGGGAAAAACTATTATTTAACATAACGTCTGCTATAATGTCTGCATGATTTGATTAACAGATCAGTCATTTCAAAAGAAATTGCAGGGGGTTAATCTGACGTACCCGCTACTTAGATGTCCTGAATCCGGATTTAACTCAACACTAAGCTGTGGATGAGCTTTTTTTCCAAGAAAGTTGTTAGATCACTTTCCAAGATGGACGAATGGGTATGTGTTCCACACATCCACAAAATGAAAAACGTTTTCAAGCATAATTGCTGATTACTGCTATTTACTGACAAAAAGCAAAGGACCAAAAAGGCTGAAGTTCTAGAATTGTCAGCCAGGCACATCATCCCTTGCAGGTGTCCAGCATCATTGAATCTAAGGACCCGATTCACAAAATGCATTCTTTAGTACGTAAAGCTGTATTATTCATGTTCTACAACTTGTTAGTCACAAAGCCACGACTGAGAGCCACAACTTTGTCTCGCCTATCTTTTCTGTGCAGCAGCCCATGCCAAAGTGGTGGAAATATCCACACACTTAGGTATACGATTTTGTAGTAAATGTGAAAGGGACAAGGGGAATAGGCTGGAAAATGGTGCAATAGTAAGTACTAAACTGGAAGGGTTTTGGGAAATTTAAAGAAGAGTTTAAGGCCGGGGTATTTAACCTCTTTAGTAGTGAGAGCTACTTCTGCTGAAGGAAAGTACTCCTGAGCTACTAACATATTTTATCACTGTTAAATAGTGACCACATTTGGTAATGTTACAATATGACCACCATAAACAGGATTATCAGTAGTGACGAACTGAGCATTTCACGCAAGGTTACCCGAAGAAATGCCAGGAAAAAGCTTATGAATATTGAATGTCTCCACATGAGTAATGAAGTAACATTCAAATCATCACATGCCCTCTGGCACAAATGACATAACCACAGCAGTAAGTCTCCATAACTCAGCTTCAATTATCATTCAGCTATCAACTTTAAATGTGTTTTGGAATTGCAACCTTTTTTTTCATCAGCATGTCCGTTTCTTAAAATACACATATTTGTCTGCCACTTTCCATTTTGGGAAAACATACTAAATTCCCTAGGAGAAAAATATTTTCTGAAACATCGCCTCCCCCCCTCCCCCCAATAATTCTTGCTTTCTAAATAGCAGTTGTCATTTATAGGAATTGCACAGTTCCCAAGCTCACCGTAATGCCAAGGATGCCTGTATTATGGCAATAATGGCAGCCATTATACTAGGGGCATCATTGTGCCAATGCTGGACACCTTAACAACCAGGATGCCCACCAAATATCAGTCATGGCCATTATTATACAAGGGGTGGCCACCATTATATCAGGAATGGCCCAATCTCACCATAACACCAAGGATACCTGTATTATGCCAATGATTCCCGCCATTATACTAAAGTCATCATTTTGCCAAAGCTGGACACCTTAATAACCAGGATGCCCACCAAATATCAGTCATGGCCATTATTATGCAAGGGGTGGCCACCATTATATCAGGAATGGCATAAAGTAATAGTTAATATGCTAATAATGACTGCCAGTATGCCACAACTACATCAAGAATGCCCAAAATAATCAAGGATAACCATTATTATGCAAGTTTTCACTATTCGGCTAAACAGACACAAATGTGTCAGAGGTGAAACCCTACTGATAGAGGCAAGCATACAGTTTTGGTAGTTCTTGAACCAGATGTAGTGTCCAGGGAGCAACACTATTTATTAGGGAGGGACGCATTGTCAAACTGACCACTCACATAAACAATTATGGATGAGGTACTTACTTTTCTCTGCTCTGGATCCATACCATGCTCTCCGCAGCTCTTGGGCTGATTAAGCACCCAACTAACACATTATCACTCTGGCTGGTGCAGCCCCACACTTCAGTGGGTTAGCACTGGCTACTGTTCAGGCTACTGCTAGCACTCTTCTGTCATTGTCCATTGTTCACACACATATGATGCGACTGATAGAGCATGGCCTACAAGATGGCCAATCACCTTGGGACTGAGAGTAGATGCAGATGGTGATGTGGCAGACCCTATCGGCCCACATAGTTTGTGTTTGACTGGTATCATGATGCCCTGCCATTGGATTGACTGGCTGTCACTTAGGAGTGGGCAGTAAACTCTGCAATGCTGGCAGAGTTCGTGGAGTTTTGCCACTCGCGCGCAGTTCGGCAAAAACTCCGACAACTCCCACGTGGCAGAGCTTACCAGCGCCCACCGAAGAGCTGTAGTCTTTTACACTCCAACATGCCCCGCTTGGATATTTTTATAGTACGATTCATGCAGTCTTGTCATTTCCTCTGTATGGTTGGTTTAACCAATAGCGGGCGGAGAGTTGACGCTTAGCCAAAGAGTGTGGGAACACCAGTGCTTCTCGCATCATCACCGCAGTGCGGTTAGAGATGCCTAAGGTCACCGCATTGGCTGCAGCTTTAAAGGTATGTTCTAAAGGGTCCCCAAGGCTGGAGCACAGATGATAGGCTAGCAATGATGGTGCAAGGCTCCGTGGAGCTCGTTGATTGGAGCCGTCAATACAGCGTTTCAAGTGGTTGCTTCACGAAGCGGGTAACGAGATGAGCTGGAAGGCCCTGAAACTTATCCTACTGTATCAAGGTGGCAGTTGCGGGCGTCGGGCTGCCTGGGTGCTGTTAAGAGTTTGCATGTTATATGTTTGGGGCTCTGGCCATGATTTGTCCGATGTTGAGGGAAAGACTTTGTCCTTCCCACACCTTCACCTCACTACACGTGCCAGTGCAACCACGAGAAAAGGGTAAGAACTGTAACTTCTTCGCCGCACGTGTGTGTTACGTGGGAAATGTGTACACACCTTACATATTGGTGAAAATGTCATTAACCCTTTCGGTTCTCCTGTGCTCATGACTGAACCATTCCGTCATGAGAACAGGGGCACTAAAACCGTCTGCTGCAGACAGCAGAGGGATTTCCTTTTTTTTTTAATTGGCCTCGGGAGGTTGGGGAACAGCTTCCCCAACCTCCCGAGGCTGTTTTGCATTTTCATTGCAATGACGAAAGCGCGCATGGCGCGCTGACTTCATTGCATTGAAAATGAAACTGAAACTTAGTTTCAGTTTCATTGTTTCGGTGCTCGTGGAGCTATCTCAGCCCCCTGAGCACCGAAACACTTGGGAGAGGTATCATTGGAAAGGGAGAATCTCCCTTTCCAATAGTATTGTTCCTTAGTGGATCCCTGCTTGGGGATCACACCAGGTGGGCGATCCTCAAGCAGGGATCCACCCACAAGCCACCAGGGAGGGGGGAGCGGCCCCTTGGGCAAGGGCCTTTGCTCCCCCCATATAATTTGGGTACAGACAGTCTTTCTGCCCCCCAATCTCCCCCCCCCAGGAGGCAGATGGGGGCAATAGCACTGATCTCCCACCCGGGGGGGGTCAGAAAGCCCACAAAGCACCAGGGATTTTTTTTTATATATAAACGTAGGGGTGGGGGCTGCCCATAATGGCATGTCAATGCCCCCGCCCCCCCAAACAAATGCTACAGTCTTTCTGCCCCCCCGGGAGGCAGATGGGGCAGTAGCCCTCAATCTGCCCCACCCCGGGTGGGAAGAAAGCACCCTAGACGCCAGGGATTTTTTTTATAGGCCAGGGGTGGGGGCTGCCCGGAATGGGCATGCAAATGCCCCCACCCCCCCAAAGAAAACAAGACTTTCTGCCCCCCCAGGAGGCAGATGGGGGCAATAGCCCCTGACCTGACCCTCGGGGTGGAGCAGAAAGCCCACTAAGCACCAGGGATTTTGTTTTTTTATATATATGTAGGGGTGGGGGCTGCCCAGAATGGGCATGTCAATGGCCCCACCCCCCAAAAAAATGCTACAGTCTTTCTGCCCCACAATCTGCCCCCCCGGGGGGGGGGAAGAAAGCACCCTAGACGCCATGGATTTTTTTTTATAGGCCAGGGGTGGGGGCTGCCCAGAATGGGCATGCAAATGTCCACACCCCACCCCCACAAAGAAAACAAAATACTTTCTGCCCCCCCCAGGAGGCAGATGGGGGCAATAGCCCCTGATCTGCTCTCCAGGGGGGGCAGAAAGCCCACTAAGCACCAGGGATTTTTTTATATATATACGTAGGGGCTGCCTAGAATGGGCATGCCAATGCCCCCACCCCAAAAAAATTGCCACAGTCTCTCTGCCCCCCCCCAGGAGGCAGATTGGGGAATAGCCCCTAATCTGCCCCCTCGGGGGGCAGAAAGCGCACTAGGCACCAGGGATACATTTGTTTCAAAATTCAGGGGTGGGGGCTGCCCAGAATGGGTATGCCAATGCCCCCACCCCTCCAAAAAAGATGCCAGTCTTTCTGCCCCCCAGGAGGCAGATGGGGGCAGTAGCCCCTGATCTTCCCCCCGGGGGGGGGGGGTCAGAGAGCCCACTAGGCACCAGGGATTTTTTTTCTCTCCAAAGTTCAGGGTGGGGGCTGCCCAGAAAAGTGAGGAAAAATTGATTTTTTTTTTTAGCTAAATTTGAGGTTGCAGAGGTTTCTGGGTAGAGAAACGTTGGGGATTCACACAAGCCATACCTCACTGGACTCCTCAGGGTGTCTAGTTTTCAGAAATGCGTGGGTTTGGTACGTTTCCCTAGATGTCCGCTGAGCCCGGGGCCAAAAACCCAGGTGCCCCCCCCCCACCCCGCAAAACCAGGTCATTTTGTGATAGGTAATTTTGATTTCTCCACAATACGTTTTGGGCCCTCGCCTGTCGCGGGTACTTAACCCATCCACACGAGTGAGGTACCATTTTTATCGGGACACTTTGGAGAATGCGGGGTGGGTGGAAGTTTGTGGACCAACGCAGATTCCAGAACTTTCCATCACAGAAATGTGAGGAAAATGTGTTGTTTTTTTTTTTTTTTTTACAAAGTTTGAGGTTTGCAAGGAATTCTGGGTAACAGAACCTGGTGAGAGCCAGACAAGTCACCCCATCCTGGATTCCCCTGGGTGGCTAGTTTTCAAAAATGTATAGGTTTGCTAGGTTTCCCTAGGTGCTGGCAGAGCTTGGGTTCAAAATCTACAGCTAGACACTTTGCAAAAAAAGGGTCAGTTTTCACTGTAAAAATGTGGTATGTCCACGTTGTGTTTTGGGCCGTTTCCTTTCGCAGGCACTAGACCTACCCACACAAGTGAGGTACCATTTTTATCGGGAGACTTAGGGGAATACAGTATTGTAGAGCACCTGTTATTACCTATTGACTTTCGGTGAATTTCTGCCTTCCAAATGTAAGACAATGTGTAAAAAACGAAGTCACTTTGAAAGATTTCCTATAATTCACATGCTAGTATGGGTACCCACAATTTCGGAGATGTGCAAATAGCTACTGTTTCTAAACTCTATATTTTGTTCCCATTTCAGAAATACATAGGTGTCTTTCATACCGATTTTTCACTAATATATATTTTCCCAAATGAATTGCTATATACCCGGTACACAATAAAAAACCATTGCAAGGCGCTGCTCAGTTATAGGCTCTGGGTTCCTTGGGTTCTTGGTGAACCTACAAGTCCTATATACCCCCACAACCAGAAGGGTTCAGCGGATGTAACGGTATAGTGTGTTCAAAAAGCTGTCATACTAGAAGAAGTTACAGGTGAAAACATTGGCACAAATGGCTGGTTTTTTTCAACTCATTTTCAATTTTTCCTATTTTCAACTGTTTCTGTAAGAAAACCTTCAAGGATCTACACAAATGACCCCTTGCTGAATTCAGAATGTTGTCTACTTTTCAGAAATGTATAGCTTCCCAAGATCCATTATTGCTTTCATACCCATTTTTACCAATAACTGGAAGGAGGTTGAAAGCACAAAAAAAATAGCAGAAATAGGCTTTGTCCCAGTAAAATGCCAAAACTGTGTAAAACATTTTGGTTTTCTGACAAACGTCTGTCTGTCCCTGAAAGCTAAGAAGATGGTGATTACAGCACCACAAACCCTTTGTTGATACCATTTACAGGGGAAAAAACAGACGCTTTCATCTGCAGCACTTTTTTCCCCAAAAAAACAAAATTTAGCTGTATTTTGGATAACAACAAACCCTGGGTACCTTTAAAATCCCCATGATGTTGGAAAAAAAGGACGCAAATTTGGCGTGGATACCTTATGTGGTCATAATGTTACAGGGGCCTAAGCACGAACTACCCCAAATAGCCACAAAAAGGCTTAGCACAGGGGGTGGGGGGCAGGGGGGGGAGGCCTAGCAGCGAAGGGGTTAACAAGAGTATGTGCGCCATCAGCAGCACACAGAACAAGCATTGGCATAGCCAATAGGTCTCGCCTTTGGGACCTTATAAGTGTTTAGCTATGCAACAGTTGATGTTGCACCAAGGATATTGTGCTGCATAATTAAATACTTTTCAGGTCCCAAAGGCGAGACCTATTGGCTATACCAATGCTTGTTTAAGTGTTGCGGGGGATTCAGGATGTGCAGCAGCACCCCAGGACTGATTTAGGAAATTAAACCTATATCTCTTAGGTCATAGATTGCATGATAGGATACAAGACCTGGTGAGACTGTTTAGCTATTTTCAAGCATTCCTGGAGCTGGAACTTGATATTGTTGAACTTGGGAGTACAAGGATCCCAGGCGTTTGGTCCTATACATGTATTATGTGGCCTGAAGTGGTAAAGAAAGGCTAACATATGTATAATGCGTTTTTGAATACAAATTCTTCATTGACAACTGTGTGGATGAACAATGTAATACTTATTGATAGGGAATATATTTAAATGTGATTACTGAATCCATTGGTTTCAATGGTGAATCTTGGTATGTGATTATGACATGGCATTTTAATGTGGTGACCCCTTGACAAAGCCAAGGATGTGACTTGACTTAGGGTCGAGTAAATTAGTGTAGTTAAAGGTGCTTTTCAGGAAGGGTGCCATTAGGGAGGGGAGTAGAGTGAGGTGAGAGGGCTCCATGCAGCATAGAAAGGCTCTCATTCAAAGAGACATTGATCCTAAACAGGTAGATATTAATATTTACGATCAGAGGGGTACCATTATTATCACTAATGCACCCTGTAAGCAGCTGCAATTTATGGGCCCTTTGTCATCTAGCCCTTCCTTATAGGAATAAAGAGACTGGTGGATTATACGTAGAGGGTGCAGCCACTGCAGTAAGAGCCCAGCAAGGGGGTGATGTCCTGAGTAAGACCTCGATGAAGAAGCATTGCCTGTGCGAGGGAAAGGGTTAGTGGGGAGGTGAATAATGCGCTGGGTCGAAATGCGGGTAGAGATGGGAAGCCAGGGCTCACTTCAAGATGGCTGCCTCCTTTGTGGCTTTCAGGCAGAGGAGAGTCCGCTTTCAGTTTCTGGCTTTGGGAAGGATGTTGCTTTCTAGTTTCTGACCATCATCATTGTTGAGAGGAAGGTGGGCTTTCTTCCAATGCAAGCAGGCGAGTAAGTCAGAATCCTTTTTCACTTTTTGCAGTCAGGCACCCAAAATGAAAGCCTAGTGAAGATGTCATCCATTTTATGGGAGGAAAGGGTTAACGTGGGCGAGAACCGGGCCAAGATGGAGGGGGGGGGGGGTGTGTATGTGCGAAGGTAGGCCAGGCAATGAGAACTATCAATCTACTTCAGCACAAGTGGTTACCAAAAGTCATAACATGTCATCCCAAGGGCTCCTCAGGATGAAATATCGCTCAGAGATCCGAGCGCTCAGGGGGACGGCCAGCCCAAGCAGGAGTTACGACAGCAGTGGGGAAGGTGGAGCACGTTTTCAACCAAGTAGGTGCAGTTGTTTGGGAGCAGCCCTCAGAGTGAGGTCATGGGGCACTACAGCCAAGGCACACAGTAATCCAGGGAGATATCACTGACTGTTCAACAGTGCCGGAGAGAGCAAGTTGTTCCCAGTATTTCAAGGGGAGGGAGTGCAGCTATGGTGGCTGCATTTGTATAGCACTGCAGCGCGGGCAGAGAAAGCTGGCGTCAGCTATGCAGGCAACGATACTGTCATGTTGCAGCATGGGCAGAAAGAGCAGCGAGTGCACAGAAATTAATTAAAATAAAAGCGTACCATGGGAGATGAGGTGTCAACATGCCAAGTCCGGGCGGAAGGCAGCTCCAAGCCGCTGCAGCGTCGGGGGAGCAGGAGGTGAGCCCGCGAGTGGTGAGCGCACACGCGCTTGGGTGAGCAGTCTTCACTTTTCAAGCACTGCACTCGTGCTTGTGGCGCGCCGCTGCTCGCTCCCGCAAGGTGGATGCCGCCACAAGCACGAGTGCAGTGCTTGAAAAGTGAAGACCGATGGCTAAAGGTCCTCCTAGAGCATCGCATGCGCGCTGCCTAGGCGAGACCTAAAAATTTATACAGTGCCGAAATAAGGGTTTGGAATGGCGCACAGTTTTTCTATGGCACTGTGTGTGGGGGTCTGCCTACTATGGACAAAATGTGAAAGCAGACATGCCTCGTTTGCACAAGCGCAGGTGTGCAAAGTACAGTCAATGGAGTGTTGTGCACTTGGTCCAGAATTAGGAGGGGTAATGGGCTCACGCCCATGCTCCTTTTATTCTGCTGCCTGCAGCCCATGGAAGTGTGCATTAACACATCACCTGCCAGTGTGTCTGCAATGTACATTGTTATGAGGCAATTTACTCTGACACATATTTAAAAGGGGATACTACTAGCTCTGAGTGTCACATGTCTTGTTGTTTTGGGATTAAACTTGTTCATTCGCCCCCTCCTGAGTTGGTATACGAATACTCTCCTAGCGTTGACCGAGCTCCTTGTTTGGCCATAGCTCCTTGTTTGCTCGTACAGCTGAGTGTACACTGCACCGCAGAAGCCATGCAGCACAAAGCCCTCCCTTAATCTTCATGGCCGCCCCATGCGAACACCAAAACTGCGCAGCGCCTTTTTTAATTTCCCTCACTGACATCCTCAGCAGTAGTGAGGAGGAGGCTCCATGCGCGACAACACATATCGTGCCTCTGATACCACCTATCAACTGCTCTTGCGCAACCTGCAACGGGGCTCACTATCAATCCACTCCCCGACAGCAAACATAGCAAGTTACTCCGCCCGCTCGTGGAACTGTGCAGAATCCCGCTGAGTTTTTCAGTAGCTCTGCGGAATTCTGCAGAGTGAAACTTCACAAGCTCTGCCCATGCCTACTGTCACTTTTATGGTGTTAAAATGAGTATTACTGCCTTCTTTAACAGCACAGATTCTCTGAAAGAGATATTGGGCTTGACGTCACCTCTGAATGCTAATTTGAGGGTACTGGCGAACACCCGTAGCTCCTGAGCTACTCGTTGGAGACCCCTGGTTTAAGGAAAGACATACCCGTACGCAAAAAAGAATACGTCCATTGCTATTCACGAGCTACATGTCTAAAGTTACTACAGCCTTACAGTGTCAGCACAGGCTCGAATTGACTCCAGCCCAGCTTTCAAGCAAATTAAGCACCACACGTGGCCACTTACCTTACAGGTACTGCTAAACAGTCCTATAAAAAACAGTGGAGACAGGGAAATAAAGTAACACCCCAGATGTTAAATTAATTAAATTACTTCAACATTTAAATTGTGTGTGTGTGTGTGTGTGTATATATATTTTAAAATTTAATAAACATAATTAAACAAAAATGAAATTTTAAACTTTTATTAAAAATAGAAAATAATTTAAATTAACTCATCACATAACTTTCAATAACATTTACTGCATAGTAAATAAAAATGTTAGTGAGGCGAGATTGTTTTTTCCTTATTTAAAAATAATTTATACATTTAACTTTTTTTTAATTCATTATTTAATGTTTTAAGTTTTACATGACAATGTGCTTTTTATTAGTTCTATCTTAATAATAAATAGTTTTAATTAATTTGCTTTTATATCATACATTAAAAAATGTTTTTCTAATTTTTTCAAATAATAAACATGAATAATTTCCTTATACTTTCCACTGTGTCGGAGATCTCCACTTACGTGTGTAATGAAACTGGTAGTGTCTTTGGACTTGTAAATCCTATTGTAGGAGGCTCCACTCCCTGATTTTACAAGGTGGAGACATGTCAGTTTAACCTAGATGTGAATCTATACTCAGAAATGGTTAATAGCAAAAAAATGTAGAGTTACACCTAGCTATAGTAGTAAATGTACATGTGAGTGAGTATTAACATGTATATTTACCATTGTGAATTGAACCCTAATAATCTAACTCATTGTGGAAGGTGTATGTGCTAGACCAACACCCCAGCATGTACTAGATCATCGTCCAAAGAGAGGTTTCTGTTTGACCACTGGCAAACCTCAGTGGATTGCAGCGGTGTAGCAAAATAATTTTCGTAATATTTCTTGTCCCTTGAACACTACCTATAATCCTTTACCCAATCTAAACTCCCCATCTAAGCTGTCAGTGGGGGTACATCCCTTAACCAACTGATCCAAGTCCAGCCTTGACTGCAACAATCCTCCCTCCCTCCCCCACTCAGGCCCTGGTCCACTTTAAAGCCTGCCCCTTTGTTTTCTTATGGTATAGCAAATCCATGATGCTGCTAAAACAAAATTACACTTTTGCCCCCAGGGTGGTCACTCTGGAACCCGCCTAACAGTCCTAGGGGTTCATGGTATCCATACTCTACCCTCTATATTTTTTAGGAGGACAGGAGACTGAGTCCTTGAGTCCTAAAATGGCTGCCCGCTACATTTTTAGGTCTCGCATAGCGTTGCAGCGCAACACGCTGCTCGCTTTGCGAGGCATGCAGTATACACTATAGCAGAGGGAAGTTCCTCCGGCCACTTTCCGGCCATAATTTTGATTGGCTTCAATGATAAATTCTGCATTGTGATTGGTTTTTGGCTTGTTAGTCCCGCCTCCTGACGGCCATGTCGTCATTTTTGTTCTTCCGAGGCTATCAGCCCCTTTACTTGAAAAACCGTTTTGTTTCCCTGCCTCTCCCCATTCCCTCCCGCAGTCCGTAACCTCTTGGACCACAACCACCCCACCACCCTCTCCCGTTCGTGCCTTCTTTCATGCCCGCACTCTTCAATTTAAAATGCAATAGGTCTCGCGTAAATACGAGTCCTATTGCATTTGTAAATGCTTGTTTTCTCCTGTGATTGGCTGAGTGACTTCGCACTCTATTTTGCCTGACCTGTCCAGTCTCTCGTTTGTGTCGTGACACGGCTCCGTTACCCGGAAGCGGAACCGCGGCTGTGAGAAGGGTCTATGTCAGCAGCATGGCAACTGTAGTGCTAATGCGCGTCCTGCGGTGCACTTTACCGAGGGCAAGCAGGAGCCTCAGCCTACAGACATGGGGGATCAGGGAAGATACGTGCAGGCTGTGTCTCAGACTAAACTCACCACGTTACTTTCACACTACATCGTCGGAATGCGCGCTTTGAGGACACCCCGCTGCTCCGGAGCAAGCCCAGCCTCTGGGATGCATTCACTTTCCTGACGACGTGTTTTTTATTTTTTCCCACCCTCCCGCAGTCCGAGCCTTCTCGCCGTACACTGCCCACTCTTTCTTTACCCCCAGTAAATCCTTCTCTTTAGTTTTAATTGCACTTGCTCCGACGGCATTTATTTGGTTTTAGACTAGGCGCCCAGTGCGTACATTTTCCCTAAGAATGCCACAACTTCATTCGAGATGCGAGCTGCATTGGTTTTTCTCCTCCATGCTAAAGCAATGAAAGCGCTCTGGTAGTGTAATATGTTCTTTGAAGAGGTGACATTTCACGTTAGTGGCATCCTTGATTTTAAACTGCACCAACAACCCCTAAAACGCAGTTTGAAAATGAGCTTTATGTAGGGCAGCACTCCGTTGCGCAGAATGTGTACTCTCAAGAAGTTCTCTACCTCGAAGCATTTGCAAAATTCAAACTCATGATCTAAACATTCACAGATGTCAGCGGAGATCGTTTAAATCGTTCACTTCTTCCTACGGTATTTGTTTTAAAAGAACAAAGTACAACTTGAGCCTAATGCAGTAGGTCAGCCCCGCAGTTTGTGGATGATAAACGTGCCACAAATCACAGGTGTAAATTGAGGTGTGTGCATTCCCATGTGTAAATTGCACATAACATAATTATCATTTCAGGGAGGTGCAACTCGGAATTGGATGTAATTTACACATTTGTTATATAACTACAGGCTAGTGGTGTTTAAAAAGTGCAACATTTTCAACCTGCAATTTTAAGCCCTCTTGTTTATTTGTTACAAATTATTTATTTTCCTTCATTTTATTGTTGTTTGTTTCATTTTCAGTACTTTAAAATGTAATGTATGCTTGACAGAAATGTATAACTGCCCTAACATTTTGCCGCTTGATAACAGCCCACCACCCTCATTAAACAGGTGGAAGGGATGGTTGAGAATTGTAATGCGGAAATCAGCATTCTTTACCTGGGCAAGGTGCCCAGTCTTCACTCAGCACCCCAAGGCATGTGAGGGCAAAAACTAAAATAAATTGTCATAATTGATAATCGCCATAAATCCCCGCCATGGCTTCAGAAAGAACCACTCACATCACACTCTGAAAATGTTCAAACCCCCACACGCAATGCGTTGCACAGTAAAAATGTTCAAACCCCCACACGCAATGCGTCGCACTGTAAAAATTTTCAAACCCCCACACGCAATGCGTCGCACTGTAAAAATGTTCAAACCCCCACACGCAATGCGTCGCACTGTAAAAATGTTCACTCCCACTCAATGCACAAATGTAAAACCTGAGCCTTCCAATTCTTTCCATCCGTTTCATTTTTAAAACCAGAAACAGAGCGCCAGCTTCTTCACATGGCGGTAGGTATTTTCATTTAAAGGTCCCAGTGTAAATCACGACAATTTTGTTGATACAGGAGCCATGTGCTCACAGCACATTACTAAATATCCCTAAAAACTGCATAAAAAGTGCAGCCTATTGGATGTATCTGTCATGTTGTTTCTCTATGCTTGAATTGTTACAAAAATAAATAAAAAGATTTTGAAATAAAAAGTGCAGCCTTAATAATTAACGGCCTACGGCCAGATGCAGTACTTTACACAAGGCACAAAAAAATAAAAACATCTGTGTTAAAATTTATAATGCACACGAACAGAGCTGCATGTGTTTATTATTTAATACTAAAACGGGCATAGATAGTGTATAATAGGGAGGCTTTCTGTACACATGCTTCTATTGCAGAAATTCATTTGTTACTGATTGGTCACACTTTCCAAAATAAATAACTGTTTTCTTTAAAGCTTGGTTTCGCTGTTGTTGCAGTTTATGTGAGTTCTAAATAGCAGGTCGTTCAGTTTGTCAACCCTAGAAGGACGAATAGCTGAGTAGGCCCACTCGAGCTGCCAAACAAGTTAGGCTCAGATTGGATGGAGTAGCAGGAGTTCAACTCATTGAGCCATTGCTTCAGTTGCATCTACCTTTAAAAGAAAAAACGCAATATGAACCTGCCCCTTACTTACCTGAACTCACCATTAGCTGATTCCAACATCGCTCTAATTTACTTGATGCTCCTTTGCCAGCACATCCTCTGCTTTCAATTCATGCTCTGCTTTTGCTGTCCATGCTGGCCTGTGGACCTGGGATCAAGTACACCCACCCTCACCAAGCTAAAACTTACACACAAAAAAGTATTATTAATCACATAGGCAAAACCTATTGCACACAATTGCACAACTAACAATTCCAAATCAAACCACAGGAATTCCACTACAAACAACATACATCCACTCCACTACAAACAAATAAACATAAATAACAAACAAGATCATTCACAATGCCAAAAACTCAAGCCTTCACAAATGCGAGACCGATTGCATTGCAAATGCTTGTTATTGATGAGGTGGTAAAATCAGATCTTTTTTTCAGATCTGTAGGATCCGCTGATCCTCCGGGTCTCTATATCTACATACATTTTGAACCTTAATCTCTCAAATAAAAAAACACAGTTTCTGGGTAAAGATCAAGATTTCAGCAAAAAATGATGTAATTGCATTGTCGTTTTTGGGGTATCGCTGTTCAGTTTTCCTGGGGTAAAATGTGTTCATCAAGCTAAATAAATCTGGAGGTAAGAAGGTACATAAACTGTACTTCCTACATATCCTTTTACCTTCATGATAATTGTGGTAGTTGACACTCTGCATACAATATTTTGGCAGGTCAACATTTAAAACTTGATATTGTAGTAGAACACCAAGCACTACAACATTTAAGACTGCGTTACTAAAAGCAATGTCAGGAAACGTTTTCTCAATATATAATGTCACAGCATGACTAATGAAATAACAGTCACAGCAGCAATTTACCGCTGGCACATGGGCAATGCTAACAGCTATCAATATGGCTGGACCCACTGAATTACGTACTGTGCTGAGCTGTACTGCAGGCAGTTACTTCCAGGATACTGCCCAGCTACCAGTAGCCCCTGAGCTACCAGGTGGAGTCCACTGGTTTAGTGCATTTTCTTTGTTTAAAAAATCTCTTTTTTATTAATTTTGTGATGGTAAGTACCTTTTCAGAGACAGACATTAACCGCTCATCTAAGGTATGTAATTCTAATAACAATTTTTTGTTCGAGTACAAAT
Source organism: Calotriton arnoldi (assembly GCA_963921515.1). Lineage (NCBI taxonomy): Eukaryota > Metazoa > Chordata > Amphibia > Caudata > Salamandridae > Calotriton > Calotriton arnoldi. The sequence continues at coordinate 1,754,559 of CAWUFW010000182.1, forward strand.
ATGCGATGCATTCTGCAGGACAAACCACACATTGTGTAGCATTCCTAGGTCTCGCAGTCATTTTACCCTTGCAGTGAGAAGTGACAGAAGTGCTTGCAAATCACAAGTTGTCATACCCATGATGATGTCTCCAATGACCTCTGGCTTTTTCAAACTTATGGGGGCAGTCACGACCTTCTTATATTGTTTTTTCTGCACCACACACCAGTCCATATACTCCTCCCATTTTTTTGGTGTCTTATCTTGGTTCGTTATATGTGAAGTTCATTTGTAAGCCAACGATCTCTGCATTCTCAATATCTACGACCATACACACTCAACCAAGACAACTTTAAAGGCTATTTCTTTTCCTTCTGGTGCTGTAGTTCGATATTACCACAGAGGTCAATCTATGTGTACCTTGAGCTACTGGAAAAGTTTGCTGGTTTGTCATACCATGGGCACTACCCTCACATCTGCGTGTCCGCCAGTAACGGAATACAAAAACCTATTGCTCTTCAGATCCATTACCACATTTTGATACAAAACATTTTACTCCTTGCTGAGAATCTGAGAAACATTGACCCATCACCATCTCAAGTTACCTACTTTTAAAACTGATTTTCTCTTAATGCCCTTCTAAAGTGTAAAAATCCAATAAAAGACTGCCTCCGCATGATTGATGTGCTTAATAGCCTGGATATTTGAAGCATGCTCAATATTGCTGGGTTTCATTCTAGGCAAGAACTTGAATCTCCAGCACCAATTAGTACACTAGCAAAAAAAAAATGGTAGAGTGCCAGATCAGACCGCTACCAGAAAAAAAAACCTCCTCTTTCCTTAAGATTTTAAGTGTGTTATAAAATGACTTGTGTCATTGAGGTTAGACTCTGTCAATTCCTTGCTCATAGGAAACTCCAAGCTACTACGAAACCCCTTATGGCTGCTATTGGCCCTGCTGCCAGGCTGGCCATTGGTGTGATGAAACATTATCATATTACACATCTTCTGATCACTCTCAAATGGCTCCCCATTGATATAAGAAGTTTCCTTAAACATTTTTTGTTGCTGTCCTCATTCACCTCGTACTATGACAGCCCTCTCCCTGGATGCCCCTTAATCCAGCTCAAGGAGTATGGTTTTATGATCTCACCCACTCAAGCTGTTGGCGATTTTCGGATTGACTAAAACTGGGCTGAGTACCGAATTCATGAGTCCAGTGTAATCATTGAACATGTGATTTCATTTTCACTCTCAGCAAGATCCATTATGTTGGTCGGTAATGAATATACATAAGGATTATCTAAGCCTTTGTCATTGTTCATCCAAGTAAGCAATGGTTGTCACAACTTCAACCTGCTATCTGAACAATCTTTTATGTTCATATTAAGTGCATACTTCACCGAGGCCACCCATTCTGCTCTAGACAGGGCTGACTTGAGCAGCTACTTCTTACAAATTTCTCTCCTCGCTAGGCGAACCAAATGGAACAGTAGCTTGCTTTTGTCTTTACTTATAGGTGCTGGTTGGTCAATACAGCCAAATAATAAGTGTGAGGCTTACCTTTGTTTCAATTTGTAGAATATTCATTATCATCTTACCCATGTCTTCCTAATAGATTCGTATTGCAGGATAATATGAACACATGTGGATGTCATCTGCCCTCACAGCTCCACACTTCATGCATTTTGCAATGGTCCTTATTCCCATTTTCACCAATATATAGGGAGAGCAGAGATAATAAATGGTTTCTTCTTAAAAAGGCAGGTCTTACTGTACTATATAATGTAGACATAGGGACTTGCCGTTTGCTTGTAGCTCCGGTGTTGGCACATCTTCTCCCTATTTGTGAAGTCCCCATCCACTGCTTTCAGAATTATCCAGTACCAAGTGGAGACTTCTCCTTTCTTTGGGCTGTTTCCAATAAAAGTTTTTCTAGGGAGTTCATGCAGGAGCCCTTAACATATGAGGCTTGGAAACAGCTCCTTAGTTGATAATATTTATACCTCATCAGTTTCTTACCAGTCACCTTGTCCAGTTCTTCCCAAGACAAGAGCCTCCCCTCCTGCACAAGTTGACCCCATCTGTATATTCCAGCTATGTGCATGGGGCTAGCCAAGCTATCTTCCAGACATTCTAGGGTGCCCGGCAAATTCCATATTGGGGTGTAGTCACTATAATAGGGTAAATCTATGGCCTTCTTTATCTGAGTTCATATTAAGGCAGCAGCTCACAAAACTTTCAGCCTTGCCTTTTTAAAGAACCTTTTGGCACCAAATTTATAAAGAAAGTGCAGATCCCCCAGTCTGATATCTTTAACATTGCTGAAAATATTACCCCTATCTCGGAAGAGTACTACACCGCATTCTGCAGTTTTTTAGTTGGAAAGCCCATGCATAATATTGAAAATCAGTATCTTACTTCCTACATAGTTTGTTTCCAAGAAATCCTTACCCCCTTTGTAGCCCAAATACAACTTGGAATTTTCCCCTGGAGTTTATCTATCCAGGCATATTTAAAAGTATATCAGTTAGAATGTCTGCTGCAAACCTCGAATCCTCGAATCCTGATATAGTGTTTCTTACTGAAACATGGGCTACTGCTTCATCTTAACCGGATTGGGTGACAGCGCTACCAGTAGGCTACTCGCTTGCCAGCCAGCCCAGACCAGGGCAAATAGGGGGTGGGATTGCTATTATCTATAGGTCAGAGTTTAAAATTGCTTTTGAGTCTGTTCTGCTACCAGGAGCAGAAGCCATGATGTTCAACATCAAAATCAGGAATGTGTTTGCCTTTCCTGGTCTGCTCCTCTACAGACAGCCCAGACCCAAGTCCCCATTTTCTCAAGCCTTACAGTCCTTGTTGGAATCGTGCCTAGACTCCCCCCACGTTTACCATTTTAGGGGACTTCAATTTTTACATAGAACATGGGGATGATGCTTATACCTCTGTGTTGATAGACACTCTGGAAGCCTTTGGCCTTACTCAGATAGTTTTACAACCAATTCATAAGGCACTTCACACGCTGGATGGGATTTTCAGGAACAACTCCTCTATTAGCATTAATAGAATTCTGCCACTTACATGGACCGACCATATGGCAATTTTTTCAACCTACCTGACGGGCAAAATAAAGACCCGCCGTTGCCACCTCTGCCTCCGACCAAAGTACGGTCCTGGCAGAACATCAGGCCTGAGGTGCTAACAGACCTGCTGGACAACAGTATGCCCACCTTAGCTGCAGATTCTAACTTGGCGGCCAAAAACTATGAGAATTGGATTAGGTCAGCCATTAATCAATTGGCTCCAGAGAGAATCGCAACGTAGGAAAAAACCCACCACCACATGGTACAACCTCGAGCTGAAAACACTTAAATCCACATGCAGATGCCTAGAACGCCTATGGAGGGTGGACTACAGTACGACGGCCAAAAAGAATTATACCAAGCACTAAATGATTACAAAGTAGCTATCGTCAGCTCTCAAAAGAACTTCTACACTATCAAAATAGAAGGGGCCAAAAATTCTGCCAGAGAACTCTTTAAGACTTCAACAGGACAAGCGCTCTGTGATAAAATGGCCACCTTCTTTCAGTCAAAGGTTCAAGTAATATATCAGGAATTAGAGAGCCAGAGCTCTGGCCCCCCTCCCCGCAGGCCACACTCACGGAATACATGACATCTATCACCTGTCACCTGACCAGTTTCTCCTCCTTGACAACCGACAGCGTGAATGACCTACTACTGGCTATTAAATCTGGATGTCCAACTGATCCATGCCCGCTGGACATCATTCATGGTGTCTCGAATAAAGTCATCATCCTAATTGCCCCCCTCCTGAACAATGTTATTAACACTGGTGTCTTCCAGACCTCCTGGAAGAAAGCTTGCATCCGATCCATCTTACAGAAACCATCCCATGATCCTCTCGAGGTAACAAATTACCGCCCGATCTCCTGTTTGCCTCTAGCAGCCAAAGTCTTGGAAAAAGCCAATAACTCAGAGCTCACAGACTACCTAAATTCCAACAACCTTTTAGACTCCACACAACATGGCTTCCGATCGGGCCATTCAACGGATTCTGCATTAATCATGGCCACTGAGGAAATACGATGGCAAATTGACAAGGGTGGCAGGGCCATCCTACTTGACCTATCAGCCGCGTTCAATACGTTTTTTTTTTTTTTATTTAATTTTATTTTTACATTTTCCAGTACATAAACAATCAAGAATAAGTCAGAAGTTCATCAGTGGGCTTACAAAGTACAAGTTGGCAGCACAGCAATACATACTAGTAAACAATGGGTAGGAGCATATTTGAGACAGCATTAGAATAACATCATAATTAACAGAATGACAAGGTGCAGTAAAATACATTAATCATCAGTCATGGCTAGCAAATAAGATGTCAATGGACCCCAGATATCACGAGGTTTAGAGGCGCTAGGGAGTTCCTCAGCATAGCAAGTAAGCTGGTCACGGCAGTACACTAAATCCAGTAATCACTGTTTATGTGCCGGCGCCGGTCTGCCACCCCAGCGCATAGCGACCCTGCGCTTAGCCAATAGTAGCGCCACTGCCACCAGCCTCCGAACCGGAGCCCGTATAGTGGATACAAGTCCCAATAAACACATTTGCGGGGTGCACGCCACGGGCGTCTCCATCATTTCGGTCAGACTCGTGTGACTTGTACCCAAAATTCTGCAACTTTCGGACAGACCCAGGCTAAATGTTGAAAATCTGCCTGAGGGGCATGACACCTGACACAACTGGCAGAGTCTTTCAATCCATATTTATATAGTAGAGCAGGTGTATAATACACTTGGTGCAGATATTTAAAATGTATCAATTCAAGATTACCATTGGCAGTGAGCCGTTCTGTTAGTTTACAACTTTCATGCCAATCTTCTTCGGACAATGGGTCAGGGAGAATTGCATTCCATTTTGTCAGTGATGCCGCTTCTGTAACTAACCCCTCTCTCTGCGAGGTGTGATATAATCGGGTGATAAGGCGTGATTTTGTTAAAGTAGTGTATATGAGTTGCAATGCATCCAGTGTCGCCGGTGCCCTCGGAAATTGTGGGTACAATGTACTTATCGCGGCCCGCAGTCTAGCGTAGATAAAGACACTCATTGCAGCATTGCCTCCCTCCCCTATAAACTCTTCGGCGCGTATAAAGTACCCAGCTGGAAACACATTCCCCATCGTGTGCACCCCTCTCTCATGAAGAACTTGAAGCGCACCTTTTTCACCATATACAGAAATGGAAGAGTGATGCAAAAGCGGCATGTTCGGAGCGTAGAGCGGTAGTTTCTGTGCTCGCTTCCCGAGTTCCTGCCATGCACCGACAGTGCATTGTACCGTATCTATTTCTCCCTTCTCAAAAACCGAATGCGTGTTCACAATCATGGCCTTGAGCGGTATAGGATGCACAGCGCCCTCCTCCACCGCCACATGTGGAATATAAGCCGGAGCTTGTAGCCAATAGTAGGCATAGTGAGCTTGTGCACATAGATAATACAACTGCAGATCCGGAGCTGCAAAGCCGCCCATATCATATGGAAGGGTTAGGACTTCCCACTTCTCTCGAGGCTTTCCCCCCCCCCATGCGAGTGTGATCAACAACGAACGGAGTGTATCAAAGAAAGTCTGCTTGAGACGGACTGGAATATTAATAAATAAGTACAAAAACCGAGGAAGTACGATCATTTTAATCAGTGCTATCCTGTCTTCCAATGATAACGGTAATTTAATCCACTTAGCGACCTGCTCTTTGAGTCTCATGATCGCTCTACCATAGTTCGATTGAACAACCACCTGTTGATCTCTATGGATCTAGACTCCCAAATACTTTACTGCATCTACGCTCCATTCCAATGGATATTCAATCTCCATACGCGTCGTGCTGTCCGTCAAAGGCATAATTATGGATTTGGCCCAGGTTATTCCTAGCCCTGCATGCCATTCAAACCTGACATATTCCCTGATAAGGCGTGCTAAATGCGTCTCCGGATCACGAATATAGAGCACCATGTCATCCGCATACATGGAGACTGCCAGCGGACGTTGATAAAAGCTCAATGCAGCATGTGCATAACGCTGTCGTAGGATACATGCCAGGGGCTCCAGAACCACTGCAAAAAGTAGAGGCAATAGCGGGCATCCCTGTCGCGCACCACGCTGTATCGGCAACGTGGTGGACGTATGCCCATTCAGCCGCACTCGCGCTATAGGATCCGTGTACAATAACCGGATCCAGTTCGTAAACATAAAAGGGACACCCATGCGATGTAAGACAGTGAATAAGTAGGTCCAGGAGATCAAATCAAAAGCCTTGGCAGCATCTAATAGAACCGCCACCGCAGGCAGTGATGGCTCTAGCACATGCAACGTGGCAAACAGCGTGCATAAATTGTGGGATGTCGAGCGTGCAGGCATAAACCCAGATTGATCCGGCAGAACCATAGTAGGTAGTAACAATCGCAGACGATTTGCTAGAATCTTAACATCAGTGTTCATAAGTGATAAAGGCTGATACGAGTCGCAACTGTCTGACGCCTTACCAGGCTTCAGGAGCGTTATAATTAGTGCTTCTCGCATGGTGGCTGGCAGACATTTTTGCTCATATGCTTCGAGATATAGCTCATGCAAGCATGGTGCCAGTAGGTCGATATATTCTTTATAAAACTCAGCTGGCAAACCATCTGTGCCCGTAACCTTCCCGTTCGGTAGCTCCTTAATAGCGTCCCGTATTTCATCAAGCGTGAGCTGATGCATTAAAAAATCTTGCTGCCCTCGCGAATGCCAGACCAGTGCAATATCTTCTAAGTAGTGCGCTATTTCTGCTTCCTCCGCTGTCTGACGAGTTGCATACATGGCCTGAAAATATCGTACAAACGTGTCAAGTATCCCTGCCGTGTCATAGTGTATAGTGCCTTCATCTTCTACAATCTTAGCTATATGTGTTCTACCCCATGGCTCTGCAATTTTGTTGGCTAACGCTCTTCCTGGTCTGCCCCCTTCTCCATAATATCTTGCCGTCCATCGACGGGACAAATGTCGCACCTCTTGATCAGCTGTATCATTGTACTCCGTGACCTTACTCCTAATAGTTGCTAGAGTAGCAGGATCCACCCCAACCTCATATTCACGTTCTAAGCGGCCCAGTTCCTTTTCCAGTGTTCTCATAGTGCCACGCAGAGATCGAAGAACCCCAGCTTGCAAACCTATGCAGGCGCCCCGTATGGTCACCTTAAAGGCTTCCCATAGAGTTCCCATACTGTCTACGGACCCCCTATTGTGTTCAAAATAGCCAACTATAGCTTCTCTCACTCCTTCACAGAAAACTGGATCTAGCAGGGAGGAAGATTGTAGGTGCCATTGAAATTGTGGAGGCGTATGCGTGGGTATGTTCATACTGAGCAGGACAGGGGAATGATTTGAGAGGGTCTTGGGCAGGTGGCGTATATCAGTAGCCCATGAATGCACATCAGCTGTTGCTAACCAAAAATCAAGACTTGACCAGGAGCCGCGTTCGATACGGTTAATCACACTGTACTCACGCGATGGCTGGAGGCAGTAGGAGTCGGAGACACCGGGCTCACCCTTCTCACCTCCTTCCTCTCTGCTAGAGAACAGAGGGTGTGCTGGGACACCCTAGAATCTGGCAAATTTTATCTCCCTTGGGTAGTGCCACAAGGATCAGCACTCTCTCCAACGCTGTTCAACATTTATGCGACCACATTGGCCAAACTAATTAGGGACCATGGCTTCTCGCTAGTATCGTATGCTGACGATACCCAAATTATTATCTCCATTTCATCAATGGCAGATTCAGTGGCAGACAGATTCCATAGCTGTCTTGGCCACATCATGAAAGGGATGCACAAGAACTACTTAAAATTAAACACTGACCAGACCGAGGGCATGGATTTTGGAAATGGTCCCCCTATCTGGACCCAATTATGGTGGCCAGCTTTGGCAGGGGCCTGTCCTGTCCTTGCTACCAAAGTGAAAAACCTTGGTTTTTTATGTGATGCTCAGCTCAATTTCTCAGGGCAGATCAACCAGCTGACATCAGCCTGTTACTTTCTTTTAAAAATGCTTCATAAAATCCTACCTTGTCTACCTGCAAAATTGAGGAAAACTGTTGTGGTGGCTATTATTCTCTCCCACCTAGACTATTGTAACGCCTTGTACTTAGGAGTTGACAAACGACAGCTGTTGAAACTTCAATCCCTACAGAATGCGGCTGCACGTACGCTGCTAAACATTCCAAAATACAGTCATATCTCGGGCGCAATCAGAAATCTGCACTGGCTCCCAGTTAAGCAGAGAACTCAGTTCAAGGCGCTGTGCCTGGTTCATAAAGCCCTTTATGGGGGGGGGGGAGAAGAGGGGGGGCAACGATTACCACAAATTATTCCAATGGCATGCCCACTGCAGGATGCTAAGATCTGCCAATAAAACCCTGGTCCACGTCCCCAGAGTTAAAAAGACCAGATGGGGAGGCAGATGTCTCTCTTTCTTAGCATCTAAGCTATGGAATAAACTTCCACTCAATATTAGGCTTTTATCGTCCAGATCCCAGTTTAGGAGTCAGGTTAAAACCTGGCTTTTCCCTCCCCAACAGTGGCCTAGCCCCTCCTGACTTCTGCACCGTCCTGCTCTCCCCAGCGCCAAGACGCCTCAGCATTCGTACGCTTTATAAGCCTTTACTTACTTACTTACTTAAGGGTATGGAATTTTAAAGGAAGGTAAGCTTCGGTAAAACATACGTATTTCTCAGATTAATTCTGCCGAAGTTGGCTAATGGCAGGTGAGCCCAACCTCTTAGCAATTGCTGACCTCTAATTGAACTATTCTAACATTTATTTCTGGTATTTTATTGAGATTTTGTGTAATCCTGATACCTAGATATTTCATCGCCTTCTTGATTTGCGTGCTCTCACTCATGCAGTTTCAGGCATTATCTCTAATTTTGACAGGTTTACCAAATATCCTGATATACTCCCAAATTCCTGCATCAGCTCTCCTATGGCTGGTAGCGCCTGTTCTAACTCCGATGTATACACCATGAGGTCATCAGTATAAATAGCTGCTTTTTAATCCCCTAACATTATACCTGAAAGATTTAATCGTTGACTCCTTCCTAAGTTGGCCCGCTAAAGGTTCTATATATAGGTTAAATAGCAACGGAGAAAGCAGGCAGCCCTGCCTAGTACTTCTCCTTATTCTAAACTCCGATGTTAAACATTCAAAAGGATTTTAGTGCTGGGATCTTTATATATTTGCTGAAATGTCCTACAAAAATTGCTACTCAGATTATTTTGGTTTAACACCGAACCCAAAAACTTCAAGTTCACACAATCAAATACTTTTGTGGCATACAGTGTTAATATCGCTAAGGGGAGGTTAAAAGTGGAGGCTATTTAAATCGCCCCTATCAGGCTGTGGGTTAATTCGTGGAAATACCTCCCAGTCATGAATCCTTACTGATCCTTCTGTATTAAACAGCCTACTACCTTGCTTAGTCTCATAGCTAGAATATTTGCAAACATTTTATAATCATTATTCAACAGGGATAAAGGCCTATAAGACTCACATGTTGCCAGATAGATTCTTATCAGGTTTGAGCACTAAGGTCTTTGTTGCTTCCCTCCAAGAGGGTGCCAACTTGAGCCTAATTTTGAACATCTCCATAAATAGTCTGGTTAAGACTGGAATGACCATTTCCCCCAGTACCTTATATACCTTTGTTTGAGTAACCTTTTGGGGCGCTCAGCTTTCCCATTCTTTATACTTTAAGTGCCTGCCGGACTTTGTGCTGATTGATTTCCCTATTAACTGTTGCTGCTTGAATATCTGAGTGTTTCTCTGGAGGGTTGATATCAAGTCATTCAAGCACCCTGTCTTCGGTAACATCTATGTCCTCCTTATAAACTTCCTTAAAGAAATCCAGAAAAGTCTCCTCAGTTTCCTTGTTGTTGGATACTAACTCGCCATTACCCAGCTTTTCTACTTCCCTAGCCAAATTCTTTGTTAAATTGGAATTTTGTTTTCCAAGCTAGCTGCTTGCAGCTATTCTCTCCATATTCAAAGTGTGCCAATTTACTAGCCTCCCACCTCTTCCTTATTCTTTCATCTATTAACCTTGCTAGTTTCCTTTTAGTTTCCTGAAGTTCAACAGTGATTGACTTCTTCTAAATATTTAGGTTGTTCTGAGATGTCAGTTGTTCTTCTAATTGTACCAGAACTTTCTCCAACTGCCCTCACTCTATCTTATATACTCCATTTCTATACCACGCAATACTATTTAATTTCCCCTAATGTAGGCCTTATAGGCGCCCCAAACCAAATGTAGGGGTGCTGAACCTTCCTTTAATTTAAAGAATTCAGCAGCATCTGCTAGTAAGGTCTCCACTACTTCTATCTGTAGAAGTAATCTACAATCTAACATCCACCTTACCTGCTCCATTGGGGAAGCTTGAGCTCTAACAATATGGCAGAATGGTCAGATAAATGTGCCAGTAGATGTGTGATACTACTAACAGCTTTACCCAATTGTTAATCAACTAAAAAATAGTTGATTGTGGAGGCATGACTGTACTTTTTACTATGGAATGTATATTCTCTCTTATTTCCCATCTTTCTTCTCCAGATGTCAGATAACCAAGCTCCGGCATCATGTTTTTAATGTGCGATTGCGTCTTTGCTGCATGTGATAGCTCTCTTCTGGATGACTTGTCCAGTAAGACATTAACATCACTGGCTGTAATTATAGTAGCAGGGAATTCCATTAACTTCAGATGAACATTTTCTATTACATTGACATCGTCCCAGTTTGGACCGTAATACCCCACTAAAGGGTAGACATTGCCCTACATAAGAATATTGGAGGTTATCCACCATCCAAAGCATATTCGGTTATTGTGGCTTGAATGTTGTTCTTTACTATGATTGTTACTCTTGATCTATGCAAATCATTTGCTTGAGTCATTTAGGGACCTAAGGAGTTCTAAGCATTCTTTGAGGGTTAAGTCTGTCGCCTGTAAGATAAAGATCTGCGCTTGGGAGTCTTGCAGATATTGTAGGATTCGTTTTTGTCTGATTTTTTTGCGCAGCCCATATATATGCCATGATAATATTTGCACACGGGCTTCCTCCCCACTAAACTATACCTCCCATATTGTAGATTATGTACTATCCTACTGATCAACCAACTAACAGGATTTGTCTCTATTAACACCTTTCCTAAAGTATCTAAGGTGCACAAAAGTCTAGTGAGGATTTTGTAAAATATTTTCCCCCTAATACGCCCCACCCAGTGCTACTTCCCTTCCTGCTTCTCCCACCCTTCCCTCCCAAACGGAACACTCCCAGTTTACTCCTGACAATTTCTGCTGTCCTATGGGGATACCCTGGGAAAGACTATGTTCCTCATGTGTGTGGGAAAAGTATAAACCAGAAAAATAGTGCCAAAAAGGTGTGCCCCAAGAGAAAGCTGCTACACATAGAGAAACCCACGTCCTCAAACACTTTCCTTGGGGTCTACTTCCAACTGACCATTTTTTACTATGTAGTAGATAATTTTCTCATTTTGATACAGTTAGCCAGTTTATCTGCATCTGAACGCTCTGTTAGTTATACATTTTATTGTCGTGCATCACTCTTAGTATGGCTGGGAACTTCAGTTGAGCAGGGGCGCCTCATTTTTTTAATTGTTCAATCCGCTTACCTAATTCCCATTGTCTCTCTAAAGTTATGTGGGAGATGTTGAACCTGATTTCAAAAGTGAAACCCAATATCTTTTTCAATCTTACTACTTTTGCCAATATCTGCTCTTAATCGAATAGGTTAAGAAGTCTACAAGTATCCTGCAAGGCTTCCTCCTATTGGGATTTCTCTGGATGTCCCTCGCTGAGTCAGCTGGTCAACTGTAGCATCATCTAAGGCAGCTACTGATTTTAACAGTTCCACCTTCCACCACAAAAGATCCTCTTCTGCGCCCTCTGGGACATTTGTAATCCTCAGGTTTCTCTTCCAGGGGATCCTCATCAATAGTCATAAGCACATGAATATTCCCGGCCATGCGCGGGACCCCGGAAACACATTACATATATGTGAAAACCATATATGTAGCTCTATATATATATATATCCATATATATATATAAAAAACACACAATGTAGCCTACCATAAACGTGCTGAGCAATGTTGCAAGGAATTCTCTTGCACATAAACATATTCCAATAAAGCAGGGAGAAAGAAACTTTTGAAAACTGCTTTAATACATAGCAGACAACACAATCCTGCAAGGAATAATGAAGAAAACATTGCCAACACATAGGCTGCATTGTGGAAACATTAGTGTAGAAAGCTGAAAAGCTAACCCACATAAACACTCCGATAAACTGGCACCGTGCCTTTAAGGCAGCCATGACCCCTAGCTTCCCATCATGCCTCAGGGGTGACAGTTAGGTCAGTTGTTCTTTCCGGCTCCTTCTGTCAGGACCCTGGTTACTTCAGCTCTACCTCTTTTTTCTGATTTTCTGTCAGAAAATTCTTCAATTTTTGATAAAAGCTCTTACTTCGACATCTTTTTGGTGTTAAAGTATTTCTCTACTGTTTTTTTCAGAGAGTTGAGCATTGTTTTACAACAGAATGCCCTCTCTTTTGACTCTTGTCCTTCCTGTGGCAAGAAGAAGGCCAAATCAGACTTCCACCCTGTCTGTATTCTATGCCTTCCTTCTGAGCATAATCCTAAATCCTGCCAGCATTGCAAGCTGCTGTCCAATAGAACTTTAAAGGACAGAGAAAGGATTCGTCTCCATGGATTAGCTGAGAAGAGAAAATCACCTTCTAAAGACAAGCCTCCGATGAAGAAGAGGAAAGAGAGCTTATCTACAAGTAAGATTCCAGTATGCTCTCCATCGGCGTCGGGCTCGGCGCCTCAATTCCCTTCATCAGCAGCAAAAACGTCGACGAGAAGACCATCGACGGCGGGCTCGCCGTCGAGAGAACACCGGTCGTCGTCGAAGAAAGGTACGTCGAATCCTCCGCTGTCGTCAACCGGGCGATGATCGGCGTCGAGGAGTCGCTCTCCGTTGGTGCGGACTCGCCCAGCGTCGAGAGACAGATCTCCGCCGTCGATGCGGCGTTCGACGTCGAGACAGGCTCCGCCGTCGCAGGGTCTCCAGCGTTCGGCGTCGAAGCAGGCATCTCAGTCGACGTCACCCAGACGACAGTCGACGTCGAGACACACCTCGTCACCTGAGGATAGACACTCATCGCCTCCGCCGTCGCCCAGGCGGCGTTCGACGTCGAAGGCAAGATCCTCTCCGACGGCGAGGTATTCGACGTCAAGACCAAGGGTAAAATATACCAGACGTCGTTCGACGTCGAGACGGCGGTCTCCGTCGACGGCGAGAAGGTCAGCGTCGAGAGAAAGATCGACGTTGAGACGGCGGTCTCCGTCGACGGCGAGAAAATCGGCGTCGAGAGAAAGATCGACGTCGAGAAGGTTTTCTCCGTCTACCCGTTCATCGTTGAGGTCTCCACGCTCAACGTCGAAGGCGAGGTCTATGGGCTCCAGGCACAATGAGAGGTCGACGTCGAAGAGAAATTCACCAGTGATGGTGACACAGAGCAGGTCGACGTCGAGACACACCCCATCGACGTCACATCGCTCATCCAGACGCCGATCACGCTCCAGAAGCTGCAGAGAGTCCTCTCACTCCATCCGGAGCTCACCCCAGACGGTTGCGTCATCACGCAGTGCTTCTGTTCACTCACAGGAGCCTACAAAAGCACCGCCAGGAGGTTCTCCAAGGAGACAGCGATCTCCTTCCATGCATCTCTCTCCCAGATGGCTTCAACCACTTCATCATTGGCAGACGGGGTCCACAGGTCACGCTCAACGACCTACGACCTACTCCAGTCCGCAGCACAGATCACCATTACAGCGTCTTGTGCAGGAAGTGGACAAATCACCCACCACTCGGGCCAGGGAACACCGAGGCAGATCCCCTGAACGCAGGTCGTCTCAGGGACATCGCAAGAGGCGGCGTACACCATCTTGGTCTTCCTCTTCGACACATTCATCCAAAAGGGATTACTCACCTACCCTGACGGATAGTCCTCCCTCCAGAGTGTCGCCTATTGATGATGTGAACACTTTCCATGATGTTCTCAACAGAGGGCTCAGAAGCTGGGCATCACCATGTCAGCTCCTCAGACAACCAAGTCCATCATTTTTGAGACTCTCCACCAAAGGTCTGCGACTAGACCATTGCTTCCTTTGGTCCCGGGCATCATCGAGCCGGTAATGGATCTCTTCCTTACACCAGCATCGACTAAAGCAGCTCCAGCTCGGATTCTTAAAAAATACAAGCCAGCTGCATCGGATCCTCTTTTCCTTAGATCAGATCCACCTCCGGACTCTGTTATAATTGCAGCAGCGAAAAAGACGCATGCGGTTGCATCTTCCTCCTCCGCTCCTCCGGATAAAGAGAGTAGAGCACAAGACTCTTGGGGACGGAAGGCTTGTGGTTCTGCAGCGTCTTCTCTGCAAGTGTCCAACGCTGCGGCTCTGCTGGGTCGTTATGACAGATCATTATGGGACTCACTGGAGCGCTTCAAGGACAGGCTCCCAAAGGAGGATCAGCAGGACTTTTCTGAAATCCTTCACGAAGGTGCTCTGGTTGCTAATCAGGTAATCAGCACTGCAGCAGATGGTGCGTCCCTGGCGGCTCACTCGTATGCACATGGCATCTGTGCACGACGATCTTCCCGGCTGCGCCTCACAGCGTTAAAACCAGAAGCACAACAACGCATCCTGAATCTCCCTTTTTCTGGCACTTCACTGTTTGGTGCTCACACAGACGAAGAAATGGCGAGGATGAAGGCCGAGTTGGACACCTTAAAGGCGGTGGGCCTAGAAAAGAAAAAGGAGTTTAGGAAGAGGTACCGGCCCTACAATCGGAAAAGTTACCAGCAGAGGGTTCAAACCCCTCAATGGTCACAAAACAAACAGGGCAAATCCCAGTATCAAGGCCGCCGTGCCTCGAGAGGAAGAGAAGGACATCAACAGCAGTCCTCCTCTGCATCAAAAACTCCAGGGAAGCAATGAGTTTCTGCTTCCTCTAGCACCGTTGCACACTCCAGTGGGAGGAAGTATCTCAAGTTACATTCAAGAGTGGCGCAACATAACCAAAGATCAGTGGGTGCTAAATATACTAAAAATGGGTACACACTACGTTTTTGGACGTCCCCAAGAGACATTCCTCCTGTGAAATCTCGTCATCTACATATAGACCTCCTGCGTCAGGAAGTGTTGACCCTTCTCAAAAAACAAGCAATAGAAGAGGTCCCTCAAGCGCAGAGAGGAAAGGGAGTGTACTCACGATACTTCCTTGTTCAGAAAAAGATCAACCGAACAAGTTCAGACCAATTCTGGATCTACGTTCTCTGAACAAGTCCATCAAAAAGGAAAAGTTTCGGATGTTGGCGCTCCACCAAATATTTCCACATCTAAGGAAAGGCGATTGGATGTGTTCGGTGGATCTACAAGATGCGTATTTTCACATCCCAATCACAGCACGACATCGCAAGTTCTTGCGATTCACGGTGGGAACAAGACATTACCAGTTCAAAGTCTTACCCTTCGGCCTAAAATCAGCTCCGAGGGTATTCACCAAATGCATGGCAGTGGTAGCGGCAGCATTACATCGCCAAGGCCTGTTCGTATATCCATACCTGGACGACTGGCTGCTGAAGGGATCCTCTCCTCAAATGGTGCAGGAACACCTTCGCACCTGCCTAGATCTACTTCAGCGCTTAGGCATGCATGTCAACCTGGACAAGTCGATCCTTCACCCAACTCAATCACTCCACTATCTGGGCGCCAACCTCAACTCCGACTTCGGAAAAGTGTTTCCTTCGGAGGAGAGATTGTCATCAATGAAAGACAAGGGCAACATCATCCTTCAGGCTTATCAGCCATCAGTAAGACAGGTGGCTTCTCTACTGGGTTCGATGGCCTCGTGCATTTTTCTCATACCCAACGCCAGATTGAGGATGAGACCGTTACAGCAAGATCTCGAGGACAAATGGAATCAATCCTCGGGTCAGTGGAACGACCGGATTGTCCTCTCTCCTGCAGCAAAGAAGTCCATTCTCTGGTGGCTGCAACCACAGAACCTACTGGTGGGAGTCCCTTTTCATCAACCTCTACCAGAACAATCTCTGATCACGGATGCTTCACTTCATGGCTGGGGAGCGCATCTGGGTCATCTGCAAACTCAGGGCAGATGGACCAGCAGAGAACAGACATATCACATCAATATGCTGGAACTGTGGGCGGTTCATTTAGCCCTCAAAGCTTTTCAACCGTCAATTCAGATCGGATCGATCCTAGTGCAAACGGACAATACAACCACCATGTATTACTTGAACAAACAAGGTGGAACTCGCTCTCGCCCTCTGTCTCTCGAATCCCAGGCAATCTGGCACTGGCTGCTAGCCAGGAACCTATCGATCACGGCAATCCATCTGCCGGGAGAGCAGAATGTGCGAGCAGACGCCCTCAGTCGTCACTTCCAAGAGCAAGAAGACTGGGTGCTCAACGACGAAGTGGTGGCAGAAATCTTTCATCAATGGGGTCATCCTTCCATCGACCTTTTTGCAGACGATCAAAACAGAAAATGCCACGCCTTCGCATCCAGGTTTTACCGACCAGGAACGAGAGGGAATGCTCTTTTGATAGAGTGGTCAGGGACGTTTGCATACGCCTTTCCACCCCTCCCTCTAATTCCGAAGGTGGTGGCCAAACTTCTGCGATCCAGAATGAGGATGATACTCATAGCACCGGACTGGCCTCGCCAATGGTGGTATCCGGACCTTTTGCAACTCTCGGTTCGCCCTCATCGGAGACTTCCGTGCCGGCCGGACCTTCTCACCAAGATGGGAGGGAAAATTCTGCACCCCAGCCTTCCCTCGCTCAGCTTGACAGCATGGCTCCTGAAGTCCTGCAGTACGTGTGAGAAGTTGGCCTGGTATATGCTGTCCACTAATTATAGTGGGCACCTTGCACCAGTCCAAACAACCCCTTATTGTAGATAGGTTAAAGACAACCTTATTGAAAGCTATCCTAGTGGTAGCTATGGAGAGCAGCCTTCAGGCTAAGTCTTGAAGGAATGTAAAGCAGCTTGTTTTACCAGTCTATAATCTCTTGAGTGACCAAATGAAAGAGCACCACACCAGGTATATATTCAAAATATATGTATTTATTGCTAAACACACCCCTCTAGTCTCTTTATGAGGCTAGAGTTCGAAAGTACATAAGTTAGAAGTTATTTAAACACAGTAATAGCACAAATACACGTTTGGGCCCTAGGGGCGACCCAAACCATATACCAATAAAGTGGTATAAGAACCACGACTGAACTAGACACTAGGCCTAGAGCCTCTAGAAGTGCTTGGACCACAAGGAACCACCCAAGGTAGTGACACAGGGGACCCACGGGGACGCGTGCAGTGTAAATACACAACCGCGATACGCCGTTGACTTCTATGGAGAAAGTCGTGATCGGGAAATTAAAGAAAAGGGACACTTAAAGGAGGACTTGGAGCAAACCCTTTGAGATCTAGGACTTTGAAGAGTCTCTACCCACGGGAGCACCGGAGTACTCGTGTTACCTCATCCAGGGAAGCCGGGTGCATAGGTGCCTTTCGGGGTCGGGTTTCGTCGTCGATTTGAATGGCGATCTGCTGCAAAGTGCTGCTGGCGACCAAGTGGAAAGTGTCCGGGTGGATCCAAGAGTGGATCGGAGTTCTGAAGAACCTGAAAGCAGAGGGGACAGAGTCTGGGTCATTAGCCAGTGACCAGGAAGGCGATGAGCGGATGCCCACCGATGTCGAGTGCTTCAGGTAGGTTGACGGTCGTCTTGACTCTTCAGCCACGAGGTCCAGGAGGCATTGTCGGCGACCAGGAGCAGGATTCGGGCTGGTACACGATGTCTGTCGAGTGCTGAGGTGTCAGCGACCGGATTGGACCCAACAAGCCTTGGCAACGGCAAGTCTCGATGAAAGTAAAGTATGACGATGATGCAGACCAGCAAGGTCTGAGGAACTCACCCAGCGAGGGTAAGTGAGGGCAAGCCTGGAGCAACCAGGGTGCCCAAGAAGAAAAGGATTGGCCTTCGTGAAGGGCTACTAGCCAACGGGCTAGCGACCGCGAAGGAGCCTCGAGACGTCGCACGTGGAGCTGGCTCACAGGACACTCGTGGAGTGGAGGCCAGTGATCTTCGGTGCAGTTGGTGCTGGAGGCTAGGGCTACTCGGAGCCCAAAGCACGACTTCGTGGGAGACCCAGAAGAGGATGCACTAGCAAATGCGTGCAGTGTCCAGGGGTCACGGTTCCACGTTACCCACGACAGCTACGGGCCTCAGCTTTGCTGGGGACTCAGGGCAGCCTCGGAAGTCTGGAAATCCACCTCTGGTGATGCAAAGACTTCGGCGTCCGACGGGAGCTTAGGCGATGCAGACCGGACAATTGCTTCTTTGGTGCCTGCCAAGCAGGGGAGTCACTCCTTGACCCCAAGGGAGATTCTTCTGTCCTCTAGTCTTGAGTAGAGCGTCGAAGGTCCAGGATTCTGTTTCATAGTTTCGTCCAGGGATAATCTAAAGTCCTAAGGACTGGGTTCCTATACTTATACTAAGTATAGGGGTTGGACTACTCTGTGGCCCCACCTATGGGTGGGTCAGGGCAGAGGGGTGGCTACACCCCTTTCCCTTTGTCCAGTTCGCGCCAAAGCAGGAGCTGCAAGCCCCTGATCCGGTTTGAACTGGGGTATGCACAGGGACACCAAGTGTGCCCCCAGTGCAGGACTTCAAAGCACCCGAAAGTGCTCCCGCCCAGCCCCAATACACATTATCCTGTCTGGGGAGGTGGTCACACCTCCCTGGGACAGGAAACCTATTGTCCAGGCCTCCCTGCCGGAGTTTCGTCCAGCAGCAGGAGGCCAGACTCGTGTCTTTGGCAGCAGCATCCATTTTGTGATGCCAGGGCTTTAGAAAGAAGTTACCGGCCAGGCCAGGGTTAACATGTCTCTCCTCTAGAAGGGTGGAATGCTACCCCCGCCGCCAGAATTGGCGGGGGGTAGTATTCCAAGATGTTTGACACCAAACACGACATGTTTAGGTGCAGCCATTCCAAAGTTAGCATTTAACGCGAGGTTATAATGCGCTTAAGAGTATATGGTCAGGCTGCACTACAAACAGCATCAGAGAAGGGTCTCCGAACGCTGCAGAGGGGCCCTGCTCATGCAGGGGCACCCTCTCACATAGGAACCATGCACTCTGCCTTTAGGATTGATAAGGCCTGCCTTAGGAGTGACTTATAGGTTTATATGTGTGTATGTATTTAGTGATATAGGTAACCTATATCACAGTAAGGGGTGCATGCACCACCTTACCCAGGCTGCAGTAGCAGACCTGTGGTGTCAGTTTGGGTGGCCTTCCAGGGGTGGCATAATACATGCTGCAGCCCCTGGTAGGCCTCTGAGGTACCTATGCCCTTGGTACATAGTATACCATATACTAGGGACTTATAAGGGCACTCCAGATTCCAATCAGTGATGTGCCTAAGGCACATGGAAACCATTTTAGAGAGGAAGCAGCTAGGCTGGGGTTCTGATTAGCAGGGCCCCAGCCAGACTAATGTCGAAAAACAGTGAAGCATCAGCAAAAAGTGGGGGTACCCATGTGAAGCAGATCCTACTCTCCTACACAACCCCCCAAACGTAGGGACATTAAACTAACCTTGCCCAGTTAAGTCTTCATGTTCTAAGTGGAAGTACCTAGAGAGTCCATCTGCATTGGCATGGTTACTCCCAGGTCTATGTTCCACTGTAAAGTCCATCCCCTGTAGGGAAATGGACCACCTAAGCAGTTTGGGGTTTTCACCCTTCATTTGTTTTAGCCATAAGAGGGGCTTATGGTCTGTCTGAACCAGGAAGTGTGTACCAAACAAGTATGGCCTCAACTTCTTCAGAGCCCAGACCACAGCAAAGGCCTCCTCTCTATGGCTGACCAACGTTTCTCTCTAGGGGTCAGCCTTCTGCTAATGAAAGCTACTGGCTGATCCTGACCTTCTTCATTCAATTGTGACAGTACAGCCCCTACCCCCAATTCAGATGCATCAGTTTGAACAATGAACTTCTTGGAGTAATCAGGACTCTGTAGAATGGGAGCAGTGCACATGGCCTGCTTCAGGTCATCAAATGCCTTTTGACGGCTAACTGTCCACTGAACCTTTTGGGCATTTTCTTAGAAGTTAAGTCATTCAGGGGTGTCACTATTGATCCATACCCCTTGACAAATCTCCTATAGTACCCAGTCAGGCCTAAGAAGGCTCTCACCTGAGTCTGGGTAGTGGGAGCAGTCCAGTCCATGATAGTCTGGATCTTGCTCTGCAAAGGTTGAACCTGGCCTCCACCCACAAGGTGGCCCAGGTACACAACCTGACTCTGCCCTATCTGGCACTTAGTGGCCTTGATAGTCAGGCCTGCCTTTTGCAGGGCCTGTAAAACATTCCTGAGGTGGACCAGGTGATCCTCCCAGGTGGAGCTAAAGACAGCAATATCATCTAGATATGCTGCACTATAGGCTTCCAGACCTGTGAGAACTGTATTCACCAACCTCTGGAAAGTGGCAGGTGCATTCTTCAGACCAAAGGGCATCACCACAAATTGATAATGCCCACTAGGGGTTGAGAATGCTGTTTTGGGCTTTGCAGTATCAGCTAGTCTGATCTGCCAGTAGCCAGCTGTCAAGTCAAATGTGCTGAGATATTTGGCTGAGGCCAAAGTATCTATGAGCTCATCTGCCCTTGGTATTGGATGGGCATCAGTCCTAGTGACTGCATTGAGACCCCTGTAGTCCACACAAAACCTCATCTCTCTTTTTCCACCACTGGTGTGAGGTTTTGGCACAAGGACCACTGGACTAGCCCAAGGGCTATCTGAGGGTTCAATAACTCCCAATTCCAACATTTTCTGGACTTCAGTCCTGATACAGTCCCTGACATGGTCAGGTTGCCTATAAATCTTATTTTTAATAGGCAGACTGTCCCCAGTGTCCACTTCATGAGTGCACCAGGTGGTCTGACTGGGTGTCAGTGAAAACATATGTCTAAACTGATTGAGAACTTGCCTGCAATCAGTTTGTTGCTGGGTAGTGAGGCTGCCTGCCAAGGCTACACCATCTACTGACCCATCGTCAGGGTTCTGTGAGAGCAGGTCAGGGAGTGGGTCACTCTCTTCTTCCTGCCCTTCATCAGTAACCATGAGCAAGCCCATGTCTGCCCTGTCCACATATGGTTTTAACCTGTTGACATGGAGAACCCTGTGGGGACTCCTGGGTGTTCCTAGGTCTACTAAGTAGGTAACCTCACCCTTCTGCTCAACAATAGTGTGGGGTCCACTCCATTTGTCTTGGAGAGCTGCTGGGGCCACTGGCTCCAACACCCACACCTTCTGTCCTGGCTGGTAAACAGTCAGAACAGCCTTTGGTCATGCCAGGCCTTTTGAAGTTCCTGGCTAGCCTCAAGGTTTTTGGTTGCCTTTTTCATATACTCAGCCATCCTGGAGCGGAGACCAAGTACATAGTCCACTATATCTTGCTTTGGGGGCTTGAGAGGTAACTCCCATCCTTCCTTCACCAAGCATAGTGGACCCCTCACAGGGTGGCCAAACAGAAGTTCAAAAGGGCTGTAACCAACCCCCTTCTGAGGCACCTCCCTATATGCGAATAAAAGGCAGGGCAAGAGTATGTCCCATTTTCGCCTAAGCTTTTCTGGGAGCCCTTTAATCATGCCCTTCAAGGTTTTGTAGAATCTCTCAACTAAACCATTGCATTGTGGGTGATAGGGTGTGGTGAACTTATAAGTGACTCCACACTCCTTCCACATTGCTTTTAAGTACCCAGACATGAAGTTAGCACCCCTGTCTGATACTACCTCCTTAGGAAAGCCCACTCTTGAGAAAATTCCCAGGAGGGCCCTTGCCACCACAGGTGCTGTAGTGGTCCTGAGGGGAATAGCTTCTGGGTACCTGGTGGCATGATCCACTACCACCAGGATAAACCTGTGCCCAGAGGCTGTTTGGGGATCCATGGGACCAACAATGTCAATCCCTACCCTTTCAAAGGGCACCCCCACCACAGGTAGTGGTATCAGGGGGCCTTTGTAGTGCCACCTGCCTTGCCACTGGCTTGGCAGGTTACACAGGAGCGACAAAACTCCTTGCTGTCTTCAGACATGTGGGGCCAGTGAAAGTGAGGGACAATTCTGTCCCAAGTCTTGTTCTGGCCCAGGTGACCTGCCAAGGGAATATCATGGGCTAGGGTCAATAGGAAGCCCCTGAACTTCAGAGGTATAACCAACCTCCTGGTAGCACCAGGCTTGGGGTCTCTACTCTCTGAGTACAGGAGTCCATCATCCCAATACACTGTATGGGGACCACTAGCTTTCCCAGCAGCCTCAGCAGCAGCTTGCTGTCTGAGGGGTTCAAGGGAGGGGCAGCTCTGCTGCTCCTGGCTCAGATCTGCCCTAGAAGGTCCCCCTGTCCCCAAGAACTCAACCTGGTCAGGTTCAAGTTCCTCTGGGACAGTTCCTTCTTCAGGGCTGAGATCATCCCCTCAAGGGACTGATCTTCCTCCTGAGCCAAGGGGAAGGCACTGCCTTAACCCTACTACTCCTCCTCTTGGAAGGCACTTGGTCCATTATTCCAGAATCCAAGGCCTGTTCAGTGCTAGACATTTTGGCTTGTGACCTGGTCACAGCAAACACATCTGCAGGGATCCCCAGCATTTCTGCATGGGTCCTGAGCTCCACTTCTGCCCAAGCAGAAGTCTCTAAGTCATTGCCAAGCAAGCATTCGACTGGTAGGTTTGCACTCACCACAACCTTCTTAAGGCCAGTTACCCCTCCCCAGGAGAAGTTAACAACTGCCAGAGTATGGTCTGTTCTGACATTGCTAGCATTGGTCACTTGGTACATCTCACCAAGGATAACTTGCCCAGGATTCACAAGGTCTTGTGTCACCATTGTGACACTTGCCCCTGTGTCCCTAAATGCCAAAGCCTCACGTCCATTGATTAAAGGCTGTTGTCTGTACTTGCCCAGATTACTGGGACTCACAGTGGAGGTCACATCCATGCCTCCATCACAGACTAACACAGCCTGAGTCAGTTCTCTGACTAGGTCAGAGCCCAACTCAGTACCCAGGGTGAACCCTACTAAACCCTTATCTGGAGCACTCCCACCAACTGTACTAGGGGGAACAGGTGCCTTAGGGGCTTTGGTGGGTGCTGGACTTGAGTCTTTGGACTTGGTGCAATCACTGGTCCAGTGGGTCTTTTGCTTACAGACCTTGCACCATGGTTTTCTTTGGCCTTTCCCTTTGGTAGACTGTGAATCCCCACCAGAAGAAGATTTTTGGGGGCCTGATGAAGACTTTTGATCTTTACCCTTCTCCCCACCCTTTTCAGAGTTCTTAGCATCTTGCTTCTTGGTTTCCCCACCTTGGTTCTGTACCTTCTGCTTCACCCTGGTTCTGACCCATTTGTCTGCCTTCTTTCCCAATTCTTGGGGAGAGGTCAGATCAGAGTCTACCAGGTATTGATGCAACAGCTGATTTTGACAGTTATTAAGAATCTGCTCCCTCATTATCAGATTGTACAATCCTGAGAAGTCACACACCTTACTGCCCATCAACCAGCCTTCCAGAGCCTTGGCAGAACAATCCACATAGTCTACCCAGTCTTGAGTCTGTGCTTTTTGGGTATCTCTGAACTTCAACCTGTACTGTTCAGTGGTTAGGCCAAACCCATCAATAAGAGCACTCTTCAAGACCTTGTAATTATCAGCATCCTCCTCTCTAACAGTGAGGAGCTTATCTCTACCTTTGTCTGCAAAGGAGAGCAACAAGATTGCTGCCCACTGCTCCTGAGGGACCTTCTGTACCTTACAGGCCCTCTCTAGAGCAGTTATCCACTTGTGGATGTCATCCCCATTCTGATAGGGAGGGACAATCTTGCTCAGGTTCCTATGGTCATAGGACCTTTCCCTATCTCTAGGGACATGGCTGCCACCATGGGACTCTAGTCCCAACTTTCTTCTCTCTCTAAAGAGATCTAGGGACTCCCTGTCTAAGGCTACTTGCTTCCTTCTGAGTTCAAGCTGAGCTTCCTCATATTGAATCAGCCTTGTTCTCCTCTCATGAGAGGATTCCCTCCTATGAGATGAGACAGAGCTCCCTATTGAGGTGCCAGAGTGGTTAGACTCCTGAGAAGGAGATCTAGACTTTCTGGGCACACTCATAATCCTTCCTGGGGGGACAAAGAGGGCATCATTCTGATCATCCTCTTCATCTTCCTCAGGAGGGATTGGGTTATCCAGGTCAGGGCCATTGTCACCCTCCTGGCCAGTTTCAGAGGGGGGCTGGGGGTATTTCTACCCCTGGTCCCATCCTCATCTTCTGCCCCACCCTCAGCTCCTACCCCTTCAGTCCCCAAGGGCTTACTAAGGTCATAAGCCACCAACAACTCCTTAAGGTGTTGGGTGGTGGGGCTTTGGCCTGTCCTTATTTTTTTCAAGTTGCATAAAGCTCTCAATTCCAAGAATGGGAGTGTATCATACTTGGAGGGTGGAAGCTCAGTGGCTTCCTGCAAGGATTCTTTAGATCCTACCCTTAAAGACATTACTAGTGTGGTGTGGTGTATGCACTACCTACTCTAGTGTGGCCTACTAAACTCTCTTGAGTTGTAGAAAGGGTTGTGCTATCCCTTAACACACAACTCTAAGTTCAGTAGAACTTACTGTATTCTAAGCTTAAATTATATGTACCTTAGGTACCTTTAGTGGTTTTCAGTTGATCAATTCAATTGAGATTATCTGGTAAAACAATAGCAAGCTGGAATCCCACACGCTGCACACCAATGTGAGAAGTTGGCCTGGTATATGCTGTCCACTAATTATAGTGGGCACCTTGCACCAGTCCAAACAACCCCTTATTGGAGATAGGTTAAAGACAACCTTATTGAAAGCTATCATAGTGGTAGCTATGGAGAGCAGCCTTCAGGCTAAGTCTTGAAGGAATGTAAAGCAGCTTGTTTTACCAGTCTATAATCTCTTGAGTGATCAAATGAAAGAGCACCACACCAGGTATATATTAAAAATATATGTATTTATTGCTAAACACACCCTCTAGTCTCTTTATGAGGCTAGAGTTCAAGTACATAAGTTAGAAGTTATTTAAACACAGTAATAGCACAAATACACGTTTGGGCCCTAGGGGCGTACCAAACCATATACCAATAAAGTGGTATAAGAACCACGACTGAACTAGACACTAGGCCTAGAGCCTCTAGAAGTGCTTGGACCACAAGGAACCACCCAAGGTAGTGACACAGGGGACCCACGGGGGACGCGTGCAGTGTAAATACACAACCGCGATACGCCGTTGACTTCTATGGAGAAAGTCGTGATCGGGAAATTAAAGAAAAGGGACACTTAAAGGAGGACTTGGAGCAAACCCTTTGAGATCTAGGACTTTGAAGAGTCTCTACCCACGGGAGCACCGGAGTACTCGTGTTACCTCACCCAGGGAAGCCGGGTGCATAGGTGCCTTTCGGGGTCGGGTTTCGTCGCCGATTTGAATGGCGATCTGCTGCAAAGTGCTGCTGGCGACCAAGTGGAAAGTGTCCGGGTGGATCCAAGAGTGGATCGGAGTTCTGAAGAACCTGAAAGCAGAGGGGACAGAGTCTGGGTCACTAGCCAGTGACCAGGAAGGCGATGAGCGGATGCCCACCGATGTCGAGTGCTTCAGGTAGGTTGACGGTCGTCTTGACTCTTCAGCCACGAGGTCCAGGAGGCGTTGTCGGCGACCAGGAGCAGGATTCGGGCTGGTACACGATGTCTGTCGAGTGCTGAGGTGTCGGCGACCGGATTGGACCCAACAAGCCTTGGCAACGGCAAGTCTTGATGAAAGTAAAGGATGATCGATGATGCAGACCAGCAAGGTCTGAGGAACTCACCCAGCGAGGGTAAGTGAGGGCAAGCCTGGAGCAACCAGGGTGCCCAAGAAGAAAAGGATTGGCCTTCGTGAAGGGCTACTAGCCAATGGGCTAGCGACCGCGAAGGAGCCTCGAGACGTCGCACGTGGAGCTGGCTCACAGGACACTCGTGGAGTGGAGGCCAGTGATCTTCGGTGCAGTTGGTGCTGGAGGCTAGGGCTACTCGGAGCCCAAAGCACGACTTCGTGGGAGACCCAGAAGAGGATGCACTAGCAAATGCGTGCGGTGTCCAGGGGTCACGGTTCCACGTTACCCACGACAGCTACGGGCCTCAGCTTTGCTGGGGACTCAGGGCAGCCTCGGGAAGTCTGGAAATCCACCTCTGGTGATGCAAAGACTTCGGCGTCCGACGGGAGCTTAGGCGATGCAGACCGGACAATTGCTTCTTTGGTGCCTGCCAAGCAGGGGAGTCACTCCTTGACCCCAAGGGAGATTCTTCTGTCCTCTAGTCTTGAGTAGAGCGTCGAAGGTCCAGGATTCTGTTTCATAGTTTCGTCCAGGGATAATCTAAAGTCCTAAGGACTGGGTTCCTATACTTATACTAAGTATAGGGGTTGGACTACTCTGTGGCCCCACCTATGGGTGGGTCAGGGCAGAGGGGTGGCTACACCCCTTTCCCTTTGTCCAGTTCGCGCCAAAGCAGGGGCTGCAAGCCCTGATCCGGTTTGAGCTGGGGTATGCACAGGGACACCAAGTGTGCCCCCAGTGCAGGACTTCAAAGCACCCGAAAGTGCTCCCGCCCAGCCCCAATACACATTATCCTGTCTGGGGAGGTGGTCACACCTCCCTGGGACAGGAAACCTATTGTCCAGGCCTCCCCTGCTGGAGTTTCGTCCAGCAGCAGGAGGCCAGACTCGTGTCTGTGGCAGCAGCATCCATTTTGTGATGCCAGGGCTTTAGAAAGAAGTTACCGGCCAGGCCAGGGTTAACATGTCTCTCCCTCTAGAAGGGTGGAATGCTACCCCCGCCGCCAGAATTGGCGGGGGGTAGTATTCCAAGATGTTTGACACCAAACACGACATGTTTAGGTGCAGCCATTCCAAAGTTAGCATTTAACGCGAGGTTATAATGCGCTTAAGAGTATATGGTCAGGCTGCACTACAAACAGCATCAGAGAAGGGTCTCCGAACGCTGCAGAGGGGCCCTGCTCATGCAGGGGCACCCTCTCACATAGGAACCATGCACTCTGCCTTTAGGATTGATAAGGCCTGCCTTAGGAGTGACTTATAGGTTTATATGTGTGTATGTATTTAGTGATATAGGTAACCTATATCACAGTAAGGGGTGCATGCACCACCTTACCCAGGCTGCAGTAGCAGACCTGTGGTGTCAGTTTGGGTGGCCTTCCAGGGGTGGCATAATACATGCTGCAGCCCCTGGTAGGCCTCTGAGGTACCTATGCCCTTGGTACATAGTATACCATATACTAGGGACTTATAAGGGCACTCCAGATTCCAATCAGTGATGTGCCTAAGGCACATGGAAACCATTTTAGAGAGGAAGCAGCTAGGCTGGGGTTCTGATTAGCAGGGCCCCAGCCAGACTAATGTCGAAAAACAGTGAAGCATCAGCAAAAAGTGGGGGTACCCATGTGAAGCAGATCCTACTCTCCTACAGTACGGACATTTGAACCTCCCTCAGGACTGCATGGATATTTTAAGGGAGTCAAGGAAGCCTTCCACAAGATCATCATACTCTCTAAAGTGGAAAAGATTTTACTTGTGGTGTATCCGTAATGATTGGAGTCCAATTAACGGGCAAGAGGAGGTAATCTTGCCGTATTTACTCCATTTGGCCAAATCTGGTTTGAAATATTCTTCCATTAAAGTGCATTTGGCGGCTATCACAGCATATCGTAAATCACCTAACCAGCCTTCTTTCTTTCAGCTTCAGGTGGTTAAGGACTTCCTGCAGGGGTTGAAAAGGTTTACCCCCTGTTCGACCTCCTTCTCCTCCTTGGGAGTTGAATTTGGTGCTGTCTAAATTGATGGGACCTCCATTTGAACCCATTCATAAGTCTACATTGCAACACCTTTCTTGGAAAGTAGCTTTTCTAGTAGCAATTACATCAGCACGCAGAGTGAGTGAGATACAAGCACTCTGTTCTAAAGAACCCTATACGGTCTTCCACCATAATAGGGTGGTTATGCGAACTCACCCTTCCTTCCTACCTAAGGTTGTGTCAGAGTTTCATGTTAATCAGACAATTTCTCTACCCTCTTTCTTTCCCAATCCATCCACACCAGCGGAAAGGTCTCTTCATTCGCTAGACCTCAAGAGGGTTCTCAAATTCTATTTGGATGCAACGAAATCCATTAGAAAAGCAGATCAATTGTTTATAAACTATGGTTCTGTTAGAAAAGGCTTCCCAACTTCTAAAAGATCCATTTTAAGATGGATAGTATCTTGTATAAAGTTGGCATAACAGATTGCAAATAAGCCTCTGTTTGCCTCCCCTAAAGCTCATTCTACTAGGGGTAAGGCTGCTACGATTGCATTCTTACATAATGTACCGATGGCCGAGATTTGCAAGGCGGCAACTTGGAAATCGGTCCATACGTTTACCAGACATTACTGTCTGGATTCTGACTCCAGAGCAGATAAATAAGTGGGCCAGGCCTCCTTGAGGAATCTGTTCCAATGCTAACCTATTGGAGTCTGTATAGGCCTTATGGCATTTATGTATCTTGATGGTACTCTGTTTACTTGCCCGCAAGATGAGGGAATGGGCTTGCTATTCTATTCATGTGCTTATGACTATTGATGAGGATCCCCTGGAAGAGAAGGATAGGTTACTTACCTGTAATCCTAGTTCTCTTCCAGGGGTATCCTCATCAAAGTCATAAGCAACCGACCCGCCTCCCCGGGCAAGTGAACATGATTCATACATCTCTTTGTAAAAAGGACTGCGGATATCCGCAAAGAACAACTGACCTAACTGTCACCCCTGAGGCATGATGGGAAGCTAGGGGTCATGGCTGCCTTAAAGGCACGGTGCCAGTTTATCTGAGTGTTTATGTGGGTTAGCTTTTCAGCTTTCTACACTAATGTTTCCACAATGCAGCCTATGTGCTGGCAATGTTTTCTTCATTATTCCTTGCAGGATTGTGTTGTCTGCTATGTATTAAAGCAGTTTTCAAAAGTTTTTCTCCCTGCTTTATTGGAATATGTTTATGTGCAAGAGAATTCCTTGCAACATTGCTCAGCACGTTTATGGGAGGCTACATTGTGTGTTTTTTATATATATATGGATATATATATATATATATATAGAGCTACATATATGGTTTTCACATATATGTAATGTGTTTCCGGGGTCCCGCGCATGGGCGGGAATATTCATGTGCTTATGACTTTGATGAGGATACCCCTGGAAGAGAACTAGGATTACAGGTAAGTAACCTATCCTTTTTGTCCTGGAGCTATTTTCTAACTGCTCTGGCTTTTTTCAAGAGCACAACCTCCTTATGTTTTAATTTTACAATCTCCTCCTTGCTCTGCACTACTGACTCTTTTTAAGCTCCGTAACTGTCTCTTCTAGGGCCTGAGTCCTTTGTGCTAGGGAGTCATTTTTTTCTCTAGATTGTTGTATTCTCCCTGTGTCTCTTTCTGGTTTGCCGTGGATATAGCAAATCTAGACTTAATCTCTGACATTAGAGACAGCAGCAACTTCTCCACTGTTGGATCAGCTGAGGTTGTTTTAGGAGACTGGATGGGGCTGAGATAAGGTGGAAAGCCTCTAAGGTGCGAACTCTGAGGTGCTTTGTAGAGATGAACCAGTGCTGCTTTCTCCTGCTTTACACACTATGTCTTCCACCGGGGGAAAAGTTCCCCTGACTCTCCTGGCAAACTCATGCCTGTCATATCCTCTAAGACATGGTATCTATTTGAAGTGGTAGCTTTGACAATTTTCCCAATGCGGGTGGCTTTTACCATGTCGGCGTTAACTACAAGGTCACTTCCCCCTTGAGAGACCGCCTTATCCAGTGAGTTTGGGATAGATTTGCTAGCAAGTGTTTCCGTTGTGTTGTCATTAAGCAGCGCCTTAAACAAGGACCTTACCAAGGAGGTAATCTTCAGTCTCTGCTGAGTTCTCGTGGCCCTTCCTTTACTGTGTCTACCTCTGGATTGCCCCCTACTGCTCACTACTAGTCCAACAATTTCCTACCTACCACCATATGTCTTGTCTGCCTTGCTATATATCAACTGAGTGTCCTTCTTACAACCAGCCGCGTTAATGATGCCTACCTTGCATTCCAACACAGCTGACTGAATGTTCTTAGATAGGGCATGCTCACTGTTCACCTCCCTGATATCTTCCCTTGTCATACTTATCAGGAAGTATCTATTATTTCCTCTGGCCAGGTACTCTCTTTCAACCCCAGTGACCTTAGTTGAGCACCTCCATGCCTCTTTACCTCTTATACAGAGGGGCACCCGGAGCTTCCATTGTCTATCTTCCGCAGGCTCGCTGGCATGCATATGGATTTTCTCCCCACTGCTCCAATTTCCACCTCATGCTCTTGGGCTCTAGGGTGCAGATCTGTCGAAGCCTCTGCTATGGGTGACCTCAAGCCCTCGCTTGTACTGCCTCTCCCTCTCAGTCCCTGGAACAAGGCCCTTGCCGCTGCGTGAAGGCCACGCTTGATCCCCAATGCCACCCATCTCCATGGATTGGCGTCAGCTGTGTGTGTGTGTGTGTCTGTCTGTGTGTGTCCGTGTATGTGTCCGTGTGTGTGCCTGTGTGTGTGCGCCCGCCGTGGTTTCTACTGTTGCCGGCAAGCGAAACTCAGACCGTGCGCTGAAAAGGGACAAGTCGCTCCACCTTCACCCACGGTCATGTTCTTACTACTCAACCCACTCTGCCACATCGACCAAGAAAGGCAGGTAAGTCATTCCCCCTGGGAACACTGCCGCGACCTGCTTCTAGTTGGCCATCATGTTCTCTCATCCCTCATTTCCCTCGAAGCTTCCTCAAACGTGCCTAACCCACCTACAGAGTGCTCCATGCTGGAGCTCCAAAATACCCAGCCCTCAGCACCTGGATTGCCTTCTGCTAGAAACTCCAACCTTAAAGAATATTGAAGCAGGCTTTCACAGGAAGTGCACTTAAACTCTGGAAATACCTTCCATAAAGCCACAAAGGAAACGTTTAATAAAGCTTTTAATGGGCTTTCCTCCAATAAATGCTCCTCCAGATTTGAATTGAACCAAGGACACAGAACAAAAAAGTAGTTTTTTATTTATATATTTTTTCCCTTTTTGTCTTCCACACAGTAGCATTTTGTTCACCTTTTACTGCATACTCTCTAATGCTCGTTTTCTGGTATTTATAGTTTGCAACACCAAGCATGCACTATGTAAAGCCCTCTGTCACCTCTTAGGCCTGGTTCATAAAACTGCTTATAAACAACAAGCATTGGCAGAGTCAATAGGTCTCAGCAATCCGAGAGCTATATGCGTTGCCAATGTTAATGTCTATAGGCGTTGTCAATGCTAATTGCACATCAGTGCAGCCATGCACATTCGGTGCCAGGTGAGGCCTGCCCTCCTCTCAGCGTCACCAGCGGAGTGTGTAATGTTCCCTTGCCCCTCCGGGAGCCAGAGCACAGAAAGCAGCGCAGCAGATGGGCATCGACATAGAGAAGTGACATCTCAAAAGCAGTTCTCCGCTTACAAATGGCATCATGTAATAACAATGTCATTTACATTAGTTGGCCTAATGTAAGCAATTGTTTTTTGTTATAGTGGTCTCCCTGCATGCATGGAGCGCAATGTATCTGTTTGTATCCGCTAAATATTTCTTGTTCCATCACATGAAATTAGTAAAAGGTATATAAAGGAAATGTATGTTGGTAAATATAACGCTGTCACGGTTGTTTCCATGCGATGGTCAGCCTTTAATTTGATGAATGTGACAACTGAAAATCAAGCGCACAAGCATGATAAAATAATACGTCAAGGGGAGATGTAAATATAAACTCGCACTTCTGTGTATTTCATAGAGGCTTTATGTGAGTGCATGTCTGAAACCTGAAACCAATATAAAGCCTTTTTTTAAGCGAGTATTTTGAAAGTAGATCAGAATTAAAAATAATGTTGCACTGGCTAACCATTGCGTTTATTTGTACCCTGATTTGCTGGTGAAACAGTTTTGTGATTGCATCCAAAACACACACTTAAATTGCACTTCTATCACTGCAATGGAAAGAGTTTATTTAGGTATGTATTTGCAAAGAAATTCATTTGATGAAAAGCCTTTGTTTAAGCTTATGTTTTGCAAATAAATCAGATGCACTCAGAATTAAAAGTAATGTTGCACCAGCAAAGCGAAATAAAAAATAAACGCAGTATGTTGAAAGTATATAACTTTGATTTGCCGGTGCAGCATTACATTTAATTATGAATGCGTATGAATTACTTTTACAACATGCACCTAAACAAAGCCTTTGCATTGCTTAATTTTGTTTGTAAACATGCACCTAATTAAAGTCTTGAAACTTAAGTTATAGAAGTGTGATTTAGCCACGTGTTTTGAAAGTCAATCATGGGCACGGAGAATTACAAGAATTTGTCATACTGATGCTGGATCTGAGGGTTGACGTACACCAATCATGTGTAAAATAACAGGTGCCCTCGGAAAACATCGTCTGGCATTTGGCCTCGGTCTTTGAATGCACAGCAAATGTGACAAGACAAGAACAAGATTTACAGCCCTCTTTACAGAGGAGCTTGGAGCAGCAAGTGAAAACACGAGCTCTTGTGTTAAGTGCTCTTTAACAAAGAAAAAAGTAGCTCCTGAAACAGATCCTAAAATCCAAGCATTCGAGGGATAGTGTAATTTGTCCATGCTTTCTGGGAGGGCTAAACACAGGAAAAGGCATGACAAATGCATTCCATGGTCAAATGGGGAGAAAGAATCTAAGAGTGATGATGTAGACAGCAAATGGGTAGCCTATAGGTGGACTGAAGCCCACAAAGTATATATATCATATCTCTTCGAGACAGCCCATGTGCTGTCTAGCCGAGATCTAAAAATGAACCAGATCTCTTTAACTCTAAGCTAGGGCCGGCTATCTTGTGCCCTGCTCTCAAAGACCCTGGTTGTCTGTTCTCTCTTTGTAGGGCTGCGAGAACATTTGTCAAAATTGGCTATTGTTAGGGAGCTGAACATTTGATTAATACATAAGAAAGAAAACAAGAGATAACTATTTTAATCAGAACGCCACGAAGGTGGCTCTCTCCAGCTAAAATAAAAGAACTAATTGACACCAAAAAAGACGGACGTTGTTCAATGTTACTCTTGCAGAAACTGAGAGAAAACTTATTTTGTAGGAGGTGCTAACACTCGTGGTGAGTGAAATTGTAACTAAAACTTGTAGTGACTGATTTGGGTAAATGTATATTTTAAATATATATTTTTTCTTTGTAGGATGGCATTTTACGCTGCTTTCACTTGAAAGGAAATGATTTCAAAGTTGATGAATGTTGGAATGCTGGAAGCGAAATTGAAAACATTGCTTTTTCTCCTGATCACAGATGTTTGTCAGTAGCAACAGACAAGGTACAGTGTAATATTTTCTTTTCATAAATCACAATTATGATATCATTTATGTTAACTATTGTGAGTTTTAGCGTGGAGGGAACACACTCATTCACCTTTATAAAGAAGCAAAATGCCTACCAGATTAGAATTGTATTTACTCATCATGACTGTAACAAAATCCCCCTTCTCCAGGGTAAGATGGGGGGATCTGACGTACGTTTTGTTCCCAATCATTCTAACGATTCCTACTTGATGATACTGGTTTCTTACAAAAAGACTATGAAATAGTTACATGACCAGTAGGGAAGGTCTGTGCTGGGCTTCTCAGAGCACAGTCTTATATGTACCAGTGGCTCATACCCTAATTTTGTTGTACACCGTGGCAAATCGCTGGATGGATGAGATATTTCCAGGATCTACAGGAACAGAAATTAAAATAGCAACAGGCTAATGGCAGCATGAGACATGCTGTGAGACATACTGGGATTCCCGGTGCCCCACTGCTTCGTACCCTCGACCACTCTACCCCCCCTACTATCAGAAACAACCCACACCTTTCTGGAGCTCTGTTTGGTACAGGAAGGTGCGGTTGCCCAACCCATTCTAACTGACTCCCATTCAGAAAATCCGAATGAAAGCAGGCAGTCCAAATGGCTTCTCCTTGAAACTAGAGACATTTTGTAAATTGAATGTATAACTTGCAACGCAGGGCTGTCTCAAAACTGTAGCTCTTGGGCAGCCAGCGCAGTCTTCATAAAAAGTAATCAGTCTGCATGTAAACTCCCAACTTAGCAAAAAAACGCAATCACTTACTATCCATCGCGGGTTCTACCTCTCATCTGGAACTCTAAACGACCCACCCAAAGCCACTTCCTTCAGCTCTTTAAGAACGGTTTTGAGAGACTACCGTTCCTTTGTCATTGCCAATGATCCTAATAAATCACTGTCTTGAGTCTTAGGACTACCAAATGTCACATTTGCACCTAAGTGTTTTTGCAACCAAACCTTTATGTCCCAGATTACTAACCACTAAAATACAGTTACCTATACACATGCTTGTGCAGAGCATTACCAGGTCCAGGGCAAAGAATTTCCAAGCCACAGGCAAATTTACCTTTCCATTTTATCGCCCGGTCCCTTGCCTAGCAACAAGACCACTCTTGTGGTATTTTGTTATTTACTGTCTTTTAATACAGTGGCACCATCAGCGCACTTGCATTCAGTGGCTTTACTTTAATGTAGAACCGAATCTGGCCATCCCATTCCTCCATCTTGTTCTCTTCAAGAGTGGGTGCTACCTTCATTGTGTTTCAGCCTTTCCTTGTCCTTCTGAATAAAGATATTACTCTTAAAGTTTTTGATGACGTATCATTACAAACGTGCATAATGCCATGCCAGTGTGAATGTATAATGTTTTCAAGGGTATGTTCTTATAAAGGAGTTTTCTCTATTGTGCTCCATAGCACCCAGAGTTATTGTTCATGCCAGGGAGAACCACAGAGATCAATATGTTGGACTCTTGCACTGAATGTACACATTAATCATTCATGCATGGTTGTGTACAAATTCCAGTCCTCTCCTTCACGCAGGTTTGTGTAGAAACTTGCATAATCTCCTTCAGACAGGGCGGTGTACAAGCTCAAGCGACCTCCTGCATACAAGGCTGTGGACAGTTCAGCTGGCAACCATTAGACAGGGTTTTTATAAACTCTAGAGACCTCCCCTACACCTGGGCCAGTACACTCATGTGTCCTCCATCACACAGGCCTGCCTACATACTCTGAAGAAATCCTTCAAACGGGATTGTGCATCGTGTCCAGTAACCTGCTTCACACAGCGTTGTGTATTAATTACATAGCATCCTTCATACAGCTGTGAAGTAAGTGGCGCAACCACCCGTCGGTGCTGATGTTGTTTTCTTTCCCTCATCTGACCTCATCAGTGCCATGCAGCACCGCACGTTTAGTGAATAAAACAGAGAGCACAGACATAAGATGCACAAAGTGAGGCATGCTTCACACTGACCCTGCACAAAATGTCTTTGCACATTGGTGTTTGTCTGCATTTGCATGCATTAGTAACTTAAAGCCAGACCTAGTGTCTTTAGCAATGCTTGTTTTTTGTGATTTGTGATATCATACCCACCTTCCAATAAGATCTGGGTGCATTGAGCCTCTTTCTGTTCGATTTGGGCTGCATTTTTGGGTCATCGGTGACAATCAGGAGTTTCTTCTAAGTTCAAGGACGTTTTTTGGAAGTCTCATTTAAAGTGGTTCACAAAATGGGTCGATTTCCACTTCCTTCCTCTCGTGCTCTCTTCAGTGATAACATTGTGAGATTTCATGATTAATTCTAATATCCATTTTCAGGG
Organism: Calotriton arnoldi; assembly: GCA_963921515.1. Classification (NCBI taxonomy): domain Eukaryota; kingdom Metazoa; phylum Chordata; class Amphibia; order Caudata; family Salamandridae; genus Calotriton; species Calotriton arnoldi. The sequence continues at coordinate 1,790,590 of CAWUFW010000182.1, forward strand.
TTCACTCTATTTGTATGACCTTATGGACCCTCAGAATGTCTCCCAAATCCTGAGTGAATATCACAGCGATGTGCTCTCGGCTGACTTTCTGATTCCTGGAGACAATTATTGTGTGGTAAGAACATTTTGACGTTATAAATCATGCCTGTACTTGTTTTTATTACTGAATCATATGTTGTGCAAGCAGTGAAGTACAAAACAGGTACTCTGGGCCAAGAATAACTGGTATTACTCTTGTGCGAGACAGCAGCATTTTGAAAGAAAATGGTCTCACATGGTGTTGCTCCCATGCACCCTGAGTCACGATCCCTGTTAGCCTGTGGACGTCAGTAGACAGATAGATGGACTGTTAGCCACATATTACTGGGGCATTCAAGGGTAAGATTTAAAATGGCAGGGTGTCAGCTGGAATGATACTGCATGCTAATGATTCATTTGTGACGGGCAGGGAGATCACGAGGAGAAAGTGCCTGTCCAGAGGGACATCCTAACCAAAGAATGCCAACTTGCTAAGATTGAAGTGTATTTTACAAACCCCCATCCAATGAAATGGAAGGCATTTTCAGACTTTTTGAATTATGGAAAGTGCCTATTTCCTCAGATGGAATTCCGTTGCGGCTCATATGTTTCCATTGACTTGATGTTTTGGTAGGTAAATCGCATCTTAGGACCTCCCTGTGAGTGGCCTGGAAAATTGGCTGTATTTTCCCCACTCTCTGAGATATCCATACCAGGACAACTTGAATATCCCTCGAATCGCTTTGATCCATTTAAACTTTCATAACTTAAGGGCCAGAAAGGTTTAAAAATTATAACGTTAAAATATTGTGTTCTTCTGATAGGGACTACGGCTATGGGTATTCAAAAAGAGGCAGCTGGTGATCTTTTGAAAGTGGTAGGGCTTAAGTAACTGATTCGAATTTTGGGGGACAAGCCCACAAATCTGTCAACTTTTAGAAATGTACAGGGAGCTATGAGCACCAAGATATATATTTTTTAAAATCAATACAACGTAAAGCGCTTTGATGCTTCGTCAGGGGTAGTAAGCGCTATATAAATGCAATTACAATACAATACAAATTGGTGCTTTTAATAACACAAATTGCCTAAAAGTACAAAGATTCTGATGGTGTAACAATGAAATATTAAAATAATTCTTGTGACGTGTCAGGCTTTCTTTTTTTTAATAACAAATTTTATTTGATTTTCAAGAGAAATCTGGGCGATTAGCCCCATAATACCAATAGATGAAAGAGGTATACATATGCTCTTTAAATCCTCATTTTGTACATATATAAACGCCTGCGAAACATGCAGGACAATCAACAATACAAAACAGCAGACATCACAATATCTCACGGTTGGTTCACATAACACCTTTGGCTGGGCATCTATTTCCAGCCTATAGAGGGGCATCCCATAACTGCAGAGAGCAGGCATGAACACGTTTACGGGTCTTCGGGTGGCAACGGGGGGAGCTCTATGCCACGGTACGTGGCCCATCGGGTCCAAATCTTCCTGTGTTTCTTGGGGCAACCTCGGGCTACAAAGACTGCCATCTCCGCCCCCATACAAGTGTCGAGTTCCCGTTTCCATTTACCAATCGGCGGGGGTGACGTTCCCTTCCAACACTGCGCTATGTCCCGTTTAGCGGCCAAGAACAGCAAATGTTGCTTATATTTATTTCCCCCTATGTCCTCTGTGGCATGTAAGAGAAAGAGTTGCGGGTCTAAAGGGAGTTCCCACGCCAATACCTCCTGAAGGCAAGACCTAACCCTGCGCCAGTAGGGCTGCAGCGCAACGCAGCTCCACACCGTGTGTATGAAGGTCCCTTCGGCGCGATCGCACCGTAGACACAGAGGGGACTGAATGACACCCATCTTCCACAGCCGGACTCGTGTAAAATAGGCCCGGTGTAGGTACTTAAACTGTATCAGGCGATATCTGGAAGGCCCCTTCACACCCTCCGGCAGGCCCACAAATCGCAGGTTATTTCGGCGTGCCCGGCTTTCCGCATCTTCGACCCTGGAGGCGAGTTCCCTGGACACCACTGTAAGCTTGTTTACCTGCTTTTGTAGGGTGGAGACCGTGTCCTCGACTGTGGAGACCCGAGTTTCTGCCTCCGTAATGCGGTCGACAGCCTTGCGGAGGTCTTGACGGAGGAATGACACCTCCGAGCCCACAGCTCCTATCTTGGCCTCCAATGCGTCCCTGGCTCCATTGATCGCCACCAGGAGGGCCGCGTTGTCGGACGGCGGACTCGCCCCCCCACCCGCCGGGGGGCCGCCACCAGCCGGTGCAGTGTAGTGATCCAGCGTAGCCTGTTTTGGGCCGGCGCCGCCTGGTTTGTCCTTGCCCATCGTGCGACTGAGGGTCGGAGGTAGTACCTCACCCAGGGGGGACCCGGCGGCCCCCCGAGGCCCTGCAGCAAGGATCCGGTCCGGCCAGCCGCGATGTCCGCCAGAGGCGACGCAGGCGGTGTTGGGGTCACCACCCCTCTGCGCACAGTCCACCAGGCTCAGCGCCAGGCCCCACAGCGCAGCACACAGAGCCCCGCAGCGGCAGGTCGCCGGCGTGCCGAGAGCCCCAAGAGTCCTGCCGGCTAGCGTGTCCCTCTAGTGCGGCATATAAGAGGAGGCCGGCACCGATCACCCGGGGGCAGCAGACCGCCTCACAGCAGCCGGGGGGCCAGGGCCCAGCGGGGAGGAGGCGCCAAGAGGAGGGGGGGGAAGACGTCAGCCGCCCCCCACTAGGCCAGTCCTCAGGGGCCGGGAGCGCAGAGGCGCCCCACCCCGCCCCACTCACCCGATGCCCCAGGCAGCCGAAGTAGGACAGGTCCGTGCGTCGCAGTGGCAACCAGATCGCCCAGCCGGGCGCCACCGCCGACCAGGAGGAGCAGGTCCGCAGCCCCAACCGGGCCGCCGCACAATCAGCCGGTCTGCAGCTCCACACCTCGGCGGCCCGGCAGCGCAGCGTCCCTCTGGTCTCGCCGGCAATGTCCCGCACAGGCCTCAAACCCCGGTGACTTGGCGCGTGGCCCGCCCACAGGCAAGGGGCGGCCGCTCCGGATTCAGGCCCAGTGGCGCCGCACAGTCTCAGGCGACGCGACGGGGCCGGGAGAGCTCGGCGGTCACTCAGGCTCGGTCCAGTGGGGCCCAAGGCAGTCCACCGCAGGGCCGGCTAGTCTGAAGATCCTCCGCGAGGATATTATGGCGGATATTGGCACAGGTTTGGCGTGGCGACGCGGAGCGCGATTAACTTGCGTCCGCCATATTGGCTCGCCAAGCCACGCCCCCCGTGTCAGGCTTTCTTAACCCTCACCAGAAGTATTGAGTTTCAACTTTCTAAAGAACACGCTGGAAAAAATGGTGGCAATGGAGTGGATGTTTCAGCATAGCTTCTCTAACAAAATGACTAAAGTGTTAGTGTAATAGCGGATTATAGAATGTTTCTTTTTCCATCCTGTATCTTCAGTGATATGTTTTGACTGACAATCTGTTCAGGAGCAGCAGGGTGAAAAAATAAGCGGCAACTCTTATAATGACAGGCCATAAACAAATGAGCCAGACAATTGTAGTCTCTGCACTGCTACTGCTCAATTGACAGAGCTTACAGTATAAAACAGATTATGTCAAATTGATATCAGCTGTGTTTACTGAGGCCCCATGCATCAGTAATTATAGTATCACGTAAAGCTTTATCAAAATGGATTGTAAAATGCCTTAACATAAATCATGAATTGACAACCAACTGGCCTCGACAGTAAGTGTCCTGTGGTAACTATCAAGCAAATTCAGCAATAAACATCTAGAACTCAACTTGAATTATCTCTGAAATATCCGCTTTAAATATATTTTTTATATTCATTCAAGGTTTCACCAGAAGTTCAAAGACAGCTGCATTTCCCCTATAGATCTTATAGCTCAGACCTGCCCCACCAATTCTGGCCCCTGTACATTCTCTTTCTGGATCTAGTAAATCTCATTTCACTTCATCACATACTTTATCTTCTGACAAGAAACCGGGAGAAAAAGCCCCATGTCTCTATACAATCACTCAACCTAAGCATTCGGCTTCCAATAGACTAGCCTTCACTCACTTGAGCCTCTCATCTGAGAACATGAACATTCAACTAGCTGCCGGGAATTCCTCTGCAACTGTCAACGAGTGAGTGTATGGTTAAGGTTTTATCACTGTATTCAGTAAACAATACTTTCCTCACACATAGTTAGTGATTGATGTGATCAAATTTCCAAAGCACGAAACAGAATAGTTGGTTCTCTTCCAGGGGATACTGATCAATAGTCATAAGCACTGAATTACCCCCGCCCACGTGCGGGATCCCGGAGCATATAGAAATATACATATATATATATATATGTGTATGTTGGGGATCACAAGTGCATAGCACTTCCGCGACATACATATATACATGTATATAAATACATAAATATGCAGCCTAACATAATTCCATTAGGGCAAAATGCCAAAATTACATAGGTTTTTCCTGTATAGACAATAATCTCCCATATACACTCTGTAATAGAGAACATACACTGTAATAGTGTCATACAAGAAAACCTTTATTTTCAGAAAGGAAAAAACAGGTATTAGCAGGCAGTTGGCCCATAGGCTGCATAGATGAATAAACATCACAGTACAGTAAAAAACTGGCACCTTGCCTTTAAGGCTTCCAAGAACTTGGACACTTTGCCTTTAAGGCCTCCAGGAGCCCCTCCGCTCCCATCATGCACCACAGGTGACAGTTAGGGCAGTTCTTTTTTCCGGCTCCTTCTATGAGGATCCTGGAGCTTGAGCTCGACAGTTTTTCTGACTTTCCTGTCAGGAATTGTTTTATTCTTGCGGTTTTCCTGTGCTGGCAGTGGTTTATCCTCATTTTCTGACAAAATATCATTCTTTTTTCTGTCAGAATGCCGGCTCTTTTCCGCAAATGTCCATCATGTGGAAAGAAGATGGCCATCTCAGATCCACACTCCGTGTGTATCGCCTGCCTTCCTTCCAGTCACAAGCCTGACACTTGTTATCATTGTCAGAGGTTTTCAGCGAGGACTCTTCGCGACAGGGAGAGGATTCGCCTTCAAGCTGTGCTCGAGAGAGAGGAAAAGCCCGGCTGGAAAGTGGCCTTGCGTGTCAAGAGCCCTCCTCTCTTCAGGAACATCGACGTCAGCATCATTCTGCCTCTACAACATCAAGCAAACGGCAGATTCCAGACTGTTCGCCGTCTGTGTCGTTACCGCCGTCGAAGAAGCGACCTACACCATCTCCGACGTTGAGACGGCGTGAGTCTCCGTCGTCGAAAGACATTGACGTCGAAGCATACTGCCTCGGTCTTGAGGTATGTTCATGACGAAGGTCGATCGGCGTCAAAACACCCATCGACGTCGAGACATCCATCGACGTCAAGGCACTCTCCGTCACCTCCCCGTAGGTCGACGTCGAGAAGTTTGCCGACGGCAAAGGGGCCTCGAGACCAGTCGACATCGAAGACTTCGATGCCATTGAAGCAGACGTCGAGGAGGCGAGAGCGTTCGATGTCTAAGTCACCGAGTCACCATAGACGGTCGACGTCGAGAACGTCTTTGAGGGAGGTGAGGTCGCCATCGAGGACAGCAAAGTCCTTAACTCCTTCGATCCATCATCCCACGTCAAGGGAGAAGCACAGGTCGACGTCGAGGAAGAAGCACAGGTCGACGTCGAGGCGCTCGACGTCGAGAGCTAAAGAGCCTGCTGTTGCCTCGGAGGAGGTTAGAGCTGCATCTCGATCGTCCTCAAGATCTGGATCTTCTCCAGGGCTACATATTGTCCAGGTCTCCCCGGAGGGCTCTCCGGTGGTTGGTGAAGATGCACGACGCAGGAAGTCTAGGGCCCTCAGTAGCCCGGGGTTGGACTTTTCCCGTACCTATTCTCCTTCACGTTTGTCCAGGGATTCTCCATCCCCTAAAACACCTCGAAGATCAAGATCACCGATGTGGTTTCTTCCAGAGCGGCTTTAAGGAGTCCACGCAGATCACGATCTCCGCATGCCCGCCATGCTCGATCAAGGGACAGATCTCGTTCTTATCATTCTTCTCCGAAGAGAAGTAGGCAGAGGTCTCCCACCTGGTCTTCTCCCACCAGGTCCTCTATCAGAGATTATTCTCCAACGTTGACGGCTACACCCCCATCCAGGGTTTCTCCAATTGATGATCTCAGCACTTTTAATGAGGTTCTCTGTAGAGGAGCGAATAAGCTGAACATCTCTGTCTGTCCCGACTGTTTCCTCCTCAGTGATTTTCGAGACTCTCCATCATCGCACTTCAGCTCGGCCTTTGCTTCCTCTTGTCCCAGGCCTTCTCGAAACTGCTATGCAGACCTTTTTGACACCGGCAACGGTGGGAGCTGTGCCTTCCCGAATAGCGAAAAAATACAAGGCTCCGGACCAAGATCCGTTGTTCCTTCGGTCGGATCCTCCTCCGGCTAGGAAGACGCACTCATCTATGTCTTCCTCCTCAGCGCCTCCGGATAAGGATAGCAAACTGATGGACTCTTTAGGTAGAAGGATGTGCAACACTTCAGCCTCTATCATGAAGGTCGCCAGTGCCTCCGCTCTGCTGGGGAGGTATGAAAGATCCTTGTGGGATTCACTGGGCCGTTTTGCGGATAAACTCCCAAAAAAGGATCAGCAGGACTTTCGTGAAATACTGCAAGAGAGAGGTCTAGTGGCGAATCAGGTGATTAGTGCTTCCGCTGATTCGTCTGATCTGGCTGCCCACGGATACTCCCATGGTATCTGTTCGAGGCGTTCTGCTTGGTTACGCTTGACTGGCCTTAAACCCGACGTCCAACGGAAGATAACCAACCTGCCTTTCAATGGGTCTTCTCTCTTCGGGCCGCATGCGGACGAAGAAATGGAGAAGATGAAAGCAGAACTGGACACGGTGAAAGCTGTGGGTCTCGAGAAACGGAAGGAATTTCGCAGGCGCTTCCGCCCCTACGATAAACGCCCGTTCCAACAGAGGGTTCAAATCCCTCAGTGGTCGGCTCAGGGTCAGCAGCAGCAGAGGTCTCACTTCCATCAACGGAGACCAGGAAGAGGAAGAGGGACCAATAGACAGCAGGCCTCTACCTCAAAGCAGCCATCAAAGCAATGAGGGAGTGCTTCCTCTGAACACGTGGGCCACTCCGGTAGGAGGAAGTATCGCATGTCATCTGGAGGAGTGGAGACACATAACCAACGACAAATGGGTATTGAATATTGTTCAAAATGGATACTTGCTACGGTTCAAGATCCCACCGCCATCGGTTCCTCCGGGCGGAGGAGTCCGCTTGTGTCATCACATTTTACACGAGGAAGTAAACAGTCTTCTACAGAAAAAAGCCATAGAATACGTTCCTGTTCATCAGAGGCGCCAGGGGATATACTCTCGATATTTCCTGGTCGAAAAAAGAGGTCCGACAGTGGAATACAGGCCAATTCTGGACTTGCGCATCTTGAACAAATACATCCGCAAAGAGAGATTTCGGATGCTTGCCCTGCACCAGATCTTCCCCCATCTACATCAAGGAGACTGGATGTGCTCCATAGATCTGCAGGACGCTTATTTCCACATTCCAGTGTCCAGGAAACATTGAAAATTTCTCCGTTTTCAAGTTGCTCTACGCCATTTTCAGTTCCGAGTCCTACCTTTCGGGCTCAAGTCAGCCCCACGGACATTTTCAAAGTGCATGGCAGTGGTGGCGGCTTTTCTCCGCAGGCGCAAAATATTCATTTACCCGTATCTGGACGACTGGCTCCTGAAGAGTTCCACGCCATCCCTGCTTCAGTCGCATCTTTCCTTCAGTCTCCAGTTACTGAACAAGTTGGGTCTACGAGTCCATTTCAAAAAATGGATTCTCAATCCGACCCAGAACATTCACTACCTAGGGTCGTCGCTGAACACCGTGGAGGCAAGCGTGTGTCCTTCGGCGGAGAGGTTTTCATCAATCAGGATGAAATGCCGAGAACTCCTGCAGACTCACCACCCAACAGTCAGACAAGTGTCCTCTCTCCTGTGGTCCATGGCTTCCTGCATCTTCATTGTTCCCAAAGCCAGATTGCACATGCGTCCCCTGCAGCAAGCTCTGGAAGACCAGTGGGTGCAAGGGTCAGGCAGCTGGGAGGATCGGATCACTCTGCCCCAGTCCGCCAGGGACTCCATCATGTGGTGGACAAAGCCGTCACATCTAATGAAAGGTGTTCCCTTCCATCAAGAGACTCCGACTCAGACTATAGTTACAGACGCCTCCCTGCAAGGTTGGGGGGGCTCATATGAATCACCTTCAAGTGCAAGGGCTATGGTCGGACATAGAGAGGGGATACCATATCAACTTGCTGGAGTTGAGGGCCGTCCAACTAGCCCTCAAATCCTTCTTTCCGTCCCTTCAGTCCAGCTCCCTCCTGATTCAGACAGACAACACCACGACGATGTTTTATCTGAACAAGCAGGGAGGCACCAGGTCCAGAATTCTGTCCCAGGAGGCACAAGCCATTTGGAAGTGGCTTCTGGCACGACGTCTCACCATCACGGCGGTCCATGTGCCGGGCGTTCTAAACGTACAGGCGGACTTCCTAAGCAGAGAGTTCGTAGAAGCGCACGACGGGGTGCTAAACACCGAAGTGGCTCAGGATATCTTTCGAAGATGGGGTGTGCCGGACATAGACTTGTTCGCAGATGCAACAAACGCCAAATGCCCCGTCTACGCATCCAGGTTTCACCAACCAGGTTCAAGCGGGAATGCTCTGTTGATAAGATGGTCTCAAAGCTTACTCTACGCTTTTCCTCCGCTGCCTCTCATTCCAGCAGTGATCACCAAGTTCTACAAGACCAACTCCAGGATGATTCTGATCGCTCCGGAGTGGCCACGCCAGTGGTGGTACCCGGACCTTCTACAACTTTCCGAGGTTCCACACCAGAGATTGCCTTGCCGTCCGGACCTGCTATCCAAGAGCCAGGGGAGAGTGTTTCACCCCAAACTTCCTTCCCTCAGGCTGACAGCATGGCTCCTGAAGTCTTGCAGTATGGACACTTAGACTTGCCAGCGGACTGTATGAACATCCTTAAGGAAGCGAAGAGACCTTCGACCAGGGCTTCCTACGCTTTCAAGTGGAAGCGTTTTTACCTATGGTGTTTGAATAATGGTCATGACCCGGTTAGAGGGCAGGAACAGGTCATTTTGCCGTATCTCTTACACCTGGCTAAGTCGGGCCTGCAGTTTACATCTATTAAGGTACACTTAGCAGCAATCACGGCATATAGGAAGTCACCTTCACAGGGTTCTTTTTTCCAGATGCCAGTGGTGAAAGATTTTCTTGAAGGGTTGAAAAAGGTGTACCCACCAGTACGAGCCCCTTCTCCTCCGTGGGAGCTCAACGTGGTCCTTACCAAACTGATGGGCGCACCTTTTGAACCAATACACAAGTCCTCCCTGCAGCACTTGTCCTGGAAAGTGGCATTTTTGGTTGCTATCATGTCGGCTCGTAGAGTCCGCGAGATACAAGCATTGTGTTGTAAGGAACCCTACACTGTTTTTCACTCAAAGAGGGTAGTTCTCAGAACTCATCCTAGTTTTCTGCCGAAAGTGGTCTCAGATTTCCACATTAATCAGGTGATCACCTTGCCTACCTTCTTCTCTAATCCCTCTACACCTCCTGAAAGGGCCCTACACTCGTTAGACCTTAAGAGGGTGTTGAAGTTTTATCTGGACAAGACCAAGGTAATAAGAAAGACGGACCGTTTGTTTGTCAACTACGGTCCTATTAATACAGGTTTGGCAGCCTCTAAAAGGTCTATTTCAAGATGGATAGTCTCCTGCATTTCTTTGGCCTATCAATTGGCTAATAAGTCTCTTCAGGGAAGGCCTAAAGCGCATTCAACCAAAGGAAAGGCCTCTACTACGGCCCTCCTCAGGAACATCCCTATAGCAGAAATCTGCAAGGCAGCTACATGGCGGTCTGTTCATACTTTCTCTCGCCATTATTGCTTAGATTCGGATGCTCAGGTGGATGCCCAAGTTGGGCAAGCCTCACTGAGGAATTTATTTGCTTGATGTCATGTTAAGATGCTCTGTTTTTCAATACTATTTGCTCGTCCGCGAGGTAGTGGGTATGGGCTTGCTACTCTATTCAGTGCTTATGACTATTGATGAGTATCCCCTGGAAGAGAAGGATTAGTTACTTACCTGTAATCCTAGTTCTCTTCCAGGGGTATACTCATCAAAGTCATAAGCACCCTCCCTCCTCCCCGGACGAGCATTTTTAGTATATTTTTGTAGTTATTGCATCTTATATTCAGGTTGCTACAAGTTAGTACACCGTAAAAAAAAAAAGAACTGACCTAATTGTCACCTGTGGTGCATGATGGGAGCAGAGGGGCTCCTGGAGGCCTTAAAGGCAAAGTGTCCAAGTTCTTGGAAGCCTTAAAGGCAAGGTGCCAGTTTTTTACTGTACTGTGATGTTTATTCATCTATGCAGCCTATGGGCCAACTGCCTGCTATTACCTGTTTTTTCCTTTCTGAAAATAAAGGTTTTCTTGTATGACACTATTACAGTGTATGTTCTCTATTACAGAGTGTATATGGGAGATTATTGTCTATACAGGAAAAACCTATGTAATTTTGGCATTTTGCCCTATTGGAATTATGTTAGGCTGGATATTTATGTATTTATATACATACATGTATATATGTATGTCGTGGAAGTGCTATGCACTTGTGATCCCCAACATACACATATATATATGTATATTTCTATATGCTCCGGGATACCGCACGTGGGCGGGGATAATTCAGTGTTTATGACTTTGATGAGTATACCCCTGGAAGAGAACTAGGATTACAGGTAAGTAACTAATCCTTCCGGGCAAATGTAAGATGTATTTGGCAGTGACAGGCATCTAAAGGAACCAGCCAGGTGAAGCCCTTTCCAATTGTAATGCAGCCGTACAATTTCAGCTTAATAAAACACTGTCAGCACAGTGGAATATATAAATGTTCTTGTGACACCTCGTGCTTAAGCCTATCAAACAAGTGGTCCTACTCCCAGCAAGCAGTTTCCTTGTTGGACCATCGTCTGCTATATGACAAAATCAGCCCCAGGCCTTGTGTGCTTATAAACAACACATATGTTTGTCTTCAGGTAGTCTGATTCTTCAACTTCACCCAAAGATTTACCAACAGAATTTTGCCATAACCAAGAAATGTGTCACCCTCCTTCTTCCAGTGACTTTTTTAATTGTGTATCATCACTACATCCAAGCTAAACAATACATTTGCCTTCTCTAATCTTGTTCCAGTCATATATAGCCTGCTGCCATGCACTTTTTGTCAGTACTATGCACTTGAAGCATCCTCTAAGAGAGGGGTACATTTTGACTAAGACATCCAAAAAAACTATTTGTCTAGGGTCATTTGCTGCTTGAAGTTGCCACTGTCCATTCTCCTCTCACCTCCCGCCTACCTTATTTTCTTCTTGCATGGGTATTTATCCCAGCAGGTGGCTGTGCGAGAGCAATGACGGAGAAAGACAACCTGATTTTTATGGAGCTTTCCAAATTCCTGCTCCTAGGCTCTTTTCTATTCTTAATACCCACCCACCAACTCCTCTACCTTCAGATACATAATTACAGTTAAAGTCTGTAGCATGAGGCAAATGAGTGTATGAATAGCTTGCACAAAGCTTTTGATTTACCTCTTTGAAAAGCAACTTCCAATTCTGCCACCAGGTGAAAGTTTATCTCAGAGGTTGGGTACAGGGGTGAACCTACGTTTAATTTAGTTCTAACCGAGTTACTGTAAAGGTACATTTATCCTTTTCAGATCAGTGATAGTCAGCAAACCTAACTTTGCTTTTTTTAGTTCCTTAGACCATTTCTGGCCATTGTTTGAGTGTTTTGGTTTAGTAAAAAGGGCCTTCTCCTGCTGTATCTTTCAACTTTTAGATGCATGAAAAGCTGCACATTCTCAACGTTCTTAATGGCAGAAAAGTTTGCTTACAGTGTTGGCTGTTTAACGTTTTCTGGGACCCAGATGGACACTGTTGTTGCTCACTTAAACGTTTAAGAATTCTAATATTCTAAGCCAGTAACCTCTTCTAATCTTTTTTTGTAAAAGACTGTAGGTTCATCGGGAATTTTACAGGTGTGGTCTGTAGTAGATGGCACCAATATCAGCACGCTTCATCTTAATACACAGGTAATTAGTAGAATGTTTTTATGCTCATTTTTATATATAGCTTTTCCTTATTCCTGACAATTGTTGAAATGTATCCAAGCATGGATTTAAAATATTTAAATTGTCAAAACATTGAATTGAGTATGGGGTCTTGAGCTGACCTAATGGGGTTGCAATCACTGGCTCATGTAACCCATAGATTTTATTTATGTACTTATCAGCATTAGCCTTTCAAACAAAAAGGTATAGCATAGTAACAATAACAGTACATAGGTCAGTGAGGTTAAGGTGGTTAACATACTTTGGATAGATAACATTTGTGGTGTGGATTAATTGTGTCGATAGTTCGACAATGCTTGGTGAAAAACAGCATGTGTAAGGCAATTGAAGTTCTCTGTTTTGTAAACCAAAGACGTAATATGAACATATTTACAACAGAAAGGTGCAGTAATCTTTTGAGTTGCATTCGGTGTCTTTTCAGTGCTATTTTGAACCCTTGGAGACGGGCTTGCACAAATGGTGGTAGGAAGATTGAGCGTAGGGGCCTAGCATGTAGAATGACCGGTGCTTAGAGGCAGCACAAGATGACTTGGCCATGGCTAGGAGGATATGATGGATGGATCTTATGTTCCGGGTTGGTGTGTAATGCTGTAAGGTGCTGAAGAGGTAATTTGAAGCCTGACGATCTGCTGCTTTTAATGTGTGTCAGTATTGTGTATCTGGCCCTATTCTTGGTGCTTAGCCTGCTGACTTGTTGGCGGTATGCTACAGTGAGAGTGTGCCTGGGTGAATTGTAGTCATTTCTGGTAGCAAAGTTTAGGAACTTAGGCAGTGGTGCAAATGATTAGTGGAGGAGATGGTATGTGTTTAATGGTATGTGTGAGTATAAATTGCATATATTTGGGAATTTAAACCATGTTGTGGTAGCTTGGTTGGTTATGAAAACTTCCATTTTCACAGATGGGCTGAAGAGAACCCCAAGGTTTCCTCGATGAAGGAGCGAGTTTCAATAAGAGAGACAGGTGCTTACGAGGAGGGAATTTATATGACCTCAGTTTCATAGGAGTTCAGTATGAGTGGTTGAAGCGCCACCAATGTCGGATGGCTGAGAGGCAGACTGAGATGTGTGATTGGAGGTTTGGGACAGCAGAAAATTATTTGGTTAGTATCAGCATAAATGTGATATTAGAATCGAAAAGTAGGGAAAATATCACTAGGGTGGTGGGGTAGAGTAAACAAAGGAAAGCATAAAGGACAGATCCTTCTGGAACCCCCACTGGAGGTGCAGTTGGTATTTCTTTCTTTGAGTCCCACACAACTGACATGGTGCCTGGAGAGGCAGGAGGAGAGCAGTTTAATTGCTAGGCCTGTTGTGCAATAGTGAGTCTACAGAAGAGATCACCGTGATCAACAGTGTTAAAGGTTTCAGATTGGTCCAATAATATGAAGATGGGACAAATGATTGGGATGAGCACTGGTGATGAATGAAAAATTTCCTAGCTATCGTAAAGGAAAGTTTCAATTCTATTAAGGACGTGGAGGCGAGGATTAGGCTGTTCTTTCTTTATTTTATTACTCCAGCAGGCATTAACAAAGAATAATAACAAACTACATTTCCCATGGAGAGAGAAAAAGTCCAACAACACATTGTCCAATCCTGAGCCACGATGGCCGGTGACCTTCCCCTGAGGACGCTCTACCCTCCTCTTTCTTCGTGCGACTGCAGCCTGCAAGTCTTCGAGTTATTCTTCTTTATTGGCATCCGAACCTAGGTCAAATAAGGAATGGGATTGAGATTCCGAAATATGGAACAACTTGAACATTTTCAATAACAATGATTCCACAACAAGCATAGAATAAGGAAAACATTAATGTTCTAGCAAGCAACAGAGAGGATCTAAAACGATTACTCAACACACGTACGAAGATGTTCTGAGAGGGATCCTCAATTGGGTGGGCTAATCCTCGCCTCTGCATCCTTAATAGAATTGAAACTTTCCTTTACGATAGCTAGGAAAATTTTCATTCTATGTCAGGACCGGAGGCTTCGGATTAGGCTAGTTTAAAGCTTATCTACCACCAGAGACGCCAGTGATGACACTGGTTTGAAGTAAAACCTCTTGAAGGTAGAGTCTGAGGACCAGTCTGCGGCATTAAGGATGTCTTCCAACCGCGACCCCAAAGAAAAAGCTTTCGATGCCATTGCACCCCGGACAGAATGAGCCCCGAAATGAAAAGTGTCTATCCCTGCTTCCTGCATAACCCATCGAACCCATCTCGCAATCGTAGAGGAGGAAACCGCCCGTGTGTTTTAGTAAGAGCTATAAACAATTGTCTGACGCCCTGAGGACGTATGTCGACTGTCGCCACTTCGTAGGTTTTCAGTGCTCTGATCACACATAATTTTGGGACATCCGTGCAAGCGGGTTAAGACACAGACTTTGAATTACATTTTCTCCTTCTGGAGATATGAAAAGTAACTCCCTCCGGAGTAAATACTCGACCCGTGAGGTCTAAGGCTCATACATCAGAAACTCTGCGACAGGATATTAGAAATAGAAGGGTCGCCAATTTCACCGACATCTGTTTTCTAGAGAGATATTTATTCGATAGCCATGATCGGAACAGATTTAAGACCTTGTTGACATCCCAAAGGGTAGAGTACCAAGGTTCTGGTGGCCTGGATAGCCTGCTACCTCTCAATAGTTTGCACACTAGCGGGTGCTCCCCAATTGGGTGACCGTCCACCGGCATATGGCCCGCCGATATAGCAGATCGAAAGGTATTGACTGACCTGTAGGCCAAGCCATCTTTAGCCAGAGAAGCTAAGAAATTAAGGACATAGACAACGTCCGCCCCCATCGGATCAGCCTGTTGTCGAAGAAACCAACTCCCCCATCTAGACCAAGCGGAGTGGTATCTCTTGTTAGTGCGCTCTGCCCAAGATTTTGCGAGTAATGAGGCAGCGTCCTCCGAAAGGCCTGGCACCTTCCAACGTTGCCTGTAACCCGCCAGGCCATCAGCTGAAGGCCTCCCAAGAGGTGGAGGTGATGGGGATTCCCCTGTGGATCTTTGAGGAGATCCCGAAACTGAGGTAGACGGATTGGAAAATTTAAAGAAAGTTCCATCAGAACTGGAAACCAAGCTTTTGACCTCCATATTGGGGTGATCATCACCAGATCCGCTAGCTGTCTTCTCATCTGGGAGGATACCCTCATTATCATCGCGAAGGGGGGAAAGGCGTAGCCCTGCTCCGTACTCCAGTCGTGCAGGAACGCATCCGTCGCCAAGGCCTACGGATCCGGGAGCCACCTCTAGTACCTCTGCAACTGGGTGTCCAGCCGAGAGGCAAAGAGGTCTATCGAGAAGGGGCCCCAAAGGGATTGAAGCTCGTGGAGTACTCCCGGATGTAGTTTCCATAGGCTGGTGTCCTTCCAATGGCGGGAGCACCAATCCGCAACCTGATTGGATGTCCCTGGAAGGTGTTCCGCCGGAAGGGAAATCTGGTTGGATAGGCAGTACATCCAGAGGTCCCATGCTAGATCCGATAAGGCTCTGGATCTTGTCCCCCCTAAATGGTTGATGTAACGTATCGCTGCTACGTTGTTCATCTTGAGAAGGACATAACATTGGGCCTTGTCCTTGGTCCAGCATTTTACCACAAAGGAGCCCGCCATCAGCTCCAAGCAATTGACATGAAGGCCTTGCTCCGCGGAGGACCATTTTCCTCCGGTAGAAATAGCCCCGCAGCGGGCACCCCGGCCTGAACCACTTGCAATCCGAAAATCGCCCGGCCGTTCCAAGCTTCCATGTGCGAGATCCTGCATCGCAGTTCCATTTTGGCCTCCTCCGAGAGTGGAATGAACTGGGAGTAAGTAAGGCCCTTGCGAAGATGAGAGGCTTTGAGACGTTGAAGGGCCCTGTAATGCAGAGGGCCCGGAAATATGGCCTGAATGGATGACGATAAGAGGCCCACTACTCTGGCGAGTTGGCGAAGATATATCGTGGGTTTGGCTAGAGTGCGTCTCAGCTCGTGCCTGATTTTTGCTAGTTTGCGAGAGGGAAGGTGTGGTATTCTGCTTTTATGTCTCTCCTTTCTGTGCCTTATATTGCGCAATCTCCTTTTCTGAGGTTGCTAGGTTGTGTTCTATTGTGGAACTCTTCCCCCTTGAGAGAGAAGTCATTATTGGAAAGCTTTTGTCAGTTGGCTTGGACTGTTGGTGGCTGAGGTCCCTTGCATGAGATGTACTATAAACTTATGCTGTTTCTTCAACTACTTTTGGTCTCCTGCCTTCTATTTATCCTGAGGAGAACACCACATTTTGGCGACGAGTGAACCTACTTTCATCAAACAGGGACCTCAACACAACTCAGCTTAACTATCCAACTCAGCCACTTCTGAAGATTTATTCCATGCTTGAAGATATAAGGTTGCTTTTACCTTGAATCCTTCGTGAGGCTCATCAGGTGTGCTGCCCTCGACTAACGTCTTCATTGCTTCATTCAACGTGAGGACTCTTCATAATTGACTTTTCAGCCTCCCTGCTCCTGTCTTCCTGAGGTTTGGTTTTCCTGTTTCTGGCATCTGCTCCGCTGGCTTCACAACGCGCTGCCGTGGGCCGCTTTGGGCCTCCTTGCATCTGCCTGGCCTCGCCTGGAGGCCTACATTTGTTTAACTTTGCCTGAAGACCTACGTTTGCCTGACCTTGCCCGGAGGCCTGCGCTTGCCTGTCTCTGCCCGGAGGCCTACATTTGCCTGACCTTGCCTGGAGGCCTACGCTTCCTGTTTTGCCTGGAGGCCTGTCGGAGCAGGCCTACGTTTGCCTGACCTTGCCTGGAGGCCTACGCTTGCCTGTCTCTGCCTGGAGGCCTACATTTGCCTGACCTTGCCTGGAGGCCTACGCTTGCCTTTTTTGCCTGAAGACCTGTCCGAGCAGGCCTACGCTTGCCTGTCTCTGCCCGGAGGCCTACATTTGCCTGACCTTGCCTGGAGGCCTACCCTTGCCTGTTTTGCCTGGAGACCTGTCGGAGCAGGCCCATTTGTTGATTCTCGGCGCTTACATGCACTTCTTTTATTTCATATTTTCACATCTGCGCTTATTATTTTCTATATTTGTTTAATTCTGTTTCTCGCAAAGTACGTCAGGCTCGCATAATGTTCTCCTCTTAATGTTGGCTTGAGGTCTGTTGCCTGACCTTGCCTGGAGGCTTGTTGGAACAAGCTCATTGCTTCATTGTCAGCGCCATTTAATACTCCTACACCTGCGCTGATGCGCACAGCTGTAATCCTTTCTGTAAAGTTTATCATTGCTACTTTTGCGCTGATGTGCACAGCTGCGTTTGCACACAGCTGTTATTTAATATTTCTACACCAGCGCTTACTATTATCCCAACGCCGATGTGCACAGCTGCAATTCTTAATATTGACTTTATTATTGTTATCTTATGTGCACAGCTGCGATTTATTGTAGGTATTCACGTGCACAGCTGTAGTTCTCTTTGTTTACTTCCACACACAGCTGTTTGCTTAACCTTTGTCTCATTTATTTTCTTGTCTTTCTTAAAATATTCACAATTGCTTACGTCTGTGTGAAACTCTCTCCTTAATTCTTAAACATGCATAATGTCACTGCTGCTCCATTTTTTCTAGCTGCACCTAGTGATCCTTTAATTCCGTGGATCAAATGGAAAAAAGTCTTTGCCAATTATGCTAGGGTCTGTGGCACTTCCTTAAGTGCGGAAAGGAAAGCCTCTTTGTTTATGCATTGTCTAGGTTCGGAGGGTCAGGAAGTCTTTGAAAATCTCCCTGATCTTCTG
Organism: Calotriton arnoldi; assembly: GCA_963921515.1. Taxonomy (NCBI): domain Eukaryota; kingdom Metazoa; phylum Chordata; class Amphibia; order Caudata; family Salamandridae; genus Calotriton; species Calotriton arnoldi. Next base: position 1,808,614 of record CAWUFW010000182.1, read on the forward strand.
GACAGTGAAGCTGCCGTTTTAAATGAATATGAAATATGTGTTCGAAAGATAGACATACATTATCTTCCCAGAGTAAGTATGGTTCTTGAGCGTTATCATTTTGGGAAGAGAATGCAAAGACAAGAGGAAACTGTAGAGCAATATATTACCATTTTAAGAAAACTAGCTTCTACTTGTTGTTTTGGTGCAACCTTGTAGGAGAGGTTGAGAGATCAACTTATGCTTGGTTGTTCTATTGATCAAGCCAAGGACAGTTTATGGCAAAAAGATAATCCCTCCTTACAAGAAGTTATTACTATTTTGAAGTTACATGAGTATTCTAAAGCTTGTGTTAACACCATTAGAAAGAAGTGCTCAAAAAACGGTGCTGTTGAGAAAGATGAAAAAGATGTTAAAGAGGTTAGTATCAAACCTCCCTCTAAGAGATAGATCTGATAGGCCTTCGGACTCAGCCAAACCTTCTAAAGGTTTTCACCTTCTAGTAACACTTTGTTTCAAGGTAAATGTTTTAGGTGTGGCAATCCTGGGAACATGGTCAACTTTAAAGACTGTCCTGGGTGGAAGGTTTCCTGTTCCAATTGTGGCAAGAAAGGCCATTTTTCGTGTTGCTGTAGATCCAAGAGGGAGCAGAAGAAAGTTAGGGAAGTTGATGTTTACGAGCAAGATGGTGAGGTTGTTGAGATTTGTCAAGTTGTTGATTCAAGGAATGAGGGGCCTTTTGAGAATGTATTGATAAATGATCAGGCTGTAAAAATGCTATTTGACTCTGGTACCAAAATCACGCTTATTCCTAAGAGTTTTTATGATCAACAGCTATGTAACAAGGTCAAATTAGTCAAGCCAGACATCAAACCCAGAGGTAATGGAGGAGAAGTTATTGATCGTTTGGGGTATTTCTGGGGCACTATTGAATTCAAAGGCAGGATTGTTCCTGGGAAAATGTATATCTCTATGAGAGGGGATTCTTTGATTAGTTGGTTCCACGGGATCTTTACGTGTACCTAGATTCAAATCAAACGCCCTCGGTGTGTTTGAGGGATATGCCAGCTGTTAAAGCTGTAAATGATGGGGCTGATGTCTGGATATCGAAATATCCAGAAGTCTTTAGCAAGGAACTAGGCTGCCTCAAGAACTATATTCACCACATAAAGATCAAACCAGGAGCTGTACCCAAAGTAGCAAAGGTCTGGGGTGTTCCTTTACTAGTGAAAGATAGCATGAAAAATGAATTAGATAAGCTTATCAAAAATGGAATCATTCAAGAGGTAGAGGCGACTGAGTGGATTTCTCCAGTCGTTATGGCTCGCAAGGCCAATGGGGAGGCTAGATTATGCATAGATTTGAGGGAGTTGAATAAAGAAGTCATCGTGGACCATTATCCTCTCCCCAATATCACTGAAATGTTATCCTCTTTGGCTGGAGCCAAACACTTTTCCACATTGGACCTTTCATCAGCATACCATCAGGTCAAGCTTTATCAAGCTTCACAAGATCTTACCACCTTCATCACGCCTTTTGGTACCTTCAAGTGTCTCAGGATGCCTTTTGGACTTATCTCAGCGGCCTCTGTTTTTCAGAGGATGATGGAGAGAGTTCTCAGTGGTATTGCTGGGATCAAAGTATATCAAGACGACATCCTTATCCATGGTGTTAACCTTGAAGAACATGATAAAAGGTTAACTCTGGTTTTAGAAATGCTCTTTTCTGCTGGTCTCACTCTGAAGTCTGAAAAATGCAAATTTAATGTTGGGGAAATTGAGTACCTGGGTCATTTAATTTCTGGTTCTGGTATTAAACCCAAACCCTCTTTGGTACAAGCCATTTCTAACTTGGAATACCCTAAGGACAAAGAGGAATTAGTAAAGTTCCTGGGTATGGCGGAATTTTATATAAGTTTGTTCCCAATTTTTCACAAAAAACTGAAGTTTTGCGTAGCTTACTAAAAAAGGGTTGTGAGTTTGTGTGGAGTCATGCCTGTAGTGAAGAGTTTGATGTCATCAAACAATGTTTGAATGATGCCCCTTCCTTATCTAGCTTTGATCCCTTATTAGAGTCTTATCTCATGACGGATGCTAGTTCAAAAGGTTTGGGTGCTTTTTTTAGTACAGAAAGCTGGTGGTTCTGAAAAGACCATTCTTTTCATTTCCAGACCCTTGAGAGGTGCTGAGTGTAATTATTCTGTCGTGGAGAAATAAGCTCTGGGAGTCTACTGGGCCATTCGCAAGCTAAAGAAGTTTTTGTGGGGAAAATCGTTTCATGTTGTTTCTGATCACAAACCTCTTAGAGGTTTTTTCTGCAAGAAAGGGGTTGACTTTGTCTCGCACAGGATTAGGAAGTGGGCTGTTGCCTTGCAAGAGTTTCAATTTGATGTTTCTTATCTTCCCGGCTCTAAAAACATTTTGGCAGACTGTCTCTCCAGGCTTTGTAGCCAAAATGATATTGCTGATGTGCCAGAGGAGTCTGAGTTCTTTTCTGGCGAGGAGTTTGAAGAAGAGGTGAATGTTTGTGTTATCACTGAGGGTTTCTTTTCAGAGGAAGTGTGGAGAGAAAATGTTGATCAGGATAATGTCTTGAAACTTGTGTTGGCGAAAGTTCGTGATGGCTGGGGCGACAAGCATGACTGTGATGAAAATCTTAAAGGCTTTTGGAATGTCAAAGATGAGTTAACCTTGGTGGAGTGGTATCTTGATGCGAGGTAGTAAATTGGTAGTTCCTGACGCTTTGAAAGATAAGCTGGTGGACAATGCCCATGTGAGTCACATGGGAATAGCAAAAACCAACGAAAGGGTTAGAGAGGCCTACTGGTGGCCAGCGATGGATGTTTTCATAGAAAGGGTTGTTTCTCAATTGCTCCCAGTGTGCTGGGAGTGACAAGGTGCTCAAGTGCAGGACGCAACCAATGATCGTCCGGCAACAGTCTTCTGGTCCTTGGGTTGATCTTGCAATTGATATTTTGGGACCTGTGAAGTTAAGGTCTCAGGATCGATTTGTTTTGGTTTATATGGACTTATATTCTAGGTGGCCTGAAATTAAAATTGTCAATTCTGTTGAATCTCAGGTTGTTGTGGAATTTTTGGAAGAGCTCTTTGAGTGTGAAGGGTTTCCAATGTCTTTATTGTCTGACAACGGAGTTCAGTTTACTTCGCATTTCTTAGAGGAATTTTTGGAGGAGAGGGGTATAAAACATAAAAAGGCTGCCTTATATCACCCAGAGTGTAATGGCGCCGTGGAAAGGTTTGTCAAAGTGTTGAAAGATGCCATGCAGCTAGCAGTTGTTTCTGGTGATAATTGGGAGTTGGCCATCAAAAGAAAGTGAAGTAATCACCACAGAACAGGTAAGAGTGGGAAAACACTGTTTAATGACCGTCCGTCTCCACAGCCTCCAGGGAACTGTCACAGCAGCTCCTTCAATTCAAACAGTAACATTCCATAGCCCAATGGATGACATCACAGCTAGGCAAATAGATAACAGCTAAGCAGATTACTACAACATTTCCCTTCTTTCATAAAACATTGCAGAGGCAAAGGGAATGGGATAAAAGGAACAGAAAAATACATTAAAGTGTTAAGATAAGTGATAAAAACAAAGAAGAAAAAGAGCAGGGAGGAATAAGACATAAGTAGATCCATGAATAAGAACACAAAATGAAACTAGGAGGCACTACAGATCCATGCGTTTAGGAGGAACACTCCTCCTAAGACTCCTACGTACAATAGAAAAATTCGGTTTAGATGGATCTTGAGATGGACCCAACTCTCCATTCTTCTCCACACCACTCTCAAGTCTCATTTTGAGAACCAGTTCTTTGGGAATCTTGTAAACCCTAGAACAGTTCCACCAATGCTTCCCATTGACCCTGACAGCAAAACGTGAAATAGCATCTACCTTAACTGGGGTACTGAACTTGGACAATCCTTTTGGCATCTTAGTTGGAAGCTTGATTTTGACCCAATCGCCAACAGAAACTTTTGAATTAAACACATGTTTGTTCACATTTACAGAAACATCACATGTGGATTTGTTTACACTCCAATCTGAATCATGAGGAACAGCCAAAGGCTTGCTCGATGTTCCCACCTTTGAACACAGACCCCACTTTCTCATCCAGGCAGGACACATGTCAAAAGTGGCAATTCTTCCACGCAGCAATTCAAATGGGCTTTTGCCCATGGCCTGGACAGGAGTAGTGCGGTGCGCCCATAACATACTGTGGACAGCTTTCTTAATGTCAACACCATTAGATAAAGCCCACTGCACACACTCAACCAGGATGCGATTCATGCGCTCAATGAAACCATTGGCCTGGGGATGATATAAAGCCACACGGCGGTGTAGAATGCCAGACTGAAATAAAAACTCTGTCATCTCTTTAGAAGTAAATTGCACCCCATTATCTGAGACAATCTCCTTGGGAAAACCTTCCCTAGAAAACAAACTTTGAAAAAAACGAATGACCTCCCTAGTGTTGGGATCAACCATAAAATGGACTTCCCACCACTTGCTATGATAGTCAGCTACAACCAACGCAAACTTGTATCTACGGGGAAGAGCATTAAAAGGCCCAACAAAATCTACAGCTAACTTCATCCACGGTTCACGGTACAACCACTTTTACAGGGGGAGTAGAAATCTTGATAACCTTGTCGCTCGAGCAACAAATAATACACTCCTTAACGACCTCGTCAATCTGCCTGTCCATTGAAGGCCACCAATAAACAGAGCGAATTCTTCTCTTTGTGCTAGTTTGTCCCAAATGACCTTCATGGCCCAAAGTGATGATGCGTGACCTCAAGGATTCCGGTGGAACAAACTTGTCACCACGTAAAATTAACTCCCCACCCTCCAATGTAAGCTCAATGGAAATCTTAGAAAAGGGTTGAAGTTCAGCATCAAGATGCTTCTCCTTAGGCCAGCCTAAAACAATGTGTTCTTTCACTCTCTTTAAAACAGAATCAGTTTGCATAGCTTCAAACCACTCTTTCTCTGAAAAACCTCCCACACCACAAACATCAACTGCTGCAATCAAACATTCCTCATCTTCGTCACCCTGACATAATTCCTCTTGAGTGAGAGGAAGAGGTGATCTTGACAGAAAATCTGCCCCTATATTTCTCGCACCTGGTATGTGTGCAACTTCAAAATTGTATTGCAGCAGCTTCGAACTCAATCTCGCTATCCTTGGAGTATGTTCTTTAACAATGTGACCATTGAGAATAGGAATGAGAGGCTTGTGGTCAGTAAGTAATTTGAAATACTTTCCCCAAAGAAAACATTTAAACCTTTCAACCGCCCAGCAACAAGCCAATAACTCTCTTTCTATGACCGAGTAATTTTTTTCACTAGGTCGCAAAGCTCGAGAAACAAACCCAATAGTATGCTCCTTACCATGTTTCACTTGAGTAATCATACCACCCAAACCATCAAGACTAGCATCAACTGATACAATACATTGTACAAGAGGATCAAAAGGTGTAAGCACCTTGCACGTACCTAACTCTTCCTTAATGCGAAGAAACTCATCTTGACACACCTTATCCCACACAAAAACAACTTTTCTCTTGAGAAGCTCACGTAAATGAACAGTCTTGGCAGCAAAATTGGGGATGAATTTAGAATAAAACTCACACACACCCAGGAATGAAGAAACATGTTCTTTTGATTCAGGACAGGGAGCATTCCGGATAGCCTCAATCAGCCCTTCTCTAGGTTGAATACCTTGACCTGAAATACGATGTCCCAGGTATTCAATGGACTCCTGTCCAAACACACATTTTCGCCTGTTAGCAACAATACCTTTAGCCTGTAACCTTTGTAGAACTTTTGAAAGTTGTCTGTCATGTGAATCTCTACACACAAACGGAATGCTCTAATCCAATGTAGTGCAAGTCACACTTGACACGTCAGATAACGAACAATCTGACACGTCATCACTTGGAGCATGTTCGCAAAGGAGAAGGTCAGATTCACTCCGGACACCCACAGACAAGAGTACCTGAGCAGCACGACACTCCGCTCCCACCACTCTAAGACCAACGACCCTCATGGGATGCACGTGATGTCCGAAGAAGTCGCGCACGTGATGTCTGAAGAAGTAGGTCTGGCACGATTTTCCAGGATATTTGCGGGAGAAAGGCTCACCGCACACCAGGACCGACGTCCCCTGATGTCTCAACAAAGGTGAACACCGCCAGGGAATAGCTTGTAACACGGAAACCGTCACTCCTCCGCTGCCCTGATAGTCGCTACACAGGATATTCCAGCTGTCACCCCACAGCTGACTCGAGAGCAGAAGCGTACTGTAACAAACGAGAGTGCTACACACGTGGGTGGAGACGTCCGACGGTCAGACCATCTCGTCGCCAAATTTGAAGTGATCACCACAGAACAGGTAAGAGTGGGAAAACACTGTTTAATGACCGTCCGTCTCCACAGCCTCCAGGGAACTGTCACAGCAGCTCCTTCAATTCAAACAGTAACATTCCATAGCCCAATGGATGACATCACAGCTAGGCAAATAGATAACAGCTAAGCTCAATCACCTTAAAGCCGTAGAGAGTAAGTAAATCCCTCAGGGTCACACAGTACACTCAATCAAAGTATAATGAGAAGAGTTGAAGATACCTTTGAGTCAGACACAGAATCACTGTAAAAACAATAACAGTTGACTAGTGCTAATGGAATAATATGCTTTTTTGAAGACTGGGCAAATCAATGGTAATGCTAATGGATTAATTCTGTTTTTTAAATAAACCAATACTGCGAAGTAAAACAAAACGAAAGTACTTAAAAACTGCTGCTCGAAACGAAAATACTTGAAAACTGCTGCTCCTTGACAAAACAAACACCAGAGAAATGTTCGAATGCGGTAGACCTTGGGCATTTTGCGAAGATGTGTATGTCAAAGGGCAACCCTGTTAACTCTGTTCGTGAGGATATAGACAATGCTGAACAAATAGATAACAGCTAAGCAGATTACTACAGAAAGGTTCGTGAATATAGGTTTACACCTCATTCATCCACGGGAGTGGCTCCCTTTACATTATTTAATGTTAGGTCAGCCATTACTAATATAATTCCATTTTGGGTGGCCTCCTGCAGGAAAATGTCTAACTGTGGGTCTGAAGATACTGCTGGTTGGAGGGAAAAGGAGTTGGGGTGTATGCAGAGGAGGAAGGATTTGTTTGATGTGAGGAAGGCTGCTAAGAAAACTTCCATAGTTGGTGACTGGGTCAGAGTGAAATTACCAAGAAAAGGTGCTGCTGCCTCAAAGTTTGGTAATCCCTTGCAAATTATTAAATAATTCAACAATGCTGTCAAGACCAGTGACCATAGGATCTGGAACCTGGGTAGGGTTGCCAAGTGTCCTCCTTGTGTTTCCTTTGGTACTGGGGTTCCTGCTGCTTGCTCTACTTCTCAAGTGCCCAGGATGTGTTCTTCTCGTTTGAGGACCACTCCTCGTCGCTTACAAGATTGTGTTCGCTAAGTTTTTCAATATTTTTTTTGTTTGTTTGTTTTTCTTTCTCTGTGTTGCTTCATGTTTATGCTATAAGGGGAAAGGTATGTGGTATTCTGCTTTTATGTCTCTCCTTTCTGTGCCTTGTATTGCACAATCTTCTTTTCTGAGGTTGCTAGGTTGTGTTCTATTGTGGAACTCTCCCCCTTGAGATAGAATGTCATTATTGGAAAGCTTTTGTCAGTTGGCTTGGACTGTTGGTGGCTGAGGTCCCTTGCATGAGATGTACAATAAACTTATGCTGTTTCTTCAACTACTTTTGGTCTCCTACCTGTTATTTACCCTGAGGAGAACACCTCAGAAGGCTTAGAGAAGCTGCGATCGAGTCCACCAAAAACCCTAAGAATTGCATCTTCTGAGAGGGTTTGAGATCCGACTTGGATTCGTTGATCACAAAACCCAGGGACTCCAAGAGGCTTACCATCTGTTGTAGTTGGGTTAGCAAGCGTTGGGGACACTGATTCATTATCAGGATATCGTCCAGATACACAATCATCCGTATCCCCTCCGATCTGAGGCACTCCACCACCGGCTTCATCAGCTTGGTGAAGCACCACAGAGCGGAGGACAGACCGAAAGGGAGGGACGTAAATTCGAATGTCTGCAAGTTCCATTGGAACTGAAGAAACCGCCTGTGAGGGGGAAAAATTGGGATCGTGAGGTACGCATCCTTGAGGTCCGCGGCGAACCATCCAATCGCCGGTTTGGAGAAGATCCCTGAGGAGGTGGATACCCTCCATCTTGAAGTGGCGATAAATTAGCCACTCGTTGAAGTCCTTGAGATTTATTACAGGCCGATAGCCCCCATCCCGTTTCTCCACTAAGAAGATATTGCTGAGGAAACCCCGAGGATGAGGGGTCGAGGCGACAACCACCCTTTTCCTCAAAAGGTCGGAGACCTCCTTGTCTATCCCTCTGTTCCCTTGAAAAAAAGAGCGGCCTTGGGTGAACTAGCTGAGTAGGATATTCGATATACTCGATCTGAAAGCCTTGCACTGTCTGTAACACCCTCACGTCTGAGGTTAAAGAAGCCCAATTGTGGTAGAAACATTGCAGTCTGCCCCCTATTACCACATCCTCCGAACTCTGAACGCTCACTTTGTTGGTTATTGTATCCACTGTTTCCTCTTCCTCTACCCCCTCTACGACGTTGCTGTGGTCTGGTAGAGTAGAAGTTCCCAAACTTGTTGGGGTCCTGCCACTGTCCTCGGCTGGGTTCTGCAGACTTGAAGGAGGCTTGGTTGTAAGGACAGCCAGTCGATTGCCCCCTGCCACGACCGGCTGCCCCAAAAACACACGGGGTGAAGATACTTTTGATAGAGGATTGGGCCTTGTCCAGGGAATTGAATGTATTGATGAATTTTCCCAACTCCCTGATGAAAGGATCCCCAAAAAGATTGCCTTCTGGCACAGGCCCCGCCTCTGAGGTGGCCAATTCCCCTAACTTAGGGTCGATTTTAATTAACAGGGATCTGCGGCATTCCGTGGAAATGGCCGCATTAGCATTTCCCAAGAAAATGACTGCCCTCTGGGCCCAACTGGAGAGTGTCTCAGGAGAGATGAGCGTACCTGAGAATTTGGCATCTTCTGCCATATCCAAGATTTTCACTAAAGGGCCTGCCGTGTCCAGGAGCTTATCCTGGCACGCCCTCCAGGAACGATCTATGCCCTTCTTAGGATCCCTAATAAATTTGGCCAGGAAGGTGGCCATTTTAGGATCCAGCTCAGGAGTGAGGGCGACCTTTCCATCTAATGTCGGTCTCTGACATTCTGCCCTAAGGCAGCTTCTAACCTCCTTATCCAAGGGCTTGCGAAGCCTTGATGCCATGTATGCAGCCACTTTAGGGGCCGGAACCCATTCAGCTGACCGGGGGTGAAGTAGGTCGTCCGGGTTTAGCATATCACTGCTTACATCCGGCTCCTAAGGTTGGTCTGACCTCGCCGGGTGCCATGGCCTGCCCGAGTCACCATCACCATCAGAGGTTTGGGGGGGGGACTCGTCCGGATCCGCCGTAGGCAGAGTGTCGGGGAAACCCGAGGGTCCCGCCAGATCTTCTGAGGGTTGGGGAGTAGTTGGAGGAGGGGGAAGGGGTTGGGCATCCATAAACGCCTTTTTTAAGCGCGCGAACGCATCAGTATCCACCCCTGCGTCTTCGGTTCGTTTCCTTTTGGGGTCAAGGGCGGAGGAGGAGGGCTACCCTGGAGGTAGGGGGGGTCCGTGCCCCCGATTGATCTTCCCTAGAATCCAGAGGTTTTAGGCACTGGGCCTGCAGTTGCGTAATCTTCTTCTCCAAGGGCGCCACCACCATTGAAACCGCCTTGAGGATGGAGGAGTCCATAACCTGACAAAAGTTGTCATCAATGGGTAGGTATGTGACCTCCTCCTCCTCCTCATAGTATTGGTCCTCAAAATCCTCCATAGTGCTCGAGGATAAGGACAACAGTTAGTTGAAAGGGGTTAAGTATAGGGAATTACCCTGCAAGTTTAAAGCGACCCTTAGGGTGTAATTTATGTAAGTGCTGGGACCGTAACTCCCTACTGTTAATGAGGGTAAGTATCTTGCCTGGGATGGTCCCTTGATGCTAATTAAAGTCTTACCCGAGATACGGGTGTTGTGCTCCAGGCAGGGGCTCTTTAACTGGCTTTTGTTTTCAAACTAATATCTTCCCCAGCGTCTGCTAATTATAGATAATTGCTGAGGAAACAGAATGCTGCCGAGCGAGTCTCTCTGCGTCAGTTACACTCTTTGAACTGAGCAGAAACGAGACTCGTCGGCCGCGGGGGGGGTAACGACGTGTCAAGGCGCGCTGTGAAGATAAGACGCGGTGGGAGGGCGGCACTGCGTCAAGAGCCTGCCGGATAGAACTGAAACCGCGTAAGGAGCGAGAGACACTCCTGCGGTCAAAAACAAATAATGCAGTGTGAAGCTGGAAAGACACAAAGCCTATCACACGCTTATGAAAATGCTCGCGCTAGGCACAACAAGCACAAATAACCTTGCGCATCATATAAATAAACGGAAACTTCAGTCAGAGGGAAAATTGACTTAACTTGGTGCTGCTGGAGCAGCGAAGAAAGAGGAGGGTAGAGCGTCCTCAGGGGAAGGTCACCGGCCATCCTGGCTCAGGATTGGACAATGTGTTGTTGGATTTTTCTCTCTCCATTTTTCCCATGGGCTCATGGGAAATGTAGTTTGTTATGTTCTTTGTTAATGGCTGCTGGAGTAATAAAGTAAAGAAAGAACAGCCTAATCCGAAGCCTCCGGTCCTGACATAGAATTTAGATATCTGTGAGAGTTCTGTGTTAGTGGAGTGGAGGGTCTGGTAGCCTGTTCGGAGGAGGCTAAGTTGATTGTTTGAGGAAAGAGTCTGAAATGATTTTTTTTAATAACTTGGGACAAAATCAGAAGTTGAGATACTGGGCATTAGTTAAAGGCAGAAAAGGGATCTGTAGAAGATGTTTTTATATGAGAGGTAGAGGAAGGTGTGTTTGAAAAATTAGGGTGTATGCCAAAGAGGAGAGAATAGTTGAAGAGAAATGTCAGACAAAGGAAAAGAGTAGATGAGAGGGAAAGAGGTTCGATTGGTCTAAGAACTGAATGGATTGTATGGTGCACAGAGTGCGTCAGCAGTGCTGTTTGGTTTTGAGATTACGTATGGCAGGTGATATCCAAGGTTGATGATTTGAGGCAGTGAGGAAACGGTGTGTAACTGGTAATATGTATTAAAGGTTTATTTCAGAAGACCGATAAGCTGTAAGATGATCAAAGAAAAATTGTGAAAATGGTCTGCTGCAGTGGATTCATGACCATCACATTGAAATCATCAAGGATGTTTGGAGTACAGTGTGCCAATGAATCAAGGACAGAATTTGAATGGTTCCCAGTGGATACAAGTAGGCACTATATTAATTTTAAAGGGGAAGATGACTGAGGCACAGTCATCTTCAAAAGGAGATTGGAGTGTGGTTTTGGTGGTATTTGAAGCGGTCATTAGCAATTTGAGGAGAATGCTTACAACACCTCCTTTTCAGTAATGTGCATGCGTGTGTGTCTTTGTCTGTCTGTCATACCCAGCCTATAGGTGCAGCTGATTCCTTAGGGTCCATTCCAGTGTTTGTGAGAGCATTATAGTTTAAGGGATGCTTCTGTAATTCAAAATGGTCTGTGATTAAGGAGCTTGTGTTGCAGATGGAACGTGTGTTCCATGGTCAGAACAAGACTGATTAGCTCCATGATGCTTGCTGTCCAAGGCTTTCTGAATAAACCTGCATTAGCTCCATGCTGCTTGCCGTCCAAGACCTTCTGAATAGACCTGCATCCTCTCTATGCTGCTTGCCTTCCAAGACCTTTTAAATAGACCTGCAT